>JAPDNY010000005.1:132654269-133878019 GCA_029375565.1 Gekko gecko
ACTGTTACCAATCTTGGGGGTGGGCTGGAGATCACTCAAAATTACTACTGCTCTTCAGGTAGCAAAGATCAGTTCCTCTGGAGAAAATGGTGGACTCTGTCATTATACCGTGCTGAGATTACCACAGCAAATTGTCACTGAGTGCCCAAAGCCGGGACACTCTCCCAGAGCCTCTTTCTAGAGCCCGTTGTATTTATTTCCACAACGGGCCTTATTCCTAGTAGTAAATAAACTACTTTCACAATGAGGATACATTACAAGCAGTGTTTGTGCCAATCTTTGCATATATGAATTTGAACCCTTAGTTTGGTCTCCAAGAAGCATTACCCTCAATATTCAAAGTCATGTACCTTAGTCCTTGGTCACTTCTAAATACGTAAGCAAAAGATAAACAAGCAGATCTGTGACTACATAGTTACTTAACATTGGAAATGGTTTCAGAATGCTGGATCATGTTTGGGTACTCTGCAATAGATACTGACATGTTTGTATGTTCAGTAACAGGTTGCTGAATTGAAGCTCCGTTATAATTTTCTTGCTGATCACATCTTTAACTGAGAAGCAAGTAAAGCACTTTTCTGAGCACATTATATTGTGTTGTCTTACCCTGAGCTATTGTGTTCCTTGTTTAAAAACAAACGATCAACAAAAAGGCCCTCTTTTTGTATGTAAATATTTTCAGGGCAGATAACCACATCCGCAATAATTGATTCATTCTTTAAAAATGATATTCTTACCACTTAGCAAATGCTTATGTGCCTCAAAATACATACATCAAGGGGGAGGTAAGCTGTACCATGTGCTGAACAGAAGAAGAAATGCTTTGCACTAAACAGCCTTGTGACAGAGATAGTAAACTTCCTTTGGGGGATGCCACTGATGTTTTCTGCCTTTTTGTGCTGGAGAAGAGCTTTCTGGAATTACAAGCCTTCAGTGAAAAAGGAACTGCCTTCTGTCTATTACTAAACTGGATTTGGGGACTATTTGTAGGCACAAGCATTTTATGGCTGTTGCAGGATGTTCAGTGACAGGCAGATATGCCTCTGGAAGGTGGCTCTGTACTACTAATGTCTTTAAATTCAGCAATGAAGTGGGTGATCTGTAATAGAATGTCTGTGAAGTAAATATGTATCAGCTGCTTTTCTGAAATGTTCTCATGTGGCTGTTTCATTCTGTTTTAAGGGTTCTTTCCTTTTCAAGCAGCTGTTATAGGCTGTTGTGGTCATTTAAAAATGTTCCTTTAGCTTCCAGCAAAAAGCCATGCAGCTTGTTTTGTATAAATAGGCTATAGTGCCAAATGGGAAATCTGAACTGCAAAAATGACTTCATTTTCACGTCTGCTCTTGTATGATGGAAAGTACTGATAGGCTTCCTTATCTTCCTCTGGTGTGTGTTCACAGGAGATGCAAGATTTTTTTTAATGGAGAGAACATCAAAGCAAATGGTTTTCTGAAATATTTGCTTTAATACCAACTGTGTAAATATTGAGGCAAGTGGTAGCACATCACTTCTTCACAAATCTGACAAGGCTGAGCTGTGAAATAAATATTTCCATTTTGGAGCTAAAATACAGTAGGAAGGGTCCACTTTCTGAGTGGTGTGCTTGGATCTATATCAAAGGGTTTCCCCACATCTTGTCCTCCCTGGAGACTGCCTTGGAGGTGAAACTTAAGAACATAACATAAGAAGAGCCCTGCTGGATCAGACCAGTGGTCCAGAGTATCCAGCTGTGCTCAACCAGAGCCAGGGTTTTTTTGGGTTTGGCCCTGGCTTGGTGGAACTGTCTGTCAAGTGAGACCTGGACCCTGCATGATCTGATGCAATTCTGCAGGGCCTGTAAGACAGAGATGTTCCACCAGGCCTATGGCTGAGGACAGTGACAGCTTCTATCAGGATGGTTTTCATCAGGACTGGCTTTCCTCCCCTTGCTTTCTCACCTGTCCTTTCCCCCCTTCCTGGTTTGTTATTTTTAATTTACTGACTGTATGATAGTTACTTCCCCATAAGAACAGAGGCACCTGTCATGTGCCATCGTATGGAACTGAACTAGTATTGTAAGTGTTGTTTTAATAGTTTTAAATTATGAATATTATTGTTATCTGCTCTGAGCCCTATTGTACAGGGGAGAAGAGAGGGCTATAAATCTAATAAAATAAACAGTCCAGCATCCTGTCTCACACAGCAGCCAGTCAGTTCCTCTGGATGGCCAACAACAGAGCATAGAGACCGAAGCCAGTTGATTCCAGTTACAATAACTGTCTTTTCCCAAAAAGGTTTAATTTCTAGTGATGGCAAAGTAATCTTTGGCACCTCTCCTATTTGATCACAGTAAAGGCGATACGTCAACTTCTATAATCTGTTTCCCAAACTGATTTACAACAAGACATTTGCAACCTGTTTGAAGGAGATGCTACAATCTGGATTCTATAGCAGTAATGCCATTGGAGATACCATGGGAAAAGTTAACTAGTATATTTAATATTTAATCCATACTATAAAAGACCTTTTTTCTTGAAATGGTTTCCAGCAGAGGCTGAATTTTAAATTAATCTGAGCCTGTGCATGCTTTTTTAAAAAAATGCTATTTTTTTCAGCACTTTCAATACTGAATGAGTTCTGCCTACCCTTCAGGTTTTTGGTGGACAAATGTTCCTTGCTTTTGTTGTTTTTTAAAAAATTACAGAATCTTAGTTCTTTCCTTTTTTCTCCTTTTTTCTCCTTTTTTCCCATCTAGCATTTTTAGACAGCTCTTCTCCAAACATAGACTCAGGGTAGGTTACAATAATGATATAAACAACATAGAATTAAAAATCCATAAAACCAAGAAAGTACTTAAAATGAGATGGCAATGTCAAAAGCTCTACTGAATAATTCTGCTTTGCAAATCTTCCACAATCCTAAACAACGGGGAGACTTTCTAACATCAGGCACCTATTCCCATATATGAATCATATGCATCTCTATGTTTTTTTACTTTAAATATTAATTCTGCTATGTATATTCATGTTTTTAATTTTGTGGGTCATAAATCTCATAAAACAAACCATTCCTTGAGGAATTAGCCTTCAAGTCTACCCAAACAGCTATTTCTAAAGCTCCATAGAATTCTATATGTGACTGTTGGTATTGTTCAAAGACCTGCTGTTTAGGGCAGGAGGGATGAGAAATTTTATACGGCATGTACAGAAACTCTGTCTTTATGAATTTATGGGATTATAAACCACTCCTATTCTTTATGGGATTATTTATGGTCTTTATGGGATTATAAACTACTCCTATTCCTTGCCAGATTTAGCTCTCTGATTAATGTTATACTCATAAATAGTCAATTTTTCTTGATATCTATGGAGGCATCTTATTTCCTACAACCTGTTTGGGGGTCCATAGAATTGGACCCCCTAATCCAATGTTCTTGAAACTTGGTGGGTATCTTGGGGAGAGGCTCCATAAGCTACCCTGTGAGTTTGGAGCCACTCCCTCAAACCCCCTCCCCTCCAGCCCCCAGAATATACCCTGTTTTCACCATTGACTTCAATGGCCCATAGGATATAATGAGGCCGAATTGCAGCCAAATTTCTTTCATTCCCTCCTTCTCTCCTTTTCCTCTTTCCCTCCTTCTTCTCTTCTCTCTTTCTTTCTTTCCCACCTTCTTCTCTTCTCTTTTTTCCTAATTTCCCTGTTTCCCTCCTTCTTCCCTCTCTTTATTTCCCTCTTCCTTTCCTTCTCTTTCTTTCCCTCTTTCCTTCTCTCTACTCTCTCTCTTTCCTTCCCTCTTTCCTCCTTCTGTGGCCCAACTCTAGTGAGAAGGAGTTTAAACTTTAAACCCCTTCTCTCTTAGCTCCCCCACCCAGGCCAGCTGGGGAAGGGAAGGGGAGGCTTTTGAAGATGCCTCCCCCCCTGTTGCTTCCCCTTCTGACATCACTTCTGGTGATGTCAGGGGGCGTGGCATATGCTAATAGTTTAATAGCTCATTAGCATACCATATGCTAATGAGCTCCTGCAGCTGTTTTTCAACGAAAAGACCCCTGCCCTTGTGTGTATGTGTGTGCACACATGCTTTCTGGAGAGAAATTCTCTTATCTTTCTTTTCCTACTCCTAAAGGTTAATAAAAATACCCTCCCCCAGAATCTTATTATTGAAGATAGGTAAGATAATCAACTGGAAGACAGAACCTGTAGGAGTAGTGAACTGTATGTGTGTATGCTGTTTGACAACAAGATTATTCTCCTGTCTAACACATTTTTGTGCCACTTTTGGGAAGAAGTATAGGTGGCATTCCTGATTTTCCCTTCCTCCCCTTTCCCCCCTTCCTCTCAAAACAACAGCCTTGTGAGGTACATTAGGCTGAAAGAGATAGTGACCTGCTCAAGGTCGCTTAGTGAGCTTCATGGCTGAGTAAGGATTGAACCTGGGTCTTCCAGTGTTTAGTCCAGTTACCTGTCTCACAGTGGCTTATCTCTCCAACTCCTCACTCTTCAGCAGTGACTCCTTGGGATCTTCAGGCAACAAAAATCACTCTGACACCTCAGTAGAAACTCCCTGTGAGTGTGTCTATTTCTGTATCTCCTGTGTCAGTGGTTCAGACATTGCATTTGCCACATACAAGAGTGCTGATAGGGGTGTCAGGATAGTTACATCAATTTGGACTGTTACTTCTTGTTAGCTCAAAGCCATTCTTCCTGACATCCCTTACCAGCACTCTTGTTATGTTTTACCTCCATGTTCAGAAACCAAAAATAAGCCTGGGAGATCACTGAAGCAAAGGGACATTTGTTGATCTAGGGTTTCCAGGTCCGATCTTCTCCCTGGCAGGGGGATTAGGGGGTGTTCCAGGAGGGGGTGTAGCCACCCCCAATGCGATGGTGTCACTCTGCATGACGTCATCATGTCCCTACTTTTCCCCCTACCATTTAAAGGGAAACATCCCTTTAAATGGTGTGTGTGTGGGGAAGCGAGGGCCAAGCGCTTCTGCCATGCAAGAGACAAAATCACCTCTTGTAAGGCAGGAGCCAATGGCCACCGCTTGGGAATAGTGGGTGCTGGGCGCTCCTGCCTTTCAAGAGGCAAGATCACCTCTTGCAAGGTAGGAGCCAACGGCTCCCTCTTGGAAAGAGCGAGTGCCAGGTGCTCCTGCCTTGCAAGAGGTGATCTTGCCTCTTGCAAGGCAGGAGCCAATGGTCCAATGTACTCTCTAAGCTGTGGAGTCTTGTGAACAAAAATTCTACTTTGTGAGCTACTGGTATTAAAGTTGTGGGCAAGTAATTTTGCTACTGCATAAATTAGTTTGCTCTGGAGCCATCCTTCCTGAGTTAAGACAAAAATGTGTGAGCCAGAGGCTAAAAAACTGTGAACTAGCTCACACTAACTCAGCTTAGAGAGAACACTGGCCCACACTTGGGAAGAGTGGGTGCTGTGTGCCTGATCTCTGCTGTTTGCTGTTTGGAGATTGGGTACACGGGGCCTAACCCCTACCGGCTATGAGCACTTTAAGGGGTCCCTTTAAATGCTTGCAGCTGGCTGGCCCTGCAGGCCCAATCTTCAAGTGCCAATGCTGCTTGGAATTCAGGCATGTGGCCTGCAGCAGACCCTCTCGCTCCCCTCTCTCAAGAGAGAAGGGAGGGGGTGGCTGCGGGTGTTTGGGGGCAGGGTGGCAGGTTGAACCCCCCAAAAGCAGGTAAACCCCACCAGACTGGGAGGTCTGGCAACCCTAGTTGGACCTTTTAGCAGGTCTGGTTCTCCAGCCAAGCCATCCAAGCAAACTGCTTAGGGCAGCATAGTGGGGTGGGCACCAGAGCTCCATAAGGGCTCAGCCAACTTTCAGGTTCCAGTAGGTCGAATGTGACCAGCATCTCTTGTTGGGCCCAGGTGGGCAGGATGCTTGGCCTATGGCCATGAGTGTGAAGGAGGGAACAGAAATACCTTTCTTGAATTTTTTCGCCCCCCTTGTATTGATTCTTGAGACTTAATGTCCCTGCTCCTGCCTGTCAGTTCTGCCCTGCAGGTTTCTCCTTCCTGTCTCATATGTTATCATTAGCTGGCCATAATGTGTTTGGGAAACAAATAGTTTTGCCCTTACTGGTGGTGCTAAAAGTAGAGACGGAAATCAATGTAATACCTTTTATTTGGGACAAAAAAGGGGGAACAAACTTAACCCTGAAACCTAGGATGAAGAACCTAAAGAGGTAAGTCTGACAGAGTAGAGGGCCAGCAATTAAAACTTAATGTGTATAATATAAAAATACTTGTATTTTATTAGCAAGTAATTAAAATAATTAAAAAACATAGCAAAGAGACAATTTTGCTGAGGATGCTTTGGCTTGAACTAAACAATCATTGGAAGGCACTTTCTGAACCAGAAATTACTATTGGTGAAATATCATTTGGCATGTGATTGCATCTTTGGAGGTCTCGTGTATACTTTTATTCTGTAGCTAGGGGTTTCACTTAGGAACAATTCTTTTCTGGTCCATTTTATATCCATGTTGTATAATTGTATTGTATTATGGTATAAGCCAATTTGTTCCTCATTGTGTTTGACCTCTGAAGAAGGCCTAAAAAGGCCGAAACACATCAGTTCAAGTCCACTGGCCCTTGTGTGTATGTTTTTGCTATTTTTATGAGGCATAATTGGGCCCTTGTATGTTTTTTAATTATTTGCTAATAAATACATGTATTTTTATATTATATACATTAAGTTTTAATTGTTGGCCCTCTGTTGGACTTACCTCTTTAGGTTCTTGATACCTTTTATCTGAGCCAGCCAATCTGGGACAGGTCTTTTTAAAAATACTTGCTCAAGAAAGATGCGATGTGGCAGACTTGAGATAAAACTCCTTTCAGTACTGAAATAATATCAAGGAAATGATTATGTCCAAAATACGAGGGGAGGTGTAGCTCCATAAGACCAACTTCTTTTGTTGAGCCAGTTGTTTTGTTAGATACTATCTGTAGCCAGAGATTTAAAAAATGTGCATGGCAGAGTATGTCCTTGAAGGCTTCTCTGGCACAGAAAGGTTAAATGTTAGATTTTCATGGTAATATATATTTCCAACTTGTTCTTTATTTTTTTGTATCCCTCCATATGAATGACAAGGTTCCTTGGCAGGAAACAAACAACATTATGTTTGCACCTAAACAAACACCCATCTATCTGGATGCTGTCTTCAATTACTAGACAATGCAATGATTCATTTACTGCTTCTGGGGGCAATGGCATTGTGAGCTTCGCTCTTGTTTTCTTTGCCTTCTCTTTCAGGAGATGTGCCAAGGAATTAGACTTTCTAGTCCATCTTAAGAAAAATGCCACTTAAATGGGTTCATCAAGACCATTTCCCTTTAATGTCCATGCCCCCTTTCCTCTTAATATTTCATTGTTAAGCTTCTGATTTTCCCAAACGCCCAGTGAGAAGCTGCGGTTGGAGCCACCTAACAAATTGCTTACCCAGAGACAGACATTAGTTCAGTTGTATAAATCTCAGGCCATCAGGGTGCCTAACACTGCAGCATCCGCCTGTTTCCTTGGCTTCCCAAAGATTAACTGTTCCTTCTGCATGACTTTTCTCTCATTTACCACCTACTAACAGTGCCTGCTGAGCCAGAAGGCTGTCTGAGTCTGTTCTTTTGCGTATGCAAATGTTGAGAAATTGGTCCTTTTTGGACAAATATGTAATTATTTTCTCTGTTCCAGTGATGATTATTAGTGTAAATAGAAGCTCTTTTGGTGGCATCACTTGAAATGGCATTTCACATTGTGCCATTTCAGTACCCACGCTTGCTCTTCTGATGCTTTGTGCTAGGGACTTTTATTGTGACCGATGATTTGAAGAGCAGGCCTTTCCTAGGCTCAGGTAAAAGGTGAAGAACAACCTCTTAAAACACAGGGATTGTTCCAAAGCTTTTGAAAGGGGATACTTTGAACAGGTAAATCGCCAGCTGTTGACAACCTCCAGACTGTTGGTGATTTATACATATTTTAAGCTGTGTTTTCAGTTTTTACCTGCAGAAAGGCTTAATAGTGAACATAAACAAGGAATGGATTGGAACACATTTTCAGAGTGCTTTAGTTTGAGAATTAGATTGTTTTCTGCATCTCCTTTAGCTCAACACACACTGCAAATTAATTTTGCTGTGAGGGGACACACACAAAATGGGGTGAAATTCAAAGCTCTGTAGGATTCCTAGTGCATAAGAGCTTGAGGGTGGAATATATTTTAAACAAGGATTTGAAGTATGATGAGGTAATGTAATATATATGTGTGTGTGTGAAGCATTAAGGGACAGGGAGGAAGGATCAAATCAATTGAGGGAGGAAGAAATGAGACCACCATGTAATACTTTCGAGGATGGAAGTGGTTGGCTTTAAAGTTTTGAATTTTTTCCCCTTCTAGAAACTGAGCAAAAATTATGTCACTTCATCATTTCCCAAGAATGTGTACTGGTTAATCAGTCATATGGAATAAAATGATGACAGACTGACTTAAATTAATGTTGTTTTGAGAAGGAATTGTTTGTAAATGTATTTGCCCCCCCTTCGGAATAACGAGACAGGCAACAGTTTGGAAGTAAAGGGCCACTTTATTAACTATTTAACATAACATTGCAGCAAGGGACCAGCTAAGCGAGTACTGAACAGGCAAGGCCGGTGTCATTCCCCTGCGGTCTTGAGCCATCGGTCTGGCTTGTGACTGGCAGCCGAGCAAACTAGTTGCCCCCTAGGAGTGCCTACCCCTGAAGCCTTCCAACTTGCAGAGAGGAGCATACCTTAAGAGGTTCCCAGAGGAGGTGATCACCATTCCCCACCCTGGACCTTGAAAATCTGAAGGCAGTTCCTGATGACCCCCTGTTCCCTAATGGGGAAAATGCTGTAAGGTGCTCACCGGTTCCAGTTTCTTGCCCGCACCAACCTGCCACAGTCAAGACCAAGCCTCTGCTTTGGTCTCAGCTCCCACTAAAAGGCCAAGGCTGAGCTAATCCCTTGCTGCAAGTTCTGCAAAAAGAACCCATTGCACTTGTCAGATAGGTGCGCCCTGTCAGCCCTATACAGGTCCTGAAACTCGACCCCTATGTCGGGGTACAGCAAAAAGTGCCCTAAACCACCCTCCATGGCCTTTCTCATCTGGTGGTTGGCTTTACACCTGGAACGGTCAATGCAGCGGGGTCTCCCAGGTTACGCCACACCTGGCGGGGCAGGATAGCCGACCAGACTATCTGCACACTGGGCCACCTTGCTCTTATCCTCGCAAGGTCAGCCTCGGCTGGTAACACAGGGGCCCTGCCCTTCATCAGACCTAGGTCATTACCCCCTAGGTGCACCACCAAAATATGTGGAGGAGGCCCCCACCTCTCTTCAAATAACGGGAAGGAGCATAGGCCATCTCATGCCCTTCCTTACCAGCCATTAGACGACAGCCAACTCGCTAAGGCCCGGTTGAGAACCAATGGATGTCCTCCTGGCCCGATGAGCGGCCCAAAAGACAATGCTGGTTGAGTGCTAGGCCAGATGCATCCCGGCAAGAGCCAGCCACCAACTCACTGATTCACAGTGCCCCAAAAAAGGCAACCAGTGACACTGCGTGGAATAGCGTGGCCTCATATCCGTCCCTGCAAAGTGTGTGCCACTGCCTTGAGCCCCATCAGCACTGTTGGAGTCAATGGTTCCCTGTAGTCAACCACCCTGCCACCTTCCCTTGACCAGCCTTCGAGCATCTTCCTAATGTGGAAGTCGCCTGTCTTCTCCTCAAACCCCAATGCCTTGCTGGCATAGGCAAGAGATGACAGCTTGCCCCTAATGGAACACACTGACAGGCCCTTACCTCTTAGGGACACACAAAACTACATCAGATGGGCCACCGGTATGGGCCAAACCTGTCTCAGACTGGCTTCCTCCCTAAAGGACAGAAATTGCTTGCCTGCCCTCTTATACGCTCTCCGGGTAGAAGGGGCAAGAGCTAAATTTATTGCCCTGTTGGCCTCAGCCTGCCAATCTGCCACACCTCCGTCGGCATCTGAACTGGGAACTGGTTGGCTTCTGGAGCCAGCTGGTGGAATCTCTCTATCTGTTTCTGGGAGAGAACGTCAGTGGTCCTGTTACTGACCCCTGGGACATGCCTGGCTTTGAACCAAATATTGTTCTGCAGACAACCTGAGTCTGAAGGTTCTGACCCGGGCCATGACCCTAGGAGACCTGGATGTCAAAGCGTTAATCATGTGCACTGTGGACAGATTGTTGCACCAGAAGTGGACAGTATGGTTGGCAAGCTCTGTTGACCAAATCCACAATGCTACGACAATCGGAAAAAATTCCAAGAAGGTGAGGTCTTTGACTCACCCTGCCTAGAACCATTCCTCAGGCCTGTCCTCAGCACACCAGTGTCCATGGAAATACACTCCAAAGCTGGAGGAGCCAGCAGCATCAGATGTAACTTGCAGTTCAACTTCAACTAGAAGGCCTTCCTGCCAAAAGGAGACCCCACTGTATGAGTCCAAAAATCCCTTCCATACAAGGAGGTCGTCCCTTATCCCCTTGGACATCCTGGTCCTATGGTGCGGGAGATGGATGAACTAACAAATGCCTGGCCAGGTGCCACAATCTTGCATGCAAAGTTGAAGTGGCCAACCAGCTGCTGCAACTCGAGCAAGGTAATCTTTTCCATCACCCTAGCCATGTCAATTCTCGCCTGCAGCACATGTAACTTGTCAGCTGGCAAATGTACACAGCTGCCCCACAGTGTCAAGCTCTATCCCCAGGAAAGTCAAGTTTGTGGTAGGACCTTCTGTTTTTTCCTGAGCAAGAGGAACCCCCAACTCCTCTGCCAGGTCCATGAAGCTGTTCAGTAAAAATTCACACTGACTAGTATCTTTCCCCCCTGCCAACAGGAAGTCATCTAGATAATGGACAGTGCTGCATAGTCCCGTCCTGTAACGTAAGGCCCATTCTAAAAAGGAACTGAAGCTCTCAAGAGCAGCACAGGAAACTGAGCACCCCATGGGAAGGACCCTGTCCATGTAGAATTTGCCCTCAAAAGCAAAACCCAACAGGGAGGAGACGGAAGGCTGACAATGTCACATTTTGCCAATTCTGCCCCCTGCCCACAACGGCGCACTACCTGCATAGCCTGGTCAAAGGAGGTATATCTAACAGAGCATAACTCCTCTGGTATAGCATCATTCACTGACTCCCTGTGTGAGTATGACAGGTGGTGAATGAGGCAACACTCGCCAGGCGCCTTTTTTGGCACAACTCCCAATGGGGAAACCCTCAAATTAATAACTGGTGGGGAAAGGAAAGGTCCCAGTACCCTTCTTCCCTACATTCCTTTTTATTTTTTTCCCTAACTATGTGCTCCATTCCCTTAACTGATTTTAGGTTAGGAGCACTATATGACCTTCTCTCCCCTTGGTAAGGTATCCTAAACCCTAAAGTGAAACCTTCCAAGAGGTAAGCGCCATCCTGTCGGTTCGGGTAATCCCTCAACCAATGCTGAAGGATTTCAACTTTAATTGGGCTGGGACCCTTTGTCAGGAGGGGGGTTGTAACCACCACCTCCTCCAGGACACTTGCCCCCTTTGCCTCCTGTCCAAGAGGAACCCCCAATTCCTCTGCCTTGGGGCAGCTCGAGAGGGCATGGGGCCCTGTGCACAAAGGGCACTCATGCCTAAAGGAGCATGACTTGTGGCTGTATGTCCCATGGGAGGTGAACTCCCAGCAAAGAGGGCATCGCTGAACCACCTGCCCCGCCTGGACGCGGGTACCTGCCTGACCTTGAGACTTGCGGATGGAGTGGCCACTATCTGACCTCTCGTTGCCAAACCACTGATCCACATAAATGTGGATGAATCTGATCCCATCGCAAGGCTGGATTCATGGCTGCCCTCATCCTGAACTCCTCGTCATACTGAAGCCATGCAGGGCTCGGGAAATCCATAAATCCTTTATAAATGATGTCCGTGTACTGGAGTATTGCAGAAGCCTTCCGTGGCTGATGACTTACTATCACTGCCGTATAAATTAAAATCCTGGGTACCAATTTGCCCAGGTCCTATCCACAGTGCACCTCTTCAGGCGTTCCTTCTCCCGCTCATCTAGGTCCTCCCTATCTTTTTTCTCCAGTTCCCTGTATAATAATTTAAAGACATCCACAAACTGTCTCTTAAGGATTTTTTCCCAAGTAGCCAGGGAGAGGTGATCACCAAGTGGCAAAGCCAGGTCCCCAAAGGGAATGGCACCCACTGAAACTGAGTCATATCCGGAACCCACCGAATTTACCATGCCTGCACCTGGATTAGGGTAGCGCCACCCAGGCCAGACACCCTCTAGAGGCAGCTGGGCCACACTTCCCCATCCTGCATAGGGTGACAAGCAGCCCAGCATTGTGTGACGAACACTACCATGTGTGGTGCGTGTGCCATAACCAGCGGGACCTTGGGCACCGGACCCCCAAGGCCAGCAAGACCCACCTTGGCCAGTGTTCTCAGCCTTACCTTCATTCCTTGAGGGTCCCTCGTAAAGCTCCACCTGGAGCTCTTCTGTGCCCTGACTCTTCTGCTTGTCATCCACGCACTGCCTCTGAACCAGCTGACCAGATGTTGATGCCACTTCACCCTGTCTATCCTCAAGAAGACCCAGATGCGCCAACACCTGTGCCTGGAATGATTGTTTTGGAAGAGATTTAGACATATCACAAGGTGGAGGATGCTTGCCCCGCGGACTCTCCAGGGCTGCCAGCCTCTCCAGTATGGCTGCGTTAACAGGGTCCTGCTCATCCTCATCAGAGGAATCTACAAGAGCAGGCCACTTTGGAGGTTTCCGAGAAGGCTTTCTTGGGGCTGGCTGCTTGCGCTTAGGAGGGCCTTGCTCCTTTTTGGGTGCCATGTTATAATAATAAGGACCCAAACTTGCTCCAAGCTGCAGGCCTTCCCTAATTAGCCACCCTTTAAAGTACACTTAAAATGTCCACCCCTAAAGTACTTCTCAAAATGTCTGCCCAGCAGAGACCTTCTCAAAATGGTTGCCTATAACAGACCTCCCCAAGATGGCCACCTCTAAATGGCACCACCCCAAATCGCCACCCTCAACTGGCCTCTCTAAAATGGCCACCTGCACCAACTGTCACTCCTTAACAGCCAGGAGTGACCATTTACGCCAGGGGTGGGCAAACTGCGGCTCGGGAGCCACATGCGGCTCTTTCACACATATTGTGTGGCTCCCAGCAGGGCAGCTGGGGAAGCGAAGGGGAGGCATACACTTGATCCCTCCCTCCCTCCCTCCCTCCCCCGTCCCTCCTATCCATTTGCTTTCTTTGTTTCTCTCTCTCTCTCTTTCTTTCCACCTCTTTCATTCTTTCTTTCCACCTCCCCCTCTTTCTCTCTCTCTTAGACAAATAAATATCATTGGACAAATAAATATCATTATCAATATCTGTTTTTATCCCTTTTGTTTTTATTTTTGGCAGTCTCATTTAATGGTAATAAAAAGCAAATCTGCATATTTTCTAAATAAAAATGTGCGTGTAATATTTGTTCATGTCTTGTGGCTCTCAACCATCTGAAATTTATTCTATGTGGCTCTTATGTTGAGCAAGTTTGCCCACCCCTGATTTACGCCAACTGGCCACCAGGGGGCAAAGAACACCGAAGTCACGGTGGCCATTTATTTGAACTGATGCTGGTTTAATGGCCTGATGCTGACTGGAAATCTTTTTTTGCTGTCTCCCAACTACCTACTCTAAAGAAGCACCACCTAATCTATTCTGCTGCCTTCAAGGCCAACAGCACACTCGCTCCTGCCTTCAGCCACCGGCTGTGGGCCCCAGCAACAGGCAATCCCCTTCTAGGCCCAACACCAAGCTATGCGTGCTAGCTCTCCGCCCCCCACGAGCCGTCTCCCTCCCTGGGCTGACCTTGGTGTCCTCTAACAACAAAGCCGATGGCCTGCTCCACCGCATGCCCCCGCTGCAAACTGCTGCCGTAGGGAAATGCTGCCATTGCCATCAGGGACCCGCCACCGCTGCGACCAAGCTGATGCAGTCGCAAATAGGCTGCTGCCACCTAAGCCTAAAGTAGGTCTGAACTACCCCCACTCATGCTCTGAGCTCTGCCCCCAGCCCATGTCATGACACAGGACATCATGATTCTGTTGCTGCCCTGGCCACCTCCAGGGCAGCAAAACAGCCCCGGGCCTCTAGGGGCTTTGCTGGGAGGCCAGGAGCTCCATTCACTGTTTTTCTTGCTCCTATTCTTAAGGCAGCTGCTGAGGCAGGATAGTGTACAGCTTTGGTCACATGCAAAGAGACTGTGGGAGTTGATCCCAGAAGCCAGCACTCCTGGATCTGAACTACTAGATTGTTTCATGTCTGGTCTTAATTGGTACTGGAGACAGAACATGGAGGGAAAAAGAAAAAACACTATTCCATACAATTCTACCAAATTTTTTCTTAGCAGTGGATTGGAAAATGTCACAGGTGCTCAATGTGGCGATGCTAGCTTTTCAATCTAGAGGAAGGATTATGAGGGCTGGATGGGTTAAAGAAATTTTTTGTTTGTCAGTGCACATTTGTGTGTGTGTGTGAGTGAAAAGGATTGTGAACTAAAATAAGTGTACAGGGAGATGTCATTATCAACACTATTATATATTGAATGTAGATATTTTAAAACGTTGCACTTTAATTTTTATTACATAATGTTTTGTCAAGGTGGTAGGTTTGATGACCCCTGATTAATACATGAACTTTAGACATCCATTCTTGTTCTTTTCTGGGAAAGCTGACAAAAATGATTCTTGGGTAACAATAGATGAATAGTACTTAATATCCCATTCTTAATTTTTTTCTTCTTCTTACCAAGTGAATGTCATTATAGGTATTGAGTAAACACAACACTTTCTGGTGAATGAATGTAATCGTGCAGATGGAGGTATTCTAAGTAACTAGAATGGAGTCTGTTGCTGAGTTCCTCCCAGGTTATAGCTCATTGTCTCTGCTATACCAGCTTCTTAACAATACTTAAAAATTATACATTACAATAAGACTGTAGCGCAGTGCAATAAAAGTAAAACAATGAAATAACACTATCTACTGTTACCTAAACTATAGCCTTCAGATTGGATGAGTTGCACTCTCTTAGTCTAACCAGCCCTGCAGTGTGATTGTTGTGATGATAAAATGGAGGGGGGAGAACAATATAGGAAGTCTCTTTCAATCCCCACTGAGAGGAATGTGGAGATGCTTAGACTTCAAGAGAGCAATAAATTCTGACATTTTAGAAACATTAAAAGTTATAAAAATCTACTGGCCATAACTAAATTGGGTGCCTGCCTGACACACATTTTATATACTCAGTGAAAAATTTCCGTCTTTCTCCCAAAGGTAACTCTTAGGTCAATTATCAAAGTCCAGATATTTAAAAGTAGATTTCTGGGGTGTTGGAAGCTGAGCTGGAGCTTTTCATCAGCAGACTTCTTTTACTTGGCGTTTGACGCATTTTACATCTCTACATACAAGTATCCATTTTATCCTCACTGAGTAGAGGACTAAATACTATACCTCACTGGAGTTCCTTCATGCATTAGAGTGTGAAATACAAATTTCTTCCCAAATTTGAGACTAACATGTTTGCATGGCAGCTTTGATTCTGTGAACTGTAGGTTAATAAATGTTTCTGTTCCAAATATTTGTTTGCCTTCTGGTTTTTTAAACATAGTTTTCCTTCTGTCCTTTACAGACACTTTCAGAGGAGCTATCCAAAGCTGAAGTTTCTGGGCCCTGTAGGAGCTGAAGTCAGAAATACCTGAAGAAAAATGCTTACATCCTCCTATCTCCTCCATTTTTAGATGGGAGCAGTTTATTGTATCTGAAGATGATCTGCAGTGGAGTTGTGTTCCAGTTCTGAAGTACAAGAAATCTCACATGACTTTCACTTGCAGGTAAGAGCTGTCTAATTTCCACCCTGTGGGAAGCAGATTACTTAATAGAGGAAAAGGTTAAGTTTAGAAATAAAAACATACTTTTAAATCCCCCCCCCGGTATTGTACTGTTAAGTTACAACAACATGCCATTATTAAGGCTCAGATTGGCCAGCTAGTCTTCTCAGTTCTTCTGAGTATCTATTTTTTTTTGTGTTGGTATTTTTTAATATGTGCATGTGTGAGTGTGTATGCGCCTGGAAGTCATGGTGACCTCTGGTGAATGACCCTTACTGGGAGCTTGGAGGATATTCAGAAAGGTGGCTGATAAAACCTGGCTCCACCTCCCACCTCTGGTATTTCAAGGAGGTCGCCCATCCAAGTACTTGCCAGCATCGACCCAGCTTAGCGTCCAAGATCTGACAAGATTGCGCTTGCCTGGGCTATTCTGGTCATGGCTTAAGCATCTGTTATTGAAATGTGCCATAAGAACATAAGAAGAGCCTTGCTGGATCAGACCAATGGCCCATCTAGTCCAGCATCCTGTCTCACAAAGTGGCCAGCCAGTTCCTCTGGATGGCCGACAACAGGGTATGGAGTCTGAGGCCTTCCCCTGATGTTGCCTTCTGGCTCTGGGATTCAGAGGTTTAGAGCTTCTGAATGTGGAGGTTCCGCTCAGTCACCATGACCAGTAGCCATTGACAGACTTAACCTCCATGAATCTATCTAATCTCCTTTTAAAGCTGGTTATTTCTGTGGCCATCACTAGATCCTGTGGCAGTGAATTCAACATTTGAATCACTCTCTGTGTAAAGTAGTATTTCCTTTAGTCCATCCTGAACCTACTGCCTATTATTTTCATTAGATGTCCTTTAGTTCTAGTATTATGGGAGAGGGAGAAAAGTTTCTCTTTTTCACCTCTCTCCACCCCATGCATAATTTTATAAACCTCTATCATGACCCTCCTTTGTCACCTCTTTTCTAAACTGTAAAGTCCCAGACTCTTCAGCCTTTCCTCATAGGGAAGGCATTTCAACCCCCTAATAATCTTGGTTGCCCTCCTCTGTACTTTTTCCAGCTCTGCCATTTCCTTTTTGAAATACAATGACCAGAACTGTACCCAGTATTTCAAATATGGCCACACCATCTCTCTATATAATAACGCTGTTTGAAAGTGGCAACGTTCCATGCGCTCCCATTGGCTGTGCAATGCCCTCCCTCAGCCATTGGCCCATCAGCCGCCACTCAAGAGTACTCGCATGCCATTGGCCGGGTGATGGGTCTGCTCCTCTTCCCTGCCCATTCCCCTTCAGCCACTCTGCCCTGTCAGAATTCCTGGCAAATGGCTTTGTCTCTTGACACAGACATTTCTATTGCTTGCGTCCTGTGTGGGAGTAACTTTTCCTTCAATGGCTGTTGGTAGGTGTAACGAAATGGCAGTTACCTGTATTTGTAAGATGGCTGCTGCCTATGGCTGTTTGTTTAAAATGTTCCACCATAAGGTTTAATTGAGCTGTAGTTCCAGAGAAGGTCCTGTAGGGGTATCACTCACTGGGCTGAATGGGGCTTCCTCATCTGCTGGACTACAGTTCCCAGCTGCCCCAAGGCAGAAGAGGGTGGGAAAACAGGGACTGTCCCAACACGCAGGGCGGCATCAATATAGACTGCAGACCATCCAGGGAGGAGACTATCTTCGTCCTACAGGAGGTTAGGAAAGGCTCCCGCTGCCTGTGCTGACCAGGCTGTCCAGGCCACAAGCCAGAGATGTGGGAGAACCCTGGGAGGCAGCAGAAATTCAGCCACTCCACAGTTGGCTGGACTGGGGAATGAATGGAAGTTTCCCTGCTCTCTTGAGCCAGAGAGAGAGAAGCTAGAGCAGAGAGTCAGAAGCCGGTGTGTAGGGAAAGAGGATGGTGTTTAACCCTTGTGGATTTATGTCCTGTTGGTTCATAGTGTGTGCTTACTCCTACAGTGTGTGCGCGCCCCATAACTGTGTAAATAGTTAGATAAATTCTTTTATTTGGGCTAATAATCTGTGTTGTGCTCTGACCACATAGTCTCCCCCACTCTGCACAATAACAAAGGGAGGGGGTGGCCCAAGGAGGCAAGGAAAGCCCGACCCTTGGGTTGCCAACTTTCCAGGGATCTCCCAAAGACTGGAGATTCCAACTCCAAATACGGTGATTCGGCCAGAGGGGTCTCACTGTCCCTCTAAAAAGGCAGTGACGGTTCAGTGAGTCATGCCAACAAATTTAAGGAGTGAGATACGGACATGGGATGAGGGTGGGAGGCAAACAGCTGAGTGGTAAACTGGAGCCCGTTTCACCACAGTAGGCAATGAAGCTTGGTTCAGACAAAGGAAGGAAACCCTTTGCAGGCCTTTGTAAGGAACTCACTGGGGCCAGTTGTGAGTCCTGGAGATTATCTGGAAGAGTCTGTGCAAGCCAGGGTTTGGGGAGGGAAGACGTCTCAGCTGAACAGAATGCCATACAGCCCACCTTCTAAAGCAGTTATTTTCTCCGGGGGGGCGGGAGAGATCTGTTGTCTGGAATTCAGTTGTGATAGCTGGTGATCTTCAGGCTCCACCTGGAAGTTGGCTGCCCTAGGCATAGCAGTCAGTGCTTCAGAGCAGGTTCTACTAGATCTGGGTTCTTGCTGTAGAAGCTGAGTGGGTGATTTTGGACCGGTCACAGACTTTCAGCCTAACCTACCTCATAGGGTTGTTGTTCAATTCAAAGGGGGAGAGGAGAATGATGTAAGCTGCTTTGGTCCCCATTGCAGACAAAGACTACTTTTCCTCCTGGGAAACCATTGTTGCCAATCTCCAGGTGAGTGCTGAAGATCACTCAGAATTATAATTGCTCTCCGGATGGCAGAGATCAGTTCCGCTGGAGAAAATGGTGGACTCTGTGGCAGTCAGGGCTTCAGAGCACGGGAGAGGCTGCAGGTATTTGTGTGTGGGGGAAATGTAAAGCTGAAGAGAGAGGGGGAAAGAAAGGTAGGTTGACGATTGGCTGGGAAGGAGATAGGGTTGCCAACTCCAGGTGGGAAATTCCTGGAGATTTGAAGGATGGAACCTGGAGAGGGTGAGGTTTGAGGAGGGGTGGGACCTCAGCCGGGTACAATGCCATAGGCCAGCCATTCCCTTCTCGGGAACCACTGTTCCCAATCTCAGGAGAAGGATGGAAATCACTCAGAATTACAACTGATCTCCAAGAGGGAGGGGGAAGGAGATGCAAAGCTGAAATCAGAGGGGCAGATGATGGCAGGTTGATGCTTGGCTGGGAAGGAGATAGGGTTGCCAACTCCAGGTTGGGAAATTCATGGAGATTTGAGGGGTGAAGCCTGGAGAGAGTGAGGTTTGAGGAGGGGTGGGACCTCAGACAGGTACAATGCCATCGACTCCACCCTCCGAAATAGCCATTTCCTCCTGGATAACAATTTTTGCCAATCTCCAGGGCAGGGCTGGAGATCACTGAAAATTACAACTGCTCTTCAGGTAGCAGAGATCAGTTCCTCTGGAGAAAATGGTGGACTCTGTGTCATTATACCCTGCTGAGGTCGCCACAGCACATTGACGCTAAGTGTCCAAGGTCTTGGCACTCTCCCAGAGCCCTTTTCTAGAGCTCATTGTATTTATTTCCACAACGGGCCTTATTCCTAATAGATCTATACAGGGGTGTTACAGTATCAGCCATTTTATTTTCAATCCCTTTCCTAATAATTCCTCGCATAGAGTTTGCCTTTTTCATCACTGCAGCACACTGGATTGACAACTTCACTGAGCTATCCACTACGACAGCAAGATCTTTTCCCCTCTCAGTCTCAGCAAGTTCAGACCCCATTACCCTATACTTGAAGTTGGGATTTTTTGTTCCAGTGTGCATAATCTTACACTTACCAACACTGAACTTCATTTGCCACATTGTCATCCACTCACTCAGTTTGTGAAGGTCCTTTTGGAGTTTCTGAGTCAGCCTTGATTTTCACCATCCTGAATACCAAAGTGGTACCTATTTATCTACTTGCAATTCCTTGTTTTCACACTGCTTGGTTGGCAGGAGCCAGGGCCAGAGATGAGAGCTCACTCTGTCACGCGGCACTAGGGTCTTAAACTGCCAAGCTACAGACCTTCTGGTCTGTAGCTTCAGCATCTTAACCTCTGAGCCACAGTGGTCACTACACTACTCACCCCTAATTTAAGATAATTTATGAATAAATTAAATAGTACCAGCCCCAACAGCGATCCTTGTGGTACCCCACTGCTTACTTCCTTCTGTTGATTCTTGCTCTTTGCTTCCTATCATTTAATTAGTTTTTAATCCATAAGAGAACCTTTCCTCTTATCCCATGACTGCTAAGTTTCCTCAGGAGTCTGTGCTAAGGAAACTTGTCAAAAAGCCTTTTGAAAGTCCAGGTATATAATATCTGCGAGGTCACCATTGTCTACATGCATGTTCACTTTCTCAAAGAACTGCAAAAGGCTGTATAGGCAGGACTTCCCTTTGCTGAAGCCATGCTTGTTTTCCCTCAGCAGGCTTTATCTCTCTATGTGCCTAACAATTCTGTCCTTGCTTACAGTTTCTACTAATTTGCCTGGGCAGTTGCTAAGCTGACTGGCCTGTAATTTTCTGGTTTCCCTCAGGATCCCTTTTTAAAACTTGGTGTCACATTTGCTCCCGGCTTTCGTTACAGCAGCCGAATTTAGTGATAGGTTACATGTGTAGGTTAGCAGATCAACTATCTCACATCTGAGTTCCTTAAGAACCCTTGGGTGTACTTCTTCAGGACTTGGAGAATTATTGGTTTTTAATTTCCGCAGAAGGTCTTGAATTTCATCTCTGGTTACCTCAATTTGGCTCAGTTCTTCAGATTCCCTTCCTGGAAATACGGGTATGGCATGGGTATGTCGCCCATACTTTCCACAGTGAACACAGAAGCAAAAAAGTCATTGAGCTTCTCTGCCATCTCCCTATCTTCCTTTAGCAATCCCTTTACTCCTTAGGCATCTGAAAGCCCCACTGCTACTCTGGCTGGTTTCCTGCTCTGAATATATTTTGTTTTAATGCTTTTAGCAACCCACTCCTCAAAATCTCTTTTTGCATGCCTAATAATGTTACATTTCTTTTGCCAGAGCCTGTGGTTCAATTAAATCCATTTCAAACATTAACTTTTTAGGCCATGTTTTTGGTAATGAGTAGTTGAAATCTGTTGTTAGTGTTTTCATGCTAGGTAGAAAGGTGTTTAAGTCTGTTTAAGAAGAAATTTGTGAGTGTTATGATATGAAAATTGCACTGAATGCTGAATGGCTGAGAGAAACATAGGCTATTGATGTAAGGTGGAGGCCATTACCAAAGTTTTCAGTGATTTTTTTTATCGCTTCTACAGTTTGTCTTTAAAGGGTATATTTATGCCTAAATGTAGAAGTTCATTTAAGTATCATGTTTTGATAGTCTTTTACTTTCTCCGATCAATTTCAAAGGCACGTAGCTTAGTGATCACAGCTGCATCTTGTTGTTGTGAATTCTGTAACAATTATAAATTGAGCTGAAGAGATTCGTTTATCTGCCCTTAAAGCTCTTTCTTTAGACCCTGTTGGCTAATATAAAGTTTTGTTGTAACTACCATCAATAGGTTATTAGTAGAAATTGTAATCCTACTGACTATGCTGTTTGGTGACATAGAGAGGTGTGCGTAATGACAGAACTTGGCTGAGCTGCTATATGGATAATGTTCTTCTAGACCACAGCGTTGTAATTTTCAGTGGTATAATTTTTTTCTGTATTAAAATAGGAAACTTGTTCTAGTTTTACCAATAGAAAGAGGCATGTCTGTGTGCAAATAAATATGCTGTCAGGATAAAGGGCAGAAATCTTGCTTGCATTTCCATTACATTTTATTAGTATTTCCTGACATACCACATTCCCTTTGCCCAGTGAACCAAGGCTTTAGGGTGTGCTTTCTAGGCAGTGGTAGTGCTTCTGGTATCCTCTCCTTCTATGGGCTGTTAGAGACTTCTGGTACATCTTTACCTTTATCCCTTGGAGTGCTCCCAAGCCTGTATTTTGGCAGAGAGTGGAAGAATCAGTGCTTCTTGGGCTCACACTACTTGAAAAGAGTAGCAAATAGATGCAGTGTGGGTGTCTGGATATTCTTCAGTGCACCCTTAAGCCTTCTCTCCGAACAGTGTTCTAGATCAAAAGTTGGGCTTCAGATACACATACTAGTAGCCTGTATAGTCTGCATAACAGGTGGGGAAGAGAGCTTGGCTGGCTGAATTAACCTTGTAGCCTTGGCCCACATTTCATTGCAGCTTGTGGAGAAACCAGCCTTTAAAATGCAGTGGAAATATTCCCCAAAGAATATAAAAGTATAAGTAACTGCTCTCTGTGGAATGGGAAATGTTTAGGAATAAGGATACTTAAAGGTATATGTGACCAGGGTGGATCTGATTTAAATCACAATTTAAATAATAGTTTTCTACATAAAGACTCATTCTTGCTGGCATAATCTTAAGTTTTTGCATTTTGCATGCATGCCTTCCTTCCTCATATATAGAGGAACGTCATTAAAATATTGCCAAACTTGGTCTCTTTTATGGCCTGCTGCCATTATAGGTTTTCTCCTCCAGTGAGAGAATAATATGATAACCTCAGGCTATATACACAAAGCTCCCAAGACTTGTGGGGTATTGTGCCCAAAAGGTTTTACTTTCATTTTTACTGCTTGCCCCTTCCTCCTCACACTTAGCTCCTTGTACAGATCTATTCCACTCCAAACAATCTTCTATTCATTGAACTTGAAACTTAGCACTTAAGAGGTAAAGGGTCGATTTTGTGTACAGTAGATTTGCAGAGGAAAAATGGGATTAAGGTTTTTTCCTCAACTCTGTATGTTTATTTTATAACATTTTTGCTGTGAAGAAGAGGCATGTGATCTCTGCAGATACAAATTCACAGTTTTGAGAACTACAAAACCAAACATCTGTGTTAATATCTTCTAGAGAGAAAAACTGCCCCAAATAATTTTACAGAAACCTCTGGGAGAGCATGACATTGTTATTGCGTCGACGACATCACCAAGGGATGACTTTTTTGGGGTAGGGTTCCCCTGATGGCCAGCTGGCTGGCATTGGGCCTGAGCCCACAAAAGCAGGGGATCTTTCGCCCCCATCTAGGGGCTGGCAAGCTTAAAAAGCGATAGATTTTCTAGGTAGAGAAGAGATTTCCTGCCCAGTTGAAAAGGAGATAGTTCTAAAGGGTGGAGTGGTCCCTGGTGTGCTCAGAGAAGGAATTTGGGAACTTGGTAGTGTATCCTTTCCTTCTGAAACCTGAAGAGTCAGTTAAACTCAAGAAAGTGTACTGGAGTATTTAGGAAACACTGAAATGAAAGCCTGTCATCTGAAAGACTTTAAAACTATTAATTGCTGGAAACATATGAACTGTAGTTAGTGAAAATATTAAGTTACTTCAGATTTCTTATTGATTTACTTTAGACATTTTAGCCCTAATTTCACCTGACCTTTTCCCCCTAAGTTGAATAAAATATTTTATTTATTTTTAGACATTATAAAGGCTCTTGTGTGCTTTTTCAGAAGTTTTAAGTTAAGAGGATGATTTTGTCTGTTCCCTCAAGTTCCTGGGCTGAGCCAGCATAAAAATACAGTAATGTGACAGGGTGGGACAGCCATATATCTTCAGGAAAGAAGAAAACAGATAAAGAGGCTGCTCAGTCAGAGAGGAAGAGAAAACAGAGGGAAAATCCTGTGTGTGAGGGAAGGAAGAGGGTGACGTCGTCATAGTATGAGATAAAAATCTTGTTAGATTCAGGTTTGTAGCTTGTTGAACAAAGTTTTAATCCAGTGGCACCTTTAAGACCAACAAAATTTTATTCAAGGTATAAGCTTCTGTGCGCACACACGCTTCTTCAGATACATTGAAACAGAAGTTACCAACCATTGCATATAGATTGAGGGCGAGGAGGGTGTTGCCAGAAGGTCCATTTAAAGTCAAAATGCTTAAGTAACTCAGCAGTAAATATAGCTAAGACTGGATGAACGCAATTTGTAAAACCTATGAATAGCAGCAAATTACCATACAGCATAATAAAGGAGTTCACAAACAGATGTGAGAACTGAATGACCTCAGCATGTGTAGTGAGATAAGAAACCAACATCTCTGGTAAGCTCTGGGTGTTCCATTGTCCTTGGTGTTGTAATAACTTGTAACTCAGCAATCTCCCATTCTAGTCTGTTTCTGAAGCGCCTTTGCAATAAAACAGCTACTTTTAGGTCCCCCATTGAATGTCCTGGAAGGCTGAAGTGTTTTCCTACAGGTTTCTCAGTTTTTGCTTCTTGATGTCAGATTTGTGTCCATTTATCCTTTGGCATAGGGTATGACCTGTTTGACCTTATGTAGAGAACTGAAGGGCATTGTTGGCATTAAATGGCATATACAGTATTAGAAGATGAGCAAGTGAATGAGCCTGAGGTAGTGTAGATGATGTTGTTAGGTCCAGTGATTGTTTCGTTTGGGTGTATGTGGCAGCAAAGTTGTCATCTGGGTTTATTGCAAGCTCTGGTACCAGTTTCTATGTTCAAATTAGAAGTTGCATTATTGTGGGTGAGGAGTGGGTAAGGGTCTGTCTTTGTCCTCATAAAAACGTTGGGACATTCAGGACCAGAAAGTACATAGGTTTCTGGCAGTTTGCCAAGTAGTGGAGATGGGAATGATTCTCTCTGAGGTTTATAGTCCATCTCAGCCCCCATTGGGCTCTCCTCTTTCCTCTTTCCTACCCTGTTTCCCTTACTTCCTGGTGGTAACTGCAGAGGCCAAGGAGGACTCAGTAATTCTTTTAATAAATCTGATATATATAATTGCCCTCTCCCTCATGGATCACTGCTTTGTCGTGGTGAGGGGGCTTGCGTGGTTCGATGAGGCTGTGGGCTATGCCGTGGAGGGCCACCCAGGACGGACAGGCCACAGCAGAGAACTCAGACCAAGCGTGATCCCCTGGAGAAAGAAATGGCAACCCACTCCAGTATCTTTGCCAAGAAAACCCCATGGACAGTAACAAAAGGCTAAAAGATATGACGCCGGAAGATGAGCCCCTCAGGTCGGAAGGTGTCCAATATGCTACTGGGGAAGAGCAGAGGGCAAGTACGAGTAACCCCAGAAAGAGTGAAGCGGCTGGGCCAAAGCCAAAAGGACACTCAGTTGTGGATGTGTCTGACGGTGAAAGGAAAGTCCGATGCTGCAAAGAACGATACTGCATAGGAACCTGGAATGTAAGATCTATGAATCAAGGTAAGCTTGACGTGGTCAAAAATGAAATGGCAAGAATGAACATCAACATCTTGGGAATCAGTGAACTAAAGTGGACAGGAATGGGTGAATTTAACTCAGAAGACCATTATATCTACTACTGTGGCCAGGAATCCCGTAGAAAAAATGGTGTGGCCTTTATAGTCAACAAGAGAGTGAGAAAGGCAGTATTGGGATACAATCTCAAAAATGACAGGATGATCTCGGTCCAAATCCAAGGCGAACCATTCAACATCACAGTAATCCAAGTCCATGCCCCAACCACTGCTGCAGAAGAGGTTGAAGTGGACCAATTCTATGAAGACCTATAACAGCTCATAGAACTAACACCAAAAAAGGATGTCCTCATCATCATAGGGGACTGGAATGCTAAAGTAGGAAATCAAAAGGTAACCAGAATAATAGACAAGTTTGGCCTTGGAGAACAAAATGAAGCAGGGCAAAGGCTAACAGAGTTTTGTCAAGAGAACACGCTGGTCATAGCAAACACCCTTTTCCAACAACCTAAGAGGCATCTCTACACATGGACATCACCAGATGGGCAACACCGAAATCAGATTGACTATATAATTTGCAGTCAAAGATGGAGAAGCTCTATCCAGTCAGTAAAAACAAGACCTGGAGCTGACTGTGGCTCAGATCATGAGCTACTCATTGCAAAATTCAGACTTAAATCGAAGAAAGTTGGGAAAACCACTAGGCCATTCAGATTTGATCTAGATCACATCCCCGATGAATATATAATAGAGGTGAAGAATAGATTTAAGGGACTAGATTTGATAGACAGAGTGTCTGAAGAACTATGGACAGAGGTCCATGACATTATAAAGGAGGCAGCAATCACCGCCATCCCAAAGAAAAAGAAATGCAAGAAAGCAAAGTGGCTGTCTGATGAGGCTTTACACATAGCAGAGGAAAGAAGGAAGGACAAAGGCAACGGTGAAAAGGAAAGATTTGCCCAACTGAATGCAGATTTCCAGAGAACAGCAAGGAGAGATAATAAGGAGGCTTTCCTGAATGAACAATGCAAAGTAATAGAGGAAAACAATAGATTGGGAAGGACTAGAGATCTCTTCAAGAAAATTGGAGAAATCAAGGGAATGTTCCATGCAAAGCTGGCCATGATAAAGGACAAAAACGGTAGGGACCTAACAGACGCAGAAGAGATTAGGAAAAGATGGCAAGAATACACAGAAGAACTATACAAGAAGGACCTCGATGTCCTTGACAACCACGACGGTATAATCACTGACCTCGGGCCAGACATCCTGGAAAGTGAACTTAAATGGGCCTTAGAAAGCATTACCAACAACAAAGCTAGTGGAGGTGATGGTATCCCAGCTGAGTTATTCAAAGTCTTAAAAGAAGATGCTGTTAAAGTGCTGCACTCAATTTGCCAACAAATTTGGCAAACACAACAGTGGCCACAGGATTGGAAAAGGTCAGTTTACATTCCAATCCCAAAGAAGGGCAATGTCAAGGAATGCTCAAACTATCGCACAATTGCACTCATTTCACACGCTAGCAAGGTCATGCTCAAGATCCTACAAGCTAGGCTCCAACAGTATGTGGATAGAGAACTGCCAGAAGTACAAGCTGGGTTTGTTTGTTTTTTTTTAAATTAATTAACATTTTATTTCTGTTAACACATCTAAATATGATTAGAGTGGTTTTGGATAATCTGTCATGTTTTCTTTTCAAACCATTCGTAAACTTTTTTCCATCTATTTTCATGTTCTAACTCATCTCTCCCTGCCAGTATTAGGTTTAATTTATCTGCTTCAGCTATTTCCAATATTTTCTCACATATTTCTTCTACGTTGGGAACAGTCTCTTTTTTCCAACATTTAGCTATTGCTATCCTTACTGTTGTAATGATATACAGAATAATTCTTTGATCTCCTTTTTCAATTCCATTCAGTAATATATTAAGTAGGAATATTTCTGGTTTTAATTGAAGTTTCACTTTAATGGTTTCTTCAATTATATTCCTTATTACTTTCCAAAAACTTCTGATTTTCCCGCATTTCCGCCATATATGTATATATGTTCCCACCTCTTTTTTGCATCTCCAACAAACATCTGATACGCTTTTATAACACCTTGCTACTCTATCAGGTGTCCAGTGCCATCTATAGAACATTTTGTAAATATTTTCTTTGTAATTTGTAGCTCTGAGCAGTTTGAGCGATTTCCAGAGTCTCGACCATTGTTCAAGAGTGATATTATGTCCTATATCTTTCATCCATTGTATCATATTTGGTTTAACAGTCTCTGTTAAGAGTTCTTCTAACAGGAAAAAATTATATAGTTTTTGTATCAACTTGTCTGAGGAAGAAAGCCATATTTTGTCTAATTGTGTACATGTATCTATCAGGATTGCATTTTTATCTTTGGTGTACCTAGAGATTAATTGATTTTTTCCCCAAATTGTTAGATTTGCTTTTTGAAGTTCTTGTGAGGTAAACGATTTTAATTCTTTACTTTCTGTCAGTAATGTTTCATATGTTAGTTTTTTTTCTTTTGTCAATAATGCTGGTAGGGTAAAAGCCTCTATCGGGGAGATCCATTTTGGTATTTTAGCATAAAATCTATTTTTGATTTCCCGCCAGATTTTAATCAGTGGGCCTCTTACTATATGGTTTTCAAAACTCTGTTGTCTTTTATCTATGTTATACCAGATATGGGCATGCCAACCCATCGGCAGATCAAAGCCCTCAAGTGTTAGAGTTCTTTCTTCTACTAATTTGATCCAATCCCTTACCCAGCCCATTGCTGCTGCTTGGTAATACAAATTCCAATTTGGTAGTCCGAGTCCCCCATTTTCTTTCTTGTCTGTCAATAGTCTTTTATTAATTCTTGGTTTTTTAGCTTGCCATATGAATTTCCTGACCAGACGATTTAATTCTTCAAAGAATTTTTTGTTTGTTAAAATAGGTAAACATTGCGCCATATATAGAAAGCGTGGAAGGATATTCATTTTAATGGTAGCGATTCTACCCATAAATGAAATATAAAGATCTTGCCATCTTTTTAAATCTTTTTTTATTTCTTCTAATAGTTTTACGTAGTTATTTTTGTAAAGATTTTTGTTATTATTTGTCATAATAATTCCTAAATATCTGACTTTATCCACTACCTGTAGGTTTGTACTATTTTGAATCTCTTTAATTTGTGTAATCGTGCAGTTTTTAGTTATGATCTTGGTTTTCTTTAAATTGATTTTCAGGCCTGCCACTTTGCCATAATCATGTAAATTTTTCCATAAATGTGCTATTGATGTTATTGGTTCTTCCAGGATAAATACTAAATCATCTGCAAATGCTTGCAGTTTATAGTGTTCTTTTTTTATTTTAGTTCCCAGAATGGCGTCATTATTTCTTACTATATCATTTAGTGTCTCTAGACCGAAAATAAATAGTAACGGTGATAATGGGCATCCCTGTCTCGTACCTTTTTGTATTGGAATGTGGTTTGTTAGTTCCCCATTTATAATAATTTTTGCATATTGCTCATCATAGATAGCCTTAATCGAATTTAAAAAAATTTCTCCACAATTCCATATAATGAGCTTCTGTTTCAAATAGTCCCAATTTACATTATCGAAAGCTTTTTCAGCATCTAAAAAAATTAGAGCCATTTGCTTTCCAGGATTTTGTTCGTAGTATTCTAAAATGTTAATTATATTTCTTATGTTATTTTTTATTTGTCTATTTGGGAGAAATCCAGATTGATCCTTATGAATAATTTCTACCATTATCTTTTTAAACCTATTTGCTAGAATTGCTGCAAAGATTTTATAATCTGTATTTAGTAATGAAATGGGTCTATAGTTTTTAATATCATCGCCCTCTGTATCTGGCTTATGTATAAGTGTTATTAATGCTTCTTTCCATGTCCCTGGGATTTTCCCTGTTATCATAATATTATTAACTACCTCTTTAAATAACGGAGTTATTTCATCTTCTGCTAGCTTATATATTTCCACTGGAATTGCATCTGGGCCTAGAGTTTTTTTATTTTTTTGCATTTTAATTGCATTTACCACCTCAAACATAGAAATGTTTTCATTTAAATACTTTCTTTGCTCATCTGTAAATTTACCTGTTTTATATTTCAATAAGAATTCTTCCACTTCCTGATTATTAGGGGTTGTCTGTTTGTATAGAGTTTTGTAGAAATTCTCTGTTATTGTCTTTAATTCTTGTATTTTAAATTTCGGTTCCTTGTTTTCATCTTTTAATGTTATAATTGTTTTCTTTTCCCGCTCTTTTCTAAGTTTATATGCAAGCCAACGAGAGGGTTTATTTGCATTTTCAAAAAAGTAAGCCTTTGTATATTCTATTTTTTTCGCTATTTCTTGTGATAAATATAAATTTATTTGGTGTTGTTTTAGTTTTATCCTTATTCTCATCTCATTTGGGTCTTTTTTATCTTGACTTTCTTTTTCCAAATTCCTAAGCTCCGTAGTTAGTTTTTTAAATTCTTCTCGTTTTTGTTTATTTCTCCAAGCTTCTTGGTTTATAATTATACCCCTAACATATGCCTTTAATGTGTCCCAAGTAATATTCAGGTTCGTATCCTCCTGCTTATTTATTTTAATAAATTCCTTTATTTCTTGTTTCAGTTTTTTGGCAAATTCTTTGTTTCTAATTAAATTTAAATTTATTCTCCATCGTGTAATTTTATGCGTTTTTTGTATGGAGGTCCACATTGGATTGTGATCCGCAAAAGTATTTGCCAGAATTTCGACATCTGTAAAAAGTCTTACTATATTTATGTTCACCCACACCATGTCTATTCTTGACCAAGATTTGTGCCTACTTGAAAAGAAGGTGTAATCTTCTTTTTGTGGGTTCCTTGTTCTCCATAGATCTATAAGGTTAAATTCATCTGCCAATTGCAAAAAAATTTTCATTAGTACTGCTCCAGATTTGTGTGACTTCTTAGTTTTTTTTCTATCAGTTTTTGGGTCCAATACAACGTTAAAATCTCCAACTAGACATACATTATTAGGGTTTTCTTTAGATATATAATCTTTCAGTTCTGTAAAAAATGTATCTTGATTTTGGTTCGGAGCATATATGTTTACGATTAATATTTCTTAATTCATTAATTTTTACCTGGACTCCTAGTATTCTTCCATTTGTGGATCTAAATTTAAATATAGGGTTTAAATTCTCTTTAACATATGTTACTGCTCCCCTTTTTTTAACTTTATCTGATGCAATAAATGGTATTCCTAATTTTTTGCAAATCAAATGATTTTCATGTTTTTCTTTTATATGTGTTTCTTGGAAGCATGTAATATCATTTTTTAATTTTATTGCTTGGTGCATAATTCTTCTTCTTTTTTGCAGACTGTTTAAACCATTCACGTTCACCGATATTAAAGAAATTTTTTTACTCACCATCTTTCTTGTCTTTTTTTTTAAGCACTATATTTTTAAGTTGCCACCTTGTTTGTATTTGCGAAGCCGTTTTATATTTTAATTGGAATTTTTTATAGTCTTTCTTTTTAGGATACTTTGCTAGTGCCATGGCTCCGTTTTTCCTGCATACTTCTTCTCCCTGGCCTTCTTTACTTTCCCCTCTTTCTCCCTCTTCTCTTTCTTCCTCTTCTTCTTCTTCATCTTCTGGATCTTCCTCTTCTTCTATTGGTTTTTGCCAGCCCAACTCCTCACCAGATCTTTCCAAGAAATTTTCTAATTTAAATACCGAATCTATCTTATGTCTATGGCCTCTATAATTGAATTGCAGTCCTTCCGGGATTGTCCATCTATATTGTACCTCATTTTTCCTTAATAATTCGGCCAGTACGTTATACTTTTGACGTTTCTCTCTAATTCTCCAAGGTATATCCTTCAAAATTCTAATTTCTTGTTCTGCTATTACCAATTTCTTCTTATTTGCTTCTTGCAGGATTTGGTCTTTTATATATTTCTTTTCAAATTTTACATGGACTTCCCTTGGGGTTTGATGTTTTTTGGAGTATGCCGAATTTCTTCTATATATTGTTTTAATGTTCTCCGTTAATTCTTTTTCATTAGAGATGCTAAATTGTTGAGCAATGTTACGTACAAGTTCTTCTTTAAGATTTTTTCCTAACTTTTCTGTTATATTTTGAAATCTAAGTGTTGATTCTGCTTTCTCCATCTCCAGAAACATAAGAGTCTCTTCCATCTTTTCTGTTTTAGTTTTTAACTCCAGAACTTCCTGGTCAATGTTATCCACTTTTTCTTCCAGATGTTTTGTGACTTTGGTTAGTTTTTTAATTTCTACTTTTATTTCTTGCGTATCTTGTTTTAATTGTTTAGCTATATCATCTATTTTACTTTGCATTGGCTCCATTTCTCTTTTTATAATTTCTGCGTTTTGCTCTGCCGCCATTTGTAAAAAGTTTTGCATCATGGTTTGCAATTCTGTGGTTGTTATGTATGATTTAATTTGTGATAATCCTGATGTTTGACTAGGTGAGGCTGTAGATCCCTTTCTACTTGGACCCGTAGACATGATTTATTTTTACTTTTACAGGGCTGATTTTTCAGAGTATATAATTGATTAGTTTTTAATTGCTTAATTAATTAATTAATTGGCTAATATCACTCAGATTTGCTAACACAGATTTACTAAATTACAAAATTACAATATTATCTATGTGTATTAGTTTTGTTTATTAATGGTAACTTTTTTTTTTTTAAGTCTGTTATTTGTCCTGTTATGCGGTTACTTTATGAGTCTCTTCCTCAGCACTATGTTGATTCAGCTTACGTGACTTAAAGTTTAATCTTTTTCCATTTTTATTCTTTCGTCTTCCTTGATAAGTTTTCTGCCTCTTTATTATCTCCTCCCCCTTCCTCTATTGCCCTTCCTGCTCGTTCTCTAGTTATACTCTTTACTTCTGCCTTAATCCTCTATCTCACAATGTCACTGGGTGTGTCTCAAAGCCAAAAGGTGTTCCGTTACTTTCTTCCGCTACTTTCTCACTTCTCGCCGTCCCAGCTCCCGCTCTTCTGGAAAGGATCCCGTCCGCGTTTTACTGCTCCATTTCTTAGGCTCTTTCCCAGTCTCTCTCTCTCTCTCTCTCTTTTTTTTTTCCTGCTTCTCTGTGGCACTCCTCCTCCCTCCGCCTTTCTTTTGGCTCCTCGCGTCGCTCTCCCGCCCCTCCGGTCTTCTCTCACGTCGCCTTCTTCTGTTCTACCGCGTCTCTCTGTTGCCGAAGAACATTTAAATCTGCTTAAAGAGACAGAACAGACTCAGGTTAATTGAAACGAGGTAATTTCTCCTCCCTTAAGTTATATCTTTTAATTTCTTTTACCTAACAACTCCCTCTACTCTTATTTTGCGTTTCTTTTACTGGCCGCTTTTCTTGCTACTTTGCTTTAATCTTTTTTCACAGTCAGTTGTGTTCTCTTTGTTAAACTACCCACTTGGTATTTTGCTTACTTCCGTTTTATTTTTTTGTTCCCTTTAAACTAAATATAAATACAATCAAGTGTTTGAGATACTTAGCTTCGGTTAGATTACGTCTTTTCCTCTCTTCTTTCCGTTGCTAGCTTTTCCACTCCACTCTTGGGCTCTGCGAGGTTTTCACAGCAAAGAAAAAAAAAATTTCTTGCTGGGTTCATCCACTCCCCTGCATTGGGACTAAGCAAAAATAATCCCCTGAGAGGGTCGCCACTCACTCAGGTTAAGCTTAAGTCCCTTGCAAACACCTCTTAAAACTCAAAGAAGTATTTTGGCTATGCAATCAAAGCCAGAGGATGTGGCTGTTTCTTAGAAACATGCAGAGCTCTTCCTCCGCACGTCTATCCTCTCCGAGCGTCCGCCATTTTCCAAGTACAAGCTGGGTTTTGAAGAGGTAGAGGAACTAGAGATCAAATTGCCAACATTCACTGGATTATGGAGAAAGCAAGAGAGTACCAGAAAAACATCTACTTCTGCTTCATTGACTATGCTAAAGCCTTTGATTGTGCGGATCACAATAAACTATGGCAGGTTCTTAAAGAGATGGGAGTACCAGACCACCTCACATGTCTCCTGAGAAACCTGTATAAGGGTCAAGAAGCAACAGTTAGAACCGGATATGAAACAATTGATTGGTTTAGCATAGGAAAAGGAGTACGACAAGGATGTATATTGTCACCTTGCTTATTTAATTTATACGCAGAGTACATCATGTGAAATGCTGGCCTGGATGAATCACAAGCTGGAGTTAAGATTGCTGGGGAAAAGATCAATAACCTCAGATATGCAGACGATACCACTCTGATGGCCACTGGTCAGAAGTCTTGGATGTGTGCTCGGTGCAAGGAGCTCCTGGTTCTCAGGGAGCGAGTTTGCTCCCTTGAGGCCAAGGTGGCTGACCTGGAGAAGCAGGGACAGTCAGTTAGGTGCACGGGGAAGACTCTCGGGGACTTGTTAGATATGTCCCACTCTGGATCTGGCAGCCTGGCTGCTGCCAGGGAGCATGAGGGTCAAGGGGAAAAGGGGCACCATGCTGAGGATAAGGGGAATGTGCCCTCAGAAGGGACCTCTTCTTCAGCTGGTGAACGGGTATCCTTTCGTACCAAGGAACTGTCCCTGGGAAGGGTGGGAGGGGGGCTCTTGGTAGTTGGTGATTCGATCCTTAGGCAGGTAGACAGCTGGGTGGTGAACCCGCGTACTGACCGTATGGTGACTTGCCTGCCTGGTGCGAAGGTAGCGGACATTACGCGTGTTTTAGATAGGCTGGTAGATAGTGCTGGGGAGGAGCCAGTGGTCGTGGTGCACGTCGGCACCAACGATGTGGGGAAATGCAGTCGTGAGGTCCTGGAGGAGAAATTTAGGCTGCTGGGCAGGAAACTCAAGGCCAGGACCTCCAAGGTAGCCTTCTCGGAAGTGCTACCTGTTCCACGCGCAGGGCCGGAGAGACAGGCACAGATCAGGAGTCTCAATGCGTGGATGATACGGTGGTGTAGGGGGAAGGGTTCAAGTTTGTTAGGCACTGGGATGCTTTTTGGGACAAGAGGGAGCTGTACAAAAGGGACGGTCTCCACTTGTCCCGAGAAGGAACCAGGCTGCTGGCGCTCAAAATCAAAAAGGTGGCAGAGCAGTTTTTAAACTGAATAATGGGGGAAAGCCAACAGGAGATGAAAAGTCTCTGGTTCGGGATGGCTCATCTCAAAGAGATGAAGGGGTAGCTATTACTTTTGTACAAGGAAATGGATTACAATTGTCCACTGAGACTGTGGCTAATGATAGGAACTGCCTGGCAAGGTCTCGAGACAGCAAGAGGAAGGCTGTGGGCTTAACAAACATGGGAAACTATAAGTGTTTATACACAAATGCTAGAAGTCTCCGAGGTAAAATCGGGGAGTTGGAATGCTTGATGCTGGGGGGGAAATAGACATTGTGGGTATTTCAGAAACTTGGTGGGTTGAGGAAAATCAGTGGGATACGGTGATTCCTGGTTATAAATTATATCGGAAGGATGGGGGGAAGGGTTGGAGGTGGGGTGGCTCTGTATGTCAGAGAGGGTATACCGTCCAGTAAGATTGAGAGGGTAAGAGAATTGGATTCCCTTCTGGAAATGCTATGGGTTGAAATAGTGGGTCCAAAAGGAGGCTTAACAGTGGGAGTTTGTTATCGCCCACCAGATCAAAAGATAGAGGAGGATTATAAAATGATGAATGAATTAAAGATAGCGGCTAGACGAAATAACTGTGTTGTAATAGGCGACTTTAACTACCCACACATTGATTGGGTCAATATGAGTTCTAGTCGGGAAAAAGAGATTGCGTTCTTAGACACTCTCAATGACTGTGCTGTGGAACAGATGGTCACAGTTCCTACCAGGGGAGAGGCGATCCTGGATTTGGTCCTAAGTAACACCCAAGACCTGGTGATTGATGTAAAAGTGATTGCACCACTTGGAAACAGTGACCATAATGTCATTGAGTTTAACATTTGTACAGATAGGGAGTTGCCCAAAAAGACTGACGCAACCACTTTTAACTTTAAAAGGGGTAACTTCTCTGGTATGAGGGGACATGTGAGGAAGAAATTGAAAGGAAGAGTGGAGAAGGTCAAAACCATTGGGGAAGCTTGGAGACTATTTAAAAAGACAATCCTAGAAGCGCAGAAAAAATATATACCGCAGGTTAGGAAAGGTACAAATAGGTATAGAAAAAAGCCTGCATGGTTAACAAATAAAGTAATGGAAGTTGTAAAAGGTAAGAAGGATTCCTTTAAGCGGTGGAAAGCTAGTCTTAGTGAGGTTGATAAAAGGGAACACAGACTATGGCAAATAAAATGCAAGTCTGTGATCAGGCAAGCAAAAAGGGAATATGAGGAGCATATATCAAAAAACATAAAGACCAACAATAAAACTTTCTTCAAATACATTAGAAGTAGGAAGCCAGCCAGGGAGGCAGTGGGGCCCTTGGATGACCAAGGGGTAAAAGGAGTAGTGAAGGATGATAGGGAAATGGCTGAGAAGCTGAATGCATTTTTTGCCTCTGTCTTCACTGTGGAAGAGGAGAAGTGTTTGCCCACTCCAGAAGCACCGATTTCGGGAGGGGGTTTGAAAGACCTGAATCAGATTCCGGTAACAAGAGAGGAAGTCCTCCGACTGATGGACAATTTAAAAACTAATAAATCACCAGGCCCGGATGGCATTCATCCGAGAGTTCTGAAAGAACTCAAATGTGAACTTGTGGATCTCCTGACAAAAATATGTAATCTTTCTTTAAAATCTGCCTCCATTCCTGAGGACTGGAAGGTAGCTAATGTCACTCCCATCTTTAAAAAGGGCTCCAGGGGAGATCCGGGAAATTACAGGCCAGTCAGTCTGACATCGATACCGGGTAAGTTGGTGGAAACTGTTATTAAGGAAAGAATTAGTAGGCACATTGATGAACAAAAACTATTGAGGCAGACTCAGCATGGGTTCTGTAAGGGAAGATCTTGTCTCACTAACCTGTTAGTGTTTTTTGAGGGAGTGAACAAACATGTGGACAAGGGGGACCCAATAGATATTATTTACCTTGACTTCCGGAAAGCTTTTGATACAGTTCCTCATCAAAGGCTCCTAAGTAAGCTCAATAGTCATGGGATAAAAGGACAAGTCCTCTTGTGGATCAAAAACTGGCTTATAAATAGGAAACAGAGAGTGAGTATAAATGGGAAACTTTCTCAGTGGAGGGTGGTAAGCAGTGGGGTACCACAGGGATCAGTACTCGGTCCAATGCTTTTTAACTTGTTTATTAACGATTTGGAATTGGGAGTAAGCAGTGATGTGGCTAAATTTGCAGAGGACACGAAGTTGTTCGGGGTGGTGAAAACCAGGGAGGATTGTGAGGCACTGCAAAGGGATCTGTTGAGGATGGGTGAGTGGGCGTCAACGTGGCAAATGGGGTTCAATGTGGCCAAGTGCAAAGTGATGCACATTGGAGCCAAAAATCCTAAATATAAATACACGTTGATGGGGTCTGATCTGGCAGAGACTGACCAAGAGAGAGATCTTGGAGTCGTAGTGGATAACTCGCTGAAAATGTCTACACAATGTGTAGCTGCAATAAAGAAGGCCAACGCTATGCTGGGGATTATTAGGAAGTGAATTGATAACAAATCAGCCAGTATCATCATGCCCCTGTATAAATCATTGGTGCGACCTCATTTGGAATACTGTGTATAGTTCTGGTCACCACATCTCAAAAAGGATGTTATAGCATTGGAAAAAGTGCAGAGAAGGGCAACTAGAATGATAAAAGGGTTGGAACAGGTTCCCTATGAAGAAAGGTTAAAATGCTTGGGGCTCTTTAGCTTGGAGAAACGATGGCTGAGGGGTGACATGATCGAGGTTTATAAGATTATGAATGGGATTGAGCAGGTTGAGAAAGAAGTACTTTTCTCCCTTTCTCACAATACAAGAACTCGTGGGCACTCTATGAAATTGCTGAGCAGTCGGGTTAGAACAGATAAAAGGAAATACTTCTTCACCCAAAGAGTGATTAACATATGGAATTCACTGCCTCAGGAGGTCGTGACAGCTGCAAGCATGGACAGTTTCAAGAGGAAATTAGATAAACATATGGAGCAGAAGTCCACCAGTGGCTATTAGCCACAGGGTATAGAATGAGAACTCTCAGTCTGGAGCAGGTGATGCACTCTATTCTTGGTGCTGGAGGGGGCAGCAGTGGGAGGGCTTCTGGTGCCCTGGCCCCACTGCTGGACCTCCTGATGGTACCTGGTATATTTTGGCCGCTGTGTGACAGAGTGTTGTACTAGATGGGCCATTGGCCTGATTCAATATTGGCTTCTCTTATGTTCTTATGTTCTTATGGCAGAAAGTGAAGAGGACCTAAAGAGCCTCTTGCTCAGGGTGAAAGAGGAGAGCGCAAAAGTGGGCTTGAAGCTCAACATCAAAAAAACTAAGATCATGGCATCTGGCCCCATCACTCCTTGGCAAATAGAAGGGGAAGTCGTAGAAGTAGTGACAGACTTCACATTCCTGGGATCCCAGATCACTGCAGATGGTGACTGCAGCCATGAAATTAAAAGATGCCTGCTCCTTGGGAGGAAAGCGATGGCAAACCTAAACAGTATGATAAAAGCAGAGACATCACCCTGCCAACAAAAGTTCGCATGGTCAAGGCAATGGTATTCCCCGTAGTAATGTATGGTTGCGAGAGTTGGACTGTAAGGAAGGCCAAGCGCCGAAGAATAGATTCTTTTGAACTATGGTGCTGGAGAAGACTCTTGAGAGTCCCTTGGACTGCAAGGAGATCAAATTATTCAGTCCTAAAAGAAATCAACCCTGACTGTTCCCTGGAAGGCCAGATCCTGAAGTTGCAGCTCAAATACTTTGGCCACCAAATGAGAAGGGAGCATTCACTGGAGAAGACCCTGATGCTGGGAAAAATTGAAGGTCAAAGAAGAAGGGGACGGCAAAGGATGAGATGGTTAGACAGTGTCATCGATGCAACGAACATGTAATTGAGCAAACTTCAGCAGACAGCAGAAGACAGGAGTGCCTGGCGTGATCTGGTCCATGGGGTCGCGAAGAGTCAGACTCGACTGTGCGACTGAACAACAACAACAAATAATTGCCCTAACATGTTGGCACTTTCCAGCTCTTCCATTTGCTGTGCTGTGCGCTCCATCAGCCATTGGCTGGGTGCTGGGTCCGCTCCTCTTCCTTGCCCACTGCTGCCTCAGCCACTGTTCCCTGTCAGAATAAACTGACAAAACAGCTGTCTCTCCTGACAAAGACACTTCTCCTGCTTGGCTCCTGTGGGACTAACTTTTCCCTCAGTGGCTGTTGCTAGGCAACCAAACTTGATTTTGTCAGTAAAAAGACAAAGCCAGGAGGCCCTTTCCAGGCATAAGAACCTAAGAGAAGCCAATGTTGGATCAGGCCAATGGCCCATCTAGTCCAACACTCTGTCACACAGTGGTCAAAAATACCAGGTGCCATCAGGAAGTACAGCAGTGGGGCCAGGACACTAGAAGCCCTCCCACTATTGCCCCCCCAACGCGCCAAGAGTACAGAGCATAACTTGCCTCAGCCTGAGTGTTCCTATCTATACCTTGTGGCTAGTAGCCACTGATGGACTTCTCCATATGCTTATCTAATTCCCTCTTGAAGCTGTCCATGCTTGTAGCCGCCACCTCCTGTGGCAGTGAATTCCATGTGTTAATCACTCTTTGGGTGAAGAAGTACTTTCTTTTATCTGTTCTAACCCAATTACTCAGCAATTTCATGGAGTGCCCATGAGTTCTTGTATTGTGAGAAAGGGAGAAAAGTACTTCTTTCTCTACCTGCTCTATCCCATGTGTAATCTTATAAACCTCAGTCATGTCACCTCTCAGGCCTTTGTGGGGAACTCATTGGAGCCAGTCCTGACTAGGGTTTCCAGCTCCAGGTTGAGAAATTCCTGGAGATTTTATGATGGAGTCTACAGAAGCCAGGGTTTGGGGAGGGGAGAGGCCTCAGCTGAATAGAATGCCATAGAGTCCACTCTTCAAAACAGTTATTTTATCCTAGTGAATCATTGCTGCCATTCTCCAGGTGAGGGCTGGAGATCACTCAGAATTATAACTGCTCTCTAGATGGCAGAGTTTAGTTTCTCTGGAGAAAACGGCTGTTTGCAGGTGGACTCTGTATCATTATACTTTGCTGAGGTCACTTCCCTCCTGCTTGGGTCCCCACTGTGGAGAAAGACTATTTTTCCTAGGTAGAGGCTGAAGGTGGTGGTGGCGAGATGGAAAGCTGAAGTCAGAGGGGCAGATAAAGATAGGTTTGGCTGGGAAGGATAGGGTTGCTAACTCCAGGTTGGGAAATTCCTGGAGATTTTGGGGGTTGAGCCTGGAGAGGATGACGTTTGAGGGGGGCTGGGTCCTCAGACAGGTACACTGCCATAGACTCTACCCTCCAAACCAGCAGTTTCCTCCTGTGGAAGGGCTGAAGATCACTCAGAATTACAACTGCTCTTCAGATGGCAGAGATCAGTTCCACTGGAGAAAACAGTAAGCTCTGTGTCATTATACCTTGCTGAGGTCACCAAAGCAAATTGACGCTGAGTGCCCAAGGCCAGGGCAGCCACCCAGAGCCCCTTTCTAGAGCTCATTGTATTTATTTCCACAATGGGCCTTATTCCTAGTATTTTTATGTTTTGCTGCTTGTTATACCGTGGTCTCTGTCTGTCTTATGCCTAATAAATATGTTACCAGAGTGTTATGATTAAATGTATTTTTCTTCAGGGTGGTGGGTTTTTTGGGGGGTGGGGTTGTAGTGGAATATAAGGAACCACCCAGGGATCCATGAGACCTTGTGCGGAAATCCTATTTTCTGTTGCTAGCTCCCTCCTCGTTTTGAGTCACCCACCCTTTCCCCTGCTTCTACCCTTTTGATTTAGCTTTCATTTTCTTATCCTTCTTGACCCTTATTTCTCTCTCCTGGCTACTTTTTTTCTTGGGTGGCCCCTCTGTGCAGATTTTTTAACTGCATAGTGGGGCCATACTTGGGAATTAGTTGATAATCAATAAAGAGCTTTAACATAGGACATGAAATAGATGCCAACATAGCAGTGATTTTGATGGTTCATTTCTGAGCATTAAGGAGGTAAAGGTAGTGCTACCCCATAGTTATTATTACAGCCTCCTTTTCTTTGCAGTGTTTGGAAACTAATGCAAACTTCTGTCAGTTACATTTGGGGCCTCACTAGCCTTGGGAGCTGATGAGGAAAGAAACTTGTAGTAGCAAGAGGAATAAAGTAAACCATTGACACAGAGCTAAGTGAATATGGTATTCCTTATTGTTAATGAGCAAGTGTATTCTGTCATGAAGCACATAACCAGCTGCATATGAAGTACTTTTTTGCCCATTTTGTTTTAGTGTAGATAGTGCACTAAACTTCCCCTTAGGAACAATTTGATGAAAACAGCTGCCTGCAATTTACAAGCACCTGAAAATCAAAACTGAAGAGAGAATTTAATTATGGAACTAAAATTCAGGCATCGTGGTAAGATGTCAGGAACATACAGTCTGTACTTGAACAAATGTGTGATCAGAATAATGTGACATGACCCGGAAGAAATACATATAGTCTGAGAAGTGCTTTATATTTTACAAATAGGAACCTGCAAGGACTTACGGGATGAATTTCCCTTTCCTGCACTATTTCCTCTTTCCCTTCCCTGAAAGTCCCCATAGCCTTTCCTGTTTCCTGCCTCCTCTCCTTCCCATTCATCATCCTACGTACCTTACTGTTCTCCTATTTTCAGTTTTCCTCCCTACCCTGCCCATGGTACCCTTTATCTAGGAAAACTATGGTCCAAAACTGTTCTGGAAAGGGCTGCGTCCTTTCTGCTGCCTTTTACTGACAGAAACCAAGCTTTTTGTGATTGCCTAGCAATGGCCACTGATCAATGGCCATTTTTAAAAAAGCTACAGGCACTCCTTTTATCATTTGGGTTTTTTAAAAAACCTCCCCCCTCCTTTAAGATTTCAGGCTTTTCTGCAAACTTGGGACATTTTTCAGGTTTGTAAAAAGATCTGTCTTGTCCATTCATTACATATCCTCAGTTATGGCTAACATGGCTATTAGAATACAGATAATCTCAATTGGATACTTATAATTCCCATATTTGCAAATGGTTCATTTTGGATTTCAATAGGCAAGGACAGGCTTTTGAGAGAAAGCAGTTCTTTATTTACTACCCAATAGTAGACTAATTCAAGAATAACAAGGATACTCCCACATACAATCCTTAGCACTGGGTCAATCATAAGAACATAAGAGAACATAAGAGAAGCCAATGTTGAATCAGGCCAATGGCCCATCTAGTCCAACACTCTGTCACACAGCGGCCAAAATATACCAGGTGCCATCAGGAGGTCCAGCAGTGGGACCAGGACACTAGAAGCCCTCCCACTGCTGCCCCCTCCAGCACCAAGAATAGAGTGCATCACCTGCCCCAGACTGAGAGTTCCCATCTATACCCTGTGACTAATAGCTTTTGAGAGAAAGAATCCTGTAACAAAACAAGAATACTCACACATATGCAGTCCTCAGCAGTGGGTCTCTCTGGCCATCTCAAGTGGACTTCTTCTCTTCTTTCCTTCTATTTTTTTTTCATTCCTAATAAGCTGGGACTTATTTGCTATGTGAGAGGAAATCCCTCCTGCAGCATTTCAGCACCAGGTGAAACAGAGATACAACGAAATAGATTTATTAACTCCTTGTGGCATGGTGCTGTCAAAAAGGGAATACACAGAGGCAAACTGGTGGTTCACTACCTGCCTCCTTGAATGTACAAAGGTCTTCTGCATTTACCACTACAATACTTTACTGCAAAGTTTTGTTCTTTATCCATTCATGACAAAGGCCATTGTTCTAATTCTGCACTATACGACTTAGTAGGACCATGTCAGGTATCAGACCACCTGAAGAGACTTTCAAGCCCTGCCTACAGAGTTTGCTATTTATTCTGTCATTTCCCCTCCCCTTGGAATCACTTCTGGATTTCTTTCAGCTCCTACCCAGTTCCTTTATACTGTCTATGTTAGTCTCAGTCAAAGATCCTTGCAGAAGGTTTCCTGTGATACCCAACAACCCTGTGATACCCAACATCCCTGGGCAAGATCACTCTGCTTAGTCTGTCTTAGCACATGAGGTTCCTTTTTCTTCCATTTTTCTTCCACTTCTCTTAGTAATGTTACAACATATAGGATTGGTTATTGAACTTGCAATATGCACTACTGGAAAGCTTTTAAGTAAACAGACAACGTTCAGACATGCAGAAGAGTGGGGGATCATTGGGCTTCTTGTTCCCATGTGTACCTTTTGTGACAAACGATTGTTTTATAATTGTGTCCAAGCCACCAACTGTGACTTACTAATCTTCTTCGTGGTCTCTGTGCATCACACCCATGGGATTCAGTGCGCCTGCGCTGATCTGATTGGTGTCTGTACAAAGCTCACAACGGGATTTTCACGCGCTCCGCTCTGGGCCTGTGCGGGAACCCCTACCGCACATGCCCAAGGGGCGGGGGCACGGACATCCCGCCAGTTCTCTTCTGACCGCCTCGCTGTTAACAGCCTGTGTTGATATCTCTGAGAGCGTTCTTTTTTTTTTTTTTTTGTAAATACAATTTATTATTGGATATATCACAAGTTCATACAATTTAAACATACCAATACATACCCATTTTTCTTTTTTCCCTTTCTCCCCCCCACATCAGGCTTCCAGCACTGCTCCAACCCCATTAATATCTCTCTTATTCCATTACAATTACTTCTAAACTTATTTTCTCTTACTAACGGTAACAATACAAAAGTCTAATTCTCCTTCCGTTTCTTCTTAATAACTGTCAAAGCAAATCAAACCACTTTTAATGTCCCAATTTTTCAACAAATATTTTTGAAAGTCTTTCCAATCTTTGAAAAAAGTTTCATCTTCTTCGTTGTTTAACTTTCTTGTTAACTTGTCCATTTCCGCCAAAAACAACGTTTTTTAATCCATTCCCATGTTTCAGGTACTTTATCTTGTTTCCAACATTGAGCAAAAGTCAGTCTTGCTGCTGTAGTCAAGTACCATAATAGTGTTCTCTTGGCTACATTTATTTCTTCCATTTTAAGACCTAGCAATAACATCTGTGGGTCTTTCTTAAAAGTACAATTCAAAATTTTTTGTATCTCATTGTGGATCTCTGTCCAATACTTTACTGCTTTATCACATGTCCACCACATATGGTAAAAAGACCCTTCATGTTTCTTACATTTCCAACATTTGTTAGACATACTTTCATTTATGATAGCAATTTTTTTGGGCGTCATATACCATCTGTACATCATTTTATAACAATTCTCTTTAACATTTACACAAGTTGAAATTTTCATTGACTTTTTCCACAAGTATTCCCAAGATGTCATTAATATCTCTGTATTAACATTTACAGCCCATTTTATCATTTGCTCTTTTACAACTTCATCCTCAGTATACCATTTCAATAGAACCTTATACAGTTTAGAAATCATTTTTTTTCCTTTCTCAAGCCATACAGTTTCAATTTCAATATTCTTTTCTCTAAAACCATATTCTCTTTTATCGGTCTTAAATAAATCATAAATCTGTCTATACTTCAACCAATCATATTCAAATTCAACATCAAATCTGTCTTTTAACACAAAATTTTTCCCTTCAGATTTTAAAAGATTTTTATAAGGTAGCCAATCTAGCCCTTGATTTCTTGAATATGGATTAATCACTTCAGCTGGTACAATCCAAAGTGGTCTTTCTTCTGAGAAGAATTTTCTGTATCTCATCCATGTCTCGAACAGTGATTGTCTTACAAAGTGGTGTTTAAAAAATTTATCCATTTTTACTTTTCCATACCATAAATATGCATGCCATCCGAATTTATTATCATGCCCTTCCAGGGCCAATAACTTCTTGTTCTCCAGATTAATCCACTGTTCCAACCATGTTAAACAGACGGCATCATAATACAGTCTTAAATTTGGTAGTTGTAGGCCTCCTCTCTCTCTTGCGTCACATAAAATTTTCATTTTAATCCTTGGCTTTCTTCCTGCCCATACGAATTTAGATAATTCTTTCTGCCACGAATCCAGTACTTTCCTTTGTTTTAGTATTGGAATAGTCTGAAATAGAAACATCAAACGCGGCAAGATATTCATTTTTACAGTCGCGATTCTTCCCATCAATGATAAATTCAAAGTGTCCCATTTCTTCATATCTTGCTGAATCTTGTGCCACACCTTTTCATAATTGTTTTTAAACAAGTCAATATTTTTCATGGTTAATTCAATTCCAAGATATTTAGTCTTTGTAACTACTTCACATTGAATTTTCTCTTGAAGTTCTGTTTGTCTTTGTTTCGTCATATTTTTGCACATCACTTTGGTTTTACTTTTATTAACATAAAATCCCGCAACTGAACCAAATTCTTCAATTTTTTCCATCAGTTGTGGTATTTTCTCAATTGGGTCTTGGATCATAAACATTACATCATCTGCAAATGCCCTGTATTTATAGACAAAACCTTTCACTGTAAGTCCTTCAATACTGTTATCTTTTCTTATCTCTGTCAATAATATTTCCAATATCCAAATAAACAACAATGGGGATAACGGGCAGCCTTGACGTGTTCCCTTTTGGACTTGGAAGAAGTCCGTCTTTTCTTTATTTATATTCAAAGCCGCTTTTTGTTCTGAATATATTGCCACAATCATGTTTAAAAAGGACTGTCCAATATCCATTTTATCAATAACTTGCAGCATGAACTCCCAATTTAAATTGTCAAAAGCTTTTTCAGCATCTAAGAAGAGGAATCCAACTTCTTTTTCAGGATGCTTGTCATAGTATTCAATTGCATCTATCACCACTCTTAAATTGTCTCTGATTTGTCTGTTTGGTAAAAATCCAGCTTGTTCTTCCGCTATTGTATCTTTCAAATATTTTTTCAATCTCTCCGAAATTATTTTTGCAAATAATTTGTAATCGTTATTTAATAGCGATATTGGCCTATAATTCTTTACTTGAGTCAAATCCAAACCTTCTTTAGGTATCAATGAAATATTTGCTTCTTTCCATGAATCTGGGATCCGTTTGGTCTTTCTTATCTCATTTGACAGAAGTACTAAAATAGGGGTTAGCTCCTCTTTAAATTTCTTATAAAACTTTGCTGTAAAGCCATCTGGTCCTGGAGCTTTGCCCAACTTTGCATCTTCTATCGCCATTGTCACTTCTTCTTTCGTTACTAAACCATTTAATGATTCCTTAATTTGTTTTCCCAGCTCTGGAACCTCAATAGTCTCCAAATAATTCTTAATTCTCTGTTGATCAATTCCTTTCTTTTTGAATAATTTGGCGTAATATTTAAAGAAAGCTCTTTTTATACCGTTCAAGCTCATAACATCCTTTCCATCTTCAGTAATCTTAGATATAAAATTCCTTTCTTTTCTATTTTTCAGTTGCCATGCTAAAAACTTTCCTGGTTTATTTGCACCCTCAAATGCTTTTTGCTGTAATTTCTTCAAATTCCAATATAATTCTCTGTTTAATAAAACATTCAACTGATCTTGCAGAAAGTGGATCTCTTTAATAATCTTCTTCTTCCCTGGTCTTTTCTTTAATTCCTTTTCTTTTTGTCGAATTTTTTCATGAAGGTCTTTCTGTTGTTGAATCTTTTGCTTTTTGTCCTTGGAGTTCAGAGAGATAAGCATACCTCTCATTACCGCTTTGTACGCATCCCATACAACTTGTATATCCGTGCCTTTATTCAAATTCAATTCAAAAAAACTTTTCGTTTCCTTTTTTAAGATTTCATTAATTTGTTTTTGATCCAATAAATCTTCATTAATTCTCCAATATAACTGTTTAGGTTTTGCTTTAGATATCCAAAGTAGGGGATTATGATCAGAGTTAGTTTTCGGCAAAATTTGTATTTTATAAGTTTTTTGCGCCATCTCCTCTGACATCCAAATCATGTCAATTCGAGAAAAGGAATTGTGTCTATTCGAATAAAACGTGTAGTCCTTAGTCTTAGGATTCCACTTCCTCCAAACGTCTTCCAGTTTCTCTTGCTTCATCAATTGAAAGAAATTTTTTGGTAACTTTCCAACTGTCTCTCCACTTGCTTTGGATTTTCTATCCAATGTGTTGTTCACTGTACCATTAAAGTCTCCAGCAAGAACAATTTGGTCATAATTTAAACACTCCAACTCTTTGGTCAAATCATTAAAGAAAGTCTCTTTTGCACCATTGGGTGCATATATATTTACAAGCAATGTCTTTTTTCTGTTCATCCATATTTCCACGCCAACATACCTTCCTTCTCTGAGAGCGTTCTTGAAGAACTTTTCTGCCTCACAGCAGGGGTTTTTTCCTCAGCTTAAAAAAAAAAAAAAAAAGAAAGTGGGGGTGCTTTAAACGGTGCTCTTCCTGCGGCAGCAAATTAGCCTTGAAGGACGAGCACTCTCTTTGTATTTTTTGTTTGTGAGAAAGCCACCAAACTGACGCCTGTACCATCTGTGCTCATTTCTCCAACCAAACGAGGAAGAACAGGGCCGCTAGGCTGAAGGTTGCGCTGTGGGAGTTGGCTCTTGCTCCCCCAACTACCACCATGGAGACCGATCAGTCGGTATCAAAGCTATCCGCATCTTCAGCCTCGATACAGAGGGATCCTCCAATGCTGAAGCCTCCTAAGATGGGGAGATCTTCCTCCAATACAGGGGGGGCCTAAGAAAAAGAGTGGATCGAAGACGGTCTCATCGGTTTCCACCCCGGTGAAGAAGTCCAAGAAGGACAAAACTAAGAGCCTGAGTTCGAAGACGGTAGGAGACACACATAAATCTCACGGTGTGAGCGGTGCTGTATCTCCAAGGGGATCTGCATTACGTGCGGATGCACCAAAGCAACCCCCGCAGCTGCCTAACCTGACACCGGAGCTGCTGAAGGTCCTCATGGAGCCTCCAGTACAGATTTTGGACTCCCCACCGCATCAGCTTGGACCCCCGGTGTTAGAGGTTCATCGTCATCAGAAGGTCCCCCAGTCGACGTCGCCTCCGCCGACCGATCTCGATCTGATCTCTAATACCCAGGCGGTGGGCTCTCAATCACCTTCATTGGCCTCTTGGGCTAGTGACCACTCAGATCGTTCCCGACATCATTCTCGGCCCCGCTCCAGATCTCCTTGTCTGGATTGACACGGACGGGAGGATTATGACCCACGCTACAACAGGTACCATCCATCTTATCCATATGGTCCGCCTCCCTTCTCTTATGACCACAGGCATGACATGCCGTATTGGTTTTCTTCCGGCCCATGGCACCATCATGGGGGCCCCGTTTCTTGGGAATCACGACACTATAGGTCGCGCTCACCGCGCCGCCCTCTTCCCTCGGCATCCATATTGAAGCCTCCACCATCTCCGTCTCGCCTTCCTGTCTCGTCACCACAAGTAGCTGCACCTATAGAACATCCACCATCGCAGATAGCTCATCCACCGCTATCGATGCCTCAGGATTTAGGCTCGGGTTCTGCTTCCTCTCATTAAGATTCTGATATTGAAGACATGGAGGACGCCCTCCCCCCAGTCGACCCACCTCCTAAACAACCAATTTCGGGAGATAGCCCAATTTCTCTCTCGGAGGATATGTCTTCCTATGGGGACTTGGTAAAGCGCATGGCACATTCTCTCGGCCTGCCTATTGTACAACCCCAGTCGTCTGCCGCAGACGAGGTGTACGACATCATCGAGATCGATGCCTCGACACCAATAGCTTTGCCAATGTCCAAGCACCTTCTTAAGGTGGTTAAGACCCCGTCCTCAGAACCAATCTCCACCAAACGGCTCGACCACATGTATCGGGTACAGGAAGATGGGGCTTCTTTCCTTTACCTGCACCCTCACCCGAACTCTATGTTGTCTCTACGTCTCTACGTCATCTAAAAATAAAAGCTTTAATTCCACCCCGTCGGATAAGGAGAGCAAGAAGATCGATGCCTATGGACGCAGAATCTATTCCTCTGCAGCCCTGGGGATAAAATCTTCCAATTATCTAGCCTGCTTTGGTAGATATCAATACGTCCTATGGCAGCGAATGTCTGCACTCCTCCTCTCGATGCTGGACGACAGGCTTGCCAAAGCCAGATCCATTCAAAAGGAGGGTCTTCTGGTGGCTAAACAGCTTTTGAACACCACAAAACACTCCCTCAATGCTTTTTCGACATCAATGGCCTCCTCAGTATCGATTCGTTGCCATGCGTGGCTTCGTACAACATTTCTGCCATAGGACACCAGGTCTTATATTGAAGATCTCCCATTTGACGGCGACGGTCTCTTCCACTCCTCCACCGACGCTGCCTTGCAGGAGTTAGATAAGAATATCAAGGCATCGAAGTCTCTGGGAGTTTCCGCACCGCAGAGGTCTTACTGACAATGGTCGTGGTCCCAGTACATTCCATGGCGTCCATATTCCACAAAACCCTCTCCAGACAACGCCTGGAGACCTCGCCAATCTCCGAATCAGAACCGTCACCAGTACCAGTCCAAATCGAGGTTGGGATTACAGCACCAGCAAGCAAGGGCCAAATCCAACCGTGGACCAAAGCAGGGTCTTTGACTCCGCTCTCTTGATGTCGGGGGAACCAACTCGCCTCCATCCTTTCCTCCCTCTATGGGGAACGATCACTATGGATGCCTGGGTCTTATCCATCATGACCGAAGGCTATTTTATCGAGTTCCTTGACCTCCCAACGCTACCTGTCTTTCGCTTCACCCCTCCTTCTACCATCCTTCTTCAGGAAGTCAACTCTTTACTGGAGAAGGGAGCGATAGAACCTGTACAGAAGATTTCAGAACGCAAGGGGTTTTATTCCCGGTATTTTGCTGTGCCAAAACGCGATGGGGGGCTATGTCCCATCTTGAATGTTCGGGATCTCAATGTTTACATCCGATACTGAAAATTAAAAATGACGACCTTGCAAGTTATCCTTCCTTTAATTTCTCAGGGCGCCTGGATGGCTACCATCGACCTCCAAGACGCCTACTTCCACCTCAACATTTATCCGTCCCACAGGAAGTACCTCCGTTTTGCTGTAGGAGAAGGTCACTACCAATACAAACGCCTCCCGTTTGGTCTTTCCACCGCACCGAGGGTTTTCACCAAGACCATGGTAGTGGTGGCAGTGGTGTCTTCAGGGGATTACCATTTTCTCCTATCTCGACGACTGGCTTCTGGTGGCCGAATCCCCGACTCTTCTACGCAAGGACATTGTGCTAACGCTGCACCTTCTGTCATCTCTGGAACTTCAGGTGAACCTCTCGAAATCTCATCTGGAGCCGTCCCAAAGGGTGCAATTTATCGGGGCTCTTCTAGACACTGTCGCCAGCAAAGCCTTTCTGCCGATGGACAGGGCTCAAACCTTGTCCACCTTCGCAGCCTCCGTTCGCGACTCAGCAACCTCAACGGCATATCAGATCCAACGCCTCTTGGGGCACATGTCGGCAATGACTTCAGTCCTCCCCCTAGCGAAACGTCACATGAGGCCTCTTCAACTCTGGTTTCTAAAAAGTTTTCATCCAGCCTGCATGCCTCAATCCAGGTCCCTGGCTCCTCCTCAGAATGTACGGGACTCTTTGACTTGGTGGACTGTCATCCCAAATATCACCGAGGGTGCTCCCTTCACCCCCCCCTCGCCTCGTTACACTCTGACAACGGATGCCTCTTTATGGGGTTGGGGAGCCCATCTCAATGGCATCAGCGTCGGGTATCGGTGGGATGCTGTCACCGCAACTCGTCATATCAATTACTTAGAACTGTGGGCAATTTCATTAGCTCTTCGGGCATTTCAGCCTCTCCTACAAGGACACTGCATTGCTATCCTCACAGACAACACAACGGCCCTCAGTTACCTGAACTGTCAGGGAGGGATGGTATCCAGGAGCCTCTGTCAGCTGGCGATCGATCTTTGGGACTGGTGCGTAACCAACCAAATCATCCCCATAGCCATCCACATCCCCGGCATCCAAAATGTCGAGGCAGATCTTCTCAGCAGGGGCCACACTTACCACCACGAGTGGGAACTGAATTGGGCCTATCTTCAGCCCCTCTTCAAGCTATGGGGCACTCCGACCATCAACATGTTCGCCTCTCGGGAAAACAGGAAATGCAAGCACTTCTGCACCCAAGGAGGCAGAGATCCCCTCTCCTTAGGCCTTCTGATGCTGTGGGACAGGTCATTTCGTTACATGTTTCCTCCTCTACCCCTACTCTTAAGAGTGGTGCACAAGCTGGCCAAATTTCTACCAGATTGCATCCCCACCCTACTGCATTTAGCAAAGGGCAGATACCATCACTTCCCCAGAGTTCCGAATCTCCTCACCACCGGAGGGGGTACAGTGTTCCATCCAGAGGTGGACAAGTTGAAACTGACAGCCTGGAGAATTCAACCTTAAGATTCTCTGCCAGAGTCTCAGAGGTTCTTTGCAATGCAAGAAAGGAATCTACCCGCTTATCTTATCAGAGGAAATGGCATAAGTTCCTCTCATATCTCCGCATGCCTGCTGGGGCCCCAACTTCTGTCGGCCTTGACAGAATTCTGGACTTTCTTATCTCCCTCAAGGACCAGGGTCTCTCCCACTCGTCCATTAGAGTATACCTAGCAGCTATCTCCGCATACCACCAGGGCCTGGATGGTTATACAGTCTTTTCCCATCCGACCTCAAAACGGTTCCTGAAAGGCCTCATTAGGCTGCACCCTCCTGTAGCTGCGCCTACAGAACTGTGGGACTTACCACTAGTACTATGTCAACTTACTTGATGACCATTTGAACCGATGGCTACTTGTGATCTCCGGTACGCAACCTGGAAGATGGCCTTCCTAGTAGCTATCACCTCGGCCAGGAGCGTCAATGAACTCATGGCACTGTGGCATGACCCGCCTTACCTGGTTTTCCTTCCAAATGGTGTGTGTCTGGTACCAGACCTGTCCTTCATTCCAAAGGTTGTTTCAGAGTTCCATCTCAATACTGAAATACTTTTACCGGATTTTTCCCCACGTCCGGAGGGTGAAGAACAGCGCTTACTCCATACTCTTGATGTCAAGAGGGCGCTTCTTTTTTACCTGAATTGGACTCGTTCCATCAGACGTAACAACTCATTGTTTTTGTCGTACGCCTCGCCTTCTTTGGGGTCGCGTATCTCGTCTCAACGTTTCTCTACGTGGATTGTTGAAACAATCAGACTCTGCTACTCCCTAGCGAAGCAGCTGCCCCCTCCTCTCCTGAGGGCACATTCCACCAGGTCTATGGTGACGTCTACGGCCTTTCTGAAGGGCGCCTCTTTCTCATCCATTTGCGAAGCAGCTACGTGGTCCACGCCTACCACGTTCATCAAACACTATGCTCTGGACGTTCATGCGCAACAGAAGGGTCACTTGGGTCATCTGGTCCTGTCTTCTGCAGCTCACTGAGTCTGCCAGCACCCACCTCCAGGTGAGTCACTGCTTTTTAATCTCCCATGGGTGTGATGCACAGAGACCACGAAGAAGATAAACAGGTTGCCTACCTGTAACTGATGATCTTCGAGTGGTCATCTGTGCATTCACACCGCCCGCCCATCCTTCCCCACTGCTGTCATCCTCAGTTATTCTCATACTTGACTTGGGTTGATAGCGGTCAGAAGGAACTGGTGGGATATCTGTGCCCCCGCCCTTTGGGCATGCGCGGTAGGGGTTCCCGCGCAGGCCCAGAGCGGAGGGTGCGAAAATCCCGTTGTGAGCTTTGTACAGACACCGACCAGGTCAGCGCAGGCGCACTGGATCCCATGGGTGTGAATGCACAGATGACCACTCGAAGATCATCAGTTACAGGTAGGCAACCTGTTTTTTTCCCTTCAAATCTCTGTTCTAAGGGAACAGTAGTTGCAATTTCAGATATAATAACGTAAGTGCTCTGCTGGATCAGACCAGTGGTCCATCTAGTACATCATCCTGTTTCACACAGTGGCCAACCAGTTGCCCCAGAAGGCCACAGACAGGACATAGAGACTAAGGCCCTCACTTGATGTTGCCTCCTAGCACTGGGTTTCAGACATTTGCTGCCTCTGAATATGGAGGTTCCCTTTACTTACCATGGCTAGTAGCCATTGAAAGTCATATCCCCCATCAATCTGTCTAAATCCCCTTTTAAAGTCATCTGTGCTTATAGCCATCACTAGTTTGGCATAGTGGTTAGGAGCGCACACTCTAATCTGGGAGAACCGGGTTTGATTCCCCACTTCTCCACATGTAGCTGGTGGTGTGACCTTTGGTCAGTCACAAGTTCTCTCAGAGCTGTTCTCTCAAGGACAGTTCTCTCCGAGCTCACTCAGCCCCACCTACCTCACCTCGTTACAATAAAACCACATTAAAAACAGGTAAAATTAACAATAAAAATTCATATAGGTAACAAGAGTTTCACATCTGTTAGAGCCACAGTTGTAATCAGTGGGCCATTTCAGCAGATTGGGAGGCAGATTGACAATAGGGAGGCCAACTGTGATGGATACCTGCCAATTCAACCAAAGGTCTGGCCGAACAGCTCTGTTTTGCAGGCCCTGCGGAATGATAAAAGGTCCTGCAAGGCCCTGATCTTCAGTGGGAGCTGATTCCACCAGGCCAGAGCCAGGGCAGAAACAGTCCTGGCCCTGGTTGAGGCTAAGTGTACGTCCCTCAGGCCAGGGGTAACCAGCAGATGTTGATCCTGTGAGCATAAGGCTCTGCGGGGTGCATATGAGAAGAGGCGTCCTTTAGATATGTTGGCCCCAGGCCATGGAAGTCTTTGAAGGTTAATACCAACACCTTGAAATGGATCTGATACTCAATTGGTAGCCAGTGCAAGCAACACAATACTATCCAAATGCATGCTCGTACAGGTGATGCCGTCAGCAGGTGCACCACCACATTCTGGACTATTTGGAGTTTCTAGAACAGCCTCAGGTGCAAGCCTGTGTAAAGTGAGTTATAGCAATCAAGCCTGGAAGTGACCATTGCATGGGTCACTCTAGCCAAGTCCTGGGGGGAAAGGTAGGGGCCCAATTGCCTGATCTGCTGGAGATCGAAAAAAGCAGACCTGGCAACTGCAGTGACCTGGGCCTCTATAGAAAGTGAGGCATTCAGGATCACCCGTAGACTCCTTACCATCTAGGCCAGTGCAAGTAATGCACCACCCAGGGTGGGCAGCCCAGTCCCCATCCCAACTCCCCCTCCCTCTACCTCAGGTACAGGACCTCCATCTTCATTGGATTGAGTTTCAACCGGCTCTGCTACAACCAACCACTGGCTGCTGATAGCATATCGAATTTGCTTCAAGTTGCTGGTTCTTACCTTTAAAGCCCTGTATGGTCAAGGTCCGACATACCTGATGGGACTGCCTTTCCCCATTTGTTCCCCAGAGAGCACTGCAGTCAGGGTCCCAAAACTGACTGACCCTCTCAGGCCCCAAAGACACCAGGCTGGTCATAACCAAGGCCAGGGCCTTTTCAGTGGCAGCTCCATACTGGTGAGACGAGCTCCCAGAAGAGATCAGGGCCGTGCGGGACCTATTACAGTTCCACAGGGCCTGTAAGATGGAGCTCTTCCACCAGGCCTTCAATTAAGGAGCTGCCACCAACAACAACTGGAAGGCATAGAGTTCTGTTGCCTGGTTTCTGCCACCTACAGCCTATGCCTCCTGCATATATTTAGATAAGATCTATGAGCTGACTATCAAGTCAGATGTCGGAACACTGCCACCTTAAGCAATAGATTTAGTAGAGATCTGCTAGCACTTTATGATATTTATGATATTGAACTGTTTTACCTGTTGAATTGTTTTAGTTGCTTTTATGACTGTTACAATTGTTATTTATGTGTTTTATCCTTCATGTAAGCTGCCCTGAGCCTGCCTCGGAGGGGAGGGTGGGGTATAAATAAATAAATAAAATAAACCAGCCGCAGCCTCCAGTGCCCCTAAAAATCTCTGGACAAAACCAAAAAAGGACCCACAGTAAGTAGGAAAAACCAACATATAACAAATACCGTGTTACAGATGATTATAACATACCATAAATAATTTTATATTTTTAGAATAATATTTTTACAGCAATTTCATAATATATAATTTATCAAATAAATATCACGACATATAAGGTATCAAAACCATCCAAATATCAAATATCATCTCCAAAGAATCTCAAAAGATATTGTACAAGCTCTTAATTAATATCATTCCTCCTCTGTTAAACAAAGGTTTCACGAGGGAGGACTCCTTTTCCTGTGTGTGAGGGAGGGAAGAGGGTGAGGTTTCAAGTTTCAAGAGGGAGAACGTGCTTTTCACTTTGGAGGAGGCTTGTAGCTCATAAGAAATTTTTTTGCAGTGTTCATTGAAGATAAATTTGGATTAAAACTTTGGTATTTGACCCAGCTGAGCTCTGAGAAGGAGCAAGGTGTTAGAGCTGCCAGAGGGGTGAGTGTTTTTTTTTTATTTATTTACTTTCAGCTGAGCTGCTTTAGCTGAGAAGGCACTGTGTGGGGGACTGTATTTGGGAGTGTGTGGGTGAGTTGTAACAGACTCCTGGTTGCTGGAGTTAGGGTGTGAGAGAGTCATTGTTTGCCTGTAATTAAGTGCCTGGGTGAAAATGAATAGCAGACTCCTGGCTGTTGGAGTTAGGATGTGAAAGGGTCATTGTTTGTCTGTTTAAAAACAATTATGAAGCCAGAATGCCAGCAGGGGGCTGGGAGCTATCCAGTGTTTTGCATGGAGTGTCACATGTATGACTATCTGCCCACTGGTCAGAAGTCTTGAGTGTGTGCTCAGCGCAAGGAGCTCCTGGTTCTCAGGGAGCGAGTTTGCTCCCTTGAGGCCAAGGTGGCTGACCTGGAGAAGCAGAGACAGTCAGTTAGGTGCACGGAGAAGACTCTCGGGGACTTGTTAGATATGTCCCACTCTGGATCTGGCAGCCCAGCTGCTGCCAGGGAGCATGAGGGTCAAGGGGAAACGGGGCACCACGCTGAGGATAAGGGGAATGTGCCCTCAGAAGGGACCTCTTCTTCAGCTGGTGAACGGGTATCCTTTCGTACCAAGGAACCGTCCCTGGGAAGGGTGGGAGGGGGGCTCTTGGTAGTTGGTGATTCGATCCTTAGGCAGGTAGACAGCTGGGTGGCAAACCCACGTACTGACCGTATGGTGACTTGTCTGCCTGGTGTGAAGGTAGCGGACATTACGCATGTTTTAGATAGGCTGGTAGATAGTGCTGGGGAGGAGCCAGTGGTCATGGTACACGTTGGCACCAACGATGTGGGGAAATGCAGTCATGAGGTCCTGGAGGAGAAATTTAGGCTGCTGGGTAGGAAAATCAAGACCAGGACCTCCAAGGTAGCCTTCTCGGAAGTGCTACCTGTTCCATGCGCAGGGCTGGAGAAACAGGCACAGATCAGGAGTGTCAATGCATGGATGAGACAATGGTGTAGGGGGGAAGGGTTCAAGTTTGTTAGGCACTGGGATGCTTTTTGGGACAAGAGGGAGCTGTACAAAAGGGACGGTCTCCACTTGTCCTGAGAAGGAACCAGGCTGCTTGCGCTCAAAATCAAAAAGGTGGCAGAGCAATTTTTAAACTGAATAATGGGGGAAAGCCGACAGGAGATGAAAAGTCTCTGGTTCAGGATGGCTCATCTCAAAGAGATGAAGGGGTAACTTTTACTTTTCTAGAAGGAAATGGATTAAAATTGTCCACTGAGACTGTGGCTAATGAAAGAACTGCCTCGCAAGGTCTTGAGGCAGCAAGAGGAAGGCTGTGGGCTTAACAAGCATGGGAAAGTATAAGTGTTTATACACAAATGCTAGAAGTCTCTGAGGTAAAATCGGGGAGTTGGAATGCTTGGTGTTGGGGAGGGAAATAGACATTGTGGGTATTTCAGAAACTTGGTGGGATGAGGAAAATCAGTGGGATACGGTGATTCCTGGTTATAAATTATATCGGAAGGATGGGGGGAAGGGTTGGAGGTGAGGTGGCTCTGTATGTCAAAGAGGGTATACAGTCCAGTAAGATTGAGAGGGTAAGAAAATTGGATTCGCTTCTGGTAATGCTATGGGTTAAAATAGTGGGTCCAAAAGGAGGCTTAACAGTGGGAGTTTGTTATCGCCCACCAGATCAAAAGATAGAGGAGGATTATTCCATCTAGATCTTTAATTCATTCGTCATAATAGGCGACTTTAACTACCCACACATTGATTGGGTCAATATGAGTTCTAGTTGGAAAAAAGAAATTGAGTTTTTAGACACCCTCAATGACTGTGCTATGGAACAGATGGTCACAGATCCTACCAGGGGAGAGGCGATCCTGGATTTGGTCCTAAGTAACACCCAAGATCTGGTGAGAGATGTAAAAGTGATTGCATCACTTGGGAACAGTGACCATAATGTCATTGAGTTTAACATTTGTACAGATAGGGAGTTGCCCAAAAAGACTGACACTACCACTTTTCACTTTAAAAGGGGTAACTTCTCTGTATGAGGGGACATGTGAGGAAAAAATTGAAAGGAAGAGTGGAGAAGGTCAAAACCATTGGGGAAGCTTGGAGACTATTTAAAAATACAATCCTAGAAGCTCAGAAAAAATATATACCACAGGTTGGGAAAGGCACAAATAGGTATAGAAAAAAGCCTGCATGGTTAACAAATAAAGTAATGGAAGCTGTAAAAGGTAAGAAGGACTCCTTTAAGCGGTGGAAAGCTAGTCTCAGTGAGGTTGATAAAAGGGAACACAGACTATGGGAAATAAAATGCAAGTCTGTGATCAGGCAAGCAAAAAGGGAATATGAGGAGCATATCTCAAAAAACATAAAGGCCAACAATAAAACTTTCTTCAAATACATTAGAAGTAGGAAGCCAGCCAGGGAGACAGTGGGGCCCTTGGATGACCAAGGGGTAAAAGGAGTAGTGAAGGATGACAGGGAAATGGCTTAGAAGCTGAATGCATTTTTTGCCTCAGTCTTCACTGTGGGAGAGGAGAAGTGCTTGCCCACTCCAGAAGCACCGATTTTGGGAGGGGGTTTGAAAGACCTGAATCAGATTGTGGTAACAAGAGAGGAAGTCCTACGACTGATGGACAATTTAAAAACTAATAAACCAGGTAAAGATAAAATGTCACCAGCTTCCTATCACCCTATATCTCTTTTAAATTCGGACTTTAAATTTTTTTCTTCAATAATGGCTGCCCGTCTAAACAAAATAATATCATCATATATCCATAAAGACCAAGCCGGCTTCATGCCGGGGCGCACAATAACAGATAACATGCGTAAATCCTTAAATATTATAAATTACTGCAAATCAAAAGAAATAAACTCAGCTATTTTATCTATTGATGTGGACAAGGCTTTTGACCAGGTTGAACCAACTTATTTGTTACAATTATTACAACATATGAATTTTGGTCCAAACTTTATACAAGCTATCAGGGCAATCTATAAAGACCCGGTAGCCCAAATTTGCACCAATCAATATAGGTCACAAGATCTTCACCTAACATGGGGAACAAGACAGAGCTGCCCTCTGTCTCCTGCATTGTTTGCTCTGTCGTTGGAGCCACTAGCCTTTGCAGTGAGAAAGGAACCTGAGATTGCGGGCATTTCAGTTAATTCAGTTTACACTAAGCTAAGTCTATATGCTGATGACATGGTATTTGATTTGCAAAACCCTCTTGTTTCTATTGGGCTGCTAATACGGCATATCGAAAATTTCAGTAAGATATCAGGTTTTTTAATAAATTTCTCAAAGTCAGAACTTTATCCGATTTATATGTCTACACCTGAAATTATAAATTTAACTTCTATTTACCCCTTTAAAAGAGTTTTAAAGTACTGGAAGCATTTGGGTATAATCATACCTTTAAATTACTCTAATCTCTATCAGGAAAATTATAACCCATTAACGTTACACCTCAGAGTAACACTACACCATTGGCAAAAACTGAATTTAACTTTAATAGAAAAAATAGAGATGTTTAAAGTTTTTTATTGCCTAAATTCTTATTTATATTTCAAAATCTCCCAGTGGAAGTTCCAGTTAAAGAGTTTAAAGTTTGGAAATCCTTATTCTGGAAGTTTTTGTGGAACAAGAAGAAGGCTAAAGTGATCTTTGCACTGCTGAACAGACCTCAGAAGTTGGGTGGGCTTGGTTTACCCTCATTGAAGGCTTACTATGCTGCAGCCCAGTTGAAAGCTTTGTTTTTTTATTCTAACCCTAATTCTGTTACAACCTGGGTCCAAATGGAGGGGTCAGTCTGGCCCTCCAATAGATTATGTGAAATTATTTGGAATCTTTCATCTCATAGACCTAAGCCGATTTCAATAAATCCATATATAAATCTCACTATGAAAATCTGGGATAAATATAGATCTTCTAGTTCCTGGTGTTTCCCCAATCATTCATTTTTGGGCCAGACTTAGTTTCCACCGGGTAGGTCGTTGTTGGAGTATGCAAACTTGCGTGAAAAACAAGTGTTCAGAATAAGAGATCTGTTGATAAAAGGTAAACTTGGGTCCCGGGAACAGTTAGAAAGGAAATTCAAGATAACGTTACCTTGGTTTCAATACATGCAATTGAACCATGCATTTGAAAAGTTAAGCAGTTGTAATGACTTCAATGCACCTATATCAGATTTTGAAAAAATGATACTAAATGAAGATCCTAACACAACGGAGACCATTTCGATTATTTACAGGATGTTAAATAGCAGTAGATGGTTCTCTAAGACTGCAACTCAGAATTTGTGGGAAAAGGAGTGTTCGATATTAGAGCCTGAGCAGATTTGGTTTAAACTTTGGGATTCCTATCCCTTTAAAACTAACAACATTCTAGTGAAACAACAGTCTTTTAAAATATACTCCAGGTGGTATTGGACCCCTCAAAGATTGTTTCTGTGTAAACTTAAAACCATACCTGCTTGTTGGAAAGGGTGTGGCCTGAAAGGAACATTCTTTCATTGTTGGTGGAGTTGCCCCCCTGTTAATTCGTTTTGGAAAAATATTGTGTTTAGGGTCTCCAGAATAGTGGGTGTTGAAATTCCTTTGTTACCAGAAGTAATTCTGTTAAATATGTGGTCTAAATTATCCTTGACAAAACGGTTACTGGAATTATCAACCATTTTATTTTCAGCAGCTAAGTCTTTACTTGCACAAAAATGGAAACAACCTACTATACCTACAGTGCAACAATAGTTTTCCAAATGCTGGGACTTACTGATTGCAGAAAAACTCACATCTCAAATCTCAGCAGCCTACTCCCCCAACCTAAAGAACTACTTCTTAGAACGCTGGTGTCCATTTTTTGATTTTGTAGCTACACAATCAGATTCAGCGATATATTCATGTCCTATACAATACCAAAATTTCGTATTTTATTAATCGGCTCTCTTTTTTCTAATTCGCATAATTCCTAGATAAGATTGTACTTATTTACGTGCAGTTGTATCATTGTGGACGTGTAAGTGTTGTATTTATTATGGATGTTATATATATATAAAAATAAAAAATATTTTTAAAAAACCCTAATAAATCACCAGGCCCGGATGGCATTCATCCGAGAGTTCTGAAAGAACTCAAATGTGAACTTGTGGATCTCCTTACAAAAATATGTAATCTTTCTTTAAAATCTGCTTACATTCCTGAGGACTGGAAGGTAGCTAACGTCATTCCCATCTTTAAAAAGGGCTCCAGGGGAGATCCAGGAAATTACAGGCCAGTCAGTCTGACATCAATACCCGGTAAGTTGGTGGAAACTGTTATTAAGGAAAGAATTAGTAGGCACATTGATGAACAAAAACTATTGAGGCAGACTCAGCATGGGTTCTGTAAGGGAAGATCTTGTCTCACTAACCTGTTAGTGTTTTTTGAGGGAGTGAACAAACATGTGGACAAGGGGGACCCAATAGATATTATTTACCTTGACTTCCGGAAAGCTTTTGATACAGTTCCTCATCAAAGGCTCCTAAGTAAGCTGAATAGTCATGGGATAAAAGGACAGGTCCTCTTGTGGATCAAAAACTGGCTTATAAATAGGAAACAGAGAGTGAGTATAAATGGGAAACTTTCTCAGTGGAGGGTGATAAGCAGTGGGGCACAACAGGGATCGGTACTCGGTCCGATGCTTTTTAACTTGTTTATTAACCATTTGGAATTGGAAGTAATCAGTGAAGTGGCTAAATTTGCAGATGACACAAAGTTGTTCAGGGTGGTGAAAACCAGGAAGGATTTTGAGGCACTCCAAAGGGATCTGTCGAGGATGGGTGAGTGGGCGTCAACGTGGCAAATGGGGTTCAATGTGGCCAAGTGCAAAGTGATGCACATTGGAGCCAAAAATCCTAAATATAAATACACGTTGATGGGGTCTGAACTGGCAGAGACTGACCAAGAGAGAGATTGAGCAGGATTGAGAAAGGTTGAGAAAGAAGTACTTTTCTCCCTTTCTCACAAGACAAGAACTCGTGGGCACTCCATGAAATTGCTGAGCAGTCGGGTTAGAACAGATAAAAGGAAATACTTCTTCACCCAAAGAGTGATTAACATATGGAATTCACTGCCACAGGAAGTGGTGGCAGCTACAAGCATGGACAGTTTCAAGAGGTAATTAGATATGGAGCAGAAGTCCATCAGTGGCTATTAGCCACAGGGTATAGATGGGAACTCTCAGTTTGGGGCAGGTGATGCACTCTATTCTTGGTGCTGGGGGGGGCAGCAGTGGGAGGGCTTCTAGTGTCCTGGCCCCACTGCTGGACCTCCTGATGGCACGGGGTATATTTTGGCCGCTATGTGACAGAGTGTTGGACTAGATAGGCCATTGGCCTGATTCAACATTGGCTTCTCTTATGTTCTTAACCTTGTGCTGGAAAATTATTGTTGAACTCCCTGAGGAAGTTTCTGAAACAGAAGGATATCTGGACCTCTGTTGGAGGAAGACAGAACACATGTTCTAAAGAGACTTTAAGGAGTCTTCCCTCTTGAAACTTTTGTTTAACAAAGGAGGACTGATATTAATTAAGAGGTTGTACAATTTCTTTGGAGATTATATTTGATATTTGATATTTGGATGGTTTTGATACCTTATATGTTGTGATATTTATATGATAAATTATATATGATGAAATTACTGTAAAATATTATTCTAAAAATATTAAAATTATTTATGATATGTTATAATCATCTGTAACATGGTATTTGTTACATGTTGGTTTTTCCTAAAAATCTCTGGGACAGAGTCCGGGCAGCCGTCCAATAATAGATAGAGTTGGGTGTCATTTGCATATTGGTGACACCCAAGCCCAAACCCCTGGACCAGCTGGGTGAAGGGGCGTATGTAGATGTTAAAACAACATTGGCGAGAGGATCACCCCCTGTGGCACACTGCACTCAAGTGGGTGCCGTGGGGAGACCCTCTCGCCAAGCGCCATCCTCTGTCCCTGACCACTTAGAATGGAAGAAAACCATTGAAGGGCAGTCCCCTGAACCCCAATGTCTGTATTGCAAATATAGTTTGCAGAAACACCAACATATGATGCTGGTTTCATTCATTCTGCTTCATTTCTTATGCAAGTGGTTATTTTTAAAGATTTTTCAGGTAATGAGCTTGGGATATATTGTGTATATCTGTATACTTGGTAACAGGCTCTGTTAATGAATTTGTGACTGAGATATCTTCCACCACTGCAAAAGAATTTTTGCACTATATTAACGGTTAGTAAAATATTTTATTACATTGAATCATAATGTTGTCACATGTAATTAATGTTAAAAATGCCTTGAAATGTTCAGAAATATGGATTATTCAGATTCCCATGGAAAAGGATGAATTTAACTTGAAACTTTTGGTTTTTTTAGAAGGTGTTTCTGAAAATAAGAGTGAAAGTCTTGAGGTTATTTTATGGAATATTTTGAGCAATCCGATAGTTAAATGAATTATTTTGACAGTTTCAAGAATAATGTAAATGACACTCAATAAACCACACATTGGCTTTTGCGAATTAGTTGACATTTGATGGGGGACTGCAGGCTTTTACTGCTGTTGAGAAAATAATACATTAAAGATGCATTCAAATCCCAAAGGCCACTGATGAAATGCTCCACTAGGGAATTGTTGATAGGATTAGTTAGGAGGGGGAGGGACAGGGTTTGACAAAGGCACTTTGAGAAAACATGAGCATCATCAAAAAGTATTGCTATTCTTCCAACAGCCTCCTTCAATTAGAACTTATTAGTCAACATAAATCTGTTTAACTTTTTGGAGTGCTTTAACAGCATGCATGTTGTAATCCCTTTTTTCCTCTAGAACAACATTCCATTTTAAAGGCTTTACATTTCACTTCATGGATATTGACACATAATTCTTCATAAGTTTGTCATAGGTTATTATGCCAGGATGAGCTAATCAACTGCTTTCTCTTTCTAATTATGGGGGGGGAAATAGGTCCCTGGGGATGCAGGCTAGATTGCCAGTAATAGTGGCAGAGTGAAAATTCAACAGGCACTCATGTTATTCTGTCACTGGAAAAGCTCCTTGTAGAATTGGTGGATAGAGAGTGTTGGTCAATGGTTTTGTTTGCATCTCGGTTGGCAAAAAGGGAACAAAATTAGGAAACCACAACCTCTTTCTTTTTCTGTGGGGATTATTTTATTGTAGAAATCTGTAGCATTCTATGATTTATCATGTGGAAACTTCTGAAGCGTAAAAATTTTATGTATGAGGGTGGGGAGATAATCTCATTTCTTCAGTTTGGAAATATTCTCTTGCCCATCGGCAAACACTATTGCAAAAAAAATGACTGTAGTTAAAATAAGGTGGAAAATTGCTCCTAAACACACATGTGCACACACATGTGCACCCCCCCCCCATGTATACAAATAAAGGAAGTGCTTAGGAGCAATATATATGAGGAATGGAATGGTACAGCCCAATCTTGGAAGTTAAGCAGGGTTGGTACTTGGATGAGAGACCACCAAGGAAGACTTTGCAGAGGAAGGCAATGGTAAACCACCTCTGCTTAATCACTTGCCTAGAAAACCCTATAGGGTCACCATAAGTCAGCTGCAACTTAACGGCCCTTTACACACAAGTGTGTGTGTGTGTGTGTATGAGAGAGAGAGAGAGAGAGAGAGAGAGAGAGAGAGAGAGAGAGAGAGAGAGAGAGAGAGAGAGAGAGAGAGAGAGAGTAATGTACAACAAGCTCTTAATTCAGATTTCACACATTGCAGTATACCAGGTATGAAATCTTGATCCCAGAAATTAATGAATTTCAGGAATCCGTCTCCAGAAACGGGGAAAGTAGCAGTACCTCTCTCTCCCGCAGCCAAAATGGAGAAGGATGGAAGACCAGGCCAGGTACCATAGGGAACACAGCCCTCTGCTGAGTCTCCAGAATGAGGACTTGGAGACTCAGACTCTTCCTCTAATAAAGAAGAAACAGAATTATCAGAGGAAGAGGAGGAGGTACCAGTGTTCCCCCTAAGCTGAGTTAGTGTGAGCTAGCTCACATTTTTGTAAGCTTCTGGTTCACACATTTTTGTCTTAGCTCAGGAAAGATGGCTCCAGAGCAAACTAATGTATGCAGTAGCCAAATCACTCACTCACAACTTTAATACCAGTAGCTTATAAAGTGGAATTTTTGCTCACAAGATTCCATAGCTTAGAGGGAGCACTGGTAGTAACTGCAATGCAGACAAGGTTTTTCCCCCAGGGTCTATATGCCAGACTGCTCCCTAAGGTGCTGAGGGTCTTGGAGATTTCGCATAAGTCCAAAGTGAAAGAGGAACGAGACCCAGATTTTCCAGAAGGATGGGACAGAACCTTTCCCAAGTTGGTAGTAGCCCTATCAGGGAATCCCCTCCCAGCAATCTTTTATAAATTAACTAGCCTGATACCCATGCTTTGCTACAGTATTTAAGTTCCATATCCAGTTATAATACCGACAATGTGATGTTTGAAATGTGACATTTGTTGTAGGAATTCTAGTGGAGAAGATTGTAGTGTAAAAATGAAGTGAGACATACGTGCTTTCCCCCCCTCTACTGAAGGACCTCTCTGTAGACCACATTGATGGTTCTTCCCTCAAGTGCTAGGATCACCAGGCTGCTTGATGAGCTCACTCTGGAGCAGGCAACATAGAACTGTCCAGTTAAGAAGCAGTTGTCTGTTAAGTCAATTCCTGCCACCTTCCACGAAAGTGATGGCCTCTCTACTTGTGTTCCTGGATTGTTTTGCTCATATGGAGACTGTGTTGTTCTGAGCACCTCAAGGTGATCTTGCTGGTACTTGGCCTGCGCAGCTCAGTGTACCGCAGGAGTACTCTTTGTTGCATTCCTGAGTTGCCTCTTCCTGGCAGCTGCCTGTCCAGTGTAGGAGGGGGAGGAGTATTAGAAGCCACTGTGGAGGCGGAGCTGGCAGGATCACTAAGGCATTACTGTTGGGGTGGGCTCCCTCATGGCTTTAAGCACCCTGCAACCGCTGCTGCACTTGACAGACAACCACCTGTTAGGTGTAGGAGGTGGAGGGAGTGTGTTGGAAGCCATTAGAGAGGCTGGGCCAGCAGCATCGCTAAGGTGATCCTGCTGGGGTGGCATCCCTGATGGATTAAAGTACCCTGGCCCTGCTCCTCCACCTGATAGAGACCGGCCTGTCTGGTGTTGGGGGGGATTGTATTTAAAGGCATCAGAGACTGGGCCAGCAGCAGGGCTAAAGCAATCCTGCTGAGCAAACCTCCCTGGTGGCTGTAAGCATCCCACCTCCTCTCCTATACCTGACAGGCAGGAGGGAAGGGGGGAGGACTATTAGAAGCCACTGCAGAGGCAGGGCTGGCAGGATCACTAAGGCATTACTGCTGGGGCAGGCTCCTTTGTGGCTTTAAGCACCCTACAACCGCTGCTGCACCTGACAGACAACCGCCTGTTAGGTGTAGGAGGTGGGGGGAGTGTGTTGGAAGCCATCAGAGAGGCTGGGCCAGCAGCATTATTGCACCTCACAGGTGGTTGTTGGCCATTCCTGATTTCCTCAACTGTCATTAGCTGTCTGCAGACTCCTGTAACTGTTGGCTTTTTTACCTCAGAACACTGAGCTCTGCAACTGACCAATCAGAGAGTGGTGGGTGCAGGGAAGCAGTAGCCTGGTAGCTGCATAGGAATCAATTGGGGAGCACATTTTATGCCTTTTGACCCCCTTAGGGGTCAAATTTCTAAAAATCCCTTCTTAGCGAGCATCTACGCCATGGTAGGAGCGCTCTCCCTGAATTTTGTGTTTCTAGGTCCAGGGGGGGACATTCTTTTATATATATAGATGAAGGCCAAGTGGGAAACCCCAGCTAAGCCAAAAGAGGACAGTGATGATCATGGATGCGAGTCTTATTAGGCTGGGCGGCCCACGCCCAAGGAAGAGTGACACAGGATATCCGGGCGAAAGAGAAGACCATCAACAGTATAAATTCAGAGCCATTAGGCTAGGTCTGGTGGAATTTCAGGATCTCCTTTCAGGTCGCCATGTGTTACTACAGACAGACAATATGACAGCCAAGGCGCACGTGAACAGGCAAGGGGTTAACAGATACAGGTACCTTCATGAGGAAGTATGTGTCTTGATTTGTTGGGCAGAGAGTCACCTCAAATCCTTTTTTAATTTTTTTTAATAGATTTATTTATCATTTTTCCATTACAAAGAAAATAAATACAGAAAAAGGTAAAACAATGCTATCAGAAGTACATCTGGGAGTTCATTTGGTCATTTTTTCAATCAATTTATACACTTTTCTGAAACATTTTCTCATCTTTTCCTGAAAGAATCATATTTAATTTGTCCATTTCTGCTATCTCAGCTATTTTCATAATTAATTCTTCTCTACTTGGTATCGTATCCGTTTTCCAACATTTAGCTACGAGGATTCTTGACATGGTAAATATATACAAGATAATGCAAGAATCGTGGTACTTAATCCCTTCCGGTATAATATCGAGTAGATAGCTTTCTGGCTTTAGTTGTAATCCTAAATTTAATATTTCTTCTATTACTTTTTTAATACTTCTCCAAAATTTAACGATCTTTTCACAGCGCCACCATATGTGGTAAAATGTTCCCACATTATTCTTACATCTCCAACAAGTCCTTTAGACATACTTATAGTATTTTGACAATTTGTCCGGTGTCCAATGCCACCTATAAAACATTTTACATATGTTTTCCTTAAATGATGCAGCTCTTAATAATGTCACGGATATCCAGGATTTTGAGCAGTCATTTAAAGTTAGATTGTATCCCATATCTTGCATCCAGCTTATCATACATGGTTTTACTGTTTCTTCTTGTGTTTGGTGTAGTGGTTAAGTGCGCGGACTCTTATCTGGGAGAACCGGGTTTGATTCCCCACTCCTCCACTTGCACCTGCTGATGTGACCTTGGGTCAGTCACAAGCTCTGGCACAGCTGTTCTCTCAAGGACAGTTTGTGTTAGAGTTCTCTCAGCCCCACGTACCTCACAGGGTGTCTGTTGTGGGGAGGGGAAGGGAAAGGAGATTGTAAGCCGCTCTGAGACACCTTTGGGCAGTGAAGGGCAGGGTATAAATCCAAACTCTTCTTCTTCTTCTTCTTCTTCTTCTTCTTCTTCTTCTTCTAATAGGAGAAAATTATATACTTTTTGTATAAGCTTATCCGAGGACAAGAGCCATATTTTATCTAGTTCTGATTTTGTTTTAATAAAGTTTATTGATTTATCTTTAGCAAATCTAGATTGTAGTTGTATCTTTTCCCAGCTAGTGAGATTTTTGTTCATTGCTTGTAATTGTTCGAAGGTTCTTAGTTCACTGTCTTTATTTAATAACACTTCATAAGTTACCTTTTTATTGTCTTCTAATAATGTCAGCATTATAAAAGCCTCTAATGGGGAGACCCATCTAGGTATTTTAAGATAATACCTCTTTGATTTTTTTCCATACCTTCATTAACGCTCCTTTAATTATATGGTTTTGGAAGTTTTGTTGCGGCTTATCTGTGTGATACCATATATAGGCATGCCAGCCCATATGTAAATTGTGCCCTTCTAACTGTAATATTCTTTTATCCTCCAAGGTTATCCAATCTCTTATCCAACCCATAGCTGTTGCCTGATAATAAAGATACTAATCAGGCATTCCTAGTCCACCTCTCTCTTTTTTGTCAGTAAGCAATTTTCTTTTGATTCGTGGTTTTTTCAATTGCCAGATGAATTTTCTTGTACACCGATCTAGATCTTCAAAGATTTTAATGTTTTTTAGTATAGGTATGCATTGGGCGATAAATAAAAATCGTGGGAGGATATTCATTTTTATTGTGGCAATTCTGCCCATGAACAATATATGGAGGTCATGCCATTTTTGTAAATCTTTCTTAATTTCTTCTAGTAGGGCTAAATAGTTGTTTTTAAATATTTTTTTTTTATTATTAGCAATTATAATGCCTAAATATTTAACTTTATTTACTACTTCAGTATTCAAAATTGTTTGTATTTTATTTATCTCTTCCTTAGTGCAGTTTTTTGTCAGAATCTTAGTTTTTTTTTTTTTTAAGTTAATTTTTAGACCTGTGATATTACCATACTTTTGTATTTCTTGTAACAGGTATGGCATCGATGTTATCGGGTCTTCCAATATGAATACCAAATCATCGGAAAATGCCTGCAATTTAAATTGTTCCCTTTTTATTTTCGTTCCTGTTATTTTTGTGTTTTCTCTCACAATATCGGTTAAAGTTTCTAACCCGAAAATAAAAAGTAAAGGCGAGAGTGGACATCCCTGCCTAGTCCCTTTCTGTATAGGAATATTTTGTGTTAATTCTCCATTTATTATTATTTTTGCCCATTGCTCTTTATATACAGCTGATATTGATTTCATAAATTTTTCACCACATTCCCATAACTCTAATTTACATTTTAAGTAGTCCCAATTTACATTATCGAAGGCTTTCTCAGCGTCCAAGAAGACCAATGCCAATTGTTTTCCTGGATGTTGTTCATAATATTCTAAAATATTTACTACGGTTCTTATGTTGTTTTTTATTTGTCTTTTGGGAAGAAAGCCTAATTGATTATGTATGATTTGGGCCATCACTTTTTTAAACCTGTTGACTATAATGTTTGCAAAGATCTTATAATCTGCGTTTAAGAGAGAAATGGGTCTAAAGTTTTTAATATCGTTTTCTTCTGTGTCCGGTTTATGTATTAAAGCTATTAAAGCATCGTTCCATGTGTTTGGTATTTTTCCTGTTGTCATAATTTTATTAATCAGATCTTTAAGTAAGAGTAATATTTCATCTTCTATTATTTGATACACCTCCGCAGGAATGGCATCTGGGCCTGGGGATTTCCTTTTTTTTTTCAGTGCTTCCACTATTTCACATGTTGTAATATTTCATTTAAGACTTTTCTCTGGTCTTCTATAATTTTTTTCCTATTATTATTCATTAAAAATCTTTAAGATCTTGTTTATCTTGTGGTATTTGTTTATATAAATTTCTGTAAAAAGTTTTCTACTATGTTTTTTATTTCTTGTGTTTTGTATTTTATTTCCTGGTTTTCATTCTTTAATGCTGAAATTATTCTTTTATCTTTTTCTTTTCTAAGCTTATAGGCCAACCATCATGAGGATTTATTTGCATTTTCAAAGTAATAAGCTTTAGTGTATTCTATTTTATTAGCTATTTCTTGTGTTATCAACAAATTTATTTGATGTTGGGTCATTTTTATCTTAATTCTTTTTTCATTTGTGTCCCCTTGCCTTTTACTGATATCTTCTGCTTTTTTTAGTTCTTCTGTCAATTTCTTAAGTTTTTCTCTTTTTTGTTTTTTTCTCCATGCTTCTTGGCTCATGAATAAACCTCTTATATAAGCTTTTAGTGTGTCCCAGCTGTTGTTAATTGTCGTGTCTTCCTTTTTATTTATTTTTATGAACACTTTTACTTCTGTTTTAATTTTTTTTACAAAGTTTTTATCTCTCATAAGACTCGTGTTCAGTCTCCATCTTGTAGTTTAACTGCAAGGATAACCACATGGGATTATGATCTGCAAATGTGTTCAGTAATATATCTACATTTAAAATGTTTTTTACCATGTTCATGTTTATCCATATCATATCTATTTGGGACCATGATTTGTGTCTGTGGGAGAAGTAAGTGTAGTCTCTTTTTTTTTGATTTCTTGTTCTCCATATGTCTATTAGATTAAATTCCTCTGCTAATAGTAAAAAGTTTTTCGTCAGTGTTGTGCCTGCTTTTAGTGTTTTTTTTCAATTTTCTTCTATCTTCCTTAGGGTCAAATACAGCATTGAAGTCCCCTACCAGACATACATTCTCTGTATTTTCTTTTAGCATCATGTTTTTTAAGTCTTTATAGAATTTATCTTGATTCTGATTCGGGGCATACAAGTTTATGATTAGCTTTTCTCTTCCATCTTTTCTAACTTCAACTGCTACAATTCTTCCATCTGTTGATTTATATTTAAGTACTGGATGCAATTTTTCATTTACATATGTTACTACCCCTCTTTTTTTAACAGTATCTGATGCGATAAATGGAATACCTAATTTTTTACATTTTAGTTGTTTTTCATGTTCTTCCTTTATGTGTGATTCTTGAAAGCATGTGATGTCACTTTTTAATTTGGTTGCTTGGTGTAAGATTCATCTTTTTTGCAGGCTATTTAATCCATTAACTTTCACAGATATCAAAGTGATATTCTTACCTGCCATCTTTTTTGTCTTTCTTTGATGTGACTAAACGTTTAAGTTGTAGCCTTGTACGGATTTGTGATTCGGTTTTGAATCTTATTTGTTGCTTTTTTTCTTCTTTTTTATTATTCCTAGAACATTTTTTGGAATCTTTTTGTGTAGCGTGCAATTTTTCAATATTCTCTTCTTCGTCTGATTCTCCCCCTTGTTCCTCTTCTTCTTCTTCTTCAGCTTCTTTTTGCCACCCTAACTCTTCACTTTCTTTATCCAAAAAATTTTCTAGTTTAAAGATGGAGTCTATTCTATATCTCTTAGTTTTGTGTGTAAACAGTAACCCCTCTGATATTAAGCATCTGTACTGTGTTTCATTTTTTCTTAATAAATTAGCTAATATGGTATAGTTTTGGTGCTTTTCTCTTACCCGCCATGAAATATCTTTTAGAATTCTAATTTCTTCTCCTGCTATTTTTATTTTTTTTGTGTTTTCCTCATGTAATATTTGGTCTCTTACTATTTTTTTATAAAATTTCACATGTACCTCTCTTGGGACTTTGTGTTTTCTCTCAAAGGCCGAGTTCCTTCTATAGACAGATTCTACTTCCTCTGTTAAGTCTCTTTCACTCCCAATATTGAATTGTTCTGTGATGTTCTGTATTAGTTCTTCTTTCAAATTTTTGTCTAATTTCTCTGTTATATTTTGGAATCTGAGAATAGTACCCGCTTTCTAATAATATTAGTGATTCTTCAAGTTTATCTGTTTTCAATTTTATATCTTGTACTTCTTGATCTAAATCATCCACCTTTTCTTCTAAGTTGTTTGTGACTTTTATTATTTTTGTTATTTCTGTTTTAATATCTTCGGTATAATTTTTTAATTGGATTGCTATTTGCTCGGTTTTATTTTGTATTGGTTCTAGTTTTTTTTAATTAAGTCTGCTGTTTGTTGTGATGCTTGCTGTAAACAGTTTTGAATCATTATTTGAATATCCGCCATTGATATATTTGATTTTAATTGGGATAATTCTGCTTTTTGGCTTGGAGATGCTGTTGGTGTTTTTCTAGTTGCGCCTGATGACATTGTATGGTTTTGTTATCTGCGTTTTAGTGTTACTTTCCCCTCCTTTTTGATCTTATTTTTATTGGTAGTGATATTCTATATTTTATTAGTACTGTTATTATTTTCCCCCTCCTAGCTTTATTGTTCCATTCACTATTGTTACTTATCGTTGGGTAGAGAGTCACCTCAAATCCTTAAAGACAGTGCATGTAGTGGGTCAGGACAACTCCTTAGTGGACTGGCTGAGTTGGAGGTCCCTGGATCAATCTGAATGGATGTTATGTAGAGAGATCTTCTGACAGATATGCTGCAGATTCGGCATGGCAGAAGTGGACCTTTTTGCCACTGATCAAAACTGTCAAATCTCAAGGTTCATGTCAAGGAAAAGAAATCCTCAAGCTATTAGGGTAGATGTTCTGAGTTGCGAGTGGCTTCGGCAGCTCATGTATGCTTTCTCCCTTATTCAGATGATGTACAGGATCGTACAAAAGATAATAGAACAAAGTGCAGAAGTAATACTGATAGCACCCTTCTGGCCAAGAAGGCCTTGGTTTCAAGACCTGAAGAGGTTCTGAATTGCAGATCCCTGGCACATTCCACTTAGGGAGGATCTCTTACTACAGGGGTCAGTGCTACATCCTCAACCATCCTAGCTAAATCTCACAGCCTGGAGGTTGAGCAAAAAAAATTGGCAGAGATAAAATTAACCAGAGGGGGTGATTAAGACCATGTTAGCCTCTAGGAAGGGCTCTACAAACATAGTTTATAATAACACCTGGCAGATTTTTCAATTATGGTGCCTAGACTGAAGCTTGGAGCCCTTATCAGTGCCAGTTAGTGGGATACTTTCTTTCCTTCAAGAAGGGTTGGATAAAGGTCTCAACACTAGCACCCTCAAACATTAGGGGGTAGCTGTTTCAGCAGTGAGGGGCACTAGGAAGGGGAAAATGTTGGTTCTACACCCTCACATCAAGAGATTTTTAAGGGGATCTTCATTGTTAAATCCTCCACAGGTTCATAGTTTACCCATGTGGAATCTTAACCTGGTGCTAAGAGCATTGTCCAGAGACCCTTTGAACCCATGGCCTCATGTCCTCTCAAGGAGTTGACATTTAAGACCATTTTCCTGGTGGGAATCACCTCAGCCAGATGGGTATCTCTGTGTGTTCCATAATAATATAGTAGTGCTGTGACCTGACCCACCCTTTGTTCCAAAAGTGAATTCTACCTTTCATAGGATGGAAAGTGTTGCCCTTTTTTTGCCCTAATCTTAAACATGATAGGGAAAGGGCGTGGCATTGCCTAAATGTACATAGAGCTTTAAGCTTCTATATGGATAGGACTAAGCAACTATGCAAGTCAGATGCCCTGTTTGTGTCCTTTAGGAAATCTGTCCTGGGACAGAGAGTGTCTACTTCCATCCTAAGCTGGTGGTTCAGGGGGTGTATCATTCTGGCATATGAAGCCAGAGGTCTGGAGCTGCCTCAAGGCATAATGGCACATTTATTAAGGGGGTGGCAATGTCAATGGCCTACAGATCCTTCCCATCATTAGAGATGATTTGTAAAGCAGCAACATGGAAATCAGTGCATTCCTTCACCAGACACTGAAGAATAGATAAGATGGCCTCCACTGAGGCAGCCTTCAGCAGGAGGGTACTGCTGCACAATCTCTAAGTCTGGAAGCTGGACAATCCACCCTAGGGGCACACTGCTGTGTTATGTCCTGGAAGTATGGATTGCCCCACTCCCAGAACCACTGGAGAATGAAAGACATATCTTCATTTACCATGAAGCTTCTTTCTCAGTGGTCCAGGAATGGGGCAGTCCCACCTACTTGAAGTTCTTTTCCTTGGTGACGTTTTTAGGGCACTCGAGGTCTGCTGTAGAGACAGGGTGGTAGTTCCTCCTGATGGAGAGACAGGGAGGGACTTCAGTTTTCAGATCATTAAATCAGCATTAAATAGCCTAGGTGGTTATTTCTAGAGCATTTTGTTGGGAGTTAAGATTTTTTTTTTTATAATCTGTTATGGTTTTGTACACTAAGAATGTTTTGGGGGGAGTTTTTTTTCTCTCTCTAGTCATCATTGTAGGGTCATGGCTTGGAAACAGACTAGAGATCCCTGGAACAAGCCATTCCCCTCTAGGATCAAAAGAGCTGATCAACCCTGCCTCTGGAGAGGAGGAGCTATATCCTAGAAGTAAGGACTGCCCCATTCGTGGACCACCGAGAAGGAAGCTTCATGGTAAGTGAAGACAGATCTTCCATTCTCCTGTGCTATGGGGTTGTACAGAACACTTTCAAGCATTGCTGGGTTGCTCAAAACATTTACTGTTCTCTGTGCTTGGTGGGGTGAAGAGAAAGTAGGAAACTGTATATTAAACAAATTGTACTCCAGCAGTAATGGATTTTTCTCTTTTTGTGTAAAACTTTTAACTGCATTTGTGTGACTGAAAGGTTGCAGCTGAATCTGGTACTACAACTGTACATTTGTACTGATTTAATTGCAGGGTATAAGCACATTATTATCCTTGAAAGGCCCCAATGATGACTTCTTTATAACAGAAGAATCTCTTCATTGTAATGGCCATTAAGTCATTGGCAGTATGATGACAAGATTGCAGGGTTTGATTTCCACCCCTCCCCCCCTTTTTTAAGGAACAGAGGAAGAAAGACTGGTGTATGTATGACCTAATAAATCAGGCAATAAGTGTGTGTTGGAAAATAGGAACTGAAAAGGTTTGCACACTTCTTTTATATATGTTGCTTAACAATACAATCCTATAGGAGTAATTTTCAAAGCATGGGTTGGGGAACACTGGAGTCCTGTGAGAACTGGAGCCATCAGCTAAATAATTCAAAGGTCTCAAAGCTGCCTACTGTTCCTCTGCATGATTCACTGCTTTTGTCTGACTCTTGCAGTCAGCTTTCACTGGTGGGTAGGTGAATTCTGTTCCATTTCTCCATTTGGTGTGGTTTGAATCATTCAGTTCATGCTGACACTGCAGAATGATCTGCCATCCAAGAAGGCCATATCACACTGCTGAGGAATTGTTAGGGGTGAAATGGCGTAGGGACATCCAGGAGCCTAGTTTTGGGACTTCTTTCAGACCTGGAGAAATGAGGTCCTCAGGCAAAGATCTTGATGGGGATCAATACAGTGATAACTTCCTGCTTTATAGAAACAACCCAACTTCTTGAAAGGACCTTGCAAATCTCGTAGGGCTAACAAAAATTCAACGAGGTCCAATTGTGTCTTTTCCTTTATCACTCTTGAAAAAGAGAAAAAATTGGAAGAAGCTGAAGGGTTTTTGTTTTGTTTTTAGATGCTGCAAGGGTTTTTTTATGCTTTATTTTTAAGATTTTCCAAAAATCCAAAACAAAAGGTGAAAGTGTGTCTTAAATACAAGAGAATCTGCCAACATTTAACTTACCAAGCCAAACGACTTAATTTAAATTAAATTACTTACACTTTTTAGAAGTTTCACCAATCCACTTATATACATTTGTCCACAAATTTTCAAATACTTCTTCCCCTTTCCCTTGTAACAATATTGTTAACTTGTCCATTTCGGCTATTTCGAGTAAATTCTCCACAAATTCTGCCCTTACTGGTATCTTTTCTGATTTCCAGTACTTGGCGTATAGGATTCTAGTTGTGGTTATGACATGTAGATTCAGATATCTATCTATTGTCTTATAGATATCTGGAATTATATTGAGTAGAAGCAGGGCTCTTTTCGTAGCAGGAGCTCCTTTGCATATTAGGCGACACACCCCTAATATAGCCAGTCCTCCAAGAGCTTACAGTAGCCTCTGTAAGAAGAGCTCTGTAAGCTCTTGGAGGATTGGCTACATTAGGGGTGTGTTGCCTAATACGCAAAGTAGTTCCTGCTACAAAAAGAGCCCTGAGTAGAAGTAATTCCTGCTTGAGCGGTACTTTTACCTCTTTTATTTCTTGTAATATCGTTTGAATCATCAGCCAGTATTTTTTGACTTTACTACATACCCATCACATATGAAAATACATCCCGACATTTTGTTTACATTTCCAACAGGTGTTTGTTAACTTTGGGTAGCATTTACCTAATCTATCTGGAGGCAAATGCCACCTGTAGAACATTTTATATATATTCTCCTCATATGCAGTGGCTCTAGTAATTTTTATGTTAGTCTTCCACACCCTTGTCCGTTGATCCAGATCTATATTGTAACCTATATTTTGTGCCCATGTTATCATGGATGGTTTAACAATCTCATCTTCCATTTTAAATTCCAAGAAAAATTTATACAATTTCTTTATAAGCTTCTCCTCAGTACCCAACCATATTTTATCCAAATCTACTGGTTTCTCATAAAATCCGTTATTTCCATCCTTTTTTGTACCTTGATTGCAATTGTGTTCTTTCCCACCATGAAAATTCAATATTTTGTCTTTGTGATACCTCTAATGACGTCAGATAGTTTTTACTGTCTAACAGATCCTCGTATCTCCACATCATATCTTTGGTATATATAATGTAGGTTTTACAAAGGCCTCCAAGGACAAAACCCGCTATGTTACTAGGTTTTCACATAGTAGCATTGCTTTGTTTCTTCCCAGATTTTCAGAAGTGGCCCTCTAAGAGAGTGTTGTCCAAAATACGACCTTTCTTTGCTATACCAGACAAAGGTCTGCCATCCCATTGATAGGTCATGCCCTTCTAGTTTTAAGAGTCTTGTATTATTCAAAGTTATCCATTCTTTTATCCAGACCATAGATATTGCTTTGTAATATGAAACCCAGTTTGGAAGGACAAACCCTCCTCTTTCTTTCCTATCTTGCAGTGCCCTCAAGTTTATTCTTGGCCTTTTAGATTGCCATATGAATTGAGAAATAATTTTGTCTAAATCATGAAAAAAATTCTTAATTTTTTAAAATTGGTATTGTTGGAAATAAAAATATAAGTTGCGGAAGGATGTTCATTTTAACTGTTGCTATTCTACCGATAAAGGATATCTGCAGCTTCTTCCAATTCTCCAAATCGTTCTTAATTTCTAACAACAGTTTCTTATAATTGTCCTCAAATAGTGAGCTGCATCTATTAATTAATATAATTCCCAGATATTAACTATGCACACCTCAAAAACCATTGTTTCTTGCAATTGTCTTTCCAGACCTTTTGTATAGTTTTTAGGAAGTATTTTCATCTTTTTAAAGTTAATTTTAAGACCTGTAACCTGCCCATTGTTTAATAGAATTTAATGGTTCTTCTAAAATAAATACAAGGTCATCTGCAAAAACTTGCAGTTTGAATTGTTCTCCTTTTAAGTTAAGACCCTTAACTGAGTGATCTTCTCTCTATATATCATTCAGAATTTCTAGTGCAAAAATGAAGAGTAATGGTGAAAGTGGGCATCCTTGCCTGGTCCCCTTCTTTATCTCGATACTCTGGGTTGAATCTCCATTGACCAGTACTCTAGCATATTGTTTATTATAGATCGCTCTGATCATTGTGTCCTCCCCACACCCCCACAAAATTCCAACTGATATTATCAGCTTTCTCTGCATCTATAAAAAGTAGGGCCATCTGCTTCTCAGGGTGAGCTTTGAAGTATTCAAGTATATTCAGAATAATCCTGACATTATTTCTTAACTGCCTTTTAGGTAGAAACTCAGCCTGGTCTTGGTATATTTTTTGCACCAAAACTTTTTAAAATCTAGTTGACAATATAGTTGCATAAATTTTATAATTTGCATTTAACAAAGAAATTGGCCTGTAATTTCTTATTTCTTTCTGATCTGTGTCTTGCTTATGAATTAAAGTAATTAGAGCCTCATTCCATGAATTTGGTGCTTTCGTCTTGTGAGTGATATTCTGCATTGTAAGTTTCAATGGTAGTATTATTTGGCTTTCTAAAGTCTAATAAAATTCTATTGGTAAACCATCAGGTTCTGGTGTTTTCTTCCTCTCTAATTTTTTGATAGTTTCCGTTATTTCCAACATTGTGATTGGTTCATTTAATATCCTCTTTTGATTTTCTGTAAATTTCTTTTTATTATATATATATATATATTAAAAAATGATCTCTTGTTTGTCTTCTTCATCTTGTCGATATAACTTCTTATAAAAATTTTCTATAATATTTTTTAAATCTTTAGCAGTAGAGTATTCTTCTCCCTGTTCATTTCTTAACAACCTTATATATTTTTTGTCTCTTTCTTTTCTTAATTTGTATGCCAACCACCTGGTTGGTTCGTTCACATTTTCAAAATGATAGTTTAATATATTCAAGTTTCTTAGTGAGCTCCTGTGTCAAGAGGCAGTTTATATCATGTTGTAATTTTTAATATTAATCCTTAACTGTTCCGAAGAAGGCTCTTTCTTCAACGTCTTCTTTTTAAATTTGTTTTTCAGTCTGCTCATATTTCAGTCTCTTCTGTTTTCTCTCTCATGCTTCCTGTCTAATCATCCTACCTCTCACAAAAGCCTTAAAGTTATCCCATACTATATCTATAGTTGTCTCAGGTAGAATGTTACGTTTAAAGAAGTCACTAAATTCTTCTTTAGACTCCTTTACAAAGTCTTTATTATTTAGAATCCATGTCTTCATGGACCACCTTAAGTTCTTGGGAGAGTATTGAAGTGTTAGCATCAGAGGGTTATGATCCTTGAGGATTGCAGATAATAACTCTGCTTCTAATAAATCGATTATCAAGGTTGTCGATATTCAAGCCATATCCAGTCTGGATCATGATTTGTGTCTCATGGAAAAAAATATAAAATCTTTCTTATTAATGTTCCTGATTCTCCAGGCATCCACAATCTTTAGTTCTCCTGTTAATTGCAGGAAAGTTTTGGGTAATTCATTCCCTCTGTTTTGTCTCCCTGTTTGATTTTTCCTATCTGTCTTTCTACCAAAAACCACATTGTAGTCACCGATTATACAAATTTCTTCAAATGTCTGTAGTGCTATCGTCTCTCGTAGGAAGTCATAAAAATTTTCTTGTCTCTGATTTGATGCATAGATATTTACTATTAAAGCTGATTTAATTTGCCTTTGGATCTTTACCATCAATATTCTTATATCTTCTGATTCAAACACCAGTTCAGGGTATAAATATGATTTAACATACATGGCCACTGCTCTTTTTTATATTTATCTGCTGATATGAAGCTTTAAGCTTTTTATATTCTAGTAAATTTCTGTCCTCTTCCTTAATATGTGTCTCTTGCAAACAGACTACATCAGCTTGAAGTTTCTTGATTTGATGAAAAGTTCTTTTTCTCTTTTGTGGTGCAATCAGACCATTTACATTTATTGAAAGTATTTTAATTTTCCTGTTGTCCGTTACTCTTATTCTTCAGTTCCTCTTTTCTTAGTTGCGATCGTGTAACCACATTTGGCAGAGTAAATTTTCTAATTTTTCCCCTTTATTCTTCCCTCCTGGTCTTGTACTTTACCTTCTGTTTCACTCAGTTCTTCCTCTTGCATTCCCAAGTCTTTCCCATATCTATCAAGAAAGTTTTCTACTTTAAATTTTGAGTTTAATTTTTGACTTTTGCCCTTGTATGTAAAGATTATTCCTTCCAGGAGCAACCATCTGTATGGTATTTCATTAGCCCTCAGCACATTTGTAAGCAATTGGTACTCTTGTCTATTCTCTCTTACCTGCCAAGGTACCTCTTTTAATACTTGGATTTCTGTTTCTTGTATACATAGTGGCGATTCCTTTGATGTTTTCAAGATCTTGTCTCTCATTGTTCTTTTATAAAATTTAACATGAAGTTCCCTAGGAATTTTGTTTCTTTTAGCGTATGCAGAATTTCTTGTATATACCGCCTTCATCTCTTCCAAGAATTCTTTAGGCGTTCCTATTTCCGCATGCTTGGCTAGAGCCTCCGCCATAATTTCTTTTATATTCTCATCTTTGTTTTCTGGAACATTTTGAAATCTTAGGACATGGGCAGCTTTCTCCATTTCCAGCGTCAGTAATGATTCTTCCATCATGTCATATTTCAGCTTTAGCTTCTGCACCTGTTGATCTACTACTTTTAATTTAGATATGTCCTGTTTATTCTCTAAAACGTTTTTTAAAATTCTTCAATTTGAACTGATACTTGCTGTGTAAAAGTGTCTAGCTTCATTTGAAGTGGTTCTATTGCCTTAGCTACCAGGGCAGGCAGAGTATTTTGAATAGCAAGGTTCATCGTTTGTGAGATGCTTTCAGGTATTTGTGCATGTAGCTCTTTTGTGCTCATCTGGGCTAGACTCAATGCAACCGCTTTTGCTTGTCCCGGAGATGGGACGGATGCTTTTCTAGTTCCACTCGACATCTTATTACTGGCCCAGGACAGACTGGCAATTTGCCCCGGTAGCCAGTCGCGGCAAAAAAAACCCGGATTAAACAATACCGGGTTTTCCCGTCCACACAGCGGGGTCCGCTGCCGGAAGATACAGGACGGAGGTGCGCGGGAGCGTTCAGACTGCCGCGCCAGAGGCGTGCTATATTCGCCATTTCCCCATTAATTCGGCTGTGGGTGTATGTGCGCATGAGCGCTCATGCGCTCATGCGCATAAGTGCATTTTGCCAATTTTTTTTTTTGCCCTGCAACGCTGGCACCGCATTGGGCAGTGGAGCGGAGTGCAGCCAATCACACTGCTGCTGCCTCATGCCCAACGCAGGTTGCTTCCGGCTTTTCGGCTGCGCGTTCAGACTCCCCGGAAGCGGAGAAACGCGCGACGAACGCAGGCTTTCAAGATTTGCGAAGGCTTTTATCAGGTGTTTTTTTAATCCAGCAGTGAAGCGCAAGAGCACCGGTAGGCTACGGGTGGGGGACGCCAGGCAGATGTGCCTGTGTGAATGTTCCATTTACTCCGGTATTGAATCGTTGTCAGCTCGGGTCCCATCCCGGGGCAAATTGCCAGTCTGTCCTCGGCCACTAACTTATTTTATTACTAACTTATTCCCATCACTTACACTAAACATACTCTAACTTAGGCTACTACTCTTATTACTCTAATGGTTGATCTATTTCTATATAAAGAGGAAAGAGCTTATGGAACTAGGAGTGCGAGAACCTCTATATAACTCTCAGTTCCATCTATAGCTTTAGCTTCCCCCCCAGTTCTTCTGGACCACCTGATATAACATTCCCCCCCTTTTCACATTAAGAAAATAACAATGGGGATAGTACAAAGTGAGCTAGACTTATTATATATATTTAACTCTAATTTACATCCTGCCACCATCAAACAGTCCATTTTGTTTCAAGTTTTCTTCTCCTCCCTTTCTTCTATCTTTCTCTTCTTCCTCTTCTCTTCTCTGTTCACAGTGGAAGTTTTCCAGGCTTTTAAAATGCTTTATAGTCTCGTTCACAAGCAGTCAACTACAATGGAGGGGAAAAAAGCCAGATGCTGGGTTAATGGATTGATTTCCTCCTAACTTTGCAATACCTCAGAGATTCAATCCTGCCCAATACTATCCCTGCAACCAAATGTACAGAATATTCAGGCTCTACAGGACAGCCAGTCTTATAGTTAGCAACTTCTAGGGCTCCCTTCAAAAGTTACCCTAATTTGATATTGCCTGTCTCATTGTTGAATTCAAGCAATATTCATTAGCCTCTTGGAGAGAGAAAGGCTGTGCCCCTCCCTTCTGACAGTCAGCGCTCGGCACTCAATTATTCTAATTTAAAGGGAACTCCCTTCTTTTATTTCTTAATTTAATAACCAAATGGGGAAATCTCATACAGTCAAACAAAGTTTAAGCCACACTTTTGCTGCTGCTGCTGTTGGTGTTTTCAATGAAAAGCAAGTAGTCATAGAAGATTCCCTCAGGTCTGCTGGTCTCCACTAGTGTTCAATGGGATCCATTGAACGGCCTTACCTTGACCACCCACATCGGAGCGATTCTGAGTGACAACTCAAGCCACCACCTGTCATCACCTCTCAGGACAAGCCCTTTCCTATGGGTCTCCCTCCAGGAGAACTTTTCAGAAAACAGAACAAACAGACCTAATTTCCCACAAGAGAGGTTGGGAATTCAGCAGTACAATGGGGAGCATGCTCACCACTGTCCCCTGCTGTCGAGACCAGAACCGGATCAAATACTGCAAGATTTTTAAAATGCAAAGAGAATGTACCACTTCTTTTTCAAGTGGAGCTGGTAGTGTGGTAAAATCAGAAGGCAAGTGTTTGGGTGAAAACTATGTCTGAGATGTGAAGTGTCTTGAATACTTTCAGAAGCATTGTATAATTGTTATCACTAGCATGTAGATCTTTCTTTCTCTTTTTTTTTAAAAATCAAGGACTGTTCTGTCAACTACTATCAGCCATATTGGCTGAATGGAACCTTCATGTTCAGAAGCAGTGTATCCCTGAATGCTTGTTATTTGTGGTGGGGGAACAACTAAGAAAAGCTATTCTCTTTGTGCCATGTTTGTGCCAGTTGGCAACTGTTTGAAACTGATCAGATGGACCATTATGGTGAAGCAGCATACAGTCTGCCTCAGCTTCCTGAAGAGATACATTTTAATATTATTTGCGTTTCAGATCAGTGCTGAATTTCTGAAGAGAGAGGTTACTCTTTTCTGAAGAGAGTGTGGTTGTGACATTGGCACTTTTAAAAGCTTGAAAGTGCTGTACAAACAACTAAAGGACTGCTAAGGGTTAATTCCTCACAGAGCCAGAGAGATTTGAGTGACAGGCTGCTCCAAAGAATCTGATTGGTTAGGATCAGCTAAACAGAGAAAAACTTCTGACCTGGATGCTGAGGAGAGATTCAGCCTGATTTCAGCTCTAGCTGAGAAGAGTCGAGTTCTGACATATGGAATTCATCACTGAGAACAGTTTAACACAGACAGGAGAACTGGGGAAGGTTGGCAAGGACCAGTGGATAGTTAGATGGAGACTCCCATTTGGGCCAAAGGATGGGGATAGAGCTTCTAGTGAGAGGAGAATTTCCCCACCCAGTCAAACAGGGAGTTAGCCCTAAGAGTGCAGAGATCCCTGGTCAGTTGTGGTTAGAAACTGCCTTTAGAGACTTTAAGGCATAGTTAAAAACTCAAGACAAGAACTGGTGTTTCAAGAGAAGGGGTTTGGTACTGGAAAGAATGTACTAGCCTTCTGAAAACCAGAAGAGTCCGAGAATACTCAAAGAAAGTGTGCTGGAGTTTTTGGAAAACACTGGAACAAAAGCTAGGGTTGCCAGATCTATCGTAAACACCAGCGGGGGAGTGGGGGGCATTCTGGGAGCCAGAAGTGACATCGCATGATATGCCTACATCACTCAGAAGTGACATAGGTATGCTGGTGACATTGGGGTGATGTTCTCATTTTGGGGCAAAACTCTATGGTAAAATCAGCCTCAAACCATAAAATTTTGCCCAGAAACCAGAGTGTCATGCCCCCCAATGTCACTGACAAGTCTACATCACTTCCAGGTGACATAGGCATGTTGTGTTTATTTCTAGTGTCATTGCTATTTGGGATGGGGCTGGCAGCGGGCAGGAGCCCACAAAACCAGGGGATCCTCCTTCTCCAACTGGGGAATGGCAACTCTAACAAAATCCTTTTAACAAAGATTTTAAGTAACTCTGAATAGCTTAAGAAACTCTCATTAGCCTGAAATATAAGAACTAAGACGGATATGTGAACTACACTTTCTCAATTACAAACTAAATCATCTTAATCACACACTTCAAGCAAATGGCTACTCCAAGAATGACATCAGAAAAGCAATTAAACCAAAGGTAAACCAAGCAACTGAGGAAAAACAGTCTCCCACAGGAAAAGTGTTTTTGCCATATAGCAAAGGCATCATTGATCAGATGGGGAAAGTTATGGAAAAACACAACCTACAAACAGTATTCAGACCCACCAGAAAAATACAACAGCTGCTACGATCGGCCAAAGACAGAAGAGACCCCCTCACTTCTGCAGGAGTATACCGCATACCATGCAGTCGTGGACAAGTTTACATTGGGACCACACAGCATAGCATTCAGACAAGAATAAAAGAACACGAAAGACACTGCAGACTTGCCCAACCTGAAAAATCAGCAGTGGCTGAACATAGCCTAACCCAAACAGGACACAGCATTTTGTTCCAGGACACTGAAAGGCTGGACAGCACTTCCAATTACCATGTCAGATTACACAGGGAAGCAATTGAAATTCATAAACATAAACACAACTTTAACAGGAAAGAAGAGAGTTTTAAAAATAGGGCATGGTTTCCTGTCCTGAAAAACATAAAATGCTCTACATCTGACAATAACACTACAGATAAGATTAGAATTTCAATAGCCATTCCACATACAAAAGAACCTCCTCAGGAAACAGGAAACCTCCTCAAGAAACAATCCAACTTCCTCAGGAAAGCTCCTCCATTAGCATGTTCATAAGCTGAAGAACTCCTACAAGATAATGACTCAGCCCTACCTACCTTCCGGGATAGATATAAATTACCTGCCTACCATTTTTGCTTCTCACCTTGACACAGAGAGTACTCCATCTTTCTGTGTTATACCTCTGAGGATGCCAGTCACAGCTACTGGCGCAACGTCAGGTCCTACAATGCCAAGACCATGGCCACACAACCCAGAAAATCTATAGCAACTAATAAGAACTAAAGTTCATGCATATATCGATTTTACCTCAGAAATTTCAACCCCTGATTTCAGCTGAGCTTTCCCCTCTATGTTGAATAAAATGTTTTGCTAATTTGGAATAAAAAAACATCTTGATTGCTATTAAAGTTAAAGGGGGCTCCCAGGCCTTCCCTCAGGTTCCTGGGCTGAGCAAATAGTCAAAATATTATACTCTAACAGGGTGGGAGAAGCCAGCGTTTTTCAGGATAGAAGAAAACGTTACTAGAGTGGATCAACCAGACAGGGAAAGGAAAATGGAGGGAAAATCTTGCCTCCAAGGGAGGGAAGTTCGACGGGGGCATCATAGTGGTATAGTGGTTACAGTGCTGGACTAGGACCAGAAGACCCAGGTTCAGCTCCCCACTGTGAACCAGAAGGGTTAAGCTGACCAATATATATTATAAAACTACAAAATTTATTAGGGTGTACACATCTCTCCTTATAATATTTATCTTTTGGTTTCATAAGATTCCATGCGCTCCCATTGGCTGTAAAATGCCCTCCCTCAGCCATTGGCCCATCAGCCGCCACTCAAGAGTACTCGCATGCCATTGGCTGGGTGCTAGGTCTGCTCCTCTTCCCCACCCACTCTCCCTGGCAGACAGCTCTCTCTCCTGAGGAAGACAGTTCTCTTGACTCCTGTGAGAGACTGTCCCCTCAGCGGCTGTTGGTTGGCACCCAAGCTTGGTTCTGTGAGTAAAAAAATAAAGGACTTTCAGCATAACCCCCTCCCCCGCTCATAACCCCCTCCCCAATGGCTACTTTCCTGTCAGAATAAATGGAAAAGGGCTTTCTCCTGCTTCGTTTCAGCATGGCTGGCTGGCTAACGAGGTGGGCCAGCGACCATCAGACCATTTTCTTCAACTCCCTGCTGTGCAGCTTCCTTTCCCCTAGGGCTGCCAATCTCCAGGTGGGACCTGGAGATCTCCCACTGTTACAATTGACCTCCAGATGACAGAGATCAGTTCCCCGGGAGAAAATGGTTGCTTTGGAGGGTAGACTCTATGGCATTATACCCTGCTGAGTCCTTCCACCACCGCCCCCCCCAAATGCTGCCCTCCATACGATCCACACACACCCCAAATCTCCAGGTATTTCCCTAATCAGAGTTGGCACCTGTACTTTCTCCTCTGTCAGTAAAAGGCCCTTTCAACACCTATGTTGGCCTTTGGGAGAAAACTCATTGGGCCCGGTCTTGATCAGGTTGCCAACTCCAGGTGGGCAATTCCTGGAGATTTGAGGGATGTAGCCTGGAGAGAGTGAGGTTTGAAGAGGGGTGGCACCTCAGACAGGTACGATGCCATAGACTCCACCCTCCAATCCAGCCATTCCCTGATGGGGAACCATTGTTGCCAATCTCCAGGTGGGGGCTGGAGATCACTCAAAATTACAACTGCTCTCTGGGAGGGAGGGGGGATGTGATGGAAATCTAAAGGTAGGTTGATGGTTTGCTGGGAGGTAGATAGTGTTGGCAACTGCAGGTTGGGAAATTCCTGGAGATTTGAGGGGTCAAACCTGGAGAGGGTGAGTGTTGAGGAGGGGTGGGACCTCAGACAGGTACAATACCATAGACTCCACCCTCCAAACCAGCCACTCCCTCCTGGGGAACCACTGTTACCAATCTTGGGGGTGGGCTGGAGATCACTCAAAATTACTACTGCTCTTCAGGTAGCAAAGATCAGTTCCTCTGGAGAAAATGGTGGACTCTGTCATTATACCGTGCTGAGATTGCCACAGCAAATTGTCACTGAGTGCCCAAAGCCGGGGCACTCTCCCAGAGCCTCTTTCTAGAGCCCGTTGTATTTATTTCCATAACGGGCCTTATTCCTAGTATTAAAATATATACGGGTTAAAAAATATTTTTCAAATATCAGACTAATAAAAGCATATCAAATATTAATACACATGATGGGTCAACACTTTGTAACTGAAGACCAAATGCGTTTCGGCCTCAAAGGGCCTTCCTCAGTGGTCACTATTACAATATAGAGGGAGGGGAAAAGGGGAAATGGACATCTGTATCTGCTTTCTATAAGAAATTGTTTGTACTGACCTGTTTCCCCCTCAGATGTTCTGGCCTTTTTCTCCTCTCTACCCCCTCCCATCTGGTATCTCACCTGATTGGCATGGTGCAATGTTAAGTGGGGATTGCATCACCTTAGAATAACTATATATGGTAGCCAATACAGTAGCCTATAACAGAATCTTTACCTTTATGGAGTGACACACTTTTGTTGGTCAATTTAATTTTTCATTGTTATTAGATTACTTAAAATACACAATTGGAACTATTAATATAATGATTTCACTATTTCATTTCATGGTTTTTATTTAGAATGATTGGATGGGACATGGCTATACCTATGGCCCATCACTAATACCAGTAACACAATTACAAAATATATAAGGTAATTATAGTTTGAAATAATTAATTTTGGAAACTAATAAAGATTTGGCATACATTTGAAATATTAATTTGAGTTTCGTTTCCCCTCCCCCCTCTATTTTTATAATTTCAGGATACAACATCTGGTCTTTATACAAGTGTACTAAAGATCTTGTATACATATGCTTGAATGTGTGTCTATACTATGTTGTAATAGTGACCACTGAGGAAGGCCCTTTGAGGCCGAAACGCATTTGGTATGCTTTTATTAGTCTGATATTTGAAAAATATTTTTTAACCCATATATATTTTAATATGTGTACACCCTAATAAGTTTTGTACTTTTATAATATATATGGTCAGCTTAACCCTTCTGGTTCACAGTGTTATCTTGGGTTGAGTTTTCCCCTTCCCCCCACTTTTTTCCAGTTTTTGTCAGCTCCGCACTGTCCCATGGAAGCTTGCCTGGTGCTCTTGGCCAATCACACACACTCAGCATAACCTACCTTACAGGGCTATTGTGAGGATAAAATGGAGGAATGTTGGAGTTGCTTTAAGTCCCCATTGAGGAGAAGGGTGGGGTATGTAAGTTTGCCAAGGACATTTGGTTGAGAATCAGTCTGGGACATACCCAAGTCCTCATTTCACTTCTTACTCTAAAGAGCTTTGTGTAAGGGAAGAAATTTAAAGTTCATTTTTCAAAAATTGTATAGGCTCACTGAAGATATATCTGTCTGACTGTGGCTACAAGGCAAGTAATAAGTGCAGCAGTGGGTTGTCAGGAAAAGTTCTTGCACTGCAAATTTTCCACTTCAGTACTGATTCAGTACTTTATTTAATTCAAAGGAAGGCCCCCCACCCCCATGTTATACACAAAAAGTTTTGTATGACACTTGTATGTGAGGACGACCCCTCCATTTAATGGCATACCTGGCTAAAAACCTAGTCCTGCATTTGAGTAAATACTATATATAAATCAACCAGAGTGGATAAAAATTAATGATTAAAAAACAAAAACAAAAAAAGATTTTTAAAATTTAAGTCGGTTTTTTCCACTTAAATTGGATTTTTTAAAAACAGAAAGCTCTTTTGAGGAAAAATCCATCTAAAGATAGTTCTCTGTTTAAGATACATTATAGTCCAAAGGTCATCATGAATTATTCATACATGTTTAAATTTTTTGGTAAATGAATTCCATTAATCCATTCACAATGTCATGCTCTCCCAGAAGTTTCTGTAAGATTGTTTTGGGCAGTTTTTCTATCTTGAAGATATTATCACAGATGCTTGGTTTTGCAATTCTCAAAACTGTGAATTTGTGTCTGCAGAGAGCACATGCCTCTTCTTCATAGTAAAAATGTTATAAAATTAACGTACAGAGTTAAGAGACCTCAGTCCTATTGGTCCTCTACAAATCTATGCACACAGAATCTACTCCTTATCTCTTAAGTGCTAAGTTTCAAGAAGTTCAATGAATATAAGATTGTTTGGGGTGGAATAGGTCTGGATAAGGAGGAGATGTTAAGAGCAAAGTGTGAGGAGGGAAGGGGGAAACAGTAGAAATGAAAGTGAAACTTTTTGACAAGAATACTCAGAAATCTTGAGATCTTTGTGAGTGTATCCTCATGGATATTTAGGAAATACAGGAATACATAAGCTATATGTTATAGTCTTAGTTAAATAAAATGATTTAAATGGTTGTTGTTTTTTTGTTTTTTTCCAATTTTTTAACTGTCGGTTTTTTAATAATATATACAAACAAACTGATTCAAAAATTATATAATTTGTTGTTAGCGGATTATATGTTAGAGGAAATGATATAACCATCTGTGATTTCCTGGATGGAAGATATTGGCCATAGTCTTGACATAGATGCATGGTCGAGAATATGGAAGACCGCCCGACTTATGAGGGCTACAGCGTATAAGGAGAATATACTTAAGATCCTTTATAGATGGCATTGGATGCCAGAAAAAATTGTGAAATGTTATAAAAAGTCTACAAATGTTGGAAATGCAAAAGAGTGTATGGTACATTCTACCATATATGGTGGAACTGTACAAAAGTCCAAAAGTATTGGCGAAAGGTACAGAAAATAATTTTAGAAATTACAAAGGTAAACTTGAAGTTAGTGCCTAAAAGTTATTTGCTGAATATGATTCCAGAAAATATTAGACAAATTGATATGTATTTAATAATAATGATAGTAACATCTGCTAGAATTTTATGGTCTAAATATTGGAAATTGGATAAAATTCCAAGTGAGGAAGAATTAACTAACAAACTGTTAAATGTAGCAGAAATGGATAGAGTAAATGTATTAATGCAAGGCAAAGATGATGATGAAGTATATCGTAAGAGATGGTCGAGGGTCTATACATGGATGAAAGATAAAAGAAAATAACAGACTCGAATTAAATGGTTATTGTTAATGATTATTTTCTCCTTCCAATAAAGTACAGCAGAAATGTTGTCCAAATATGACTGATTAATCTGTTAAATCAGAAATAGTTCACCTTGCAATGATTTCACAAATATCTATTTCATATGGTAAATAGCCAGTCATTAATTTTCTAACTAAAACTAACCTGAAAAGTTATTATACTAAAATGAAACCTTCATCTGGGCTGTAAATATTAAGACCAGCAAGAATGAGCCTTGTGTAGAAAACCATGATTTAAATCGAGTCTTATTAAATCGTGATTTAAATCAGTTTGAGGTAAATCAAATCCACCCTGAAATCAACTAAACGTTATAGGCCTGTGGATAAATACATCCTTGTATGTCTGCTGCTCTTTCTTATGTTTTTTTTTTTTGAAGTCTTAGACATGAACTCACATGCTTGCCTTAAGTGATTCACCTTCCCTGTAACCCCATATTTGCAATAAAAGCATGACCCTTTGTACTCTTTCTGAGAGAATGTATGCAAACTGCTTTGAAAATCAAAGTACTGTATTGTTCTCTAGTCTATCTAGACATTTCCTTTTCAGTGAATACCTGTAATTAACATTTAATATAATTGCTTTCCCGTACTCTGAAGCTCAGAATGGGTAACAATAAATCTAAAAGAATTTGCCATGGTGGAACTAAATGGAGTAATTCTTTTTCAACTGCTTCTGAGTTACTGAGAAGATTCAGTCTGGTATCCCTGATCATTCTTCAGTGGCGATAAATTCTCAGATTTGAAATCCCCATATGGATGGCAAGAAGATTTTTTATAGAGCATTGTGATTTCTGTGCATCTGCTGATTTTTTTCTGAAGCTTTTAGCTTGGTTTTCTTGGATGAAAACACTAATATAGATTCTCGCATTCTTTCTACTCAGGGTTATTACTTCATATGCCTATTTACTGGCATTTCTTTTGGTTGCAACCAGTGTTAAGTCTTTGTGAAAATTCAGTTTTTGCAAAGATAGTTTCCTGTCTGACCTGTGGGGTTTAGTCCTATATGTGCAAGCACCAGTGTGAGAGCCAGCATGGTGTAGTGGCTAGATTTTCAGACTAGGGTCTGGGAGACCCAGATTCTCCACTGTTTGGAATCTTGCTAGTTGACCTTGTGCTGCTTCCACACTTTCAGCCTAACTTACCTCACAGGGTTGTTGTAGAGAGAAAATGGATCAGGAGAATGTTGTAGGCTACTTTTGATTCCCATTGGGGGAAAAGAAGGGTATAAAGGAGATAAGGGGTTAGCTTCTGATCTCAGAAATAGAGTTTTATTTGGTTAAGGCAATATTTCTCTTAAACCCATGTCAGTAATTAAATATTGTAACGATCCTCCAGTAACTATTAATAGTGCATGTTTTTCTTGCTGTTTCTCATTCATGCTCTGAAAAGCAATCTCTCCTTATAAATAATTATCTTTTGGTTTCGCATGATTCCATGCGCTCCCATTGGCTGTAAAATGCCCTCCCTCAGCCATTGGCCCATCAGCCGCTACTCAAGAGTACTCGCATGCCATTGGCCGGGTGCTGGGTCTGCTCCTCTTCCCCACCCACTCCCCCTGGCAGACAGCTCTCTCTCCTGAGGAAGACAGTTCTCTTGACTCCTGTGAGGGACTGTCCCCTCAGTGGCTGTTGGTAGGCACCCAAGCTTGGTTCTGTGAGTAAAAAAACAAAGGACTTTCAGCATAACCCCCTCCCCCACACATAACCCCCTCCCCAACGGCCACTTTCCTGTCAGAATAAATGGAAAAAGGCTCTTTCTCCTGCTTAGCTTCAGCATAGCTGGCTGGCTAACGAGGTGGGCCAGCAACCATCAGACCATTTTCTTCAACTCCCCGCTGTGCGGCTGACTTTCCCCTAGGGCTGCCAATCTCCAAGTGGGACCTGGAGATCTCCCACTGTTACAATTGACCTCCAGATGACAGAGATCAGTTCCCCGGGAGAAAATGGTTGCTTTGGAGGGTAGACTCTATGGCATTATACCCTGCTGAGTCCTTCCACACACACCCCAAATGCTGCCCTCCACAGGATCCACCCCCCCAAATCTCCAGGTATTTCCTTAATCAGAGTTGGCACCTGTACTTTTTCCTCTGTCAGTAAAAGGCCTTTTCCACACCTATGTTGGCCTTTGGGAGAAAACTCATTGGGCCCAGTCCTGATCAGGTTGCCAACTCCAGGTGGGCAATTCCTGGAGATTTGAGGGATAGAGCCCGGAGAGGGTAAGGTTTCAGGAAGGGTGGCACCTCAGACAGGTACGATGCCATAGACTCCACCCTCCAATCCAGCCATTCCCTGATGGGGAACCATTGTTGCCAATCTCCAGGTGGGGGCTGGAGATCACTCAAAATTACAAATGCTCTGTAGGAGGGATGGGGGAGGAGATGGAAAACTAAAGGTAGGTTGATGGTTGGCTGGGAGGGAGATAGGGTTGTCAACTCCAGGTTGGGAAATTCCTGGAGTTTTGAGGGGTCGAACCTGGAGAAGGTGAGTGTTGAGGAGGGGTGGGACGTCAGACAGGTACAATGCCATAGACTCCACCCTCCAAACCAGCCACTCCCTCCTGGGGAACCACTGTTACCAATCTTGGGGGTGGGCTGGAGATCACTCAAAATTACTACTGCTCTTCAGGTAGCAAAGATCAGTTCCTTTGGAGAAAATGGTGGACTCTGTCATTATACCCTGCTGAGATGGCCACAGCAAATTGTCACTGAGTGCCCAAAGCGAAGGCACTCTCCCAGAGCCTCTTTCTAGAGCCCGTTGTATTTATTTCCACAACGGGCCTTATTCCTAGTTCTAGTATATTTCAGTCAAAGGAGTGGGGAACTGTGTGAAGCAAAATGCATCCAACCTTTAGCTATAGATTCACTGGCTTACAGTACCATCAACATATATGCGTGTCTTTCCTTGGCCGGAACTGTGCCCAAGGCCAGAGGAAAATTTTCCCTATACTTGGTGACCTCTGCCATTCCACAAGTCAGTAAAGAGCCTTACCTTATGTGAACAAATCAAGTCATGGTTGCAGTTCTTTTTTGTATGGGTTTGTGTGTGTGTGTGTGCATGCCTGAAAGTCATGGTGACTTCTGGCCACCCCTAGTAGGGTTTGGACATTTCAAAGAGGTGGCTTGATTGCCTATGTCTGCATCCTGTGCCCCTTTCAGCCTTGTTCCCCCCCCAAGCCCACGGGAGCTGAGGGCAAGGCTGAAAGATCTAAAAGATCCAAGCCCCTTGCGGCCTTGTCTCTCCCTTCCCCCTCCCAAGCCCACGGGAGCTGAAGGCAAGGCTGAAAGGTGAGATCATGCTTGCTTGGGGTATTCAGGTCAGGGCAAGTGATGTTTGCATTTTTTGTGTCTCTGTTGAATGCTGGAGTTTGGAGAGTTGGTACAACATAGTTCCTTTAAAAATGATCAAGAAATATCCAGTTCTAATTATTTGTGCTCATCTCTGTCTATATTAATATTGACCTACCTTACAAGGTTATTGTAAGGTTTACAATACCATGTTATATAAACCCTGTCGAATGTTAAAAGGATTATATAACTTCTGGGTGGTTATAAATGTCTGTCTGGGTTTCATTGAAGTCTTTGTGAAGCTACCTTCTACAACTAACAAAAAATGATAGACTGTGTTGCCTAGTAATAGGTTTCCTTTCATGTTGTGTGAACCATGTAAATCAAGATTGGGAGCTGGCCTTCTGGCATTTGGGCAGGATTTACTTAAGTTATTAAAAACAGAAACTTGATTCCATGCTTTGAGAGCTAAATTAAACTATATTGGCTTCTGATACATGGCAATATATTAAGGCAACATAATTCAAATGACAGTCACATTCATTAAAAACATCACTCATTCCCATTAGTTTAAAGAGGCAAATAGTTTAATGTTTTAAATAAAATCATATAATTGATTTAGCTTTGCAGTTTGTGTAGACAGAGATGGTACAGCACTTTCTCGTTTTACGCTTTATGGTTTATTGTTTCACATTTCATTCACTGCTTCTAAGATAAACAGTTTCATTATCTTTCCAATCTCTCCTGGCAGAGAAGACTTCCATGACTGCAATGTAGTTTTAAGTTTTGTAGAATTAATTATGCATCAAGTAACAATTTGCAGAACCAATATCTCTGTTCGCTTAAGACCAAAATTAACTTTTTCCTAAGATGTTATCCTATAACATGTCAAGTGAATACTTTAGCTTGGTAACTAAAACTAGTAATTGTTGAAATTCTCTGCCTCAAGGCAACTTTTGATGCTGTCAAAGATTTTTTTTTAAAGCTTTACGAGTTAAGAGCATTGCATATATTGCCATAAATACTTTCTGGTTTTCCTCTTTGGACTTTCTACTTGAATTAAGCAAATGTTTAGGCAGTGTCAGATTAGAAGATATGACAGTTTGGCTGTCAGTACAATTTACTTCAGAACAAGTTGTCAGGAACTGAATTTTTGCAATGCGCTGTTGTGTTTCCCCTTTCCTGAACTGTAAGTCTCCAAAGAAAGAAAATCCTTCCATAAAGATATCTTTGTAGGATTTGGGATTATTGGTCTCTGCAAAAGATGGCAATAAATAAATACGATGATCAGAAGAAGGTGAGGAGGAAAAGGCAGATCTGTAGGTTTAAGATATTTGGACTTCCTTGGAAAGTCATAAACCCCTTCTCTTCCCTACCACGTACCACTTCCCCAATCGCTTTATTCATAATGGGAAATCCAATCTTTAAAATAAGGAACAGGGTCATTTTTTTTTACTTTGCACCAGAAGAATTATTTTCGCATCTACATTATCCTAGTGTCGGTTGTGTGAAGTTCTGCTTCAGTTGTTTATGGTGGAAGCACACTAAAAGGTGATATTGTCGCAGGTTTGAACAGTGAAAGTGGCAGGCACGGAGGGGGCCAGAAGAGAGTGCGAGTATCCAAATAAATACTGGAGGCTTCAGCTAGGTGCAAACTATATACATTTATTTACACACCACAGCCACCAACAACAGAGTGTCAAAGTGCTCTGCTGTAATCATACAAATGAGGAGGAGAAACTGTACATCACTCACTGTACATTTATACAAACACTAGCCAATCAGGCTTCAGTGCTGAGTCACTGTGATAGCAGTGGCAAGACTGCCCTGAACCAGTTATAGCCAGCTCTTACAGAGATTCCTGGCTGACAGCTACCTGTCACCAGATCAAATACACCTAGCCAGACTTACAGAACATGTGGATCTCAACAGATATATGTGGCTGACGTGCAATTATGGAATTGCTGACTTACAGAAATTTGCTAAATTTGAGCCTTAATATCTTCAAGGAAGGCCTGTAGGAATGTTGATTACTTTTGGGAGGCAAGGGCTAAAGAAAATATACCTATAATGAGTCATAATTTTACTTTACATTGAACAGGTACAGCTAAAATTAAATCTACAACTGCTACAATTTTAACATTTTAATTATCTGATTTCTCTACAAAGTAGCAAACCAATTTTATTCCTGCTAGAGAAAAACTTTAGCCTCTTGTCGCTTAATTAATCTTGCTCATTTGCAGGGTGGCACTTGCAGAAGGCCCTATTCAGATAAGCAATGTTGTCATGGTAGAGCATAGGTGGAGAAGAATATAGAGTGTAAATTAGGTTTGCCAGGTCTCCCCCGGCCACTGGCAGGGGATGGGGGGGATAGGGTTGCCCCCTGGAGATTTGGGGATGGAGCCTAGAGAGGATAGGGATGTCAGTGGGGTGCAGTACTATAGTGTCTATCTGCCAGAACAGCCATTTTCTCCAGGAGAAGTGATTTAAACCAGGTCACACACGACAAATAAGTGAAATCGCAAATCTGCAAATGGTAAGGCTGACTGCAGGGATCCCAAACTTTTCCTGGTGCCCACTGGGTGCTTTCACAAAATGGGAGGGCTCCATGTGGCATTTGACCGGCAGGGCTTATGACTGGCTGTGCAAGTTGAAGGGATCCTGTTAAACAGGGCTTCTTCTTGGAAGGCTGACATGTTACTCTTAGAGTTGTACATAACCTCACTCTGTTTGCATTTTGTGGGTGGCCCCACCTCCTGCGGCAGCCATTTTGTGACTGTTCCCTTGCTGTATGTCAGAATTCCAAAGTTGCCCAGAGGTTCAAAAAAGTTGGGGATCCCTGGTCTACTGTATGCACACCAGGCTGAAAACTTTATATTGAGAAAATCTAAAATACTGTTGGCAGATCCCTGATGACAGGAAAGAGCTTATGCTCTTACCTTTGGGCTTGTGCAGCCAACGGACTGGGCAGTAACCCAGCATGGCAGCTGCTGCTAGTGGCAAGTAAAGAGAGCTTCTTTTTTTCAAATATATATAAGCCATACATATTTTTACAATGGCTTTCCCAAGTGGAACTGGCTCCCAGGAGATCCTGGCCTTGGAGAAAAAGAAACTCAAAGGCTCTTTTCAGCTTCCTTTTGGCATCAGGTAGGCAAAGCAAGTCAGCCTTGAAGGTAAGAAGCTTGCCCAGATGCTCTCTCTTTGCCATACTGCCAGAAAACTATGGTTTGGAGATGGGTCCTGACTACTAACCATCAACACTCTTGTGTGCCCATCATTTGAAAAAATGTCAACAAAACTGTCCCCATCCACATACAGGGAGGCAGATGTGTGTTTTTAATCTCATGTGCATCACAGATAACAAGTGCCTTAAGAAAACTGTTTTTATCTTTGTTTACCCTATTTCTCAACAAAGTACTAGTCTACAGGAGAATGTTTTCTTCTTCCTGCATGTCTGTAGTTTCCTTAAAAGCTTTTGGTTGGAGTGCATGAAGTGCATGATTTGTATGTGTGTGTGTATATTTTAAGTACACTGCGTCATCCACAGTTATATGCTTGCAAACACCCCTTAAGTGTGCTTAGCATTTTCAGCAATGCTAAAGTTTCAGTGCTAGTACTAAAAGCGCTAACACTGTGATCCAAAAATGATACTTTAGGGGGAATTAGTTGATTACTCAGGAAATCCTTGGCTCTGTCATCAACCAAAAGGGAACTGTAAGTCAGAAATCAGAAGGAGATTGAGACTTGGAAGGGCAGCCATGAAGGAGCTAGAAAAGATTCTTAAGTGTAAGGATGTGTTTCTGGTGACCAGGATCAAATTAATTCATGCCGTAGTGTTCCCCATTACTATGTATGGGTATGAAAGTTGGACAGTGAAGAAATTTTGCAAGATTTTCCCCAGCCCCATGCTGCAGCCCCTACCCCGCTTGCAAAAAGGCCCTTTAAAGGGTATTTTTGTGAGCCGAGCATGTGGCCCGTGACCACCCCTCTCCCTACCTCCTGCTAGATTTAAAGGGCCCTCCAGCTGGTCAGCAGGCCACATGTTCCCTGCCGATCAGTTGAAGCCCCTTAAATGTAGCAGGAGGGGAGGGAGGGGGTGCCCAGGCTGGTGGTCGTGCTGAGAGGTGGGACTTCTCCCTCTATCCAACTGGCCGGGGGCAGATTGGAGCCCCCAAAAGTGGGGGAACCCCCACCTGGACCTGGGGGCTGGCAACCCTAAAGCCATATCAACATGAGTCAAAATTCAACATGAGTCAAAAGAATAAAGTTCTGTATTCTTGATATATAACTACTCATAAGCTGAACAAAATTTAAAACGTCATCTTCCACTCAACTAGGTATCAGTGTTCCCCCCTCCCCCCCCACATCTGGTAGCTTTGTCCTGCTTTACAAAGTTCTTAAAAATAATGTTTTTAGTGAACTTGATGGAATGTTAGGTAGTAAGCTGCCTGCAGTTTTAAAGACAGGTAGCTGTGTTGGTCTGAAGCAGAAGAATAAAATTTGATTCAAAAAATTCATTGTTATCAGATCTTTTAAAATTGGCAAAAGAACAATGACTATCACAAGCTGTTGGCATTAAAAAATCTATAAACAACACCTGGCAAAGGTCAAAATTATCAGTTAGTAAGACACATGCAAACCTTTGTTACATGGCACCTGAATCAGACACCTGTTATCTACCCTGAGCCCTGCTTGGTAGGGGAATGGAGTGGGATATAAGTCTAATAAAATAAAATAAAATTAATAACCAGAAAATAAAATAAATAACCAGAAAAGGACAAGTTCCCCCTTTTAGCCCCATGTCTTCAGCCATGCAGTCTTTGTTCCTGCTGGCTTCTGACAGCTGGTGCTGTGATCGGACATCATTCTCAGGGTCTTCCTTCCTCCTAAGCCTGACTTGAGCTGTAAGGAGCCAGCTCTACAAGAGGATCTCAGGAAAGTGGCTTGGTCATCAGCCTAATCTAACCAATATTAAGGTGACAATTATTATTATATATAGTGGTTCTATCATACTGCTTTTGGATAACAGAGATTTTCTTCCTGGATTTTATATAGCCTTGATAGCTTTTCTCACTTGCTATTTTCCATTCTTTTAACATATTTTTATATGCTGTAATTATATAAATTGAATGAAAAGAGTCTATACAATGAAACACAGACTGTGCATCCCCACCACCCACAATTATAAACTAGAGTCCTATAGAATCTTATTCTTCTAATTCCACAGACTGAAAAAAATCTCAACTGTGAAAGGCTACTGAGTTTCTAACATGCTAATTAGTTACTGCCATCTATTTTAACACTTGGAATATTTATTCAGTTAACTTAAAATATATTAGGATGAAAAAAAATGTGCATATGAAGGAGTCTTTAAAATGTTCGTTCTTAGTGTTATTTTTATGGTTGTGATATTGTTGTACTGCCTGTGTCCTGGTTTATTTGAAGCAATGAAATGTATCACAGAGCTGGGTGCTGGATTGTGGATCACCATTTAAAACAAGCCACGTTTCATATTCAGAACAAAAAGGGCATAAATGTATAGAGTAAAGGTATCTGCAGGTTACTTCAAGGAACACATGCTGGGAAACCGTGACTTAGTGTGAAATCCAGCTATATCCATATCCAATTAAACATGTATGTTTGCAATACCGTAGTGACACTTTGCGTTTGTGTAGGGTTCATATAATATCCTTCAGATAATTAATTTCACTGTAGATTGTTTGCCCTGTGTGCAAAACAGTGCTAAAATGAAGATCCAGTCATTCTGTCCATGTTCTTGGGGGGGGGAGTTCATTAATGTGGTGTTTTGTTTAGCACATTTTTTCTTTTGTCAATATTTATATGAACAAATGGAAACTGTTAAGTGGTCATGTTGAAGACCTCTGTCTTCTCTACTGTTCAACAAGTGTTGCTTTTTTCTGCAGGGAGTGCTGAGGGATAAAAATGTTCAGAAAATTATGTGGTAGGAGCATATTCCTTAGAATGGCCAATTGTATTTAGTAAAGATTTGTGAAAATGTACTATATAAGATGTTGGATCCAACCTTCGTAGCCTTTTTGTGCCTTTCAGTCACTTGCTGGCAAAGATGGTGAGGACCGGGGGGAGGTTGTTTTTACTAGATTGCTTCTATACATGCCAAGATAGTCATTATGTGATTTCAATGTATCCTTTTTTGCCATACTGTTAATTAAGGAGGAGATTTCCCCCCCCAAAAAAAACAGTTATGTCCTTTATAGCTTTAAGAGTAAAGTTTACAGTTCTCATAATCAAATTCAACATATCAGTCGGCTCCAAAGTATTTTTTGCCTTATAATGGTCTACCTCCTCTTCTTTTACACATAAAAGTTCTTTCAGCTTTATATCTCCATTTAGCTGTTCTAAATTAGAGAAAGCTGCCATTTGTTTATCAGCTGCGCCCTTTTGCTTGCTTCCACAGCTATCACTTTCTGCCAAAGGGGCAAAGGAGTTTGACACTGGAATGTTAGATATGTGCTCCGACTCCACAGAGAAAAACTCTGTTATTTTTGTTTGTTTGGAAGCAAGGAGAAATGGTTAAAATCAGTTCATAACAAACTACATGTTCTTGGTTTCTCTCTCCAAGAGACTGTGGCCATGCACTGAGTTCAGGCAAAGTTAGCTCTTAAACAGAGAATAATGGACATAGAGAGGCAGGCAGATCTTGGTAAATATCCCAATTTTAGAGCGCCTGAGCAAATTAGATACCGCCCGGTCCCTATGGACTACTTATCACATTTAGACACCTATAAGTTTAGGAGAGCCTTTATGTTAGCCGGATGTGAGGCTCTCCCCTCGGCGGTGCTCGAGGGTAAATATAGAAGGGTCCTGTTTGAACAAAGGCTCTGCCAGTCTGATTCTGGGGAAGTAGAAACCATCGAACATATGATGTTTAGATGCAACTGGTACAATAAGATCCGAGACAAACATATCACAACTTTTGTAAAAGAAACATCTGGCCAGATGGACCTGGAGTGTTGTAACTGATTGTTATCCAATGAAAATCGGACTATTACTGAATCTGTGGCTAAATTTTGGGCAGCTAAATTTATAAAATTTATATTTCTTACTGGATTTGTCAAATATTTTAATGGTTTTATATATATTTTACTGCATTTTACCCAGATTTTTAAAACTCTGTATGCTAATGTGTTATGTTGTCTTGATGCCGTAATAAATAAATACGATACATACAGGTATGTTGAATTTGTTCTTCAGAGTCAGTTAGCTCATTCCAGTCACTTGAGTGTTGGGCAATGTTGGTGGGGTTCAGAAGGAAATACAAGATCAATTTCTGCCTGCCATTGAAAGCTCCAGAATGAGATTAGTACTATATTGGGCAGCCTGGGAAGTAAAGTATGCGCATAAGTGTAGTATAAATGCTTGTCATCTGTCAAGAGGAAAAGATCAGTTCTATAACTTGGCTTGTGATCTGAATGCTTACTGTATCTGCATTCTTACTTTGCATATGATCTAAGTGGTGTGAAGTAGCTGTGAACCAAATAGAGTAAAAGCTATATGCACAGATCTTCTGGCATCGTCTTGTTTCTGTCTTGCACATAAGCTTGTGTGACATTTTAATTGACAAATCGTTTGTACCAGTTTTCTTGTCTGCATCTGTAAATGGAAGTGCTAAAAAATATGTTTTCTGCTTCAGGTATAGATAGACACTCTTGTAATATTAGCCATTTAAATCTATCTTAAAGGTATTTTTTTTTTAAGTCTTCCTGCTCCATGCTAGGGACGGAAACAAACTGGGAAAATGCTGTTCCGTTTGGGGCTCATGACATGCCCTGTTCACAGATCACAGACCTTCACAAACTTTTAGGCATCAAATGAACTGGTTCTGTTCACGATGTAGTGGAACACCCTCCCCAGCATTCTAGAGACACCAAACTCACAGGGGATCTCCAGCTGACTCTACTCTATCTGCACTCCAAGTTTGGTGAGGATTCGGTATATGGTGTCCAAGTTATGGTCTCCCAAAGAAAATGCCACCAGAAAATTGCTTTCTGGGGAAATGACAGATGCAGGTTCAGAAGGTTCTCCCCCCCCACCCCCAACCCTGGTCTCAGGGTTTCTCAGCTGCTATCAGTTTCAAATGACTCTTTCAAGAGGGCTCCCGCCCCTTTGCAGGTTTTCTTGCACAGAGCTGGGAGAATCCTCCCCTGCTTGGGTTTCTTGTGACACTGTGCTTTGAGATCAGTCCTTTTAATCTTGCATTGCCACGGTGGGACTTGATCCTGCTGGGCATTCTGTAAACTGAAGTGGTTGTACTGGACTTGCAAACTCCCCCCCCCCCGGCTTGGATTTCTTCTGACAATGTGCTTTGAGATCGATCAGTCCTTTTATGCTTTCATTGCTACAATGGTATTGGATTCTGCTGGGAATTCTGTACACTGATCTGGTAGTACTGGGCTTGAAAAAATGCCCCCCCTTTAGTTTATACGGCAGGGATTCTGTTGTTTGTTATTAGTCCTGGTTCCTTGCATTGCTGCAGTTACAGTAGTCTGTGGAACAGCTCAGGAGCAAACCAGTGACATCAAACTCACAGGAAACCCCCACACACACACTTTGAAATTTGATAAACATCTGGATTGGGTGGAAACAGTTTGTATGGAAATGTATCCATTCATGAACTGCAACAGACCTCCACTAACAGCTTCAGTGTTCGTGGACAGTTTGTGCCAGTTGACCTTCCATGAACTTGACTTCATGAAGCATGAACAGGCCAAAATTTGTCACGAACTTTAATTTGTGAGTCAGTTCATGCTCATCCCTACTCCATGCTATTGGAACCCACGCATAGAATCATTAATACCTAGTTTGTTGATGATACGAGTTTATTTCTCAAACATGGCATTCTCTTACATGGGATCAGCAGTAAAGGACATGTTGATTTAAAATATTTATAATGGTTATGGACCTCTAACTTCATATTAGGCTTCTCTCTGTAATGCGGTCCTCGAAATTTGATTCAACCATCGCACTTTCACAATAATGCACTAAAGAATATTGATTCTTAAATTTCTGCCTTTCCTCCCATTCCCTTAATATTATGCTTGAATAATAGCTATTCTTTAGGCATGCATATTTTAAATCTCACCTTTAATCTAGCATGCTCTTTCACTCAAAGTTTTTTTAGCTGATTTAGAAAGTAAGTTAGTTTCACCTGTTCGGGGTTTATCACATTCTGCCCCCGCCATTGAATTTCTGAATAGAGCTTTAGGAAGCATAATCATCTAGTAGTCTTTTCTTTAACTAGCTTCTTCAGTTCATTGTGAAGAACATACTTTAAGACATCTTTTAATTTAGTTAGTGGGTAAAACGTTCTGTCCACATGAATCTATAGAGATGTATCATGGTCTTATAAACGTGGTATATTGGAAAATTAAGTTCATATTTCATTATGATTTGATGTTAGAGATTTGAAGAGTAACTATTTTATAAAGGACTAGGAATAAGGCCCGTTGTGGAAGTAAATACAATGGGCTCTAGAAAGAGGCTCTGGGAGAGTGCCCTGGCTTTGGGCACTCAGTGACAATTTGCTGTGGCCATCTCAGCACGGTATAATGACAGAGTCCACCATTTTCTCCAGAGGAACTGATCTTTGCTACCTGAAGAGCAGTAGTAATTTTGAGTGATCTCCAGCCCGCCCCCAAGATTGGTAACAGTGGTTCCCCAGGAGGGAGTGGCTGGTTTGGAGGGTGGAGTCTATGGCATTGTACCTGTCTGAGGTCCCACCCCTCCTCAACACTCACCCTCTCCAGGTTCGACCCCTCAAATCTCCAGGAATTTCCCAACCTGGAGTTGACAACCCTATCTCCCCCCAGCCAACCATCAACCTACCTTTAGTTTTCCATCTCCTCCTCCCTCCCTCCTAGAGAGCAGTTGTAATTTTGAGTGATCTCCAGCCCCCACCTGGAGATTGGCAACAATGGTTCCCCATCAGGGAATGGCTGGATTGGAGGGTAGAGTCTTTGGCATCGTACCTGTCTGAGGTGCCACCCCTCCTCAAACCTCACTCTCTCCAGGCTACATCCCTCAAATCTCCAGGAATTGCCCACCTGGAGTTGGCAACCTGATCAGGACTGGGCCCAATGAGTTTTCTCCCAAAGGCCAACATAGGTGTTGAAAGGGCCTTTTACTGACAGAGGAGAAAGTACAGGTGCCAACTCTGATTATGGAAATACCTGGAGATTTGGGGGGGTGGATCCTGTGGAGGGCAGCATTTGGAGTGTGTGTGGAAGGACTCAGCAGGGTATAATGCCATAGAGTCTACCCTCCAAAGCAACCATTTTCTCCTGGGGAACTGATCTCTGTCATCTGGAGGTCAATTGTAACAGTGGGAGATCTCCAAGTCCCACCTGGAGATTGGCAGCCCTAGGGGAAAGTCAGCCACACAGTGGAGAGTTGAAGAAAATGGTTTGATGGTTGCTGGCCCACCTCGTTAGCCAGCCAGCCAGCCATGCTGAAGCTAAGCAGGAGAGAGAGCCTTTTTCCATTTATTCTGACAGGAAAGTGGCCATTGGGGAGGGGGTTATGGGCGGGGGAGGGGTTTTTGCTGAAAGTCCTTTGTTTTTTTACTCACAGAACCAAGCTTGGTTGCCTACCGACAACCACTGAGGGGACAGTCCCTCACAGGAGTCAAGAGAACTGTCTTCCTCAGGAGAGAGAGCTGTCTGCCAGTAAATCTGACATGCAAAATCTGTCTGAAGGGGGAGTGGGTGGGGAAGAGGAGCAGACCCAGCACCTGACCAATGGCACGTGAGTACTCTTGAGTGGCGACTGATGGGCCAATGGCTGAGGGAGGGCATTTTACAGCCAATGGGAGCGCATGGAACCTTGCGAAACCAAAAAGATAATTATTTATAAGGAGAGATGTTGTATGACATCAGAGCTCATTCACATACTCTAAACTCCTCCATGTGGTGTGATTGGAGCCATCCTCAATGTTTGCGTATAGCAGGGCCACAGAAAAGTCATCTTGGCCTCATGGCTAAATGTAGTCTTGTGTGTGTGCATGCACACACATTGTAAATACAGGGGTTGTATTTTCATAATAAAACTTATTATTAGTTAATGGTGTGACATTTATTAATAACTATGAAAACCAACTCACTTAATAGGCAAACAGGTGTCAGGATCAGACTTTTCCCCTGGGTGGCAATGCTTGTGTTTACTGCAGGACCTGACAGATTGCCAGAACTACCTTTTCTTCCGACCCGATAACCCCTTCCCCTGTTATGGAAATGGGGAACGGAGACGGAGGTGACAGGGCCGGTACCAGTACTGGTTCTGACCATGACGGGACCTTGCCTGAAGAGCGCAAGAAGAAGCCCCATAAGACACCTGGAGCTAAACTTAAGAAGCAAGTGGCATTCCAGCCTTCGGATTGATGGGATGAACCTGTATGGCTAGGAGGCACACCGGGGTTCCGAGGGGCCCAAGCCAAGGTTGAGAGGGAGCAGAGTAGAGTCTCCCACTTGTTCCAAGATGATCCAGAGTTGGAACACATGCGAGATGAATGGATGGAAGACCCCGTGATCAACAGGCCCAAGCTGGGATGTGAGCTGAGATGAAAGAACTCAAAGAGGGGCTCCAGTTGCTGATCAAGAATCTCCCAAAAGTGGTGAAGGAGCTGATGCAGAAAGAAATCTTGGATACATCCAAGGAGGAAGAAGAAAGTGGTGTTGAAGCAGAGCGATCCACACCCCCTCCCCGGCCAGGTCCCCGTCGGGTGGCATGCACGGGGCCGAGAGATGCCCTGGAGGCAACGTTTGATGGGGACCCGGCCAAGATGGCGTTCTTCATTATTCAAGTACACAAGATGTTTCGTGAGTGGGGCCACACTTTTGCTTCGGATGAGCATCGTGTGGATTATGTGGGGTCCCGCTTACGTGAACGTGCTGCCAACTGGTTCGTTGTGTTGTACAATGTGGCAGCTCCGGAGTTGAGAGATGTGGATGCCTTCATGCAAGCCCTGTGGCACCAGTCTGATGAGACATTGGAGCTAGAGAAGGCACGTACCAGGCTCCAGGGCATTCATCAAGGGACCCAGTTGGTCCAAGAATATTCTGATGAATTTAAAGCTACAGCGGCCAAGCTGTTGGTGTGGCCAGAAGCCCTTGTCAAATTCTACCATGCACACCTTAGCCCCTTGCTAGTCGAGAAAGCCCTGGCTCAAGGTAACCCCCTTGCCCTGGTGGGATGGATCAAGGTGGCGTGTGAAGCGGAGAATCGCCACAACCTGCTAAAACTCTACCATCAACGAGGGCCTGCAAAGGGGGGGGGGTGCATGAGGGTGTGGATTTCCCCCCCCCAGGGGGAAAGGGAACAATGTTTCAAGAAGGTCTTGTGTTTGCGATGTGGCCAACCAGGACACTACGCCGCTAAATGTTCCTGGTCCCGGGAAGACAAGCATGATCGTTGGGTGCGCCGAGCCAACTCTGGTTTCTGTGAGGACCGTCAAGAACACTTCCATGAGAAAAAAGGGAAAGTGCCCCCTAAGAGAGCCAAGTCACCCCGAGCCCTCCAAGTTGCTGAGTTCCTGTCTTCCAGCGCTCCGACATCCAGCGAGGGAGACGAGCCTCAGGTGCAAGGAAACAGTTGGAACCTGTTGTGAAGGGCACCCACCAACAGGTCTGTGATTCCCTGATGCAGGAAGCGGTGAGAGATGGCACTTCTTTATTCTTTTTGGAACCCAGAAGGAGGAACTCTGCTGAGCCCTTTTAGACTCCAGTTGTTCTCGCGACCTGATTAGCCCATCACTGGTTACGAGACTAGGGCCCAGGATTGTGAAGTTAGATGACCCCGTAGTATTTACCCAGATGGATGATACTACCATGCAGTCGTGCCAACACCAGACAATAGCTGTGCCAGTGGGGATAGTGCAGCACTGGGAGCAATGTGCTTTTATAATACACTCCACCATCCAGTTCCCCATGGTGTTGGGCAGTCCGTGGTTGATGGCTCATGACCCCTATGTCTAGTGGAGCCATGGTACAATGACTTTTTTGGACCCCCATTGTAAGACTCACCAGTGGAAGTCAGAGTGGGGTGCTGAGCTGCACCCCACCCCGGCATGGATATGCCTTCCTCAGGAGGAGTTAAATTCCATCCCTGAGGAGTACCGAGACTTGGGAAGGGTGTTTGAAGAGTGGGAGGCTGATGAGCTTTAGGGGGGAAAGGGGGAAATAAACTGAATTGGACCCCTGAGTGCCAGCAGGCTTTTGAGAACTTAAAACTCTTGTTCACCTCTGAGCCCATCCTCCATCATCCGAATGAGGAGGAAAAATTCATTGTTCAGGTGGATGTGTCTGACATTGCTATGGGGGGCCATCCTACAAAAGGGGAAAGATGGGAAGTTTCACCCCCTGGCTTATGTGTCCAAAACGTTTTCCAAGGCAGAGCGGAACTGGGCGGTTTGGGGCAAGGAGGCAGCAGCTGTTAAATTGGCACTCACAACTTGGTGCCATTGGCTGGAGGGTGCCCGTGTCCCATTCGAAGTATGGATTGACTTAAGAACTTAGAAGCGCTCAGAAACCCCCCCCCGCCTTAATGCGAAACAGGTGCGATGGGCTGAATTCTTTTCCCAGTTCCACTTTACTATCAAATACCTCCCAGGGAAATCAAATTTCCTAGCTGATGCTCTTTCTAGCCTCCCGCAACATGTGAGCCAGAGGGAGGAGGTGACTGATTCTATCTTTTCTCCAGCACAGTTGGGCGGAGCTGTGCAAACTCGCAGCCAAGCAGAGATAAGGGGAGGTGAAAGAAAACCCTGACTGGCTTGAGAAGTTCAAAGATGCCTTCTCAGCACAGTACTTGTATTTGGTGGTGCAGGAAGGGTTATAACACCAGGAGAATGGCATATGGTACAAAGGTGAACAAGTCTATGTGCCTTTGTCTTTATGGGGGGAGATTTTGTCTCAAAGCCATGACAGTAAGCTCTCCGGACATTTTGGCTCTTTAAAGACCTTGCGTTTTATTCAGAGACAATTTTGGTGGCCAGGTATGAGGACTCAACCTACATGTCTACCTGTCAAGCATGCATAATGAGTAAACGAAGTGGGGGGGGGGGTTCCTGGGCATTTATAATCTTTGGAAACCCCGAGCGCCCTTGGTCTGTGATTTCTATGGATTTTATTTCAGACTTGCCAGCAAGTCAAGGGAAAACAGTGATTTGAGTGGTTGTGGATCAGTTTTCAAAGCAGGTGCATTTTGCACCTGGTAAAAGCCACAGCAAACCCACAGCAAAACAGCTGGCCGTCGTTTTCTTACAAGATGTGATTAGGCTGCATGGCCTGCCAAAGAAGGTCATGAGTGACCGTGGAATGCTATTCGTTGCCAAGTTCTGGAGGGAGCTCATGAAACTCCCTGGGATTGAGCGAGGAGTCAGCAGTAGTCACCACCCAGAGACTGATGGCCAAATGGAATGTACTAATCAAATATTGGAACAAGTGTTATGTTGCTATATAAACTATCAACAGGATAACTGGTTACCTTTGTTGCCTTTCGTTGAATACAGCTATAATAACTCGGTCCATAGTTCCATCGGGATGAGTCTCTTCAGAGCGGTGCATGGATATGAAGGGGACCCATTGCCCTTGGTTGATTTAGGCCAGCCTATTGTTAATGACACTCAGTTATGGTGGTCTAATGTCACCCAGAGCTGGGAAGTACTGCATAAAATTCTGGAGAAAGCTAAAAAAGATTATAAAAAGTATGTTGACGGGAAACACTGTCCTGAATGGGACCTTGCTCCTGGTGACACTATGTTTCTGCAAAGCACCAAAAAGGCTTGCAACCCCAGCAGAAGCTGGGCTGGGAATACATTGGTCCCTTTAAAGTTGTGTGTGTCATTAATAAGGTGGCTGTTGAACGTGACCTCCCTAAGTCTTTGTGTTCTGTACATCCTGTGTTTCACTTTAGATTGTTGAAGTGGGACCCGGGACCCTCCCCTTGGAAGTGCAAGCCCCCAGCTCCTCCTTGCCTGATTGATGGGAAACTCCACCATGTGATTAAGGAGATTTTGGATTCCCGAATGCATCATGGACAATTGCAGTATCTCATTCGGTGGAAGGATTTTGGTCCTGAGGAGAATGAATGGGTTGCTTCTAAACATGTGAAAGCCCCTGCTCTTCTTCGGAAGTTCCACAGGATATATCCAAACAAACTGGGGGGCAGATGAGATCTTGGGGGGGGGTAGTATGTCAGGATCGGACTTTTCCCCTGGGTGGCAATGCTTGTGTTTGTACCATTTCCAATATCTGTAACCTTATGCCTTATGCTGCCAGTGCTTTAGTTTCACTTTTGTAGACCTGCTTGCTTTGCCTGTTTAGTCCATAGCCCATCTGCCTTGCACCTTATCAAGTCCTCCCTGACATTCCTAAGGGGGGACCGTGTGAATGAATGGAAGGTGTGTGGTAGCAGCTGTGGCGACAATTATTCCTAAGCAGCCCCCACCTAGCCTGGGAGCCGCAGCTGGGTCCAAGGCTGTGGGAGACAAGAGTCTTAAGATAGCTAGCCAGGTCTCATATGCTCTCATGACTTGTAGTAGCCTAGGTGCCTCTGTGTGACGTATGCATGGAGGTGAGACCCTAACCCCTCTTCCCTTGTTCCATGCTATTGCTTGTTAGTTCTGGCAAAGGTGTTCACCTGACCAGAAGCCATACTTTGCCAATAAACCTGTTCAAGAACTATTGCATGCTGAGTAGTTACTGCAAGACCTGACAACAGGCCTTCCATTTAACTCTTCAGGCCTCTGGAGATCAAATATTTATTTTAGTAAAATACTTTATCCTACTTTGTTCTTGTACAGTAAGACTGACACTGGTTCCACAAAATGCAAGCAAGCGAAGGACAAATATCAAACAAGTGTTTCCTTTCTTCCCGCTATACAGTACATTTGGGAACTCTAAGCCTTATTGGGCCCCAAGGCAGATTGTTCTGTTTGTCCCTTGACTCCTCTGGTATGTACCTGAAAGCCTTATAGAAGACATACTGTGTCATCTGGCATAGCTCCAGATTCAGTTTACCAAGCACTGTAATTGACAGAATGCTTCAAAACAGCCACATCTTCATCTGGGGACATGTTCGGTCACACAAAGCCCACGCCTGGATTCTTCTGCAGAGTTGAGAAGCTTAGACAAATTCCTATGATTTATAATTACTAGAGAATTGCAACAAGGGCTGTTGCTTTATTGTAAGCTTGAAGTTCCTTTCCTTACTATCCCATAAGAATACTGAACAGCTGGGAGAAAATGTATTCTGCCAACTAATTTGGCTATCAGCAGGGGAGACGCAATAGGTTTTTGTTTTGTTGCCTTATATAAGTGATCACATAAAAGCAGACACATCTCTTGTAAAGTCAACCTAATTTCACCTTGAAATTACCTGACTAAATGTGGCCCTTGACATGGATAAAGTAGTATGCCACCTTTGTTGTTTTTGTGTTGCATCACTGAAAAGAGTATTGTGTTGTTTTTGTACTGAACCACTGAAAAGAGTATTGATCTTCCAAAATTGCTTCTTTTTCACCAACTGGGAAGTTTCTAATTAAAGGTGTTTAAAAGAAGGAACCTCTTTCATATGATTAATTTCACTTTATGAACTTTTTTGTTCATGAAGTTTAATTTAGGGATTCCAAACATGTGTTCTATTGAGGTCACAGTGGAAACATGAAACGTGATGCTTCTTGAAGCTACTGAAAAGGTTGCCCCTCGTCAACCTCTCCTGATGTTGGGATGAAACCCTGGTTTACCATAGACTTGGGTGATCTGAAAATGGTTGGGAGACATCTAAGATGGTACTGACAGACAATTCATACTGAATCTGACAACTCATGCTATGGAGCTCATTGTAAAAGCTATGAAGGGGCAGTGACAGCAGCAACGAAAGGTTACTTCTCTACTATTACAGTATCAACTAGTTCAAGGTCATCCCAGTTGTTCAAGGTAGCTCTAAATCTGAGCCTCTAATGCCCAGGAACAATTAGTTGTGATAATTTTGCCAGTTTTTTTGCTGATAAAATATTGAGAATATACTCTGATCTGGATATCAGTTATAACATAGGTACTGTTGAGAAGAAAGGCCTAATACACTGCCTGGGCTATTTATGGATCATTTTAACTCAGTTTCCATGATGGACGTTGACAAGATCCTGGAATCTGTGAAGGCCACTACTTGTACCCTGGATCTTGCCCATCATGGCTGCTAAAAGCACATAAGGACCACATCAACAAACCCTTAGCATCTATTATAAATCAGTCACTAACTCAGGGCACCTTCCCTCATCCACTGAAAGAGGTGGTTGTCTATCCGCTACATTAAAAACTATCCTCAAAGAAAAATGATGTGGCCAATTATTGTGAGGTCTCTAACCTACCCTTTCTGGGCAAAGTGATTTAGAGAACAATAGTGAACCAACTTCAGCTCTTCTAGGATAACTCATCTGTCCAAGGTCTTTTTCAGTCTGGCTTCGGGCCAGGCTATGGGACAGAGAGGGCTATTCTAGCTTTAGCTGATGACCTCTGTCTGAGTACAGACAAAGGTGAAGCCTCTCTGCAGCTCTTAGTGGATTTATCTACAGCCTCTGATAAGTAGATCATGCCATCTTGTTGAGGTGCCTGGAGGCAAACAATAGGTATCAGGATTTGCACTGAACTAGTTCAAATCATTCCTCATGGATTGGATTCAAAGGGTTGGTATTGGAAACCAGTTGTCATCAGTGTGGGACCTGTCTTGTGGGATCCCACAGGGCGCAGATCCCCCATGCTTTTCAATTTCTATGTAAAGTCCTTAGAACAAATCATTCATAGCTTTGGAGCTGGTGGTCATCAATATGCTAATGATACTCAGCTCTACATATCTAAGCCTCATTGTGATGTGGTAGAGGTCCTGAATCAGTGCTTAGCCATGGTGATTCACTGGCTGTAAGTGAACAAATTGCATCTAAACTCTGAAAAAGATTGAGGTAATGCTGGTGGGAAGGAGGATGAAGTCTTGAAGGACATTGTTCTCCCCACTTTTTATGGAGTTCAATTGACCCTTGCTGACTCAGTTAAAAGCCTTGAGGTCGTACTGGATTCAGCTTTATTGCTGGAGAAGCAAGTTAATGCAGCTGCAAAAAAGTCTTTCTGCCAACTCAGTCTAGCTCATAAGATGGCCCCTTACCTTAATATGGCTAACCTGGATACCTGGATCCATGCCCCAGTAATGTCAAAACTAGACTACTGTGATGCACGACACATTGGTCTACCCTCAAAAACAACTTAGTAGCTCCAGCTGATCTGTTATGCTGTTGCTGTTGCTCAGCTATTAACAGGAGCTAGATGGAGCATGCCTATTACAGCCATTATGCAGACACTCCATTGATTGCTCATATCTTACCAGGTTAAGCTTACAGTATTGACTATCACATATGAAGCCCTTCGTGGCCTTGGCACCTGTAATGTGTGTTCTCTGTTGTGTCTTCTGCCTTGTGGAATGGCCTGCCTGAGGAGCTCAGGAAAGCTCCCAATGTCCTGGCTTTAAGCAAACTATGCAAAACTGAACTATTAAAGAGGGCTTTCTGCACAGGTTATAAGGTTGCACCATACAAAAAGGTTCCAAAATGTACTTATATAAATGATTGGGACTGTGGTCTATACTGCTGTATATAGCTGATTGTAAGTAGGATCTTATTATGTAATTTCTGTACTGCTTAATGTGTCATGTGAATACTTATGCTATGCTTCAGATCTTTCCGGTGATTCTAGACTTCTAAAATCCTAATGCATTCAATATTGAATGTCCTATTTTGTTGATTGTACTGACTCAGTTTGGTGTAGTGGTTAAGTGCATGGACTCTAATCTGGGAGGACCGGGTTTGATTCCCTACTCCTCCACATGCAGCTGTGGGATGACCTTGTGCAAGCCATAGTTCTGTCAGAGCTGTCCTTGAAAGAGCAGTTCTTGAAAGAGCTCTCTCAGCCTCACCTACCTCACGGTGTTGTGTATGCAGACAACATCGTGCCATCAACGAAGAGCCAGAGCTTGAGTACCTGAGAACAATGGGACTGAGGTTCCTGGCTCCCGCGTAGGGGGACCAATGGGAACGGCGGCGGGAATTCAAACCCGCCAATGGTACCAGGGGGCGGCCCCTCCCCAATGTATATAGTTGGCCTCCGGGCCAGTTATCAGGGTCTCGTGTTGTATAATAGCGAACCATGCTGATCACTACATCGCTGTCTGTGGTTTCTTTATGCGTCTAACCCACTATACAACAATGGCGACGAGGATGGGATCCTGTTGAGCGCTCCAGCCGGGCTGTCGGACAACGCTACCGAAGACTCGCTCCACCGCTCCACGGGCATCCTCCATGAGCGCCTCCGAGGGTGAATCCAGAGCCGTGTTGCTGCCGCCGACTAGCACAATGGCCATCGCTCCAGGATCCGGGCTGCTACCGCCATTCGACGCTTCCCAGCCCCAACGATGGGGAGCCTGGGTCACGGGTTTGCGGCAAGCCTTCGTGTTCTATCAGATCACGGACGAAGACCGAAAGAGAGGACTGCTGCTCTGCTCTTGCGGCCCCGTGATCGTGGATCTGGCCCAATACCTTCTCTCTCCCAAGATGGTGGAGGAGTGCACGGTCGACGAGATTGTGAAGGCCGTGCAGAACTACTACTCCCCAAAGCCGTCGGAGATGACCTGCCACGTGGTTTTCCAGCATAGGAACCAGCAGGGCAAAGAAACCGCCGCGGAGTTCCTCGGAGAGCTCCGCCGCCTGGCGGCCGACTGCGCCTTCGGAGAGCACTTGGAGATGGCTCTCCGCGACCATTTCGTCGCAGGCCTCAGGGAGGAGAAACTCCGGCGCCGAATAATGGAGGGCGAGAAGGTGACCATCACCTCAGCGTTAGCCACCGCCACTGCATGGGAGAGGTCACACCCGACCACCACCACCGCGACGCATCATGTGGCCTCCCCCGGGAACAGCGACATCGACGACCCCGAGGTACACCGCACACTAGCCCAGCATCGCCCGCCAGCACCGTCCGCTAGCTCCGCACGCAAGCAACCCGGCTCGGCGGCGCAGGAGTGTGCCAGCTGCGGAGGGCAGCATGAGAGGAGATCGTGCCGGTTCCGGGACGCCACATGTCGGGACTGCGGCCGCATGGGCCACATCGCAAGGGTTTGCCGGTCCAAGCCATCACGCGCAGCACAAAAACCGCCCCGCCGCAGGTCTGAGGCGCACTTCGAGGACTGCGCGGCCCCGGAGGCAGACCTATACCAACTGACCAACGCCCCGGCCGCCCGAACACAGGTACTGAAACTCCCCAGTCAGGCCTCTACCCCAAAAATATACGTCCGGATCAAAGTAGAGGGGGCCCCCTTACAAATGGAACTCGATTCGGGCTCCGCCTGTTCCATCATTTCGGAGGCCACATTAAGACAGATTTGCCCAAAGGGGGGCCCCCGCTTGCGGCCATCACCCGTGACGCTCATGGACTTTCAGAGAAACCAAGTGCCAGTGAAGGGGGTCGGGAGTTTCAGGGTGCAGTACCGGGGCTTCAAGGGTCACTTGGACTTGCTCGTAGTCGAGGGCGACCTAGTTAGCCTCCTGGGGAGGGCCTGGTTTGGACCCCTAGGAATCGCGATCGAGGGGGTCCAGCATTGCGCAACCCGCGACTTCCAGGAAGTGTGCCGCGAGTTCCCATCCGTTTTCGACGGGTCCCTGGGCCGATATACGGGCCCCCCGGTTTCGCTACAACTCAACCCCACAGTGGCCCCTATCCGCATGCGTGCCAGGTCCGTTCCGTTTGCCTTAAAACCCAAAATAGACGCGGAACTGGACCGACTGGTGGCGCAAGGGGTTTTGGAGCCGGTCTCTCACGCAGTGTGGGAAACCCCGATCGTGACCCCCATTAAACCTAACGGGGATGTCCGCATCTGCGCGGATTATAAATGCACGATAAATCGGGCATTGCAGGACCATGCCTACCCGGTCCCGGTGGTGAGCCATGTTCTGGCCACCTTGGCAGGGGCCAAGATCTTCGGCAAACTAGATCTGGCCCAAGCGTACCAGCAGCTGCCTGTCGATGGGCCGACAGCAGAGGCCCAAACAATTGTAACGCACCGGGGGGCCTTCAGGGTCAATCGCCTGCAATTCGGGGTGAGCGTGGCACCCGGAATTTTCCAGCAACTGATGGACTCTCTCCTCAAAGGGATCCCCGGCGTCACACCATTCTTCGATGATGTGATGATCGCCGCCGCCACGCATCGTGCGGATGAAAGCCCTCGCCCGGAGCTACGTCTGGTGGCCAGGCATCGATGGGGAAATAGAGGCCTGGGTGAAGCGTTGCCAGATCTGTCAAGAAGTCCGGCCAAGCCCACCATGTGCACCCACCCAGGCATGGGAATCAACAAGGACCCCGTGGTCCCGGCTCCACATCGACTTCGCCGGGCCCTTCCACGGGTTAACATTCCTGGTCACCGTGGACGCGTACTCCAAGTGGCTGGAGGTGAGTCCAGTCTCCTCCACCTCCGCTAGCGCCACCATCCGAGCCCTCCGGAAGATATTTGCCACGCATGGCTTGCCGGAGACCATCGTCTCCGACAACGGCCCGGCGTTCACATCCGAGGAATTCCAGCGGTTCCTGCGGGACAACTTGATCCGGCATATCAGGTCAGCGCCCTTCCACCCTGCCACGAACGGCCAAGCGGAACGCATGGTCCGCACGGCTAAGGAAGCTTTAAGCCGCCTGACCGAGGGGGACTGGGAGTCACGCATAGCCCGGTTCTTGCTGGCGAACCGGACAACACCCAACCCGGTCAGTGGCCACTGCCCCGCGGAGCTTCTCATGGGCCGGCGACCCGCCATCCTCCTGGACCGCCTGCACCCCGACAGGGCTCCAACAGGACGGAACGGGGTCGAGGACCGGGAGGCACCACGGGGCTTCTTCCCAGAGGACCCGGTGTTCGCAAGGAACTACGGCCGAGGCCCGGAGTGGATAGCAGGAAAGGTAATCCGCCCCACCGGCCCTGTCTCCTATGAGGTGTCGACAAATGACGGGCAGGTCCTGCGGCGCCACGTGGACCAGCTGAGGCGGCGCCTACTTCCAACGGTAGGAGACCGGGGTAACCAAGGGGAGGTGGAGCAGGCCCCACGAGAAGCTGAGGGAGAGCCCGAGGCGGAACGAGACCGCAGAGAGGCGGACCCCAGCGACGGGCAGCTCAGTATGCCCGAGGCCTCATCAGCCGAGGGCCAGACGGCGCACCCTTCCCCAGCGGAAGGAGGTGAGGGGGCAGGCCCCGCCACACCACCAAGACTTGGCTGCGGAGAAACCCCAACGCCTACACCACGACGGTCCACCAGGGAACGCAGAGCCCCCGCATACCTGAAGGACTATGTCACCTAGACAGGATCGGGACTATGGGGGAGGGGTGTTGTGTATGCAGACAACATCGTGCCATCAACGAAGAGCCAGAGCTTGAGTACCTGAGAACAATGGGACTGAGGTTCCTGGCTCCCGCGTAGGGGGACCAATGGGAACGGCGGCGGGAATTCAAACCCGCCAATGGTACCAGGGGGCAGCCCCTCCCCAATGTATATAGTTGGCCTCCGGGCCAGTTATCAGGGTCTCGTGTTGTATAATAGCGAACCATGCTGATCACTACATCGCTGTCTGTGGTTTCTTTATGCGTCTAACCCACTATACAACACACAGGGTGTCTGTTGTGGGGAGGGGAAAGGAAAGGAGTTTGTAAGCCACTCTGAGACTCTGAGTGAAGGGCAGGGTATAAATCCAATCTCCTCTTCCTCCTCCTTTTTTCATTATGTGTAATCCACCTTGAGTCCAAGTGACAAAAGTGGACTATAAATAACGTAACTTAAATAAATAAAGCCATACAGACTTATATAAGAATTGTATATAAGAAAGGTAGAGGTGGGATATCCTTTGTCTTTTGTTACTCAGAGTTGTTAACAATGGCTCTAGAAATGTTGAAGCATATCTTTAGAAAAGAAATATACATTTGGTGGTTAACCCACAAGATCAGATTTGGGTTATAAATCTTCCTTGGTTAGCTTCGATCATGGTTAACATAACTGCATTCCTTGGACAGCAAAGGTTACAAACAAGCAAGTATTGGAACACATAAAAACAGACATGCCATTGGGAAGAAAAATCACAAAATTGCAACTGACTTATTTCGTCCATGTCATGCAGAAGAACTTACTAGAAAAAGCAATTATGCTTGAATTGGTTAGCGGCAAAAGGAAACCTGGTCATCAAAGAACATGGTGGCTAGACACCATAAAAGTCGACACCAGCCTGAACATGGAACAACTCAAAGAAATAGTACAAGATTGGAAAACATGGAGAGAGCTGGCCCATAGAATCTCCAAGAGTTGAACATGACTGAATGGCTAATAACAACATGGTTAACATATGTTCAGTCATAGTCTCAATCTTAGTTGAAAGCACTGGTACGTGTGAGATGGAGATATAAATTTTGTTTCAAAGAGCTACCTTTTAAACTGTCTCACAAACTGTATCCTTTAAATGTTAATAGATACACAGACATCATTTCCAGTGGTTTCGGACTGCAGTGGTTTTTTTTCTGAGCTTCCACATAGTTTTGTTGCCTGTCTGCTCGCTCCTTCCTTCCTTCCTTCCTTCCTTCCTTCCTTCCTTCCTTCCTTCCTTCCTTCCTTCCTTCCTTCATTTTCCTCAAGTAAGGTGCTTTGAGAAACCATGGGGAAAGCATGGGGATACCACAGAAGGAAAATAAAATGTGCTGAAGCTTTAGAGAAGTTCAAAATAGTCTGCTGCAACTGGAAGCCTAAAGCACAGCAAAAAGCCATATGGCAGTGACCAATCTGTATAGCCCCCCCAGGGGAGAAAGAGAAGTAAATCCACAAGCATCCAAGGCAGTGACCAATCTGTATAGCCCCCCCAGGGGAGAAAGAGAAGTAAATCCACAAGCATTTACTAATGAGTAGACATACATTTTTATGTTGACACCAGTCAAATATGAACCCAGCTAGCTTAATAATTTTACGATATTTCAAAACTTGGATGAATTTATTGGTCTTACTCTTAGTCACTGTAATTCTATGCATATTTGCTTGGAAGAAAGCTCAATGGAAATGTAGGACTTAATTCCAAGTAAGCACATCATCAACAACAGACTTGGGGCAGGAGGGAAGAAGATAACTCACAAACACCCCAGGAACCCTAATAGAAATCAGTTGGATTTATTTTTGTGTAAATATGGCTTACCTTCAACAACAGACTAGGGAAGGGAAGAAACAGACTCCTCCCCTTTTCCCATGCTTGTTCAGGATGAGAGAATGGCATACTGCTGGGCTCTGAGCAAGCCATTGTGAGCAAGTGCCCATGTTCCATCCACAACTTCTTACTTTTCCCAAGGAGAGAGCAGCTGGGGACAGGCAGCATGCTTCACTGGTTGCTTAAATTTCCTTTCACTGAGAGGTATAATCTCTGATACTTTCATCCCAATTGGATGGAGAGATACCTAGAATATGAAATTTATATTTCATCTAAACCAGTGGGGGGAAATTACAAATCTGAGTATATGTAATTAAAAAATAGTAAAATCATTAGACAATAAATGAAGAAAGTGAACATGGGTTTAAATTTGTAGTAGGACCTTACTGATTCTTAGCCAATTGCCACATATTTTGTTTGTCTTTAAGGTGTTACTGGACTCTAACTCTTTTCTACTTAGCCAACTATATGTGTATTGAATTTAACTTCATCATGAATGGAATTCAGAACTGTATTTATTAAAAATTCTTAATTCTGTGCAGAAGGAAGGTGAGGATTCTGCCTGTGTATCTAAGGCCACTTCCTCACTGTCATTTTTGTCTCTTGTTTGTCCCTATTGCTTGAGGTTCCTGCCCCCATGTGTTTTGCTCTCTCTAGTAGTCCCAGAGAGGGAGCAGAACACATGTGGAAAAGGCCCCCCCCAAAGCAATAGGGTTGAGTCTGGGGAAGGTAGGAACTCAGTGGAGATACAGTGCCATAGAATCCAATTCCAAAGTGGCTGTTTTCTCCAGGGGAATGGATCTCTGTAGTCTTCCAGAATTACAGAACTCTTGCAGAATTCCAGACCCAATCTAGGAATTGGTAACCCTACTCCAAATATTGATACATTTGTAATGTTTCCAACCTTTTTTAGTCTTTGGGCACCACTGGAATTCTGACACCGGGTGGTAGGCGTAACCACAAAATGGCAACTATGGGAGATGAAGCCAACCACACAGCAGCTGCTGCAGGAAGCAGTGCCACATACACAGAGGAAGCCCAAATGTAGGGGAGAATGGGTAGACTTAAAAAATACCCTGGGAAGAGATAGAATAAAAGCAGCACTCTGGTGGCAGCTACTACTTGAACAATGTTATTTTAATCAGCCCAGTCAATCAGATTTCCAGTGGCAGATCAGAAGCCATGCTGGGAAGTGTCACACCTGGCCCCACCCACTTTCTAAACTTGGTGGGTACCCAGAACCATGTTGGCGGGCAAAGTGATGCCCACATGCACCATGTTGAGGATCCCTGATTTATAAGGAATAAGTGAATATAAGGAATAACTGAAGAAACAATAGGATTTATAAGGAAACTCAGTAAGGCAATATTGTCATAGGAGACTTTCATGTCTAAGTCTGTTTTTCTATATATTGTGTGAATCCTAATAGGCCTTACAGATATTGTTTCAGTAGCTTCCTCCCATCTTTCTCTTCCCTGGTTTTCAATTTAGTAATTTACTGCTTTTTCAAGATGAAAATAATAATTTTCTTGTGCATATCTTTGTATGATAGACAAGATACTATCTAAAGTGGATTCAGACATAAACAACAAATCATAGTTTACTACTCTGTGAATGAGCCTGTGAGATCATTGTGATCACCTTCTTCCTCTCCCCCACCCCTTCCCCCTCAATGTGTATCTCATGGTACAACAAGGTAAATAGCTGTTTCTCCATTTGTGGCAAATCATACATTGCTGTTATATCCACTGACAAATTATAACTTAAGCTCATCCAGAAAACCTGGGCTCTGTGCTGAGACCAAACCACTGTGGTTTATTGGTTTGCTGGGAATACACTAGAGTAATAATTTTATGCTGATTTGTGAACTGAAAGTCAAAATACTCATAAGAGGGAAAGAAGGCTATGCGTATATATGCCCATAGCTTACATCTGTTCCTGCTTTGGGGTGGAGCATCTGAATTAAGTCATTAAATGCTGGAGAGAATGAGTTGAAATACACCAATCTGCAGAAGTTTTAAGTATATCACTATAAGTATATCACTAATTTAAGTATATCACTAAATTTAAGTATATCACTAATCTGACCTGGATAGTCTGGGCTAGCCTTATCTGGGAAGCAAACTAGAGTTGGGTGTGGTTAATATTTGGATGGGAAACCAAGAAGGAATACCAGGATCGCTATGTAGAGGCAGGCAATGGAAAGCCACCTCTGAATGTCTTTTGCCCGGAAAACCCTACTGGGCTGATTAAAATAACACTGTAAGTCAACTGTGACTTGATGGCAAAAGAAAAAAGAAAAGCATTGCCAGTTGAGTATGATCCTCATGCACTCTGATTGCATCATTTATTTTTGAGAGATCTTATGTAACACTTTGGTTTTCTGGACCTTTTGGCCTCACTGTGTAATAATTTCTCCCCCTCTATATTTCTCCCCCTGTATATAATTTTGCTTTCTGCAAAGTGGGTTCCTGCTATAGAAAGTTTCAGAGAGTGGCTGTGTTAGGGTCAAGTCCAACAGCACATTAGAGACCAATGAGATTTTGGGGGTATGAGTTTTTGAGAGACAAAGCTTCCTTCATCAGCTGGAATGGAGATCTCTGAGTCCTTATATCCCAGGAAGAAAGTAGAAGGGGTGTTCATTAATAATCATATGGCATTGTGTGCAGTATAGCCAGAAGACTCTAAGATTGTCCGGCAGCTTGAAGTTCTAGCTCTTTTAGCATTATGAGCTAGATTTATTTTTTGAACTGAGAGAGCTCTGAAAAAGCTGTGACTGACGCAAGGTCACCCAGCTGGCTTCATGTCCAGGAGTGCAGAATTGAACTCAGTTTTCCAGATTAGAGTCCATCGCTCTTAACCACTACCTCATGCTTGTTCTAGGAAGGGTGTTGCAAGAAGGAACTCAGGATGCAGAGGTGCAATGTGCATAGTAATTAATTAGCATGATTAGAGCAGAGCAGAGATGCTTGGGGACAGAAAATTAGCATTTGTAGTACATAAGAACATAAGAGAAGCCAATGTTGAATCAGGCCAATGGTCCATCTAGTCCAACACTCTGTCACACAGCGGCCAAAAATACCAGGTGCCATCAGGAGGTCCAGCAGTGGCCCCCTCCAGCACCAAGAATAGAGTGCATCACCTGCCCCAGACTGAGAGTTCCCATCTATACCCTATGGCTAATAGCCACTGATGGACTTCTGCTCCATATGTTTATCTAATTCCCTCTTGAAACTGTCCATGCTTGTAGCTGCCACCACTTCCTGTGGCAGTGAATTCCATATGTTAATCACTCTTTGGGTGAAGAAGTACTTCCTTTTATCTGTTCTAACCCGACTGCTCAGCAATTTCATGGAGTGCCCACGAGTTCTTGTATTGTGAGAAAGGGAGAAAAGTACTTCTTTCTCAACCTGCTCAATCCCATTCATAATCTTATAAACCTCGATCATGTCACCCCTCAGCCGTCGTTTCTCCAAGCTAAAGAGCCCCAAGCGTTTTAACCTTTCTTCATAGGGAACCTGTTCCAACCCTTTTATCAGTATAGTTGCTTTTTTCTGCACTTTTTCCAATGCTGTAATATCCTTCTTGAGATGTGGCGACCAGAACTGTACATAGTATTCCAAATGAGGTTGCACCAATGATTTATACAGGGGCATTATGATACTGGCTGATTTGTTTTCAATTCCCTTCCTAATAATCCCCAGCATAGCGTTGGCCTTCTTTATTTCAGTTACACACTGTCTAGACATTTTCATTGAGTTATCTACTATGACTCCAAGATCTCTCTCTTGGTCAGTCTCTGCCAGTTCAGACCCCATCAACGTGTATTTATATTTAGGATTTTTGGCTCCAATGTGCATCACTTTGCACTTGGCCACATTGAACCCATTTGCCACGTTGACGCCCACTCACCCATCCTCGACAGATCCTTTTGGAGTGCCTCACAATCTTCCCTAGTTTTCACCACCCTGAACAACTTCGTGTCATCTGCATATTTAGCCACTTCACTGCTTACTCCCAATTCCAAATGGTTAATAAACAAGTTAAAAAGCATTGGAACGAGTACCGATCCCTGTGGTACCCTACTGCTTACCACCCTCCACTGAGAAAGTTTCCCATTTTTGAATGAAAAAATAATGGGGGTGGAAGCATTGCTGGAAGCCAAGTGGGGGAGGGAGGAGGTATTAGAAAAGGATGTATCCAAAAATATTTTGAAATATGGAACGTGTTATTATATCCTATTAATAAAAGTTTTTTCAAAAAGAAAGTTTCCCATTTATACTCACTCTCTGTTTCCTATTTAGAAGCCAGTTTTTGATCCACAAGAGGACTTGTCCTTTTATCCCATGACTACTGACTATAAATAAGACACTTATGTCCCTATTCAGCCCTGTCAGGGTCCATTGTTCTGACTTTGTGAATGAATTTAAATTCAACAATCTCATGTTGTAATCTCTCCTTGAAGCTTCTCTGTTTGATGACTGCCACTCTTTAGGGCAGCAATGGAATGACCTGGAAGATTAAAATATTCCCCCACTAGTTTTTGAGTGTGGTGTTTTTTTATGTCAGATTTATGCCCATGTATTATTTTGCATGGAGATTGACTGTTTGTCTGATGTAGAAAGTGGAAGGACCTTGCTGACATTTGATAGTGTATATAACATTGGAAGATGACCAAGTGAATGAACCTGGAATATTGTGGTTGGTGTTGCTAGGTCTGGTGATTGTGTTGTCAAAGTGAACATGGGGACAGAAATGGCATCTTGGTTTGTTGCAGGCCCTGGTCCAGAGTCCGTGTCCTTTCTTTTATACAAAGAAAGAAGCTTATAAAAACTCAGATATTGCAGGCCATGTAATGTTGCACTTTCCTAAATGCCAAATGGCATTAGTCTTTCAGCCCATGAATACTTGTGTGCTTTGTGTGTAACACTGAACAACTTAATAATCTCCATAGTGTGTTCGCTTATAGCTGTTATGGCTTTCCCCACATTACGCTCTCTGTTGGAGTGTGAACTCATTTTCTCAGTGATTTGCAAGTTATATTGATTAAATTTAAAGTGGGTGCACTTATCCAAATCAGCATTATTATTATTATTAATAATAATAACAATAATGCTTAGTACTTGCATAGCTTTCAGATATTCAGGCTCACTTGTAGGGTTTAATTTGCTAGCACGGTCTCCCAGCTGCATGAGAGAAGACAATATTGTTACATTGCAAAGTGTGGGAAAATATGGTTAGCATTGAAAATACAAAAATTAAAGGTGGGGGAAATAGAAACCTTTTTCCTGTGTGTTGTTAGGCTAGAATAACTTTGTAAGAAAGTTGTAATTTGAAAGTGTTGCATAGAGCATTCATTTTGAGGAATAATGATATAAAGAATACCACATGCTACACTGAATTGAGTGGGGACTGTTAGGTATGTAATGTGGAAACAGAATGTGTTCTGTCTATTATGAACTTGGAGGACCAGACTGAAGGTGCTATTGCTGTGTTAGTAACAGTATGTTATGCTTTTGAGTTCCAGAGACCTCGCTTCCACCATTCAATTATTTTTTTAAGAACTCCAGTTTAAAGAATTCAAACAAATTCTTTCATCTTGTGTGAGTGGCATCAAGGCCTTTTTTCCGTCATCAGGTTGTGAATGTTCTAGTGCAGACTTTATTCTGGAAACAGATGGATTTCTAGTGATTAATCAGTGCACAGCTGCAATAAAAATCAATGTTCTGGGACTAGTATAATACCCATATTTGTATAGCTTTTTCCCCTGAAGCCCAACCATTTTCCAAACATTGCCTTGGTAACATTATAAAATACTGTACAGGAGGGCAATATTGGGGCCAGCTAGGTTGAACCTGAATAAGACAAGTATGTTCAAAATCCAAGCAGTGACCAATTGGGCTAAGCTATGAGTTAACTTTGACTGTAGGAGATTTTTCTCCTACAGTTGACTGCTGTGGACATAATCAGAGTAATCCTTCTGAAACTAGCTGAGAATCAGTGTAAGGAAGTATGAAGGCTGATGTACAATGGATTTGTGAACACACTTTCTTGCTCAAAAATTTTATAATCATAATACAGGTCTCCTTATTTGAAGTAACCAGTAGGACAGAGCATGTTAAACCCATTGTTCAAATGAAGTCTGTTTATTCCGAATACTTCTTATTTTTTGTTCTGCTTCTTAGGGTTTTTTTTTACTTTTTTGGTATGGTGTTCACTTTAGCCTTGTGGTGAGAGAATGGAGAGCTAAATTTTCAAATAGCTAAATTTCAAATTACAGTGTAGTATTTTGAGTTAGATGACCTTGCCTGTCCTACTGCGCCACTTCATTATGGGGTTTAAATGGTCAGTGGCTTTATGATAAATGTCAAACAAAGTTTTATCAATTATTCTGCTTAAGAGGTGGATCAATCCATGGTATCTGTGATGGCTGCTATAATTTCGTAGAGATGAACCTCCTGGAGACTCAAACAAGGAAGAGAGAACTACCTGTAGGAGATTTTGTGGTTTGTGAAAATAATTCACCAAATGACAGTTTGTCTACCTCTTAAAGCAGGGGTGAACAAAATGCCTGAAGCAAATGTTACCTTGCAAGTGCTTGATCTTAAACCTCAATTTTAACAAAGAGAGCTGTCTTGTAAAAAGCATGAGGCTTATGGAGGCAGGATTTCTCTTTCAATATACACTGGGATATAGAATTACCATGAAATGAGGTACCAAGGTAATGCCCGCACACTGACTTCACACCTTGACCAACAGTCAGCCTGTGTCTGCTGTCCTTCCATTCCCCCCTTGTGTCAGTTTGCACCAATTATCCTTTGTTAACAGTTAATGCTTACTTTCAGTTTGGGTCTGTTGCTCTTTCTCTTTATATCCTCCTTACTGCTACTTGAACATTTCCTGATGACACATACCTCTTCCTTTTGGAGCTGCAGGCTGTTGGGTTGAGTTGGATTTATGGTTAGAATCATCAAATGATTCTATGAGCACAGTATTTGTACCTGAGTACATCTCTCTCATGATTTCACATTCCATGCTCCTTTCTCACTAATAGCTTTACCAAAATGTGAAGAAAAACTAACTTCTTGATCTGAGCTTTATGAAGAAATCAATTTGAAGTCAAAATTGAAAATTACTTGGTTTTTGCTGAAGATGAATGAATAAGCAGCAGTATATATATTTAGCATGAGTATAAACAACAAGCACAGTTAATGCTGGTTGATTTTAACTTTGGTAATATTTTTATGAGAAATGACTATTTCTCTGTCTCCAAGGAGAACTGTGAACTTATAGTATTTTCACCTGCATAGATGCTCATATAAATTTGAGGAGATGGGCCTGTAAACACATTCATTTTATTTGATAACTTACATCCTCCTATTACACAGGGGGCCTCGTTGCCTTCTGTCCACATGTGAGTCAAGATCCCAGAGAAGTGAGCAGTGATTCTCAAACGCCATAAATTTTGTTAGTCTTTAAGGTGCTACTGGACTCTTACTCTTTTCTAATGCCTAGTCACTGCAGCTGCCATCCATATCCTCCCTTCTCAGACTCCAGTAGCAGCCAGCTATTCTGCAGCTCAGTAGAAGCTGAAGAGGGAACAACATCCCTTTCCCTTGCTTGCCTGATTCAGCTGCTAACCAGCCATAGTCACAGTCTAGACTTGGAAAGAATCTTGCAGGCCATCTAGTCCAATCCCCTGCTTAGTACAAGAAATTCAAAGGTAGAGCATTCCTGACAGATGACTGCCCAGCTTCTGCTTGAAAAACAAGCAATTCAATTGTCAACCTGCTATTACTTTTAAGAAGTTTATCCTAATGCTCTGTAGAGATTTACCCTTCTGTAACTTTAGCCCATTTGATCTAGTTTTGCTTTCCAGAGAGGCAGAGAACAAATTTTTACTCTCTTCCATGTAATAGCCCTTTAAGTAGTTTTCGTTTAAATTTTTATACTCCTATGTTTTTAAGCACTCAAGGCAGGCATAAAAGGCATTAAAATCATTAGGAACAATCATAGTATCAAACAGAATAAAAAACCCTGCATTACCTCTTATCACTGAACGCTCTGCAAAACAACACAATTGTTCCATGCAGTGTGAAATGCTAATAGAGTAGGTATTTTTCATACCTCTTCCAAGTGGTCCTTTCACAAAATGGCATAGACAGAAGGAACCCCTGAGAAAGTGCAACATTGAAATAAAGATGAGATGAACTGCGACTGCTGTCAGAAGAGACTGTTTAGAGGATATGCCAGTCAGGCATGTTGATAGCAGGTCATGAAGGCCCTTAAAGTTAAGAAAAACCATCATGTTGAACTGAACATGTATGCAAATAGGCACCAAATTGTGATTGTTTTAGAATGGAGCTTTTTCACTTGAAGCTTCCAAGTCATTTATGAGGGAAGCCTGGCATAAAGTATGTTGCAGTAGTTTAACAAGGAAGTTGTAGTGATGTAGATCAGCATGGTCTAATCAGCTGAGTCTAGAAAGAATGGAAGTTTAAGGCAAAGTGCAGACAGATAGGGGCATTTTTAGCAACATTTTTAGCAATTTTGTTGGAGTAAAAAAATAAGCTGACTTGCTTTTCCAGTAATAAGGCTTGGTCCAAGAAAGAAGCCCAAGCCATTTGCAATTTTGAGTTAAGTATTTACAATTTGAGAAATATAATCAATAATTGTGATTTTGTTAGCTGTTTCCATACAACTCTCTGTTTTCTCCTCCCATTCAATTTTACCCTCCTGCTACCTTCTTTCTCTCCTGTCTATATTTCTTGTGCTTACCCGAACATAACTCTTTCATTTACTTCTTAGTGTGTCAGCATCACTCATGCTCTTAATGCAATCTATGGTAGATTCATTTAATGCAGCGTGTATAATGGATGGAATGGGAAGGTTGTCTTCTAAAAGGACTGTGAAATTAATAGTGGGTCATTTGCTGCTGTCTCTGGATGACGGATAACAGGCTGTTTAATCAAACATTCACCTAATTTGTGTTTCAAATCCAGATTCTATAGTTTTCTCAAGTTTTGACTGTGGACAGAAGGAACATGGGCTTGATTCAGGAATAATATCAGCTTTGAGAACTGTATATATTATTTTGTTGGAGTAAACAAATATATGTAAAAATCTCACAGTTAATTTCTTACCTTATTGATGTTGCTGTGTAATAAGCATGGGAGACTATGCAGGAGCTGAATGGATGGGTTAATTTGGAGTCAGGCAATTTCATGGTTTGTTCACTTGTTTACAGAGTGGAAGAAGGGAACGAAAGAGGGTGAAAATAGCCCTGATGTACTTCAAAATAGTTTTTAACTTTCCCTTTAAATAATGGTGTGAAGGCATTATGTTGGAATAGAAACGCATAATTTGAAGCTAGTTAAATCTGGACTTAGGAATCATGTATGGCTGTATTGTGCAAGACATTTGGAAGGTACGTGTTTTTTGTGCACAGTAGTTAACAATAGCACTAAAACTTTGCTTTCAAATATGTTTCCTATTTGCGCATGTGTGTATGCGTGTATTTAGGTGTATAAGAAAAAATGGTGGAACTATAATTTGTATATGCTTTTGTTAAGGTTTTGTTCCTTTAAATAAAAAAGTTTCTTTATATTTGCCTCAGGGTGAATTTGACAACTTTTCTGTTTGGACAGCTTTTCTGTTGTACTTTATTGGAAGGAGAAAAATAATCATTACTTTCATAATAACAATTTAAATAGTTTAACAAAAACAACATTATAGCATATGTATTCTTGTATTTGCTGAAATATCCATGTTTGTTAACTGATGTGGTTAAATAAAATATCCTTAAAAAAACAAAAACTTATTCTACCAGGCAGGTCCACACATGAAAAACTTAAAATATTGTCCTCTGTAGCTCACTCATCTTTATCTTCATCTTCTTTTTTATTCATAATCTTGAAAATAAAAACAAACTTCCCTGCTTTATCAGGTCCCAAACGATTTCTCAATTTAGAATGAACAAGTGGAGACCCGCAAGAAACTTGCGGCATGGTCATTCCATTCCTCACACCTTTGCTTCCTCCCCTCTACCCTTACCTATCTCATACTCTTTCTCCCTTCTGGGGGTGGAGCCATAGACTCAACCCTCCAAAGCAGCCATTTTATCCAGGGGAACTGATCTCTGTCACCCGGACAACAGTTGTAATTCTGGGTGATCTCCAGCCCTCACCCAGAGGCTGGCAATGGTAGTTCTCATGGAAGAAATGGCTGGTTTGGAGGGTGGAGTCTATGGCATTATACTGGTTAGAAGTTCCTCCCCTCCTCAAACCCCACCCTCCCCAGGATCCACCCCTTAAATGTCCAGGAGTTTCCCAATCCAGAGTTGGCAACCCTATTTCCTTCCCACCCAACAGCCAACTTAACCTTTATCTGCCTTTATCTGTCTTCAGCTTTTTGTCTCCACCCCCTCCCCCACAGCTTCTACCAAGGAAAATTATAGTCTTTCTCCACAGTGGGGACCAAAGCAGCTTACATTATTCTCACCTCCTTTTTATCTGCACAACAACCCTGTGAGGTTGGTTAGGCTGAAAGTATGTGACTGGTCCAAAATCACCCAGTCAGCTTCCACCGCAATATGGGGATCTGAACCTGGGTCTTGCAGACTCTACTCTGAGGCTCTAACTGCTGCACCACTGCTGGCTTTCATAGGGTGGCTGCTGAATAGCAGCAAGCAGCCAGGCCAAGTTGAGTCATGCAAATTAGGTGGTATCAAGTCACCCAGAGGGTGCTGCCTAGGGATGCCAGTCTCCAGGTGGGATCTGGGGATCCCCTGGAATTACTGCTCAGCTCCAGACTACTGAGATAACTTCCCCTGGAGAAAATGGATGCTTTGGAGGGTGGACTCTAGGGCATTGTACCCCACTGAGGTCCCTGTCCTCCCCAGGCTCCATCCCGAAATCTCCAGGAGTTTCCAGACCTGGAGCTGGCAGCCCCACTACCCCATCCCCTGCCAGTGCCCGTGGGGGGACCTGGCAACCCTGCCAGGCCTAGGGTTGGCAACCTCCAAGTGGGGCCTGCTGGAGAGTGAACTCCAGAGATCTGTGAGCAACAGAGATCTGTCTCCCTGGAGAAAATGGCTGCTTTGGAGGGTGGATTCTGTGGCATGATGCCCAGCTGAGGCCTCTCCCTTCCCCAAATCCTGCCCTCCTTGCACTCCACCCCAAAACCTCTAGGAATCCCCCAGCCTGGCCCCAAGGCTTCCCCCTCCCCCTCCCTCCAAGGCCGAAAGAGGCCTGGAAAGAAAGGGCCCTTCCCCCCACCCTTTCACCAACAGAGCCAGTTAGATAGAAGCCTCTCCCCCCACCCCAACGTTCTAATCTCTCACCGTTGCGGCCTGGAGTCAGGTCCCTGCAGAGGCCATTTCAAAAGGCTTTTGGGGGGAATTCAACCATCCCTGAAGGGATTTCCTCACTGTTTGGATTTTTCTACAAACCCAGGAAGTCTACTGACTATGTAGGAAAAGCTGTTGGGGGAGAGTGAGGCCCCTGTTGGAGGGAATAGGTATCCGCACAGAAAAAAAAAAGTCTGGAATTAGAATAAGGATGAGTCCAAAGGAAATGAATATTCTTTCTACGCCTACAGAAGAAGCTACTGCTGTTAAAAGTGAAATCATTACTTCAACAGTCTCTAAATCCAAGTGCTTAAGTGATTTCCACCAGTTCACTGGTGTGACTTTCTTTAAAACATCATCAACAAACATATATTTCTTGAATGGTTTTCCCTTAGCTCTGAGGTTTATTATAGATGGCATTACAGATAGATGATTCCTGGATACCCATGTTATAGCTAACTGTTAAGTACGATACTTAACTCAGAGAGTACTGAACAGTGATTCAGCTTTATTCAAAAAGACAACAAGACAGTCAGATAACACACACACAAACAGTAGAGCACAGCTCCTTTTTAAACAGTCCGGGCTAACAAACCCACGCCCCTACTTTGGCTAACAACCAATAACATTTGAGGGATAAGGACCAATGAGGCCTGTTCCCTCCATAACATTTCAGTCAGTTCTGACTGGTTACAAAACAGTGCAGAATCAAAACAACCAATAGGATTGTCGAGGCTTACAATCCTGGTCCTGACTTCAAGCTTAATATGTATAAGTATTTTCACAAGTCAGGGCATAACACTAACACCTCTTCCTTAGCACTTAAGGTTTGAACCTAGTACCAGACTGTAAAGTACTGGGTTCTTAGACGCATTGTAGTGAATCAGCTCATAGTTTATTCAAGAACACAAAAACTAAGACAACTAGCAGGACTGAAGCCCTGCTTAAATCCCCCAAACCAAACCACACCCCAACACACACCACACCCCGTGATTATTTACAGCATAACATCTCCCATAGGACCTGTCTCGGGTCCAAGCAATCTTATTGGTCTGTTTCAGGATCCTAGTGGCTATTGTTCCTATGGGTCAAAGCTCCATGAGTTCGCATGTCCCCGTGCGAGCCCAACCGCGCGTGTGGTCTAGGTTGATACACAACACAGATATTGACTATGTTTGTGGGCTGATCCAAGATGGCGCCAAGGCTGCAGCACTGATTAACAACACTCCGCAAGTTACATTATTTTTTCTTTACTCCCACTTTGCTTCTTATGTCTCCGTAAATTACCTTCAGTAGTTATTGCCGAGCACATTATTTGGTTTGGCTGCTCCTGAACATTTGAATTCTAATCTCACTCCTATGGCATCTCCTGAAGCGTCAAGTTTTATTGTTGAGATAAGCCTGGGAAGTGCTTTATGAGATACAGCAGCTTGAACAGGGGAAAAAAACCACTTGATTAGAGTTTCTCAGACACCTTGCCTCAGTTGCAATAGGCTGCTTGCAAGAATATATCAATAATACAACAGCTTGCAAGAATACAACAATAATACAACAGCTATTTTACCTTAAGGAAACGTACCTCCTGTAGCCTTCTCACAAGTAGGATGGATTTAACAAAAGGAAGTAAGAGAGCTCGAGACTCAGAAGATATAACTCCTCTACCAGCAAGTAAACAGAAGAAGATAAAGAATTACTTTGTAACTAAGGAAACGAGGGAAACCCTAGTTTTTAATATTCCTATATCAAACAGATATGCTCCTCTTGATCCAGCTACTACTCTGGAGTATAATTCAGACACTCCTCCTGATTCAGCTACTACTCCAGAGTACAATTCGGATGCTCAAATGTTACAGCAATTATCTATGAAAGCGGGGCTGTCTGACAACTTAGGGAAAGATTTATGTATGTTAACTGCGAAGACAGTCAAATGTATATTTGAGGCGTTATGTGGAATAAGAAGCAACCTTGAAGGGATTACTAAAGTGATAGCTAAATTAGTGAGCCCAGCAATACTCTTAAGTGTGGCTGACAGTGCAGCTGATATTTTACACACAGGCACTACACCAAAAGATGACAGCACAGAAGCTAACCTGTAGTAAGAGACTTTACAACTTGACTTTGCAAAATCACAAGGTCTGTATTACAGTGAGCTACTATTAAGGGTCTGATGCCTAATTGGAAGTCTGTAAAACAGGCTGTTTTACATCTGAGATCCCTTTTCTTGGAATACAATGATGCAGTCAACTTAATCTCGTTAGAAGTACTACTTAGTACATACCAAGCACAGAGACTATTGCTGAACTTCAAGACACCTAAAATGCCTACACTGATTCTGAAATATAGGAGCTATTTGTCGTCCAAAGGAATTCTACCAACTAGGGTTTTTGTAAACACCATCATCACTCCCTTGCTTCCTAAAGTAAAGCATACAGGATCTTCAGTGACTGACAAAAGGGCTTATGTCCATAAATCACCATCTTCTAGTGTTGACATGCTCTTTAAAAGTAACTCAACTGGAACACCTATGGACATTGATAACAATAGAAGCTGCTCCTATCTGGAAAATTCAATCGAAGGGGATTTAATCAAATCCTTTCCAAAAATGCCTGAAGAGGAACAAACAGACATTACATCAAGACTGGACTGGCTAAAAACCGAACTTTGGAAAGCAAAAGAAAATGAGACATCTCAAAGACTGCCCTTCATCAAAGAAATTGATAATGTGGCATCAAATCCAAATGCTGCAGTTGAAATCCCCGTAATCAGACAACTAGAGGGAAATCATAGAGGCAGCCATGGGCAGCATCCTAGGAAGCCAATTGGTGGTCAAAGGGTAACTGGTGGGCCACCCAAAAATGGTTGTATATTTTTAGATCCCGTGGGTAATCTAAATGAGATAGCACATGAAGTTTGACAACTAAAGTTTTTGTCTTGGAATCTTGGGGGGTGGCGAAATAAGCTCCATGACCCTGATTTTCTAGATTTCCTGCAAGGTTATCATATAATTCTTCTGCAGGATACCTGGAGTCAGGACCTAGAACAGCTTTCTATTAAGGGTTACAGGACTTTACAAGTTCCCGCAGTTAAATCCCATTCAAAAGGTCAGGGTTCTGGAGGTTTGGCAATTTTTATAACAGTTTTATTTTTATTTTATTTATTTTGGGATTTATACCCCACCCTATCTGGTAGCTCAGGGCGGCTAACAAGCAGCCAAGCCGAGTTTCAGAACTAAAAACAATAACAATATTGCACACAATAAAAAATTCAATACAGCAGTAAAATTCATATAAATCCAAGATGCACGATACACGGTATCCCACATTGGCGGCGGATTTCTTAATTGCATGGGCACCAGGAGTAGTATATCCCAGCTCACGGGCGGCATCCATCTTTCCAGATAATGGGACAGGTGGATGAAAGGCTCTCAATGATGACATGATAGCGGCGGCAGCTCCTCCTCAAAGTCCTGGCGGAAGAGCTCCGTCTTGCAGGCCCTGCGGAACTGCACTAGGTCCCGCAGGGCCCGGATCTCCTCTGGGAGCTCATTCCACCAGGTGGGAGCTGCCACTGAGAACGCCCTAGCCTTGGTTTGGGCAAGCTTCACACTTCGAGGGCCTGGTATTTCCAGGCAATGGCTATTCCCTGATCGCAGTGCTCTTGGGGGTGCATACGGGAAGAGGCGGTCCCTTAGATACACCGGACCCTGGCCATTCAAGGCTTTAAAGGTAAGCACCAGCACTTTGAAGCGAATCCGGTATGCTATTGGCAGCCAGTGCAGTGCTTGCAGCACAGGCCGGATGTGGTCTCGCCTGGAGAGGCCCATCAACAGCCTGGCTGCAGCATTCTGCACTAGCTGCAGCTTCTGGATTTGCAACAGAGGCAGCCCCAAGTAGAGAGCGTTATGGTAGTCCAGCCTCGAGGTGACCGTCGCATGGATAACAGTGGCCAGGTCTTCGCGGTCGAGGTAGGGGACCAATTGTCAGGCCAGCCACAGATGGTAAAAGGTTGACTTGGCAGTGGCTGCCACCTGGGCCTCCATCGTTAATGAGGAGTCCAGGAGCACACCCAAACTCCTAACCTCCCGTACAGGCACCAATGGTACCCCACCGAAGGACGGAAGAGGGAGCCCCAACTCTCGGCCGGTCCGGCACAGGCCCAGGACCTCCGTCTTTGACGGGTTTAATTTCAGCCAACTCAGTCTGAGCCAGCCAGCCACAGCTTGCAATGCCTGCAAAAGGTCATCAGGACCAGAGTCCAACTGGCCGTCCAACATCAGATAGAGCTGGGTATCATCAGCATATTGATGACACCCAAGCCCACACCTCCGGGCAATCTGGGCAAGGGGGCGCATGTAGATGTTAAACAACATTGGGGACAGTACAGCTCCCTGGGGCACACCACACTCAAGGGGGTACCTTCGGGATCGCTGCCCCCCCATCGCCACCCTCTGTCCCCGACCTTGGAGAAAAGAGGTAAGCCATTGCAAGGCAAGCCCCTGAATCCCCACGTCAGTGAGGCGGTGGGCCAGCAACTGGTGGTTGACCATATCGAAGGCAGCCGATAGATCTAACAACACCAGTGCCACCACGCCGCCTCGATCCAGGTGCCTACGGAGATCATCAGTCAGAGCGACCAGTGCCGTCTCTGTCCCGTGGCCCGGGCGGAAACCAGACTGGAAGGGATCGAGGATGGAAGCCTCATCCAGATAGCCCTGAAGCTGTGATGCCACCGCCCTCTCAATAAGCTTGCCTAAATAAGGCAAGTTGGAAACCGGCCGATAGTTGGCCAATTCGGCTGGATCCAGAGATGTTTTTTCAAGAGAGGGCGGACCATCGCTTCCTTGAGTGCTCCCGGGAACTGGCCCTCAATGAGGGACTTGTTGACAATCTCCCGTAGAGCACCTCGAAACCCCTCGTGACCTGCTTTCACCAGCCAAGAGGGGCACGGATCAAGGTCGCAGGTGGTAGGGCGCACAGATACAAACAACCTGTCAGCTTCCTCCAGACTGAGTGGGTCAAAACATACTAAACCCGGCTCCAAAGACGCGCAAGGGGCCTCAAGTTCCCTAACTGTATCAATCGTGGCGGGGAGGTCACGGCGGAGTGCCAAGACTTTATCTGCAAAGTAGCTCGCAAAAGCCTCACAGCCAATATCCAATTCCTTAGCATTTTGCCTGCTCTGAGGCAGAGCTGTCAAAGACCGAATCACACTAAATAATTGGGCTGGGTGTGAGCCAGCAGATGCAATCGAGGCCGCATAGAAGTCCTTCTTTGCGACCCTGACCGCCATCACATAGGATCTCATAAACGTCCTATAGGATGTTCGTGACACTTTGTCGCGAGCACGGCGCCACCGTCTCTCTAGCCGTCTCAGTTCTCGTTTCAGCGAGCGCAGCTCCTGGGTATACCAGGGTGCTCACCTATCGCGGGTACGGAGAGGGCACCTGGGAGAGATCTCGTCAATAGCTGAGGAGAGATGGCCATTCCAGTCCTCCACCAGCTCATCTAATGAGCCACCAGGGGGCCTTGGATCCCGCAGAGCCATCTGGAGCCGCATAGGGTCCATTTGGCTCCGTAGGCGAGCCAAAATCAGCTCACCACCTAAACAGGGTCGGGGTGGGACATTCAGACGGGCCTTCAGGGTATGGTGGTCTGACCATGGCACTGCCAAAGCAGTGATCCGGTCCATCATCACTCCAGCCGCAAAGATCAGATCGAGCGTGTGTCTGGCCCGGTGCATGGGAGCCGAAATGAACTGGGAGAGTCCCAGTGCCACCATGGACAACACTAGATCCACAGCCCGGCTGGAGGTCGCATCCTCAGCATGGACACTGAAGTCACCCAAGACAAGTAGCCTAGGGTGCTCCAGCGCCCAGCCTGATACGGCCTCCAGCAGGGATGGCAGACTCTTGGCCGGCGCGTTAGGTGGTCGGTACACCAACCAAATAGCCAAACTCTCCTCGGCCTCCAGCATCGCGCCAACACACTCTATGCCTGCAATCTCTACCCACGGGTGCGCCCTGACGGAGTAAGCCTCCCGAATGAAAAGCGCCACTCCTCCCCGCCACCCACTAGTCCGTGATTGGTGAAGGACTGAGAACCCTGGGGGGGTGAGTTGGGCGAGCGCAACTGTCTCACCCTCCTGCACCCAGGTCTCGGTCATGCACACCAGGTCCGCTTGTTGTTCTTGCACAAAGTCCCGCAAGACTTCAGCTTTGTTGTTAATGGACCTGGCGTTACACAACACCAATGACGGAGGAGGGTCCATAATCCTGGCCCCACTGCCGACCTTCCTCGGGATGGGTTGAAGGCTGGAAGGGCGCCGAGCCTCTCTATTTCTCCGCATCCTTTGCTCCACACCTTGCCCAGACCCACCGCCGTACTTCCCTTTCTCCAAGAGCACTGGAATTTGTTGCCCATTCATTCGTCACTGGCGGGCTCCACAAAGCTTCAGGCAGCCGACCAATGGTAAGCTCACAACTCCCTGCTACTACCACTATGATTATACATAAGTACTACCTATGCATAAAATACAAAAATACAAAATTTCCTACTGATCATGTCAGGGGTACTAACCTAACCACTAACTAAGCCCCAACAGTCACACCTAACACTCCATTCAGTCACCATACATCCACATAGCAGCACTCCACCCTTCTCCCTCCAGCAGATCCACAGTATACACTCCCAGCACTGGTTCCACGATGTTCCTGAGTGCCAGGCAGACTAATGAGGCTCTTCACACCGATGGAATTCTGAATTTCAGATGCTAGAGGGCTCCCACAGTCACAAATTTTCATCCTAACGCTGGAAGGCTCCCACAGTAGATCTCCCCTTCACTCTTCCAGGACACAATGACACACGCCGGGCTCAAGCACCAGCCTCGTCCCCGCGAACTCAGGGTCCGCGAGTTCCCACTCGGTAACAAACCCTGCTCCATGCATCCTGCCCAAGTCCAGTCACATCCTAGACATCCCCAGACTGTGGGCCGTTCGATCCGCCGCCTCCGTCGTGCATCAGATAGGAGCTCAATCCCAGCTCTCTCACCGCCGGGTCAAAACGCAATGTCCTCGCCGGCTCTCTCACCGCCGGCTATGGTTGTGTCGTCCCCCACCTCTGTCTTCTCACTCACAGCCTCTTCTGCAGTAAAGGCTGTCGCCAGACCCTGTGCAGCTGAGGCCACGCAACTGATGACTCAATCATCAGCCGGGGTACCCCACGTTGTTCTGCGGTCTCCCCCTCGATCTTGATGTCGAATTACAAGTATTGGAAAACAGTTGTCCAAGTAATTTTCAAATTTTACTAATCAAAGGTCTTAATTTTGGTAATCTTATATGCATTAATGTGTATATACCTCCAAATAACTCTAAGTATAATCCTAATGGAAGTCCCTGGGATTCTCTGGGAGCTTCCATTGAAGTCTTAACTTCTCAATTTCCCAATTCACTTTTTACATTAGGAGGTGACTTCAATGCCAGAATTGGATCAGGTGCCTTAGACGCAAGAGCTAGTACGAACTCTCTAATTGCCGCTCACACGTCCCTATTAGAACGTTCTTCTAAGGACGAGGTTATTAACAAATCTGGTCTTAAGTTCTTGGAATTGCTCTCATGGGCTAACCTACATGTTCTAAATGGTACTTATTTGGATGTATCCGGTGGCTCCTGTACTTATTTGTCAACTTTATGGGCCAATACAATTGATTATTTTGCTACACCATCTACTTTATTGAACTTTGTAGACAGGTTTGAGGTTATTGATAGCCCTTTAAGTGACCATTGTCCATTAAGACTTATATTTAATCTCAATGATAATATTTTTTTGAAACCTGTACCAGAATTTGCAGAAGGTATAAACCCAGGCTATAGGAGACTTAGGTGGTCAGAGCAACTAAACACTAAATTAGCCCAAACTCTTGCTAATCCTGATGGAGTCTATGAAGTTAGCCCTTCTTTTGCCAGGTAATGATGTTATTAAAACTTTTGAAGCCATAATCAATGACCTTAAACTTTTTTTTATTAATAGTAGGTCAATTAACCCCTTACCTAATGGCAGTAACAGTTGATATGACCAGGAATGTAAGGTGATTAAAAAAGAGCTAATGTCTCTAATGAGACTGGTAAGACAGAATAACTATGACTATTTGATGCCTCACCTCTTAAAACTTATTATTATAAAAACTTAATAAAATCAAAGAAAAGGGACAATGCCATATCATTATGGAATGAACTTGAACTGGCTGTCTCAAGGAAAGATGAAGCCCACTTCTGGGATATTGTATCCAGTGGTATAAACAGCTCCTCCCGGCAGGTAGCGGCACATATTCCTCCCAAAATTTAGGTACAGCATTTTAGTAAGGTTTTGGGATCTTGTGCACCTTCTTTCCCTGTAGTTACATCCCAGTCTCAGAGATCCACCTTAGGTATCGTAGCCTTCTCTGAATGGGCCCCAGTTTCGGAGAGGGAGATCAAAGGTATAATTAACTCATTGGCTTCAGGAAAATCACCTGGGGAAGACTTGATCCTGTCAGATTTTTACAAAACTTTTCCCACATGGTGATCATCTGTGCTAGCCACAGTTTTTACACAAATTAATGGCACAGGCTTAATTCCTTCTGGTTGGAAGCTAAGTATTATTGTTCCCATTCATAAGAAAGGGGACAAAACAGATCCACAGAACTACAGACCAATAAGCCTGATAGATATAGCAGCAGTATAGTAAATACCTGCTGTTTAAGCTGGATGATTGGGTCTTTGAGAACCACATCATCCACCCCCATCAAGCAGGGTTTAGGAAAGGTCTTGCCACCATTGACCATTGCCTTACTCTTTACCAGTTGGCTTATGCAAGCTTAAATGGCCCCACAAAGTTTTTATATGTATCGTTTGTGGACTTGGCCGCTGCGTTTGACTCCATTGATAGGAATAGCCTATGGCAAAACTGGCAGAACTGAATATTGATAAACGGTTGTTATTCCTGTTACATGAGCTGCATACAGACATTAGTGCTCAAATTAGAGTTGGAATGTCAGGGTCCCTAACTAACAAAATCCCAGTTCGTAAAGGAGTGAAGCAGGGGTGTGTGTTGGCCCCTCTATTGTTTAACCTATATATAAACAAAATTATTGACAGGTTATCAGGCCCGCAATTCTTTCCACCTACCCTTGGGAAGCATAAAATTTCAATTTTACTTTATGCAGACTACATGGCCCTAATATCACTTACAAAAATCGGGATGAGAAGGTTATTGCAGCAATTAGGTTTATACTGTAAGGAAGAGGCCCTTAATATTAATTTTGAAAAAACCAAAGTGATGGTCTTTAGAAAAGGGGCTCAAATATCCTCCTGGAGCATACTTGGCAATTCAATAAATCAGTGCAGTACTTTTAAGTATTTAGGGATTATGTTTAGAGAGAATCTGAACTGGAATGCTCATATTGCTATAGTAAAAGCATTTGCGACAAGGATTATGGGATCCGTTTTGAGGTTTTATTATATCAAGGGAAGTTTTCTTATTGATTCAGTTATAAAACTATTTAAAAGTAAGGTCATCCCCCACCTTCTGTATGGTGCTGAGGTTTGGGGATGGAAGGAGGATATTCTCACTAGTATTGAAACAATCCAAAACCAGTTCTTAAGGCGTATCCTGGCTCTTCCTAAGGGAACACCAGTTGCTCTGATGAGAGCAGAAGCTGGTTTGCCTTCCTTAAGGGCGCGGGTGCATCTTGTGATTCTAAAATCTTGGAAGAAAATCAGAGTTGCTAGCACCGACTCTTTTAGCCAACTAGCCTATAATTCAATGCTTTCCATAGACTTAGATCATTCCTGCTTTCTTAATAATTTACTATTGAGATATTCCATTCCTGACGACCTTCTTAGTCCTTTAATGAACAATTCAGATCTTAGAGAATGGGTATTTAAGCATGATGCTCTGTTAGACAGACAGTCAATTTTAAAATCACAGTCTGCTACCTGGTTCAAATCATTTAAGAATGACCATTTTAGATCATCCTACCTGGTTAATATAGATAACCATAACCTCAGAGCAGCTTTTACATCTCTGCATTTTGAATCAATGCCTACAGCCGTATTAGCTGGCCACTATAGTAGAATACCCAAGGAACAGTGCTTATGTATTTGTGGTTCTTCTGTTAATTGAGGATCTTCCCTATTATATCCTTGAATGCTCATTGTATACCCAACCTAGGTTAAAATTTCTCTCTGGTATTTTATCAGTTTTAAGCTTTTACTCAGTCCCTGAGAATATTGTATTTTTGTTAGCCGATTCTAATGCCAATATATCCTATAGAATGGCTCTATTTGCCATGGCTGCAAAGAAAATACGGGCCAACACTGTTCTTATGGGAACTAGTTAATATTGATTTTAATGGGTTTGCTGAGATTCAATTAACTGTTAATTGCTTCGGTTTTATACCTTTTTAATATTTTAGACTATACTCAATTTTATATAGTTATCTATGTTTATCGTGTTTTTTTTCTGTTGTTATTTTTCACTTGTAATGGCCCATGACTAAATACAATAAAATCTGTATCTTGGACTATGTTTGTGAGAAAATGAGCTGGAGATGGTGCTTGTCCCATTCATTTTTTTTAATGCTCGTAATTTGATTCTGTCAGTGTATAGTTCTGTTTTTAAGTGCTCGCTCAGTCCCTTCCAGATTTCAACAGCATCAGCAATAAAACAGCTATTTTTCTGTATTTTGTTAAAAGCGTCAGAAATGGTTTTCAGGATGCTCAGCATACATCCACCATTTCTCTTAAGCCCACTGTTGAGGATTTTGACCATGTTATTAGTTTTGTATTCCTTGCCTACTATTCTACATTTCTTCTCATCCTGTATACATTTGCAGCTTTGTCTGTGACCAGAATGCATACTAGACATTTGAATTTTTGTTCACATGTTGTTATAGCTTTTGCGGTACAAGGAGAGTTACAAAGAAAATGAGGAATGGATTTTCCATTAGGGTCTCTGGGCCCAAATAGACTACTCTGGGACTGGAATGACAGGCCCAGCTTAGAATTACAGACCCTAGGAGTAATTGATGTCTTCAGGGACTGGAATGAGGCCCCCAAGTGGAATGACAGCCCCAGGGGGTAGCAGGAGTGTTCTGTGACTAGAATGAGAGACTACAGGAGTGGAATGAAAGCACATGGGGGTAGCAGGAGTATTCTGTGAGTGGAATGAGAGACCACATAGTGGAATGACAGCTTCTGGGGGTAGCAAATATGTTCTGGGACCACATAGTGAAATGACAGCACCTGGGGGTAGCAGAAGTATTCTGGGAATGGAATGACAGGCCCCAGATTGGAATTAAAGCCCTTGGATGTAGCAGGAGTGTTCCAGGAATGGAATGAGAGACCATGGAGTAGAATGACAGCCCCTGGGGGTAGCAGGAGTGTTCTGGGACTGGAATGAGAGACCACAACGTGGAATGACAGCTGCTGGAAGTAGCGGCTATATTCTGGGACTGGAATGACAGGCCCCAGATTGGAATTAAAGCCCTTGGATGTATCAGGAGTGGTCTGGGACTGGAATGACCGGCCCCAGAGTGGAATGACAACCCCTGGGTGTAGCAGGAGTGTTCAGGGAATGGAATGAGAGATCACGGAGTGGAATGACAGCCCCTGGGTGTAGCAGGAGTGTTCAAGGTCTGGAATGAGAGCCCATGGAGTGGAATATCAGCCACTGGAAGTAGCAGGACTGGAATGGCAGACCCCAGAGTAAAATGACAGCCCTTGGGGATAGCAAGAGTCTTCAGGAACTTGAATAACGTGTCCCACAGTGGAATGACAGTCCTTGGTGGTAGCGGATATGTTCTGGGATTGGAATGACGGGCCCTAGAGTGGAATGTCCTTGGGGGGAGCGGGAGCATTCTGGGACTGGAATGAGAGGCCACAAAATGGAATGAGCCCCTGGAAGTAGCAGGAGTATTCAGCAAATTGAATGACAGTCTCCAAAGTGGAATGACAGTCCCTGGATGTAGCAAGAGTGTTCTGGAACTGGAATGAGAAACCCCAGAGTGAAATGACAACACCTGAGGGTAGCAGGAGTATTCTGGGACTGGAATGAGAGACCACAGAGTGGAATGACAGCCCCTTGGGGCTGCTCCTGCTACCCCCAGGTGCTGTCATTCCACTCCATGGTCTCTCATTCCAATCCCAGAACACATCTACTACCCACAGGCACTGTCATTCCACTCTGTGATCTCTCATCCTAGACACAGAACACTCCTGCTACCCCCTGGGGCTGTCATTCCACTCGAGGTCCTGTCATTCCAGTCCCAGAATGCTTCTGCTACCCCCTGGGGGTAGTCATTCCACTCTGGGGCCTGTCATTCCAGTCCCAGAACTCTTCTGTTACTCCTAGGGGCTGTCTTTCTAAGCTGGGGCCTGTCATTCCAGTCCCAGAGTAATCTATTTGCACCCAGAGACCCTAATGGAAAATCCATTATGCATTTTCTTTTCAACTCTCCTTGTACTGTAATGTATTTCAATGGAGCCCATGCAAGTCAATTGGCATTCCTGGCTCCCATTATTTCCAGTGGGCCTTCAAGTGTCTCCCATTGTTTCCAAAGGGCAATCCTGTACTTCCTTTTAGTACATCCCCTCTCATGATGTTGTTTCATTTGGGCCACCAGGCCTTGCATTTCTTTGTTGCAGTGTTTGCATTTTGCATGCATGCATGCCTTACCCATAAGTAGAGGAACATCATTAAAATATTCCCAAACTGGGTCTCTTTTAGGGCCTGCTGCCTTTATAAGTTTTCTCCTCCAGGGAAAGAATAATATGATAAACCTCAGGCTACACACACAAAGATGCAAAGACTTGTGGAATATTCTGCTCAAAAGGTTCCACTTTCATTTTTACTGCTTGCCCCTCCCTCCTCACACTTAGCTTCTTGTGCATATCTATTCCACTCCCAACAATCATCTATTTTTTAAAAACTTAGCACTTGAGGTAAGGGATTGATTCTGTGTACATAGATTTGCAAAGGAACAATGAAATTAAAGTCTTTTTCCCAACTACATATGTTTATTTGATAAAATTTTTGCTGTGAAGAAGAGGCATCTGATCTCTGCAGACACAAATTCACAGTTCTGAGAACTGTAAAACCAAACATTTGTGATAATATCTCCTAGACAGAAAAACTGCCCAGTCTTACAGAAACCACTGGAAGAGCATGATATTGTGAATGGATTAATGGAATTGATTTACCAAAAAATTTAACATTGCATGAATATACAGTCTCATGCTACATAATTAAAAACTAATCCTTATTTCATGATGAATAACTTTTATACTATATCTTAAATAGAAAACTATCTTTAGATAGATTTTTCCTCAAAAAGCATTTTATTTAAAAATCCAATATAAATTTCAAAAACTGTTTTAAATTTTAATAATCCAATTTTTTTTAGATTGAACTAGGTTTATTAAGCTGCTCTGCAGCATGAACTCATAACCTAATTAACTCACCCCAATGTTCTGTGTGTCAACTAAAGCAACCCTCGAAAGCTGTTCAGTTGAGGGCAGTGCCACCAGGCCCGTAACTACATTGGAACATTTTGGGGCCTGCCCCCCTGACTTCCTATTTACCCCAGCTGGATTTGCGCCAGGGGCAACAGGCTGTCGAGGGTCTGAAGCAGCTCTTGCGCTCCTTTGCCGAGAAAGTGCCTGGTTAGCTCCGGCTCTGATGGCACGTCCCTGGAGTCCCCAGCCCTGCGAAGGCCAGCTCCCTCAAGCGCCTCCCCTGCCAGAGGGACTGACTCCTGCCAGGAGGGGGAAGGAGCAATCCCTTGTCAGTCTTCGAGGAGTAAGGAAAGCCGGGCCTGACTGCGAGGTGAGTGGAGAGCTGTGCTAGCCATGGGCCTCAGGGTACCATTGTGGATACAGACTCGTCTCGCTTTCCAGCTTTGTGCCAAATGTTCCCTGCAGGACCTTCTTGAAATGGTATGGGGGGCAGGTTGGAAGACGCTGGCAGAGGGAGCTCCGTCACAAGGGGGACACTTTTCTCCAAGGGGCTATCTGCAGACTGAAGACAGGAGCCACAGCAGTGGCAAGGGCACAAAGCGGAGATGGCGTTCCATCAGCCTGTGCTGGCAGGGGCAGAGAGGCATGGTGAGTCCCCACGGTCTCTCAGACCACCCAGGGGAGCCCACCTCCATGTTCAGGCTGCAGACACGGTGGAGGAGAGAACCTCCCCCAAGCGCCTCGGTGCTTTTAGGAGGGACTTGCTGCCCCCTTCCGCTGCTCCTTGCTTCAGCAGAGGGGGCAGGGGGAAGGAAAGGTGAGAATTGCTTTAGTCCCACTGGATCCTGGTGCGCCCTTCCCTCCAGCCAGCACATGAGAAGACCAGCTGGGGCAGGGGCCAGCCAGCCAACCTATATAAGTTTTTTTAAAAAATATTTTAACTCCAGTGCTCCCCAACTTTTTAAAAGATCCCCCAAACTGAAAAATCCTGGCTACAGGCCTGAGTGCCACCTTGGCACAAAATACAGCACAATCTTTCTTTTTAAAAAAGAACAACAACAAGTTTAACAACAAGATACCAGGACAAATACATCCAACTATAACATGCAGAAAACTGAACATTGTAGCTAACATATACATTCAAATTATACCATACATAATAAAAGGATTCATCCAAATTACGAATAAAGAGCAATCTGTTACCGTAAATGAAGAGTATTGACTACATCTACTATTTCTTCTTGAGAAACAAGATATAAGATTAGTAACCATATAACAGTGAATTCACTATAACCAGTCAATTAAAAAAAAACACCCATTGATTTTTATCCACCCTGATTTAGTTTCAGGTGGGTAGCCATGTTTGTCTGAAGCAACAGAACAAAGTTTGCATCCAGTGGCACCTTTAAGACCAACAAAGTTTAATTCTGGATATAAGTTTTCATGTGCATGCACACTTCTTCAGATGCAAACTTTGTTGATCTTAAAGGTGCCACTGGACTCAAACTTTGTTCTATTTTATTTAGTGTTAAAGTTGGATTTAGAAGTAAAGAATGCTTGTTTATAAAATTGTGGATGGTATGGAGAAAACGGTTTCCCCTCTCAGAATTCTAGAACAGTGGATCATCCAGTGACATTAATTTGATATAGACATAATAGAAGCATAAAGAAGCATGAATCAGTTGATACTGTGATGACCACTAATGTAGATGGTTTCTAGAAGAATTAGACACCTTTCAAGATGGTTGGTATCTCAGTGGTAAAGTAGAGATTTCCCTTGCTTGAAAACTAGTTGAATTCAACTCTAGGGGGCAGTACTCATCTCCGTTTCCAAGCTGAAGAGCCAGCGCTGTTCGAAGACTTCTCCATGGTCATGTGGCCAGCATGACTAAACGCCGAGGCACACGGAATGCTGTTACCTTCCCACCGACGTGGTACCTATTTATCTACTTGCAATTTCTTGCTTTCGAACTGCTAGATTGGCAGGAGCTGGGGCCAGAGACGGGAGCTCACTCTGCCACACGACTCTTGGGACTCAAACTGCCAAACTACAGACCTTCTGGTCTGCAGCTCAGCATCTTAACCTCTGAGCCACCATGGCTCCCATCTCAGTAATAGTTGGCACTAATAACTAAGGGTGGAACCTTCGTCTTCAAAGGCAGCATGAGTCAGGTTAGATGGGTATCCTGATCCCTGCCTGCAGATTTCCAAGAGTCATCTAGGTGCCTAAGTTTCAATGAGGAGTGCTGGACTAGGCTGAGCTTTTTTTTCATACGCTGTTTTATTTACCGAGCACCCATAATACATTGTGGCATGTTCTTGGAGAATAGCCAGTCTATTCTAATGGCAGATATTAAGCTAGGGAGTAGATTAGTTGTAGGTATATCATCCCAAAGCAACTTTTATTTTGAGGAACAGAGCACTAGTATGTGTGTGTGTGTTTTTAAAAAAAGGTTGTTCCAAGCAGTAGTCTGATTCAAGTGTAAAATTAAGATCATGGAAAAGCTGTTGATGCTATGCTGCTTCCCTAGTGTCACTATGTTTTGTTATGCTAATTACTGGTTATGTAAAACAGCATTGTTTCTTTTGGATTGTAACCAGTCAAGTTTGTGCAAAAGCATTTTGAGGTAAGATGCTAAGCCTTATGACATGACATTTAAAAACCTTGGCCACATTGGCTGCTGAAAACCTCTGTGGCCATACAATTTAGTATTTTTTACACTTGTTAGAAAGTTAATTATCTTTCACTGAGGCATATGTGCAGGTCATATGATCATAATGGAATGCAGATGAAATGCATGATTGGGAGATTAGCCTTGGCTCTATTACTTCGTATTTATATTTTATGTTGCAACTGGCAATTAAGGAACTTATTACTGAAAACATCTGTTTTGACAGGAAGTGGGTTCGGATAAGGAAGGAATGCAGCATCCTTTAATAAATATATGCCTGATATTTGTGGGGGAGGGGTATTGCAGCAGAATGTACTGTGTTGAGCCTATTCAGCACTTAGAGGATGGCCCGGGCTCCATAATGTGGGAAAGACTCTCCCTATATAAATCTATTCTCCAGTTTAATCTGGATGTCTGCTTGCCAGGTTAAATCTGTGAAGGGAGTTTTCTCAGTTCCCACCCCTATCTTTTGGAATAACTTTCCAGAAGAGTTAGGCTGAATCCTCTCCCTAGCTACTTTCTGCGGTCGGTGCCAACTGGTGATATTTCAGTGGGCTTTAGATTTATCAGTTTTATCATGTTGTCTGGTTTACCTGTAAGTTCTTTATCATAGCCTTTTTTATGTTTGACTGTTTTTAGTATTTTTTTACATAGTTCTCTGTTTGTAAATCATTCTAAGAGCAGAGACAAAGCAATATAAAATAATTTAAAAATCCATTGAAGCCAAGTTATTTAAAATACAAACCTGCCTTTCTCCTGACAGTTCAGGATACAAGGTGATTAACCATCTAACAAAACACCAATAAATATCAAATGCATTAAAACAACCAATATAGGTGCACTATTTTCACAGCTAGAAAGATATTTCCCTTTTTGCCCAGATTCAAACGGCACCAAAAGCAATCTCTCTATAATATAATTCTGTTTTGGTCATGGATTCTCCTGAACATTCCACACGCTGTCAAAATCAGTTGGCTCAATGATCTGTCACTCAGAACATGTCCCTAGCCACTGGCTGCGTTGCCTGAGTCCCACCCAGCCACCACTTGAGTACTCACGCGCCATTGGCCGGGTGCTGGGTTTGCTCCTCTTCTCCGCCCACTCTTTCAGCCTCTGTGCCCTGTCAGAATTTCTGGCAGACAGCTTTCACTCTTGACAAAGATGCTTGCCTCCTGTGTGAGACTAACTTTTTCCCTCAGTAGCTGTTGGTATGTGTAATGAAATGGCAGTTACCTGTGTCTGTTAGATGGCTGTCGTCTCTGTGTTTAAAATGTTCCCCCAGAAGACTTAATTGAGCTGTAGTTCCAGAGAGGGGCCTGCAGGGGTATCACTCACTGGGTTGAATGGGGCTTCCTCATCTGCTGGCCTACAGTTCCCAGCCACAGAAAGGCCAAAAAGTGCAGGAAAAGAGGGACTGTCCCAAGGGGCAGGCCAGCATCAATATAGACTCTGGCTAGGCCACAAGCTAGAGACGTGGGGGAACCTTGGGAGGCAGCAGAAATTCAACCAGTCCACAGTTGGCTGGACTGGGGAATGAATGGAAGTTTCCCTGCTCTCTTGGGTAAGAGAGAGAGAGGCTGAAGCAGAGCCAGTCCAAGGAGAGATCCTATCCTGAGCCCACAACCTCCAGAGCTAGAGTGTGTAGGGAAAGAGGATTGTGTTTAACCCCTGTTGATTTATGCTGTGTTGGTTCATGGTGTGTGCTTACTCCTGTAGTTGTGCCTTATTTATTTAGTGTGTATGCGCTCCATAATTGTGTAAATAGTTAGATAAATTCTTTTATTTGGTCTAATAATCTGTGTTGTGCTCTGACCACATAGTCTCCCCCGCTCTGCACAATACCAAAAGGAGGGGGTAGCCCAGGGAAACAAGGAAAGGTCAGACCCTGGGGTTGCCAACTTTTCGGGGATCTCCCAAAGACTGGGGATTCCATCTCCAAATAGGGAGATTTGGCCAGAGGGGTCTCATGGTCCCTCTAAAAAGGCAGTGACAATTCAGTGAGTCATGGCAGCAAACTTAAGGAGTGAGATGCACCCATGGGATGAGGGTGGGAGGCGAACAGCTGAGTTGTAAACTGGAGCCCGTTTCGCTACAGTAGGCAACTAAGCTTAGTTCAGACAAAGGAAGGAAACCCTTTGCAGGCCTTTGTGAGGAACTCATTGGGGCCGGTCCTGAGTCTAGGGTTGCCAGCTCCAGGTAGGGAGCTTCCTGGAGATTTTCTGGTAGAGTCTATGAAAGCCAGGGTTTGGGGAGGGGAGAGGCATCAGCTGAACAGAATGCCATACAGCCCACCTTCTAAAGCAGTTATTTTCTCCCGGGGGTGGGGGGAGGAGATCTGTTGTCTGGAGTTCAGTTGTGATACCTGGTGATCTTCAGGCTCCACCTGGAGGTTGGCTACCCTAGGCATCACAGTCAGTGCTTCAGATCCAGGTTCTTGCTGTAGAAGCTGAGTGGGTGATTTTGGACCAGTCACAGATTTTCAGCCTAACGTACCTCACAGGGTTGTTGTGCAAATCAAAAGGCGGAGAGGAGAATGATGTAAGCTGCTTTTGTCCCCATTGCAGGGAAAGACTACTTTTCATCCTGGAAAACCATTGTTGCCAGTCTCCAGGTGAGAGCTGGAGATCACTCAGAATTATAACTGCTCTCCAGATGGCAGAGATCAGTTCCCCTGGAGAACATGGTGGACTCCGTGTCCTTATACCCTGCTGAGATGGGGCCCCCTATGACAGCCAATGTGACATGGCAGGGTTTCAGAGCACTGTAGAGGCTGCAGGTGTGCGGGGGGAAAGCTGAAGAGTGAGGGGAAATAAAGTTAGGTTGATGCTTGGCTGTGAAGGAGATAGGGTTGAGAAATTTCTGGAGATTTGAAGGATGGAACCTGGAGAGGGTGAGGAGGGGTGGGATGTCAGACAGGTACAATGCCATAGACGCCATCCTCCCCACCAGCCATTCCCTCCTGGGGAACCACTGTTGCCAATCTCCAAGTGAGGGGTGGAGATCACTCAGAATTACAACTGATCTGGGGTGGCAGAAGTCAGCTGCAGTCAGAGGGGCAGATAACGGTAGGTTGATGGTTAGCTGAGAAGGAGATGGGTTTGCTAATGCCAGCTCCAGGTTGGGAAATTCCTGGGGATTTGAGGAGTAGAGCCTGGAGAAGGTGAGGTTTGAGGAGGGGTTGGACCTCAGACAGGTACAATGCCATAGACTCCACCCTCCTAACCAGCCATTTCCTCCTGAGTAACAATTGTTGCCAATCTCCAGGTGAGGGCTGGAGATCACTCAAAATTACAACTGCTCTTCAGGTAGCAGAGATCATTTCCTCTGGAGAAAATGGTGGACTCTGTGTCATTATACCCTGCTGAGGTCACCACAGCAAATTGACACTGAGTGTCCAAGGCCTTGGCATCCTCCCAGAGCCTCTTTCTAGAGCTTGTTGTATTTATTTCCACAATGGGCCTTATTCCTAGTATGGAATAATTCCATTTATAGTCTCACCAAAAAGCCAAGAGGGAAGAAGCTCTTCCTCCAGGAGGCTATTCTGCAGTTGTGGATCAGCCTGGATCAGCCTAAATCCTAATCAAAGGACACACGGATAACAGATGCTGCTGGAATCACTGAATCTGTTGCATGGGAACATTTCAGTGGAGAAGAAGCTCTTCAGATATGCGGATGTGGTCCCCAGGTTGTAAAGGGCTTGAAAGTTAATTCCCAATACAGGGAATATGGGAGGAATTATAAAGGACAGTTTATTTCTCCTGTCTCTTCTATACCCCACCACACATTATCATAGCCCCTCCTTATATATTGAGCGGATGCCTCATCTTGGTGCGTTTTTTAAATTGCTTTATTATTTTGGGTTTTTTTAACTGTTGCTCTAATATGTATGAAAAGTTTACATAACAGGAAGGAAGCTTTTCCTCTTTGGAAACATATGCCAAGAAAGCTTTAAATGAACATATAGAGGATTTGGAGGAGTGTGATCTACATTCAGGATTATAGCCCTGAGCAGCTTTATGTGGCCAAAGAGGAGGAAGCACAAATCTGAACAAACTTGTTTGCCTGCTTCAGAAACTGCATTGCAATGCCCATAGAGCAGACTAAAAAGGCAGCATGTAAATTCAGAAATTCATTTCTCAACAGGAAAGCTTCCTTCTTTTGTCCTGCCAAGACTGATAGATTTAATGAAGATGGTGAGTCAATAACATTGATCTATAATACCTCTCTTGCCATTTCTTGTATGCTTACCTTTTCCTCAATTTTGCATTGTGGTGGTATTGGAAACTTGTTTGCGGTGATTCTAAAGAGATTTTTTTTTAAATTCACCATTGTGGTTTGTAGGCTTTCTTCTAGTAATGCCAGTTGATAAAACCTTTCTTGCCCTCCATGGATTCCAACATTTTCACTGATTTTCATTGTATTCACATGGCAAGCTATATGTGAACACAAGTGACTGTAAACCTGTGGAGGCATCTTGTTTGTTTGTTTATACATTAAAAATATTTATAGGCCTGCCTTTCTCCTGATGAATTGAGTAACAACCAATAAAAATATACTGTAAATATAAAATGCATTAAAACCACATTTCATAGAAGCAGAGTGAAAACTTGAAAAATCTCCAGAGTTAGAGTGGTGCATGGTTTGTTGTTGCATGATTGAGGAAAGAAGAGTAGGCTGTAGTTGATGCTGAAAGGGGGCTTTCTCTACCGCAAAGTCTGTACTGTTTAATTCAGCATGCAAGTTGGAACTCTCCAGGTGTAAGTAATTTCCATTCTTGGTAATGTTTTCAGCTATAAGTCATATACAAAGAAGAGTGAAATAGGCAAACTGAAATTTCTCTAAGATTAGATTGCTCTCTGGATATTGACTGTTTACCATATTAATAGTGAGTGAGTGCTTTGTTCAGCATCCTTTAAAGCTGAAGCAAAGAGCAGGGCCCTTGGTTAATTATTTCAGTTATTTCCATGCTACCTCTTCAGAGTCCTACTTGATCACTGACCATTTTTGTTTCCTTTCCTTTTTGGATTAATGACTATACAAACAATTGGAGTGTGTGTTGGGAGGGGGGAGTTAATATAGCAAATATTCACAGTCTGGTTTCACAGAGGTGACTATGAACTCCATAAATAAAGCAATCTGTCTGGGCCAAGGTCTTCCAGCTAACTTTATGGCAGAATGGTCTCTCCTGGTCTTCTCATCACTGCATTAAACTGGCTGTCCTCTGGAGATGATGAGCACCAGCAAGTGACTTAAATACACTATTTGTTGTCAAAGGCTTTCGTGGCTGGAGTTCATTATTTGCTGTAGATTTTCCAGGTTGTGTGGCCATGGTCTTGGCATTGTAGGACCTGACGTTTTGCCAGTAGCTGTGACTGGTATCCTCATAGGTATAACACAGAAAAATGGAGTACTCTCTGTGTCAAGGTGAATTTGCTTGCCATATAGAAAAGTGTTAACTTTGGAAAACAACTCTGAACTATAGCAACCTGTAAAATCATTTCAGAAATTCTCAGTTGTGTAAGTCAACCTCAAAATATGAAGCCAGTGTATCCAGACAGTGACAGGTTTAATCAGCTGAGCCAGCTACTGCCGCTTTTTAAAACTAGCCCAAATGCCTTGTAACAATAATTCCCTTCCTGAGCATTCTCATACCGTGAGTGAACAGATTTCCCCACCCCAAACTTGTTGCGACACATCTGTTTTATATTGTGCATGCCGGTTTTGTGCTGAACCCTCCAGCATAGAGCAGTCTCAGTTTCTCCCTCTCTGAATCATTTATTCTGCATTCCAGAGCTGAGTTATTTGCTAGGGGAAGGGAAGAATTATGTGCTCCATTCAGTACTTTGGACATTAAAAGCTGCTTTTAAGCACATGTAAAATCTGCAATATGTAAGTATGACTATGAAGCTAGTTAGAAACTGGAGGCAGCACATGGTAGTTTGGATGATAAAAACTTTCTGAGGGTTTTTTCTTTCTTTCTTTCTTCCTTCTGTGGCTTTTTATTGATTATAGCTGGCTAACTTGGAGCACAGACTTTATAGGTTATCTTCGGTAAGGTACAGTCTGTGCCTGCAATAGAGGCTTTGTGTGTGTTTTAATATGATAATGATGGATGATCACATAATTTGCTTTTGAAAGGATAACTGTAACTCTGTTAAAAGTGTAAACTTTAATGTGGAAAGCTTGCATTGATCAGCCTTGCTCAGTGTTCTTCATAATTTTAAATCATTTGCAAATGAATGGTGATATGTTTTATAAATGATACAAGTTTACTCCTTTATAAAATAAAATGTCATCTTAGCAATTCCAGCATTGATCAGTATCACAGCAGTAGGTTCTCCCCTATTCCTGTTGTTCTTTTCCACCCTCCAATACTATTGTGCTTCCTGTTGCATCAAATCTGTTGCTCTTTGAAAAATACTTTGGGTTCTGATTTGAAAATTTTGACTTGCAGTGCAGCTAAAATTATCATAAATGCTTAGAAACCCTGAATATACCAGTGCAACATAAGCAGGAGTAAGTAAATGTTCAATTTGAATTCTATGAAACAAATGATAATTTGTTGTGCGATGTACGAAATAAGTTCAGTTAACAGTGCTTGCTTCATATTTACATTTTCTGGCATCCTGCAGAAGGAAATTAGTTTAATTTAAGGTTTAAAAAAATCCCTTTAATTTACTTTGTTTCAATCTAGTGGCAAATATACTAAAATACAAATGACATCTTTCTGCCTTATATAATTAGTTTGGCTTGAAACTGGGAGACACAGTGTTATATCCTTGTGAAATATTTATCCATGTGCTTGTTGAAAGTATAAATCCAGCAGTAAACAGCAGCACTGCTAGAATGTTCTTCATCAAAGATAAGAAGTGGGTTACTTTTAACTCTGACAAAAGAAGTTGTGTTCCTTTTGAACTGCAATTTGCTTAATGAAAGCCACAGTGGCTTTTTTGTATATGTAAATAATTATAGAATGCAGCAGCAGCTAGGCTGTCAGTGAGAGTGCCTAGTGATCACATGTCTGAGCAGCACTGCATCCCATTCCCATTGATTCTCAACTGAGGGCTAAGGATCCTTCACAATATCTTTGCAAGTGTCCATGTTTCTAAGTTGGTTCAGCCTTCACTGACTGTTTTGCAAATTTGTCTGAGGTTGTTATAACTTTAGTCTGTGGTATCAGGTGATGTTTCCAATTTTTCTCTTTTACAAAAGCAAGCACCATTCATTTATATGAATTCATTCTATTTAGAGCTGCCATTAAATAGCGTTGAGAAACTACAGCTGTTACAGAATGCTGGCTGGAGTGGGTCATAAGTATCACTCAAGTCTTGTTCCATCTCTGCTGGCATCCATTTTGTTTCCAAGCCCAGTTCAAGGTGCTGGTATTGACCTTTAAAGCCCTATACAACTTGGGATCTGGATACTTTAAGGATCACCCACTCCCATATAAATCTACCCAACTATTACAATCATCTTCAGGGGCCTTGCTTTGGGTGCCCTTGTGATCTGAGGTCAGCCTGGTGGCAAACTGAGAAATGGTGTTCTCACTCATGACACCAAAACTGTGGAATTCCCTCCCCAGATAAATTTATAGGTCCACTTTGTATCATTGCCCTCAGTGGTAAAGACTTTTTTGTTTCATTGGGCATTCCCATCTTGATGCTCTTTAGTGTTCAGTTTCTGGTTATCATTAGTACTGTTTTTAAAGCTGATTAGTATTGCAATTTTATCTGTTTGTCATCTTGAGGTCCCTAATTGGGCAGAAAGGCAGGATACAAATATTTCAAATAAAAATAAATATGACATGAGATTTGTCATAGTGATCACTTGTTTGAAGTAGTCAGTTGGGAAATATGTCCTCTTTTTTGCTTTTCAAAATATGGCAACCCTAGGTTATCCCTTTATTGAAATTTGTTAGTATATATAAAGTAATGGTCAGAGGTAGTCCATAAGATCTCCTTTAAAAAAAAAAAGCAGTCAGAAATATCTGCTTGAGTTCATGCAAGCTAATATTAGTGTTAGATTTGAGTCCAGGAGCACCTTATAGACCAACAAGAGTTTCACAGTATAGAGAGTCAAAGCTCCCTTCATCAGACTTGAGTAGAAATAGAGATTTCTGAGTCCTTTTATTCTAATCAGTTTGATTAGAGCAGAGGGGAAATGCCTGGGGACCGAAAATCATCACCTGTAGTGAGATAAGAATCCTGTGTCCTTATTTAGACCTGGGGGGTGGTCCCTTGTTTTGAATTTCTGAATTAAGGGAAGGTCAGCAATTTCACATTGAAGAAATCGTTATTTTACATTTAGAGTAACACTGACATGTTACCAATATGCTCTAAAATTATTCAAAATGGTTACAAATGATCTGTTGATCTATTAATAGATCTATTTGAAACCTTAAATTGGCATCCGGTCCCTTGTAGTTCGAAATGAGCTAGTTCTTTGTTGTTTCTCAGTTGCACAGTCAAGTCCAACTCTTCATGACTCCATGGACCACATCATGCCAGGCCCCCCTATTTTTTGTCATGCTCTGGAGTTTGCTTAATTTCATGTTCGTTGCATCGATAACACTGTCTAACCATCTCATCCTTTGTCGTCCCCTTCTTCTTTTTCCTTCAGTCTTTCCCAGCATCAGAGTCTTCTCCAGTGAGTGCTCCCTTCTCATTTGGTGGCCAAAGTATTTGAGCTTCAGCTTCAGTATCTGATCTTCCAGGGAACAGTCAGGGTTAATTTCTTTTAGGATTGACTGATTCGATCTCCTTGCAGTCCAAGGGACTCTCAAGAGTCTTCTCCAACACCATAATTCAAAACAATCTATTCTTCAGCGCTGGGCCTTCCTTATAGTCCAGCTCTCACAGCCATACATTATTACTGGGAATACCATTGCTTTGACCATATGGACTTGTTGGCAGGATGATGTCTCTACTTTTTAATATGCTGTCTAGGTTTGCCATCAATTTCCTCACAAGGAGCAGGCGTCTTTTAATTTCATGGCTGCAGTCACTGTCTGCAGTGATCTTGGATCCCAGGAACATGAAGTCTGTCATTGCTTCCATGGCTTCCCCTTCTATTTGCCAAGGAGTGATGGGGCCAGATGCCATGATCTTAGTTTTTTGGATGTTGTGTTTCAAGTCAACTTTTGTGCTCCCCTCTTTCACCTCCTTTTTCACCCTCCTCTTTCACACCTTCACTTTCTGTCATTAGAGTGGTATCGTCTGCATATCTGAGGCTGTTGATGTTTTTCCAAGCAATCTTAATTCTGGCTTGGGATTCATCCAGGCCGGCATTTTGTATGATGTATTCTGCATATAAATTAAATAAGGTGACAATATACATTCTTGTCGTACTCCTTTTCCTACGCTAAACCAACCAGTTGTTCCATATCTGGTTCTAACTGGCACTTCTTGACCCTTATACAGGTTTCTCAAGAGACATGTGAAGTGGTCTGGTACTCCCATCTCTTTAAGGACTTGCCATAGTTTGTTGTGACCCACACAATCAAAGGCTTTAGCGCAGTCAATGAAGCAGAAGTAGATGTTTTTCTGGTACTCCCTTGCTTTCTCCATAATCCAGAGCTAGTTCTGTCCTGTGGCAATTACAGAACAGTTAAAGCACCTAAGCTAAAGGAATTATGCTTGTTGACCTCTCTGAGGCATCACTTCAAAGGTCTCTGTAATGTTCCATAAAACAAGGATCTTAGGGCTAATGTCACAGTGGAGACTCAGACCAGAGCACCCCTCTGGTGTGCCATGACCTTGACTAGAGATAAAAAATGTCCTGTCAAACATTTGTTTAGTTTTTGGAAAGAAGGAGTTTTAACAGTATGGAAGGTGGTTCAGAGGCTCAGGCTCTGGTTTTAGGGATGGTCAAGAAGAGGAGGCTTGATTCCTTCATCCCATTAAGTCCAGGGGTCCAGCCCAGCGAGTGTTCTGCCTAGACAGGACACAACTGCTGATCTGCAAAGGATTTTAAACGAAGCACTGCACACTCTGCTGGAGCAGGTGACGGAAATAAACCGAAAGCTGGACGCACAGCAGGCTCAAGTCAATGGAAATACTAAGAAGATTGACCAACATGAGCAGGAACTTAAAGAAGTCAACACCAATGCCAAGAAGCTGCAAAAACAAATGCAGACAATGGTGAAGAAGTGTCTAGAAGATGAGTCTCAACTACTACAGCTACAAATCGAAAGGGCAAGCTATGTCCTGAGATTTCAGGGGATTCCTGAGGAAAAAGGGGAGAACCTCATGCAGATAATGAGTGAAGCCCTGGGGCAAATGGCAGACATGAAAGCGGAGAATCTGCAAAGCGACATAGATACGGTCTTTAGATAGTACACAGAATTTATAAGGAAAAATGATCTGATGGGAGAAGTGACAGTGAGATTCTCCAGAAGAAGAGTGAGAGATCAAATTCTCAAAGCGGCTAACAGAGTTACCCTGAAAATCAAGGGCAAAGAGGTAAAGGTTTTAAAAGACATTCCATTTGAAGTAAGGAGGAAAAGACGCAAATATAAAGTCTTGATCTTATTTTTACAAAAGAAGCAAATTGCCTACAGATGGATACTACCTGAAGGAGTCATCTTTAAGTTTGTCAACGGAAAGGAGAAAATTGACTCTGTTGAGAAGGCAAGAGAATTCTTGCACGTTCATAGTCGTCCAGCAGACGGGGAAGAAGGAGAAGAAGGGGACAATTCCAAGGAGGGGAGTGGAGATGGAGCGAAGCCATCGTTTAGCGAAAAATCAGACTCTAAATTGGGGCCTCTGGCCCCCAAAGTGGGCTACAAATTGAGGAAGAAGAGGGCTAAGAAGTGATTTGTTATCATAACTCTGAAGTTCTAAAAAATGTATAAATTATATTGTCTTAAATTTTTTATGAAGTCACAGTAGATGTGGACTACAGATTTGAAATTTATAGAAGAAGATGACCACGTTCACTGGTCTAATGTGAAGTTTAAGCAGTTTGTATGACACCCATTCTTGGGTTTTTAGAGGTACTTTTTCTTTTTTCCCTTAGTGTGTAGACCCTTCCCTTATTTCTTATGTAATATTTTAGTTTTAGAAATTGCAATAAAAAATTCCTTTGGGGGGGCCAAAAAAAAAAGAAAAAAGAAAAAGTCCAGAGATGGGTACTTTGGAATTTTGAGATGGGTGGTGGGTATTACCCCAAAATGACTGACACAGAAGGTAGAGACAAACACAATACCTTCCAAAGAACTGCATGACAACCACACTGAACACATAAAGCTGTCTCATTCAGAGTTTGTCTATCACTCTGTCAAGGTTAAGATCTGTACTTTGGCTGGAAGCAGGGTCCAACAAGCCTGGAGAAAGAAGGGGTGGGCTTCTACTCCTGAATATATATCTCCCTTCATGCAACAGCCCAGCTTCATGGACTCTAAGATAAGAACAAAGCTCACTCTCTGCCTTCCAAAAGATGCTGAGGGCAACCGTTGATCGGGGCTATTGTCCTGATCCTCCAATAGTTGCAGCTGCTATTGCAGCCATGGAAAACCCTTTCATTTGAATGAAGACAGCCAATAACAATCCCTGACTTACAATGGCCCTGCTCACTTTTTGAAAAGCTTGGCAGATGCTGGAAAGGTATTGGCAGGTGCCATGGCAGCCATGGACACCACAGTGGGAAATGCTGCATTATGTTATTAGTGCACTGTACGGAAGTTGAATGATTAATTACACTGCCTGTCTCAAATCCTTTCTTTTAATAAAGTTGTAGCCCATTAATCATGAAGAAACCAGGGTCCACTTTCCTTATTCTGCGTCCATCTGCAGTTAGTTTGCATATCATCATATTGGCTTATCTTGTCATACAACGTTTAAACAAAAAACTTAAGCATCCTTACATGGCTAAGAAAGAGTGGTATTAATTTTGGAAATGTAGTTGAACTATGTGACCTACCTACCTACTTTTCCACTTGAGTATTTCTAGTTCTCAGAAGGTATTATTTCTTGTTTATATCTATGTTGTCCAGATGGGAATAGAATAGAGAGGCTTTCCTTGGTCTTGCATGAAAAGTTGACATCTGTTGCACTTTAAAGCTGATTTCTAAGTGAATTTGTAATCCTAATAAGAGGATGAACTTGGAATAATGACTTCATTTTTAAAAAAGAAGTATTTTTCAATTTATTTTGAAACAAGTTAGGGAAGGAGGCTTACATAGGTAAGGAAAGAGTAAGCATAGCTTAGTAGCTTGTTAATTTTTTCTAGAACATGCTAGGAATTTCTTAGTATTGTGAAACTACATTTTATGCAAATCATGACATGCTTTGGAGCATGAAAATTTTACTAGAACATTCTGGGAGTCTCCTGTAGCAAATGGAGAAAATTAAAACTTTAACCGTGAGAGAATGGCAAAAAAAAAGCAATATCTCTTTCAAAGGTGATTTCTCTTTCAAATATGTCCTGGTTTTAATGGGGAAGATGAACCCTTGCTTATGTTTGAAGATAGTAATTGACAGCTGGCACGAAACAGTTATTGGTAGCAATATGGGAAAGAAAAAGGAATGGTGGCAGACAGGGCTATTTTTGGGCAGGAACACACAGGAACGGAGTTCCGGCTGGCATCAGAGTTGGCCATGCCCACTACAGCCAAAACCTCTGCATGCGTGGCTATAGAGGGAAGGCCTGGAGAGCAACCCCTCCCCCGGCGACTCCGAGGCAGGTGGGCCAGGGGGGCCCTGGAAGGATTGGGGAGCATTTAAATGCCTCCCCGTGCCTTCCCTGGCCTGTCCAAGGGCTGGCTTGTTTGGGCTCCCCACAGCCGCCAGGCAAGCCAAGGGAATGCATGGGTGTGTGGCCTAATATGCTAATGAGCTGTACTGTCAGGGGCGTGTCCTAATATGCTAATGTGCTCCTTCTGTCGGGTGTGGCCTATTAATGAGTTCTTGCTGGGCTTTTTCTACAAAAAAAGCCCTGGTGGCAGACATTTCCTGTATCTTATTAAGAGACCCTCAATCAAACAAAATTTTGAATCCTAATCAGCATGAGCAGAATTATGCTAGATGAACACAGCTTCCTTACTTTGCCTTTGCCACTGCAGCCTTCTCCTGTAGGTCAGTAGACTCTAAGGAAAAGTGAATGGGGAATTGTAGTGGGAGGGGGGGAACATCATAAATTGCCCTTGTCTCCTTTGACAAGAGAAATGCTGTTCTACTGCTGGAACTGCTGTTACGCTAATGGAATGGAAATTTAGGACAAAACCCAAAATGGTGTTGTACCTTCTGCCTCTGTCCACCTTTGTGTTTTTTAAAAAGCCAAGCAAGAGCTATTGTTAGAAACTATCATTAGAGTTTATGCAACATGATAGCCTTCAATTTTCTTCAGACCAGGTAATTGTATACATTTTTATTATTGCAAATTTTATGGAAGTGGTATGGAAACAAATGTACCATTTCATTTTAAATGGTCCACACCCTGTACTCTTTGAAAAGGCTTTCTGTATCAGTATTTTTCAGCTCCATTATAATAAAAATACTTGCTTGCATTAGTAAAAGTTAAGCATTTAAGGAATATGCAGTTGGGAATTTATTAATCAAGGTCTGATCCAAACAATTTCCAGTTATAAGTATGGTAAATGTTTGTATGTGAATAGAAATATTTCTGGTATTCAGGACCAGGAGTGGCCAGAAGCCTCTAGGCCTGACTATTTATTTTAGTGTCGCACAGTCTGGTTTCAGTTCCCTAGGCAGTGGAAGGAAGGAGAGAGGAAGATTTGGCATTAAGAGATAACATGCATGACAGGGATGTCATTGAATTGGAAGAGTTCCTACCAAATAGGATCATTTTAATGTTTGTTTTTGTGCTCTGCTTTTCCATGTTATGCTATGAGTTACTTTGGAAGGGACCTGGACTTCGACTCAATATAAGTTGCTGTGTTAACACTCTTTTCCTTTGCCCCCACTGCTGCTATTATAGTTAGCTTATGCTTACTACATATTCATTTAGTACAGGTTCTAAAGCTTGCACAATTGCTAGTGACTAAACCTTGTCTTATGTGAGAAGAAGAGTGAGAGATCAGACTGACTGTGCAGTTTTCTTTTGTTTCTCCTTTCCACTTACTATTACTGCTACTAATTCTAGTGTAATTTGTGTTCCATCGTTCAATCATTTGCAATTAATACAGTACAATATTATACTGTGAGTAGATCTGTGTATTCTTTCACAGAACCTGAGTGGTGTATATGCACATCATCTCTGGGGTAATGGGTACAAATTCTGAGAATTCTGTTCCAAAAGGATATGAAAAAGAAGTGAAACTTGAATGTGTTTGCTGATCAAACCTATGGAAACATATACAAAGTAAAAAATAATAATGGAGGGTGGTAATAAAAAAGATTTATTTTTTCTTGCTGATCTGAAGATATGAAGGTATTAAGCATACAAAATACATATTGCTGACATTTTTGAACTTATTCCCATAGAAATGCCTTTTAAGTGCAATATACCTTTGTGTTTTATTCTTGGTCATGATTGGCAAGGTTTTCTAGCCCCAACCTGGAATAGGAGCTAAAGAGAGCTAACAGGTTCCATTTTGGTGGCCAAAGTTGCCTACTTTTAGGCTAGATCCAGATAGTCAGCTGTGTTGGTCTGAAACGGTAGAACAATTTCAAATCCAGTGGCACCTTTAAGACCAACAAAGGTTTATTCAAGGTATGAGCTTTCATGTGCATGCACACTTTATCAAATACATTAGAATGGCAGGGAAGGTTGAAACTTACAGCCAGAGAATGAACAGCAAAATAATCTCAACTTGTTATTTAGTGTCACTTTGCATATCTTGAACATCATCATGTTACATGTTAAGAGACAGTTTGGTGTAGTGGTTAAGGGCGCCGGCTCTAATCTGGAAGAACCAGGTTTGATTCTCCACTCCTCCACTTGCAGCTGCTGGATGACCTTGGGAAAGCCATAGTTCTGTCAGAACTGTCCTTGAAAGGGCAGTTCTTGAAAGAGCTTTCTCAGCCCCACCTACCTCACAGGGTGTCTGTTGTAGGGAGGGGAAAAGAGTTTGTAAGCCACTCTGAGACTTTTGAGTGAAGGGCGGGATATAAATCCAATCTCCTCCTCCTCCTTCTTCTCTGTTTATTCTCTGGCTATAAGTTTGAACCTTCCCTTCCATTCTAATGTATTTGATAAAGTGTGCATGCACACGAAACCTCGTACCTTGAATAAACCTTTGTTGGTCTTAAAGGTTCCACTGGATTTGAAATTTGTTCTACATTCCACCCTCTGTGTGTCATTTTGCCCCTAATGATGACATAAGAAATGTGTTAATGCGTTCTTGTCCCACTGTTATTTAAGAATCTCACACCTCTACCTGAGAACAAGGCCAAGTGTGACTGTTTCTCCAACTTTGTATCTGTCACTTTTCTGCCCACTGCCTTTCTCCCAAAATGTACCTGCCAGCAGTGGAACAAGAAGGGATGCTGTTGTGATCTTCATTAGTTGATGACAGCATTGTGGGTGGCAAGGTCCCTCTAAAAATACATTTCCTGAGAGTTTTGGCACCCAGAATGCTACCACTGTCCAAAGAAAGCTGCAGGAGCTCTTTTTTATGTAGCCACACCAGGAAAGTTTTGGCTGGCAAGGCAAAGTATGGTTGTGATGAGATGGACTGAGGCTGTATTAGGGTCAGGTTTGATGCAGGTTTCTTCATGAGTAAGGGGTTAGCAGTAAACACAGTCTGAGTGTGTTCTCACAGGACAGCTGCTTTTCAGGACAGGCACAGAATCTGATATTCTATTCTAAGTCAGTAAAGAATATGCCGTTTCCTTTATAATACATTTGAACAGTACAGGCTAGAAGAAGTCATATATCGAGATGTATTTTCTGAATTTCGTCACAGTTTCTAGTTTCTAAGAACTGGTTCCAGAATACATAATAAAATATATGACTCTAGTGGTACCTACAATTTTTATGTTGTAGTAAAATGTACTCTCTGGAGGTGAATTCTTCAAATTGTGAACAAGCCAGTCCAGTTTGGTTACATTTTATCTAGTTTATGTACTTTCAAAATCACTTGGCTAAATACAGCTTTAAAACTTGTATTTCCTTTGTGCTCTAAAGTAAAAGGGGGTGAGGAACTGTTTCATATCTCAGACACGTACTTTGTCACTTTTTTTCTCTAAAAGCATACATAAAGGGCCTATCTCCATTTTTACAAGAGGGCTTAGATGGTGATGTTTCTTTTAGAGACAACTGGGACAAGTCTTTTAATTAGCTGTGTGTCCCCCCCCCAAAAAAACCCCAACAACAACACTAGCTGTCACTTCCTGCGTTACATTTCTAAGCTGAACATGTATCATTTAGTAAACTGGGTGCTTGAATTAGTTATTCTGCATTAGTTATTCCCATCTTTAAAATATGTCTCAGAATATTTCATTTGATTGTATTTGGGCACCACCATCTTCCTACAGTTGTTAGCTATGCATACAAGGCTCCAATAAACAGACCAAATAAAAGTGATTTAATTTATTGATGGCATCATTTACAATCAGTTTAGAGTTCTTGAACTTACTGGGTATACATACTATTGCACAAAACAAATGACTCAGAACTGGAGGGGGGGATTGGAGGGTGGGAGGAAATCAACTTATGTAGGGCATCTAGACTGCCTTTTGCTGTATCCCATTCATTTCATTTCAGCCTATGCATGTTTATACCTTTTTTAAACAATGTATCCATAGTTGTTCAGCCCTCCAGAATCAATTCCGAAGATCATTGCCAGGCAGAGCAATACTCTGTTGTGATTGTGCTGCGGTGGCCAGCCACAGTGTAACTATGGCACCGCTAGTCCTTTCCCTATGGGGATACAGCAGCCAGCACACAAAACTGGTCAGTTTGCATTGTTTTCTGAGTGTAAATGGGGTAGTGTCCATAGCAACTATGCTGCTGTTGTCAGTGGAGACATTGCACTGAGGTGGTGGCACTGTGATGGACAGGGCACCCAGAACCAATCCGGCAGTGGTGGAGAGGGGTGGGCTGCAAGAGTTGTGCTTGTTGTTAGCAGCACATACACCATCCCCTTAAAGGGATCAATGTCCATCAGCAATCCTGGGTACCTGACAGTGGGAAGGGGTTTGAGTTCACCCCACAGGCATCCAGAGCTGCCTCAATGCCCACAAAGAGCACAGGGTCTGTTGCTACCCTATGCATTTGTGGATGTCCTCTGCTCACTGCCAGGCATGCTTCTCAGCAGCCCGACCACACTGCCAAGGGCACCCTCACACCACCACCCTGGCCACCCCTGCAGAGCAGGAAAAGGGGCCACCAGGGTGGGCTCAGATGTGGGGCATGCAGCAGTACCCTCAGATCTTCCAGTTGCCTTCTTAATGGAGCAGAAGTGGTCTTAGACTGGAATGACTGTCATCCCAGAGCAATCTGTGCCCAGAGACTGTCATTTGAAATCCAGTACCCTCCCCATCCCCCTCCAAAGACATCAAGTTTGCCCGCTGCATTGGCTTCCCTCTCAGCCATTTACTCTGTGGAACCTCGTGATCCCTTGCCCCATCAGTAATACCTTCCCAGATGTCTTCCCCCAGGTGACAGAAGCCCCCCATTTCCAAGAGCAGGCACACAGTTATGAACTTCATTCATTCACTCTATTGCCCACCTTTCTCCACCATGAGAACCCCAAGTGGCTTACATCGTTCTTCTCTCCTCCACTGTATACTAACAGCAACCCTCTGAGCAATGCTCCCTCTAAACTGTGGAGTCTTGTGAGCAAAAATTCTACATTGTGAGCTACTGGCATTAAAGTTGTGAGTGAGCGATCTGGCTACTGCATAACTTGGTTTGCTCTGGAGCCATCCTTCCTGAGCTAAGACAAAAATGTGTGAGCCAGAGGCTAAAAACCTGTGAGCTAGCTCACACTAACTCAGCTTAGAGGGAACACTGCCCGTGAAGTAGGTTAGGCTGAGAGTGTGCAGCTGACACAAGTGGGGATTGAAACCTGGGTCTCCCAGATCCTAGTCTCACACTCTAACCACTGCACCAAGCTTGTTTATTCATCTAGACCACCCTCTGGCCTATCCCGCCTTCACACATCAGCCTACGAGATGGGGGACAGGCCTGGTTTTAGGTCAGCCTTGGAGGTACTGCTGGGCACCTGCAATGTTTGGCAGACAACTATGACCAGTGGCATCTGCACAACCATCCACAGCCACTCAAGGCATCCAAGAGCCCTCCCTCTTGGCTGTGTCATCAGGCAGCCCTCAAGGAGAGTCACAGATGGGGTGGGGCAGGGGGGGACATTGAGCTCCTGTTACGCAGTCAGATGTGTTGCTGTGACAGGCACTGCAAATGCAGCCCCATGGTGGGGTTCACCATTAATGCCACCCCTTAAGGCATATGATGGTGCCATCTGAATTACTCTCACCTGTCCTGGGTAGAAGTGCTCAGGGACTGGTAATGATCCATCCACAGCAGCACCTGCAGCTGATGCTCAAGGCTCTGATCCTGCAGGGAAATGTGTCAAAGATTCTCCTGGTAAGCTGGTCTGCCACGGAGTAGAGCAGCTACAAGATGCCCCTCACAACCCACCAATGAGTTCTGTCCTCTCCTGAGAGGGGGAAACAGGCACAGGACTCAGCTTAGGGCTGAAAACATCACCCGCAAGCAGGTCCCAGGAAACTGTTCTGGGATTTTCCCATGGCATGTTAGGGGCCATGGTGCTGGAAAGCCGTGGTTTGTGCCACTCCTGCATGAACCGAATTCTGGGCTTGAGTGAGGGAGATGCCATTCCTGGGGTGACACCCATCCTCAGGCAAGGGTTACAGGAGTGCAGGTTTGGATTCCTTGCCCTTGCTTACCTGTCAGTGCATGGTTGCCCTTTTAGGTTGAGCCTTCAAAGGTGGGGTACCTGTTTGGGTTCTGAAATGGGAGAGGTCAGCCACAGAGTATGGACTTTGCTCTCCTCCTTGGATGTTAGCACTAAGTCCTCACCCTGTAGTGCCCTCTCTGTGCTTTTCCCATCACCAAAGTGCCTCACTGCTTCATCTAAGTCTACATGGCAGGGAGCTGTCAGACAGCATATCATGCCACACTCCATACTCTGGAGTTGTGGGGCGATCTACTGGAACCGTTTGTGGGGCAAGCCAAGCCATGATTGGGTGCTGGGGAGGTGTGGGATTTGCTGATTGGGTGTGCACCTGGTTGTTTTCCTGAGCTTTTTGGGTTCCCATGGGCATGGCCACAGCTGAGTGTGTGTGTGTGGGGGGGTGTAAATCGGGAGTTACCATGGCCGCCAGTGAACTGTGAGGGGATTTTTGCTGGTGCAGTTTTGTGCCTCTTTTGGAGGGGCATTCCCATGCTGAAAATGCTTTGAGAGCCAACTGATTGGTGGCACAACCACACTCCACCAGCATGTGACTGCAGCATAGCTGTTCCACTGAAAGTGCACAGTACAGCCCTGCTCATGCCCTGCACCAATGTGAATGCCCCTTACACTGGTATAAATCCAAGTTACGCCCATGTAGGGGTCAGTCAGCTCCCTATTCTGATTGGCTACCCCCCTCAGGATTGCTCTGTTAACCTCCCAACATTTTCAAAATTGTACCTACAGGTATACCAGAGAACCAGAAATGCTCCCAAAGATCAACACATCCTGTATATGAACATAGCATAAATAATGGGGAGACCAGACAAGACTCACTGGAAAAGACAATAATGTTTGGAAAAGTTGAAGGCTGTACAAAAAGAGGAAGATCCAGCATGAGAAGGACTGACTCAATCAAGGAAGCCATGGCCTTCAGTTTTCAAGATGTGAGCAAGGCTGTCATTGATAGGACTTCTGGAGATCATTAATTGATAGGATCTCCATAAGTCACAAGGCACTTGAGGGCACATAACACATACAAGGGAGAAGTTGTTGGAGGAGACAAACATCAGAGATTGTTGTAAAGGGCTGATGGGGAAAATTGTTGCAGAGTTCATTGCAAAGAGCTAATGGGGAGCTGATGGGGACAGAGAAATGGCAAAGTTGATCAAAGCTTAGTAATGTTTCTTGTATCTTTTGCTATGAGAACATTTAATTATCTCTGTTATAGTACTGTCATGATCTTTATTTATTGGTATTCTTTTATATTTTTCGTGTGTGTGTGTGAGAGAGAGAGAGACAGAAGAGGAGGAGGGGGAGGGGGAGATTGGATTTATACCCTGCCCTTCACTACCCAAAGGAGTCTCAGAACGGTTTACAATCTCCTTTCCCTTCCCCGCCCCACAATAGACACCCTGTGAGGTAGGTGGTGCTGAGAGAGCTCTGACAGAAACTGCTCTTTTTCAAGAACAGCTGTGCCAGAACTACGGCTTGCCCAAGGTCACCCAGCAGGTGGAAGTGGAGGAGTGGGGAATAAAACCCGATTCTCCCAGATTGGAGTCCGTGCACTTAGCCACTACACCAAAAGAGAGAGAGCATGTGTACACCTGGACGTCATGGCAACCTATGGTGACTGATCCATACTGGGGGCCTGGAGGATATTCAAAGAGGTGGCTGAATAAAGCCTGCCCCCACCTCCTGACTACTGGTATTCCAAGGAGGTACCCCACTTAAGTACTTGCCAGAGTCTACCCTGCTTAGCTTCCAAGATCAGACGAGATCAGGCTTGCCTGGACTATCCAGGTCAGGGCCTGTTCATGATTTTTAGATAATTCAGAAGGTTAATACTGTATAGACAAAATGCTCCCTGGTTTCTACTGCATCTTATAGGTTTCTACGTGACACTTGCCAAACAGGCAGATTTGCAAAAATGCTTGAAGGTGTTCTTAGTTCTGGTTTGAAATTAGCTAAGGTTGTGGAGGTGTAATCTTTTCTTTATTTTCATTTCAAGAAATCATATATCAGCATAACCTCCTGATTCTGACTCTTCCGTCCTATACCAAATTATGTATTTTTTGTGTTTATGTGTGTGAAGGGAAGGAATAGTATCTAGTTTAATGAGGTTTGTAATTATGCTTTCTCTGTCCTCAGAGAGTTTTAGGTCCTCCTCACCCCAGGTGTGGAAGTAATCTCAAAAGATGAAAAATATAGTTATACGTTTTTTTTATTACAACAAAATAGACTGCTGTTGGTGAAAGCAGTGAAATTCTTGGTGGAAGCATAATCATGCCAAGGCCAAATGTTTGCAGCTTTAGGCTGGATTGTAAGTGACTGTTTGCTCATTTGCCTTCGAGAAATGCCAGGGAGCTATTTTCCTGTTTATCTGAGGACAGAATTGCCTCTAGGAGACAGGGAAGGCTATTTTTGTAAACTGGGCAGGGTTTGTATCTTTTATTTTTGTGTCAAGCATTCATTGTAGCACAAATTATTAACAAGTATATGTGTGCACAAATGAAGTAGTTAATGCCCTGGTCTTCCTGAGGCCTCAACCCTAGAGGCACATTTAATGCAGGTACAAGTCCGAAATGGCATAGCTGGGGTGCTGCATGTGCCCAGCGGCAAAGATTGCAGCCTTTATCAGTAAGTTTGCATGACAGGAGTGGTGCTAATTGAAGAGTTTACCATTCTGTCAGTTTTAATTGCTTTCAAGGGGTTTTTCTCTTCTCGGTTTAATGAGTGGATGCTTGTTGCACTTTTTGCCTTGTTGAATAGATAATTAAGACCTATTGAATATTCATGCTTGTTCATTGACTGCAGCTTCCTAAAGTATCAGTGAGATGGGAGCACCAAACCACTGTCATCTTATGAGTTGTAAGGAATGGTGGAATGAAGCTGTCTCATGCTTTTAGGTCCTAATTACTTTATCTGATCATTGTGTTTACTTTTAACTAAACACAGAAGAACATGTGTTCTTAATAAGAGATATACGTTATGAGGAAAAGATAACTGCTTGTAGTAGCACAACTTGTTAAGTCTAAATTTCCCATTCACCATGTAAGCAAAAAACTGCAGGCTTCTGCTGAAGATTCAGTTTTCTGAACACCGTGGCGTATAATGGTTTTTGCTAAATAATTTTGCTCTGTGGAGGGTTAAATGACAGTTTCTACTGTCATTGACCACTAGTGGTGAAAATAAATATAATAGGTTTCTAGTACTTGGAACAAAATCCAAGAAGTCCACTCAATCACGTACCCATAAACATTCTAAGAGCACTTTGATTTTATTGGTAAATGATTTATCATTGTGTGATAAAATTCAGTGTAATGTGTAAAAAAAATCCATAGAAATGCTCATAGTGGCCTGGAGTAATCAGATGATTTATTATGTAGCAGCCCTAGTGAACCCAAGCTGCTAACATGTGCAGAAACACAAGTAATAACCCTGGCTGCTAAAGTAGATCAGAAAAGCTCAGTTTCTATTCTACTTTTGGTATGATGGTTTGCTTTGTTGTTTGAGGATATAGTAAGCTTAGCAGCTGAATCATTTCTTGATCATCACTGTCTGGACTAAGTGAGAATACCAATCATCTAACTAAATGGCAGCAAATTTCTTGAAAAGCTGATGACAAATTAATTAAAATGTATTGAACAGTGCAATACTGTATAAAGGCTGGAGAAAATCTGTATACTTTTGTAGCACTGTAAATCACTGAGCTTAAACAGTATAGTTTGTCAATTGCTTACTGACTTAGACGTGGACCTGTGTAGTTCCTAAGTTCTTTTGACTGCTTCTTTTTTTCTTTCTACTTGCTTTGAGCAGATAGTTTGCTAACTGGGAATCTCTGGGCTCATGTATACTCCATTTCTCAGAAGGGCAGGGTTTTTTTCTGGGAGAACACGCTGGAATGGCATTCTGGAACCTCTTCAACAAAATTCTTTTAAAAATGTTTAAAAGTTCATGAGTTTTCAGTATACAGATTGAAAACTTCATTTCCCTCTTGAGAGTCCCAGCACCTCTTTTTTTTTCTTTTTTTTTAAAGCTCTACTGAAGGGTATTCTTTGCTTCAAGTTTCAGAGTTAACTATGATGTGTGTTATGTTTGGACTACACCTTAATGCAAGGCATAGTTCTGAAACACAGTCTGTGACTCTGATGGAGGTGAAATACTACTGATTTAGCTGTGAAACAGAGAAAAGAATGCTTATAGAGAATGGGCCTGTAAATTGCTTCTGATAGCGTAGCAATGGTTAAAGTGTTCGGATAAAGTTGCAACCCAGTAGCAACATTTGTGTAATTTAAAATGCAAATACAAAACTGATAAGCTTTTTTTTTGTTGGGTTTTATCTTTGATGTATTTTCTATATTAATAAAAAATTTAGTGCAGTGGCTGTCTGTGCTACTGGTGGGCAGAAGGTCTGACCTGGAATTTAAGGCATCACCTGTTCTGGATGGGGTTGCACTCCCCTTGAAGGAACCGGTATGTAGTCTGGTGATGCTTTTGGCCCCAGACCTACTTCTGGATCAGCAAAGTGGTAGCTTGGGCAGGAGTGCTGTTTACCAGTTTACCAGTTAGCCATCTGTGGCCTTTCCTGGGCAGAAAAGATCTGCCCACTGTGGTTTATACCCTTGTTACATCTGGATTAGATTACTTCAGCTCTGGTTTTTCTTCAAATCACATAAATCTTTTGCCTTTTACAATGTACCCTACATGGGAATACCCTTGAGAAGTGTATGGAAACTTCATTTGGTACATAATGCTGTGGCCAGGATGTTCACTGGAGTGGGTCATTGGGACCATATCACTCCAGTCTTGGTCCATGTACACTGACTCCCAGTTTGTATTTGGGCCCAATTGAAGGTGCTGGTCTTGATCTTCAAAGCCCTATATGGTTTGGAACCAACATCCAAGAGTTCTGAAAGAACTCAAATGTGAACTTGTGGATCTTCTGACAAAAATGTGTAATCTTTCCTTAAAATCTGCCTCCATTCCTGAGGACTGGAAGGTAGCTAATGTCACCCCCATCCTTTAAAAGGGTTCCAGAGGAGATCCAGGAAATTACAGGGCAGTCAGTGTGATGTCAATACCGGGTAAGTTGGTGGAAACCGTTATTAAGGAGAGAATTAGTAGGTACATTGATGAACAAAACCTATTGAGGAAGTCTCAACATGGGTTCTATAAGGGAAGATCTTGTCTCACTAACCTGTTAGCGTTCTTTGAGGGGTGAACAAACATGTGGATAAGGTGGATTCAATAGATGTTGTTTACCTTGACTTCCAGAAAGCTTTTGATAAAGTTCCTCATCAAAGGCTCCTAAGTCATGAGATAAAAGGACACGTCCTCTTGTGGATCAAAAACTGGCTAATTAATAGGAAACAGAGAGTGAGTATAAATGGGTAATTTTCACAATGGCACGTGGTAAGCAGTGGGGTACTGCAGGACTCAGTACTGGGTCCAATGCTTTTTAACTTGTTCATTAATGATTTGGAGTTGGGAGTCAGCAGTGAAGTAGCTAAATTTGTGGATGACACAAGATTGTTCAGGGTGGTGAGAACCAGGGAGGATTGTGAGGCACTCCAAAGGGATCTGTCGAGGATGGGCAAGTGAGCATCAACATGGCAAATGGGGTTCAATGTGGCCAAGTGCAAAGTAATGCACATTGGAGACAAAAATCCTAACTATAAATACATGTTGTTGGGGTCTGAACTGGCAGAGACTGACCAAGAGAGAGACCTTGGAGTCGTAGTAGATAACTCACTGAAAATGTCAAGACACTGTGCAACTGCAAGAAAAAAGGCCAACACTATGCTGGGGATTATTAGGAAGGGAATTGAAAACAAATCAGCCAGTATCATAATGCCCTTGTATGAATCTATGGTGCAAGCTCATTTGGAATACTGTGTGCAGTTCTGGTCACCACACCTCAAAAAGGATATTATAGCACTAGAAAAAGTGCAGGAAAGGGCAACTAGAATGATAAAAGGGTTGGAACACTTTCCCTATGAAGACAGGTTAAAGCACTTGGGGCTCTTTAGCTTGGAGAAATGACAGCTGAAGGGTGACGTGATTGAAGTTCACAAGATTATGCATGGGATAGAATAGGTAGAGAAAGAAGTACTTTTCTCCCTTTCACACAATACAAGAACTTGTAGGCATTCAATGGAATTGCTGAGCAGTTGGGTTAGAACAGATAAAAGGAAGTACTTCTTCACCCAAAGAGTGATTAACACATGGAATTCACTGTCACAGGAGGTGGTGGTGGCTACAAGCATGGAGAGCTTCAAGAGGGAATTAGATAAACATATGGAGCAGAGGTCCATCAGTGGCTATTAGCCACAAGGTATAGATAGGAACTCTCAGTCTGGTTATGCTGATTCTTGGTGCTTGGGTTGGGGTGACAACAGTGGGAGGGCTTCTAGTGTCCTGGCCCCACTGGTGAACCTCCTGATGTCATCTGGTATTTTTTTGCCACTGTGACAGAGTGTTGGACTGGATGGGCCATTGGCCTGATCCAACACTGGCTTCTCTTATGTTCTTATGTTCATACCTGAAGGGTTGCCTACTCTCTTATGAACCTGCCCAACCACCATGGTCATCTTCACAGGCCTTGCTTCGCATGCCCCCAGCTTCTGAGGTCAGATAGGTAACAATCTGGGAAAGGTCCTTCTTGGTTATAGCACCAAAAACGCTGGAACTTTCTCTCTTCTTCTGCCATCTTCCATCAGCAGGTGTAGCCTTTTTTGTTGCATTTGTCAATCCCTCAGTGATCCCTCCTTCCTGATCAATGTTTATATTGCTGTTTTTATATCTTGGTATGTATTTCAACTTTTTAATTTGTTTTAACGATGTGTGTTGGGGAGTTGAATTTAATGGTTTTAAAATGTTATTTTATCATGCATGTTTTAAATTGTTAGCGACCTTGTTTGCCCTTGTGAGTGCAGAAAGGAGGGATACAAAATGTGTAAATAAATAATAGAAGCAAAATGACATAAATGCACTTATCTCAGCTGAGGACCTCATATGTCTCAAAGCAGAGCAGGGGTATACATATACACAAGGGAGCATGCCTGATCCTATTGTATGTAAAGGCTTTGTGTGTAGAACATTGGGAACATTTCAGAAATGAAACCTAAATATGCATGATCACCTATATTGCCTTCAAATGTACATTGCCCATAATGCAAAGTATGCAACTCAAAACAAATGTTCTTTTCATGATTTGCCTCTTATACCTGAGTGAGTTTGTGGGAGTGTGTCTGCTATAAAAGGACCAATTTTACATTTCAGTTTTATTGCATTTCCTACAAAGTGAAAGCAATAACATTTATACTTTACAACTGAGTTACAGTAGTTTGCTTTGTCAAGTTTCATTTGGCATTACTTGGTACTGTAAGTAGCCCATCAAACTCAGATGGAGGAACAACACAAGAGCAAAAGCAAGAAGGCAAAGTAATGATGCCATGTGCAGGAAACAGCTTGAACTAAAGGACAAGTTAGCAGAAATGCCCAAAGATGGTGGAGATAGGAAAGATGGAATTGTGCTGTAACTCATAGGCATACTTTTGAACTATAGTTTTGAAGACCAGGAATGTGCTAGAAGCCTGCACACACATTCCTCCTGCTCCTCCTCTTGGCCTCTTCCACACAGGTTCCCTCTTTTCTTCATTGCCTTAGCCAACTATAGTTTGCTGAGATGTCCAAAAAAGCAAAGTGCAATGGTTGACCAGCACATGGTCTGGAAGACAACTATATTAAGGCCGAGGACAGACTGGCAATTTGCCCCGGTATCGAGTCGCAGCAAAAAAAAACCGGAGTAAACGATACCGGGTTTTCCCGTCCACACAGCGGGGGCCTCTGCCAGAAGATACTGGATGGAGGTGCGCGGGAGCGTTCAGACTGCCGCGCCGGAGGCGCGCTATATTCGCTGTTTCCCCATTATTTCGGCTGTGGGCATATGTGCGCATAAGCGCTTTTTGCCGATTTTTTTTTTTTTTGCAACGCCGGCACCGCATTGGGCAGTGGAGTGGAGCGCAGCCAATCACACCGCTGCTGCCTCATGCCCAACGCGGGTTGCGCCCGGCTTTTCTGCTGCGCGTTCAGACTCCCCGGAAGCGGAGAAACGCGTGACAAACGCAGGCTTTCAAGATTTGCGTCGGCTTTTATCAGGTGTTTTTTTAATCCGGCAGTGAAGCGCGAGAGCACCGGTAGGCTACAGGTGGGGGACGCCAGGCAGATGTGCCTGTGTGAACATTCCATTTAATCCGATATTGAGTCGTTGTCAGCCCGGGTCCCATCCCGTGGCAAATTGCCAGTCTGTCCTCGGCCTAAGTGTTGATCACTGTTTGCATGATTTAGGTGCTGTATCCATCTAGGGAAAAGGAAGTGAGGAGGCGGAGGGACTGGTTTAATCTCTGGCACATTTGTTGATTTGGAGGACAATTAATGTCTTTACTGAGCTCCACTTTCATGTTAGTAAGAAGGTCTTTCACATCAGTTTAGTCAAACTGCACTGTGCAGGACTGGAACCAAGACCACACTGGTATCACCTAAGAGGGTTTGGTGTTGGTTTGTATTTGGGCTGCTAATAATAAACGCTGTAGGGTGCAAAATGAGAACCCAAAAATTAATTTAGGATTTTGTATGATCTGGAATTTCAGTTTCTCAGACAAATCCTACTGCACTTTACTCACTTTATTTTGTCTATCCATGCTATAAAATGTTTACCAATAGTACTGCTTGTTTTATTATTTAAAATAAAATACAGCTCCTTTATATAAGGAGTGTGATTACAGTAGTGGGCAAACATTTGATAACATTGCTAGCATGTATCCATGCAGGCAGAAGAAAAAGATCCAGCTAATGTTTACCGGCAGAAGGATAGTGTTGAGGAACTGATAGGCACCAGTATTATGGATACTAATAAAAGTTGTATGCTTGGGCAACAGCAGTGGGCCTATAGAATTGCTTAAGGTATTAAGTTGTTCTTGAATAAATGGTCCCTGTATCCTGAATACTGTGGAACAGGCACAAATATTCTCTTTTTCAGCAAGGTGCTTGAGTTGGATGATGGCAGTTAGTTTAGATTATTATACGTGATGCTGAGCACCTGGACCATTTTAATTCTGCTAGGATTAGGTTTAGCACTGAAACCATCTCTGTCACTGGAACCTTATACCAGGGCAGACATGAAGAAAAAGTGCAACTTGCTAGATCTTCCTGGCTCTTTCAGCAGCTTTTAATAATGTAAATCATGACATTCTTCTTGAATACCTGCCTAGATTGATGATAGGTACGTTATCTTTCTTATCGAAGGGTAGATTTCAGAAGGTTGCCCTTCGAGTCTTTAGCTGTCACTAGTGATATGGAGTGGAAACTTTTCCAACACTATATTTTTCTGTGGAAAATTATCCACCCTACCTATGTAAATGTAGTCTGTTTATCTGTAGTTGTATGCCTATGACACCCAGTTTTACATTACTAGATCAGAGGTCCACCTAGCCCAGCATCCTGTTTGACACAGTGGGCAGCTAGCTGCCTTGAAGGCCCAGCAACCAGGACATAGATGCTGTCTCCCTTCCCTGATGTTGCCCCCCGCATTTGTATTCAGAGGTTTACTCACACTGGATGTGGAGGTTCTCTTTAGTCATCTTTTGTAAATACTATTGATGGACCATTCTCCAGTGGTTCAGGCAGTGGGACAATCTGCCTCCAATCTCAGGGTCGGCTTCAGACTTTGATCCAGGCAGGGAGGGGCTTATCCCCTGGCGACTCCCCCAGTTCCTGCTGGCCCTGGGCGGAGAATCTAGCTTCGGCAGAAGGTAGTGCCCCCAAAGAATTCAAGGATGAAGTCAAGAAAATTGCACTGGCAGTGGCATTTGCTGCAGATGCCACTCTGGATCTGTTCAACTGTCAGCCAGAGCTATGGCTTGTAGCGTGACAGCACGCAGAAATAATTGGCTCCGTCATTAGCATGTAGAATCTTCAACACAGGCTAAGGTAGCAGCCGTACCTTTCTAATCTCTTTGGGGAAGGGTTAGATAGATTTTTGGTGGAAGACAGGGATAAGAAGCAAGTCTTACCATCTAAAAAGAGGGATAGCAAGTTTAGAAAGAGATTTCAGCCCTTTCGGAACCAGAAGTGGGGACAGAAATCCACCTTCTCTAGGCCTTTCAAGTCAAAGTGGCAACCTAGGTCCCATGTTGGTAAATCCTTTGCTCATAACAAGGGCGATCAATCCTCAAATAAGCACCAGAAAAAGGGCACGTCAGCATGACTATCTGGCTACAACGAATGTTCCAGGTATTGGGAAAATACTCCAGTTCTTTGCAGAACTATGGCACCAAATGGTCACAGATTATTGGGTCCTGGACACTGTAATTCATGGATACAAACTGGAGTTTTCCTTCAAGCCCCACGAACATTTCATTCAAACTGCAAGGCATCGGGATCAAGTAAAACATCAGCAGATGCTATTAGCCATGAATCACCAGGTGGAGATAGGAGCGATAGAGAAGGTTCCAACCTCTTTCTGGAAGTGGGGAGTCTACTCAATATTCTTTTTGGTCCCAAAGAAAAATGGAGACAGCAGGGCCATTCTGGACCTGAAATAGTTAAATTGTCACATAAGGGACAGGAAATTCAGAATAGAAACTCTTCATTCCATTCTCCCAACCATTCAAAAAGGGGACTTTCTGTCCTCTGTAGATTTATCAGAGGCCTACCTTCATATTCCAGTTTACCAAGATCACAGGAAGTTCCTTCACTTTGCATATGCAGGGATGCACTACCAATACAGGGCCCTCCCCTTTGGGTTAAAATCTTCCCCGAGGGTATTCACCAAAGCAGTAGTGTCTCTGATAGCAATCCTCAGACTGAAATGAGTAGAAGTCTTTCCGTATCTGGACGACATTCTTCTCAAAGCGTCATCATTTCAAGCAAACCTGAAGGTAGCCCAGCTCACGGTACGCACCTTGGAGGATCAATATGGCAAAAAGTCACTTACAGCTGACTCAGCAGTTGATTCACCTGGGAGTAGAGATAGAAACCGTCAGGGATTGGGTCTTCCTGTCTCAGGACAGGGAACAGAAGATCTGATTACTACTATCAGAAGTATTGAAACAACCCAAGATGGAACTCATGACTCTAGCCAAACTCTTAGGAATGTTAGTTTACTGCCAAGACATCATGCTCTGGGCACGATTTCACGCCAGACCACTACAGAGATTCTTCTCCAGTTCCAGGAAGCTATAGCGCACAAGAGGTTCAAATTATTACAGCTTCCAGAGTCAGTGTGCATCTAGCTGCAATGGTGGCTCAATCCATGTCACTTCAAACAGGGGTCTCCTCTGCAGGAGCCCACAAGAGTCCTAATGACATCGGATGCCAGCCTTTCGAGGTGGGGTGCACATTCGAAAGGGTAGTTGGTTCAAGGAGAATGGTCTCAGGAGGAGTCAGTGAGGAGTATCAATTTTTTAGAGTTGAGGGTGATAAAACTGGGACTCCAGAATTTCTCCACTCTCCTATCCAGTCAACATGTTTTGGTCCAAACAGACAATATGACGGTGTAGACCTACATAAACTGTCAGGGAGGGACCAGAGTGAGGAGACTGCACCTTGAAGCAGCAGAACTGATGTCTTGGGGGGAGAGTCATCTATTATCTCTAAAGGCGACATACGTAGCAGGGAAAGACAATGTGCTGGCAGACTGGTTAAGCAGGAGGAGATTGGATCAGTTGGAGTGGGAGCTAAACAGGGAAGTGTTCCTACAGATCTGCCACAGGTTCGGACAGGTGACAGTGGATCTCTTTGCAACAGAATTGAACCGTCAAGTTCTGGACTTCTTTTCCAGGGTAAGAAATGAACACGCCAGAGGAACGGATGCTCTAAACTGCGACTGGCCTCTGGGGCTTCTCTACGCATTCCCGCCCATACAGATACTTCACAGAATACTTCAAAAAATTCATCAGCAGGAGGCGGAAGTTGTTCTGATAGCTCCGTGTTGACCATGAAGGATGTGGTTTCCAGAGTTAAGAAAGCTATTGATGCAAGAGCCCTGGAAACTTCCAGCACGGGAGGACCTCCTAGTTCAGGGTGTGACGAGACATCCACGTCCAGACATGTTCAACCTCACAGCATGGAGGTTGAGCGGAAAACGCTCATAGATGTAGGGTATCTCAACAGGGTTGTTTCCACTATGCTAGCGTCCAGAAGACAATCCACCAATAGGGTTTATAATGCCACCAGGCAAGTTTTTTGTTCTTGGTGCAGAGAGCAGAAAGTAGATCCATTTAGGGTCTCAGTAGGACCTGTCTTACGTTTTTTGCAGGCCAGCCTCGACAAGGGTCTCAGTACTAGCACCCTGAGGAGGCAGGTTTCAGCAATTTCAGCAGTCAAGGGGGCCAGGAAGGGTAGGTCACTTCTCTGTCATCCTCATGTGAAAAGGTTCCTTAAGGGAGCCTCCCTCCTTAACCCTTCACAAATTCATCATTTCCCTACATGGAATCTAAATTTAGTACTGAGGGCACTATGTAAGGCACCGTTTGAACCCATGGCCTCCTGTGCCCTTAAAGAATTGACGTTCAAAACATAGTTTTTAGTTGGCATAACCTCTGCACGTAGGGTTTCAGAGATCAGAGCCCTTTCTGTCAATAGGGAACTTTGTGTATTCCACAAAGATAAGGTGGTTTTACGGCTTGATCCAGCCTTCATGACAAAGGTGAACTCAATCTTTCATAGGTCAGAGGAAGTGATTTTACCCAATTTTTGTCCAAATCCCACTCATGATAAGGAGAAGGAGCTACACTGTTTGGATGTGCGGAGGGCACTTAGTTTCTATATTGCTAGAACCAGGAAATGGAGGAAGTCTGAGTCTGTTTTTTATCTTTCCAAAAGTCCTCTTTGGGAGGACAGGTTTCGGCTCCCATCTTAAGCAGATGGATTAAGGGTTGCATCATTCTGGCTTACAAGGCTAAAGGTTTAGAACCTCCAAAGGGGATTGTAGACCATTCGTTAAGGGGGGCCGCTACGTCTGTGGCCTATCAGTCATTCCCTTCTCTGGAGGTTATTTGTAAAGCAGCCACATGGAATTCAGTCCACTTGTTTACCAGACATTATAAGGTGGACAGGTTGGCATCAGCAGACGTGGCCTTTGGCCATCGGGTCTTGCAGCATGCCCTGTAGATGGAGAATTTAGTCCCTCCCTTGGGGCTAGCTGCTTTGGCATGTCCCATTCGTATGGACTATCCCACTACCCAAACCACTGGAGAATGGAAGGTTTCTTTCATTTACCATGAAGCTTCCTTTCTTGGTGGTTTGGGAGTGGGACAGTGCAGCCCACCCAGTTGTGGTATGTTACTCTTCTCCGATTTGCAGGCATGCTGGGAGATTTACAGGTTACAGAATAGCTGAGCAGAATACAAATAACTGGAAGATCATGCCATTGGTTTCACCTTTTCAGTGGGTAGACAGTTTCACTCCAGGATTCTAGATGTTGTTCCTTGGTTGCTTTTGTTCTCTTGGTTGTTTTTCACTCTCTGGTGTAGAGAGGTGTTCTTCCTTCTAGATGGGGTACAGCGGGCTTGTGCATGACTGGGAGAGTCACCAGGGGATAAATCCCTCCCTGCCTGGATCAAAGTCTGAAGTCGACCCTGAGATTGGAGGCGGAGCTTATCCCATTAGTATGAACTATCCCACTCCCAAACCACCGAGAAAGGGAGCTTCATGGTAAATGAAAGAAACCTTCCATTCTCCATGAATCCATCTAATTCCCTAATTCCTTTTGAAAGCCATACATGCTCATTGCCATCACAACATCCACTGGCAGAGTATGCCACAATTTAATTACCTCCTGAGTATAGAAGCATTTTGTTCAATTAATTAATTAATTAATTAATTTGATTTATATTCCGCCCTCCCCGCTGAGGCAGGCCCAGGGTGGCTTACATAAGTTTCATATAATTACAGTTAAAACCTATCATGAACATATAAATATAAAATAACAGTCATTTAAAATACTCCTAAAATACTGGAATGTAAGTTGATAAAAAACAAGAACTAAGTTATTTATAAAACAGCTTGGTAACAATATAGTCGAATGATATTCATACCAGCTCCGTTCACCCAACTTATTGTACAGTGGTAAACGTGGTAAAGCCAGGGCACAGGCTGGAAATGAAGATGGTAAAGCCAGAAAGGTGGGATATAAATTTTGTAAATAAATAATTATAAATAATATACAGGGTGCTGTTTTTGTTCTCTCATGTTTTTTAGTATAATTTAACATATTGTTTTGATTTTTGTTGATGTGAACAAGATTTTAGAAAAGCAGGATTAAAAATAATTTCTAATTGTAGTTTTCAGTTGTGGTGTAGTTTTCAGTTTTACAGGCTTATTTTTTTAATCTTTTTCATGTTTCAACTTCTCAAAAACATTGTGAAATTACAGCTTTGAAAATACTACAATTTTCTTTAACTCTAAATGAGGTGCAGATTTTTACCATTAATAACTGTATGGTTTAATATGCTTAAGAAAATATGTTGAAATATTGGAAACACTGACAAGTCTGTTCAACATCTGAATACTATAGGCAGCTGGAATTGGATAATCAAGAGAAGAAGAAGAGAAGATTGGATTTATACCCCACTGTTCACTACCAGAAGGCATCTCAGAGCGGTTTACAATCTCCTTTCTCTTCCCCTCCCCATGACGCCCTGTGAGGCAGATGAGGCTGAGAGAGCTCTTTCAAGAACTGCTCTTTCAAAAACCACTTTTTAAAAAGGTTTTTATTGAAAATTTAACATCAGATACAGTGACAACAAAGAACAGCTCTGACAGAACTATGGCAGTTCTCTCAGATTATAGTCCACGCTCTTAACCACTACACCAAATTGGCTCTAAAGAAAGTGCTGTTCTTAACTCTCAGAATCTTTTCCAGGTTCCAAACTTGGCTTAATTATGTCTGGTAGTTTAAATTCAAAGCTTCACACCTTTTGGGATATGCTTAGTGTTATGCTGTTTCTATTTTTGTTACCACATCTGAAATCTTGAAACATTATTTTAAAAGCTAGGGTACTGAGGGAAATAACTACTCAATTGGATTTTCAAATGTGAGTTCATAAAACTAAACCACATAAGAAACTTGTGGAGCATATGGCTGCCGCTTCTTTGTTGCTTTTCTCCCAAGGAGCTCAATGTGGTTAACAGTAGTTCCTGTTCTATCCTCCCTACAGCCTTATCCATTAGCCTGCGTTGAGATATGGTAATTGGTCTGAGATCAGCCTAGCCTGGCACTTAAAGAAAAGTAAAATAGACACCAATGGAAAAAAATGTCTCTGGTTGCCCACCTGCCTTACCTCTGCAGGCAAGGGCAGAGGGACCAGGACTTCACAAGAGGACCTTAACTGGCATATTGGACAATATGTGAAAAAGCAGTCCTGCAAGTACCTCAGTCCCAAGTCTCAAACATAAGAACTGATAACTTGACTTGTTCCCTGAAGCAAGTGAGCAACCAATGTGGATCTTTCAACAGTGAGCTGGAACAATCCCTATACCTAGACCTCAACAATAATCTGGCTACCACATTCTGTACCAATTGAAGTTTTCATTCAGGTTTCAAAGGCAGCTCAATGTAGACTGCATTACAGTAATCTAACCTGGATGTGACCAGAGCATGGATCACCATCACCAAATCATGATGTATCATCCACAGCTAACAAAAAGCCCTATGTACCATGGAAGAGACCTGAGCTGCCAACCATAGGCCAGAATCCAAAAGCACCCCAAGCTACAAACCTGCTCCATCGAGGAGGATGCAACCCCCTCCAAGACTAGATCTCCTGGAATTTCTCAACATGGAGGTGGCAACCCTAAGAGGAACTGATCTCTGCATTTGGGGAATCCATTGTGAGAGCAGCTGCTGCCTCCGCTGCTGTGAGGGGGAGGAAGTAGGTGGGAGGCTGAGAGAATGACAGGGGCAGAAAGAGTGATGGAGTGGGGACAGAAAGAAGTCACAGGCATGAGGGGGAGATAGAGAGTAAGAAAAGGGGTGGCAGGAAGGAGAAAGAGTGTGAAAGAAATAGGGAGAGAGGGGAAGAAGCAGAGGTGGGGAATGGCATAGCTGCTTCTACAAGTTTTTTGTGGGTCCCCACTTGTCAGGCTCTATTCAGATTCATAATCGCATCATAATTCAGCCAACGTGGAGGTAAGGAGAAAGTGTTTAAATCTTACTTGTCAGAGATATTTTCAACTAGGTATGTGCTCCTTGCTTCTCTGATAAACATGAGTCAAGGGATGAGACTTTATTATGGGTTTTTATTTATTTATATACTTATTTCTTCAAATTTATACTCTGCACTCCCTGCAAGCAGGCTCAGGGCAGATTACAACAGCAATTCTAAATAACATATAAACAATACAGGAAATAAATAAACAGATTTAAACAAGGAATATGAGTTGAGAACAGATGGCACCGTAATTTATAAATACATTGTTCTGAAAACTGGACCAGCTGGGCCATAAGCCAGGCTATAAGATCTTCTCAGATGGGCCATATCAGATGGAAAGCTTCAGCAAGCTTCAGCAAGGGAGGCCAAAAGATGGAATAAATGGACACCCACTGCCTCATCCAAAAGCCTGGTGGAACAGCTCTGTTTTACTGGCCCTGCAGAATTGTAATAGGTCCTGCAGGGCCCTGATCTCAAGCAGAACATGTTCCACCAGGTTGGAGCCAGGGCAGAAAAGACCCTGGCCCTAGTCAAGGCTAAGCAGATGTCATTTGGGTTGGGGACAACCAGCAGATGGTGGTCTGCCAAGCACAAGGCTCTCCGGGGCACATATGAGGAAAGGTGGTCTCTCAGATATGTTGGTCCTTGGATGCGCAGTGCTTTAAGGGTCAGTACCAACACCTTGAAGAAGCTGATCTGGTACTCAGTCGGTAGCCAGTGCAATTGGCATGTGTGTGTCCTTGTGTCTCAAGAATGATTTATCTCTAAAGTACATTCCTGAGAAGGGGTGCTTTACTAAGAATAACTGCTTCTTCCCACCACCCTCCAAAACACCTCCAAGTGGAAATTCACCAGGGCTTAAAATCATTGGTCACTCATTGTTTACATGCACAGGCTGTTAGCCAAATTGTCTTATGTTATTATTATTTAAGCTTGGGGGAGTTATGAATATTAAAAGACAATTGACATATAGCACAGGAACATAACCTTTGTATACCAGAGTCAGAATTCTCAGAGCCCGTGACTAGACGAGGAGACCAGGTTCAATGAAATCATTGTTTTTTTATGTAATAATTCTCAAGCTTACAATAATAATGGCAAGCACACACACAAAACAGAGCTAGGAAATTAGAGTTGAAAAAATAGTGACATTTGCATTAGCAGGAAGTATCGGGAGGGGGGGGTGATACGTTACCTGTCCGATGTGATGAACAGATCTTGCAGCGAAAAAGGAACTAAAGGAGGGAGTGGGGTAGAGCATGAGCTGGCCAGCAACACACATGGAGTAGTTCCAATCTAATTAGAAATGGAACCAAGAAGGTAGATAGGGGGTGAAGAGAAGAGAGTGAGCTCAGAAGAAGCTCACCTTAGATAGCCAAATTGTGATTTGAGGCATAGTCATGTGGTCATGGGTTCCTAGGAAATATAGACAAAAAGAATAATATCTCAGGAAGGCTAAGACAAAAGAAATGACAGACAATTTAGGGTTGATGGGCTTAAATGGAGTGACATCTCTGGGGGTAGGTGAGAGACAAGGGGAATGAGAAGAGGATCCAATCACATCCAAGATTCATGCTTCATATTAATGATTCGATGTTTGACTCGATGCTTCTCTGGATGGGTGGCAGGAAGGTTTAATCCCTTCTTTTGTCTTCAACTGGGCAACAGTCTTTGTTTTAGGATGACTCATGAGGAAGAATGCTTATTAACATCTTTATCAACAATTTGGATGAAGGAATAGAGGGAATGCTTATTAAATTTGCAGATGATACTAAATTGGGAGGGGTAGCAAATACAGTAGAAGACAGAGTCAGGATACAGGATGATCTTGACAGGCTGGAAAACTAGGCTATAACAAATAAAATGAATTTCAATGGGGATAAATGTAAGTTCTGCATTTAGGTAAGAAAAACCAAATGCATAATTATAGGATGATGGAGACTTATCTTGGTAGTAGTATATGCAAAAAGGATCTAGGGGTATTAGTAGATCATACACTGAACATGAGTCAGCAGTGTAATGTGGTTGCTAAAAAGGCAAATGCAATTTTGGGCTGTATCAACAGAAGTACAGTATCCAGATCTTGTGAAGTGATGGTACCACTTTACTCTGCTCTGGTTAGACATCACCTAGAGTACTGTGTTCAGTTTTCGGCATCACAATTTAAGAAGATATAGTCAGTCATACCTTTTATTGGCATACTCAAACATAGTACAAAAATAGGAACAAGCAAAATACACAGTTCAAGATTAAGAACAATAGGCATATATATATTTATATATAAAATTCATGGTGAAACATGCCCCTCATAAATTTTAATAGATTTCTCCAGGAATTTACTAACTGCCCTTCTCCAGAAGAGAGCAACGAAGATGATGAGGGGTCTGAAGACCAAGTCCTATGAGGAAAGCTTCAAGGAGCTGGGTATGTTTAGCCTGGAGAGGAGAGGTGATATGATAACCATCTTCAAGTATTTGAAGGGCTGTCATATAGAGGATGGTGTGGAGTTGTTTTCTGTTGCTCCAGAAGGTCGGACCAGAACCAACTGATTGAAATTAAATCAGAAGAGTTTTCAGCTAAACATTAGGAAGAACTTCCTGACAGAGTGTTTCCTCAGTGAAAAAGGCTTCCTCAGGAGATGGTGGGCTGTGTTTCTTTGGAGGTTCTCAAACAGAGGCTAGATGGCCATCTGACAGTGATGCTGATTGTGTGAACTTAGGCAGATCATGAGAGGGTGGGCAGGCGGCTGCTTTTTGGACTGAGATTCATAATGAAATTCAGAAGATCCTGAAATGTACTTTGAAAAAAGAGCCAGAAATGTTACTTTTAGGTCTTAAAATGGAGGAAGTTAACGTGACAAAGAGAACATTGTTATGGTATTTGATTTCAATGTTGAGAATGATATATGCTCAATTTTGGAAGCAGGAGAAGATACCAGATAAATGGGAATGGATAAAGAAGATGATTTTTATTGTAGAAATGAACAAATTGACAAAAAAAACTTAATGGAAAAGAAGATCAAGAATTTTTAGCAGATTGGAAAGACTTTAAAGACTACTTAGAACTGAACTGGGATGTTAAAAATAAGTTACTTTGCTTTGATAACTATTAAGATTAGAAATATAGTAAGAAATGGATTGTATTTAAAATGTTACCTAGGAGAGAGAAACAGAAAAGGAAAAATTTTTAATAGAAGATTTGTTTACTGAATAAGTGTTTATTGTAAGACAATGTTGACTGAAATGATAATGGGGCGGAACATCGTTGGAAGCCGGGGGGAGGGGAAAAAAGTTGTGGAAAAGGATATCTTAAGAATTGTCTTTAATTATGGACCATGTTAAAATATCCTGTTAATAAAATTTCTTTACATTATGAGAGGGAGGGCAGGAAGGGTTGCGTCAGTGCTTAGTTCTTGTGGCCCTTTCTTACATGCCCAGGGAAATGCTGATCACCAATTTGGGGTCAGGAAGCAATTTTTCTCCAGGCCGGTTTGGACTGGAACCCTGGAGTTTTTTGGTCATCTTCTGGTTGTGGATCAGCGGCCACTGTGGGTGTGGAGGGGGAGGCATTTGTGAATTTCCTTCATTGTGCATAGGGTTGGACTAGATGACCCTGGAGGTCTCTTCCAACTCTAAGATACTATGATTCTAAGAATGTGTTACTCTTCAGGTGAAGTTAACATTCATGGGAGGGAGGAGAAGATGTTGTATGATGGAGATGAGATTCCTTCGTGGCTTCTATTCAGGAACTTCTGTCCTCTTTTACAGTATGGCTTCTTCTCTCTGGGCTGCTGCTCTCTGTGTGTTCATGGAGGCCAGGGCTGTTGGTCTGCATCCCAGTGGTTGTCTGGCTACAGAGGTGCAGGGGCAGAAGTCTTCTGTAGTCCTGGGTCCACATCTGGCTTGGCATGTGTTTAGGGCACAAAGCTTCCCATGGTTACAGTGTACAGTCCATAGTCCAGCATACGGCACTTCACTTAGGACAGTAAGTGAACTGTACAGGCAGTTTGCACTTAATCTCTGAGTATTTGCAAAGTCAGTTCTTTACACACAAATTTTTGTGAAGTGTTATTTCATCACACTCCGAAATCACCCAACCTCTGTAGAAGGGTATTGTGGTCAGTAGTATCAAAAGCCATTGAGAAGTCCACAGGAGAATCAAAAGGAACACACTCCCCATGCCAGTTTGCTGGCAAAGGTCAGGGAAACCAAGGGCATTTCCATCTCAACCCCAGGCCTGAATCATGACTGAAATGGTGTTGAAACTGGTGTGAATGTTGAACAAAATCTCTGGATAAGGCTTTATTTTCTTTATGCAACTTGCTGTCACAAATCACTCACGTAAAGACAGGGTCTGAGTATCATTTCTCTGATTATGAACCATTTTTAATACAAATCTCCCTCACACACATTTGCACTACTGTGTGTTGTAATAGAGAAGCTGTATTTTATTTCTGAAATGACAGTGACAGACTACATTATGGTAATGGGCATATGGCCTGAGTTTGGGGACTCCTGGATTCCAGGACCCCAAACTCCCCATGCTTAAGCCCTGCAAAAACTCCCTTGAGTATCAGATGGTCACTACAAGCACAGGTTTATCTCTGGATGCCAGGCATTACCTGAAAAAAATTGTGCCGAGTAATGCAATTACTTTTGGAATGGAATTAATATTTTTTGCTTATTAGACAGTAATTTTACACATGAAACTTGCTGAGAGGAGCAATTGCAAATAAAAACAATTGACTATTTGCCCTTTTTCCTCATGAACCATGGAACATTATTCCTGAATCTGGTTTATTTGTAAAAATTGGGACCACCAGCCTTACCTAAATTAGATCTATGAGCAGTTTAAGAAAGGCAAAAACTGATGAAAATTTGCTGTGTATGCAGCAGCTGTGCAAAACTTGTTTGCTTCTGAAGTACAAGAGCTCCGAGCCATATAGGTGTGCCTAGGTATCCTGGATGGCATCACAGCTGTTGCCACACCAAAACCCTAGATGGGTTGCTATATTTGGAACGTAGGACAACTCTGTCATGCTGTGCTAATCTCAGTTGTTCTGGGATTATTGTTGTCATAATGAGATTGTCTGTTGGTGAAACCATGGATATGATTCATGGGTGTGGAGAAAACTAAGTGATTAGCCAAATATACTCAGATTTAATTTAAGTAATATAGCCATTGGGAATGAAACTTGTTGAGAACTTGCTGATCTCTTTACAGAGTGTAGGGTACAGATCGGCTTTGTGGGCATGAAAGATCTATGTGACCAGGATAGTTTTGCAGCACAGTAAAACAAAAGATTGATCTAGCACATGTATGAGGCCCCCAGGTATGCCTTCATGCCCATTACTGGACATTAGTGCACAAGTAACTGAGCACCAGCAGGGCTATTCTTGGGCAGGAACACACAGGAACAGAGTTCTGGCTGGCTCCTGAGTTGGCCATGCCCAACAGGAACTCATTAGCATAATAGGCCACACCCAACAGCAGAAACGCATTAGGATTGGCTATATTAGGGATGTGTGGCCTAACATGCAAAGGAGTTCCTGCTACCAAAAAAGCCCTGGGTTTTGACAAGGAACAATGTAAACAGAATAAGAAGCAAAAGGTAGGTGTGGCTGGATGACCACACTTCTGGTACCATGGGGTGTGGCCTAATATAATAAGGAGTTTCTGCTGTTGGGCGTGGCCTATTAGGCTAATGAGTTCCTGCTGGGCTTCTTCTACAAAACCCCCCTGAGCACCAGTGTTCACTCAGCTGCTCATCAGAGTCCAGCATCAGGAGTTTTGCAACAAAGAGAAATTTATTTTTGCACATTTCTCCTACAAGTGAAACTCTATAGGACAGTTTAGGTATCTGTAACGTAAGGAGTGGGAAATGGTGTTAATTCTTAAATAAGGGAATGCATAGATTTTGTTTCTGACAACTACAAAGCCAGTTTGGTGCAATGATTACCTTGTATTATCTCTGACAGTAAAAGGTATTATACTGACATGTAACATTTTGAAAAGAGTGTTCAAAGAAAATGAAGACACAGCACATCCACTTTAATTGTCAGGTTGCAAGGAACAGGCAGAGTTGTTTAGGAATTTGATGCCAACTCTGCCTGTTATCAGTAACTTGTTCTACTTGTTTCATGGTCCTCTCAAAATAAAAGCATGCCTGTTCTAATCATCTTCCGCAATGCATTGTAAGTCTTCTTTCCAACAAAACTGAACCCTCAAGGATTTTCCCCACATCTTGGGGAGACTGCTTTGAGCAGAGTAGCCGGTGTATGTCCAGGCAAAATCATCCAAATCTCGCAAATGTATCCAAGAAGCATAAAACAGGATTTAAAGCTGTTTTGGCAGACAAGAAACCATTCAGTCTTGCTTTAAATTATTCTTTTTTGAGGGGAAAAACAGGATTCATATGAATTTTAGAAATCCTGTCCTTATATATATTTGAATTTTGGTTCCACAACATTCTCCCTCTGAGGTGGAGGACATCTCTATGGGTTATTCCCACCGTGCCTTTAGGGAGGCAGGAAATAGTTTTTTCCTCTTCCTGTTGGTGCCCTCGGAATAGCCCTTCCTTCAGTTTAGTTCCTGCCTCACCAGGGAGCAGCAGCATAAGCTCAGCTAAGCTTAGCTCCTTTACTTTCTGTTTCTATACTTGCCCTTTTTTCTTCTATTTTGCTCTCCTTTTCTCCTTTCCTGTGCTTCTCTGACTTCTTTAGCTTCCCTTGGGAAGAGAAGATAGAAGTTTTTTGTTCTTCAGGGGAGTTTTTCCCAATGGCGGGAAAAGATGCTCCCGAAGCCTTCTCCTCAGGAGAAGATGATGACGCTCCCAGAGGGGTGGAGCAGACGGTTGCATGAAGCACCGCTGGGGCCGATCTGCCTTCGCGGCTAGATCGCGGTTCCTCGATGGCTGCGGCAGGCGCGGCGGCAGCACGGGGCGCCCAGAAGAGACATCAGGGGATCGCGGATAAAGAGCCCGCCATTCCCGCGACGCGCCCTCGGCACGCCGGCAGCCATTTTGAGGACCCGGTCTTCTGCTCCGGTTCCTTTCAGCGGCATCTCCCGGTCTCTCTGGGGACTGAAGATCAGCATTCCCTCACAGACCTGACCGATCAGGAGGATGGCCACGGATTTCCCCTGCAAAAAGGTACTGTACCTTCAGAGGGGCACCTGAATCAGCCCGTTGATATCATGGCCCTCATCAGGAAGGCTGTTCAGCAGGAGGTTTCTTCCTTGCACACAAGGTCAAGACACCCCCCCCAAGGGCTCCAGTCTTTTACCTTGGATTCCCTCCCCTCTTCCTGGCCCATTAAGGCAGCACAGAAGGCCCTTCCTCCCACCGCTGGGAAGACAAGGGCAGAGCAATGGGGGGAAGAGCAGTCCTCATCCTCTTCCACAGGCGAAAGGAAAGAAGGGGAATTTCTGTCTGAGGAGGAGGAAGAAGAGATTAAGCTTCCAGAACCGTCTAGCCGGTTCTTTAAAATAGAGGACTACCAACAATTTTTATCCAAGGCCGTCAAGGCCCTGGAGATTAAGGATCTTCCTCCCTCTGAATACCAGAGGGTATCTAGAGCCAAGTTTAAATCCAAGTGTCAAGGAAACTCAGAGTTCTTTGCACCTGAGGAATACACAGAAAAGGTTTTTCCTTTTCCTGAGTCCTTTGAGAGACAGCTGAGGTCAGACTGGGATAGACCTGTTGCCAACAGACAGTACCCTATCTTAGTTAAGAAACTTTATGCGTTACCTAACTATGCAAATGAGTTGTTACAGGTATCTCCAGTTGACGGACCTGTGGCAGCACTTCAGTCTTCAGGACTTCTGTCTGAAGATGGTCAGGGCAACATCAGAGACCCCACTGACAAGAAGGCAGAAGCTATTCTCAGAAGGATTCATGAAGCTGTTGCAATGATGGTTCGGGCAGCTGCTACATCCTCCATTGCCTCTCGCGCGGCCATAGTCTGGCTTCGCAGATTGATCCAGTTGATTCCGGAAGACAGCTGGGGTCTGTTGGAGGGCACTTCCCGAGTCCTCAAGGCCTGTTCCTTCACCGCAGATGCCACGCTGAACATCCTCGCTTTTGCATCTCGCGCTCTGGCATCCACAGCAGTGGCTCGGAGACTCTTATGGCTCCGAGCGTGGTCAGCTGACACTCTCTCCAAGTCCATTGTTACCGCCTATCCATTCCAGGGTGATCGACTGTTTGGGGAAGCCCTTGACAGGATCCTGATTGAGACGCGTGACAAGAAGAAGGCCATGCCTCGATCCCTCAGACGTCCTGATAAGCGTCCCAGTCATTTCTTTCACACACAGCATTCCTTGCCGAGATTTCGCCAGGATACAAGGAGGCCGCAGTGGGATCCCTCCAAAACACCTGGCAAACGAGGTTCCTTTGGATCTCGCTTCCAAAGACCAGCGTTCAACAAGAATGACAGAGGACACCGAGATGCCAAGCCCAAACAGGCATGACTGCCTGGCGCTTCCAGTGGGGGCACGTCTACTCCACTTCTCCAATCATTGGATAGAGTCCCAGGCGGACGCTTGAGCAGTGGAAACTGTCTCCCAGGGCTACTTCATCGAGTTTCGCCATCTTCCACCGGAAAGATTCCTGAGGACTCCAGTAAGCAAATCCGGGAACAAGAAAATCATTATCACCCAGGCCATTCGACACCTGTTAGACATCAGGGCCATAGAGCCTATGCCAAACCCCGAACAGGGCCAGGGAGTCTACTCAATTCTGTTTATGGTCCCCAAACGGAATGGCGACTGGAGAGCCATTCTGGATCTCAAATACTTGAACAAGTACATCAGACTGCGCCATTTCCGTATGGAGACACTGAAGACCATTGCGGACTCCCTGTTACCGAACGAGTTTCTGACTTCCATAGACCTTACGGAAGCTTACCTCCATGTTCCCATCCATCCTGCTCACAAGCGCTTCCTCCGTTTTTGTGTCTACAACCAGCACTATCAATACCGAGCCCTTCCGTTTGGCCTATCTACGGCTCCACGGGTTTTCTCCAAATTGGTCATCAATCCGGTGGTTCTTCTCAGAGATCAGGGGATCCATGTGCATCCGTACCTCGACGATCTGTTGGTGCGGGCCGGCAGCCACGCGGCATCTATCCAACACACCAGGATCACCCTGGACTGCTTTCAGAAACATGGGTTCCTGATCAATCTCGACAAAAGCTCGCTTCAACCCTCCCAGAGACTCGAGCACCTAGGAGCAATCATCGACACGACTCACAACGCCCTCTTTCTGCCCTCATCCAAGGCCGAGAATATAGGGGAGATGGCGTCGTTGATCTACCGCAGCGCATCTTCCCCCTTGATGGACCTGGCCAGGTTGTTGGGCTTGATTATTTCGTGTATCAATACAGTTCAGTGGGCTCGTCTCCACGCCAGACCCCTTCAGATTTTTCTTTGTCCCTACCAACTCTGGATTATGGAAAAGAGGTCCGAAGGTCTACGGGTTCCTCACAAGACCAGATCCAGTCTTCGATGGTGGATGCTCCCGCACAAACTAACAGGGGGCAAGGAGTACCATGTTCCAAGGTCCAAGGAAGTCTTCTCAGATGCGAGTCTCCAGGGCTGGGGTGCAACCCTACAGGGTTCCCTGGTGCAGGGAAAATGGAGTCCATCAGAGACAAGGTTGCCCATCAACTTGTTGGAGCTCAGAGCGATTTACCATGCTCTGATTCATTTCGAATCTTCCTTACGCAATCTCCATGTCTTGGTGCGAATGGACAACATCTCCGCCAAGGCACATATCAACAAGCAGGGGGGTTCTCACTCCTCTCAGCTCCATCGAGATTCAATGAAGATCCTTATTTGGGCAGAGCAGAACGTCAAATCCCTTCGAGCAGAACTCATCAGGGGAGTGGAGAACATCCAAGCGGATTGGCTCAGCAGGGAAACCATTTTGGAGGGAGAATGGTCTCTCCAACCCGACCTCTTTCAGCTGATCGTGAGCCAGTTGGGTCAACCCGTGATAGATCTCTTTGCATCCCCCACGAACCATCAACTGCCCAGGTTCTTCACCCGCTTCTTCCATCAAGCGGCAGAGGTGACGGATGCGCTGACATCTCCCTGGCCGAGATGCCTGCTCTATGTGTTTCCCCCGTTCATCCTCCTATCCAGAACCATCCGCAGAATCCGGGATCTCCGGGTGGAGATCATCCTGGTGGCCCCAAACTGGGCACATCATCCGTGGTTCTCCACCTTGAGACAGATGGCGGTGGTTCCCCCTCTAGTCCTTCCGTCACGTCCGGACATGCTCATCCAGGGCCCAGTCTGGCATCCTCACCCGGACTGGCCGTCTTTAACCGCTTGGAGATTGAGCGGAACAATCTCTGCAGTTTAGGCTATTCGGCCAAGGTCACTGAGACCTTGTTATCATCCAGAAGCCAATCCACCATCTGCATTTATAATACGACCTGGAAGGCCTTCGTACGGTGGTGCAGGCGCAAGAAGGTGGATCCTTTAATGCCTTCTATAGCCTCTATTCTGCCCTTCTTACAGGAGGGTTTGGACTCTGGCTTGAGGGCAGCCACCTTACGCAGACAAACCATGGCTCTGGCCACTGTGTTACCGCTTTTGGGCGGATTCAAATTAACAAAGCATCCTCACATACAAGTATTCCTACAAGGAGCCATGGCTAAGTCTCCACCTCCTGTACATCATTTTCCTACATGGAAATTGAACACTGTTCTCCAAGCACTCACTAAGCCGCCTTTTGAACCTTTAAGAGAAGTCAGCCTGCGATGGTTGCGGATGAAGACCCTGTTCCTCGTCGCCATCACCTCAGCACGACGAGTTTCGGAACTCGGGGCTCTCTCCATTAAGTCTTCCCTATGCATCTTTCATAAGGACAAAGTTGTTCTTCGTCCAGATCCTACCTTTCAGCCAAAGGTCTCCTCTGCCTTGCACAGGTCACAGGAGTTGTGTCTTCCTACCTTTTGTCCTCAGCCCAAACACCCCAGGGAATTTGAGTGGCACACCTTAGATGTCCGAAGGGCCCTCAAGATCTACATACTGAGGACAGAATCCTGGCGAAAGACAGAAGCTATGTTCATTAATATCTTGCTTCCGAGAAAGGGGGATAGAATGTCCAAAGCTGCAATCAGCAAAGTTCTTCGTTCTTGCATTGCAGAAGCATACAAGGCACTGGGCCAGGAGGCCCCTTCTGGCATCACTGCACATTCTCTTCGAAGTGCGGCCACCAATGCTGCTTTCTCCAACAGAGCTTCGGTCGAGGAAGTTTGCAAGGCGGCTACCTGGTCGTCCATCTCTACATTTGTACGTCACTACAAGATACACACTGTGGCGTCAGTGGATGCAGCTTTTGGAAGAAGAGTTCTTCAGCACGCTGTCACATTTGAGGAAGATGATGACCCACCCAGAAGAGGGACACTGCTCGGGGAGGTCCCATAGAGATGTCCTCCACCTCAGAGGGAGAACGGCCATTGGCACTTACCGTGAAGGGTCCTTCTCCTCTGAGGTTAGGAGGACATCTCGGCCCTCCCTTCTTCATCATCTTCTATATCTATATCTATTGCTGTGCTGATTTCTTCTTCCTGTGTCTAAATTGATCTATACTGTTATCCAGTTATAGTTTCTTGTTATAGAGTATGTTTTCAGTATTGTTGTTTGCACAGGGCAAGGCCATTGAGTTAGCCTGAGAGCACTGCTTTCCGAGTCCCACAACTGAAGGAGGGGCTATTCCGAGGGCACCAACAGGAAGAGGAAAAAACTATTTCCTGCCTCCCTAAAGGCACGGTGGGAATAACCCATAGAGATGTCCTCCTAACCTCAGAGGAGAAGGACCCTTCACGGTAAGTGTCAATGGCCGTTCTATGCTTGCCATAATTGATTCGGCTCAAGAACTGGCAGTCAGAAGACACTGGCCAGGGCTGACTGGCTGCTTCGCAAAGTCCCGCCCACGTCAGCCCTGGTCAGTGTTTTCAGCTCAGTCTGCTCCAGTCCTCTAACAGGAGAGGACCGTCTGGAGTGTGAGCGCAGGGACAGGCCCTCAAGACTGAGGCAAGTGAGATAAGCCCTTTTCCGCCCCCCCACCATCCCCTGGGCCTTCTATGAGGGGACTAGGCCCAGAGAAGGCCTTTTCCGCCACCCCCCACGCCACCCCCTGGGCCTTCTATGGGGCACTAGGCCCAGAGAAGGCCTTTACCATCCACCCACGCCACCCCCTGGGCCTTCTATGGGGGCAGTAGGCCCAGAGAAGGCCTTTTCCGTCCCCACACACCATCCCCTGGGCCTTCTATGGGGGCAGTAGGCCCAGAGAAGCCCTTTTCCCCCACACACTGCCTACTGCCTCCATAGAAGGCCCAGGGGATGGTTTGTGGGGGACAGAAAAGGCCTTCTCTGGGCCCAGAGAAGCCCTTTTCTGCCCCTCTTCCCTTCCTTTTCCCCCTTTCCTTTCTTCCTCTCTCCTTCCTCCTTCCTCTTCACTTCCTTCCTTCCTTCCTTCCTTCCTTCCTTCCTTCCTTCCTTCCTTCCTTCCTTCCTTCCTTCCTTCCTTCCTCCAACCCTCTCTCCCTTCCATCTCCCTCCCTTCCTTTCTAGGGCCCGTTGTCTTCCACCACAACGGGCTTTGCTCCCTAGTCTTGTAATAGTTCAGTTCCTTGCTTCCCCCTTTTTAGAGGAAGACAAGGCATTAAACTTAAATCCTTCTGTAGAACACTGAATTTCAAAAACATGAAATTCCTAAAGATGGAGAAATCAACTCTGAATTTTTAAGACTTTAAAATTTGTTGTTATAGCTGAAAAATTGATTTTAGTTCTATTGTCCTTTCTTTGTGATGTGTTCCTGCCAATCTGCCAGCTTCAAAGTTTCTTAACATTATGTTTGTGAAATGGAAACCATGGGAATGAACAGTCTTAGTGTGTTATGTGCCTGTAGCCATTAGACAAGGGTAGTTTAGCTCAAGCACTATTTGGTGTCAAACTACTGTAGCTGAATGGGTTATTTTATTACACAAAAAAATCTGTAGTTAATATAATCCCTAGGGTAGGTCATGTGATGTGGTCTGCCTGGGTAAGGGGGAATGTGCTGGTTTTGGGAGGGTTATTCAGAAGAAATCATATTTCTGTTCTTCTGTCATGTCATATCTGAGTTTTAGAATTCTCTTTAGTGTATGGCTCTGAAACATTATGGAGTATAGTGGTGGGAATTATGTGAATTGAAGTCAGGTGTACTCTGTAGACTAGAGACTGGCTGTTTGCAGCCCTTAGGCAAACCCTAGTTCCCTTAAGAACATTCAGCCTCTTCAGTTACTAGACACATGTGTGTGACAAAGAGTATTGGCTGTGGCACTGGGGCTTAGTTTTTGCCCGCTGAAACAGTGGTTGTTCGGGATGCCTCCTAGCAATTCCCTTTGATGCCCACCAGTGCCTCAGGCACTGCCACTGGTGGGAGGAACTGGGGGAAGAGGAAAGGCCTGATGCACTGGCATATCTACATCTCATCCAGTTTAAAGTGTAAGTGATACAGGATGCTCTAGCATTTTGCAAAATGCTAGAACATCCCCCTGTGGTTCTTCTGATTTAAAACCAAGATTTGCCAGCATGATGCCAGCATGCCAGTCCCTGCCCCACACTGCTCAAGGGGGTAGCAAGCTGCATCCTAGCATTCCTTGTGGTTGTGGAGAACTGGGCTGTACCTCTTCCCCTCCTCCTCTTTAATGTGGCCTGCTAGGAGCATATGCTGGACAGAATATACCCACTGAAATACCAGGAGTTAAAGGCATGGCTGAGTAGGGTTTCCTGTGCTGAGAACAGAGTTCTAGTAACTTACCTAGATCTTTACTTCTCCCAGTATGTCCAAACTCAGGAGGTGGCTAAACTGCTTCTTTCTTGGCTGTCCTAAGATCAAAATGCCTGTTCTCTGACTCTTGTTCATTTTTTTTTCTAATCACCTTTGGCACAAATCCTATGGCAGCACCAGTCTGGGGCTTTGTGGGCTTTGATATTCACGGCATTTTGTTCTCTTCCCCTTCCCCAACCTTGCAATTTGTATTGGGACAGACAGAAACTAGGAAATGGAGCCTGATTTAGAAGCCTGGGGAATGAAACCTATTGGGGCATGACAGAACCCAGTGGACAAAGAGGATTGCATTTGTGTTGGGAAACAGTCTATCTTTTCATAGTGCCTTGGAGTGGAGCCTGATGGACATGGGGACCAAAACAAACAGCAGAAGTTTTCCAGCCAAACAGGAAATAGACTTCACCATTGATTCTGGCTTTCACATGAAATGTATTCCTTCCTCTGGAGTCCTTAAGGGAGAGAAATCTAAAACCTTTAAACTTCATCTAACACCTGAAAGACCTCAACACCTATATGAACCTAACTAGATTCCAAAATTAGCTAACAGATCGATGTAGAGCATGTCTCTGGAAAGGCAACATATAATTTTTAAAAATATAATAATAAATAACAGCAGAGTTTGTTGAATGCTGCCAGATATGAGGCTGGAGATGATTTATGAAAAGATTTTTGTAGTGATTTTCCCCATCTTGTGAAACTCCCTTCCTGGGGAGCTGTCTTTCTTGATAGTCTTCAGTAGAATTTTTCGAACTCATTCATTTGAGAAGGCCTCTGAAATTGACTGATCATTTTATATTACCCTGGTGTTCTTGTTCTCTACACCTGTTATGAATTTTAATCTGTGACTGTTTGGAAACTCTGGAAATATGAACATTTTTTAGAGATGCTTTCTCTTTTAAAGTTCTAATCTATTGGTGTTCTTTTATCTTCATATTTTATATTTATATTGAGATCATTTAAATTTCATTTAGGCTTTTTTCCACCAGTTTTGATGTTTTTACAATGTATTTTTTTAATTGCTGAGTATATTCTTGAATTGGAAAGCAGGATCTAACAATACAGTCCTAAAAACATGTTCCTGGGACTAAGCCACATTGAATAGACCTGAGTAGACCCACTTATGATTGCTCTCTTAAAATCTCCAGAATGTGATTAAAGTAGTCTTGGGCGGCCAGTCAAACTCCGCTCCGGATGACCTTCATCAGGCGCTACAGGCTGTGGCTGGTTGGCTCAGACTGAGCCGGTTGAAACTAAACCTGGCAAAGACAGAGGTCCTGGGTCTGAGTTGAATCGATTCGGGGTTGGGCTCCCTCTCCTGACCTTTGATGGGGCACCTCTTGTGCCAGCATTGGAGGTTAGGAGTTTGGCTATGCTCCTGGATTCCTCCTTAATGATGGAGGCCCAGGTGGCAGCCACTGCCAAGTCGGCCTTTTACCATCTTCGGCTGGCTCGGCAGTTGGTCCCTTTCCTTGACCATGATGACCTGGTCACAGTGATCCATGTGACGGTCACCTCAAGGCTAGACTACTGTAACGCTCCCTACATGGGGCTGCCTTCGTTGCAAATCCGGAAGCTGCAGTTAGTGCAGAATGCTGCAGCCAGGTTGTTGATGGGCCTCTCTAGGCGGGATCACATCTGGCCTGCGCTGAAAGCGCTGCACTAGCTGCCAACAGCGTACCGGATCCGCTTCAAAGTGCTGGTTCTTACCTTTAAAGCCCTATATGGCCAGGATCCGGCTTACCTCAGGGACTGCCTTTCCCCGCACGTTCCCCAAAGGGCACTACAGTCAGGGAGTCAAAATCTCCTGGTAATTCCAGGCCCCATGAATATCAAATTCGCTTCTACCAGGGCCAGGGCCTTTTTGGTGGCGGCTCCTACCTGGTGGAATGAGCTCCCGGAGTAGATCCAGGCCCTGCGGGACCTTGCGCAGTTCCAGAGGGCCTGTAAGACGGAGCTCTTCCTCCAGGCTTTTGAGTAGGAGCCACCGCCACCACTATTCCATCATCGTTACCTTCCATCATCGCACCTCTACCACCATTTGTGTGGGTACCATCGGGGTGTGAGACATCCCTGGATGAAGATGGGATGGCTGTGCTGTTGGGAGGTATGCTGCTGGTCTGGAATTAATAACTTTTTCCAGAATCCCATCTTGTAATTAATGATTCTGTGACATCTAGAGCATCGACATTTCAGTGTATTGTATTGTATTGTTTTATTCTGTTTTTACCTGTTTTAACTTTGGCATTTATGCCTCTTTGTTAGCCACCCTGAGTCTTGGGGAGGGCAGGATATAAATCCAAAAATAAATAAATAAATAAATAAAATCATTAGGAATTGCACTGGCTTTATTTGAAGCACATTTTTTGTCAAAGAAGCATGGGTCAGATATGTCACTTAAAGATGTACTGTGCTTCTGACTATAACTCTTGGAGAATGTACAAGGCTGTATCTATTTAACTTCAATAAATATCCCATTAATGGAAGAATGTATCTTTGCACTTTCTTATTCATCTTCATTAGCTGAATAGGGAACTTGGAAAAGAGGATTCGTATGTCATCCAGTTTATGGTAGTTCACAGGAAAATAAGATACCCTTAATAGTAGCTGGGAGTTTTAGGCACAGTTCATGATGTAGACAGAATTTGGTACGTATTTTGTGCAACTGTTACTACCAGCAATGTTTGTTATCTGGCTTCTAGGCTTAACTTGCATTATGTTCTGTTCTCTTTCAGACTGCAAATTGAGGAAGGGGTCTTGTGTATGCCATAATGCTACCCCATATAAAATGTTAGAAAAGGGTCATGTCAAGGAGGAGACACTGGCTGTATCTGCACAACTTGGGACAGGACACTATCGTTGCACTATAGCAATACTTTGTTTCTGGATTGTCTTGTCCATATGGTGAAATCCAGTTATAACCAATTGCAGTAGCACAATAGTGTAATGTCCAACAGTGTATTGATGCAGTTCCATCTGATGTTCAGTTGTTCTGTGTAAAGGATCTTTCTTTTGATTTTAGGGCACAGCATTCCCTCATGTGAGCCCTTCTCTGTAGTCTTGAAGCAGTACAGTCCTTGATTGCTGCTTATGAGAACTAGGTCTTAGTGACAGACTGTACAGTCAGAGTAACTTTTGTTGGACTGTACCATTTCAAACTGCATGTTGATAGAGCGCAGAATTAAATATTTCCCATGTAAAAAACTGGCATGCTGGGCAAAAAGCTCTTGCCTACTTCCTGGTACACTTATTTTCATGTGTCTGTTGGGGGGGGAGAGATTTGCTGCATTCAAACTCATATCTGCCTTCTAGATTGTACACCTTAGAAAGTAGTATGACATTTGAGGTTGCTGATTATTTATTTTGCCTCTTAGGCCTGGATTGTGTATTGCTACAATACAATACACTATGCATAAATTGCCACTCACCTGCCTTCCATCTAATCTTCTCCTGTAACATGTGAAGGTGGGGGCTTTGAGCATAAAGCCATTAGTTCAACAGCTCGATTAATGTGGTTGTCACCTCCAAATGGTGTGATGGCTAATTGCACAACAGCCACATCACTTATGGTATGTGTGTAGTAGAGTGGAGTGCTGTGGGAGAACAAGGTGAAACTGAATCCAGGTAAGAGAGAGGTGATGCTGACTGAGGCTGAAGTCAGATGGCAGGCTTAGCACGGTTTGGCCCCGCCTCTAAATAATCCAGGGGGGGGTTGTAATGGAGAGTTTCGATCATACATTTTACCCTTAACCTGCTTCACCACGCACTCACCCTGTGGTTGATTGATCAGCTGCGGTAGCCACGGAGTGGGGTGGTTGGGCAACTTTTAAAAATTATTTGTATTGGAAGCAGTGCTTCAAACTCCTGGCAGGATGCCAGCAGCTGATGGCCAATGGGGTTGCTGGAAGAGGCTGCTGGGATATGTAGTGCAGTGTAGGGGAAGTGTTTTTAAAATTTCGATTTGGAAGTTTTTTAGAGAAAAACAGTTTTGAGAAGTGCACATGTGTGTGTGTGTGTGTGTGTGTGTGTGTGTGTGTGTGTGTGTGTGTGGAGAGAGAGAGAGAGAGAGAGAGAGAGAGAGAGAGAGAGAGAGAGAGAGAGAGAGAGATATGTCTGTAAAATGTCTGTAGAAAACAAACACACATGTGGCATTTCATAGCCATGGTGTGAATATGAATTACTGCCTTAATTACCTCAATTACTGCCTTAAAAAAAGCCCTAAAGCAGAAGGAAACATTCAGATTTCCCAAATGGCTTCTGGAGATGGCTGGAGGGTGAGACTACTGGCACCAGGAAGGACCTGAGTTTCCCTGGTGTCAAATCTCTGATTTGAAGACTGGGATGCTGACTGCTGGGGAACAGGAGACCGATGTTGCTATCTGATCATGCATTTTAAATCCAGGACTTAACTTTCTTGTAAAACCAGTTAATAAAACAAGCAAGTGCTGTTTTTCAATTACATGTACCATCTTCCCTTTAGACTGTGCTGATGTACTGATTCACAGTACACTACTCTTTTGACTAAACTGTTGTAACATGCTACATGTGAGACTGCTCTTCAAGACAACTCAGCAATTGCAGTTTGTCCAAAATGTGGCAACCCAATTACCAATCAGGCCTAGTCATGTCGTATGTGTTATACTTTTAAGATTTTAGATTGGCTTGCTATTGAACTCATAAGAGTACAGTTCTAAGTGCTGGTTCCTACCTTATGTAAGAGTCTCATGACATGACGTGTTACTCTGTTATATGAAAGACCATCTTTCCGTGTATGAACCTATGTGGCAGCTCTGCTCATTCTAGGATGACCTTTGATTTGTTTCTCCCCAAAAATAGTTTTACTGTACTCCATGATATGAAGTTTTTAGAAAGAGGTGGGAAATGGAACTATTCAAGAGGACTTTACAGCACTTAGATTAATTTTATTTAGTACACCTCAGCAAGCATTTTTTCTTGATATTAATCATGATACAAAGGAGGTTGATTTTATCTCGTTACAGTTATTTTTTTAAGTGTGTGTGATTTGAAACTGAATTTGAAGTAAGACACTTCAAATCCTCTTTAGAACAAAAGTGGTATAAAAGTATTTTAAATAAGTAAAATAAAAATATGAAAATACGGTAATTCTAAAAAGGTCTAAAATCCAGATTCCCAGGTTCTTGAAAAGCCTGGTTTCAAACTAATGGCTTTATAAAACAGAACAGTTTTATAGGCTTTGCAAAAGTGCCAGCAAAGGTGCCTTCCACATTTCCTTTGGAAACCCATTCCTCTCACTGGAAAATAACTGCAGAACTTATGGCTTTCTGAAGATGCTCCCTGACTCTTGTATGTGCTATGATAACCATTTTGCTTCTGTATTAACAGTACAGTCCCTTTCATTCAGGACGTATTGCACTGATAGGAGAACAAGATGTTGTCTCTACAGAATATTAGTCAAAATGTGTAATTTTTTTAGTTGGAATCAGTAGCTGGTACAAAAAAAAATTGATAGCTTATTAGGTGTCTTTTTTGAGGTAAAATGACTATTTTTGAGAATCTGTTAATGCTTTCATTTGCTGTTTTTCACTCAAAGGTAAATTGCTAACTATACAAAACACTTGGCTTATTTTGCTTTTGGGCACTGGAATGGCTTAGAATCAGTGGGAACTGAGAGCAATCTGATAAATACATAGAGATGAACTAAATTATAGAATTAAGTTTGCTTATCCAGATCAACTTTTTGCACAGTTAAGTATAATTTTGTTTACCTTTTATAATCACACCTTAGTGGAATTAGAAACAAAATAAATGCATAATAACCAATGGTTTCATTAAGGCAGGTAGAAATTGTTCACTGGTTTGAAAATTTTCATCTGCTTCTTATTTCATCTCTCCTTATAAATAATTATCTTTTGGTTTCGCAAGATTCCATGTGCTCCCATTGGCTGTAAAATGCCCTCCCTCAGCCATTGGTCCATCAGCCGCCACTCAAGAGTACTCGCGTGCCATTGGCCGGGTGCTGGGTCTGCTCCTTTTCCCCACCCACTCCCCCTGGCAGACAGCTCTCTCTCCTGAGGAAGACAGTTCTCTTGACTCCTGTGAGGGACTGTCCCCTCAGTGGCTTTTGGTAGGCAGCGAAGCTTGGTTCTGTGAGTAAAAAAACAAAGGACTTTCAGCATAACCCCCTCCCCCGCCCATAACCCCCTCCCCAACGGCCACTTTCCTGTCAGAATAAATGGAAAAAGGCTCTTTCTCCTGCTTAGCTTCAGCATGGCTGGCTGGCTAAAGAGGTGGGCCAACAACCATCAAACCATTTTCTTCAACTCCCCGCTGTGCGGCTGATTTTCCCCTAGGGCTGCCAATCTCCAGGTGGGACCTGGAGATCTCCCACTGTTACAATTGACATCGAGATGACAGAGATCAGTTCCCCAGGAGAAAATGGTTGCTTTGGAGGGTAGACTCTATGGCATTATACCCTGCTGAGTCCTTCCACACACACCTCAAATGCTGCCCTCCACAGGATCCACCCCCCCAAATCTCCAGGTATTTCCCTAATCAAAGTTGGCACCTGTACTTTCTCCTCTGTCAGTAAAAGGCCCTTTCCACACCTATGTTGGCCTTTGGGAGAAAACTCATTTGGCCCAGTCCTGATCAGGTTGCCAACTCCAGGTGGGCAATTCCTGGAAATTTGAGGGATGGAGCCTGGAGAGGGTGAGGTTTGAAGAGGGGTGGCAGGTATGATGCCATAGACTCCACCCTCCAATCCAGCCATTCCCTTATGGGGAACCATTGTTGCCAATCTCCAGGTGGGGGCTGGAGATCACTCAAAATTACAACTGCTCTCTAGGAGGGAGGGGGGAGGAGATGGAAAACTAAAGGTAGATTGATGGTTGGCTGGGAGGGAGGTAGGGTTGTCAACTCCAGGTTGGGAAATTCCTGGAGATTTGAGGGGTCGAACCTGGAGAGGGTGAGTGTTGAGGAGGGGTGGGACCCCAGACAGGTACAATGCCATAGACTCCACCCTCCAAACCAGCCACTCCCTCCAGGGGAACCACTGTTACCAATCTTGGGGGTGGGCTGGAGATCACTCAAAATTACTACTGCTCTTCAGGTAGCAAAGATAAGTTCCTCTGGAGAAAATGGTGGACTCTGTCATTATACCCTGCTGAGATTGCCACAGCAAATTGTCACTGAGTGCCCAAAGCTGGGGCACTCTCCCGGAGCCTCTTTCTAGAGCCCGTTGTATTTATTTCCACAACGGGCCTTATTCCTAGTCTTATATAAAATGTTTCCTAGTCACACAGTGCTGTATTTTAAATTGTTACATCTTAGGAGAGGTGGTCAGTTTTGCTGTGCCGGTTCATGTTGCTGACTGAACCATGTCATTTTGGTATACCTAGTTGTAACTGAGAAATTTTTTGAATCAAGATGGAATATCAAGCTTTCTTTGCTTTCTGAGGGGCGCATCATGAAAGCTTATTAATTATTCTCCATTTATGTATTACATCTTTGCCATCATCATCTTCAGCATGGGGAACATGGTGTTATAATCCACAGGCTATCATTACTTGAGTCAGAAATTTAAAGTACAGCTTTAGTTTCCTTTTGCTCTGCTGAGATAAGTAAGACTGATAATTCAAACTCACATGTACATGAAACTTGTAGTACACTGCAAATTCTTTCATTAATCACAAAGTTGTATTTTTTTAATAAAAGGAAATAGGGAAGACTATACATGTTTACAAGCAAAAGGTAATGTTTTTGTTGATGGAAAAGCCTCCAAAAACTGTGCTTTCATAATCTAGAATCTTATCCTAACATCTTATCCTGTTGTTGTAGTTAACCATTCAGTAGTGTTTGACTCTTGGCAATTGCCTATGGGCCAGCTCTCTCCACGTTTTCCAATCTTGTACTGTTTCTTTGAGTCATTCCATGTTTAGGGTGGTGTCGACTTTTATGGTGTCTAGCCACCGTGTTCTTTGGCGGCGAGGTTTCCTTTTGCCACTAACCAATCCAAGTATAATTGCTTTTTCTAGTGAGTTTTTCCACATGACATGGCCAAAATAAGCCCTTCACAGTTTTGTGATTTTTCCTTCCAATGACATGTCTAGTTTTATGCACTCCAATACTTGCTTGTCACCTTTGCTATCCAAGGAATGCACAGGAGTCTTCTCCAGCATCACAGCTCAAATGAGCCAATTTTCCTCCCGTCTTGCTTCTTCATGGTCCAGCTTTCACAGCCATAGGTTGCTATGGGGAAGACAATTGCACAGACTAATTTGCATTTGGTTGCTAGGCTGGTGTCCTTGGTTTTCCATATTTGATTCATGCTCATCATTGCTGTGCAACCCAGCGTGATTTGACATTTTATTTCTGGGCTGTATTCACTGTTTTGGTTGATCTGTGATCCTAAGAAAGTGAATTGTTCCACACATTTGATCTCTTGACTATCAGCTGTTAATCTGGTGTTTCTATTCTCTGTGTTCATGAACTTGGTCTTTTTGATGTTTAGGAAGAGGCCAAACTTCTCACTTTCTTCTTTAATTTTCTTGATCAGGTATTCCAGACCTTTTTTAATTCCCGAGAGGATGGTTGTGTTGTCAGCAAATTGAAGATTGTTGATATTCCTTCCTCCAATCATTACTCTGATTTTTTACTCTTCCAGCTCTAACTTCCTCATGGTGGTTTCAGCATGCATGTTGAATAGGAAAGGTGAAAGAATGTAACCTTGCCATACTCCTTTCTCTATCTTGAACCAGTCAGTATCTTTGTATGGTATTCACCCAGTGGTTTCCTGGTTTGTGTACAATGATTGTATCAACTTGACCAGATGTGCTGGAACCCCCAGGTCTTGTAGGGCACGCCACAGTTTCTCATGATCAACACAGTCAAAGGCTTTTTTGTAATTGATAAAGCATAAGTAGATAATCTTTTGATATTCAAGAGATTTCTTCATGATTCAGTGCAGATTTGCTATATGGTCACAAGTGCCACGCCTCCTTTGGAAGCCAGTTTTGACATCTGGTAATTCCCTTTCAACAGTTGGTGCCAGACGTATATTTTTAAGCAGAATTTTGCTAATGTGAGGGATGAGAGTGATTGTGCGATAATTGGAGTCTCCCTTTTTTGGTAGTGGAATGAACACTGAGTGTTTCCAGACCCTTGGCCATGTGTTGGTTTCCCAATTTTCTGATACAGGGTTCTGATGGTTGTGGGTGGTACAGGCCTCAGCAGTTCTGTGGAGATAATGTTAACATGTAGGACCTTGTTGTTTGGTAGTTGACTCATTTCCCGTATGATCTCTTCCCCAGGGATGGCTGGTTCTTTCTTAGCTTCCCTTTCCTTGGCATCCTGAGGTTGAGCTTCTTTGCTACTAGCATACAGCTCTTGTGTGTATTCTCACTATCTGTTTTTGACATCTTGTTGGCTGGACAGTTCTTTTCCTTGCTTGCTTTTGATAATGCCTTTACAGGCAGTAAATGCTGTTTGAATCCTTTTGACTTGCATAAATGCAAGCTTGGTGTGGCCCTTTGTGCAGTCCTCTTCTAGCTGTTTGCAACGCTTGTCCCAGTGAACTTCATTGTCTTTCCTTTCTGCCCTCTGGAAATCCGCATTCAGTCTTCTTGCTTCTTCCCATTTTCCTGCTGCTTTAGCTGCTTTTCTTCACTCTGATATTTTTATGGTTCTGTCTGAGAGCCACTTGCACTTTTTCTCTGGCTTCTTGTATGATATATGATCAGTTACCATTTCAGTGATCATCAAATGAATTTCCTGTCATAGTTTGTTTGGTGTTTTCTCAGCCATGTCCAGCTGTTCAAACCTATTTTTACCCCATTTGTGTATGTGGGGGGGTGGGATTTTCGTGTTTTTAATACATATAGCATACTGTAACTTGTGGGTGTATGCACACACACAGTTTTGTGCCGGAGTATATCTCTTGCTGAACTAGGAACAGCAAGGAATGGCAACACAGTGAAATCATGTCAGTGCTGGCCATTCACATTTTCACAAAGGGCCTGAATGTTTATCCATTTGATATCAGAGCTGAAAAAATAGTGAAATCCCGTTACATTTAAGATGTTTTCTATTTTCCATTGTAAACCATTCTTATGGCCATCATTTGTGAAGGTTTCTCACATCTGTTATTTGCAGCTGCCCTTTCAGTGCCAAGAAAGCCCTAGAGTAAAATATGACTTTCCCCTCCTTTCATGTGTATTCCTGATAGTTTTGGAAGGAAGCCAAGAAAAAAATCCTGAGGCACAGTCAAGAGAATCAAGCCCTGAGGTTTCGGTTTCGGCGTCGCGAATGGCGGCCGCTTCTCGGGACGCTCCCGGAGGCGGTTAGCCCACACGCAGTTAGGGGGGGTCTTCGCATGTGCGAAAGACCCTAGTGAGCCTTAGGCAAAGGCTCCGAACCGGGGGTGCTTGGGGAGTAGCCTCTTTGCCGGCAGACAGCCGGGAAATTGAGGCTTTCTCCCCGCCCCAATCAGCCCCGCTGCGGCATGCCCGTAATGGGACTTAGCGGCGCCACCGATTTCCAGGAGTGAAGACAGCGCTATGGTTTAAAATAAAAAGAAGAAGTAGCATCGAATCGTGAGTTGAAGATCTATTTTGAAGCGTAAATCGGAGCCCCCTGCATGCATATAAGCATTGGGAGGAGGGAGGAGTTCCCACCCCCTTTGAGAAGCAAGATCTACAAAGGGAGCGCGAAGGGGGCTGAGAGAAAAAAAGTGTTGGTGAAAGTACCGTTGGGGTTGCATGGAAGACTGCGATCATCTTAGCTTCCTGGGGGATGCGGCACGAACTTTTTAAAAGTAAACAAAAAAACAAAATGTCGATAATGGAAAAAGTCCTGCAGACACCGGAAGAGAAGAGAGGAGGGACTTCCGGTCCAGACAGCCCCCCCAAGAGCTTGCTGTCAGTCAACAGGAAAAGGAGATGCTGTGCCCCCTGCTGGAACAATTGCAGAAAATCAACGAAACTCTGTTTAAAATGGATAGTGTTCTCATCAGTCGACAGAAACAGATATCGGAAACAACTAGAAAGATGATGGAGATCGAACAGAAATCGAATCTGATTCTAGGTTTCCAGGGCGTTAAAGAAGAAGAGAAAGAAGATCTCGGATTTACCTTGACAAATGTCTTGGCACCCCTAACTGGCAGTGAAGCGATAAAATTAAAAGAAGAGGTGGATGAGGCTCCCAAAGCCTATTCCGCTTTTATAAAAGAGAATACTCTGCCAGTAGAAGGGGATGTTGAGCATAGTAAGCGACAAACTGGAGATCTAATTTCATCTGAAGAGTTTATGGAGCCCTGGAAGCTTGAAGGCCAGAAGTTTAAGGAAAAAGAGAAAAGAAAGAAGAAGGATTTCATCTTCAAAATACAGAAACTTCTGAAGAGACACGCCAGCAGGGAGGAAGATGTAGTATTCAAAACTGGGACAAGTGAAGAAGACAGCAGCCCAGGGGAAAGTGGTGATGGAACGGAAGACTTCAAAGTTAAAATGGACTCAATCCATAACTGGAAGAGATTTAAAAAGAAGATACTTTGAGGACTGTTCGTGTAACATCTGGAAGGAGCTGTTTAATTACTAACCCCAATGGACTTTACTAACTGCATTAACAGAGTGACTTTGGACTTTGCAATAGTTAAAAAGAAGATCTTCTAACCATGATAGATGCCAAAATTGGTATTGGTTATTAACCTAAACTAACCCTCACTAACAGGAAAATTTCACTCCATCTTTTTCTTTCTCCATCTGTCTACCCTTCCCGTTTCTTATAAAAAGAATAAAATTCTCTCTTTTTTAAGAGAGTTTTACAAAAAAAAAAAAAAAAGAGAATCAAGCCCTCTCTTTCCTGCAGCACCTGCAAAGCAGCAATAGTAGCTGCTCCCATTGCATTGACTGATAAACACTGATTGTGAGTAGAAGTTTTTAAAAAAGAATTGGTGGATGAGGACCATTGTTGGTCTTGCACTTTACCTTCTGAGTGAGGAAGACACATGACCAAGTAAGTCTTCATTTCACATTCATCCGTCTTATGAGATTTACTGTCAATTGAATGCAAAGACAGAAAGGGAATGTGTCATTTTCACACACAACTTCAGTGACCTAGGAGCACGTTCCTTTTCCTGCCCCACTGACAGCCTTTTCTGTCAAAGATTTAGGCTGCAAATCCCACTTACCTGTAGTGTTGGTTATTCTTATTTCTACCTTGTGTGGGAGGCAAAGATAAAAGCAACCAGAAAGATAGAGTTGTGAAATAACTGGTTCAATGACAGCTAAATGTATATTATTACATTGAAGTGAAACAAGGAATAATTGATATAGCTGTCTTGGATTATTCCAGTTGTTTCTCTTGTGCCACAATGCACGGCATTTTCATATTAAGTCAGACCACATAGTGAAGGATTTTGAGAAATAGGGTAACTCAGGCCTTGATGTAACTTCAGGCAAAATTTTCAGTAAGAGGATGTCTTTCCCTTAGCTTTGCATATTTTATCTAAGCTTCTTAAAGCAGCCTTCAAAAATAATGTAAAGGAATTGACCTTCTCTGTTAATTAGATTCTAGCCGTCATCTTGGAAAGTTTGCAGTTGTCTGCCAAAATGAATCCTAGAGTCACTGCTTCATTATAGTACCATTCTATCAATTTAGTACATAGACAGGGGAATGGATTAAAACAATAACTGTCTGTTTCTTTTTAGCTTTGTAACCTGGATAAGTTTTGTAATTCTCATGGCCAGATTGTGGATATTTAAATCTGCAAAGTGCAGCCGTGAACAAACATGACAGATCTTTCTACAAACATGAGAAAAGCCCCAGGATTAAAGAAAAATATGAAACCTTAAAAACTTGGGGAGGATAAAACCCTCCAAAGTGATAGAAGCAGCACCTGTAGCTTTAAGAAACAAATGCCATCAGTGACTGTCACTAAGCAACTACAGAGCCTTCAAGCCTTGATTTCTGTCAGTAAATGGGGGCAGGGCAGGGGAAGGGCCATTTCCAGGGCTGTTTTGGCCTCTGAGGGAAGACTCACTGGGGCCAGGCATGGCAGCAACTACTGCTACAGTGCAGCTTGCATGACTCACCTGGGCCCAGCTACTTGCTACTATTTTAACACCAAGTACTCGATGGCTCCATCATAGCCAGTGTGGTCTAGTGGTTAGATTTCAGATTAGTATCTGAGAAAACCCAGGTTTGAATTTCCAGTCTGCCATGGGAGGTAACTGGATGAATGTGGGCCAGTCTCTCTCAGCCTAACTTATCTCAAAAGGGTGTTGTGAGGATAAAATGGAAAAGAGGAGAATGATATAAGTTGCTTTGAGTCTGCATTGTGGAGAAAGGTAAGGGATAAGTGAAATAAGTAAATAATAGATATAGCTGAAGATTGCGGTCAGGTAATTGGTGGGTGGGTGAGAAAGAAAGAAAGAAGCTGGAAAAGGTAGGAATATGGAGGCTGCCAGGAGGAAATAGTGTGGGGAAGGGGGATACAGGGGAAATAAGTTCTCCACTATGCAATTGAGCCCAGCCTAGAGATTGGTCCTGTGCCCCTGGGCTATGTGACTTGCCCCATGCAACGCAGGCAGAGTTTTACCAGGGAGAAGCTGCCAGGGGAGGAAAGAAGGGAAAAATGAGGACAGAATGATAGATAAAGTTAATATGGATGGTGGGCTGGAAGGAGAGAATGAAAAGGAGAGAGTCTTAGGGGGCTTTCAAGAAAGAAGAAATAATGGGGAAGGGGAAATGAGATGCCCCATCCCTAGTTCTTGTGGGTCTTCCGTTGATAAGATCAAATTGGCAATCATTATATTGACTTTTAAAATACATTGAAAACCAGATATCCTATCTCAGATACTTAACTTAAAAAAATAGTTTAAAAGTTTGTAACCAATTCTGCTAGCTATTATTGCATCATTTCCTTGGGCAGTCCAACATCCAGTATGGTGTAGTAAGGCGAATGTTGAGCTAGAATATGAGAAACCTGGGTCCAAATCCCTACTATAGACATAGAATAACTATAGAACTCTAGGGAAAGAAAGGAAAATACAGTTGCTAACTAGTTCTACTTACAATGTCTAAACGTCTGTCCTTTCCCTATAGACAGACCAAAATTCTACCTTATCAGAAAGTTTTATGAGCCTTGTATGAGGAGTTGCTGGAGACCTGACAAAGAACTTTGCCCCACCCTTCATCCTTAGGAATTTCCTCTAGTTTGGGAGGTTCCTTCCTGAGCCAATCAGAATTTGGTTTATAGATTCAAAATTCCATTCAAGAATACTTTTGACCACTCAATTAAAAAGTAGATTAAATTATTTTTATGCCTGTGACAGACTGCACTTTAAAAGCTCATAAGTGCTGTGTAAACATGTGAATGACTGAAGGGTTAATGCCTCACAGAACTGGGAGCCTTGAGTGACAGGCTGCTCCAGGGGATTTGATTGGTTAGCATCAGTTGAGCAGAAAGACTTTGGAACTGACTGCTGAAGAGAATTCAGTTTAGCTGAGGTCTGGGAAGGTTGGCAAAGAAGATTGGGAGGACTGGTGAAGACCCCCATTCGGGCCGGGAAGAGGGATATAACTTCTAGTTTGCCTCAGCTCACATGTCATGCAAACCATTACTTACTTAAACTATGAGCAGTGTGATTGTTCAAATATGGGCCATTCCACTGCTGTGGTAGCTAAAGTGTGTGAAACCAGAATGGTCTGAAACCAAGGTTTGAAGCAGATTTGTCAGTCGTACCTATTCCTCCATATGGCTTCATGTGATGTATGATCACAAGCAAACAGATTTAATCCTGGTTTGTTCTCTGGCAATGTCAGGTAACCCTGCCATAGCTGGAATGCGGGAGGCGCCCTTCTCTGGTACTGGAATGCAGGAGTTGAGAGGGTCCTCCTTTCTCACTGTCATTTACCATTGTTCTGTCTCTATTCTGTCTCTTATCAATTTGCCTGACCTTGTGTCTCAAGCCGCTAGCACATAGCTGCTGGGAAATGTAATTGGTCTGGGGTTGTTTTCTTAAGCTCGCCCACTTGCCTTTCGCGCTTGCTTGCTATGTAACCATTGGCTTAGTAGTTGGAGGGGTAGGTTTGACTGCGGTATAACTTAGCCTGTCTTTTGATCCAAGATATCACTGACACAGAATGTATACACGTGTCTCCAGCCTTGTCTTAATAAACACTATCTTCTGAAGAAGCCTGGTGTTTGAGGGATTCATCTGGGGAACCTGACAGGCAACTGCCGTTGTTGCAGTGTAAACTGAGATACCAGCCAAATCACTGCAATGGGTACTGGGAGCAGGGGAGAGCAATGGTTATGAAACCAGCATTTCTTAAGGCAGACCAGGATTTGGATGATTGTCTTTAACCCAAATCCAATTCTTGAAAACTAATCATTGTTAATATAAAAGCATAGTTTCACTTTATATCTAAATCAAGTAAATAACCCAAAACAACTGCTTATAGCACCAACTATGAGCAACTTTGACCCAAAATCTGTACTCTGTGGGTTGCCCCCTAACTCCCAGTCCAGAATCAAATAATATGGATCTCTGTTGCTTGTTCTTGGCTGATGGCCCTGTAGAAGTTTTGTCAGTCTTTAGCTTCATTTTTAAAATAAAACTAGTCAATTGTCAAGTTCTTGTCCTGTAAGTTTTAAATTTTTTGTTGTCCCTCTGCTATTTAGATCATTGCAACATGGCTTTATTTTTTGACCCAACAGATTTTTGCATTTATGAATACACATAGTGCAGGTAGTATAGTTTTATTTCCCCTTAGGTAATTAATGGTAGCTTCACCCCCTAGCTGTTTGAAATTGTTTCCATATGGTTGCTGTTCTACGTGATTGTTAATACCGAGATTCCATGGGATTGGTCTCCACTGTGTGTCTTGTCTGTAGACTGCCACAAATAACATCAATGTAGACAGATCTACTTAGTGAACATGAGTGTACATGAAATGGCTTGCTATGTGGTGCAGCCACCACATAAAGTCAATTTTGAGTAGACTTCACATCAAAGTATTTAGGGAATTTCCTAATGTAATTCTTGTATCAGGAAGTAACTGGTCCTTCCCCTATGTGGCTGTCTTGAAAAGAAGAAAGGAAAACAAACCTTAGTTGGAGTATAAACATAAGGCCTGTCAGTTCTATTGAATTGCTTTGAACTTCCTGTAGGGCCTTGATGAGACTACAGTTCTTTGCTTTGAACTTTTTGTGTGTCCCTTCAGGATTACTTCATTAAAAAAGATAGTGACATAAGTACAGAAACTGCCGCATGAAAAAGCTATTAATAACACTTTCAGTACCTGGAGCTTTGAGAGTTGGAGGAGAGAGCTATAGTTACTCTGAAAACTTCAGGCCAAGAACAAACAATCCTAAAACCTAGATATTGCCTTGTTTGTTGCCTTTTCTTCTGGTAGAAGACTCCTGTTGTTGTTTGGTCAGCTTGTGGTTTACCAAAATTTTTCCTATTGCAAGTTGGAGTACTTTTATTACATACAAATGGTACCAAAGCATCTTTAATGTCTAAATAATGAGACACAACAGTCGCTTGTAGTGACTAGTATACACAGATGACTATTGTTAGTTGTCAGTGATTGTTCCAGCATTGCTTATCTTTGAAATTGTTCAGACACTAGTAGGGGTAGAATTAATTGTTTTATAAGTTGCCTTCTATGACTGCGGCTTGCTGAAAATCTTGGTTAAGAATTCTCCAAACCATCTGGCCTTTTTGCCCAACTGACAGTGAGATACGGTGTGTGTGTTGGGCTGGGGTGCACAGAGATTTGTTGGGGTTGATGCTCTTCAACATGGCTAATCTCCATTGTGAACAGAGGTGTGGAAGACTGGCTGAATAAATGCTCAACCCCTTTTAAAGCGTGTTCCTTGGACAGAAATTTCACTAATGTGAACCATCACTAAAGGACAGGTGTTTCCAATACTTCACTGGGCTCTGTTGTCACAGCTAGAAATGAGAAGGTAACTCTCTGCCTGAATTATACTATTTTCATACAACAAATAGAAACTCATATTATTTATGTCATTCTACATACATACATACATGGTCTGCAGTCACATGTCATTGTGCACTGTGCTGTCTTAATCATTTACCTCCTAACAGTCTTTTCCACACAGGAAAATCCAGGAGGTGAATCATTAGAATAGTACAATGATAGTGCAGTATTTAACAGTTTGTGTATCGAGACTTATATACATTCACGTTCTCCATAAAACAGTAAACTTGGGGAGAAGGCAAGGATTAGTCTTTTTCCCTCCTGTCATATGAGAATTTATCTAGGGGCCATTTGGTGATATGGGTTCCCACTGACAGTTTGAAATGCTGCAATTGGAAGAAGGCTCACTGCCTCATTTGCTGTTTGACTACTAGGTCTATAATTCCCGTCCATACCCTTCAAGACCATCCTTCTGTGCTTGTTGTTAAATGTTAAAACTGCAAGCTTTACATAGAACATACACATAATTTATTTGTAAATTGCCAGCCTATGGAATTGGATTTTTTCCCTGCACTTTGGTATGTTTTGTCATGTATGTTGCATTTGGCCCAAGAAATTTGGGTTGGTATGTCCTTTCAATCCTCCTGCTAAGCGCACCATGAAAAGCTGTAGATCAGATTTTATTACATGGGTCTGGCAAGTTTATAGACCGGTGTCACAGCACAGAAAGGTTTCTTCTCTGGAGTCTTTCAGTGCAATAACTGCAGACTCTGTAAACTGCATATAATGATGTTCCAGTTGATTTTCTGTAGTAGTAAACTGATGACTAATGTGTTCCTTGTTAGCTGCTAAACGTTATGCAGAGAAGTACAGTGTGATGGTACAAAAAAGGACTTGTGAACTGAAAGTGGAAAATTGGGAAGCAAAGAATGAAGTAAAGTCTGCAAGAAAGATGAGTTCTCAGCATTTCAGTGGAGCCACTTTTCGAAATTGTTTTTATTGTTTGTGGTTTGGATCACTTTGGTTGGCCATTAACATCCATTTCACAAAGAACATCATTGAAATGAGTAAGGAATCTCTGTGGCCACTGTGGATTTCCTTCATGCCTACAAGAAAAGTGAACTAGTTATGAGAATTTGACATGCTATCCCCAGTGAGTTAACTCTTTGATTTCAGGAACCACCTTATCCTTCTCCTTTCTCTTTTGGACAGGAAACTGTGTCAAGTGTTATTTTCCTGTCCTGAGGAGTTGTTCATGAATTTGGGGGAAGAAAAATAGGATTCCTTGGGTTCTACATGGAGAAAATTTGAGAACAATTGCATGTTTGGATTATTTGTATTGATAGCTCTAATAATCAAAACGTGATACTGTGAGGTAAAAATGATTATTTAAAACCTTGTGCTTTTTCAAGTGATATCTGTAATTTCTCTTGGAAAATAATGAGTGAAAGTGCAAAAACTGTTCTTTGCCTGGTGTTCTTTTTGTCGTCCTCTTGTATCATTGCACAAATCCAAACAGTACTGGGCTAGAACACCATCTGAGTGGGAATATTCCATTACCAAGTGGGTCTCAGCTTCTTTTAAATAAGGAACAGTATTACATGTGAGCCCAAATCCTGCAATAAGAACAAGCCTTTTTATGAATAGTATATGTAAGAGTCCTATCAGGTACTAACCCAGGTAAAATTCTGAGTTACACCAAGAAAAAAGAGGCCAACAGTTATTTGAGACATAGTGTGTGTTTGCACATGTGTACTGTTGCATAATAGAACTGATAACCTAGCCAAAACTGGCTGAACCTAAAATTAGTAACAGCAAACCAGGTTTTATCATTATAGGAACAAACCTAGGGCACCCTGGAGACTCCTGCGCTCTCTCCTTTCATGGGCCTCTCAATAAAGGAAGAGTTATGATTTCACAGGAAAACATTGTTTGAGTTAGGTTCAAGCCACAAATTATGGTTTGTTCTTCTCCCTACAAACTGGGGTTCAACTCTGTGTGTATTTCAGAAATAATGACCAGGTGTGATGCTTTTCATCAAAAGCAGAAGTCTTCAGTACGCTCACAATGTACAAGAAGAAAGGAATACACAAATAGGAAAATTTCCATGTTTATTGCCAGTCTTTTCCTGTCTTCAAAAAGAATATGTAATACAAAATCACAGTTGTCTTCACCTTTTTAGTAAGCTGCCACTTCGTTAAACTCCCCCATCATCCATTTTTCCCATCACAGAGGTGGTTCTTGATCTGTCTCACTGACTGTCATTTTACCCATTATCTGAGCTTTATCTCCTTTACTCAGTGTTCTTTACTATAAATCACTCTCTGTCTTCTATGCATGCTGTCCTTAAATGCTCCTTTCTACCCTTCCTTTTCTACCCTTTACTGTCCTGTATTACATACCACAAATTTTAAAATGCACAAATGTTTCCAGTGACTTTACTTTGGAATTGGAATCTTGAAAATGACAGCTTAAAATCTTTAAAAAATGATATCATAACCAGAACATGATCCTTTCAATAAATAAATCTTAGACACCTTTAATTCTAGTGTTCAGTTGTATGAATAAATAAACCCAACAGTTGGTGTAGAGATGGTTGCAGAGACCTGGGCACTAGTACTACTATTGACACATTATGCTGTTTTCCCACCATTCCAATCAGGGCCTTAGGAAAGCATATATGGTCTCCCATGCTCTATTTTATCCTCATAACAACTCTGTGAAATAGGTTAGTCTCTGTGTTTTACTAGCTGAAAGTTGTCTAGTGAGCTTTCAGCTGAGTGGACATTTGAATCCAAGTATCCCTGGTCCTAGTTTGACAGTAACCACTGCACTATACTTTTGGTTAACTATATGTAACATGATAAGAGAGCAAAATAAGATTCCATGTGGGATTACTTGCATAATCTCTGTGTGGTGGGATTAAGAAGGGAATAATCCATGCAGTACAGAGAATTTAAGGAATAGCAGACACTTTCTTGAGTCTTTTGACTCAGCAATATTTGAGGCAAATCATATATGCTTAGCTCCAGAGAACTGAGCCATGCTTGCCCATGCTCTGTTGACTTTTAGAATGGACCACTGTATTGTACTCTGTGATGGGATTTCTTTGAAAAATACTTGGAAGCTACAGTTGGTCAAGAATTTAGGGGTTTTCTGCACTGTCTGGCCTTTTCAGTTCTGGCCTCTTATTGCTTCAGTTTAGACCCTGTTTTCTGCACATTCTTCAGAGCCATTTATTTTGCCTCACATTTTTTCCCTTCTTTTCTGGTCTTTTTGGAACCATTTTAACCCCAATCTTTTCCTAGCAATTAAACATGAGTCACTTTTGTTTGCATGTAAAATGTTTCCTGCACTTTTGCTGGTTCCTTCCATCTTCCACTGACTGCCCCGTGACTGTGGGACAACCCCATCCTATGCTTTCTTTCCCTTGCATCAGTAATGAGGAAATTTTATCCCTTGTGTCAGCAAATTCTCTAGTATTTTTTGGACAATCACCTAGTAACAATATATTTCTGTGTCACTATAAGAAGACACAGGAGTGATCATTGCTCTCCCCACATTATTGCAGCAATTGGTACCCTTTCCTTTCTCTGCTCTGAAAAAAAAATCTTGCCTTGACCATTTGCTTCCTTACACTTTCCGGCTCCTTTCTGCCCTCTGAGCTGGTCAGTGATTGAGGATGGGGGCTGCTTTGCCCCTCCAGAAGGAGGAGGAGGAGGTAGCACCCAGATGACATTTGGTGTCACGTCATAGAGGCAGGGCAGAGCTGGCTTGGACTTAAGTGCAGCTCTGCCCCTGCTTTCCCTCTTTTGCCTTGTGCTCAGTTGCCTTTTGGGTCCAGGTAGGAATTCTTCACCCCTCCGATAATTGGCCTACATGGGGGGTGTTTTTGCTTACCCTGCACTGTTGGATTATGGGAACATTAGGTGTGGTGGTTCCGTCAAACAGGTTGGTCAGTTGACAGGTAGTGCGGGTAAAGAAAAATGGATCCAGAGAGCACCATAGAGCATATTACTAGTAGGGACTAAGGAATTCCTCAGGAATAGCCTTTGGGTTTTGTGGCCCAGGGCTGGAAATGAAGACTGCCTTTGGGACCACCCTGGCTAGGCTCCTACCCACAAGTTTTGCCGCTTTGAGGTTGGCCCTCCAGGGCAGATACCAGTTTGTTGTGCTGGCTGGGCGTGAGCCAGGGTGATGACTCGCACTTAGGCAGGTGCCTTACCCAAAGGAGGTGACCCTGTCTTGGTCTAGTCTATACCCATGGTTTTACCCTTGCTGCACAGGATGTAAATAGTTAATAAAGTGGCCCTTGTTAAACCCAAGATGGCATTTGGCTCTTTCTTTCATCTTGGGGGGTGGCATCTGAAGATATAGGAGTGCTCATTGTTCTTTCTGGCCTTTGTGCTTGAATTTTTTTATATGCCTTGACTCCTTTCCCCCACAGAAAGAAGGAAGTTTTTTCATGTGTAGACAAGTTGATTTTAAATGTTTAAAAAAGCCTCATACTATATTTATTTTTCATTGGAAGTTGATTTTGTGTGTGTTTGGGGGGTATTTGTTATCAGTTTAGATCCTGGTGTGGACTGTTGCAGAGTGAACCCCACTGGTCTGCTTGGTTATTCTCAGCCTGCTAAAGTCATTTACATGACTGCTTGAAAGCAATTAATTAGATGGGGGAGCAAATAACCCCTCTCCTTTTGTCTGCTATTTGTCAACAGGAGAACTTTTAAGACCAGTTTGTGGCTCTAAACATCCAAATATTGAGGAGAACCTTTGAGTGGAGAGCATTTTTCCACAGGGACAGTACGACGGTTCTCACATATGCACATGTCAACCCTGTCTTCTAGCACATGCACAACAAATATAAAATTAAAGGTGCTGAGTCTGTGACATCACTGATGACAACAGCACCCTCGCTCAAAACTCCTAATTTCTAAGGCATATCTGTAAGAAAATAAACTGATGTAGGAACTGGGAAACTGCATAAGGACAGAAGACTTGTGGAACCCCTATGCTCAGTTTGATTCCAATGCTAGCATATTTACAGCTAAGAAAAGCAGGAATAAGCTGTGTGTGCAGAAAACCCCTTAGTTGCCATGATGTTAATGGGGTGACCAGTTCGATCATATAACCATAAGTTAAGGAAAATGTGACTGGTTTCCAGTTCAAAGTATTTGTTTTAAGACTCTGAATGATTTTGTTCTAAGGTATCTCAAGGATTGCCCCCTCATACAAACCTATTGGTATTCTTAAATTATCAACAACAGCTATATTGTATCCTTGCAATTAGACATGTGGCGGTCATATGGGGAAGAACATTATTGATGATGGCAAAAAGACTGTGGAATTTTGTTTCAGGGTAGATTGGTCTCGTTCTATTCTTGCTGGCTTGTAAAAATGTTGCTAAAATGGCTATTTGATTTTGAGGGATTTTGAGATTAACTGCTATTTTGCCTGCAAAGATAGTTCTTGTACTGGTTGGTTCTATCAGAGAATTCCTAAACAGGTCTACTCAGAATCCTATTCACATCTACTCAGGAAGGCTTACTCCCAGAAAAGTGTCCCTAAGATTGCACTATTTGTTCACCTCTTATTCCATTGTGAATTTTAGGATATTCTTTGTATCTTTTGTTGATGGCCACTTTGGATCAAAAAAGCAGGATAAAAATATATTGAATAAAGCAATTAAAATGAAGGCGGAAGAAAACATAGTTGGTATTTTTGGTCTCAGAGAAGTCCTCTTAGAGTTCCTAAATGATCAAACTGGGCTGACAGAAATGGTGCACTGCAGTGCAATTACTCTTAGCAGAAAAATTTCAGTTCTTCAAAATTGTGAGAGTAATTTGATTTGAAGAGTGACTCAGAGATATATGGCTCAAGGCAGTAATGGGACTGACATTTCAGCAAATCAGGAGTCATTTTCCTTGAGTAAAAAAAAAGGACATATGTGTTTAGAGAAGGAGAGCATGCATGCCACCAGCACATATCAATGGAAGAAACAGATGTCTGTTTAAACCTCTTAATTTCATGTGAGGCCCATGTGCTTATTTTATTCGATGATGGTTGATGTTTCATTTATTCCCCAAAGTTCCATTTAGTTAATTCCCCTGGATAGGTTACAGCATCTTTAAAACAGTATCAAGCAAATAATGTGAAAACTCACTTCCAAAAAATACTTGCCAGGTGCTAGGAAAGGTGTCAGTGGGTGCCATGGCAGAAACTGCTGAAATAGCTGAATCTTTTATGAAACCAGATTTCCTACTTTGCATGTAAACGGCAAGAAAGTTCAATAAACAGGTAGCAAAAGTTTATTTTTCTCTAATATTTTCAGCCTATAGATTGTATAAGTAATTTGCTGTGCCAGCTGCTTTTGCAGTTCTTCTGTGAAAACTGGGCCATTACTCTTCTCCAACAAAAACTGGTTGGGCCAAATATTAAACTACTTTTAAAACTCAATAGTTTTTTCCCCAAAAGCAGTATATCGGGGAGAAGCTAAATCTGCTGTTAAAACAAACAAACATCAAAACACCATTGAGGGCAGGCCTATATGCTTCACAGGCAGTAAGGAGGGAAGCCATTTGCTTGTGTGAATCTGCACTAAATTCACACAGAAAATGAGGAATTTTCTGGGCAGTTCTATAGAACAGGGCCCATATCCTTAAGAATACAGAGTGTTGTAAGAGCCTGTTGCTCTCAGTTACATGATGAAATACTTTGAGAAGGTTCATATATCATATAAAAGACTTTGTGAAGCAATCTCCTACAATCTGCTCAGTCTGTTCTGCTCCCAGTGAATCTCGAACATGCCTGGCACTGCAATGGTGCTGTTTCACTTTGGATCCTATTTCAAATCCCAGCTCTACCAGATAGATTTTTTTTGAGAGGTAAGAATCCTGGATTAATACTATTCTTGTGATAACCTTTCACCTTCAGGAAGATGAAAGTGAGTGTAATAAAGCAAATGCCAGTATCCTTTCAGGTAAAAGCTCTCAAACACTACCTGTGATCTGAAAATAATGATCACAGCACAATTTTGGTATGGATTCTAGCTCTCAGGTAGTAGTTAATGGTTGTAGTTTTATATTTTTCTAAATTGCAGGAGTTGGAAAATATTTCATAAAAGGAATAGATGCTTCTAAGTCGGCAGAGAGATTCTTGCAAGCTGCCTGCAGTCTCTCAAGTGCCTATATGAAGTGATTTTATCACTTTGGCAACATTCAAGGTAAACTTGCCCATATTTTGATTCAAACTAATATCTGTTCCTTTATTATTTGTTCTGAAATTATTGGGCAACATAGGATTGTCAGCTCTAGGCTGGGAGATACCTGGATATTTTGCAAGTAGAGCCTAACAAGGGTCGGGTTTGGGGAGTGGAGGGATTTTAATGGGGTAGAAGAAGAGATTGGATTTGTACTCCACCTTTCACTACCCGAAGGAGTCTCAGAGCGACTTACAATCCCTTTCCCTTCCCCTCGCCACAACAGACACCCTGTGAGGAAGGTGGGGCTGAGAGAGCTCTCACGAGAACTGCCCTTGAGAGAAAAGCTCTGAAAGAACTTATGACTGACCCACCTTGTTCACACCAGCAGCTGCTTGTGGAGGAGTGGGGAATCAAACCCGGTTCTCCCAAATTAGAGTTCACACTCTTAACCATGACACCAAACTGTGTATAATGCCACAGGATCCACTTTCCAAAGCAGCCATGTTTTCCAGGTGAACTGATCTCTGTCTCTTGCAGATCAGTTGTAATAGTGGGAGATCTCCAGCCACCACCTGGAGGTTGGCAACCCTAAGGCAACACCAGCTTTCAGCAGTGTCTTTAGTGGTTCCTTTTTTAGTTTCCTCTTTAAAAGCTAGAGGGAATCATAATATTGAAATAATAGGGTAAAGATCACACAATGATGCAGAATTGCTTTTGAGCAGCAGATTCACAACAGGAAGTATTCTGTAATTCAAAGAGTAACTCATTGCCACTGAATGTTGTGTTGGACACTAGGGTAGTGGGCTTTAAGGAGGATCAGACAAATTAATAGAGAATAGGGCCATCAATAGCTATTAACCACAGTGACATACTAAATACAGTACTAAATACGTACTAAATACAGTAACATACTAAATACTAGTGCTGGGGATCAACAGTGGGAGAGGACTTGGCATCTTTCCCCCTTTTTTAGGCCTTCTAGGAACACCTGTTTGGTTATTTTGTTATATGGGATGCTGGACTAGAGGGACCATTTGTCTGGTCCAGTATGGCTGTATGCATGTTCTTGATTTTCAGCTGTTTTTATACTAATACTATTGCGATTTGTCAGAAGTTCACAAGTGTGCCGTGTCATGAATTCATGGAACTTGATCAGATGACAGTGAAAGCTCAAAGGTGTATGACTCTACGGTTCCTTAAGTGTTCTGTTTGCATTCACAGTCTTAATATGCACCTTGACTTTATCCACCATCAATTCCTTCATATGCAGAAAGGCTTTTTTAAAAAATTAAGAGAATTATGGAATGTTTTATTGGCTTGGCTTTATTGGCTTACATGCTTCCTTATGTTCTCAGATGGAAAGCCAATTGAATGTAGTTGTCTGAAACTGAACTGCAATAGTATAAGTCTTATTAGGAGTCACAGAAGCTACAGATTACAAGAATTTGAGTAAAGGGCTCTGCTGTCAACTTTGGAATTACCCAATAGGTCACAGATTATCTGAATATGAAATTATGAGGCTTCCATATTGAAGATGCTTAGCAAACTAGTATGTAGCCCAAAGATGATAAGAGCATTCAAATATTCCTTGTCAAGATTTTGGGTTACTCCTTCATTCATATAACTGAACTGAATAGATTGATTGCCTTAACAAGTTCTTTTCATCAGAGTTAGACTATGAAGCCTTGTGCAAGGTTTCTCCTTTACTGTACTGGCTCACCCACCCTTGATGGATTGGGGCTGGCTTCCCTGCTGGCCTCAGAATGGGAGGGAAAGCATGTTCAGGCACCCTGGTCATCTTCCTTCCCTCCAAGTTTGCTCTCTCTGGCTCTCTGGCCTTGTACGGTCCACATAGTTTTTCTTCCCTGGCCTGGCTTGGAAGCCACCGTTAGTCCCACTCCCTGGACCTTGGCTCCAATCAGGTTTGTCCCCACCTGTTCCTAGAAGTGATAAAAGGAGGGTGGGTACCTACTCTCAAGGCTGTCCTTTGCTCTCCTCCTGGACTTTAAATGTATCAGGCCCAGCCTCCCTCCTCCATCTTCTTCCTACCCTTGCCCTTCCTGGCTGCTAGCCTTCATCCCTACAGTCTGCTGCTGGGCTACTTCCAGCTACCTCTGTAGCAAAGATGGGGGCCACAACCTGGCTGGGGCCTTTCACTGCCTGCCCTGCCGGGCTGGCCACTGCTCCTGGGTTCACAGCTGCCTCCATCTCTGGGTAAGGGCTCTCAGGGCACTGGGTTGTTTGTGGCTTGCCTGGTAGGAGGGGGCTAAGTCGGTACAGGAGCTAGCCCTGGACATCTTAAGAACAAAAGAAGAGGCCTGCTGGATCAGACCAATGGTCCATCTAGTCCAGAATCCTCCCTCACAAAGTGGCCAACCAGTTCCTCTGGACGGCCAACAACTGGGCATAGAGGCTGAGGCTTTCCCCTTGATGTTGCCCCCTGGCTCTGGGATTCAGAGGCTTAGTGCCTCTGAATGTGAGGTTCCCCTCAGTCACCTTGGCTAGTAGCCATTGATAGACTTATCCTCTATGAATCTATCTAATCCCTTTTAAAGCTGTTTATTCCTATGGCCATCACTACATCCTCAGGTACTGAATTCCACATTTTAATCTCTCTCTGTGTAAAGTAGTATTTCCTTTTGTCTGTCCTGAACCTACTGCCCATCAACTTCATTGGATGCCCTTGAGTTCTAGTATTTCGGGAGAGGAAGAAAAATTTCTCTTTGTCAGCTCTTTCCACCTCATGCATAAACCTCTATCATGTCCCCCCCTTAGTCATCTCTTTTCTAAACTGAAAAGTCCCAGACTCTTCAGTTTTTCCTAATAATCCCCCTAATAATCTTAGTTGCCCTCCTCTGTACTTTTTCCAGCTCTGCCATATCCTTTTTGAGATATTGTTATTACAGCTGTACACAGTATTCCAAATGTGGCCACATCGTAGATCTATACAGGGCATTACAATATCGACTGTTTTATTCTCACTCCCTTTTCTAGTAATCCCTAACATAGAGTTGCTTTTTTCACTGCTGCAGCACACTGTGTTGACACTTTCATTGAGCTATCTACTACGACAGCAAGATCTTTTTCACTCTCAGTCTCACCAAGTTCAGACCCCATTAGCCTATAGTTGAAGTTGGGATTTTTTGTCCCAGCGTGCATCACCTTACACTTACCAACATTTCATTTCATTTGCCACATTGTCACCCAGTTTATGGAGGTCCTTTTGGAGCTTCTCACAGTCAGCCTTAGTTTTCACCATCCTGAATAATTTTGTGTCATCTGCAAACTTGGCCACTGCACTACTAACCTCTAGTTTGAGATCATTTATGAGTAAATTAAATAGTACCAGCCCCAATACCAATCCTTGTGGGACCCCACCGCTTACTTCCCACCATTGATTCCTACTCTTTGCTTCCTGACATTTAATTAGTTTTTAATCCATCTGAGAATCTGTCCGCTTATCCCACCATGACTGCTAAGTTTACTCAGGAGTCTTTGGTGAGGTACCTAGTCAAAAGGTTGTTGAGGCAGGACTTCCTTTTGCAGAAGCTTTATTATAAAAGTGTCTCTTTTTTAAAGAAATCCACCCAATTTGGCCATTAATTGAGGGCATTAATCATGTTTGCAATATAAATGCAAAATGCAATTGTATGTATAAAGTTCAGGAACATACAGTGCTCATTGGGAGGAGCCATGATTGTCTGTGATTCCCTGGGATGCATGTGACCACTCTGTGTTTTGGATACCTATCTACACATTTGTTGTATGTAGTTAGCAAAATGTAGCTGTTGATAAGTGAGAAGCGGCTTTGAAACAATCTGATTTCACTTTGCCAGGGTCTTTTTAGATGCTACATCTTCTCTTCCAGAATGTACCTAGGTATTGGAAATGCCTGAGTCCTACATATAGCACCTACTTAAAACTAAAACCAAAATCTCGTAAGCAGGATTCTATTAGGCTTTTGAAAGCAATTAGTTGTTCTTCTTTCGGAAATGTCTTTGGAGAAGCCATCTGTGAGCTGACAATCCAGCTTAATTTTGGCTGATTTGTGTCTCCCACTGATGGAATGAAATACTCTTGGCCATATTGTAAGCCTTGTACCTTTCAACAGAAAATAACTTCCAAGTCTTTCAGCCAGCAAGGTCGTGAAACTTGCTGGGCTGCTTGTATATTATTGTGCCATCCGTGTTTCTCATTCTTCACCCTCAAGAAATCCATAACTAAAGCCTGTGATGGTGCACAGTAGGGATGTGCAAAAACCACCTACACATGGTATTTCTTGGGGTTCAGATATACTGAACCTTGAAAATATCACTATTACCTGATGTTCCCAAACCCCAATATTGGTGTAGTATTGGGATGTGGTAAATATCCGGGAAACCCAATCTTTTTGGCCCCAGGAGATCCTAGCTGGGCTTGCTTCTCCTGCAGTCCAGTTTAAACTGGGCTGCAGGAGAAGTGAGCCCCAGGAGCTGCCATGCTGCTTGCAGCATGTTGCTCCCAGTGGCATAGACGATCCTGGGTTTGCTTTCTAACCAAACTGCAAAAGCACATTGCATCCAGTGGCACAGAAGATCCTGGGTTCACTTTCTATTGCAGTTCAGTTCGGGCTGCAGGAGAAGTGAGCCCCAGGAGCTGCTGGCCACATGGAACATAAGAACATAAGAGAAGCCAATGTTGAATCAGGCCAATGGCCCATCTAGTCCAACACTCTGTCACACAGCGACCAAAAATACCAGAGCCATCAGGAGGTCCAGCAGTGGGGCCAGGACACTGGAAGCCCTCCCACTGCTGCCCCCCCCCAGCATCAAGAATAGAGTGCATCACCTGCCCCAGACTGAGAGTTCCTATCTATACCTTGTGGCTAATAGCCACTGATGGACTTCTGCTCCATATATTTATCTAATTCCCTCTTGAGACTGTCCGTGCTTGTAGCTGCCACCACTTCCTGTGGCAGTGAATTCCATATGTTAATCACTCTTTGGGTGAAGAAGTACTTCCTTTTATCTGTTCTAACCCGACTGCTCAGCAATTTCATTGAGTGCCCACAAGTTCTTGTACTGTGAGAAAGGGAGAAAAGTACTTCTTTCTTAACCTGCTCAATTCCATGCATAATCTTATAAACCTCAATCATGTCACCCCTCAGCCGTCATTTCTCGAAGCTAAAGAGTCCCAAGTGTTTTAACCTTTCTTCATAGGGAAAGTGTTCCAACATCTTTTATCATTCTAGTTGCCCTTCAATGCACTTTTTCCAATGCTATAATATCCTTCTTGAGGTGTGGCAACCAGAACTGTACACAGTATTCCAAATGAGGTCGCACCAATGATTTATACAGGGGCATGATGATACTGGCTGATTTGTTTTCAGTTCCCTTCCTAATAATCCCCAGCATAGCATTGGCCTTCTTTATTGCAGTTATACACTGTCTAGACATTTTCATTGAGTTATCTACTACGACTCCAAGATCTCTCTCTTGCTCAGTCTCTGCCAGTTCAGACCCCATCAATGTGTATTTATATTTAGGATTTTTGGCTCCAATGTGCATCACTTTGCACTTGGCCACATTGAACCCAATTTGCCACGTTGAAACTCACTCACCCATCCTCGACAGATCCCTTTGGAGTGCCTCACAATCATCCCTGATTTTCACCACCCTGAACAACTTCATGTCATCTGCAAATTTAGCCACTTCACTGCTTACTCCCAATTCCAAATGGTTAATAAACAAGTTAAAAAGCATCGGATCGAGTACTGATCCCTGTGGTATCCCACTGCTTACCACCCTCCACTGAGAAAGTTTCCCATTTATACTCACTCTCTGTTTCCTATTTATAAGCCAGTTTTTGATCCACAAGAGGACTTGTCCTTTTATCCCATAACTATTGAGCTTACTTAGGAGCCTTTGATGAGGAACTGTATCAAAAGCTTTCCGGAAGTCAAGGTAAATAATATCTATTGGGTCCCCCTTGTCCACATGTTTGTTTGCTCCCTCAAAAAACACTAACAGGTTAGTGAGACAAGATCTTCCCTTACAGAACCCATGCTGTGTCTGCCTCAATAGTTTTTGTTCATCAATGTGCCTACTAATTCTTTCCTTAATAGCAGTTTCCACCAACTTACCCGGTATCGATGTCAGACTGACTGGCCTGTAATTTCCCAGATCTCCCCTGGAGCCCTTTTTAAAGATGGGAGTGACATTAGCTACCTTCCAGTCCTCAGGAATGGAGGCAGATTTTTAAAGAAAAATTACATATTTTGTCAGGAGATCCACAAGTTCACATTTGAGTTCTTTCAGAACTCTCGGATGAATGCCATCCGGGCCTGGTGATTTATTAGTTTTTAAATTGTCCATCAGTTGTAGGACTTCCTCTCTTGTCACCTCAATCTGATTCAGGTCTTTCAAACCCCCTCCCGAAATTGGTGCTTCTGGAATGGGCAAGCACTTCTCCTCTTCCACAGTGAAGACAGAGGCAAAAAATGCATTCAGCTTCTCAGCCATTTCCCTATCATCCTTCACTACTCCTTTTACCCCTTGGCCATCCAAGGGCCCCACTGCCTCCCTGGCTGGCTTCCTACTTCTAATGTATTTGAAGAAAGTTTTATTGTTGGCCTTTATGTTTTTTGCAATATGCTCCTCATATTCCCTTTTTGCTTGCCTGATCACAGACTTGCATTTTAATTGCCACAGCCTGTGTTCCCTTTTATCAACCTCACTGAGACTAGCTTTCCACCGCTTAAAGGAATCCTTCTTACCTTTTACAGCTTCCATTACTTTATTTGTTAACCATGCAGGCTTTTTTCTATACCTATTTGTGCCTTTCTTAACCTGCGGTATATATTTTTTCTGAGCTTCTAGGATTGTATTTTTAAATAGTCTCCAAGCTTCCCCAATGGTTTTGACCTTTTCCACTCTTCCTTTCAATTTCTTCCTCACATGTCCCCTCATACAGAGAAGTTACCCCTTTTAAAGTTAAAAGTGGTTGCCTCAGTCTTTTTGGGCAACTCCCTATCTGTACAAATGTTAAACTCAATGACATTATGGTCACTGTTCCCAAGCGGTGCAATCACTTTTACATCTCTCACCAGGTCTTGGGTGTTACTTGGGACCAAATCCGGGACCTCTCCCCTGGTAGGATCTGTGACCATCTGTTCCATAGCACAGTCATTGAGAGTGTCTAAAAACTCAATCTCTTTTTCCCAACTAGAACTCATATTGTCCCAATCAATGTGTGGGTAGTTAAAGTCACCTATTACGACACAGTTATTTCGTCTAGCCACTCTCTTTAATTCATTCATCATTTTATAATCCTCCTCTACCTTTTGATCTGGTGGGCGATAACAAACTCCCACTGTTAAGCCTCCTTTTGGACCCACTATTTCAACCCATAGCATTTCCAGAAGTGAATCCAATTCTCTTACCCTCTCAATCTTACTGGACTGTATACCCTCTCTGACATACAGAGCCACCCCACCTCCAACCCTTCCCCCCTATCCTTCTGATATAATTTATAATCAGGAATCACCGTATCCCACTGATTTTCCTCATCCCACCAAGTTTCTGAAATACCCACAATGTCTATTTCCGGGAATATTACATTACTCCCAGCAGCACAGAAGATTCTGGGCTCACCTTCTCCTGCAGTCTGGTTTAAATTGGGCTGTAGGAGAAGCAAGCCCCAGGAGCTGCTATGCCACATGGAGAACGTTGCTCCACACAGCGCTGGAGAAGCGAGCTCCAGGAGCTGCTGCGCCATGCAAGTGCTTGCTTATTCTGCCCCCATTCTCCATTGTTTCCAATGGAGGGGGGGGGAACAAGCTTATTAAAGGGATCATGTTCCCTTTAAATGTGGCTTTCGGGTGGTCCCAAAAAATCCCAAATATTTTCGGATAACCTATTAAATGGCCCACTCACTAACTGGCTGAAAAAATATCCAGAAAATACCAAAACAATCTGGAAAATATGGTATTTTCCAGGTATTTTTGGCTCTATTTAGCTGAATGCACACCCCTAGTGCACAGTGTTGGGAATGTCTGGATATGTCAACTGGGTTGGCTTGACTGTTGCTCATGTTTTATAGTAAGGTCAGCTTGTACTGAGCTGCATCAAGACCTCTAAATCAAGATTGTTCACTACATTCTGAAGGCCCAGAGACAGAAAAGAACCCTGTGTTTGCACAGTTACTTTACTTCACTGGGTGCACTGCAAACATAAACGAACCTCCATTGTCCTCTAGGTTGAAGTAAAACTTTGGAAGAGCTATTGTGACTTAACCCAGAAGTATTTTTAAAATGTACATTCTATCACCTGTGCAGTGATATATATGGAAGTGGGAAGGGACTGTGGCTTAGTGGCAGGCCATCTCCTTCACATGCAGAAGGTCCCATGCTTGGTCCCTAGCATCTCCAGTTAAAAGGACTAGGCAGTAGGCGATGTGAAAGACCGCTACCTGAGACCCTGGCATAAGCAATAGTGACTGTGATGGACCAAGTATCTGATTCAGTATAAAGCAGCTTCATGTGTGTCCAAACTGCTGGGTAAATAATTGTGGCTTAAGCAACAAATCTGCTATGACTAAAATGTATTTCTCAGAAAACTAGTTATCAGATTGTTTACCTAAAATTTGTAGTAGTAAATCCAGTACTCCACATGAGTAATAGTCTAAAGTTATATTCAGGTGGGGTAGCCATGTTGGTCTGAAGCAGCAAAACTATGTGTGAGTCCATTGGCACCTTTAAGACCAACATAGTTTTATCCAAAGTGTAAGCCTTTGTGGGCAAAGCAACTTCTTCACTTTCCAACTTGTCTGAAGACATGTGCTTTACACATGAAAGCTTACATTTTGAATAAGCTTTGTTGGTCTTAAAGGTGCCACTGGACTCAAACTCAGTTTAAAGTTATATTTCCATCCCTCATAGAAAGCAACATAGTTGACTTAACCTATATAGCTGTTCGAAAGAATGAATTCCTAAAAGTAACTTCCTATTGTATAATTGGGTTTTTTCCCCCAAGGAAGGTGTCTGATGCATGGTTTTGTTATTCATTTTTTTTCTCTAATAGGTAAAAAGCAGAACGACATCTGTGGAAACTTAGTGAAGTGAAGGAAGAACAAGTGAACGTATGTATTTCTGCTACAGAAAATCTAGATTGGTTCTTCTGGTACTTAATGTAATGTTCATTTTTAAAAATGAAAACAGTGGAGAAACCCCTTTTGTTGTGTATTGTAGACAGTTCTAAATTGCCAGGGAAAGGTGGTTTGGAGAAAGTACTCCAAGCATCTTTAGGTTTTCCTGAAATCCTAGGAATATATCAATTTTTTAAAAAACATCTAAGAATACAATTGGAAAGGTGCAAACACTCTATTGTGCAAGAATCCTTAGCTCTTTTTCTTACCAATATGTAAGAGACCTCTGCTAAAAACCATACAGCAAAAATGCACTTTTGGAACAGGAAAACTAAGGATTGTTTTCTGTTCAGGAAGGAACCCCCACTGTGTATGCATTGGACCTGTTAATTCAGGCTTTGAACTCTGTTTTTTGTTTTTGTTTTAAATCAAATTCTGTGCCAGATTAAAAATAAAATTAAATCCTGAGGCCATAATAAATTATTAAATAAAGCAGGTATACTTATGGACTTAGTTGCAGAATTCTGCAGATCATAAGAACGGGTGAAGAGCTAGATATGTATCCTTCTTTGAATACTGGGAATCCTCTTCAACATCCTTCCGTCTCTTCAATTTCCTTTTGACGTTTTCTGACACTTACCAAATAATTGACCCCATGCTCATTTCTGTATTGATTTAATGTTATTGTCCCAGATACATGATCATAGAGAGCACAGAGCCCTGAATTTCAGTAATTATTAGCCATGAAGTCTCCATAGCTCATTATGATGCATTTTGCATCATCTTTCAAAAAGCACCAAATTATTCATTCCATACTCTAGCATTCATTAATTTGAACATACAAACGTCCAGCTGCAAGTACAGGAGAATTTGAGTTCCTGCCTCTAAAGTGCAGGTAGGAGCCATCTTTACTGATGGCCAGAGCTAACTTGATATAATGTTTGGTTTCTTGCCATGTGTTTAACTTCCATAGAAACTGAGGAGGTTGTACTATAGGGGATGGCTAGGTTACTATAGAGCTGCAGAATTTTCAGGTGAACTTTGGCAAGTTGTCATCAAGCTCAAAACAATCACGTTTGATTTCAAAAAATGAACTTTACATAAATGAGGTGACTAATCCAAAGAATGTTAAATGGGAGAATTAAGAGAGTCCTATCCCTCCAGGTTGTCTGGAAGCTATTTAAAATTACGGTAATTAAAGTCCAGATATAATGCATCTCTCAAGGTAGGACCATCATGTCTAAAAGGATGCTTCCATGGTTAACAACCCAAGGCAAGCCAAAAGAGAATTTGAGGTGTGGGTTGCTAAAAACATTAAGACAAACAATAAGCATATCTTCAGATATAGAGGCCAGGGAGGCATTTGGGCCTCTGGATAACAAAGGAGCGATATTCTTGCTTAAGAAAGAGATGGCAGAGGAATTACATAATTTTTTTGTGTTTCTTTTCATTGTGGATAATGTAGGGCACGTACCCATGCAGGAGCTTCTATTCTCAGGAAAGGTGTCTAAAGAATTCAGTCAGAGTGAGGTGATGAGAGATGAGGATTTAGGACTACTAGGCAAAGTGAAAACTAGTAAATCTCCATGTCCAGATGGCATACCCCTGAGGGTTCTTAAGGAACTCAAATGTGAAATTGTGGATTGACTAACTGTGTAACTGCAATATGTAACACTAAAATCAGCCTCTGTACCAGAGGACTGGAAGGTAGCAAATGCCACACCAGTTTTTATAATAGGGTCCAAAGGGGATCCAGGAAATTACAAGATTGTTAGCCTAATATCTATTTCTATTAGAAATTATTATTAGGGAGAGAATTATTAAGCACGTAGAGGAACAAATCATGTAGAAGAAATCCAGCTTGGTTTCTGCAAAGGGAGGTCCTGCTTCACCAACCTTTTGACATTCTTTGTGCTGATTAGCACACATGTGGATAAGGGTGATCTGGTAGGCATCATATATGGGGTAGAGAAATTAATGGGGTAGAGAAAGTAAAGAGCTTTTTCACTATTTTCATTATACTAGCACTTTGGGACACACAATTAAGTTGATGGACAGTAGGTTCAGGATGGACAAAAGAAAATACGCTCAATTTGTAGTTAAATTGTGGAATTTACTGTCAGTGGATGTAGTGATGGGTAACAAGCGTAGATTGCTTTAAGAGGGAATTAGATTCATGGAGAGTAGGTCCATCAATGGCTACTGGCCGTGGTGAATAAAGAGTACTTCCATATATGGGGCAGCAAACCTCTGAATACCAGTGTTAGGAGACAGCATCAGGAGAAGGCCTTGACTTCTCTGTTGTGTTTGGCCCTCCATGGTAACTGGCTGGCCACTGTGTGGAAAATGATGCTAGACTAGATGGACCATTGGTCAGATCCAGCAGGGCTGATCTTATTTTCTTATGATCTAAGGCCGCTCTCATACATCACAGTGCCATCTTATTTTCTGTTTCTACTTCAGTAACTTCTGGCTGTTACCAAAGCTGCAATAGAAAAGGTAGGATGTTACTAACCAGGGTTGTCCTAAGCCAGTAATTACCATCATCACTATATTGGGGGAGGGGAAGGAAGATAAGGAATTAACCTTTTTTGATAAATAATGGGAAACAATTTGGGCTTTATATATTAATTGCTTCCTTGTTCTCAGTCTTCACTATTACATTTACTAATATATTTCATCCACTACCATGAAGCTTTGTCCCACATATACTAAAAAGGCTTTTCTGGGAACCTGTAGTGCATGAAAGTGACATGGTACCATATGGTGCCTGCCATATTGTAAATCCTATCAAACTAGGTATACAAGTTTGTATAAAGAGTCAGTAAAAATTCTATTGTTGTAGTTGGTGGTTTGGAAAAGCATTGCCTCGGTGTTGTTCTTGCAGTGATTGGGACTGGTTATCAAGATGCTATCAGCCAAAATTATAACAAAACAAATCATATATATGGAGAGGAACACTTGTTAGGTTCTGCACAGAGTCACAGTTATGTGAATTGGAAAAATCCAAATGAGCTGTGTTACATAAATATTGTTAGCTATGTATTCTGATTCTGCAAAGTCTTTTGAAAATAGGAAGAAGAGAAGAATCTCAGAGTGCACAGATTTTGATCCCATTTCAAGCAACATTAGGCACAGCTGACTGAATTTTTAATCATGGTTGTCACATTGCAGCACTGTTCTTATGTAACAACAGAGATGAATTTGAACCACAACGCCTTGTTTGATTTACTAGTTGTTTTTTACATATTCACACAAGTAATGTCATTTGTGGTAAAGAATTTGATTGGGAAGAGTTTTTTTTAAATTTTAGACTGGTTTGAAGAGCTGTCATGTTGCAAAATCTGTTTTATTTTAACTTGTATTTAAGTATGACCTAGAAAAACTGTAAGCCTCACTTATGTGGTGCTCAGAGACTCCCGATGTATTTACATCAGGTCTAGGCCAAATGCACACATAGGAAAATTAATATGTATTAACTTCTTTTTGTTTGCATTGTTGAAGAATTGATAGATCATGTTCTTTGCAGGTGTCTTAGCTACTGCTAGCCCAAAAATGGAAACTACTTTCAAGCTGTGTATCTTAATACATTAAAACTCAATGTTTTGCTTCTTGAAAGCATAATAGTTATTAAGCAGTTCTGTAATGTGTTTAAACAAGATTTTAATGTCGCAGCGACAGTGAGATGATTTCTTGAATCAACCATCTTTGTTGTTCTTTTGCATTATAGAAGCTGCCAAGAGACAGAGCTCTGTTTTATTATGGAGGGCATACATAGTTCAGGAGCCACAACCTTGGCCTCTTCTGTTTTGGCATGTAATATTTAGGCAATTAGATAAAATACCAGAAGGTATAACCGGCATGTTAAGTTCAGATACTGTCATATCCTGTCAGTCATACTGTATATGTCTGTTTTTATCTAGATTGCTAGCCATTTGCCATAACTAATGTTTGTGTTCAAATCCAACTCTTAGGATAGACAAAATTAGTTTTCAGCAGTACACCCAGGATAAAAGGAAAGCTTTGAAGCTGGCTTAATATACTTTGTTCATCAGCTGTAGGACTATGATGTGTCCCAATTAAGTCACAATTGGAAAATTAATAAATTTGATTGGACTGGATCCTGCAGAAAATTTCTACTGATGGGGGGGGGTTATTTTTCCAGTTTTCTTCTGCCACAGACCTGCGACTCCCCTCTGTGCTATTCTGTATGTGCCGTTAAAAGCTGCACATACAGAAAATGACATATCATAGATCAAAAGTCTTCAAAGTGCTTGGAGTCAATATCACACCATAAACCTGGACTTGTGTTTTATCTTGTATTCATTCCAATGGGAATTCCCACTGGAATTAGTTTAACCTTAATAGTGTTTGTTTGTTTATTTATTATTTTCAATTTGTATCCCGCCTTGCCAGGGAAGTTAAAGGGGGCATGAAGCAGTGGGGAGGAGTACAGCAAGTATTAATATTATCAATCTGATGAAGAAGCTTATACAGATAAAGATGGATATAATCTTTTTAGTAAAGTACAAGCAGTGGGTGGACATTATAACAAATGGACTCAAATCCATTTTAGTCTTCATACTGTGGTGACGGAATGTGCTATATGTTCTCAAAGAAACTTTGTAACCATCTGATCATCCCACCGTTAAAAATTAGGATTAGTAATAATGGCACTGATCAGCCAGTTGATAAACTAGTTAAACCAATTTCTGATTGTCTTGTGTCATATTTGGGCAGTGTAGAAGGCAAGACATCTGCAGAAGGTGTTTCTCCTGTCTACAGCTGGGGAGAAGGAGACGGATGGGACATAAGGCTTTCAAAACTCATGCTGTGAAGGTACTATCAGTTCCCCCAGCAGTATTTTCAACTCATCCAGAGAAGTCCTGTCTCACAGGAGACTTCTTTGTTTAAAACTTAGAGCAAAAGAATTTGCAATGTCCCAAGTACATTGTCTTCAAGATGGATTTGTTTTACCTTTTCTTCTTATGAGTTGAGTCACTAGAAGCTGCACAAACTAGGGAAATGCTTTGATTGGAATATAGATGTCTTGCTTTGCTTACTTTGTCTTAGAGTTCTATGATTTCTGCTCAGTTGACAAGTGATTTGTGGTACCCTGCTCACTAAGAAATGATTTCCACTATAAATCCATATGAATATTCAGAAATTGTTCTAAAGATCATCCAGTCAGCATAAAACACTAACAGGGTATGTATGCAACACTAAAAGGCAATGAACTGGCCTGTATCTTGCTGCTCAGCCCAGTAAAACCTGAAGCCTTCCTCCAGCCTAAGGAGGCTTCCTCCAGGTATTGCTGTTCTACTGATAGAAGAGCCATTTCTGTCAGAGGAAGGCTCCGTAGGCTAGAGGAAGGCTTCAGACTTTGCTGAGCGAAGTGGCAGGATACATACCATTATTTTGTATTTTAGAATCCTGCAGGCATTTAAATGTCACTGAGCAGTTGTCTGCTCATGTTAATGAAGGAAGTAGCTACCATTATCCCATTGCCTATGCAGAGTACAGACCCTGACTTAAAGGGTGTGTCGATGCTTGTGTAACCCCTTCACTTCCATTGTAAATTTGTCAGTGTACAAATGGGTTGGATCAGAACTTTTAAGCTGGCCCAGTTTTTCAGATGGATAAATGCCAAAATTAATTTCATTTATACAGTTTTTGTTGGGTGATAGAATGTGTAAATATGAGTCACATTTTGTGAACTTGCCCTTATCATTATAATGTCTGTGGTAATCAGTGCTGAAATGTAGCTACACATTCAGAAACAAGAGAGCAGGTGGAAGGAACCATAGCTAAACACTGTTTTAAAAATGTGGTGGTGTTCTAGTCCCTGGAGCACACCCTTTCAATATCTGTGGGTAGGAAATGATTCGTTGATGGTATAGCAAAGAGGCATGACGGCTACCAATATAGACAGGACCTGGGAAGACTTTCTGTGCAGAGTTTTTGGTAGTGAGATATGTGTTTGCAGAGAGAGCTTAGAAGACAAAAATAAATATATTGACAGATAATTTATCTATCTCATGTCGTTGGCAACAGTTACAACCATTAGTTGTTACCTTGCCGTTTCTGCTGCATTTCCTGCCTTCCTGGCACAATTCAGTTGTGTTGTCAGCACAATCAGGCTGAGTGTAGGCGTTTTTTTTATTTTCCTTTTTCGCTTTGCTGTATTACTTTAGCAAATCTAATGAGTTGTGATATTTATTAAGTAATTGGGCATGTTCAATATGCAGTTTACTAAACTGGCCCATAGTTAACATATTCAATGTGTGTCTCTAAAAGTACTCTGATGCCTTGTAAATGGGAATTGTAGCCTGCTTTTCGAGATGAAATTGGGCTGTTGATTTTTCATGCTGTGGTCACCACTGTATGGCCCTTTGAAATGAAGAGGAGCAGGTGGGAAATGATAAACAAAATCAAAGCGGAAAAGAAGTATTTTGGCTGAAAGAACTGTCACTTTTGAGAAGGGGAAAACTTGGATACAAAAGGTATCTTAGCTTAATTGAATGGCACAGCTGAAGTAGTGGTTGAGATTGTCTGGATTTCAAATTTCCAGGCATCTCCTGGTGCTCCATCCCATCTTGGAATGAATCAGTGTTAGAGCTGGTAACAAAAGCTGAAAGGAGAGGGGAGGAGGAAATAAAAGACTGTGGATGAGAAAGTGATGACTCAACACAAGCCAGTACTCAATTACCTAGTGTCTTAACAACAGCTCTGGTAGGAAATAGGACTTTGGTTTCTTTTGCTCTGCATCACCTTCAGTGAGAATAAAGTAGGAATATACTATAGTTGCAAGGTCAGAGGCAGCATCTGAAATGCATTTTTTTTTTGGTCAAGAGGGCAAAGGTCTGTGGAGAGTAATCAGCCAGGAATAAAGGCCAAATTAAATCTTCTGAATCTGAAAGCCTGCAGCTGACAGAATCTATGTTATCTGGTTTATAGGAAAGGTGAGAAGTAGTTTTCACACCTTTTTAATGAGGTCCCTGAGGTGTGTTCTCTACCTTGAACTGCTGGATTTTTCTTGGCAAGCATCCTGTTGTGTCTCATTAGGCCTCTTCTAGTTAGATATTAAGCTTTGTAAAGATGTATCTTTTAGAGCCATTTTGATAGATGTTCTGCATGCCCATTTTTGATCTAACATGTACAGTGTAAACTTTTGGGTTTATCTTGCAGTGAAGATATGAGCACCCTCCATAATCCTAGGCTAGCCTTGATTTGAACATGATGCCAATTGTGTGTAAAATAATGTATCTGCGTTGACTTTTTGTGTGGGTGGCTTCCTGTTAAAATGTAGTCACTGGCCCATATATATGACATGTTAACTAACCAGTACACTGTTTGTTTATAGGTTGTGAATGTGTAGCTGACCATGTGTAATGAAGTGCACAAATGGGCTTTAATGCAAGCAATGTTATGATTAATCAGGCCTTATATCACATTTTGTAGGATTATTTCAGATGCTCCCTCACAGGAAAATATTACTTTTTTATGTTTTTTGAAGTCCTGCAATTGGGGTCATCATATGCTGACCGTTTGAGGCAGACAGAGAGCTAAAATCAGTTCAAGAGGTTGGATCAGACTGCTTCAAAGTACTTACCACTAACCCAGTTTTTATGGACATGGTACTCTTCTGGGCGATCAGCTTTTCTCCTTCTTCTTTGATAGAACCATTTCATCTGTTGTCTGATGTGAGCAGGTGTGGACCTGAAGCATTCTTATTATGGATCAGAATGGATTATATTAACATGCCAGTTTGTTTTGAATGTACCATCTCCTCATTTCCTTTCCTCTGGTTTCAGCTTGCTGTTAAATATGAAAAATGCCTAGGGCTTAAAACTGTCACTTTTTATACTGTTCTGATGAACGCATTTTACAAAAGACAAGGTGTCTTGTTTTGATTTGATGAGCATTTCAAGATTAGTGTGTGTACATTGAAATTAAAATGACTTAACACAAGCTGGGGCATATGTAACACCCCCCCCGGATTAGGATAAAAAATGTTTAATGAATAATTTACATGTTATCCTCGCAAAGCTTACTTTGGAGAAGGGCACTGAGTATGATGCCCAGAATTCAGTGAATCTTCTTTCCTTTACCTCTTAAGCTGTTTGGCTCATGCAGCCATGTGAAATCTGAAACATGTGGAATCAAGAGGCCATATTTGAGTGCCTGCAACCTGTCACCTCTGGAAAGAGCCCCACAAATTATCTTTCCTTGGGAACTGCACTGGATGACATCACTGCTTCCCCCTCCTCTACAGGGGCATCAGTCTGCTTGTGACCTCCGAAGTCTCAGTCCCAATGGCCATTTCAGGTTTCCTTGCATGCCTTGCAACTGCCCCCTCCCCAAGTAATAAATATTGTTGTGCTGAAGGCAAACACGGGCATATAAGGGAGAGCAATAAGCAGCATGGCCCACTATCTTGAAACAAAACACAGTGAAAATTCAGGGCTTAGTAAAAGCAGAGACCCATTTCCCAAGATTCCAAGAAACAAAATAAAATAAAATAACACATTGCCCCCCCAGTCGGAGTAATGAGACAGACAACAGATTGGAATTAAACAAGGGCCACTTTATTAACTATTTAACAGAACATTGCAGCAATAACCACTAAGCAAGCATGGAACAGGCAAGGCAGGCGTCACTTCCCTGACCAACCCCCTTGCCCTTAAAGGGCGGGTCACCCAGCTCCAGCCGTGAGCCATTTACTCTCTGGCTCATGACCAGCAGCCCAGCAACTGGTTGCCTTCTAGGAGCGCCTACCCCTGAAGCCTTTCAACTTGCAGGGAGGAGCCTGCCATAAAAGGTTCCCAGTGGAGGTGATCACCATTCCCCACCCTGGACCCTGAAATCCAAAGGCAGTTCCTGATGACCCCCTGTTCCCTAATGGGATATGCCGAAAGGTGCTCACCAGTTCTGTTTCTTGCTTGCATAAACCTGCCATAGCCAAGGTCAAGCCTCTGCTTTGGCCTTTGCTTCCCACTCAGCAACCTAGTGCCGACCTAATTCCTTGCTGCAAGTCCTGTAAAAAGATCCCATTGCCCTTGTCCAACAAATGCACCCCGTCATCCCTATACAGGTCTGGGAACACGACCCGTATATCAGGGTGTGGCAAAAACATCCCCAAACCAGCATCCATGGCCTTTTTCAGCTGCCTATTTACTTTGCATCGGGCGTGGTCAATACACCTGGGGTCCTCCAAGTTCTGCCACACCTGGCAGGGCAGTATGGCTGACCATATTATCGTTACACTGGGCCACCTTGCTCTTATCCTCGCAAGGTCCACCTCAGCCTGCAACACAAGGGCCTTGCCCTTCAATAGACCCAAGTCATTGCCCCCCAGGTGTATTACCAGTATGTGAGGAGGGGGCCCTCTCCTCTCATGAAATAGCAGAGGAAGAAGAGCAGGCCATCGCATGCCCCTCCTTCCCAACCACTCTACTGTCGCCCATTCACTAAGGCCAAGCTGAGAACTGCTGGATGTCCTCTTGGCCCGATGAGCCGCCCAGAAGACCATGCTGTGGCCGCAGATGATAACCCATTGTTTCGCTCCGCGGCCTGCAGCATCTGTAAGAAGAACATTATTAATGAATCAACTGACCATATGGGACATTTATAACACACAGCTTTGCACGTAACCCTTGTAACGGCGTGACCTCCAGCGACCTATTCGCTGAATGTCGTTGCCCGTATACCCCATGGCCGCCGCAGTTGAAGCGGCCCCTATCCGAAAAGAGTGTATTCCAAAGTGAACCCCACCTAATCCCAAACGCTCTAAAGCCTTCTGTGTCAAACTCCAAAACTGAAACTTAGTGAGGGGGTGCCATCCCTGTGCCAGAATAGGTAGTCCCGATCCTCACCTCTCAATGCAAAGTAATGGCTCAAAGCCTCAACTGGGCATAACTCCACTTCCGAACAGCGTTCAAGCTCTGTAACCTTCCCTCTGCCACGCTGGTCAGTCTTAGACCAACGTAGCCTAATCACAACTTTGGACTCTGACACAGAGACGTCCCGCCGCTCAAGAGCCAGGCCAGATGCATCCTGCCATGAGCTTGCCACCAGCTCGCTAATCCGCAGCACCCCAAAAAAGGCGACCAGCGATGCTGCATAAGAAAGGGCAGCTTCATAGCTGTCAGCACACAATGTGCGCCACTGCGACTGAAGCCCCCGCAATATCACTGGAGTGAAAGGTTCCCTGCTATCAGCTGTGACCCCACTTTCCCTGGACCATCCCTCAAGCATCTTCCGAATACGGAAGTCGCCAGTCCTATCTGCGTACCCCGAAGCCTTGCTGGCATATGCCAGCGAAGACAACTTAGCCTTGATGGTACGGGATGAGGGACAGGTATGGGCCACACCTGCTGCAAGCCTGCACCCTCCCTGAAGGACAGGAATTGCTTACCCGCCCTCATGTAAGCTCTGCGTGTGGAGGGGGCAAGAGCCAGGCTCATAGCCCTGTCGGCCTCAGCCCGCCAATCTGCCACACCTCGGCTGGCATAAGCACCGGGAACCGATCGGCATCTGGAGGCAGCTGACGGAATCTCCCCATCTGTTTTCGAGAGAGAGCGTCAGTGACCCCGTTATTAACTCACAGCACATGCCTAGCCCTAAACATTATATTATGGTGTAAACACTGGAGAGTGAAGCTCTGACCAGAGCCATGACCCTGGGGGATTTGGACGTCAAGGAGTTGATTACATGTACCATGGACATGTTGTCGCACCAGAAATGGACGGTGTGGTTGGCAAAGTCCCCAGCCCAAATCCGCACTGCTACGACAATTGGGAAAAATTCCAGGAAGGTGAGGTCAGTAACCCACCCTGCCTGAAACCACTCCTCAGGCCAGTTCCCAGCACACCAATATCCTTGGAAGTATACCCCAAAGCCGGAGGAACCTGCCGCATCAGATGCAACCTGCAGCTCTGCTTCAACTAAGAGGTCCTCCCGCCAAAAGGACTCCAAAAATTGCTTCCATACAAGGAGGTCATCCCTGATCCCCTTAGTGACCCGAGTCCTATGATGGGAAAGCCGCAGACCCCACATAGACACACAAAGTCTCCTAATAAAAGCCCTACCTAGCGCCACAACTTTGCATGCAAAGTTGAGGTGACCTACCAACTGCTGCAGCTCCAAAAGGGTTATTTTATTCTTCCTCCTAGCTGTGTCTATTAATACCCGCAGCGTATTTAACTTATCCATAGGTAATCTGCAGCACTGTCCCACCGTGTCAATCTCTATTCCCAGGAAAGTCAAGAGAAGGGATGGGCCTTCAGTTTTTTCCTGAGCAAGAGGAACTCCCAGCTCCATTGCCAAATTAATAAAGCTGGACAGCAAATATGCGCATTGACCCGTACCCCTCCTTCCTGCCAATAAAAAATCGTCAAGGTAATGAGCAGTGCTGCCAAGGCCCATCCTGTACTGCAAGGCCCATTCCAAAAAGGAACTGAACCTCTCAAAAGCAGTGCAGGATACTGAGCATCCCATTGGCAGAGCCCTATCCATAAAGAAATTGCCCTCAAAAGCAAACCCCTGGAGCTCAAAATCATTAGGGTGGACAGGCAGGAGACGAAAGGCCGACTTAATGTCACATTTTGCCAATTCCGCTCCCTGACCACAGCTGCGCACCACCCTCAGGGCCTGGTCAAAGGACGTGTACCTAACAGAACATAACTCATCTGGTATCGCGTCGTTCACCGACTCCCCACGTGGATAGGACAGGTGGTGAATGAGACGATACTCACCAGGTGCTTTCTTTGGCACCACTCCCAATGGGGAAACTCTCAAATTATCAACAGGGGGAGAAGGAAAAGGACCAAGAACTCTACCCTCCGCGCATTCCTTCGCAATTTTTTGCCGAACAACGTGCTCCATACCCCGAACTGATTTTAAGTTAGGAGCCATGTACGAAGTCCTAAGGCCTTGGAAAGGTATCCTAAACCCCAATGTAAAACCCTCAAGGAGGTAAACCCCATCGCCGTGGTTCGGGTAATCCCGCAACCACCGCTCCAGAACTTGTAACTTAATTGGGCTAGGACCCTTTGTCAGAAGGGGGGTTATAGCCCCCACCTCCTCCGTGGCGCTTTCCGACTTTCCCTCCTCCCCGTCCTTTAGGTTTAGGGCAGTTGGACAAAGCGTGGGGTCCTGTGCACAGAGGACACTCATGGCGGAAGGAACAAGTCTTCCGACCACACGTCCCATGGGAGGTAAACTCCCAGCAAAGCGGGCATCGCTGAACCGCCTGCCCCGCCTGGGCACGGGTGCCTGCCTGATTTGTAGTCTGTGGCTTACGTATGGAATGACCACTGTGCGACCTCTCACTGCCAGGGGACTTGATTGCCGACACAATTTGCAACCAAAGATCTGGGTGTATCCGGTCCCATCTCATGGCCGGATTCATGGCAGCCCGCATACGGAATTGCTCATCGTATTGTGACCACGCTGGGCCTGGGAAATCGGTAAATGCTTTATAAATGATATCCATGTATTGGAGCAGCGCAACTGCTCTCCATGGATGATGCCTTACAATAATTGTTGCATAAATTAAGAACCCCGGGTACCAGTTTGCCCAGGTTCTCTCTACAACCCGCCTCTTTAACCGTTTCTTCTCCTGGTCATCAAGATTGTCTTTGTCTTTTTTCTCTAACTCCCTATATAAGAGAGTATACATGTCCACGTACTCGCCCTTAAGGATCTTTTCTTTTGTGGCGATGGACAGATGATCACCCAGGGGCAGCCCAGCATCCCCGGATGGAATAGCACTTGCAGAGACCATCTCATAGGAGACTGTCCCCGCACCTACATAACCTGATCCGGGCTGCGGATAGCCCCATCCAGGCCAAGCCCCAGGGGGAAGTGGTGGCATACCGAACCCCCAGCCCGGATATTGCAGCCAAGACCCTGGTGGCGTGGATGCAGAAGACACAGATGTGCCTGGCGGGCAGGGACCCCATGGCCAATGTGCGCTGCTCTTATCCAAATGGTCTTCCTTATCTCCTTTTTGAGCCGGTCCCGTATATACTTCCACTTGGCGCTCATCCATGCCTTGCCTGTCCTGACCAGAGGACCCTTCGTCAACATCCCCCGCAGATGCTTCCTGCTGATCTTCTAAAAATGCCAGGCGGGCCAGAACTTGCGCCTGAAAAGAGGCATTGGAAGCATTAGCCATTCCCTTAGAACGCTTACCTAATTTGCCCTTAGGAGGGGCACCCCTCAATTGTTCCAGAGCTGCGAGCCTTTGCAGAATCACAGCATTAACCGGATCCCCATCCTCTTCATCAGAGGAAACAACTGGCACATCCTGCACAGGCAGCCGTTTCAGGCCTGGCTGCTTCCCCTTTGCCTTCCCTTGCCCTTTTGTAGGAGCCATGATGGTAAAGAGCCAGTAGCACAAATTCAAAGCTCACCCCAGCAGCCTCCTACAAAGTAGCCCAGGGAATCGAGTTAATGAATTTTTAAAATGGCCTCCTAAAGCCCACACAAAATGGCTGACACCCAAAATGGCTGCAGCCTCTAAATGCTGCCTCAAAAAGAACACTACAAGATGGCCGCCCCTGATTCGTCACAGCAAGGGAAAATGCTGTCCAGCCCACCTACCGGCCCAGAGACCTGCTGCCGTCAAAAAATGCACCCCCTAGGCTTCCGGCCGGAGTTAAAATGGCGAATTGACGCACTTTGCGATTTGTGCAAAGTGGACGGCGGTATCTGACGACAGTTTGGGCTTTACCTGGCCCAACGCAGCACTCCCCAGGCGGGGGGGTGGCAAGCAAGCAGCCAAGCCTGAGAGGGAGTTGAGATCGGTGTGGATAAGCCTCGGAGGAGGCTTGTTTACACCTTGATCTCCTTCCGCGAAGAGGGCAGTTGCAAATCAGCACTACAGATACCAGCCGGGCTGAGAATTCAGCATAAATCCGTCATCTACCGGCCTCTTCAACATCAAGATTAACATCGGTTACAGAAGAAGCACTGCGAAACCCCGAGATTACAAGTAAGGTAACAAATGAACATTCGCTTACTGGTTTGAAGAAGAACGAAAAATTAAAACGTACGGATAAGCGTATAAAGCTCTAAAGAACTAATCCGTTTGATTTAAAAGTAAAAAGAAAGCTTTCCTTTGGAGAAAACGGCAGAAAAGTAACTTTGTTTTGCATTCCTGTGGTCAGTTAAGACTAAACTTTGCGTAGTAAAAACGAAACTGACTGTGACTCTATGGTACAGGAAATAGGCTAGAGTGGATGTTTTTCAAGTTGCTTTACCGGAAGTAGTCGGACGTTTTAAAGTGTGACACCGGAAGTTGGATTACCGAGACGGACAGCTACACAGGAAGTTTTAAAAGAGCCTACTCTAGCCAGAAAACCATAGAGAAATTGCGCCCGCCATTTCGAGGAGGACTAAACTTTAAAAAGTTATTTTTAAATCGAAAAAGTACCAGAAAAATTTATAAAGGTGGCGATTCGACTTTAAGACTGATAATATAAAGATTGTTTAGTTCTGAATTTGCCTCCAAGACGGATTTGAGGTCAAGACCAAGGGCCGCCTCATCACCAAGTCCAAGAATGACTGCAAAGGAAAAAAAAGAATGGCAGGCTGCCATGGAGGCGATGGAGAAAAGGATGACAGAGGTGGTGCAGAATTTGGGAAAGCAAATAGAATCACAGTTACAACAACAGATGCAAATACAATTGGAGCAAATAGAACAAGTGCAAGTCCAAGTACAACAAAAAAATATGGCAGAATTGAAAGAACTGGTACTAACAGAAGTGGCAGGGATTAAAAAAGATACGGAAGAAGTTAAAAAAGAGGTTCAAAGTCTGGTGACAAAATCAGAAGAAATGGAACAGAAAGTCAAAAGAACTCTCCAAGAAAATACAAGATTGGAGTCCATGATGGAATATAGGGCTACCCAGAATCATCTGAGGCTGAGAGGAATTGAAGAAGAGGAAGATCAAGACATACGGGCCTTAGTAATTAACACGTTGACAACTTACATAGGGGAGGATCAAGGAGATTTGGAATCAGACTTTGACTTAATTTACAGAGTAAATTCATCTTATGCCAAAAGAAAGAAATTACCCAGAGATGTGATTGTTCAATTTGTGACTACAAAAATGAAAGAAGACATCTTCAAGAAGCAATTCACACAACCGTTGGAAATTGATGGAAAGAAGATAATAATTCTAAGAGAAATTCCGAGAATGATTTTACAAGACAGAAAGAAGTTCAAGAAACTAACAGATAGGTTGAAAGAAATGAGCATCAGGTTTAGATGGGAAATCCCACATGGATTATCATTCTCGTACAACTCGGTGAGATTTACAATCAAAACAGAAGGAGACTTGTATAGATTTGAAGAGAACAATTTTGATGATTTTAAAGACATTTAATTCAAATCACTGATGGATTACAAATTTTTATCTTGGAATGTAAATGGACTAAATTCACCAAACAAAAGAAGATTAGTGAATCATTGGCTAGAGAAACAAAAATGTAATATAATTTGTCTGCAAGAAACACACATCAGAAAACAAGACAATAAGTATCTGATCAATAAAAAATTGGGAGAAGAATTTCATTCATCAGCAATTAATAAGAAGAAAGGAACAGTGATATATATCAATAAAGAATTGGAACCTAAACAAATCTTCTCAGATAAGGAAGGCAGATATGTTGGCGTGGAAATAACGATGTACAGAAAAAGGACATTGCTTGTAAATATATATGCACCTAATGGAGCAAAAGAGACTTTTTTCAATGACTTGACAAGAGAGTTGGACTGCTTAAACTATGACCAAATAGCTTTTGCAGGAGACTTCAACGGCACAGTGAATAATGCATTGGACAGAAAGTCTAATGCAATTGGAGAAGCGGTGGGAAAACTGCCAAAAAAATTTTTCCAGCTGATGAGACAAGAGAAATTAGAAGACGTTTGGAGGAAGTGGAATCCTAAGACAAAGGACTATACGTTTTATTCTAACAGATATAATTCCTTTTCTAGAATTGATATGATTTGGATGTCAGAGGAGATGGCATTAAAAACGCATAAAATTGAAATTTTACCAAAAAATAACTCAGATCACAATCCCTTACTTTGGACATCAAAAGAAAAATTAAAACAATTATATTGGAGAATTAATGAGGACTTATTGGACCAAAAATTAATTAATGAGACATTAAAAAAAGAAACGAAAAACTTTTTTGAAATGAATTTGAATAAAGGTACTGATATACAGGTCGTATGGGATACATACAAAGCGGTAATGAGAGGTTTGCTTATCTCACTGAACTCTAAAGATAAAAAGCAAAGGATGCAACAACAAAATGACCTTCAGGAAAAAATTCGACAAAAAGAAAAGGAGCTAAAGAAAAAACCAGGGAAGAAAAAAATAATTAAAAAGATTCACTTCCTACAGGATCAAATGAATGTTCTATTAAACAGAGAATTATACTGGAACCTGAAAAAATTACAGCAAAAAGCATTTGAGGGTGCGAATAAACCAGGAAAATTCTTAGCGTGGCAATTGAAAAATAGAAAAGAAAGAAATTCCATAAGCAAGATTACCGAAGATGGAAAAGATGTTGTGGACTTGAAAGGTATAAAAAGAGGTTTTTTTAAATATTACGCCAAACTCTTTAAAAAGAAAGGAATTGATCAGCAGAAAATTAAGAAATATTTGGAGAATATCGAAGTACCAGTGCTGGGACAACAAATCAAAGAACAATTAAATGGATTAGTAACAAAGGAAGATGTAATAAGGGCGATAGAAGATGCAAAATTGGGCAAAGCTCCAGGTCCAGATGGCTTTACAGCAAAATTTTACAAGAAATTTAAGGAGGAGCTAACCCCTATTTTAGTACTTTTATCAAATGAGATAAGAATGACCAAACGGACCCCAGACTCATGGAAGGAAGCAAATATTTCACTTATACCTAAAGAAGGTTTGGACTTAACAAATGTAAAGAATTATAGACCAATATCGCTATTAAATAATGACTACAAGTTATTTGCAAAAATAATTTCGGAAAGGCTGAAAAAATATTTGAAAGATGCTATAGCGGAAGAACAAGCTGGTTTTTTACCAAATAGACAAATTAGAGACAATTTGAGAGTGGTGATTGATGCAATAGAATACTATGACAAACATCCAGAAAAAGAAGTTGGATTCCTCTTTTTAGATGCGGAAAAAGCTTTTGACAATTTAAATTGGGAGTTTATGTTGCAAGTAATTGAAAAAATGGATATGGGACAGTCTTTTTCAAACATGATTGCGGCAATATATACTGAACAGAAAGCAGCTTTGAACATAAACAAAGAAAGAACAGACTTTTTCCAAGTTCAAAAGGGAACATGACAAGGCTGCCCGCTATCTCCGCTATTGTTTATTTGGATATTGGAAATACTACTGACAGAGATAAGAAAAGACAATAACATTGAAGGACTTACAGTGAAAGGCTTTACGTATAAATACAGAGCTTTTGCAGATGATGTAATGTTTATGATTCAAGATCCAATTGAGAACATACCACGATTGATGGAAAAAATTAAAGAATTTGGAACAGTTGCGGGATTCTATGTTAATAAAAATAAAACGAAAGTGATGTGTAAAAATATGACGAAACAGAGACGAATTGAACTTCAAGAGAAAATTCAATGTGAAGTAGTGACAAAGACTAAATATTTAGGAATTGAATTGACTATGAAAAATATTGATCTGTTTAAAAACAACTATGAAAAGGTTTGGCACAGGATCCAGCAAGACATGAAGAAATGGGACACCTTGAATCTATCGTTACTGGGAAGAATTGCAACTGTAAAAATGAATGTTTTGCCTCGTTTGATGTTTTTATTTCAGACTATTCCAATACTGAAACAAAGGAAAATACTGGATACGTGGCAGAAAGAATTATCGAAGTTTGTATGGGCAGGAAGAAAGCCAAGGATTAAGATGAAAATTTTATGTGATGCAAAGGAAAGAGGAGGACTACAACTACCAAATCTAAAACTGTATTATGATGCCGTCTGCTTAACATGGTTGGAGCAGTGGATCAACCTTGAGAATAAAAAGTTGTTGGCATTAGAAGGTCATGATAATAAGTTTGGATGGCATGCATATTTATGGTATGGAAAAATAAAAATGGATAAGTTTTTTAAACACCACTTCATAAGACGATCACTGTTCGAGACTTGGATGAGATATAGAAAATTCTTCTCGGAAGAAAGACCACTTTGGATTGTACCAGCAGAAGTGATTAATCCATATTCAAGAAATCAAGGTCTAGATTGGTTACCTTATAAAAGTCTTTTAAAATTAGAAGGGAAAAACTTTGTATTAAAAGATAGAACTGATGTTGAATTTGAATATGATTGGTTGAAATATAGACAGATTTATGACTTATTTAAGACCGACAAAAGAGAACATGGTTTTAGAGAAAATAATATGGAAATTGAAATGGTATGGGTTGAAAAGGGAAAAAAAATGATTTCAAAACTGTATAAGGTTTTATTGAAATGGTATACTGAGGATGAAATTGTAAAAGAGCAAATGATAAAGTGGGCAGTAAATATTAACAATGAAATATCCATGTCATCTTGGGAATATTTGTGGAAAAAGTCAATGAAAATTTCAACTTGTGTAAATGTTAAAGAGAATTGCTTTAAAATGATGTATAGATGGTATATGACTCCAAAAAAATTGCTATTATAAATGAAAGCATGTCTAACAAATGTTGGAAATGTAAGAAAAATGAAGGGTCCTTTTACCATATGTGGTGGACATGTGATAAAGCTGTAAGTTATTGGACTGAGATCCACAATGAGATACAAAAAAATTTGAAATGTACTTTTAAGAAAGACCCACAGATGTTATTGTTAGGTCTTAAAATGGAAGAAATAAATGTAACCAAGAGAACATTATTATGGTACTTAATTACAGCAGCCAGATTGACTTTTGCTCAATATTGGAAGCAAGACAAAGTACCTGAAACATGGGAATGGATTAAAAAGATGCTGTTTATGGCAGAAATGGACAAATTAACAAGAAAGTTAAACAACGAAGAAGATGAAACTTTTTTTGAAGACTGGAAAGACTTTCAAGAATACTTGTTGAAAAATTGGGATGTTAAACATGGTTTGATTTGTTTTGATAGCTATTAAGAAGAAATTGAAAGACAGTTAGACTTTTGAATTGTTACCGTTAGTAAGAGAAAATAAGTTTAGAAGTAATTGTAACAGAATAAGAGAGACATTAATGGGGTTGGAGCAGTGCGGGAAGCCTTGTTTGGGGGGTGGGGTAAAAGAAAATGGATATGTATTGGCTTGTTTAAATTGTATGATCATGAAATATATCCAATAATAAACTGTATTTACAAAAAAAATGCACCCCCTAAAAAAGCTCCCTCCAGGTGCCAGCTACAGCCTCCAGGAATGGCGGCCACCAGCACTCTGCCAATGGCCGAAGCAGGGCCTTAAGCAACTGCTGCCTATGGAACACCTCCCCCGTACCAACCAGCGAGTGGCAGGAGAAACGCTGCCTCCGCCACCGCGAAAGCAAAATAGCCTTGCTAGAGACCCCTCCCTCAGGCAGGACTACTGCGGCTTCTTCCTACAGGGACCAATGATCCCCCGCAGACTAAAGCAATGAGGAGGCTGGCACTAACAGGCTCCGCGCAATCCACAAACAGCCCCTGCAGGGCCGCCACCAAGCACCGCGCCAAGGGGACTTCCCCCCCGCACAATGCCGGCGATCGGCTCGGGAAACTGTTACAGCCGCTCCTACTGGGTTCTCCGCCCATCAACCGCACTCCCCAGCTGTCGCCCCTATCCCCCTATGCCAAATCGCCCCCAAGAGCTAGCAAGCGATCGAGAGAAAAGTCCCACGATGGCCTGTCCAGGAGCTCTACTCAGCGTGCTGTATACTGCGGGAGCACTCGGAGCAACTGACAAAGGGCGGGAGCGGAGCCTGGCCCTTTGAAGCAGCCGGCTCTGCCCCCTACCACATCGGGACGCATAGCGTCCCAGCCGTTGCCGTCTCCACTCCTCGGAGCGGCAAATGAGCCCCGCCCACCAGCGGCGTTGCTGGGCGGGCGGGAGCTCCGTTCTGCTCATTATGCAAGTATGCAGTCATCTCTAGAACATACATTCCTGCTGCATTTGGCTGTGTTCATTTCCTAAGAGGAATTCTGGGAACATAATACAGTATTTTTGCCTGCTTATTTGCTATGAGAAATCTGTTCCATTTATAGTTTAATGAGTGCCAATCTGAGTTACAGTCTATAAGAACATTTCTGGATTCAGAGTTAAGTTATGCACTGTTTATGAAACATTACTTTTAAAAACATACCAAACTGTAAAGCATTGTTCAGTCAGGTGGCTGAAAAATATTGTGTCCCCATTTGTGCCAGGGTATTCTTGAACCTAGCAGGATGCCAGTATGTGGTAGAAATCCAGTTTGACTACCAATGTTGTCTTACATGGTATCGATAGAAGAAGTTCCAAACCATGTCTAACCCATTGACCTATTACAGTTGTAATTGATTTGTTATGCTCAAGTTACATACTTTATCTTTTAATGTTTCCCAGTTTTATCTTCTTGTGTTTTGGTTGTATAGTTGTACTTTTACTATGGCATGTTGTATTCATGCTTTGTTGTTTATAATAAAATTTTAATTAAAAAAAAGAAAAAAGAAATCCAGTAGGAGGGAGTAATATATATTTGGTGCAGGAACAAGCAAAAACAATTGACCGTGATCTTTTTTTTTATCTTACAAATGATCAGTCCAACTCAACATACTTTCTCTTTTCCAAAAGAAGAATGTAAAATGAGTGTTGACTCAAGCTAAGCAGCAGAGATGGAGCAAATTAGAATGGTTTGTGTCAGACTGTTTTTCAGTTTCCTATTCCCCTTTGCTTTTGAGTGTTGCTGCTTTTCTCTCTGTTTTCTTCTTCTGCTGTCTCCTGCTTCAGTTTGTGATAAGCATCCATGTAGTTGTAGGATTGCTGCTCCTACTTAGAGATTAGTTTGAAGGAATAGATAAGATAGGTAGCCATGTTAGTCTGTCTGTGGCGGTAGAAAAGAGCAAGAGTCCAATAGCAACTTAAAGACCAACACAATTTGTGGCAGCTCATCCCCACCATGCATGCCTGCAGGGGAGGAGTTCAGGTATCCCACTAGTTCTCTTCTGTCTGCCACTCCAAGCAGTCACTCTTTGTCCCAGTTGGTGAACTTCTCACAATGTGAGATTAGCTCATTTCTCTCAAACTTCTTCTCCTTCTTCTGAATTTCATCTCTACAAAACACAAATCAAGGAAGGCTCTCTCTCAACCGTCTCCTCCCGCCCCCCCCGACTTCACAACCGGTTGCCTATGGGAAAACTTCAGGATCTCTTCAAACTTTGCAAGAAGTGTGGAAGTAAACTCGCCCCCACACCCTTTGTGCCTCCTTTGTCTGGGAGAAAGTCATCACATCAATTTGTGCACCCACTCTGCAAAATTCTACTGCTAAAATATGGCAGCAAGACTCTGAATGGCACTGATTGAGGCTGCTCTATCTCCTACACCAATGGCCATTTTCGCACTCCAAGAACCAGCCGAATCAACCCCAGGGTCTTTGACACGCCAGTTGACCATCACTCTAGCTCAGGGCCAACCCAACACTGACGCACTTGGCATCGAAGTGCTCAGGCTTGAAGTCGAAATCAAACCTCTCAAAACCTGCAAAAAAACACAGGGAGGGCAAAAGCAGCAAGGCAGGCAAAGTTCCTATGCCCAAGTCTGAACCAAAGCCTCGACCTAAGAATCCCCACCATGACTCTTCTAACTTGTCACTCATTGACCCAAGAGGACAGTCATCGCCAGTATTGATGCCTGTCCAGAAGGCACCGCCTCTCTGCTTAGTGGACTCTCCCATTCATCAGTTGTGCTCCCTAGTGCGCATCTCCTCCTTGACACAACTACCTCCTCACCTCTTCTTGGCATCAAAGGCAAAAGAGATCGACCTAACTCAGAGGTCGTCACACCATCCTTCGTTCCGAGGGTCATCTAGTGAGAACAGCAGTTGCTTGAAATTTGTTGGCACCGAGGACCGTCAGAATCGAAGCCCAGTCAAACCAAGGGACTGGCAGCATTCCAGCTCCCATTCTCGAGATCAATCACCTTCTTGCCATAGATGTACCTCACCAACCCTCCAGGTTCCTCATGCTCATGCAGTGGTTCCCTGGAATCAGTGCCAGATGCAATACCTGTATGGCACCTACACTCTTCACTCAGCAATGCCATGGCTACCCCTCTAACCAAAAGACTGGGATCAATGGTCCCTTCTATTCCCATCAGTCTCAATCCCTGTCAAAACCAGTACCTCCTTCTTCAACCTCGAGAGGCTTGACACTGAAGGACCGTATGCATATGCACAAGGGACACAGAGCCCCTCACGCTGAATCGATGCTGCCCCTGCCACCGAAACCCAAAGTGCCTCCACCTTCAGCACCTCCCTTTATTCAGGACTGCACCTCAGTACCAGATTCTTCTGGTTCAGACTCAGAGGCCTCTGTTCAGATCAGGATACTGACAGAGAGGGTTCTGATCTTCATTCCTTCCAAACAGAATTGCCCCCTACCCAGATGACCAAGAATCTCCCCATCAGAAGACCTTAAGATCAGATGCATGGCACACACTCTGGGCTTCTCTGTTGTACAACCCCAATCAACGATCACACACTGTACAAGTACAAATTGAATTTAAACATATGAAGCTAAACCATAATATATGAAATTAAACACACGACAACAAATGTCCCAGGTAAATCTCCGTTTCGACCCTTCTTCAGGCTGCAATCATATGGTAAAGCCAGGAAAGAGTTGTGGGGACTAGTGCATGATGTGCACAGGCACTTATCCTCTTGACTTTGTGGAGCTGGTTGGAACATTGAACAGGCCTTAGTGTCAAGAGGAATAGCAGAGCTCCTTAGCTTCGTATAACACTTGAGTGGTGGAGTGCAATTGGAAACAGAGAATAAGTGCTTTTTGCCTTGTTTAGCATCACATTCCACAGCTCTTTCTTTATTTACATGCTTTGCTGGAAAATTCTCTCTTTTTTATTCTGGATTATGTGGCATGAACTGATGCTGTCAGTGACAACACATGTGTGTGCGTGGTGGTGGTGGTGGGGAATCAGCATCCACTGTTGCACTCCATTACTGTGGTTGTAGAGAAGAGTAAGCTGCTGTTGTTTGAATGAAAATGTTGTGGAACTCAGGCAGTGATGATATGGCTCATCCTACAGAGTGTGGCTGCACTTTATTCCTGCCTTGCTGTACATACTTCCCTGGAAAGTGGATTTTCTTAAATTAATCTTAAAATTGCAAATCAACTGCAAATTGCATTAAAAGGTATTCCTGTTTCCTACACGCTTCAAATTAGGTTACACAATAACTTTGTGCACAAAATTTCATACACGCACACACACATACTGGTATATAATTGTGTTTTGGTCATGGACTCTCCTGAATGTTCCACATGCTCCCTCAGCCTTTGACTCTCTGATCTGTCACTCAGAGGGTGTCCCTAGCCACTGGCTACGTTGCCTGAGTCCCGCCCAGCTGCCACTCAAGAATACTCTCATGCCATTGGCCGGGTGCTGGGTTTGCTCCTCATCCCTGCCCACTCCTTCAGCCATTGTGCCCTGTCAGAATTTCTGGCAGATGGCTTTTTCTCTTGATGAACTTTCCTCCTGTGTGGGACTAATTTCTCCCTCAGTAGGTGTTGGTAGGTGTAACAAAATGGCAGTTACCTGTGTCTGTAAGATGGCTGTCTGTGTTTAAAGTGTTCCCCCATAAGACTTAATTGAGCTGTAGTTCCAGGGAGAGGCCTGCAGGGGTATTACTCACTGGGTTGAATAGGGCTTCTTCATCTGCTAACCTACAGTTCTCAGCTGCCCCAAGGCCAAAAAGTGCGGGAAAACAGCAATTGTCCCAAGGGGTGAGGCGGCATCAATATAGACTCCAGCCCACCCAGAGGGGAGGCAGTGTTTGTCCCACAGGAGATTAGGAAAGGCTCCTGCTGCCTGTGCTGACCAGCCTGTCCAGGCCACACACCAGAGATGTGGGGACACCCTGGGAGGCAGCAAAAATTCAGCCATAATTGTGTAAATAGTTAAATAAATTCTTTTATTTTGGCTAATAATCTGTGTTGTGCTCCGACCACATAGTCTCCCCCACTCTGCACAATATCAAAGGGAGGCGGTAGCCCAGGGAAGCAAGGAAAGGCTGGACCATTTGGTTGCCAACTTTCCAGGGATCCCCCAAAGATTGGGGATTCCATCTCCAAATACGGAGATTCGGCCAGAGGGGTCTCACTATCCCTATAAAATGCAGTGACAATTCAGTGAGTGGTGGCAGTGAACTTAAGGAGTAAGATAAACCCACAGGACGAGGGTGGGAGGCAAACAGCTGAGTTGAAAACTGGAGCCTGTTTTGCTGCAGTAGGCAACAAAGCTTGGTTTAGACAAAGGAAGGAAACCCTTCGCAGGCCTTTGTGAGGAACTCATTGGGGCCAGGCCTGACTAGGGTTGCCATGTCCAGGTAGGGAGATTCCTGGAGCTTTTCTAGTAGAGTCTACAGAAGCCAGCATTGGGGAGAGGAGAGGCCTCAGCTGAACAGAATGCGATACAGCCCACCTTCCAAAGCAGTTATTTTCTCAGGGGGCGGGGAGATTTGTTGTCCGGAGTTCAGTTGTGATACTTGGTGATCTTCAGGCTCTGCCTGGAGGTTGGCTACCCTAGGCATAGCAGTCAGTGTTTCAGAGCAGGATCCAGGTTCTTGCTGTAGAAGCTGAGTGGGTAATTTTGACCAATCACAGACTTTCAGCCTAACCTATCTCACAGGGTTGTTGTGCAAGTCAAAAGGGGAAGAGGAGAATGATGTAAGCTGCTTTTGTCCCCATTGCAGAGAAAGACTACTTTTCATTCCGGGAATCCATTGTTGCCAATCTCCAGGTGAGGGCTGGAGATAACTCAGAATTACAACTGCTCTCTAGATGGCAGAGATCAGTTCCCCTGGAGAACATGATGGGTGCTGCCCCATGACAGCCAATGTTATATGGAAGTCAGGGTTTCAGAGCACCATGGAGGCTGCAGATGGGAGTGGGGAGAGATGGAAAGCTGAAGAGTGAGGGGCAGATAATGGCAGGTTGATGCTTGGCTGGGAAGGAGATAGGGTTGCCAACTCCAGGTTGGGAAATTCCTGGAGATTTGAGAGGTGGAGCCTGGAGAGGGTGAGGTTTGAGAAGGGGTAGGACCTCAGACAGATACAATGCCATAGACTCCACTCTCCCAACCAGCCATTTCCTCCTAGGGAACCATTGTTGCCAATCTCCAGGTGGAGATCACTCAGAATTACAACTGATCTCCAGGAAGGAGGGCAGAAGTCAGCTGCAGTCAGAGGGGCAGATAAGGGTAGGTTGATGCATAGCTGGGAAGGAGATGGGGTTGCCAACTCTAGGTTGGGAAATTCCTGGGGATTTGAGGGCTGGAGCCTGGAGAGGGTGAGGTTTGAGGAGGAATTGGGCCTCAGGCAGGTACAATGCCATAGACTCCACCTTCCAAGCCAGCCATTTCCTTCTGGGTAACAATTGTTGCCAATCTCCAGGTGAGGGCTGGAGATCACTCAAAATTACAACTGTTCTTCAGGTAGCAGAGATCAGTTTCTCTGGAGAAAATGGTGGACTCTGCTGAGGTTGCCACAGCAAATTGATGCTGAGTGCCCAAGGTCTTGGCACTCTCCCAGAGCCTCTTTCTAGAGCTCGTTGTATTTATTTCCACAACAGGCCTTATTCCTGGTGTATATATATATATATATATATATATATATATCCCCTTGTGTTTAAATGACTGAACGTGCCTTAATGAAAACCATTCTAAATATGCTAAGTGCACCTGCCAAGAATGATCACACCCTCCACAACCTGTGCATCATCTTGAAAGCTTTCTAACATTCTTCATAAATAAAACAGATTTCTGAAAGTTACAGGAATGTAAGTGCCATAATATTGTTCCTGTCTTCCTCCATCCTTGTCACCATAGAAAGCTAGGACTTTCAGTAATAAATGTGTTGCTAGTCTGTAATAAAGACAGAAAGAGAGCCAGTGGAGTATAGCGATTAAGAGTGTTGGACTAGTGTCTGGGAGACCAGGGTTCAAATCTCCACTTGTGCCATGGAAGTTCACTAGGTGACCTTGGGCCAGTCCCTTGCTTAGCCTAATCCATCTCACATGGTGTGTTGTGAGGATAAAATGGAGCAGAGGAGAACAGTGTAAACCACTTTGGGTTCCCATTGGGGAGAAAGGCAGAGTACAAATGAATTAAATGAAAACGTATAGAAACAGATGGACAGTGGGTGTCCTGGATTAGCAGCTCTCTTGTTTCGAAAATAGTGAATAGTTCTGCCCATGGAAGTGGCATCTATTCCATAGGGTGGTTGATAGGCCCATGAGAATATCTGTTTCCCACATTGTAACTCAAAATCCCAACAAAGGGTTTGACATTCCTTGACGGGATGCTGATTATCAGTGGTGAGGGCACTGACAGTTGAGGCATTGATTTTCAAGTTATAAGAGTAGTATGGAAATGTGAAGCTCCCAAAGAAAGATAGAAGTGTACTAGTGAATCTTTTAACTGGTTAGAAGATGCTGGATTAAAGCACTAGCCATCAGAAAGTTCACAAGAAAGTGATCGGCCAGTTCTCCAAACCCATTGCAAAAAGGATTGGCCTACCCATGGTCCTGTGTTCTTTAAAAAATTTTGATATATCTTGGGTTTCGGTTTCAGCGTCGCGAATGGCGGCCGCTTCTCGGGACGCTCCCGGAGGCGGTTAGCCCACGCGCAGTTAGGGGGGGTCTTCGCATGTGCGAAAGACCCAAGTGAGCCTTAGGCAAAGGCTCCGAACCGGGGGCGCTTGGGGAGTAGCCTCTTTGCCGGCAGACAGCCGGGAAATTGAGGCTTTCTCCCCGCCCCAATCGGCCCCGCTGCGGCGTGCCCGTAATGGGACTTAGCGGCGCCACCGATTTCCAGGAGTGAAGACAGCGCTATGGTTTAAAATAAAAAGAAGAAGTAGCATCGAATCGTGAGTTGAAGATCTATTTTGAAGCGTAAATCGGAGCCCCCCTGCATGCGTATAAGCGTTGGGAGGAGGGAGGAGTTCCCACCCCCTTTGAGAAGCAAGATCTACAAAGGGAGCGCGAAGGGGGGCTGAGAGAAAAAAAGTGTTGGTGAAAGTACCGTTGGGGTTGCATGGAAGACTGCGATCATCTTAGCTTCCTGGGGGATGCGGCACGAACTTTTTAAAAGTAAACAAAAAAACAAAATGTCGATAATGGAAAAAGTCCTGCAGACACCGGAAGAGAAGAGAGGAGGGACTTCCGGTCCAGACAGCCCCCCCAAGAGCTTGCTGTCAATCAACAGGAAAAGGAGATGCTGTGCCCCCTGCTGGAACAATTGCAGAAAATCAACGAAACTCTGTTTAAAATGGATAGTGTTCTCATCAGTCGACAGAAACAGATATCGGAAACAACTAGAAAGATGATGGAGATCGAACAGAAATCGAATCTGATTCTAGGTTTCCAGGGCATTAAAGAAGAAGAGAAAGAAGATCTCGGATTTACCTTGACAAATGTCTTGGCACCCCTAACTGGCAGTGAAGCGATAAAATTAAAAGAAGAGGTGGATGAGGCTCCCAAAGCCTATTCCGCTTTTATAAAAGAGAATACTCTGCCAGTAGAAGGGGATGTTGAGCATAGCAAGCGACAAACTGGAGATCTAATTCCATCTGAAGAGTTTATGGAGCCCTGGAAGCTTGAAGGCCAGAAGTTTAAGGAAAAAGAGAAAAGAAAGAAGAAGGATTTCATCTTCAAAATACAGAAACTTCTGAAGAGACACGCCAGCAGGGAGGAAGATGCAGTATTCAAAACTGGGACAAGTGAAGAAGACAGCAGCCCAGGGGAAAGTGGTGATGGAACGGAAGACTTCAAAGTTAAAATGGACTCAATCCATAACTGGAAGAGATTTAAAAAGAAGATACTTTGAGGACTGTTCGTGTAACATCTGGAAGGAGCTGTTTAATTACTAACCCCAATGGACTTTACTAACTGCATTAACAGAGTGACTTTGGACTTTGCAATAGTTAAAAAGAAGATCTTCTAACCATGATAGGTGCCAAAATTGGTATTGGTTATTAACCTAAACTAACCCTCACTAACAGGAAAAATTTCACTCCATCTTTTTCTTTCTCCATCTGTCTACCCTTCCCGTTTCTTATAAAAAGAATAAAATTCTCTCTTTTTAAAGAGAGTTTTACAAAAAAAAAAAAAAAAATTGATATATCTTAAACTTGGTATTAGCTACAGAGAATGAATTGTTATTCGGATACCTCAGCGTCAGCCTTGACTTCAAAGAACGGTAGCTGTCAGCATTGTAGGGAAGAGCTGTCTGGAAATCTTTCACCTTAGAATCTCATATGCAGTGCTAACCCTACTAATAAAATTTGTGTGTATCAGCTGCCACAAGTGTTGTGTAATATGTAAAGGGAACACAACACTAAGGTGAAATTAAGTAAAGTACCGCTGGCAGTCATGCAGGGTCCAATTGGGTTGAAGGTTAAAGAGTTATGTTATTTAATGGGGGTAAAACTGTACAACTGCTGGAGCTATCCTTCTTGCATAAATAAAGTTTACCTCGTTTTAAATTAAGGATGTTACTGTAATACCTACATTGTATGCAGAATAATTTGTTTGCTGCATCTATACCCTCCCTCTCTCAAGGCTTGCAATTTCAAAGCAGTGTATAATTAAAATTATTAAAAGATGAAACAGTAAAAAGGAACAAAAAGCATCCTAGGCCATCCCACATCTTTGGGAAGTGATGGCATTAGCATCCTCCTGTCCCTTCAAGGCACATAGGTATTTCAGTAGCTACTGGAAACATTAGGGAGATTAGTACCTACAGTAGCAAGGATTACGTTCTCACATCTCTATATTTTGGACCAGGGGAACATAAGGAAGCATGTAAACTCAAGATTTTATACTGAGCTGGAAGTAGGGGGGTCCATACATTTTGGATGTCCTTTCTCTGCTTGACTCTAGGTTTCTAACATTGTACTGAGCTTTGGAGTCATGAAGTCCCACTGCTCCCCCTTCAACCACTTGAAAGTAAGCAGGGGCTCATCCTTGTTTCTCTACTCTTGGAAGTTTTCTAAGTGCTTGATGCTCAGCATGACTACAGGTGTGTATTCTTTGAACTGGTAAAGGGCTCAAGCTTGCCATACTAACTTGAGAGACATTCTGAAATCTCCAAAACCCCTTGCTATTTTCCAAGTGTCTGTGAAGCCCAGCATGATGTTTTGGGGAGCCCTTACCCTTCTCCAGTCTCTGGAGAAGGGCAGAGCGCTCTCTCTCTCTCTTGTTCTCTCTCTCTATATATATATAGTACTTAGTGGCAAGCTAGGAAGCACAATCTTAGCCTCTTGTTGAAGTATGCTGTCCAGTGGCAAAATGTTTTGTGCTTGAGTGACAGTCTGCATTGCTATTGTGATATACCATAGTTTTCTTCCAAGAAACTCAGTTTGGCTGACAATATGATTCTCAAGTGGCTTCCTCCAACTATTGAACCATGCCCCATGTCTTCAGAACATTCTCAGGATACATTCTGCATTCTCATAAATTGGTTAGGCAAGAGGCAGTCTGCTAGTTTGTTCTAGTAATGATGGTGGATTTCTTTTTAGTTTTCATAAAATTTTTTGCACAGTAAGTCAAAAGAAGTGAAATAGCTTCTTCCTCAGATTAATTTAGAAAGTCTTAACTAATCAGTTGTCAGCATGGATGAGTGTGTTTGAACAGACATTTTTAATTCTCTGTTTTGTTTTTCATTTTTTTTCTTGTGGGATATGTTTAAGAGAAGCTTGGTTGCCAGAGGGCAAAGCTGTACTATTACAAGTTCTTGAACAGATTGCTGTGGTATGGATGTGTTGACTAGGTCTGCCGACATTTCAGAAGAATAATCCAAATTGTATGAAGTACGTAAAAAATGAATACAGGTGCAGTAATCTTATTGCTTGACTGCTGCATGCAGATAACAGCGGTCTTTTACAAGCATTCTGTAGGGGCTGCTTGCCATGTTAGTCTGTCACAGTAAAATAAAATAAAACAAAAATCTTGTGACACCTTAAAGACTAATGTCTATTTCAGTATGAGCTTTTGTGAGCCTCCGCCTGTTTGTCAGATATGTGATGGAAAACCTTGCTGGGGAAATTTTATGGAGCAGAATGATGGGGAGGAGTCAAGGTGCAGTGTGAATGACTATCAGTTTTTCAATTGTAAATCTCATTGTAGGGGGAAAGGGAGGACTCGATGCAGAAAGGGTGGGTGTAAATTGACCGAGTTAGCAGTTACATCTAATGGATGGATGGTTAGGGAGGTGAAAGTTTAAAACAGATAAGCAAACATTTCAAATTAGCTGATATTGGTACAAGGTTATAGTTTAAGATATAACATGTTAAAAATGGCTGACCCATACAGACTGAGCCACCGTGGTGTAAGAAGTGGGCATGGAATGTTGGGAATCCCTGGGTTCAAATCCCTGCTCTGCTGATGAACTTAATTAGATAGCCTTGGACAAGTCACTGTCTCTCAGACTAACCTGTCTCCTTCCATTAAATGGAACATGTATGCTTCCCTGAGGCTTTTGGAAGAGAATATTATAAATAAAATAGAGAGGCAAACTGAGGAAGCTATTAAATGAGTAATTTAAGCCTGTATATGTGAAATACTGGGCCTCCATCTTCACCATTAGCCTGGCATTGATCTACTAGATTGCACTTCTGTGATGTCTAGGTTGTTCGTGTTTACATTCTTAATGTCACTGTTATTTCATGTAGCCACTCTGTTTCTTAGCCACTCTGGCTTTTTTTCCACCAAGCATAATGTCTTCCTGGGTTGCTTTTTACATTGGTGTCATTTATCTGCCCTGCCCCAGTTTGCTCTGAATTTTGAGTTGATTTCTCAGGGGATCAACATTCTGGAGATCACCATGGCAACATTTAGAAAAATGTATGCTGCAGACTTGAAACTTCCTTGCTGTTATCCCTGTGAGAGCTCTTGATTATCTGTGGGCTAATGGAGGTGGGAAAGGAAGACAAGGGGGTAAAAGGTAAGCAAAGCTTGGCTTGCATATTTGCATGTAAATTTAGGGGATTCTGCTGCTGCTGGTATCTGAGTTGCAAAACAGAAACCTTCCTATACATGATGATTTATGGCTACCTATTCAGGAGATTTGAAAGCTTCATCAGCAAAATTGTGAGCATGTCTGAAATGTACTAGAGCACTCCAATTAGGTATTAAATTAACCCCAAAAAATTAAGATATGGAAATATTTATGTAAAAAAATACATTTCCAAAATGTAGACAGTGGAAACATTTTTTTTTTTAAAAAAGACATGTTTAGCTGAAAGTTAAATGCTGAATGTTGTAGATTTGGCTGTTATATTGAGTTACGCTGGAGGATCTGAATTATGAAAGGAACAGGCAGTTCAATGAAGGCCTTAGTGAGCATGCTGAAACAGCTGATAAAGGCTGCATTCCTCCATACATTTACGAGTGCACAGGTCTCTTCGATTTCATTCCTGTGCTGAAGATTCACAATCGTGCAATTGAATAAATCGTGCAGATTTGGCAGCTTTGCAGAGAAACTTGTCAGAAATGCTTACTTTAGTTGAGCTGCAAAACTTCTTGTAACATGGGTTGTAACTTCTTGTAACTTCTTCCGCATTGTCATTTTTGTCACTTGTTTGTCCCTACTGCTTCAGGGTTTTTTTCCCTCCAATTTGTTTTGCTCTCTCTAGTAGTCCCAGAGGGAGCAAAACACATGTGGAAAAGGGGGGGACGGACTCAAAGTAATAAGGACAAACGAGTGACAAAAATGACAATGCGGAAGAGCCCGTTGTCTCTTTTTGCCTGACTTTAAACCCCTTCTGTGATATCCTGTCACAAACTAGCAAAGGAGGGGTTTTAGAATTTCTTAGAACATTGACAGTTAGAACAATGGCAATCTTAGCTGTATGAGAGTACAGCAAGGGTCAGGAAAAATGGCCTAGTAAAACATTGTAAAGTGCTTGCAAAATGTTTCACCACATGTATCGGTTTAGAACACTGGTATAGTTATGAAAGTTTTAGATATCTCTATAATGGTGATTACATGTAGAGCCAAAGTATATCAGAATTCAGAGCAGAAATCAAGGGAAAAAAGCCAATATAAGAAAGCCCATTTGTGTAACTGAAACTGTACATTTTAACGTTAGTGATAATTAAGATGGTGATTAATAATCGATAAAGTTTCTGCAGCCTATACACTGGTTGTTGTGAGTCCTTTATTAGGAAGTGGCACAAATGAGGTCTCACAATAAGTAATAAATACACACAGGGGAACCCTGTACAATTATTCTAGTACACTGGCAAATATCTGTGAATGGTTCATACTTGAATTGCTGGTAGTTATTCCACTCTATCATTTCCCTTTCTGTGAAGCTTTGCTAAGAATCCCTTTAGTCCTGTAAAAATCATTGCCTACCATTTCCTTCACATACTGGCTGTTCTAGTATCCCATCTACTCCTCCAATAGACTTTGACTCAAAATATTTCCTTTTTTGAATAACCACATTTATAGAAATGTTTTGTGTTTTAATTGTTATTTATATTTTTTTTATAATATACACTTTTAAAGGCTTGTTTAATAGTTTTCATTGTTTGCCACCTAGGAGACCCTAAGTTGGATAGAAAGGCAGCATGAAATTGTTTAAAATAAATAAATAAAACATTTGGCTCTAGAGTCAATAGATGGCAGACTCTGACCTACTGCCAGTCAGCTATTAGGAGTTGTTATGGATGAATTTTACATTCCTTTTAGCTATTGCCAATCCTATCAAATTGGCCTGCAGTTTCCAGTCATTTAGCAGAAGGCCTCCACATATTTTTAGCCAGTTTCATAAGGGTTCCACAGCCGCTAAGAGCAGGAGGATATTAAGGCTTTGTTACCACAGCCATGGATACCCAGTGCCTAGTTCACAAGTAAGCCTCCCCAATGGGTTGTTTATTGAGTTAATAGTCACAGTGCATGCATAGTGCTGTTTTACAAGATGTAATGTGTTTGTCTCCAGCCTAGCTGGATTATGTGAGTGCAGAGTTGCAAATATGTTTCAGCATACTGGATCAAATAATATATGTTATAAACTATGAAAGTCAGTTAGATATTCTGAATGCCTTGAAACAAGAACAGATAAAGCACTTAAATCCAAGGGATTCTCTTCATAAGCAAAACCTACTGCATTAGTAATCAGTGAGCACTACACTTTGTAGACTGATGCACAGATCATTCTCTGTAATGCAAAAGAATGCCCCTTCTTGTTCACCACACTGTTAAGATGAACTAGATGTTGCCACCTCACAAATGTACAAGTTAGTTCTAACTCTTTCTTTAAAATGGTATTATGAAGAGCCTATTTTATCTTACAAAATAATCTTTCCCACTCCTTCCATCCAGCATCTAGCATGACTGTACAGTTTTATCTCCCCCCCCACCCCCTTCAGTAGCTGCTACTGCTGTCTTGGCAATGGAAGGGGTACACCCTGCAAATAATAAGTCAGTAGACAATATTTTTAAGCATAATAGAAAGTAACTGGGTATCCAGCTGTGCACAAAAAAGGTAGGGAAAGTAATAGAAATTTCTCTTAAAATTGGTTTTACTCGTGGGGCTTTTATAGTACCACAATCACGCATTTAAAAATAATTGTTCCATAATTGTGCCTCATTTCAGCTTCACAAAATGTCAAACTTGACACAGAAATCAATTTCCAGCCTCCTGTGTGAAAAGCAAAAGCCAGTGTACTGTTAGTAAACTGCTAAAAGTGAGATTTCCTTCAATAGAAGAAAATAGTGGTTGGATAATTTCACAAATTAATGGGAGAGGGAGAAACAGACCTTTTCAGGGTCATAAGTTAAGGGAGAGTCTATCTGTCTATCTATCTCTCTTTTCAGAAACAAGCCTTTATTAAAACACTGTGAGGAAAAGGAGTGGGGAAGTACCCAAATTGGATCCTGGTTTCATTGTGTTGTGTTTGGCAGCTGCTAAGCAATGGTGTGATGAAATTAAGCAACCCTCAAATATAGCTTGCTAATTATAAGTGATGAGTGGAAGTTTAGAAGTTCGTTATGGAAATTGTAGTAAGGGGGCGGGTGGGGTAGTACTCTAGGGCTCTCACTGTATGTAGTCATCTAAGAGTCATTTTCTAGCAGAGCTCAAGGCTATGAAGTTGTTGGGACTGATCTACTAGCTGCGGTTTGCATTGGTGGTATTGGTGAGAATCCCTTTATTCAAACAAATCAATGCCAAAATGGGTCCTTGGGTTTCATTCAGGGATGGGCACAAACTTGGAAAATGCAGTTTGGTTTGTGGTTCATGGCATGCCCTGTTCACGAACCATGAACCATCATGAACTTTTATCCATCTCATGAACTTTTTCAGTTTATGAGGCAGTAGAACACACACACACCCTCAGCATGCTGGAGACACCAAACTTGCAGGGGATTTCCAGCTGACTCTTCTCTATCTGCTCTCCAAATTTGGTGAGGATTGGATATATGGGGTCCAAGTTACACCCCTCCAAAGAAGTTACCCCCAGGAAAGTGCTTTCTGAAGAAAAGACCAGCTGTCATAACTCAGACCCCATAAATCCAGTCCTTGCCAAACTTAGAGGGCAGGTAGAGGAGTGTCAGCTGGAGATCCTCTGTGGGTGTGGTGTCTCTAGCTTGTGCAGGATCCATCCTATACACTCCTGAACCCCCTGAACCTGCACCTATCAAAATATAGAACAGATCCTGGGCAAGCTAGAAACATCAAAGTCTCAGGGAACCTCCCCTGGATGCTCCTCTACACACCTTCCAAGTTGTTGCTTTGAAGTTTTGTAAACATTTTGATTGAGTGGAAACAGTCTGTCTGGAAATGTATCCACTCATGAACCAGCAACCTCCACAAACAGCTTGAAAGTTCATGGAAAGTTTGTGCTAGTTGACCTGCCATGAACTTGACTTCGCAAACCATAAACCACCCAAAATTCATTCCCATCCCTAATTGCATTGCTCAGCCTTGCTGTTCCTTCTTTGCTTTGCCAGTCCTTCCATTGTGCATTCAGGTTTGATGGCATTAGACTGGAGCAGCTGTTGTGCAGGAGATGAGGAGGCTCCGTTCTGTGGATAATTGTGGGAGAACTAATGGGGCAAATAAAGGGAAATGGACGAAAGACTGAGAGAGAGAAAATGCAGCCCTGTGAAATGGTTGTCTTGCTTAGTTCTGCATCCCTGTAGTCTAACCTAATCCTGGGAACATCTGTTATAGAAACTGGACAAGTACCCTGCTCTCTTGAGAGGTAAGAGGATCCTGTCACCTCCTATAGGAATACATCTCCACAAGGAGCTCAGCATTTGAAAACTGCCCATCCTAAGGGGCAGGAGACATATTTGATTGTGCCGATGTAATGAACTCTGTGCAAGAATAAATTGACTCACTGACTAGCAAACATGGCCAAGAGGTTTAAAGGACTAGTTTAAAGAAACCAGCTGGTAACTTTGCATGAGCTCTGGAGTTAAAATTTAGTGCTGTAATCCTTATTTGTAAGTCAGAAGTGATATTTAATTCTTTTGTGTTGGAATTTGGCTTCATTTTCTGTGTTTCACTTGAGCCTGCTGGAAGATACATGAAGCACATATACAGATTCTGTGTCAGAGTCCCAAATCAATCAAACTCAACAACAGTCCTTTGAGGAAGTTCAGTTTATTGAGAGAGGTACTTAGGTTATCGTTCGATACACTCTGTGTCAGGAATGGGGTTAAGCAGGAAACCAGATAGTTATACACCGTTCATACTGGGCCCCCTGATGGAAAGGGACCAATAAGGAGGGCACCTGAGCACGCCAAAAAGACAACTGCCCACGGCTCCCAGCGGCAGAAAGTGGCACAGCAGAGCTGAGCTTCAAGGACAGAGATGAGATAAGGGAAGAACCAGGCGCACATATCAAAAACCAGGGGGAGGGGAAGGCTGAGCAAGTAAGAGATGGGGGAACTGAAAGTACCCATGGCAGCGTCAGCCGACACTCTGAATTTCACAATATCATATTAACTTGCAATCTTGTTATAATGAAATACACAACTTTTACTGTGTAATATGCCATCCCTTAATGGAAATGGTTATGAGTTAATTAACAATAAACTTACTAGCACTTAACTAAGAAAATGAGTACATATCAGCTGTTGAAATTAGCTGGTATAATGAAAGATAAGAAGAGGGATTGGGGAAGGGGTTTACTAGTAATGGAGGAAGTAAGTTGTGCCACTGAGATATTTTGCAGAGCTGAGTTTTCCTCTTGCCCTGATTTGCCCTAAATCAATGGGCTTGCCCTTCTGCATTCTTTTTCTAGAGGAACTGTGGCCCTTAACAAAGAAGGAACAAACAAGATCTTTCAATGGATTTGGTATGTCAAGGCTTTTATCTGTCAAACCTTGGAGCTTCATAGCATTGGCCTGAAGCTTTGGCAGTCGCAGGAACTAGTATGGCTGTCGTTTTTAGCTGGCAAATGCATTGTTTGATAAAACTGTAAAATAAGTATGCCTTGATTAGAGGTCCATTTGTTTGTTCACTTTTTAAAAAATCCAATTAGAAGGTTTCAGTGCCTCTGCACTGTTGGGAAGATTTTGTGTTCTTTCTTGGCAAACAAAAGGAAGTGAGGTTTGAATGATGCTTGCTCAAAGAGTGAAAACTGAATTAATCTTAGACAGTTGTGCGTTGTTAGTATATGCTTATCCTAAGAATTGGAATAGCCCCTTGGGTCTTCTCTTCCCAAGTCAGATATTGAGCACAGAAACTAAGCATACAATTGATGCCTCACTATGTGTATGCTCTCTTGTCCTGCTCATTTATTTGAGCCAGTTGAATTTATAGTACTAAACTGATCTGGTCATTCTACCTCTCTTCCTTCATGGAATAGCTTGCTTCTTCTAGCTCTCTATTTATGTAATAATTTGGTTAGTGCAGCTGTAGGATTGAGTGATGGACATGGGGAATCATACTAAGAGTTTATTTTAGATTGTGATTAGCCAGCTTCTAAATTCTGGGGAGCTACCTTTTTTCTACACGGTGGCTTGAGGGACCAAAAACGGACTTCCTCTGGAGTTCAGGCTGAATTCGGAACAAATAATTCCAACATATGTGGGTCATTGCATGCAAAATCTATAGACAGAGAGGGAACATTAAATAGTATGTTCTCTCTATCCCTGACAAAAAGATTTTAAAATCTTGTTTTATTTATATAAATCTTTGGCTCTTATTTACTTTGATACCATTTACAATATAAAATAACGGCTTGTAGTCCAATAGACATGAAACATGTGTGAGAGGGAAAAAACAATTGTTATATTTATTTATTTATTGGACTTTTATCCTGCCCTCCCGCCGAGGCGGCTCAGGGCGGCTTATAACAGTTAAAACCAATATACAATATAAACACAGTGTTACTCCATCTAAAAACAATACAGTACAATCCAATGGAATAATGCTAAATTACATTAAAATACATTAAGATATGGCGGCGTTCCATATAAAGTGCTGTATAAAGTGCTGGTGCCGGTATGGCAAGCATATCAAATGCTTGTTCTAATGCTGTTCTTTATTAGTCACACTGTGATATACCACCCCTTAATTACAGTGCAGTAGGACCAGAGAGCCAGAAAAAAATGCTTCAGAGGTAGATGTGTTGCATGTTTCTGGATGACTTAGCTGTACAGTTTGATCATGTGATTGTTCTAATGTATGCCCTAGCAAGAGCCACAAAGAAGATATGTACCTTCTTTTGAAAGCAAAAGTGTTCTAATGTCTAATTAACTGTACATACCAAACTCTTCCCTTGTTTATGGAAACCTAAAGGTAGTTTAGTTTTAAGTCTTCAATGGAAAATGTAGGTCAAGCTATTGATTGAGATTTTAACAAAAAGACCCTGAAAGTTCCTAATTAATTAAAGAGCCCTTACTAAAAATCTGTTTGTACTTCAATGACTAGGCCAGGTGCTAGCTGTGGTAATTATCTTCTACCTATTGAAAACCTTTTATTTTGTTCCTAATTGGATAAGGCTCTGGACCCAAAAGTGTTCTGAAGGGTCACTAAGAGCAGGAAGAAAAAACACAGCTGTTTCGTACTGCACTGTACTTTGAGTGCAATGAAATTATTTCTGTATAATGTATCACAGTTTGGTGTTTTTTCATTTGCCATCAGAAAATATAAATCACACTGAGGGAACATAAGGCTTCAAAAAAGTGATTAATAAAAGTGCTGATATTTATCAGACTAGCCAAGACCACTATGGAAGTTTGTTCATATTGTACAATCAAGCAGTCTAGTATGCATGGAACACAATTCTGGGTGTTGTTTTTTTCTTGTTTATACCAGTTCTTTGTATGGATAGATGTTTGGTTCTATACTTAGTGCTTCCTAAGAAGCTTAGGAGGCCCATGCTTTCCTTCTTGCCCAAAAGAGACTATATAAAACTCAGATCCTTAGAGCAAAAAAAGATCATGCCAAAGCTCAATGGAATCTTCTTCTGCAAGCCGCCAGAGACAAAAATACATCTAATTTTTGGCATATTATTTCTGGTAAATTAGCAAACGATACTGTGCCCTTGAATTTTTACATCCCCTCAGATTCATGGGTCACCTATTTCCAGAATCTTTATGATGATTACCAGATACTCTTCCAGATTGGCTCCCTGTTTCCAAAAAGTCAGATCTCACATCAATTGTCTTAAAAGGAATAAAGTCCCCAGGCTGGATGGTACTTCCTCAGAGCTCTTGAAGGAAAATGTGGAATGGTGGGCCCCCTTTCTTGCATCATTTTTTACATATATCAATGCCTCTGGCTGCATACCCAAAAGTTGGGAAACAGTGATGGTGGTCCCTATCTATAAGAAAGGCAGGAAAGATGATCCCTCTAACTATAGGCCTATCAGTTTGTTAAGTGTCATCAGTAAAGTGTATACTAGACATCTACTAAACAAGTTCTTACTTTGGCTTGCTGATGAGGACATCATTGCGTTAGAGCAAGCAGGCTTCATGGAGGGTAGATCTACTTGGGATCATTGTCTAGTCCTCCAGCACCTTATTGAAAAATATGGTGATAAAGGGTCTTCTTCCTTATATGTGGCCTTTGTGGATCTTAAGGCCGCATTTGACTCTATTTCTAGAGCTAAATTTTGGGACAAGTTGGAAGCATCTTCCATAGACAAAAGGCTTTTTTTCTTAATTCGTTCACTTCATCTACATGCTTCTCTCAGGATTAAACATAGCAAAAGGGTTTTCTTACGAAACCCATTAGTACTTGGAAGGCAGTCAGACAAGGCTGTCTCCTTGCCCCGCTGCTTTTTATTTTCTATGTAGATGACATGGTAAATCTGTTCAATATAGAACACCATCATCCCCCCAAACTGGCCCATCGGCATATTTCAGTCTTACTTTATGCTGATGGTGCTGTTGTACTTTCTAAGACCCCAATTGGTTTAAGAAGAGCTCTTCACAGCCTTTCTCTTGATTCACAGCAGCTTGAGATCAACTACCACAAAAACAAAGTAATGTCCTTTAGTAAGCGTCCTAAATTAAGAAACTGGTCAATAAATGGCCAGCAACTAGAGCAAGTTAATTCTTTCAGATATTTGGGGATGGTTGTGCAAGCTTCTGGTGCTAAAACATCTCATAGCAATTATGTGGCTGACAAGGGAGAAAGGACAGCCCTTAGTGTAATTAAATTTCTTAGGACCCAGGGGGGTCATTTTGCACCAGCTGCCTTCAAACTTTTTAAAGCAAAAATTGTACCACCAACTACTTTATGGGACATTTATAGCCCCCCCCCCCAGTCCTTGTTTTACCCCTCTGGAATGGGTTCAGTCAAAGTTTCTGAGGGCAGTTTTGCAGGTCCCCAAATGCATCTCAAATGTAATGGTATGGCTAGAAACAGGTGTGCCAAAGGTAGCTACTAGAATTGTACTCTCCTCACTTTTTCTTTGGCTTAAAATAAATATAAACCTCTGAGGCCTCTTTCTTTTAATGTTGTTGGATGATTTTCAATTCAGTTGGCACAAGGCAGTTCAAGTTAGAATTGTGCAACTTGGATTTTCTCCTGCAGCTGTTATGCGGATAGGGGGAGATTTAGCTAGACAGTCTTTGAGACAAAGAGTGGAAGACATTGAACGTTAGTCTGACATTTCAAAAACATCTAATTTTATTGTTGCTTCTCATAACGTTTCCTTCTCATTCCATCCTCTTATCTATATAACCTTGAAAATGTTAAACAAAGAAGAAGAAGAGAAGAGATTGGATTTTTACCCCACCCTTCACTGCCCAAAGGCGTCTCAGAGTGGCTTACAAACTCCTTTCCCTTCCCCTCCCCACAACAGACACCCTGTGAGGTAGGTGGGGCTGAGAGAACATCTGACAGAAACTGTCCTTGAGAGAACAGCTGTGCCAGAGCTTGTGACTGACCCAAGGTCACATCAGCAGGTGCAAGTGGAGGAGTGGGGAATCAAACCCGGTTCTCCCAGATAAGAGTCCGCGCACTTAACCACTACACCAAACTGGCTCTTTCACCCTTGCCAGATTTTCAGTTTTGTCATCTTCAGTTATTGAGGGCAGATATAATAAAATTGCCCAGACTGAGAGATTTTGCCCTTGCAACAGTGGTGAGATAGAGTCAATGGCACATGTCCTTCTTCATTGTTTTTTTCTATAGTGAAATTTGTACTGCCCTTATCTCCCCGTTACTTGAGCTCTGCCCTGACACCTCCGACTCTGGGATCATTAACATACTTCTCTCTGATGTGAGTATAGAGACCACCCGGAAAGTTGCTAAATTCTGCTCCCAAGAGATTAAATTGTGTTCTATATATATTTCCCAACTTAATGTGGAAGATAGTAGCTAATCATATTTTATATCTATATTTTTATGTAGTTAGGTTAGAAATTGCTGCATTTGTATTAGTAGTTCGAGACCCAAGAGTGCCACATGACGGAGTGAGCTCCCGTCTCTAGTTCCAGCTCCTGCCAACCTAGCAGTTCAAAAGCAAGAAATTGCAAGTAGATAAATAGGTATCACTTCAGTTGGAAGGTAACAGCATTTCGTGCGCCTTGGTGTTTAGTCATGCCGGCCACATGACCACGGAAATGTCTTCGGACAGTGCTGGGTCTTCGGCTTTGAAATGGAGATGACCACCGCAACCCTAGAGTCAGATTCGACTGGCTTTCGAGCAAGGGAACCTTTACCTTTACCTATATTTGTATACCTTAATTTTTTATATTTTATCAGGCTATGGTCATTCCTTTTCTTACTTACTTGTATTCTGGTCATGGACTGTAAATAAAGTAAAGTAAGTTCAGGAGTGCAAATAGATCTTAAATATAAACAAAGTGCACAACCTGCATTCAAAATTTCTTTTGGCTGTGAATTCACTGGATGATCTTGGCCAACACTTCGAGCTCCTTGAAAGAGTAGGATATTTCTACCCCAAATCAATTTCCAGTTATCTTTAGGTAGAAAAATTCCTTCTAAAACAGGAATGTTTGTAGTGGCAGAAGCCATTGTGTTTCATAGCACTGTATCATGCAGAGTTTGAAAACACATTTTGAGGAAGAATGTTGCTTTTCTGTAGATTGAGCTCTCCCTTTCTGTATATATGATTCCTTTACAAACTGGGAACCATTTTTTAAACATTCAAAACAACAACAAAAATTGTTTGAAACCCAAAATACTAAACTACTAACAAACTTTCATCAATTTTATAGGGAAACGTCTAAAATAATTTCTAATCATTTTGTATCTTGGGATATTTTTCAACTCCTTTTGCCACAATATAGGATTAAAAAAACCTAGCTCAGTTAAAAAATGAATAGATTTCTAGAGTGGTTTTGTATCCTGGGTACTTTTTTGTTTACAGAAAGCACACTGTAAGTGGCAACTGGCTATACTGTAGGGATACTGTTTAGTACTGTACAGGTGGCAATATCCTAAGCCACTTCTCTATGCATTCTGCCAAAAAGTATGGCCAGGGGAATTCCTTCACCCCAGTCATGGTTAGCAAGATAAATTATTTATTTTTAAATTTATTTTGCAATTTTGATCCCACCTTACCCCGCAAGCAGGTTCAGGGTGGCTTACAACATGCCATAGAAACCAGTAGAACGATCCCGTAAACCATTGTTTCATTAAAACATTAATTTCAATAACATTAAAATTAAATAACTAATTTAAAATACCTAATGACAGCTTGGCAATTAATTACATTCCACTGTATGCTGAGCTCATACCAGGAAAGACATGGCAATGTTCCCTCTAAGCTGTGGAATCTTGTGAGCAAAAATTTTACTTTGTGAGCTACTAGCATTAAAGTTGTGAGCAAATGATTTGGCTGTTGAATAAATTAGTTTGCTCTGGAGCCATCCTTCCTGAGCTATGACAAAAATCTGTGAGCTGGAGGTTAAAAAACTCACACTGACTCAGCTTAGAGGGAGCACTGCTAATGGGATAGGTCAGCCGCTTCTGGTGCCAGTTTGGTGTAGTGGTTAAGTGTGTGGACTGTAATTTGGGAGAACCAGGTTTGATTCCCCACTCTTCCACTCGCAGCTGCTGGATGACCTTGGGTAAGCCATACTTCTGTCAGAGGTGTTCTTGAAAAGAGCAGTTTCTGTCAGAGCTCTCTCAGCCTCACTTACCTCACAGGATGTCTGTTGTAGGGAGGGGAAGGGAAAAGAGTTTGTAAGCTGCTCTGAGACTCCCTTGGGTAGTTAAGGGTGGGGTATAAATCCAATCTCTTCTTCTTCTAATGTAAATAGCGCCATGGAGCACTTGAGGCACTTGAAGCAGGGGAGGCTGATGTTATTTGACATCTGCTGCCTCAGCTAATGGTCTGATGGAACAGCTCTGTTTTACAGGCCCCGCAGAATTGCAGCAAATCCCACAGGGCCCTGACCTCAATTGGGAGCAAGTTGCATCATGTTCGGGTGTGGTCAAGGCAAGGTGGATGTCTTTTGGGTTGGAGACTACTAGGCGGTGCTGGTCTGAAGAGCACAAGGCTCTTTGGGGCACATACAGGAATATATGGTCCCACAGGTATGCTGGCCTCTGGCCACATAGGACCTTAAAGGACACATAGGACACCATAGCATTAAATTTGACTCGGTACTCAACTGGCAACCAATGCAGTTGGTGCAGCACTGGCTGAATGTGCACCCGCACAGGCATCCTAGTAAGCAGGCATGTTGCTACATTTTGTACTAGCAGAAGCTTCCAGATCAGGTTTAAGGGTAGACTGGCATAGAGTGAGTTGCAGTAATCAAGCCTGGAAGTGACCATTGCTTGGATCACTGTCATCAGATCATGGGAGGAAAGGTCGGGAGCCAGTTGCCTGAGCAGCTGAAGATGGTAAAAGGCTGATCTGGCAACATTGGTGACTTGGGCCTCCATAGAAAGGATCAAGGATCACTCCCAAACTCCTCACCATTGGCACTGGCATCGATGACCCCCCCCAAGGGCTGGGAGTCGGATTCCTGAACCCAGTCTCTAATGACTCAGGAACAGGACCTCCATCTTATCTAGATTAAGCTTCAGCTGGCTCTGTTTTAACCAGCCAACCACAGCCTCTAAAGTCTGGCCAAGATATCCGGGGTGGAGTCCAGCCAGCTGTCCATCAGCAGATACTGCTGGGTGTCATCAGCGTGCTGGTGGCAGCCTAGTCCAACCCCCCCCCCAGATTAACTGGGAGAGGGGATGCATATAGATGTTAAATAACATTAGGGAGAGGATCACCCCTTGCAGGATGCCACATACCACAGAGTAACATGGTGAAACCCTCTCCCCAAGTGCAACCCACTGTACCCAAATATGGAGAAAGAAGGACAGCCAGTTCACCATATCCCCGCATGCAGAATCAGTACAGAATCATGTTGTTCATTGTGTGAAGTGAGTTGGAGACATGGAACAAGTATAATGACAGGAGCCTAATGGATTTTTCACCCAACTACTATATAAATAGGCCAGCTTATGATATAGAAGACTTCTGAGTTGCTGATGTGTCCAAAATTTGAGGTCAGAACAAAGGCAAATGCCTGTTTGTGGACCTTTTTAATGTAAAGTTCGGCAAGGTTGTAGCCCTAAAACAACATTGTGCTAGAAGCAAAACAAAAAACAAGCAAATCAACTGAGCCCACTATTCTGGAGTAGAGCACTTTGCACATAATTCATAGTCCCAACCAACACAACTTAAGTCAGTGTGAATAACTAAATTTTAGCATATACAGTAAAGCAGATGTCGACCATGTATAAATACTATGTCTTGTACATGGGTGCAGGACAGGCATATTTCAGGATAATGGGAAGCACAGTCCCATTTCATTACTGTATAGATATACTGAACATGGACTTCTGGTCTATAGCGTGGCGATAGCAGTCACCCTCCCCGAGGCTCGGGGGAGCGATTTGCACACCAGTGGTTTGGAGGGGAGCTACTGACGTGGCCCCTTCACAAAACCCTTGGGTGGGATTCCAAGCCATAGGGTTTTGAAGGGGGTAGCCTCTTCAATGGCAGAATGCCGGCGAATTGAGGCTCCCCTTTGCCCTGATGGTCCTACCGCTGTGTGGCTGCATGGCACCAGAACAAGCAGTGGAGATCAAGTGACTGGCGAAGATCTAAGCGAGGCCGACAGTGGCCGGCAGTGATCGTGAGTTGGCTGTAACCGAACTTTAAAATAACTGGAAAATTCCTCACCCCCCCTTATAGCGGCAAACGGAAGGTGGAGGGATCCCCCCCCCGTGAGCAAGAAAAGCAGCAGAATAAGGGGGGGGGGATTGATCATTTAGCTTGTTTGGTGAGACTTACCAGAGCGGATTTGAAGCATAAGCGATTTTCAGAGGTGGTGAAACAGCGGCTGGCTTTTGTAAACAATCAATCAAGATGTTGGGTGCAGGGAGAAAAGGAGTGAAACCGAAACCTATGGGAGGTCAAAGTCCGAGGCTGGAAGATGAGGGGGCGGATGTTATGAGACTCTTAGCAGACACGCTCAAGCCTGTCATGGATCAACTCGCTGGTATTAACCAGCAGTTAACCGTCCTTAATCAGACCCTCGCAGCACAACAGCTCCAGATGGCTGAAACAGTTAGACGGAGCAAACAATAGAAGTAGTGGTCTTCCGGTCGGAGTAAGATGGCGGTTTGACGCACCCTGTAATCATTCAGGGTGGACGGCTGTCCTTTTCGACAGTTTGGGCGAATTCTGCGCCCAACACAGTTTTCTCCAGGCAGGGGGAAGACCAGCAAGCACTGAAGACCCAAGAGAGAGTTGAGATTGATGAGAGATAAGCCTCGGAGGAGACTTGTTTCTCGCTTTGATCCCCTCTCTCGAAGCGGGCATTGTGATAATCACTAGAGGACTGAGCTGGGCTGGAAATCCAGCTTAAAACTGCCACCCCCTGATTTCTTGAGACAAGAAGAAAGAGTATAAAAGAAGAAGCATTGTGTACACCTTAGAAGAAGCAGCAAAGGTAACGAAAACCGATTTGCTTACCGGGACCTGTAAGGAACGATTGGTAAAAATATCCGGAGAAGCACTTGCAGCATAACAAAAGTTACTGTGTATTTTCCCATGAAAAAAGTCAAGATTTAGAGCTAAAAGAACTAAAAAGGACAGTTTGTTTACCATTCCTACGGCTAGCAGAGAGATAAGGGGCTGAAAACTACGTATTTCAATGTGAGACTTTCTAGCTGGGCGGCCCCGACTGACGGATTGTATAACTGGATGTGACGACTGTTACCAGAGGAGACAAGAGGACTGTAAAAGACAGGCTCGAGGAAGACTATTCTAAAAGAGGAAGGGACAACCCGGAAATGTAAGGAGGACAAGAGAAGCAGACGGACAGGAAGAAGCAACAGGAAGTGGTGGACTCTGATCTTATACCATAGAGAAAAGACACCCGCCATTTTGAGAAGGTCTAAATTTTAAAACTTTAATTTAAAATTGCCAAGTAATCTGTAAGTTTGGTGATGTGAAGAACAGGCGATTTGGACAAGCGCATAAAGAATTAAAGAACAAGGACATTGAAGTTACGTTTCTCAAGCCTTAATATTTGATCAAAACTACAGTAAACAAGACTTGCTAAACTGCTTAATTGAAACACTAAAAATGGATTTAAGACCAAGGCAGAGAGTGGGCTCATGGTCCTCACCAAGGATGTCACAGAAAAAAGACAAAGACTGACAAAGAGCAATAGAGGTGATGGAAAAAAGAATGATGGAGGCGATACAAGGATTGGGGAAACAAATGGAGAAGTCCAAACCTCGAATTTAGACAAAGTGGCTGCTGAACTTAAAAACGAGATTTCAGGAATTACAAAGGAACTACAGAATCTTACACAAAAATCTACTGATATGGAGAACAAGATGGAAGAAATGGAGAAGAATGTCCAAACAGTGACAAAAGAAACCCACAGAGTTGACACAATGATGGAATACAGGGGAATGCAGACACATCTTAGACTAAGAGGCATTGAAGAAAATTTGAATGAGGATATCTATAAAGTGATCATTGAAGCACTGACATCTGAAAATGGAAGAACAAGAAATAAAATACAACATTGATCTGATTTATAGAGTTAATTCAGTTTATGCCCAGAAGAAAAATTTACCAAGGGATGTGATAGTTCAGTTCACAACTAAGAGAATTAAGGAAGAGACTTTTAGAAAACAATTTAAGGAACCATTGGAAATTGATGGGAAACAGATAATAATTATTAAAGAACTCCCAAGGGCAATTATCCAAGAAAGAAAGAAATTTAAACAGCTAACTGACAAGCTGAAACAAAAGAATATGAGATTCAGATGGGAGATCCCACACGGTTTGAGCTTCAACTTCCAAGGTGCAAGACATACCATCAAAGACCAAGAGTAGATGTTGACATTTATATTGGACAATGATAAAGATTTTGGAGACAAATAATTACATACCACTATGGATTACAAATTTATTTCTTGGAATGTAAATGGACTAAATTCACCCAACAAAAGAAAAATAATAAGACATTGGCTGGAAAAACAAAAATGCAACCTAATTTGTTTACAGGAAGTTCACATTAAAAAGCAAGATTATAAATTTTTAATTAACAAAAAATTAGGTGAAGAATTTTTTTCCTTGGCAGTCAACAAAAAGAAAGGAGTAGTAACATATATTAAAAAAGAATTGGAACCTAAAGAAATCTTTAAGGATAAAGAAGGAAGATATATTGCGGTAGAAATTGTCTTACATGAGAAGAAAACATCGGTTGTTAACATTTACGCACCAAATAGAACAAAAGAAAAAATGTTCAAAGACTTAATATCTGAGTTAGACCAAGTGACTTATGATCAAATCATTCTGATGGGAGACTTCAATGAGACGATCAGTAACAAATTAGACCGGAAATCAAAAAGATTTAACGAGAAATTAGGGAAGCTACCAAAGGCCTTTTCTGAATTAGCCAAACAGGAAAATTTGGAAGATGTATGGAGGAAATGGAATCCTACATGTAAAGACTTTACTTTTTATTCCAACAGGCATGATTCATTCTCCAGAATAGATATGATATGGATGACAGGAGATCTAGCATTTAAAACCCATAAAATTGAAATAATTCCAAAAATAAACTCTGACCATAATCCACTAATGTGGATATCTAAACAAGGGAAAAAACGATTCAGATGGAGGTTGAATGAAGATTTACTGGATAAACAGACTATAGTTGAAAATCTGCATAAAGAAACAAAGATTTTTTTCCAGGTAAATTTGAATCAAGATGTACAGATCCAAATGGTATGGGATGTCTATAAAGCAGTGATGAGAGGAAGATTAATTTTGCTAAATAACAAAGAAATAAAAGAAAGAAGGAAACAACAGAGTCACCTCGTGGAAAAGATTAGAACAAAAGAGAAAGAATTAAAGAAAAGACCAGGGAAAAAGAAAATACTGAAAGAGATACAAATTCTACAAGATCAACTGAATGTTATATTACATCAAGAAATTTATTGGAATTTAAAGAAACTTCAACAAAAGTCTTTCGAAGGAGCTAACAAACCAGGAAGATATTTGGCATGGCAACTTAAGAAAAGAAGGGAGAATAAGGTAATAAACAAAATTGTGACAGGAGATAAAGAAATTGTGGACTGTAAAGGGATAAAGAGAGAATTTTTAAAATATAATGCAAAGCTTTTCCAGGAAAATCCAATGGATCAAGTAAAGGGTCAAAAATATTTGCAGAATTTAAAAATGTCAAGTCCTACAGGAAAAATAAAAGATATGCTTAACAGCCCTATTACCACAGAGGAGCTTTATAAAGTTATTGATGACGCAAAATTGGGGAAAGCTCCAGGTCCAGATGGCTTTTCAGCAAAATTCTATAAAAAACTAAAAGAGGAGCTAACCCCGACTTTAGAAGTTTTGACAAATGAGATCAGAGATACAAGGAAAATACCAGACTCTTGGAAAGAAGCTTCCATTGCTCTTATCCCAAAAGAAGCACAAGACTTAACAAATGTGAAAAATTATAGGCCAATTTCACTCTTAAATAATGACTACAAGTTATTCGCCAAAATAATAGCCGAGAGACTAAAATATATTTGAAAGACTTAATTGAAGAAGAACAAGCTGGATTTTTGCCAGACAGACAAATAAAGGATAATATCAGGATGGTAGTGGATGCAATTGAATATTATGACAAGCATCCAGAAAAGGAAGTTGGCTTTTTCTTTGTTGATGCAGAAAAAGCTTTTGACAATTTGAATTGGGAATTTATGTTCAAAGTTATTGAAAAAATGGATATCGGAGAACCTTTTTTAAATACAATTAAAGCAATATACTCAGAACAAAAAGCAACAATAGTGATCAACAATGAAACAACGGAACATTTCAAAGTACAAAAAGGAACAAGACAAGACTGCCCGCTTTCTCCATTATTGTTTATATGGATTCTAGAGGTTTTGCTTCGGAACATTAAAGAAGATAAGGAAATTAAAAGTTTGACAATTAAGGGATTTACATATAAGTACAGAGCCTTTGCTGATGACATGTTTTTAGCAGAGGAACCATTGAAAACTCTACTGCTCTTATTACATAAAATAAAAGAATTTGGAGACTTGGCAGGCTTCTGTGTGAACAGACAGGAATCTAAGGTGATGTGTAAAAATATGATAAGGTCTAAACAAATAGAGCTGCAGAAGTCTATAAGCTGCAAAGTAGTGAAAAAAACTAAATATCTAGGTATAGATTTGACAATGGAGAATATTGACCTTTTTAAAAACAATTATGAAAAATTATGGTCACAAGTTCTAAATGACATTAAAAATGGTTTCAGGAAAGAAAATAATGAAATTGAAATGGTATGGGCAATGATCTCAAAAATTTATAAGATTTTGTTAAAATGGTATACGGAGGATGAGACTGTAAAAGAGCAAATAGTGAAATGGGCTATAAATATAAATAGAGAAATAGATATGTCATCATGGAAGTGTTTGTGGAAAAAATCGATTAAAATTTCAACATGTGTTAATGTGAAAGAAAATTGTTATAAAATGATGTATAAATGGTATATGACACCAAAAAAATTGCTAATATGAATGAGAACATGTCTAACAAATGTTGGAAATGTAAGAAGAAAGAGGGCTCGTTTTACCATATGTGGTGGACATGTGAAAAAGTGGCTGCTTTTTGGACTGAGATACATAAGGAAATTCAGAAGGTCCTGAAATGTGCTTTGAAAAAAGAGCCAGAAATGCTACTTTTAGGGCTTAAAATTGAAGAAATGAAAGTGACAAAGAGAACATTGTTATGGTATCTAATTACAATGGCGAGAATGACTTATGCCCAATTTTGGAAGCAGGGGAAGATACTAGATAAATGGGAATGGATAAAGAAGATGATTTTTATGGTAGAAATGGACAAATTGACAAAAAAACTTAATGGAAAAGAAGAGCAAGAATTTTTAGCAGATTGGAAAGACTTTAAAGACTACTTAGAACTGAACTTGGATGTTAAAAATAAGTTACTTTGCTTTGATAACTATTAAGATTAGAAGTATAGTAAGAAATGGATTGTATTTAAAATGTTACCTATGAGAGAGAAACAGAAAAGGAAAATGTTTCAATAGAAGATTTGATTATTGAATATGAGGTGAATGCAAGAGAATATTGATTGGAATTGTAATGGGGATGGAGCATCGTTGGGAGCCGGGGTGGGGGGGGAATTGTAGAAAAGGGTATGTTAAGAATTGGTTACCATTTATGGAACATGTTATTATATCCTGATAATAAATTTTTTTGAAAAAAAAACAAAAACAAATGTGTAATAGGTATATAATCAATAAGTATTAGTAGTGGTTGCAAATAAGTAAGTTGCGTTACCTGTAGAATTTATATGATAACAGTGAATTAATAGGCATTATGTATTGGTAAAATGGTGGAAACAATGCTGGGATCCAATAGGGGGGGAGGGAATCCGAAGAAAAGGATATGATTTATATTATCTTAGCTAAAATTGTGAAGTATTATATATCCTAATAAAAATTGTTTTATAAAAAAAAAATGGAAGTAGTGAAAGAGATGCACACCAAAAACAAGACTTTGAAGAAAAGAGTGGACCAATTCACGAATAAACAGAATCATCAGGAAAATAGACTGTTGTTTCTACAAATGGAAAAAGCCAATATGGTCCTCAGGTTCCAGGGAGTTCCTGAATCGCCGAAAGAGGACCTGAAGAAGCTTCTGAGTGATCTTATCGCACCAGTAGTAGGCTTGACAGCGGAAGAAATAATGCATGATATGGATGCAGCGTACAGGGTGTATTCCAATTACACCAAAAAGAATAGCCTGCCTGGAGAAATATCAGTCAGATTCTCAAGAAGACAAACCAGGGATGCAATTTTAAAAGCTACTTCAGCAACTCCACTGAAAATGGGGAATGCTATCATCAAGACTTTAAGCATATTCCATTTGAAATTCGCCAAAAATGAAAGATCTACAAGGATTTAATTCTCTTCCTTCAAACTAATCAAATCCCATATAAATGGGCGTTTCCAGAAGGGGTCACCTTTAAGCTACATGACAAGAGAGAGAAGATTGACTCCGTGCACAAGGCTAAAGAATTCTTGAAATGTCATCTGGGAACCAAAGAAGACGGTGAAACTGGTTTGAATGGATCCACACCCTCGGAAACAGAGGAAGACCTGGCCACGAAGAAGGCGCAGCTGCCTACAAACCAACTTATGCCTTTAGAGATAGAAAGCCTAAGTAAAGGCAGAAGGCTTCTGAAAATTGCCTTTATGAAGCGAGTCTGGGAGATGGTCTGAAATTCTCCCATAACAAGTAATCAGCTAATTTTTGACCAGGGATAGATAGGAACTCACAGCATGCATTGTTTACTACCAATATAGTACTAACATAGACTCTGACCGGGATAATGATCTCCTACTCTTGGGTTTTTAGTATAGTGTGGGTATACTTTTCTTTCTCCTTAGTTGTTAGTTCCCCTCCCCTCTTTTTTGTTGTAGTTTTAGTTGTCTATTACAAAAAAGCAATAAAAATTCCCTTCGGGGGACCAAAATAGATAGATAGATAGATAGATAGATAGATAGATAGATAGATAGATAGATAGATAGATAGATAGATAGATAGATAGATAGATAGACTAAACATGATGTATCAACAGAGCTAAAATGATGTATGAATGTGAGAGCCATTGTGGTACAGTAGATAGAGTGTTGCACTTGGCCTGGGGAGGTGCTGGTTTAGTCTTAAACCTTGGCAACTTGGCAGCAACCATATTATTCTGAGCATTAGTCAAAACTCAAGTTTGTAGTAAGCATTTATGGTAGGAATGTACTCTAAAAGGATGTGTGAGACTTGGGAATAAATCCTAGCTCTTCAACTCTGAGCTATAATTAAGAATGCCTAGCACTGGCAACCAGCAGGAGCCTTTGGGGGACAGGGAACAATGTCACGATGTCACTTCCATTATGTACCTGGAAGTGATGTCACTTCCATTATGTACCTGGAAGTGATGTCACAACGCTCAGAAGTTGCACATGCCTATGGTTTTTACCAAAGAGATGTGTGAATTCGTAGAGCACTGTGTCACTTCTGCGTACATATTGGAAGTGACATCACAGACCCCTGCCCCTCATTCCTGCTGGAGCCAGTGGGGCCTGGGGGGTAATCTTGCTGCTGTCCCTGAGAGAATGGCAACCCTACTTCTAATGTATTCCTAGACATTCTTTGTTATCATAGTGTGTTGAATATGTTGTAAAGAGAAGACCTTATAATATAGACTATAAATGCATTGTACATAACTACTCCAAATGCACCCTAATTCCCTTTTAAGGGCTGGCATTATATTTTCATAGTTAGAAAACTTGAATGGCTTTCATTTGCCTGGACAAGGCAACTATTAGTGTTTTTTTGGGCAAAGGAACGGTTGGAAAGCAATGTTCCAGCTGATCAGAGCTATATTTAATCTGGATAAAATGTTTAATTACTTAACTGTCCATTTGCATTCTGCTCCCCCCCCCCCAGTATGTTCATATCTAATAATGGCTCCTCAGTTTAATATCCCTAATTTTCCTCCTTTTTAAATACAGCAATTGATACAGCCTTCTCTTCTGGTGACTTTTGCACTGTTGGGCAACTCTGCTTTGCAAAATTACAAGACTGAGTAAGGTGACCTTGCTTTAGCTCCAGCGATAACATATTTAATCAGAATGCTGCCCTTATTTAATATTAAACACACCATTATTTAACTCAGTGCCTTGTGCAATAGGAATGCACAGTTTTGAAGGCCACATTGAAAAAACACACTTGATTAGTCTAATCTAACTGAAGTCTTAATTATTAGGGTTGCTATGTTCATCAGGATCTCATTATTGCAAGGGTTTTTTCAAGAAATACAAGAGCCACATTTAAAAACTGTTTCCCTGTTTCTATCTATCCAACAGGCTGTCCCTAGATAGATATAATTTCCTCATCTTTTAGCCAATTGAGTAGCAATTTTGTTATGTTTTCTTTTGTTTTCATTACACCTTGCTTTTTGAATAGGTGATATGTCTGTCTTGGTTTTATGTTCATTTTTTCTCACATTAAAGTAACATATTTTGCTGTGACGGTGAAAGTCATATCAGGCCATTTTGCAAGCGTTAACATGAAGTATTTGATTTATTTTTCCACACATTTGAACAATATTCAAATATTGTTGCTATATATTCATTATGGACAGTTTAGAATTTTGTTTTGTATATATGCAAGAACATGATAAGGGAAATGTTTAGCTTACATGTTTTGGATACTATTATGCTTTTGTTGGCAACTAGGACTAGTGCATCTAATAGAAAAGACTGGTGTAAAAAAGCCTGCCACATCTGCATTAGGTTATGAACACAGTAGGCACTTTCACATACACTAACACATTTTCAGTCAACTTTCAGTGCACTTTGCAACTGGATTTTACTGTGCGAAATGGCAAAATCCACTTGCGAACAGTTGTTGAAGTGGATTGAAACTGCATTATTTAGAATGTGTGAAAGTGCCCAGTATCTAAAGGCTATAAAAACTGGCTGTATGCAGCCAAGTATCTCACAGAATATTTATTTTAGATTATGAAGGAGGAGCCACTCTCCCATAAAGAAAAGCAATGCAGTAATCCAACATATGTTTTCAATAATCACATGGAGAGGGCACGTGATTCAGCCTGAAACTCTGCAATAACTGGGTGAGGGGGCTCATATAGATGTTAAACAACACTGGAGAAATGATTGCTCCCTGAGGGACCCCACATATCAAGAGATGTGTCAGTGACACCCTCTTTCCTAGCACCACCCTCTGTCCCAGACCCTGGAGAAATGAGGTAAGCCACTTCAAGGCAATCCCATGAACTCCTACGTCAGCAAGGTGGTAGGTCAACAAGTCATGGTAACTATATTGAATGCTGCTATCAGATCTCATAATAATAGTAGCTCCAACCTGCCTCAATCCAGTTGTTTGCAAAGACTGTCTGTGAGGACAACCAGTGCTGTCTTCAGAAGCCAGATCAGAATGGGTCTAGGGCTGACATGTCTTCCAGGAAATTCTGTAGCTGTTCCATCACCGCTCTCTCAATTACCTCGCCCAGAAATGATAGATTTGAGACTGGGTGGTAATTGGCAGGATCCATAGGGTCCAGAGATGGTTTCTTTAAGAGCAATGTTACCACGGCCTCTTTTAATCCCCCTAGATAGACCCCGAACTAAGGAACAGAAAAGGGGCCTTGTACTCCATCACCACTGGCTTTCACCAGCCATGATGGGCACAGGTCTAAAAGGCACATGATAGGCTTAACAGCACCCAGAATCCTGTCAATGTCATCCCAAGAGAGTTGGCTGAAGTTGTCAAATACTGAATCTGAGGACAGCCAAGGGGCCTCCAGTTCATGTACTGTGTCAACGTTGGCAGGCAGGTCATGGTGGAGCAACAAGATTTTATCCGTGAAAAAGCTTGCGAAGGCCTCACAGCTAATAACTGAATTTCTAACATTTTGGGTTCTCTCCGTAAGAGAAGTAAGAGACATAAGTATCTTAAATAATTGTGCCAGGCAAGAGCTAGCAGATGTGATGGAGGCTGTGTAAAATTCTCTTTTAGCAGCTTGCGCCACCAACTCATAGGATTTCATAAATGATCTATAGGATGTTCTTGTAGGCTTGTCGCAAGACCATCGCCAAGCTTGTTCTAGTTGTCTAAGTTCCTGCTTCATTCCCCTCAGCTCCATGGTGTAATGTGGGGCTAGTTTGGGATGGGAGCAAATGGGACGTCAGAGGGCAATTTCATCAATAACTTCAGAGAGACCGGCATTCCATTCCTCTATCAGCACCTCTAATGAGTCACTGGGAGGCATCAGATCCCGCAGAGCATTCTGGAACCCAACTGGGTCCATAGTCTCCATGGATGAACATAAATGCACTCACTGCCTAGACAGGAGGAGGCTTGGGCACCCAACTGGGCCTTCAGGGCAAAGTGATTTGATTGTGGCACTCAGTCAGCGGCAATCAGATCTATATCCCCATGCCAAAGATCAAATCTAGCGTGTTGCCTGCTTGGTGTGTGGGACTGAAACCATCTGGGAGAGTCCCAGTAGTGCCATGGATGACACCAGGTCCAGTGCCTGTAGAGAGGCAACAGCATTGGTATGGACGTTGAAGTCTCCCAGAACTATCAGTCTTGAGAACCACAAGTCAGTTGGTACATAAGCCAGGTGGCTAAACTGTCCTCAGCATCCCACACCAGGCCTACAGGGCTTCTAGTGTCCCAGCCCCACTGCTGGACCTCCTGATGGCACCTGGTATTTTTGGCCACTGTATGACAGAGTGTTGGACTAGATGAGCCATTAGCCTGATCCAATATTGGCTTCTCTTATGTTCTTATGTTCTTAATACCGGGAATCTTTGGGATGGGGAGTGCCCTGAAGGAGAATGACTCTCAGATATCGACACCCCCTGACCCATTGTCCAAGACTGATGGAGAACCGAAAATGGAGGGGGGGGGCAGCTATTTCAAGGTGACAGTCTCAGCCATCCTTACCCAGGTCTCAGTCATTCACACGTGGTCCACTTCACGCATTGCAAAATAGCTCTGCAGTGTCATGGTCTTATTATTTATGAAACTGGCAGTGGAATTTCAGAAATAGTATTTTAGCCTCTATTCAGTTTCTCTGCTCTTGAATGAGCAGGAAATATCAATTTCTGTTACATTACTAATATTAAATAACAGGTTACACTGTCTAAATGAAATCATGTTGATTACAGATACGAATGGGAGTACTAGTAATCTGGAGATCAAACCACAGGTAATGGCAATTAGCTGACATGGAATTTTCAGAGCAATTGTGGCAGCAAATGCTTCAGACTTAGAGACAGAATGCTCTTCACCATGCCATGCATACATTTGTTCAGGGGAACTGATGCTGCTCTGTGGACATTTCAATGGTTCACTATCTGGGTCACACACTCATTTATTTCCTTCCCACCATCTGCTCAAGATGGAATGATTTTTCAGGTTCTGTGTCATAACTTACCATGAAGCCCCTGCCTTGCTTGGCATTAGCATCATATTCTGGACCCTGTCCTGTCCTTGAATGCAGCCCTGCAGCTTCCACATTAGTAGGGGGTGGTGCAATTTAAATAAAATATGTACAGTTCCAGAGGCCGGCACGTCACTTTCTAGCTCACAGAGCGTAGATCTTTCCTGACTTGGCTACCAAAGTTGACAACTGCAATCTGTCTTTTGTCAAGATACCTGCTGTACTGAAAACTAAGAGCAAGTCACTGAAATGTAAATCCAACTCTTGCCTGGCCTGCAGCCTAGTTTCCAACTTCTTCATGGAAAGTGCTTCCTGCCAGGGAGACATTCCAGGTTTCTATGTTGTACATTGGAACCCTCAAACACTTAACAATGCATGATGTCATCATAACGGTTTGAAATATATAAATATTTCTTGTGATAGATGTAATGGGTTCAAAAACGTAAGTTTGCTTATTTTCCCAAATTATTTATTTAAGTCCTACGTTAATAAAGATGCTTGAGAGCCATGTTGTTTGGTTTAGTAACATAGATACGTTTTTCATTTATTTATAATATTATGGTTGATTGGTGATGGTTATCACAATTGTAATGAATTTGTAGTGCATTGATTTATGTAGCATGTAATCAGCCTTTTAAATTAGCGTAGTGTGTGCTTAATTTGTGTTTTAAAAGCAAGTTTCTAGCTCTCGGTGGCTGTTAAAACAGGCCTGCAAGTTAATGAGCACCCATGGTGAATTTTCAGAACTGAAGGTAAAAATAGGAATTTTACTGGTCAGGAGATGGGATTTTGGTGCCCTACATAGCTTTCTGCCCAGCAGAACTATATTTAAGAATACATATTAATCTTATTTAATCAATATAATTCACAGAGGTCACTGAAATTGGGCTTCATAAATTCTTAGAGTTTGTTTTTCCCCTAATGCAGAGCACTTTATTTAAATGTGCAGAATATAAATTACCTTTACTTCTAATTGATGTCATTAATTTTGAGTATGAGCGATAGCATAATACATATGGGCTTATGTGGTTCTTACTTATATGTTTTGTTAATTTAAATGTGTGTTTCTGGACATCATGTAAAGTTGAGGCTACTTTTGTGTGCACAATTTCAGTTTAACATACAGTGCTCTCTGTTTCAAAGTAGGCTAATCATATATGTACAAATTTTGAAAATATTACATTGGCTTAGTTTTGTAAGCATGTAGCTATTTAAAGACATTCTTGAAATTCTTCAGCATAGCTACCAACTGGCATTCCAAGACAAACTTTCTGTAGAAGTCAGGGTTGCCAGCCAGCCCCCTGCTTGCCAGCTCAGAGCAGCAGCAACAGAAAAATATAAAGAGTTTGTAGGGCTGACTGTCTCCCCAGGAGTGATGCCAATCCTTTCTAGCAATTCCTAGAGAGGACTGACGTCACTTCTGGTTTTTCATGGAAGTGATGCCATGGCATTGCCATGAGCTGCCCCCCAGCCTCCTCCTGGTTTCCTGCTCGTTGCCAGGCAACTGTAGCAGAAGACTTAAGGTAGTATGTATTATTTATGAAGGAAGAAACACCAAATGGTATCTAGAACCAGATTATTTGTGAATAGCTATATTTTTTTTTGCAGAGTAATTTGAAGCTCACCCCAGTCAAGTTTGGGTTTCCAATAAAGGATCCAGATCAATTTAGCAGGAACCATAGTTAGTTTGAATTCCACTAGTCATAGTTATGCACTTGATATTTCCTCGTGGTGAGGATATACATTGACCCGTTTAAAAAGTATGGCATACAAGAGTCCAATCCACTTAACGTCTCCAGTGAAAAGTAGCTCTAAAAATGAGCTGATGTCTTACAGTGGTACGTCCTAATACGATTATTATACCCATCTGCCTGTGCCTTCCTTGTCATCTTGCTTCTTCTTGTCTTTCAAATGCAAAACATGAATGCAGCCTCATGTGAGCATGGGAATTAGGAAAGCTGATAAGAAGCTAAGTTCTGCAGACTTTCTTTTTAGTTGAAACTCACGGTTCATTAGGTTTAACATTAGTAGTCCTTTAATCAGATTGTGCTATTATCTAGGATTCTAAGAATTCCCTGTAATATAGTGTGTTCAAGTTCAATTACGATAAAGGTAAAGGTTTCCCATGCTTGAAAACTAGTCAAATCCAAGTCGAATCCCAAGCCAAAGAGCCAGCGCTGTCCAAAGATGTTTCCGTGGTCATGTGGCTGGCATGACTAAACGCCGAGGCGCACAGAACATTGTTACCTTCCCACCAAAATGGTACCTATTTATCTACTTGAAATTTCTTACTTTTGAACTGCTAGGTTGGCAGGAGCTGGGGCCAGAGACAGGAGCTCACTCCATCATGCGGCACTAGGGTCTTAAACTGCCGGACTACAGACCTTCCGGTTTGCAGCTCAGTGTCTTAACTTCTGAGCCACCACAGCCCTTCAGTTATGGTAAGGCCATACAAATAACCCTTTGCAAAGCTATTTCAGATTCTACAAACAAAAGCTGTCAGCTTTTGCACAGGCTTTTTGGCAGTGGTGGCCCCTGCTTATAACCGTCTCAAAAACTTGCATAGGATAGTTGCACAGGCTATTGATGAAGAAAACAAGAAGTTTTCCATTTTGATGATGCAAGCAAGCAACTAACTGTGGAAGTGACAGCACGTGGCTTGTGATACTGCCATGTAATGTTCTCCTCTGTCACTTGGATGCTTTTGTAACTGGCTCTTTTCTCCTTACTAATGGTGACATGGGCTGTGTCAGCCAGTTGTTTCAAATTATTGCACTAATTTTCAACATCACACAGTGAGCAGAATTCAGTTTGACCTGGTCTGAGGTGGTGATGATTGTGACAGCAACCCTCCTGATTGCAAAACATGTTAGACAGGGATGGCACGTTTTGAATAGTCTCACATACTGTAAACAATTTCCCTCTTCCCCTGCCTCCCACATCCCAGAACAGCATGAACTTGCTTTGGAGAAGCACCCAGTATATAACCTGCTTCCACCACATAGAAGAACCAGTTTGATGTAGTGATTAGGAGCACGGACTCTAATCTGGGAGAACTGGGTTTGATTCCCCACTTCTCCACATGCAGCTCCTGATGTGACCTTGGGTCAGTCCTAAATTCTTTCAGAGCTGCTCTCTCAGAGCTCTCTCAGCCCCACTTACCTCACAGGCAGTGTTCCCTCTAAGCTGAGTTAGTGTGAAGTTAGCTCACAGTTTTTTAGCCTCTGGCCCACACATTTTTTGTCTTAGCTCAGGAAGGATGGCTCCAGAGCAAACTAATTTATGCAGTAGCCAAACTGCTCGCTCACAACTTTAATGCCAGTAGCTCACAAAGTAGAATTTTTGCTCACAAGACTTCACAGTTTAGAGGCAGCATTGCTCACAGGGTTTCTGTTGTGAGGAGGAGAAGGGAAAGGAGATTGTAAATCGCTCTGAGACTCCTTTGGGTATAAATCCAATCTCCTCCTTCTCTCTTCCCCAGCGCCTTAGAGAGGTATTTTTTCCTACTTACAGCCCCTTTGGAGTTACTGTCTGTTGCTAGCAACAGAACTGTATGACATTAGCAAGAAGATGAGTTTCCAAATAACCTGATGAAGACAGCTGTGTTTCTCGAAAATTTATGCTACAATAAAGTTTGTTAACCTTAAAAGTGCTACTGGGCTTTTTACTGTTTTGTAGCAACAGACTAACACGGCTAAGTTCTCTGGATCAAATAACCTTTGTCAAATATGTCCCCGTGGAAAGAGGGAAATGCTCCTTGAGCATAACATTATTGCTGCCTCTACTATTGTATCTTTTGTTAGAACTCATGCTTGCAGTGTTTCTAGTTCCAGTTCTAGTTTATATAGTTGGTGGTGAATGTATGCTGGAGTGATGGTAGTAGTGGTTAAGTATATTCCAAGATAGACAAGCATGCTCCAAGATGGGTCAGCAAACAAGCATATCAGTATAATTAATATGAAAAAACAGAAGATCAAATGTACACGTAGCTCCGACCTTGCCACAGAATTGAGGCGCTCCTTTGCCCTAACAGTCCTACCGCTGGTGGCCAAATGGCTCTAGCTAGGCTGACTGGGGCAAGCGAAGGAGATGGAGCGAGATGCGACAACTGAGGCGAGGCTGCAGGCAGCCGATGATGAACGTGAGTTCAATGTAAATTATTTTATGAAGAAACGGCGGATTCCCTGTCCCTTTGCTTTATCGGTTTGGAGGGAGCTCCCCCCCACATGAGCGGCAAATAGAAGAAAAAGGGTGGGCGCAGGGAAAATAGAAAAGCTGTTTGGTTTTGAGAGACTTACCAGAGTGGACTTTACACATAAGTGAATTTCAGAGAAGGTGAAGGAGAGGTTGGTTTCTGTAAACAATAATCCAAGATGTCGGGCGTCGGGAAGAGGATGGCGAAACCGAAACCTCCGGGCGGCCAGAGTCCTAAGCCAGAAGAGGAGGGGCCAGACGTCATAAGACTACTGGCGGATACGCTCAAGCCAGTCATGGATCAACTTGCTGGTATTAACCAGCAGCTAGCCGTCTTAAACCAGACAATGGCAGCGCAGCAGCTCCAAGTGGCGGAAACAGCTAAACAAATGGAGCAGACGATTGCAGAAGTGAAGGAGATGCACTCCGAACACAGAAAGTTGAAGAAAAGAGTGGATCAAGTGGTGAATAAGCAAAATCATCAGGAACATAGGCTTTTGCTCTTGCAAATGGAGAAAGCTAATATGATCCTCAGATTTCAAGGGGTGCCAGAGTCTTCGAAGGAAGATCTAAAGAAGCTCCTTAGTGATCTTCTCGCACCAGTTGTAGTCTTAAAAGCGGAAGAAATTATGCATGACATTGAAACAGCGTACAGGGTGTATTCAAATTACACCAAAAAGAATAGCCTACCTGGTGAAATATCAGTCAGATTTTCAAGAAGACAAACTAGGGATGCTATTCTACGAGCAACCTCGGCAGCTCCAGTGAAAATGGGGAATGACAGTATTAAGGTTTTAAAGGACATACCATTCGAGATTCGTCAGACGCGGAAAAGTTACAAGGACTTGATACTCTTTCTCCAAACCAACCAAATCGGATATAAATGGGTGGTCCCAAAAGGAGTGGTCTTCAAGATGAATGACAAGAAAGAGAAGATTGACTCCGTGTTTAAAGCCAAGGAATTTCTCCAACATCACCTGGGGACTAAAGAAGATGGCGAAACTGGTTTGAGTGGCTCTGCTCCCTCCAAGACGGATGAGGACCTGGCGGCAGAAGAAGGCGCTGATGCCCGAAGACCAATTTATGCACTTAGAGACAGGAAACTTAAGTAAAGGCAGAAGGACTCTGAAATTGGCCTTTATGAAGCGAGCTTGAGAGATGCTCTGGAATACTCTCATAACAACTAATTAGCTAACTCTTAAATAGGGAAAGTTAGACAGGAACTCGCGGTATTCATGATATTCGAACTGTGTAATACTAACATAGATACTAACGGGGTGGAAGATCTCCTACTCTTGGGTTTTTAGTTTAGTGTGGGTTTGCTTTCCTTTTTCCCTTAGTGTTAGTTCCCCTTCTTTTTTTCTTTTAGTTTGTAGTCTATATAAAATGCAAATAAATAAAAAATCCCCTTCGGGGGGCCAAAAAAACCAAAAACCAGTCACTTCCATTTTTCACAATTTGGATTTAAGGCCCAGTAACCAAGCTTTGAGATTTGTGGAGCAGAAGGCCTCGTAAGCATGATGCCAACCACTGCTAGCACAGCTTCCCAGTTCTGTTGAGCTTCCCATTTCTAGCTATTTTGCATAATGTAGCTATGATGGACCCCTTCCTCTTCCCTCCCTCAGAGGCAAAATTTTCCCTCCATTTTTCTGTCCCGTGACTGAGCAACCCATGTAATATGTCTTCTTCTTTAGCCAAGAAATCTGGCTGTCCCACCCCTTGACAGTACCCAGACCCCTTCTCTTGAAACACCAGTTTTTGACTGACAGTTTAGGTCTCTACGGGCACTTTTTATTTGCACCAGACAGGGATCACTTTAATCATCAGAGCTATTTTCCCTTTCAACTGAGCAGGGAAACTTCTCTTCCTTGAAGATCTTTCCCTTGCCCTGAATAGGAGTCTCCGTACGCTTCCCAAACCTCCTAGCCAACTTTTCCCCAGTTCTCCTGTCTGTGTTAAACCGCTCTTAGATAAGGCTGAAATCAGACTCTTTCAGTCAAGGCAGAATTCTGACTTTCTCCAGTCAAGGCACTGACTCACTTTCTTAATCCAGCTCTCAAGACTGTCTGTTCAGCTGACGCTGTGCAATCAGATTGCTCAGAACAGCCTGTCACACAAGGCTCTCTGGCTCGGTGACGAATTAACCCTTCACAGGCCTGTAGTTGTATGTACAGCACTTCTAAGCCTCTTAAAAAGTACAGTCCTTCACAGCAGCATTTGGAGAATTGCTGTGTGCCCAGAAAGAAACATACATTTCATAGCCATAAAGCTTCAGCAGAGCCTTTGGTTTCAAACTACTTGTTAGAGATGCTGGCAACTTTTAATATTTTCCTGTTATTGATGAGATTATTTTGCTTTGGCTTTTGCGCTATTTAGGACTGTGCAATGTTTGTTAGTACTTAATGCTTGAAGTGCAGAGATTAATAGTTGAGGTGCACTTCTCCTTTCTTCTAGTAGGAGTTGAAGGTTTCACTAGACTTCATTACAAAGCTGTTTTGGGAGCACAAGGAGAATTTGTTAGCAATACCACTCCTGTGTAAAAGGATTTAAATAACTGCTGGTGACTATCATGACCTATGAATTTTCATATTTCTTGAAAGTCAGTCTTGCTGAATTTTTTTTAAAAAATTACTCATTTTAAAACAATACAAGTAAATTGTGGAAATATTTATGCATTAAAATCTACATGAATGGCTTAGGTTTCTGACAACTGAACATTTACAAACACTTTAATCATATTTATAAGGTGTACACACACTGATTGTGTTGTGCAGTACTCTCTAAAACTCGCCTTTGCTGTTATAATGAACTTAAATTGGATTTGTAAACACAAAATCTCCCACTCAACCCTGATCAGAAACTTAAGGTTTGTCATTGTATGTATGTATATATGTATGTAGACACTTTTAGAAGAAGCATAAAATCATAGACCACTCCTACCACCACATTGAGCTTCATAAGAAAAGCATGCAAGTAGCCCAAGACGAGAAGGGTTGTCCATGACTAAATCTGCATACCAGAAAACTTTTGAAGATTGCTTCAGTAAGCAGGCACACTGGAGAGAACTAGTTATACAGACAGCTACAATTTTTACATTACTTATTTTTGACGTTCTTCATATTGTGGCTAGGAATTTTCCTTCTTGATCATGCTGAATTAGTGTTGCAGTGTGTGTGCGTACACGCACACCACCACATGGACTGCAGCTGTTGGTCAGCCTACTCTGTGGGGTCCAGATTTGTTCCACAAAGCTTGTGAAAGCCTGGCTATATTTAGGGCTGTGTGACTGTCTCAGTGTTTCATGACTTCCTCTATAACATCACAGCTTTCCAACCCTCTTCTCTTCTGATCAATTCAGTTAAGAGGAAGTGGTATACATTTCATGCATACTTGCGTTTACTGTGGATGTAGATGGTAGGGTAGCCAACCTCTAGTCAGGGCCTCTTCCTAGAATTACAACTGATCTCCAGACAACAGAGATCAAGTTGTCCTGGAGAAAATGGCTACTTTGGAGAGTAGACTTTATGGCATTACAATTTGCTGAGGTTCCTCCCTTCCCCAAACCCTGCCCTCCACAAGGCTCCACCCCTGAGTCTCCAGGAATTTTCCAACCTGAGTTTGGCAACCCTAGTAGAAGGAAAACGGTGCAGAACAGGTACAGAGCCTTGGGAATGGCTAAAGTACCTTCCTTCAGTCACCCTAGAAACCACCGAAGTAATTTACCCCTATTCTCATAAAAACTGTCCATCATGAATTGAAGCATTCTATATGTGAACAAAGGTGAAAAGGAAAGATTTACCCAACTGAATGCAGATTTCCAGAGAACAGCAAGGAGAAATAAGGAGGCTGTCCTGAATGAACAATGCAAAATAATAGAGGAAAACAATAGAATGGGAAGGACTAGAGATCTCTTTAAGAAAATTGGAGAAATCAGGGGAACGTTCTATGCAAAGCTGGCCATGATAAAGGACAAAAACAGTAGGGACCTAACAGAAGCAGAAGAAAAGATGATACAATGACATAATAGATGGTGGGGAGGGAGCCGAGGTAGGCCAATGAGGATAGAAACTCCACTGCCTCAACCATATGCCTGGCGAAAAATTTCTGATTTGCAAGCCCTGCTGAACTGAATCAGATCCTGCAGGGTCCAGATCTCATCTGGCAAAGTGTTCCAGCAGGCCAGGGCCAAAGCAGAGAAGGCTCTGGCCCAGGCTAAGGCAAGACTAACACTTTCGGGGCCAGGGACCACTGGAAGATTGTTGTTCATAGAGCGCAGAGCTCTCTGGGGGGCATACCAGAAAAAGTGGTCCCTAAGATATGTTGGTCCCAGACCTTGTAGGGCTTTGAAAGTTAGAACCAAGACCTTGAATCTGATATAGAATTCAACTCAGAGCCAGTGCAGTTGGCGGAGCACTGGTCATATGTGGGCTCTAGATAGAATATTTGTAAGCACACACATAGCTGCATTCTGGACTAGTTGGAATTTCTGGTTCAGTCTCAGGAATAGCCCTATGTAGAGCAAGTTGAGTAGTCAGGTCTAGAGGTGACCATTGCATGGATCACTGTGGCTAAGTCAGGGGGAGAGAGGAAGGGAACCAATTGCCAGACCTGACACAGTTTGAAAAATGCCAGTCTGGCAACATTTGTGATCTGAGCCACCATTGAAAGGGAGGCATCCAGAAGTGCTCCTAAGTTCTTCACAAGTGGCCTAGGTGTTAATTGCTCACTGTCAAAGGCTGGAAGTTGGCATCCCAACCTGGAGTCTCCCTGGCTCGGCCACAGGTCTTCTGTCTTTGATGGATTTAGTTTCAGCCAACTCTGCTTCATTCAACCAACCACAGCCTCCAGGCCCCTGGCTAGATTGTCTGGAGTGGTATTCGGTCGGCCATCCATCAACAGATATGGCTGGAAGTCATCAGCATACTGGTGACTTCCCGGTCCAAAGCTCTGTATCAGCTGGGTGGGGGCACATATAGATGTTAACATTGGAGAGAGGATTGCCCCCGGGGGACTCTGCAGAACATATAGATGTTAACATTGGGGAGAGGATTGCCCCCGGGGGACTCCGCAGAACAAAGGGTGACATTTTATTTATTTATTTATTTATACATTCCATTTCTACCCCGCCCTCCCCGCGAGCGGGCTCAGGGCGGCTTACAAAAGGGCAACCAGTGCCAGGACAAACAAGTTAAAACATAACACATAGGCATATAAATATCTAAAACATATCCACATCATAAAGTGCTCTTGTCTCAACCCGATGGCTTCCGATGATCATTAAACACAGCAATATAACCCAGCAGAGTTGTTCATGGTAGGCCCCAAGGACTTAACTCAGCTATCCCCTTCCTCCACCACACAGTTGGTAAAATAGCAGTGGGGGGGGGCAAGCAGCGGCCAAGGAGGGGGGAAAGGACAGCGGCGGCTCCTACTCGAACGCCTGGCGGAAGAGCTCCGTCTTACAGGCCCTGCGGAACTGCAAAAGGTCCCGCAGGGCCCTGATCTCCTCCGGGAGCTCATTCCACCAGGTAGGAGCCGCCACTGAGAATGATCTAGTCCTCGTGGCCGCCAGCCTGGCCTCCTTGGGGCCAGGAACCGCCAGGCGATGTTGCGATTCAGACCGAAGTGCTCTTTGGGGCATATGTGGGGAAAGGCGGTCCCTCAGGTATGCCGGATCCTGGCCATATAGGGCTTTAAAGGTAAGCACCAGCACTTTGAAGCGAATCCGGTATGCTATAGGCAGCCAGTGCAGCGCTTTCAGCACAGGCCGGATGTGCCCCCACCTAGGGGTGCTCGTCAACAGCCTGGCTGCAGCATTCTGCACTAGCTGCAGCTTCCGGATTTGCCCCAAAGGCAGCCCCATGTAGAGGGCGTTGCAGTGGTCCAACCTCGAGGTGACCATTGCATGAATCACCGTGGCCAGGTCTTCGCGGTCGAGGAACGGGACCAACTGCCGAATCAGCCGAAGATGGTAAAAAGCCGACTTGACAGTGGCTGCCACCTGGGCCCCCATGGTTAGTGCGGGGTCCAAGAGCACTCCCAGACTCCTAACCTCCGGCGCTGGCACCAACGATGCCCCGTCGAAGGTCGGAAGCAGGAGCCCCAGCCCCCGGCCGGTCCGACCCAGGCACAGGACTTCCGTCTTGGCAGGATTTAACTTCAATCGGCTCTGCCGGAGCCACCCAGCCACAGCCTGCAAAGCCCGGTGAAGATCTTCTGGATCGGAGTCTGACTGGCCGCCCAACATCAGGTAGAGCTGGGTGTCATCCGCATATTGGTGACAACCCAGCCCATACCGCCGAGCAATCTGGGCGAGGGGGCGCATATAGATGTTAAACAACATCGGGGAGAGCACTGCCCCCTGAGGCACCCCGCATTCAAGCGGGTGCCTCCGGGACTGCTGCCCCCTAGCACCACCCTCTGTCCCCGACCTTGGAGAAAGGAGGCAAGCCATTGAAGAGCGAGCCCCTGAATCCCCACGTCGGCGAGGCGGTGGATCAGCAACTGGTGGTCGACTGTATCAAATGCAGCCGACAGATCTAATAGCACCAGTGCCGCCACACCACCCCGATCCAGATGCCTCCGGAGGTCATCCGTTAAGGCGACCAGTGCTGCCTCCGTCCCGTAGCCCGGGCGGAAGCCGGACTGGAATGGATCAAGGACGGAAGTGTCATCCAGAAAACCCTGTAACTGAGTCGCCACCGCTCTCTCAATCAGCTTGCCTAAATAGGGCAAGTTGGACACCGGCCGATAACTGGCCAATTCCGCCGGGTCCATGATTGATTTCTTCAAGAGGGGGCGGACCATCGCTTCCTTGAGTGCCTCGGGGAACCGTCCCTCCGAGAGGGATTTGTTGACAATCTCCCCCAAGGCACCTCGAAACCCCTCGTGGCCCGCCTTAATGAGCCAGGAGGGGCACGGATCAAGGTCGCACGTGGTTGGGCGCACAGATACTAGCAATCTGTCGACTTCCTCCAGACTGAGCCGGTTAAAGCATTCTAAACCCAAGCTCAAAGATGCGCAAGGGGCCTCGAGTTCACTCACCGTTTCAAGTGTGGCGGGGAGGTCACGGCGGAGCGCCGAGACTTTATCTGCAAAATAGCTCGCAAATGCCTCACAGCCAATCTCCAATTCCCTACTATTATATCTGCCCTGCGGCAGAGTTGTCAAAGACCGAATTGTTCTAAACAATTGGGCTGGGCGTGAGCTTGCAGATGCAATCGTAGCTGCGTAGAATTCCCTCTTCGCAGCCTTGACTGCCATCTCATAGGCTCTCATAAACGTCCTATAAGATGCTCTCGTTGCCTCGTCGCGAGCACGGCGCCACCGCCTCTCTAGCCGTCTGAGCTCCTGCTTCATAAGCCGCAGCCCCTGGGAGTACCAAGGAGCTAGCCTAGAGCGGGTGTGCAGAGGGCGCCTGGGAGCGATCTCGTCGATGGCTGCAGAAAGTCGGCCATGCCAGTCTTCCACCAGCTCATCCAACGAGCCGCCAGGGGGCATCGGATCCCGCAGAGCCATCTGAGAGCCTCTCCCCAATTACCATCCTCTGTCCCCGACTGTGGAGAAATGAGACAAATCCACACCAGTGAGGCGGTGGGTCATTAGGTCATGATTGACCATGTCCAATACTGCTGAAAGATTGAGCAGAAACAGCAGCTCTGATCTGCCTCGATCCAGATGTCTATGGAGGTCATCTGTGAGGGCAACCAATGCCATTTCTGTCCCATAGCCAGGGTGAAAGCCAGATTAGAAGGGATCAAGGACTGAGGTGTCATCCAGGAATACCTGGAGCTGTTCAGCTGCCACTCTCTCAACTACTTTGCCCAGGAACAAAAGATTCGAAACTGGGCAGTAGTTGGATATATTGGTAGGATCCGATATAGGCCTCACCACTGCTTCTTTTAAAGTTTCTGGGAAGGTCCCCAAAATCAGGGATAGATTCATAATGTTCACCAGGGGACCCATATTCCATCACCACTGACCCTCGCCAGCCATGATAGACACGGATCTAAGAGGCAAGTGGTAGGCTTTATAGTACCCAGGATTCTGTCAACCTCGTCCTGAGTGAGTCAGCTGAATTGGTTCATTTGTAAATCCAAAGACAGCCAGGGGGCCTCCAGTTCCTGTATTATATCAACATTGGCAGGCAGGTCCTGCTGGAGTGACAAGACTTTATCTGCAAAGTAGCTTGCAGATGCCTCACAGCTCATTTCCAAAGGCCTTGCATTTTTTGTTGCAGTGTTTGCATTAGGATTGCCAAGTCCCCCGGGGGGGGGTTGCCTGCTCAACAGGCCCCTTACCCACCAGTCCAGATCCAGCCACCAGGGGGAACTGCACCCCCAAAGTGCCAGGATTGCAGCTATGTGCCCGGCGTGATGACATCACCTGGAGGTGATGTAATTGCACTGGGCACGTTGTGAGGGAGCTCGAGGGAAAAACATAAGAGTTTTCCCATGAATGATAGTGGCCCTGCCCCCAATGAGCCAGACACGATGAAGTCTCGGTGCGCATGCTAAAGATTTCCCAGAGAGGGGCCAGGACCACCCCACCTCCCACCGCAACAATGGTAAGACCTGGCAACCCTAATTTGCATTTTGCATGCATGCCTTACCCATAGGTTTCACTTTCATTTTTACTGCTTGCCCCTCCCTTCCCACACTTAGCTCCTTGTGTAGATCTGTTCCACTCCCAACAGTCTTCTATTCATTGAATTTTTTGAATCTTTGCACTTAAGAGGTAAGGGGTTGATTCTATGTACATAAATTTGCAAAGGAAAAATGAAATTAAGGTCTTTTTCTCAGCTATGTATATTTTATAACATTTTCACTGTGAAGAAGAGGCATGTGATCTCTGCAGATACAAATTCATAGTTTTGAGAACTGCAAAACCAAACACCTGTGATAATATCTTCTGGATATAAAAATTGCCCAATAATCTTACAGAAATCTCTGGAAGAGCATGACATTGTAAATGGATGAATGGATTTCATTTACTAAAAATTTAAACATTGCATGAATATACAGCCTCATTAAAAACCATTCCTTATTTCATGATGAATAACCTCTGGATTATAATGTATCTTAAATGGAAAACTATCTCCTAGCCCCACTACCAACATGTTTCAGGATGGGACGAAGGTTGGAAAGAGAGCGAGCATAACATATCTCCATCTCTTTCCATTCTAATACCTTGTCCCACCGCCATACCTCCTGTGTCCCCAATCACTGGGAACTCCAACTCCATGTGGCTTCCCCCATACCCTCCGCATCCAAAACCACCATTCTATCATAACAGACACATTAATTAACAAATAAAATTTAATCAAAATTAATTAATGAAACAGTGGCAACAATCTCACTACTCTTTCCCCAATCCCTCCCCCCCAAGGCCCAATAATAATAATTTACAGATTTGTTTACTTCTTTTTTTCTTCAATGTATTTTTATTTCAATTATGTAAGACGGACAACAACAACAAAAGAAAAAACACACTTAGGTACACATAAAAGGGAGATTCTAACTGTATCATTTAAACCATTGTCCTTGAAATCTTATTGTAATCTAGAAATTCTTGTTACTTTTTTCCACCATCAAATTATATTTTATTAATAATTACATCTATGATTCTTAGTTCCTTAATTCTTTTTGTTAGAGTTAGAGGTCTAGGAATTTTAATTATTATTTTCTTCTATCCAATCGTAAAATCTTGACCATGTGTTTTCAAAGTCTTCTTTGTTATTTCCTCTTAATATCATAGTCAGTTTGTCCATCTCAGCAGTTTCCAATATTTTGGCTATAACTTCTTCTTTTGTAGGTGCTGCTGTTAGAATATGTATAGTAAGATAAAAGTCATGTCTCTTATAATTTTCTGCAGTTATATTCAACAAAAACAGTTCTGGTATATAAGGCATGATAATTTTCAGCATTTTTTTGTAACAGTTCATGTATCCAAGACCAATATTTTTTACTTTTCTCACATGCCCACCACATATGAAAAAATGAACCAACATTATCATGACATTTCCAACAATCACTTGGTAGATCAGGATAGATCTTAGCTAATTTATCTGGAGTCAAATACCATCTATAAAACATTTTATATATTTTTTTCTTTATAAGAAGTTGCTTTAGTAATCTTTATATTAGTTTTCCGCACCCTTAACCATTGGTCTAATTCAATATTATGACCCAGGTTTTGTGTCCATTTAACTATACAATTCTTAACTATTTCATCCTGTATTTTATCTTCTAACATTAACATATATAATTTCTTAATCAATTTATCCTCAGCATATATTAATATTTTATCCATTTCTGGTTTTTGAATAAAAGCCCAATGGTTTGTCCTTTTAACTCAATTTTTTTTTGTTTCAGAAATACTGAAGCAAATAGAAAGCCCAAACTTTGAAAGAGAGTGCTCAGTTAAATATACTTAGCCAAATTGGTCTAATGTGCATAATTTACTCAGCTGGCCAAAGTGTCTGTGGGGGGGTGTTTTCAAAATTCAAGTGTGGGGTTTAGAAAAGAATTCCAGACCTCCAGGTTTCCGTTTTATAGTATCTCATAGTCAAGATATTATTTACTTATTTATTTCATTTTGGATCTTCAGTTAAGAAAATAACTTAAGGCTGGTGGGGGGGGAGAAGGGGAGAGGGACATTGCACATAAGCCCACATGGCTTTGCATCAAGACATAGAAGTCTATGGCTTTATAAGTTTTGGCAAGGTCTAGTGCAGCTCTTTGGTTTCAGCTGGATTTCAACTTTTGTTCATATATTCTTTAGTTTAAAAATGGGAACAGAAGATTAAACAAGCTGTCCTGTGAAACTCTGATGTGAAGCCACAAGGGATTTAGATACAGTTTTGCCTCTGAGTGTATACATTTTGCATTGTGGATTTATGAAGTGGAATTCCAGCGTCATACAGCCTGTTGTTTAACTTGGCATTCACACAGTAGTAAAAATTGACATGAAATGGTAGGTCTCTCTGTATGTCACTTTGAGATGATGAGACAAGTAATGTATTTTTGATGAACTGCAAATGTAAATCTGGGATAGTATCTTTTAAAGTAAGTATGATCTCTCAGGTGTTTGTGCTATACACAGGTATATTACGTGGATAGGATTTGCAGGCAGCAGGATAAAAGGCCTTATAAAAATACTGCTATTTGAGTTGTATTTACAGTGCTGTCTGTTAACTGTGAGATGGTTGTATTTAATGAAAAAGAAAAAGATCAAGTCTTTGATTTCCTTCAATCTATTTAAAAGATGACCTCCCCAGAGGCTTGGCATAGGGGACAACCTAACACTGTATCACATAGTTTTGGTGTGTTGAAATATGTAAAATCCACAACTTAAATCTGATATTAAAATGACCATAAAATAAATATCCCATGAGACATGTCTGGAACAAAACCATCATTTTTGCACCCTTGTCACCGTTGCGTAGGCAGATTTGGAGCAAGCTGCCTTGCAGTATGACTTGAGGCTGGGGCCTCCAAATTTTGTGCAACAATGAGATATTTTTTCTTGTATGCAAAGAAATGAAAGTCCTTTGTTTAACTAAAGTAGAATGTGGGGAAGTGGTAAAGAATGAGTGAGGTTGGTGGTTGCCATACCACTATACATCATATTTGTACATCCCCAAGCACATTGCTGCAGATATAATATCTGGAATCAGTCTCTTCAGAAAACCCTACCAAAAGAATGCCCCTAAATCAGTAATGTTCTCTTTTACAGCACCATACTTTACAAAAAACATAAAATGCTTTTAGCACTCAAACACTTTATGGCCATGTTGTACATCCATAAAAAATTGATTGTATAATGGTTGCACTGACAGCCCATTAAATATATAGGCCTGGTAGGTGCTACTGTCAGATCACTGCTAGTTACTGGTTAACTGGCTGTCTTTTGTGCTGCTCATTTGAAGTACAATTTGGAATGAAGTACAATGAATAGACTTGGAGAGCAAGTGCACCCACCTCCTGCATGGGCAAATTTAGATCAGCGTGAGCTGCTGCCAGTTGGTTGGGTCCAAGAACATTCCATTCATTTCCCTGTGTTTAGAGAGAAAAGAGCAAGTCAGAAAGCTGCTGAAGTTCTCCTGTGCTCTTGTATTAGAAATACTTGAGGAAAATAAATGTTTAAGAGGGTGGGCAACGTGGGCTGATCTACAGGATTGGGGTTGCAAAGAAAATGTATCAAGATCTTTCTGAGATGTTTATTCATGGCAAATACTCATGCGCCTCCAGCAGCTTGGAGTGATTATTAACTTCTACTTCCTTGCACATTGTTGAACACATTATCCAGGGTATTATATAGAAAATCCCCTCTTGTAGTCCCTCTGTCCTTTATCATTCCCAGTCTAGTTGGGTCATCTAAGTGGGAGCCGTGGTTGAGTACCAGAAGGGCTTTGAGATGGTGTCCCTTTGTGTCCCTCCCCAAACACGCCTGGTTAGCAAGATGTGGAATACAGTCTGCTGTAAAATCAAACTGTCTGTTCTTGGTAGCAAGCATCTACATCTAGATCTTCCCTTGGAAATAACCATGTAATGGTTTAGAAAGCTCTAGTTGCAGGTGTTTGAGCACATGAGTGATTTGTCTGGACTGACTCATTACTGTTAAGTTATTGTGTCTCCTCCCACATGTTCAAGGTAAAGAAGCTGTGTGATATGTTAGGGGTTCAGTCATGTGATGGGCAAACCAATGTAATTGTAGGATTGGTGTGTGTGTGTGTGTGTGTGTGTGTGTGTATGCCTAGAAGTCATGGTGAACTTCTGGTGACCCCTAGAGGGGTTTGGACATTTCAGAGAGGTGGCTTAATAGCCTGAGTCCTGGTATTCCTTGGAGGTCTCCCCTTCCAATTACTTGCCAGGGTCGGCTCCGTTTAGCTTCCAAGTTCTGATGAGTGGGCTTGCCTGGGCTATCCAGGTCAGGGCCAAACCAAAGTAAATATAATAGTTTATTGCCAAGGTAACACTGTATTCTCTTAGCTTCTCTGAATGTTCTCTGTCTCTTACTGCCTGTGGATCCTCCTCCTCTGTGACCAGCAGGGATCCTCTGTAAACTCCCATTGTCTATGTTCCTTATAAGGATGTGTCTCTAAATCAATACAAACTGGTGCTTTTTTAAAAGAGAAAAATGTCTTATGGGCAGCTCATTCTGTTGAAAGACTAAATCTGTTCTTATATAAGAGAACATCTGTAGCTCACAGTGACACAGAATTTTGTCTGTATGTCCTAGGTAATTTTATACAGTTGGTACCAGTGCCATTTTTTTAAAAAAAAAAACCGAAGCTTGAAGAAAATCCAGGGCATAAGTAATGCTAGAAGTGATGCTTGAAATCTGAGTGATCCTGGGCAAAGATGGCTTCATCAGAAAGCTGACATGAAATTATTGTTGGAGATGAGTAAAAGTAAAGCAGAGAGCCATTCTTGGATCTTTCTTTCTGAATTATGAGAACAGCCTGATATTCTGGATCTTTCTTGTTTGCCTACTCACTCTCCACAAATACTTGTCTCTTCCTCTCAAGTACAGAACAGAATGAGCAGCACAAAAAGGCCTGTAATAGGAAGCCAAGTCTTTGAAAAAATAACTAAAGAAGTTAGGAAGAAGGTAGACTTTACAACAGGCGGCAACAAAATTCCAAGGGCCTTGGTCACTAGGGCCCTTAGAGCTGGGCAAGTAATGTGTTTTACTTTCATATGATGTTTCAGTTGGATTCCCACCCTGGGCACAGTGAAGAGGACCTGAGGACATCTTTATGTGGGTGTATATAGTGGCTCCCAGTAGCCTTGCTCACATACTGCTGTTATGACTGAAGGGCTGAGCTCAACAAATAAGTCAGGGCTATTTTGGGGGCGGAACGCACCGGAACGGCGTTCTGGCTGCCTTCCGAGTCCCTCACCAAAAGCCCATCCACCAGCTGGAACCCCACAGCCCTGACGCGCTCCTGCACCCGCTGCCGGAGCACCCCCACCAAGTGCCTCCTGATTCACAATGGCACCAAGGAAATGCCCACCACCAAGTGTGCCCACCTGGCTGTCGAGAGCAAGAGGGGAAGCACTGCAGCCCCCCTTCCCTTTTTTTTTTTTTTTTTGAGAATAAACTCTCCTAAAAAGGAGAGAATTTTATTACTTTTTATAAAAAGAAAAGGGGAAGGTATATAGTTGGATTAAGAAAAAGAGTGGAGTGAATTTTTTTCTGTTAAAAGATTAGTTTTAGTTAGTATAATTACAAATTTTGGCAACCACCACGGTTGGAAGATCTTCTTTTCATCTTTCAAAAGTCCAAAATAACTCTGTTAGTAAAGTTAGTAAAGTTCATTGGGGTTAGTTATTAATCAGCTCCTTTCTGACGTTCCACGAACTATATCTTTGGGTGTCTTCCTTTTATATCTCTCAAGTTGTAAGATGGGCCCTCTTTAGGCTTCTTGTCTCCCGCTCCAGCACCTCCCTCCTCCGGATCGCTGTCTTCTTCGCTGCTTGAATCAGTCCAAATTGCGAGTGCTGCATCTTCCTCTGTACTGGCGTGTCTCTTCAGAAATTCTTGTGCTTTGAAGACGGAGTCTATCTTCTCTCTTTTATCGTTATATTTAAAAATTAGTCCTTCGGGAATGCACCATCTGTAAGTTGTCTGATGTCTTTGTAAGAACGTGGTCAATCCTTTATATGCTTTTCTTTTCATACGGATTTCATAGGGAACATCTTTCAAAGTTCTGATGGTCTGCTCCCCAATTTTCAAGGGCACCGCTGAAACTGAACGCAGAATTTGATCTCTAGTACGCTGCTTAGTAAACTTGACAACCACTTCTGCTGGCAGATTATTTTTCTTTGTAAAGGCTGAATAGGCTCTATAGGCCATATCCATCTCTTCTTTCAATTCCAACGCTTCTCTGCCAGTTAGGGGTGCCAAGGCGTTCGCCAATGTAGTTCTGAGATCCTCTTTTTCCTCTTCTTTAATGCCCTGAAAGCGGAGAGTCCGATTTGATTTTTCCATCTGTAACATTAACATTCTTTTTTCTTGCATATCCTGATGTTTTTCTAATTTATTGACCTTTCTCTTTATTTTCTTGGTGTCTTCCGTTGAGACCAAACATTTTTGCGCAATCTCCTCCATCTTCTTTGTTGTTTCTGTTAAATGTTTTTGTTGACTGTTGAGAACACTTTCCATGTTACACAAAGTTTCGCTGATTTTCTGCATTTGATCCAGCAGAGGGTGCAGTGACTCGCTTTTCTGTTGATTGACAGCTAGCTCCGGTGGGGGGGTGCCCAGACCGGAAGTTCCTCCCCCCTTCTTTTCCGGCTTCTGCGGGACCTTTTTAAATGCCGACATCTTTTTAATTGTTTACTTTATCAAAGTTCGTGCCGCGTCACTCAGGAGACCAACAAACTCTTAATCTTCAATGCTTCCCCAAAGGTATTTTCACCAACTCTTTTTCCCCTTTACCCCCCTCCGCTTTTCTTTTATAAGTCCCATTTCTCAAGGGGGGTGGGGATTCCTCCCTCCTCCCATCCGCTTATACGCTTGCGGGGGGTTTCAAATTTTCGCTTCAAAATAGATCTCCAACTCACGGTTCAATGCCAGATCTTTCCGTTTATCTTTAATTCAATCGCTTTATTCACTCCTGGAAGTCGGTGGCGTTGCTAAGTCCCATTACGGGCACAACGCAGCGGGGCCGATTGGGACGGGGAGAAAGCCTCAATTTCCCGGCTGTTTGCCGGCAAAGAGGCTACTCCCCAAGCACCCCCGGTTCGGAGCCTTTAACTAAGGCTCACTAGGGTTTTTCGCATATGCAAAGACCCCCCAAACTGCGCGTGGGCTAACCATCTCCGGGAGCATCCCGAGAGGTGGCCGCCATTCGCTCCGCCGAAACCGAAAGTCGCCAGCCCCCCCCCTTCCCAGCAGGGCCACAGAGACTGGGCTGCTTTGCCCTTCCCCTCCCTGCATGCCAAGGCGACCCACAGTGAGTCTGCATTTAAAACAAAAAAGGACACTCAGGCAGGGGTGGGAGGGGGCCCAAAGTGATTTTTTTCTGCCTGGGCAGCTTTGCAAAGCTTGACCTTACTTTTTCTGTTCTGTGCCCAGGAGGGGAGGGAAGGGAAGAGTGAGGGCAGTGCACATGGGGGTGGAGGGGGGTCACTGGCCCCAAAAGAATGAGAAAGGCCCCCAGCAATGTGAGGGAGAGGGGGGGCACATCCCCACCCCCACAGCCCCATTTCTGCTTCTCCCTTCTGGGGTTGGCCCACCCGCCAACCCAGGCAAAGCAAGGGAAGCAGCATGCCGGCTCATGGCCACCCCTCGTGAGCCAGAAACTCACCCACCTGAGCACTACAGGCGGTGGTGAACCACTTCAATGAGCAGGTAATGGGCCTGGCAGGAGGAGGGATTGAGGAGGAGAAGGAGGAGGATGGGTCTGGGGGCAGCAGCTCTCCATGTCCCTGGCGGGGCCTCTGGGGGTGGGAGGGATCCACAATGCCCCTCCCTCTGAGGAAAGGATCGGGGCCCTGGGGCAGGAGGGTGCACAGAAAGAACACTGCCTGTGACTTGGTGCCTTGCTGTGGGGAGGGGGAGGGAGCTGGTCACACTTTCCAGAGCTGAAGTGGGGTTGGTGCTCTATTTCTAATCTCTGATGGGGAAGGCCATTGCTCCCCCCCCAGATGCCAGGCATGGAGGGGCTCAGCTTCTGAAGAGGTGAAGTGATGCTCTGTATTCTTGGTGTTGGGCAACAACAGTGGGAGGGCTTCTAGTGTCCTGGCCCCACTGCTGGACCTCCTGATGGCACCTGATATTTTTGGCCACTGTGTGACACACATTGCTGGATTGGATGGGCCATTGGCCTGATCCAACATTGGCTTCTCTTATGTTTCTTTCCTTCCTTCCTTCCCTTCCCTTCCCCTCCCTTCCTCCCTTCCTTCCTTCCTTCCTTTCTGTGGAGATCTGCATGTCCCCCCCCCCCCGCAGCTAGCAATCCAAAAGAGACCAGTAGCACCTTTAAGACCAAGGTTTATTCAGGGACAAGCTCTCCCTCCTCTGTGAGGGCAGATCTGCATGTGTATGTGTGTGTCCCATAGCTAGCAATGCAAAAAGAGTCCAGTGGTACCTTTAAGACCAAGATTTATTCAGGTACAAGCTCTCCCTCCTCTGTAAGGGCAGATCTGCATGTCCCTCCCTCCCATAGCTAGCAATCCAAAACAGTCCAGTGGCACCTTTAAGACCAAAGTTTATTCAGGTACAAGCTCTCCCTCCGTTTTGACCACAAACAAGGTAAACAGAATAAGAAGCAAAAGGTGGGTGTGGCTGGATGACCACACTTCTGGTAACATGGGGGTATGGCCTAATATACTATCGAGCTCTACTGTCAGGGGTGTGGCCTAATATGCTAATAAGTTCATGCTGGGCTTTTTCTACAAAAAGAGCCCTGAAATAAGTTAATGTCTAAACTAAATGTTGCCAAACTGGCATTTTTCTGGTTGTGTCAGCTTAGGCAACTGCCCCCCTTCCTATCTTGCCCTGACCTAGCCACAGTAATCCATGTAATGGTCACCTCCAGACTGGACTATGTAATTCACTCTACGCAGGGCTACCCTTGAGGCTGATACAGAAACTACAGGTGATCCAGAATGTGGCGGTGCAGGTTCTTACTGGAACACCACAGACAGATATTCAATCTGTGCTGCACCTGCTGCACTGGCTCCAGGTGGAGTAACGGATCAGGTTTAAGGTTCTGGTACTGACCTTTAAAGCCCTAAACAATCAGGGACCCATGTTTCTTTGGGACTGTCTCCTCTGGTATACCCCCTGAAAAGCGTTCTGCTCTGAAAAGAAAAACCTACTAGTGATCTCCAGCTCAAATGATATCTTGCTGTCTTCAATCAGAGCCAGGGTCTTTTTGGTTCTGGCTTCCATCTAGTGGAATTCTCTGCCGAATAACATCCGCTCCCTGCAGAACCTAATGCAGTTGCACAGGGTTTGCGAGGCAGAGGCTTTTGGTTGAGGACAGTTACAGGTTTCACCTTATCTGGCACTCCTTCCCTCTTGTTTTCTGGGGGGCCCCCCACGAGTCAGTGGCACAATTTGGAAGTTTTTAGTGCCATCTATTTATGTCTTAACTGTGTATTATTTTATGGTTCTGAACTGTTTTTATTAATTTATAATGTGTTTTATTTTGTTCACCACCCTGAGCCTTGTGTATATAGGGGAGGGCAGTCTTAAAGTTTAATTCATAAATAAATATAAATATAAAATAAACAGATTTCACTAACCAGCTTCCTAGTATCGCAACCCACATACTTAGCCCCTATGCTGTATCGGGAGTCTAGTAGCACATTATAACCTAACACAGTTTTGTTCTAGCCATTCATCTGAAGAAGTGATCTCTAATCCATCAAAGTTTAGGGGGGAAGGGAGTGTGAGTGAAGTGTGACTAGACTGCCATGTTTTTGCTGCAATAGACTAATGTGACTACTCTCTGAGATTATGGTATAATAGTTTTATCCCTCCTGTACGAATTTCTCAGCTAATTGGCAGTACAAAGGTACAAAAAAGTAAGAGTGTCTGTAGCTTTTTTAAAAAATGCTATAGTAGGCAGCCCAGCTCTAGAATTTACTGCAGCAAAGAAGTTTACAATTTAGCAGTGGCTATGCAACTTCAAGCTGACCCAGTGTTGGAAGCTAAGCAGGGTTGGTCCTGGGTAGTATTTGGGTAAGGGACCAAAATAGAATCCCAGGGTTGTTACACAGAGGCAAACCACCTCTGACTCTTGCCTTGAAAATGCTATGGGCTTGTCTTAACTTAGCTGTTACTTGACAGCAAAAAAACCAAAAAGCCTACAAGCAATGGGCTCAATTCTGGAAATACTGTTGCTGATAAAACTCCTTTGTGCTTTTCAGATTGGCAAATACACTAGTTTAGAAGTGATATGGAAATGTTATAGGCCAGTAGGGATGGGCACAAAATGGAAAAAAGTGGCTCTGGCTTGCGGCTGCCGTAAGAGTCATTGGCAAGGGAGGCAAGGGAAAGACTGGAGCCCATCACCAGCCTGAATGATAGGACGTGTTCCTTGTTGAGCCTCAGTGAGCAAGCACCCGGGTACACGCATTCCTAGCAACCACCTTGCCAGTGGGGTGAATGCAAGGGGATGGCTCTGGACTGGAGCAAAATGGCAGCCTCTTCAACTATTTAGAGTCTTGGACACATTTGGGGACCTGGACTTGGGTCCACTCCAGTGACCTCTCGCCCCGATCTCCTTGCTCATGACTAGCACAGGACCCTGCTTTGCCGATCGGCCCTCAATGCTACCTGAGAAATCTGATTCCAACACACCCAGGAAGGATTTTGCCAGTGATCGTGCCTTGTAATCTGAACTGGACCTAGTGTGCACAGCTGCACTCACACACTGCTGTGTAAAAATGATGACCTGGCTACTACTTGTCTTGGAGCAAGCGTTGGCACTGCACGTGCCAGTCACCTTCTCAACAATAGGAGTGAAAGGGGGCCATCCAAGAAACCAAAGCCCCTCCCCAACACCTGGATTCCTGGAACAACACAAAAGAAGAAAGAACCTCCCAAACCAGGCCACTGGCCAATGCCCATACAGCCCATCAGTGCTACCACTTTTTTATCTTGACAGTGGAGAGCGAATGAGAGGGGGTGTCTTTTGAGCTCTGGGACAACAGAGAGGATCTCACCTGCGCCAACACCAGAACAAGGCCCAGGAAATCTGGTTGGTGACCAGCCACCAATAAGGGCAAGTGAGAGGCGATCTTCTGGAGTTAACACTCTACTCCACACCTGGAAGAGAGATCCAGTGAGTTCTGGATGCAAACTGTGCCCCCACCCCCCCGCTCTGTCTTGTGGCTACCACTGTGAAAGGAAGGATGCAACCCATCAGACATTGAACCGCTGTTGAACACCAAACCTCTTGGAGCTGGATAAGCCCTGCACTGCAGTCACCTTGCCAGTAATGAGAGTGAAATAGAGCATTAAAGTCTGCCTTACTAAAATCTAACGTACACATGTGGTTGTGAACTTCCTTGGTCCCCCACAGCAAAAGAAATTCTAGCAGGACATGGTCACTTCCCCCTAAGATCCCCACCACCTTCACCCATCAACCATCTCTTGCCTGTTGGTCAATATTAAGTTGAGTATGGCTGAGACCCTCATAGCTTCATCCACCATTTGATGAAGGAAGTTGTCATCCAGACAGGTCAGGAAGTTGTGTGACTGTGGTCGCTTTGCAGAGTTTGTCTCCCAGCACACATCAGGGAGGTAGCATTGTTTGGATACCCTGTCAAGCTGTTAAAGGAGGGCATCACCCCAAAATGAAAAGCAGTCCAATATGTGTGCAGGGAAAAAAATGGCAGAGAACTAAATTGAGCCCCCCCCCAGGAGCCCAGAAAAAAAATCCCCAAGGAGCAATCCCTTGTCTTACTGCAACCCAAAGTAGGGGCGTGTGAGAAGTAGAGGGGGGGGGGAAGGGAGGGAAACCATCAAGGAAGCCAACAGCAGGGAAATCCTGCTAAACAAATATGCTATATGAAATGAGAAGAATTCAGTCCTGATTTTTCCAACATTAGCAGCAGACAAACAAATAAAAACCAAATCAAAACTCAGAGGAACCCAGGGCAAAGCAAAGCCCCCTGGTCCCTGAGTGAGTACACTAGCTATGCAATCCCCCCCACTACAGAAGCAAAGCTCTTTATACTCTCATGAGTACCCCTCTCCATCCAAAACCACAACACCAATAAAGGGAACATGTGCTCATCCTACACTGATATAGATCTTAATCCCATTGCAATGAATAGGAACTCTGTTATTGGCAGGCAACAGTGCCTGTCAAGCTTTGGAGGGTCCCTACTGGTGTTTCCAAGGCAGGAAAACATCATCCCCACCATTGTCTATCATTTTCATACCAGAGTCTCTGGGCAGGTTTTGTTTTCCGAGCTATCCCGATCCATGCTCAAAAGCTTGGAGATTTCATTGGAGATTATATGCACACTAAGCATCACCTCCTGAGCCCCAATCCAGCAATTCGGCATGTATTTTGACTCATCATGCGGTTCATGCCTATCCCTAATAGTCAGACAAGGAAATGAAATCATGTGAGTTATAACTCTGTAAGAAGAAAGAACAAGACTTCTGAACCAAGTTCTGTCTGTGGACTGAAGTGTTCAAAGGCTCATTGAAAATGGATTAAATTTAAATTGACTTATTTGATAAATGTACAGACTTTTTCATTCAAGATGAATGGATAGATTGGAATTATAGGTTTCTGTGGTGCTAAATTGCCACTTACCTTGGAATGTTGGACTGCAGTTTTGCACAGCCATGTCAAAGGGAATCATTCCTCTCTCTCTCAAAATCGTTCATTTATCCTAACTAAGGCAACAGTGCTGTGCTTGCTAAGTAAATATGCTTAGGATTTGGGTGTCCATCACACTGCACAAGTGAACTCTCAAGTGGCAAGTTCACCCGGAAGGTGTTTAAACCCCTTCTCCAAGCAGTGAGTTCCCGAAAAATTTCAAGAACCCCAAATACTTCCCATATCCCAATACCATACCGATATTGGGATTCGGGAATATCGGGAAATACAGATATTTTTCAGGTTCAATATACCCGAACCCAAAATATACTGGGAGGGGGGGGGGGTTCACACCCTTAGTAGATGCACACTTCCTCAGATGCATTGAAATAGATTTTCTCAAGAGTTACATATAGGGGAGTTAGTTTCCAGGAAGGGCTAATTAGAGTCTAGGTGCATAAGTATAGCTAAGACTGGAATAATGCAGTTGGTAAGGTCTGTGAATAGCAGCAAGTAGCATACAGGTAATAAAAGAGTTAACAACAGATATAAGAACTAAGTTTGAGTCCAGTAGCATCTATAAGACCAACGAAGTTTAATTCTGGGTATAAGTGAGAAATGAGTGTATGTGTAGTGAGATAAGAACCCAATACCTCTGTTAAGTCCTAGGGGTTCCATTGTCCTGAGTGTTGTAATAACTTGTAATTCAGCAGTTTCCCATTCCAGTCTGTTTCTGAAATTCCTTTGCAGTATAATAGCTACTTTGTGGTCCTCCACTGAGTGCTTTGGGAGGCTGAAAGGTTCTCCTACAGGTTTCTCAGTTTTGTGATTCTTGATATCAAATTTGTGCCCATTTATTCTTTGGCGTAGGGTTTGCCCTGTTTGCCATAAGTAAAAACTGAATGGCATTGTTGGCATTTAATGCATATGCAATGTTAGAAGATGAGCAGGTGAATAAGCCTGAGATGGTGTGGTTGATGTTGTGAGGTCCAGTGATTGTGTTGCCTGGGTGGTAGCAAAGTTGGCCTCTGGGTTTATTGCAAGCTCTGGTACCAGTGTCCTTGTTCAAATTAGATGTTGTATTATTGTTGATGAGGAGTTGTTTTAGATTTGGGGGACTGTCTGTGTGCAAGAAATGGTTTGCCCCCCAGTACTTGTGAAAGAGAACTGTCATTATCCAGTAGAGGTTGTAGGTCGCTGATGATACATTGAACTGTTTTGAGTTGAGAGCTGTATGTGACCACTAGTGGTGTTCTGTTATTGACTCTTTTGGGTCTGTCTTGCAACAGGTTTTCTCTGGGTACCATTCTGGCTTTCTTAATTGTTTCTTGACTTTATCAGGTTGATACTTTAGTTTCAGAAAGGTTTGTTATAGATCCATCAGGTGAGAATCTCTGGCTGGAGGATTGATACAGATGTGGCTATAGTGTAAAGCCTGGCTGTATACAATGGATTGTTTGGTATGTTTATGATGGTAGCTGGAGGCATGTAGATACGTTTGGCGATCCATCAGTTTCTGTTATGATGTCTATACGTCCATTGTGCATTCTTACAATGGTGTCCAGAAAATGTATTTCTCACATACACTGGTTTATTGTCAGGTTGATGTTGGAGTGAGAATCATTGGATGCCTGGTGGAATGTATCCAGGCCTTCTTTACCATGTGTCCAGACAGTAAAACTGTCATCAATGTATAGCATGTATCAATGTATAGCATGTATAAGAGATGTGTGTTTGGCTAGGAGTTTAGGAAACATTGCTCCAAGCCGGCCATAAAGAAGAAGAGGAGATTGGATTTATCCCCCACCCTTCAATAACCAAAGGAGTCTCAGTCGAGTCCGACTCTTCGCGACCCCATGGACCAGATCACGCCAGGCCCTCCTGTCTCAGAGCAGTTTACAATTTCCTTTCCCTGCCCTCTCCCACAACAGACACCCTATGAGGTAGGTGGGGCTGAGAGAGCTCTCTTGAGAAGTGCTCATGAAAGAACAGCTCTGAGAGGACTTGTGACTGACCCAAGGTCACACCAGCAGCTGCATGTAGAGGAGTGGGGAATCAAACCCAGTCTGCGCTCCCAACCACATCAAACTGGCTAAGATAGGGTTGCCAGACCCCCGGTTTGGCAGGGGTCACACATTTTGGTGGAGGGAGACAGGCAGCTGCAGGCTGCACACCTGATCTCCGCTCAGAGATTGGGTGGGCAGGAGCCTCCGGATGCATACACTTAAAGAGAGCCCCTTTAAGTGCAGGCAGCCGAAGGGAAAGGGCCCGCACCCCTGATCTCTAAGTGGCAATGCCGCTCGGAGATCGGGCAGGTGGGACTGCAGCCGCAGCTGGCAGGACCATCCCTGCGGGGGTGGGGCTTGGAGCCAGGATGTCCCCAACGTGACGTCATCATGTTGGGGATGCCCTGCCCCCTCCAGGAAGGCCCCCAAAGTCCCCCACTGGGGATGAAGATAGTCCTGACAACCCTAGGTTAAGATGTTAGCATATTGTTATCACCAAATTTGAAGTCGTTATGGGTGAGAACAAAATGCACAGTTTGGTGGTAAATTCAGCTGTGGTGTTGTCAGAGATCATGTTCCTTATTGCTTGTAATCCATCTTTGTGTGGGATGTTTGTATACAGAGATTCCACATCAACAGTGGCTAAAATAGTATTCTCTGGAAGGCTCTTCAGAGATTGTATTTTCCTCAGAAAGTATGGTGTCACGTGCATAACTAGGAGCATCAATGGCATAGGGTCTTAGAACAGAGTCCATATATCTAGATACCTCCACGGTGATAAGTGCCTATGCCTGAGATAATGGGGCGTCCTGGGTTGCCGGTGTTTTGGGTAGAAGATAAAAGGTACCTGCCTGGTCAAGGTTCCTGTGGTGTTTTTGAAGGGATTTGTTCCTGAATGTGCAGAGGTAATTCCTTTAAAATCTTGGTTAGTTCTTTTTGTATTCCTGGGTGATGCACAAATCTGCGTCCTGTGTGATCCCTTGGCCTGATTAGAATCACACAGTCAGAGTCCAACAAGTTAGATGAATCTGTTTAATGCATTAAACAGGGAATACAGAGCAGAGTGCCTTTGCACTTAGCAATTCCAAAGCTGTATTCTGCCATAACCAGGAAGGGCAGAAGGTCTTATAGCCCAAATGACATCACATATAGTTTATACATTAAAGAATCTCTAACTGGTACCAAGCAGTTAACATCATGCAAGCATCATTTGACTTTAAACTTTGCTATTGGTCTCTCTTTATGCTGGTCATATATTGTCAGTGATTGCATTTGCATTTATCTATTCTCTAGGACAATAAGAACCTTAGAGAACACTGGGTTTCTTTCTGAAGTGCTAGCTGATAAAGGCTGTGAAATCATATTAAACTTTGTTCTTGGCATCCTTGAAGCTTACGCATTCCATTTCTATTGCATCCTAATTCCATCTACAAAGGCTTCTAAAATACTTTTGCTTAATATGGCTTCTTATACAAAAATGCAATTATAAAATATATTCTATTAGTTTCTCTAATCAGAAGATTCTAGGTTACAAGATCTGGGTCTATTATAATTAAACTTTTGAATGCACAGTGACAGCTGTCAACATATAAACATCAGAGGAAATATCAGAATCCACATTCAGAAATCACATTCATTTTTCCCTTGTTCTACATGTGTGGGATCTGAGTCCAGTTATTTGTAAAAAGCAGTATTTGAGAGTTGTCTTGGAGCTTCCTGGATGTAGTTTGATCTACTCATGATGACAAGAGCACCACCTTTGTCTGCCTCTTTAATTATAATATCTGGATTGTTCCTGAGACTGTCTTTAAGTAATGGCCAATTTAAAACAAAGAAGAGCTTTAGTCTAGAGAATTGCTGCATATTCCCTTTTCTAAGGTGATGCTCAAATTCATTGCATTGTGGAAAACTTTGCTTTCCTTGTTTGTTTTTGCAGAGGGCCAAATGCTGTCCTTGACTTTAGGACTGCAAACCAACAAGATATATAGCCAACCCTTTGCCCCAGCCATTTTTATAAACAAGAGGGAGAGTATTTGAGTTGGTTTTGTTTCTCTCTGTTGAGAAAGAGAAATTGGCTTTGAGGTTCACTTTTTAAAAATCAAAGTATACATATCTGAGGTCACTGAAAGGTTACTCATGACTTTTTAAAAGTTCAGAAGAAGCTGGTAACTCCTAACTGTTGTGTGTCTTTTTTAAAGAGATGCTTGTTTTATTTCATGTGCCTTTTGCACTTGATGGCCCATGCAGGACCAAACTTGAACTGGATAAATCCTACCATCCAGCATTTTGTTGTTACTAAAGTGGTAAAAGGAACAAATAAATTGAGATTTTTTCCCCCCTCTGCATCTTTGTCCATTATCATTTACATGTGTAGAGTGTCTGACAAAATCTACCAAGTTGTCCCATGAAAATTTTCATCCTTAAAGCAAGCAGTCACAAAGATGAAAAATGCAGGTGTGTTCAAAATACAATTACTTTTTAATCAAAGTGGATTAATTGCAGACATTTCACAAACAGTTACAACCATATCATGAATTACTCTGCCCCTGGCAACTCCAGACACATCCAACACAATTCCTGATTAATGTTCTAACTCTTCAGGATTCCCACTCCAACCTTGTGAAGGGTTGAGAAAGGCTAGTGGCCACTATCAAAAATGTCTTCCATGGGAGAAGTGTAGGGCTGTCAAGTCCCCCGGGGGGGTTCCAGCCCAAAGGGCCCCCAACTCACTGGTCCGGATCCAGCCAGCGGGGGCAGCCCCCACCCCAAAGTGCCAGATCAGGCCAACGTGACATCATCGCGCTGGGCATGTCGCTGGGTGATACTCTAGCAATCAGCCTGAAAACTCACAGTGTAATTATGTCATTTGCATGTGCACAAATGTCCCAGAAAATGACTGACTCTTCCCCGCTTTGCCAGGTAAGACACTTGGCAACCCTAGAGAAGTGGACAATCACAAAATGGCTGCCATGGTGAGCAATTACAGAAAGTTGAAAGGTCTCCAAAATCAAGCATCCTTCTTTGAGGCTCTACAGAGTCCTCAGAATTTATTGGAAAGTTAAGAAGACACAGTTCTCTTGTCCTGTCTTTCTTTAGTCTGTTCCATCCTATATTGATCATTATTTATCCTTCTCTCCAACTCACCTTAAAAGTAACACCCTCTCTGCTGTCTATTCACATGTTTTGTAAGGACTACTCAAAAATTACCTAGCAAACTAAAAACCAACTAAATGTTATCCAAACTGGACTCAGAGAAGGGTAAATTAGCTTTAAAAAGAGTTCCAGAAAGGAATAACGTAGGAGCTTGGTCTGTGTATACTAGGGTGGATCTTGATAGGGGTATGCCACAGTAAAATTGCAAAGAAAGATAGTGAGAGAGAGTGGTTTTAAATACAATTATATTTTATATAAAATAAAACAAAACAAAAATGTAAAGGACCTATACTGGGCACCTGAGAACTAATTCCATAAGTAACCACGCACACACACACTATCAAGAGGGCACTCTTGTAAAAGGTAAGAGGGAGGAAATTGAGAAGTGTTAGGGAAGGGATATTCGACGTTAAATCCTGGGCTTGAGGTTTGGAGAGGTCCAGGGGCAAACGCAGCTGAGCTCCAAGAACCAGAGCGAGGAGCCAGCTAAGCAAGGAGAAAAGGACTGCACAATGCAACAGGGGTTCTCAGCAGGAAACCAGAGTTCTGACTAGCAGAGCTCTGGACCAGGGATCTGAGGAACAATTTCCCATGGCATGGGATTCTTCTGTTATGGACAGAAGATTCCCAGGATAGGTGGAATTTGGACCATCCTGGCTTTGGATTGGGTCAAGATAAAACATTTGAATTTCACTGGTTGGTTTAAAGTTAACTGCTTATAAAAATTTCTATGATGTAATCTCTTATACGATATAATAGATAAGATCGATAAGATAAAAATAAAAATATAAGTTTTTTTGTTAATAGGTCATATCAGGGCTATTTTTGGGCGGGAACGCACAGGAACAGAGTTCCGGCTGCCTCCTGCGTTGGCCACGCCCAACAGGAACTCATTAGCATAACAAGCCACACCCAACAGCAGGAACTCATTAGGATTGGCTACATTAGGGGTGTGTGGCCTAACATGCAAAGGAGTTCCTGCTACAAAAAAAGCCTTGGGTTTTGACAACAAACAAGGTAAACAGAATAAGAAAAACTGGGTGTGACTAGATGACCATACTTCTGGTTACATGGGGGTGTGGCCTAATATGCTAATGAGCTGTGTTATTAGGGGGGTGGCCTGTTATGCTAATAAGTTCCTCCTGGGCTTTTTCTGCAAAAAAAGTCCTGGGTCATATATATTTTAAGCTATACTCTTATGCCATTACATATCTTTTTAAACATTTTAAGCTATTATATTGTATACTTTGTTACATATACATAAAAATTCTGAAGAAAGAAGGTCCTTAATTTCTCTAAATGAGGGTAAATTGCCCTCATAATAGTTTTTTTTGGTAGTTATATTTTTGATCTGTTTTTCCCTATTCTGTCTTTTTTTCTGTATTCCTTATTATATATTTTTTTAAAAAAATTAAAATAAGATGGGGACCCCCACTAACCAAGGAGGCTGAATGCATTTTTTGCCTCTGTCTTCACTGTGGAAGAGGAGAAGTGTTTGCCCACTCCAGAAGCACTGATTTCGGGAGGGGGTTTGAAAGACCTGAATCAGATTGCGATGACAGGAGAGGAAGTCCTCCGACTGATGGACAATTTAAAAACTAATAAATCACCAGGCCCGGATGGCATTCATCCGAGAGTTCTGAAAGAACTCAAATGTGAACTTGTGGATCTCCTGACAAAAATATGTAATCTTTCTTTAAAATCTGCCTCCATTCCTGATGACTGGAAGGTAGCTAATGTCACTCCCATCTTTAAAAAGGGCTCCAGGGGAGATCCAGGAAATTACAGGCCAGTCAGTCTGACATCGATACCGGGTAAGTTGGTGGAAACTGTTATTAAGGAAAGAATTAGTAGGCACATTGATGAACAAAAACTATTGAGGCAGACTCAGCATGGGTTCTGTAAGGGAAGATCTTGTCTCACTAACCTGTTAGTGTTTTTTGCGGGAGTGAACAAACATGTGGACAAGGGGGACCCAATAGATATTATTTACCTTGGCTTCCGGAAAGCTTTTGATACAGTTCCTCATCAAAGGCTCCTAAGTAAGCTCAATAGTCATGGGATAAAAGGACAAGTCCTCTTGTGGATCAAAAACTGGCTTATAAATAGGAAACAGAGAGTGAGTATAAATGGGAAACTTTCTCAGTGGAGGGTGGTAAGCAGTGGGGTACCACAGGGATCAGTACTCGGTCCCATGCTTTTTAACTTGTTTATTAACGATTTGGAATTGGAAGTAAGCAGTGATGTGGCTAAATTTGCAGATGACACGAAGTTGTTCAGGGTGGTGAAAACCAGGGAGGATTGTGAGGCACTCCAAAGGGATCTGTTGAGGATGGGTGAGTGGGCGTCAACGTGGCAAATGGGGTTCAATGTGGCCAAGTGCAAAGTGATGCACATTGGAGCCAAAAATCCTAAATATAAATACACGTTGATGGGGTCTGATCTGGCAGAGACTGACCAAGAGAGAGATCTTGGAGTCGTAGTGGATAACTCGCTGAAAATGTCTACACAATGTGTAGCTGCAATAAAGAAGGCCAACGCTATGCTGGGGATTATTAGGAAGGGAATTGATAACAAATCAGCCAGTATCATCATGCCCCTGTATAAATCATTGGTGCGACCTCATTTGGAATACTGTGTACAGTTCTGGTCACCACATCTCAAAAAGGATATTATAGCATTGGAAAAAGTGCAGAGAAGGGCAACTAGAATGATAAAAGGGTTGGAACACCTTCCCTATGAAGAAAGGTTAAAATGCTTGGGGCTCTTTAGCTTGGAGAAACGACGGCTGAGGGGTGACATGATCGAGGTTTATAAGATTATGAATGGGATTGAGCAGGTTGAGAAAGAAGTCCTTTTCTCCCTTTCTCACAATACAAGAACTCGTGGGCACTCTATGAAATTGCTGAGCAGTCGGGTTAGAACAGATAAAAGGAAATACTTCTTCACCCAAAGAGTGATTAACATATGGAATTCACTGCCACAGGAGGTCGTGGCAGCTGCAAGCATGGACAGTTTCAAGAGGAAATTAGATAAACATATGGAGCAGAAGTCCACCAGTGGCTATTAGCCACAGGGTATAGAATGAGAACTCTCAGTCTGGGGCAGGTGATGCACTCTATTCTTGGTGCTGGAGGGGGCAGCAGTGGGAGGGCTTCTGGTGCCCTGGCCCCACTGCTGGACCTCCTGATGGCACCTGGTATATTTTGGCCGCTGTGTGACAGAGTGTTGGACTAGATGGGCCATTGGCCTGATTCAACATTGGCTTCTCTTATGTTCTTATGTTCTTATGTCTCAGCTGGGGCAGGGAGTTCTTATATAAATCCATACCTAGCTAAGAAAATCCAACAGAAAGGGCTAGCTCAGAGAAACAAGGGTATTGAAGGGTGTTAACTCTGCTTACGGTTGCATTGTGGATCTCTGTTGTATCAAAACAATGGTTGTTTCTATGTGGGCAGCACAACTTTACTCACCTGACCAATGTTTCAAAGTTATTGGTTCATCTTCCATGCCCTAAGATGTACTTCTAATTTCTTTTGGTTTTTAAGCTGTTTCCTAATCATACTTAGCACCATATGGTTGAATGTGGCCATAATTACCAAAACCTGTGTGATTAGAGATGTTAGCTGCAACACTGGGGTTTCTGTTTAAGTTATGATGGGGGAATTTAGCTAAGAGATTGTTTCTTAATAGATGCACAAGCTAGGGATCGTCCTCCAACTATATCAGAGTCAGAACCCTCTCAGACCGGCACAGTTTATGAAATTTATTAAGGCAATACCCCTAATACATTCAGCTAATTAATAAAAATCACACAAACAAACACATAAGCTAAGAAATAAAGGGTTGAAGTGATCTTAAGAGATCAGAGACAAAACAGCGCAAAGCGTTGATGGGGTTATAGCTACCTTCTGAAGAGAAGAGTCTGCGGCGAAGGAGAACAGACTGCTTGGCCAGCAAGCACGTCTGAGAAGACCTAAAAGAGATGGGGGATCCAGCCGGTAAGGACAAAAAGGGGGGGGGAACTGAACCTAAAACCTAGAATCCAGAACCTGACAAAGGTTAGTCAAATGTAGGAGAGGGGGCCAATGTTAAAAATTTGATGAAGGAAATATAAAAATACATGTAGGGTCAGATTTATAAGCCCTTGTGTTTTATTGATAGTTATTTATACATAACGTGTGACTGGGCCCTTATATATTTTTTTAAAGTTGTGATCAATAAATACATGTATTTTTATATTTCCTTCATCAAGTTTTTAACATTGGCCCCCTCTCCTACATTTGACTAACCTTTGTCAGGTTCTGGATCCAGCCGGTACACATCCCAGGAGACTGAACCAAAGATGGCTGGGTTTGGAGCCCAGATATAGGGAAATTGTGCCTTCGGGGCAGTGGGCACAATAGGGAAGTGGTCCAGAATGGACTATGATGGCCAGTAATGGCTCAAAGGAGGTTTTGGACAAAAGAAGTCCAGGTTTGGAAGGGCAGGCCCATAGCTACAGTGGGCCTCTTGGGGCCGGCCCCCTGACTTCCAGCAAAGGCCCCATGACTTCCTAGGCAGCCAAGGCCCCCCCAACTCTCTGGGCTGCCTGAGGGAGTCCCTGCCACCACCCCTTCCCTTTCTCCACCTACCAGCTGCCCTACAGGAATCTCCTTGCCTTCCCCCACAAGGCCATGGTGGGCAGGCAGCTGGCCAGGGGAAGGAAGAAGTGCACGTGGCAGTGGCTGCTTCATGAGCCCGGTGGCAGAGAGAGGGAGGAGGAGGCCACCTGCACAGGGCCCATGGCAGGAAGGTGGTTGACCAGGGAAGAGTCACCGAGACAGCTGCAGGCTGGGGGGAAATGAGGTGCGCTGCACACCCAACAGCAGCTGCTGCTTCCCTGGCCCAGTGGCAGAGATGAGGAGGAGTCCCACCAAGGTGGGGCCTTTGGCAGACAGGCAGCTGGCTGGGGGAGATCCGCCAAAGCTGCTGCAGACTGGGAGAAAGCAAGGCACAGTGCATGCCCAGCAGCAGCTGCTGCTTCCCGGGCCCAGTGGCAGATAGAAGGAAGAGGAGGCCCCCTGTGTGGAGCCCATGTCAGGGAGCTGGCTGGCTGGGGGAGAGCCACCGAGGCAGCTGCAGGCTGGGGGGGGAACGATGCACGCTGTGCACCCATCAGCAGCTGCTGCTTCCCAGGCCCAGCAGCAGAGATGAGGCAGAGGCTCCCATGTGGGGCCCATGGTCGAAAGGTGGCTGGCTGGGGGAGAGCTGCCGAGGCCACTGCAGGCTGGGGGGAAATGAAGCACCCGGTGCACCCAGCAGCAACTGCTGCTTTCCAGGCCTGGCAGCGGAGATGAGGAGGAGGAGGCCCCTGTGTGAGACCCATGGCTGGCAGGCAACTGGCTGAAGCTGTGGTGGAGCAAGCAGAGGAACTCAGAGGAGAGGCACTGCAGGAGCAGCAGCAGCAGCAAAGGGTAGAGTGTGGGACTTGCACAGGGTCTGGGTTTTTTCCCATTGGAGGTATAAGGAAGGGGGTTCACAGGAGAAATAATGAAATAAACTATCTAAAGTGCCCCCTAAAAATTTGAATGCCCCTGATTTAGAAATTCCTGGCTACCAGCCTGGGGAAGGGAAACCTTTGTTAGTAAGGCATTGGGCAATTGCAGAATCTTGGCTCCATTATTGGCTGTGGTATTCAGAGAACAATGACAACAATAGACTATGGTCGCAGTGGTCCCAGTATCGAGGGGCAAAGTCCGAAGCTGGAGTGCAGGTATACTGACCAATCCAGGTACGCTGACCAATGCTCTCCCTGTAAGCTGTGGAGTCTTGTGAGCAAACATTCTGCTTTGTGAGCTACTGGCATGAAAGTTGTGAGCGAGCAATTTGGCTGCTGTGTTAATTAGTTTGCTCTGGCAACTTCCGGTTCATGGCGTGGCGATGGCAGTCACTCTCCCCAAGGCTCGGGAGAGCGATTTGCACACCAGCGGTTTGGAGGGGAGCTGCTGATGCGGCTCTCCCACAGAACCCTTGGGTAGGGTTCCAAGCCATAGGGCTTGGGGTGGGTAGCCTCTTCAATGGCAAAATGCTGGTGAATTGAGGCGCCCATCTGCCCTGATGGTCCTACCGCTGCGTGGCTGCATGGCACTAGCTAGGCTGACCGGGACAAGCGCCGGAGATCGAGCGGTTAGCGGAAACAGAAACGAGGTTGAAAGTGGCCAACAATGAATGTGAGATGGATATAACCGAAATCTGAATTAACTGGAAAATCCCTTAGGCCCCCCCCCCCATATCGGTAAATGGAGAGCGGAGGGAACCGCCCCTGTGAGCGAGAAAAGTTGCAGTAAAAGAGAAGGGGGAAGGGAAAAATCGAACGTTTGGTTTCTTTTGTTTTGAGAGACTTACCAGAGCGGATTTAAAGTGTAAGTGATTTTCAGAGGTGGTGAAATAGCGATTGGCTTTTGTAAACAATTGACCAAGATGTTGGGCTCAGGGAGGAAAGGAGCGAAACCAAAACTTATGGGCGGTCAAAGTCCAAGCCTGTCATGGACCAACTCGCTAGTATTAACAAGCAGTTAACCATTCTTAATCAGACTTTCGCAGCGCGACAACTCCAGCTGGCCGAAACAGCTAAGCAGACGGAGCAAACGATGGGAATAATGAAAGAGATGCATACCCAAGCAAGATTTTGAAGAAGAGAGTGGACCAAATCACGAACAAACAGAATCACCAGGAAAATAGACTGTTGTTTCTACAAATGGAGAAACCAAATATGGTCCTTAGATTCCAGGGAGTTCCTGAATCACTGAAGGAAGATTTGAAGAAGCTTCTCAGTGATCTTATTGTGCCAGTAGTAGTCTTGAAAGCGGAAGAAATAATGTATGATATGGATGCAGCGAATAGGGTGTATTCCAATTACACCAAAAAGAATAGCCTACCTGGAGAAATAACAGTCAGATTTTCAAGAAGACAAACTAGAGACACAATTTTAAAAGCCACATCAGCAACTCTGCTGAAACTGGGAAATGCTACTATCAAGACTTTAAAAGACATTCCATTTGAAATTCATCAAAAATGAAAGGGTTACAAAGATTTAATTCTCTTCCTTCAAACGAATCAAATCGCATACAAATGGGCAGTTCCAGAAGGGGTCATCTTTTTTTATATATATATAAAAACCCTCCTAAAGAGGAGAGAATTTTATTGCTTTTTATAATAAGAAAAAGGTAGGGTATATAGGTGGATTAAGAAAAGGATTGAGTGAATTTTTCTGTTAAAGGATTAGTTTCAGTTAGTAAAAATACCATTTTAGGCAACCACCGTGGTTGGAAGGTCTTCTTTTCACATTTCAAAAGTCCAAAATAACTCTGTTAGTAAGTTAGTAAAGTCCCTTGGGGTTAGTTATTAATCAGCTCCTTTCTGACGTTTCACGAACAGCTATTTCTTATATTGTCTTCTTTTTGTGTCTCTCAAATTGTAAGATGGGCCCTCTTTAACTTCACGTCTCCCGCTCAGGCACCTCCCTCCTCTGGGTCGCTGTCCTCTTCGCTGGTTGATTCCGACCAAATTGCGAGTGCTGCATCTTCCTCTGTACTGGCGTGTCTCTTCAGAAATTCTTGTGCTTTGAAGACGGAGTCAATCTTCTCTCTTTTATCCTTATACTTAAACACCAGCCCTTCGGGGAAGGTCCATTTGTATACAGTCTGATGCCTTTGTAGAAATGTGGTCAACCCTTTATATGCTTTCCTTTTCATACAGATTTCATAAGGAACATCCTTCAAGGTTCTAATAGTCTGCTCCCCAATCTTCAGGGGCACCGCTGAAACTGCACGTAAGATTTGATCTCTGGTACGTTGCTTAGTGAACTTGACAACCACTTCTGCTGGCAGATTATTTTTCTTTGTAAAAGCGGAATAGGCTCTATAAACCGTATCCATCTCTTCTTTTAATTCTCTCGCTTCTCTGCCAGTTAAGGGTGCCAAGGCATTCGCCAGTATGGACCTGAGATCCTCTTTCTCTTCTTCTTTGATGCCCTGAAAGCGGAGAGTCAGATTAGATTTCTCCATCTGCAACGTTAAAATCCTTTTTTCTTGCATATCCTGATGCTTTTCTAGTTTGTTGACCCTTTTCTTTATTTTCCTGGCATCTTCCGTCGAGACCAGACACTTCTGTGCAATCTCCTCCATCCTTTTTGCTGTTTCCGTTAATTGTTTTTGTTGACTGTTGAGAACACCTTCCATGTTAGTCAAAGTTTCGCTAATTTTCTGCATTTGCTCCAGCAGAGGGTGCAGTAGCTCGCTTTTCTGTTGATTGACAGCAGGCTCGGGGGGGTTGCCCAGACCGGAAGTCCCTCCTCCCTTCTTTTCCGGCTTTTGTGGGACCTTTTTGAAAGCCGACATTTTCCCTGTTTGTTTACTTTATCAAAGTTCGTGCCGCGTCCCTCAGGAGACCAGCTTACTCTTGATCTTCAATGAAACCCCACAGGTACTTTCACCAACACTTTTTCCCCTTTACCCCCCTTCGCTTTTCCTTTGAAGTCTCGTTTCTCAAAGGGGGTGGGGATTCCTCCCTCCTCCCAGCCGCTTATCCGCTTACAGGGGGATTCGCATTTTTCGCTACAAAGTAAACCTCCAACTCACGATTCGATGCCTGTTCTTCTTTTTATGTTAATTCACATCGCTTATCTTCACTCCTGGAAGTTGGTGGCGTTGCTAAGTCCCATACGGGCACAACGCAGCGGGGCCGATTGGGGCGGGGAGAAAGCCTCAATTTCCCGGCTGTCTGCCGGCAAAGAGGCTACTCCCCAAGCGCCCCCAGTTCGGAGCCTTTGCCTAAGGCTCACTAGGGTCTTTCGCATATGCAAAGACCCCCCCAACCGCGCGTGGGCTAACCATCTCCGGGAGCGTCCCGAGAGGTGGCCGCCATTCGCTCCGCCGAAAACCGAAAAGCAGAAGGGGTCATCTTTAAGCTACATGATAAGAGAGAGAAGATTGACTATAAGGCCAAGGAATTCTTGAAACGCCATCTGGGAATCAAAGAAGATGGTGAAACTGGTTCAAGTGGCTCCACACCCTCGGAGACGGACAAAGACTTGACTGCGGAAGAAGGCATTGCTGCCCACAAATCAACTTATGATTTCAGAAATAGAAAGCCTATGTAAAGGCAGAAGGACTCTGTAAATTGCCTTTATGAAGCGAGTTTGGGGGATGCTCTGGAATACTCCCATAACAAGTAACTAGCTAATCTTTGATCAGGAATAGATAGCACTCACAGCATGCATTGTGCACTAACAAAAAGAGAACTAACATAGATTCTAACTGGGTTAAGGATCTCCTCCTCTTGGGTTTTTAGTTTAGTGTGTGTTTACTTTACTTTCTCCCTAGTTGTTAGCCCCCCTCCTTTTTCTTCATTGTAGTTTTGTAATGTATTAGTTAAAAGCAATAAAAAATCCCCTTTGGGGGGCCAAAGAAAAATTAGTTTGCTCTGGAGCCATCCTTCTTGAGCTAAGAAAAAAATGTGTGAGCCAGAGGCTAAAAAACTTTGCACTAACTCACACTAACTAAGCTTAGAGGGAACACTGATGCTGCCACTCTTGAGAGGATGAAATTAAAGCATTGTCCTTTATGATGACAGATACATACTTGTTGTATCTGAACCTGATGGCTGAATGAGTCAGAGAGACAGTCCTGAGCACATGTCTGGGCTTCCTGGCTTTGCACACAGAGAAGGCCAGACTTGCCCTTTGCCAGCTTTGGCCCTAACCTGGCCAGAGTACCATCCCTTACATGGCAAGAGGAGGCTCAGGCTAACAGAGATTAATGCTTAACGCAGCACCTTCAAAGTGCCTCCTTCTTTAAAAGTTTTGAATCAGACAATCAATTAGCTTAGTAGAGTTTTGGTGTGTGGATTTTACTTATATTTGGTTCATTAAATAAATTTGCATTAGCTGCTAGAGCTTTGGAAGGTATATTTCAGTGTATGTGTGCTTAAAGCAAAATATTGTTTCACACACTACCAAAACAAGGTTCATAGAGTCTCTTCCTGTTTTCCCCTCAGTAGACTTCATAAAGAGTTTATATGAGGTTTGCTCAAGTTCATACATTCCCTTCCTGTTCTCCCCTCTGGAGACTTTAAAGTCTATAAAAGACTTGGATAATATCCAAAACTTAATCCATACCACTGTTCTGGGTGGTCTTTCTGATGCCACCATTTGATTTGATCAGATTTCCCACTTTACCCTTTTGGAGAGTCCTTAATATAGTGGGTCAGTGATGAAAGAGGACTTCCTCTCTCTCTCTCTCTCTCTCTCTCTCTCTCTCTCTCTCTCTCTCTCTCTCCTCTCTCTCTCTCTCTTTATTTGTTGCTTTAACTTTTACCCTGCCCTCCCCGCCAAGGCAGGCTCGGGGTGGCTTCCACAAACCTGATGGACAATATACATTTTATACATGATGTTGTTGTTGTTCAGTTGCAGTCGAGTCCGACTCTTCGCGACCCCATGGACCAGATTACGCCAGGCCCTCCTGTCTTCCGCTGCCCGCTGAAGTTTGCTCAATTTCATGTTCGTTGTATCGATGACACTGTCTAACCATCTCATCCTTTGCCATCCCCTTCTTCTTTGACCTTCAATCTTTCCCAGCATCAGGGTCTTCTCCAGTGAATGCTCCCTTCTCATTTGGTGGCCAAAGTATTTGAGCTTCAGCTTCAGGATCTGGCCTTCCAGGGAACAATCAGGGTTGATTTCTTTTAGGATTGACTGATTTGATCTCCTTGCAATCCAAGGGACTCTCAAGAGTCTTCTCCAGCACCATAGTTCAAAAGAATCTATTCTTCGGTGCTCGGCCTTCCTTATGGTCCAACTCTCGCAGCCATACATTACTACATTTTATACATGATAAAATACAATAAATCATTTAAAACACTGACAAATCAATTTAAAACATAACTTCGATGGCAATAGAAATAAAGTGCAGAGTAAGGACACATTCAGCAGTGCCACCACGCTAGGTCATGCTGGGCCTGAGTTCACTCAGGGTGCTGCTGGTAAGACGCCACTCCTAATGGAACGCCTGCCTAAAAAGCTCTGTTTTCACGGCCCTGCGGAACTGTGAAAGGTCCCGCGGGGCCCTGATCTCAGCAGGAAGCTCGTTCCAATAGGACAGAGCTATGAATGCGAAAGCCCTGGTCCTAGTTGCCATCAACCTTACTTCCTTTGGACCAGGGGGTCCAGGCGGTATAGGAGGCAAGCATCAGTTTTCAATATAACTCTAAAGAACAGCCTTATATTTTCAGTAAACTCTGTTTCATGGCATTAAATTAATTTTTGTACACACGAAAAACTTATTATCTAAAGTTCATCTGTATCAGCGAACTATGATAACCGAATCCCTGTTAAATTAAAATTTAAAGGGATTGTTTCCGTTCCTTTATGATATTAAAAATCCTTAATTGTAAATTTGTTGTAACTAAGGTAAATACAACATCTAATACAGAAGGAGTTTATATTTTATCTATAAACACTGTATAAGCTACTGTTTTTTACTAGCCATGATGAGTAAAGGGAACCTCCATATACAGAAGCAGTAAAACTGAATATCTGTGCTCAGAAGCAGCATCAGGAGAAGGCCTTCACTTCTGTGTGCTGTTTGCTGCACCCTCCAAGGCAACCGTTTTGGCTGCTGTGTGAAACAGGATGTTGGACTAGATGAATCAGTTCTCTGATCCAACAGGACCCTTCTTATGTACTGTTAGTCAACAGAATAAGTTGAAGAAATGCAGGCGATCACCTAGAGTCAAAGAGAGCAATCCTAAACAGAAATAAGTCCCATTCTTGAGATTGCAGTGTAATATTTTAGAGCAGATAATCAAGATGTGCCAATTATTGACTAATTTCTTGATGACACCAATATCTGAGAGATTAATGGGAAAAGGCACAAAAGGTATATTGTATTTGGGAGTATATATTTTTCTGTTAAATTTTTTATTTTATAACCATTTATAAAATACAACTATCAGAGAAAAGAACAAAGCTAACAGTTAATAGTTAAGAAATTTTTAACAGAATAGCTACGTAAACTTTGAAACTTAACTAATTTTTTAACAATGAATTGAGGTTTGGGATCTAAAGAAACAAACAAAAGCCCGGAAGAAATAACTAAATTAGTTTCCCATTGACTACAAAGTATTTTTTACTGAGCCGATCCCTGTATGTGCTCTTATTTTATATGCTAAGGTATTTTTATAATCTTCTCAGATAAATATCTCAAGGTGATCCTAATATGTACTACACAAAGGTTTTGCATAGATGAGCCACTTCCCAATTTATTTCAGTGGATTCAAAAAAATCACGTGCTTGGAAAGAAATAAAACTCATGTTATGTTGCTTCCTTTTTTTGGGAAATCGGGGTTCTTTGCCCATAAGAAATTGCTGGAGCTTATCGGAGCAACAATATTTATAGGGGTGACTTTTTCAGGATATACATCATGGTAAAATTAATCAAATTTAAATAATCTTAATAGGAATCCAAGAATGTGGCAACCCACTAATGATTTTTAGTCACTGTTATGGACAGTTCAATAACTATTGCGGAATAACTATTCTGGAGAAAAATAAGTCCACAAACATTATTTAACATAAAAATAACAACTTTACCCTGTCATAAATCAGTGAATTAAGGGCTGTTCAAGAATACCATAACATGTCAAGGTCTTTTACTGTAGCAAAAAGGAACATGTAGCAAAGATGTGGGAAGATATGGTGATAATAAAGTACTCTTTTATGGTTGTGATGAATGTGCGTAAGATACTTGGGCTTACTTATTTTGTGGGAAAGCTTTCTCACTCGTCCAGCTCCAGTTGTGCATCTTTATACATTGCTAATTGTGCCAGAATGTTGATGGGAGATGCACATGCTAAAGGACTAGTAAAATGTATAGTCTGCCATGTGCATCTGATTTATGTTTATGCCTCCTAGTTATGAAAATGATGTTTTGACATGCAGATCTTCTTCTCTGGGTTAAGAAAATCTGTAGGTAGGGGCCCCCTCTTTTGTATTTTACTGAATTCTCGTTCTTGCAAATAAACATTTAAAAAATATTTTTTATTGTTCATGAGCAAAACATCTGCTTTCTCTTTCATATGGACATAATTGTTTGTAGGCCCTTGCATCCATGTTTCCACTTTCAGTTCAGCGTGCTCACTTGGGATATGATGATGCTCATAGACATTTGGTGCCGATAACATGAAATGGAAATAGTCTGGCAATTTGTTCTTCAGGTTAATTTCTATAATACATAGTGCATAATTAAGCTGAATAATTTATGGCCTGAAAAAACCTAACAATTGTATCCTGGCAAGACCCCAGTAACAGGACAACTTGCAGGGAAAGACTGGAAAATGAAACATACATTTTTTTCCCCTTGTAGAATGCTGTGGAATTCACACCTTTTCTTTAAGTATCTGCCAGTAATCTGTGCTTTGGGATTTCTAGTATAAATAGGCTCAACTGTAGATCTGAGACAATATCTTGTTTGTCTGGAATGTTGGTAACATTAAGACTTGAATGATTAATGTCCTCAACATTAGGAACAGTCTAAATGGTACACTGGGAGAATAGCTGTGCCTAGGGGTTTGTTTTTGTTGGCTATGATTTGTAGAAGGTTTTTTTCCACTGACTTTTTTCTTCCAAAAACCTCTTTTGGAATTTCTTACATTTTTAAAGAACACATTGGGGAAATACAACTGAACTGTCTGCCTAAGTGAAGAAGCCACAGACTGTGTAATTCAGACATCATGGCAAACTATTTACTGTACATAATTGGAAAAGGAACATCTGAATTGACAAACCATAAGTTGCAATTGTCTTATCAAATAAAAAAGACTATTAGTTGTCCTGAGTATGGTTTAGTATAATGTTTGGATTCATAATCTGTTGTTAAACTCACCACCTCTCTTCCAGCTGAGTGTTGACAAGACAGAACATGAAAAGTGTGATTTGTTACATGTTTGGGAGCTCAAACCAAAACATGAACTAAACATGAGTTGTAGTTTGGTGGAATATCTAAACTGAATCTGCAGCACTATCAACTACAGGTAGTTCTAAAAGGCTGAAAATTTGACTGGTGCTAATTGTTAAGCAAGTATTCTGAGACTGAAGAAACTGAGGCACAGCCTAGTAGAGTGGTGATCTTTAGTCCGTGGATCATGGATCCTCACCATGCTGATTGTGCAGCTGCTATTTAGGTACCATTTTGGGTGCTTTTAGAAAGACTAGCATAGACAGCAAGGGTACCATACCTCCTGTGACTCTGAGTACGCATATTAAGAGGAGTCCCATGCTGATATCGGTGGAATCCAGGTCTAGAAAGGCTGAAGACCACCAGGACAGAGCAAGATGGGATTCGTAGGTACAGACAGGAGCTCTCAGATGTTTTGCGGCTGTATAATGGCCAGGTTGGAGGAGCAGGCAATCCACAGTCCTAAATGCAATAGTAAAGTTGTCCAGTGCCATAATGACTTTATGATCATGCTTGAATAGTTTCAGAGTGAGGGAAAACCACTAATGGGTGTGTTTAGGGAGGGATTTGACAACCACAGATGTCCACCTTCATATTGGAAGAAATCTATTATATTATACAACATCATTAATTTACATAAAGTCAGAAGTTGGAAAACAAATTATTACACAGAGAGATCTAAAGAAATGAATAGGAATGATCAGGTTTTCCTTGTTCTGTTCACACTGATATAAGCAGAATAAGAGGGATAGGCAGGCAGCAGCTGGAGGAAGAAAATTGAGTAGGCAAATGCTATACTTTACGAATATCTATTGCCTCTTTTAATTATATTTCTGGCCTGGATCCCATAGTATATTTCCATGAATTTGGTTGGGAAGCTAATGGCCACTTTATTTAACTGACATTGTAACAGCAAGGGCAAACATTGAACAGCGGCATGGTCAAGGCCTGGGGTCGCAAAGCCCCCTACCCTTGCCATATAACAGGCAAGGCACACTGCTCCTGGGTGTAGTCAACTGCAGTTGGCTCACACCCAGCTGGCCCAGAAAGGGGATATGCTGTGAAGACCCTTCCCACACAGCTACATGGCCTGTGTGGAGGATCCCTCCTGGCAATCCCAAAAGGCAGTCTGCCAACCTCCTCCCTGGCCGCACAGCCGCAAGGAGGATCCTGACAGGCCCCTATACCCCAAAAGGGTTGCTGATTGGTGCTTACCAAGCCACAAAACTTTCCTTTGAAATATAACCCAGCCACCACAAGGGCCAAGCCTCTGCTTAGGCCCTTGCGCCATTCAAATACCTAAAACTACTTGAAGCTCTTGCTGCAAAGTCTGCAGAAAAATATCATTTCCTCTTTCTGAAAGGTGAACACCATCGACTCTGTGGGCAATCCACCCGAAATTGGGGATGTGGCAAACAGTGACCGAACCCAACTTCCAACATGTTCCTGATCCCCCTATTTGCCTTGTGCTGGACCCTTTCAATCACTCTAGGATCCAAGGTGCCTCACCACATCAGGCAAGGATTCATGGCAGACCAGACAATTACTGTGTCCGGCCACTGGAGCTGAATGGTTCTAAAATCATCATGGGCCTGCAAAATTAGAGCCTTTCTTTTGATAAGCCCCAAATTATTGCCACCCAGATGAATCACCAGTACATCAGGTGGAGAACCAGTGCCCCCTCCAAACAGGAGGTGGAGGAGACCCAACCAGCATAAGCCGCACCGTCCCCTCCATTCCACCATGGCCCATCGACTAAGGCCCAGCTGAGAGCCGATGGCCAATCTATTAGCTCGATTTTCTGGCTGCAGCATTAGTTGTGGAGGTACTGTTCTACTGATGGGTTGCGTTCAGACTGATATAGGCACATTTCACAAATGGATTAAATGAGCCCGGTCACACAGCCACATCTGTCAGGCGTTCCCTGGGAGTACTCACCCTGTCAGAGGATGACTTGGAGTTGGGTTAAAAAGCCACCACTTCCAAAGTGGTGTTTTTGTTGCCCTTTGCATTCATTGTGCATGGCCAGATGTCTGAACACAGGGGAGCACGCGCAGAATGGATTTGGCAGTCTGAATATGCAGATCCATTCTGCCACCAGGGAGGTGTTTTTTAAAAAATTGCCTACATGTGCTCACATGTGCTCCTATGCGCGAGCATCAATTTTGGAATTTTTTTGCCAGTGCAGTCCGTAGCTGAAGCACTGCAATAATGTGGATGCTTTACCATGGGATGTCTCCATGGGTAACCCACAGCAGGGTGTGCTGTGTGGTTGATATGCTCAACAACACTTTAAACCAGTTCAATTAGAGGCAGCACCATATCACACCAAGCCGCTAGTGTGGACAGGACCATGGAAGTGCCTTCTGTTTGTGGAGGCATGCTGTGGAATCAAAGCAATTATTTGTTGTTTTTGGTTTGGGGTGGTGTTTGTGTGTGCATGTGTAGCAGGGATGCTTTAATTGCTCTGGCCTTGCTGTTTTGGTAAGAGAAAATTACGGCCGGAGGGAGCCCCTCTCTCTCCCCTCCCCTCCTCCCAGCCTCAGCCTAGAGACAATGTGATCCCAACCCCGCTTTGCACTAGCAGTGGCAAAGCTGGCATGCCCCTTGCCCAGCTGCTGCTTTTTGGGGTGAGAGGTCTGGTCGATTCCAGTCCCTTTGCAACCATTCAGAGGGGCGGGGGGGGCAGGGGCTTCTCTACGCAGAGAGAGACCTCCTTGTCCTTTGGCTGAGACGATTTGCAGGAGATCGGGGGAGCCCTAAGACTAAACTCCCCTCCCTATCCCTCTGTCTTGGGCCGGGAGATGGGAGACTTCCACATGGATGGAATCCTATTGCGAGAGGTACAGGAGATGCTGACGCTCTAACTCCAGTCAAATCCCCTTGATCTACATATCTTTGTCCTGATTCAATACATGCTTTCAGTTCATAGCCTGGCAGGAGAGAAACAGGATTTTTCATTAACTTCATGACTGTTTCAGAGCTGGAGAAAAAACTATGTTATTTAAAAAAAACACACACACACACTGTGGTTAAACGGTCCCTAAGCATTTGGCAGTATGTGTTCCTTGAGCTGGACAAAGGTATATGTGTTATAAAAGGCCATAGCCAGGCCACTTAGCACATGCAGAGTATAGTTCTCTGAGCTGGAAAAAGTGTCTTTTTAAAAAGCCTTTTGGCCAGTTTCCTCTGAGCCATTCCATGGAGCTGCTAGGCATGTTCTCTCTAAGCTGAGTTAGTGTGAGCTAGTGTCAGGCTCAATAGCAAGTAAGTCCAGGCATTCTTCTTCCAGAGAAATGCTTTATTGAAATACAAGAATGATGCCCACAGTAATAGCACTATTGTCAGGAATGCCTGGTCAGACAGGCCTACATGTTATTATAGTGTGATGCAAAGCCAAACTAGCAAATGAACTTTTAGTGCAGACGCAGGAAAACTCCCGATGGGGGATTACTTAATGACCGGGAGAACTGCCCCCCCTTCACCACCTAGTCACGTAGGACTGGAAAATTCCTCTGAGCTGAGAAACAATCCCAAGCCTCTTGCCAAGGCCATCCCGATAACGGGTAGTGCAGAAGCAGTCTCCCACAGTTGCAGCTGGCGAGCTAGGAATAAGCATCACAGCAAGAAGCGATAGAAAAACAATGCATACAGTGTGCTGGCAAAATGAAATGAAAATGGCTGCCCTCTGACATTCTGCCCCCTGAAAGGCCCCCACACACACACTTCTCATGGTTGGACGAAGTCTGGACCTCCCAGTTTAGCTGGGAACTGGCGATGGAATCTGCGAATAAGATAGGGTGCATTAATATCGGTCACTTTCACCCATTCTTTATGTTGCAGTCTGAAATGCACCCATTCCACCAGATAGTGCAATTGCCCCCGCACAAGTTTCGAGTCCAAAATTTCTGCAAGTTCATAATGGTAAGAGCTGTCAACAATCGGGGGGGCGGTACTGGAGGATCAGGACACCATCTGTTCGGGGTGTGTCCAGGTTTCAGGAGGCTGTAATGGAAAGTAGGATGAATATATTTAAGGGACTTGGGCAAGTCCAACTCTACAGTCAATGGATTAATGCGTCTGTGAACTTTGAAAGGCTCAATGTACTTCCAAGCTAGCTTTTTGGATTGTTGGGGGAGCCGTAAGTTTTTCGTAGAGACATAGACCTCGTCTCCAGGCTGAAGATCCCAACCCACCGCCCTTTTCTTATCAGCCTGGGCTTTGTAAGCAGCCTTTGCCGCTTCGAGTGCCTCGCAAATGCATGGCCAAGAGTCATTGAGGGTTTGGCACCAGTCCGCTGACTCTCCTCCCGCACCGGTTGCCGCGTTAAGGAAAGTTAAAGGGGGGCTATCATAACCTAACACTGCTTTAAAAGGGGAAACTCCAGTAGAAGAATGCCACACATTATTGTACGCAAACTCAGCTAATGGTAAAAGGTCGACCCAGTCAGTTTGTTGGAAGTTGGTGAAACAGTGCAAGTACTGTTCCAGCGTCTGGTTAATGCGTTCTGTTTGGCCATCAGTTTCCGGGTGGTAAGCACTACTCAGAGCTCTTTCAATGCCCATCAGGGACATCAATTCAGTCCAAAACTTAGAAACGAACTGAGTGCCGTGGTCCGTTATAATCTTAGTTGGCAGCGTGTGCAGTCTCACAATGTGTTGCAAAAAAGCCTTGGCCAGCACTTTAGCTGTGGGCAGCCCTGAGAACAGGATGAAATGGGCTTGCTTGGAAAACAAGTCCACTACCACCCAAATTACATTTGCTTACTTGGGGGCAGATCAGTAATAAAATCCACTGATATCACTTCCCAGGGTCTTTGGGGTGTTGGCAAAGGTTGCAGCAACCTTGGGGTTTTTCCCCCCTTGTGATTTACACATGCTACAAGTCTGGCACGACTGTATGAAGGTAGACAAATCCTTTCGCATCTGCCTCCACCAGAAACTCCACTGCAAAAGGTGTAAAGATTTTACAAAGCCAAAGTGCCCCGCTGGTTTGGAGCCATGGACCAATTGCAACACCTCCCTCCTTATAGTCTCTGGCACAAATAGTTTTCCTCCTTTGTACCAACACCCGTTCTCACGCTGTTCCCATAACCCCTGGGATTGCAAGTCTCATACTTCTGCCTCAGTTATCGCCTCTGCGAACTTTTTCTCCCAAGGGGCCCCATGGCTTGGCAGGGGCACTTCCTGGGTGCTCCGCTTGTGAGTTACCACTACCCTGCTTAGTTGAGAGGGGGTGAAAAAGGACTCCTTAACTTCGACCCTTTTGCTATCGTGCTGAGGAAGGCGATAAAGGGCATCCGCCAGGGGGTTTGAATGTCCCGGAAAATAATGGAGGGTGAATTGGAATTTTGAGAAGAATTCGGCCCATCGAAATTGCTTGGCATTAAGGTTGCGGGGCTTACGTAAGACTTCAAGGTTTTTGTGATCAGTCCAAACCTCGAAGGGAACCCGTGCCCCTTCCAACCAGTGCCTCCAGGTCGCTAGAGCTAGGCGGATCGCTAATGCTTCTTTATCCCACACGGGCCAGAATCTCTCTGTTTCATTAAATTTGTGAGACACGCATGCTAAAGGATGCAGCCGCCTATCAGAACCTTCCTGTAGGATCGCCCCCCCCCCATGGCCATGTCGGAAGCGTTGACTTGCACCACGAATTTCTTTGTTTCGTCAGGCTGGGCTAGTACAGGCTCTGTGGTGAATAGTCGTTTTAACTGCTCAAACGCTTCCTGGCACTTGGGTGTCCATTCTAGTTTAGCCCCAGGTTGAAGGGCCCCCGCTCCCTTCTCTTTCATTTTGAGGAAGTCTGTGAGCGGCAAGCTCACTTGGGTGAAATGGGGCAAAAAATGGCGGTAGAAGTTCGCAAATCCGATGAAACTCTGGAGTTGCCTTCGGGTTTTGGGGGGTTCCCAGTTCAGTACATCTTGTACTTTTTTGGGATCCATTTCTATACCCTTGGATGATATACAGTATCCCAGGAAGTCAATGCATGTCTGATGGAACTCGCACTTAGACAATTTGACAAACAGTTTGTGTTTAAGGAGCTTCTGAAGCACTTCTCGCACTAATTTAACATGGGAGTCCAGGTCAGGAGAGTACAGTAAAATATCATCCAAGTAAACAACCCCCCCTTGAATAGATGGGGGTGTAGAACTTCATTAATTAGGTTCATGAATACTCCCAGGGCTCCCTGGAGCCCGAATGGCATAACCCGATATTCAAACTGTCCCAATGGAGTATTGAACACAGTCTTATATTCATCTCCCTGCCTGATGCACACACGAAAGTAGGCATCCCTCAGGTCTAACTTTGAGAAGATTTTGCCTTTGGCTACTTCTGCAAGCAGATCTTTAATCAGGGGCATGGAGTATGCATTGGTAGCAGACATTGCATTCAGACCCCGGTAGTCCGTACAAAGTCTGAGCCCCCCCGTCTTTCTTTTTACAGAACAAAACCAGTGCAGCGAATGGGGAGGAAGCCAGCCGGATGAAACTGCGGGCTAAGTTCTTGTCAGTAAACTTCCACAACTCCTCTTTCTCTGCTGGGCTCATGGCATAAATCTTGCCTTTAGGCATTTTATGGCCCAGGAGCAGTTCAATCGCACAGTCTGAGTTGCGGTGAGGGGGGAGCTTGTTGGCTTTCTCCTCCTCAAAAACCCGGGATAGGTCACTATACTCCTCTGGAATTAGTGCCAACTCTTCAGATGCTAGACAAGCCCTCAGGGGCTCACCATCAGGTGGATTACCCCAGGCCGGGTCCCACTTGTGCTCTGTACATCTGGGAGAAATAAATTGAACAATTCCTTCTTCCCACAAGATGTAAGGGTCATGCCCATGGAGCCAGGGGCTACCCAGAAGGAGTGGGAACTTGGCCCCTGGTGCCACTACAAACGATCGATGTTCCCAATGGTCACCAGCCCCAACCCGCAAAGGCACAGTCTCAAACTGACAGGGTTCTTTCATGGGCGACCCATCCATCTGAGTAAAAACAATGGGTTCTTGTAAGCGGACTACTGCCACATCCAGCCCCAACACCAGGGAAGGATTTATGAGGTCCCTCCCACACCCAGAGTCTATGAGGCCTCGAACCCTGATGTGGGTCATCATGGCCGGATTCATAATGATTACAGTCACGAAAAAGAGGGATGGGTAGTTGCTCACCACTTTCGGCGCTTCAGTAGATGGCTCCTGTTGTGCCGCGCCACTTACAACAGGACCTGCTCATTTCCCGGCAGTTCAGCTATCTCCTCCTTGCTCAACTGTAGCTCCACAAGTTCTGGGTGAACATACAAGGCTCATGGGTTTCATGGTTTGGTGGTGTCCCGTTTCAACGGGGTTCCTGTGCGTTGCTTGTTCTCCTCTCGGGGTGTAGGCTTTCCGGCGTCCTCTCTGGGGCAGGAGGCGGTGAAGTGCCCCTTCTCTCCACATTTCAGGCAGAGCCCCTGCCTCATCTGCTGGTCCCTGAGGTTGGGTACCGACGGGGATGGCTTGAGTTTTTGATGGGGAGAAGTGTAAGGGCGACCGGTGCTCAGTGAGATGTCTAACTTCATGGTACGCAGTCGACTTTCGGCCCTCTCTGCCTCCTCCATCCACCCTTGCAATGTTCTGGGCTCCTTGGAACTCAGGACGTTATTGTGAACATCCACTGAGAGTCCCATTCTGTACTGTTGAGCCAGTACGGGGTCTGTCCAGTTGCGGATTTTGGCCGCATGCTTCTGGAATTCCGTAGAGTACTCTTGGATGGAGAGTTTGCCTTGCCTGAAGGAAGGCCTCTGCCTTCCGTGCTGCTGTTGGGTCTTCAAACCGATTTCTCAATGCCCACATGAAGGCATCCACACTCCCTAATTCCACAGCCTCTAGGTCATGTAGCGCCACATACCAGCTGGTAGCTATGCCTCGTAAACGAGAGGCAGTGAAATCCACTTGCTGCTCGTCATCTTGGAAAAGGTGGCCCCAATGTTGAACGAACTTTCCCACCTGCAAGATGAAAAAGAACAGGCTTTCCGGGTCCCCGTCAAAAGTAATGCCCAACAGGTCCTTTGGTCGTGGCATTACTTGGGGAGCTGCCGACACCTGCGGGGGAGCCGCCAGCACCGGCGCTGGAAGCGGCCTCGGACCCGGAGGGAGCGGTTGAGGCTGGGGAGCCGGTACTACAGGTGGCCCACTGGGCGGGGGTTGCCAGGCGGTGGCTGTCCCGGAGGTACTGGAACCGGCACGGGGACAGGGACCGGCACTGGGACAGGCACAGGCAGCAACATCGGAGCTGGCACTGGGGGTGGGATTGGCCCTGGCCCAGGAGGCATCTGTTGTCCCGCCATGTGGGTGCGAATCGCCTGATCCATCATATTCGGCAAGTTCTGCAACAAGTGTCCCATATCTCGCATAATTCTGCAGCAGTCCTCTTCCAGCGTGTCTATACGCGTATTGGCATCTTTAGTAGGGCTTGGCCGTACCGGGCCCTGGCGAGTTCAATTCGGGGTGATCCCAAAGCTCAGGCGGGGATCAAACAGGCTATCCTGACTCTAGCTACCCAGCAGCATCCAGGTGGTCTGTGTAGAATCCCTTAGGTTCTTCATCCAGTCCTGGGGCTTCCGTTGGGTGACCCACATGTCCCACAGGGATGGTACAAAGGAATACTGGGTCCATGGGATGGCCCCTCCATCTCTCGGTGTGGTCCCGGCTGGGCTGTAGATCGGTGGGGCCATGGTTGATGCAGGAATGCCGGCAGTCGTGGAGGGAGAGGTTGGAGGTGTCGTAGTGACAGGAGTCCTGGTGACAGGAATCGTTGTGACTGGAACTAGTGTAATGGGGACCGTCATAACGGGGATTGCTGTTACGGGGACCGTGGTAATGGGAGTCGTGGTGACTGGGGCTGTTACGGGTACCCCACCTCCTCCGGCGCTGCTCATCTTGGTTGGAGAGAATCGTGACCTGTAGGAGTTTTAAATGATTCCTGACAATTTCTGTCAGGCTCAATAGCAAGTAAGTCCAGGCATTCTTCTTCCAGATAAATGCTTTATTGAAATACAAGAATGATGCCCACAGTAATAGCACTATGATGCCCACAGTAATAGCACTATTGTCAGGAATGCCTGGTCAGACAGGCCTACATGTTATTATAGTGTGATGCAAAGTCAAACTAGCAAATGAACTTTTAGCGCGCGTGCGGGAAAACTCCCGATGGGGGATTACTTAATGACCGGGAGAACTGCCCCCCCTTCACCACCTAGTCATGTAGGACTGGAAAATTCCCCTGAGCTGAGAAACAATCCCAAGCCTCTTGCCAAGGCCATCCCGATAACGGGTAGTGCAGAAGCAGTCTCCCACAGTTGCAGCTGGCGAGCTAGGAATAAGCGTCACAGCAAGAAGCGATACAAAAACAATGCATACAATGTGCTGGCAAAATGAAATGAAAATGGCTTCCCTCTGACAGCTAGCTCACAGTTTTTCAGGCTCCGGCTCACATATTTTTTTCTTAACTCAGGAAGGAAACTAATTTATGCAGCAGCCAAATCGCTCACTCACAACTTTAATGCCAGTATCTCACAAAGTAGAATGTTAAGACTCCACGAGTTAGAGGAAGATTTGGTTACTTTTATACAGGGCACAGTACCCCAGAGAGCAAATGGCATCACCTGGAATAAAACCTGCCATCAGGAAAAGGGTTAAATTGTTTCTTGACCAGCACCACAGCCCCTATCTGAATCACATCTTTTTTTAAAAAAATTGTTTGTATTTTTCATATGTGCATGTGTGCGCACACGTGTATGAGTGTGTACCTGGAAGTCATGGCAACCTCTGGTGACTGACCCCTACTGGGGACCTGGAGGATGTTCAGAGAGGTGGCTGAATAAAGCCCGCCCCTGGCTCCAAACTGCTGGTATTCCAAGGAGGTTTCTCATCCAGGTATCTGCCAGAATCAACCCTGCTTAGCTGCCAAGATCTGCCGAGATCAGGCTTGCCTGGGTTATCCAGGTCAGGGCCTGAATCAGATCTTTCAGTGGCTACTATTCATAAAAATATGAAGAGAGCATGAATCTCTAATATCTCAATTAATCTGGCCCTAACTTTCTTTTAAATGCATGCAACCCACCTTATTTTTTTTAAAAAACACACACACTATGAATTGGAAGATTACGATTTAGGCACATTTTGTACCCCAGATTTCCAGTCCTACCTATCAGTCTGAAGGTGATTTTTTTCCCTTCTCTCTGTTGTTGAAAGTAGATTATAAATGTTCAGTTTATGAATTACCATTTGGTAAACATGCCACTATGTTCTTGGAACTTCAGATTGGCCCAGTCATGAGGAATAAGGGTTCTGTTTCTTTGCCATATGGAAACAATTGACTAATCTATTTTGACTCACCATTTTTTAAATTTAAAATCGGCTGTTTAGTTACGTAACCCCCCTGCATCCTTTATTGTTGAAGCTGAAAATGAAACTTTATGCATTCAAACAGGGTATTTGTGATACCCAGCAATTTTGTCTGCCCCAACAAATAATAGCTTGCATTCAAATATTACATCACTTTCCTTTAAATCTGTGCATTTCTGTTGCAATTAGGTCTATGGATCTGCTCTCATCACTGTATCCTACTTTGAAAATGTTCTTCTCTTTGCAATGTATGTAAAATGCTTCATGAATAATTTTTTAATTCTATAACTTGGTGTTGCCATCCTAGCAGTGTAGATACTTGGAAACAACCCGAAGGGTTTTCTTCCTATACAAAAAGATTGAATTTAAACTGAATTTTCAATGAGTAACAGCAACCCCCGCAGGTTGTAAATGGAGGGGAGATAGAAAGGGAACAGGTTTGTCAGGAAAGAGTGTTTTGCAATTCAATGAATCCCAACAGATGTACTGGACAAGTGAGGGGGCTTGGTGGTTTTGGAGAGAGGAAAAAAAGAATGAACACAGCTTGAGTTTGGTACTGAAATGGACATTTGGCATTTAGCTGAATAGCTAATAAGGTGCTGTGTCAAAGGCTCTTTATAGTTTACAGTTCTGTAAGTTTTCTGAGAGTGAGCCTGGACTTGCACTGCTGAGGGGCTGGGCATTTAAATATGGGTAGAGAAGCAAGACTGGCATAGGGCAACAAGACAAGGCATAATGAAACCTAGCTCCAGTCTCAGATTCCACAGAAGGTTTCCCTCTGGGCAAACATTTCAGCTCTTCCTCTAACATCTCAGCTTAAACATATGGGTGTCTGTGCAGTCTCCAAGAGAGGATGACAGGTTTCCATGACCTCCCATGCACTTGGAAACAGAAAGTATGAACTACTGTGATTCATACATTCTTTTTGTAGGTTGTCGCAAGTAGAGGTTTAATGAAAGGGGAAGCATGGTGCAGTGGGCTTGGGCATCAAAAGTCCAAGTTCAGTTCCTTGTTCAGCTGTAAAGTTTACTTGGAGGCTTTGGCACAATACTTTATCAGCTATAGAATCCTGGATTGCTGTGATCCTTTCACATGCCACTTTTATTTATTTATTTATTTATTTATGTGCAGGATTGCGCATCCTGGTTGTTTATTAATCATATACTTGGGGACTCGCTCTACCAAATGAAAGTTTTGAAACTGCCAACAGCTTAGAAGAAACAAGGAATACAAAGAGCCACGTACTGCTCAGTGGAAACCCAGTGAGATGAATCTCACTGGCAGGAATGAATCTGTGCCTTCCCATATCAGCGTTGTATTCAAATCTGCTGAACCGCAGTTACATCCGGCATCTCTTCCTGCTATATTGGATGCTGTCTTTGTAGCTATTATTCTCCAGCAATTTGGCTTAGGATCTCGAGGGAACTTAAAGTATACCACCACTGACCCTCCTTTAAGTCCAAAAAGTGCAGCAGCTGCTGCTAAAGAGGAACAGAATCAGCCGTGATGAAGAACTGTCAATGTGGTTTCTGGTTATGAGCGCACAGTTCCCCTTCTCTTGACTGAAACTTCTCTGCAGATTGGATATTGACTTTTTTGTCCTGTTAGCTGGTGGAACTGATGAATCAGGCAGTTCTTGCCTACCAGCCAACTTTGACTTCGGTTCTGGCACAAAAGACCAGGGTTTTTCCCCCCTGCTGTCCTGTCAGTTCTCTGTTTTTCTTTTGGCACTTCATGCTGCTTGCACCTTCCCCCATGGGAGTTCCTGCTCTGCTCAGATATGTTTTCTTGTTTTAAATTGTTGTTTCTGGAGGCCTGGCATTTGTCTTCACTGATCTGGAGCTTTTTGAGTCTGGCTTGCACTTCCTTTGAGCTTTCCAAATCCTTTCCACATGTCAGTTGTAGATGTTTGTGTGATTAATGTTGAGGATCACATTGTCTTTTCCTGGTTTTCTCTTAGAATGATAGTTTGTGTTTTGCAGGACTATTATTATTTGTTTCATTCCAACGGGATGGGATGTCTGTACTTAAAAAGCCACTGAGGTTAACACACACACACATTTCCTTTGTATATTCCGAGGCTAGATTTGCTTGGTAAATATTTTTAATGAAAAACTCATAACTGTAATTTTCAAAATATCTGTTGTTGTTGTTTTTAAGGGGAAAGGGGAAAGAGCCACATTTTTTATTACCTGTTAGCTTTATTTTGGAGAAATCCTGAAAGTGAATACTAATTCCTTTAATAATTCAGATTGCACATCTTCCGAACGTAATGTTTTTTCTGAAGACCATTCCAAAATAATGCCTGTTGAGCAGTATGCTTGCAAAAACATTATTATATTAGACATTGAAAATGGGTATGCTAGACCCCTGCCAACTCTCTTTCTCATAGATCGTTCCTGAAGAATCCACATAGATTTTCATTTCCAACGTTTATTATTTCTTTATGGGAATCATTTCAAAATTCATTTCTGTGGCCTGTTGTATTCTATAGAAGAAAAGTGCTCAGAAATCCCTGAATTAATGAATATCCATGAAATTCCACTTTGAGGCTCTACACTTACTCTAATTTGGGCACTTCAGTTTTATGGAAATAGAACGAGCTCCTTCTTGTCTGTTCACTCAGTCCTCACTCTCCCTTCCCCCCATTGCCGTTCATCACTTTGTTCTGTATTTAATACTAGCCTGATACCCGTGCTTTGCTACAGTATTTAAGTTTCATAAATCCAGTTATAATACTGATGATGTGAAATTTGAAATGTGACATATGTTGTAGGAATTCTAACAGAGAAGATTGTAGTGTAAGAAATGAAGTGAGACATATGTCCTTTTTTCTGACTGAAGGACCTCTCTCTAGACCATGTTGGTGGTTCTGCACTCAGGTGCTAGGATCACCAGGCTGCTTGATGAGCTACTCTGGAGCAGGCCACATAGAACTGTCAATTTAAGAAGCAGCCATCATTTAAGAAGCAGGGGTCATGTTTCTCAGAAATCTCTTCATGGAGGGGGGGTTTGACATCATGGTAGGAATGCACTCCCCTTATTTTGGGTTTCTTGGTGCAGGGGTTTGGCCTGGGCATTGAATTTGGAGGGAGGGCATATCCACTTTTTTTTTTTTCAAAAATGCTTCTCATTTTAGAACTGGGACATAACTACATACTCAAAACACCATCCAAGCAATCAGATATTAAGCAAGTTCATATGAACTAGTTTTCTAGAATCCACATTGTGAGAAGTTAAATAATCTAATAAAGGAAAACAGTTTTCTACAAATGTGATGTATATTTCTATTGTGGGTGTGAGTGTGGCTAAGCTGGGCCAGCAGCACCGCTAAGGTGATCCTGCTGGAGTGGCATCCCTGATGGATTAAAGTACCCTGGTCCTGCTCTTACACCTGACAGGCATCAGCCTGTCTGGTGTTGGGGGGGGATTATGTTTAAAGGCATCATGGAGGCTGGGCCAGCAGCAGGGCTAAGTCAATCCTGCTGAACAAACCTCAGTGGCTGTAAGCATCCCACCTCCTCTCCTACACCTGATAGGCAGTTGCCTGTCCAATGTGGGAGGGAGGAGGAGTATTAGAAGCCACTGTGGAGGCAGGGCTGGCAGGATCACTAAGGCATTACTGCTGGGGCAGGCTCCCTCGTGGCTTTAAGCACCTCACAACCACTGCTGACCTGACAGACAACTGCCTGTTAGGTGTATGAGGTGGGGGGAGTTGTTGGAAGCCATCAAAGAGGCTGAGCCAGCAGCATTACTGCACCTCACAGGTGGTTGTTGGCCATTCCTGATTTCATCAGCTGTCATGAGTTCTCTGCAGTCTACTGCAACTGTTTTTTTAACCTTAGAACACTGAGCTCTGCAGCTGACCAATCAGAGAGTGGGGGGGTGCAAGGAGGCAGTAGCCTAGCAGCCACATAGGAATCAATGGGGGGAGCACATTTTATCCCTTTTGACCCCGTTAGGGGTCGAATATCTAAAAATTCCTTCTTAGCAAGCTCCTACACCATGGTAGGAGCACTCTCCCTGAATTTGGTATCTCTAGGTCCAGCAGTTTGGCCTGGGCATTGATTTTACAGTGAGGGGACTTTCTTTTATATATATAGAAGATGGGACCAGATGACCTGTGTACCATCTGCCAGTCTGCATGAATATTGAATTAGTGTTCTCTAATAGCTAGTAGAGTATTGGTTGCTACTGAAGGTGCAAGTACTCCAGTGTATGCTGTTCTAGGGAGTTCAGTAATTGGGATTATTGATTGTAGAGTTTAAGCACACAAAAAAAGATCTGTGTCTCAAAGTAATTATTGATGCAGGAAGGCATCATAGAAGTGGACATCAAAGCTAAGGTCAACAGAAAGGGAGGGGGGTTAAAATTTATTTCTTAATGAAATTAATTTTAATGAAGGATTCTTGCAATCATAAGTTTTGGGTTATGCACCATTTAATGCACCATTTAATAAGTAAATAAAACCATGTGATGAAAGTAGAAATGTCAGCAACAGTCTAAACTGTGGGTTACTCTCCCAGCCCAGTTTCGAATTATGCATTGTAATTGTTACCTACAAAGTGGCAGGTTTGGTTGCTTCCTTGCAACTGCAAAAATAATGTGTGTATATTTGGCATTGAACTTGGCTTCTTATAATTCCAGGTTCAGTGATAACATGTGGAAAGTTTGAAGAAAAGTAGTGTGCGTTAAGAACAAATGGAAAATGCTGATTTGCTCTCAATTCAGATGGGCAGGGCTTAATGGGCAGCCATAAAGGGAGTACTGAGAAGCTTTTCCCATCCTTGAAACAGTAATAGTGTTTATACTTTATCATGAATCATTCATATCAGACTCTCAGTAAACCTTAACATGGGGTAGTTCCAGTGGTTCTCAAACTGCAGGTCAAGGCCCAAAAGTGACTTTCTCGCAAATAGTTCAGAAGGGCATGCTCAATGCCAAATTCGGTTTTGCCTCTGCAAAATGGCCATGGAGTCACTAGCACATGTACAGGTTGCAAAAAACAAAATAATATTCACCTTTACACCTCTGCAGGCTCACATATATATCTCCTGCTGGGTCTTAGGTATCAGTGTATGGCTTTAATTAATGACATCTGGAAGCAAAGTACTGACAAACCATGCAGTGCAGGTTGCAAATGACATTAAGAGAGAAATAGTGCTTCTGGCAAAAATGAGCCTGTGCAAAAAGTTTCCCCTTTGTAATGTGTAATAAAACTAACCTAATATTCTGAAATTGTCATGTGTATGGAAATTCATGGATCAGTGACAACATGATGATGAGGAAGGCTTTACTGTATGTTACAGAGGAAGAAAGAAGGCAAGCTGGACACAAGCCTGCCATTTTCTATGGTACCAGTGTGCATCTCATATTGTGTAGTTCTGCCTTAAATATCAAATACCTAGCAGAAATGTAAAACTAGGATAACTCACTTTTTCTATATGCACCTGTTCTCATAGGGAGCCAACTGAACTTTTCATAGTTCAAGGTGGGCAGCTGTTGCTTCAGACCAACACAGCTGCCCGCCTTGATCTATGAAAACGTCAGTATTTTCTGACTGGGTAGCCTCTCCTAGAAGTGAATCTGTAAATGCTACTATCTCCAAAGGGGCTGTTTTTGTATTATGTATTTTGGCTATGCATAATGTATATTTTATCTTTAATTGTCAGGCACCACAGAGAAATGGCTGTATGGATTTGGGCACTGAGCATTCTGAGCTACTCCTGTGTTACCTGTGGACTAAGGCATAAGATATTTGATTCGTTCACGAGCAGGACAGAACTGAGCCATGTGGCAGTGAACTACGAGACGGGAACTGTTTATTTAGGAGCCGTGAATTTTCTGCATCAACTTACAAAAGACTTGAAGCCATATCCCTCAATAGGTGATGTAACAACTGGACCGTACAATGATAACAAAATGTGCACCCCTCCCATTGATGAAAGCCAGTGCACTGAAGCTAAGTTGACTGACAATTACAACAAGATTCTTTTGCTGGACATGCTGGAGAAAAAAATTATCGTTTGTGGGAGTTTGTTTAAAGGCATTTGTTCCATTAGGGAGCTTGAGAACATTTCAAACAGAACTTATTATGAGAATGGCAGTGGAGAAAAATCATTTGTTGCAAGTAATGATGAGAATGTAGCCACAGTGGGGCTCATCACTTCTTTGGAAAAAGGTAGAATGATGTTTGTGGGAAAGGGGAATGGGCTAAGTGACAATGGGATCATAATCAGCACCCGACAGCTTTTTAATGGGGAGGGGAGAGAGATTTTTGAACTATATGCAGATCCTGCAGTTATTAAATCAGCATACCCTTCCTCAAGCACACAAGAGTTTCTGTACATCTTCGAGGACAACCGATATGTGTACTTTATTTTCAATGAGCATTTGAAACAGCCACTTAAAAACCGGACAATCATTGCACGGCTCTGCAAGGAAGATGAACACTATCATTCCTACTTTGAAATGGACCTGGAATGTAAAGATGAGAGTGGGCCTTACAACCAATGTAATGCGGTCCATGCCGCTGTGCCTGGGCAGATTCTTTTGGACAGTATCACGCTGTCAAGCCAAGATGATGTCGCCCCATCAGAGAGAATACTGATTTCCCTTTTCCAAAGAATCAACAAAGATAAAAATTCCTTGGAATCTGCTTTGTGTATGTTTTCCTTGAGGCAGATCAATCAAAAAATGGAAGAAAAAAGGGAGAAATGCTACAAGAAGCAGGGACCGGGTGTTTTTTACAAACCGTTTGTAGCAGATAGTGTGTTATGTACTAGTAAAATTCATCAGGTAATGTGAAAATTTTGCTTTAAGAACAGGTTGAATTGTGCTTTGCAAACATAATTTCAGTCTATGAACCACAAGAATAAGACCTAATAACTTGAAGTTAAAATATTTCCATACAGGGCATGGCTACTTTTCTGGTTCCAAAATGACTACTTTATAGCATTCATGTTTCTTCTTTTCATCTATCAGTATCGTATCCTTATGTTCCTATCTTAAGAACCAGGTTTCAGTATACAAAAAATGTCATATTCATCTTTCTTGTGTTTGCTTTCAGAAGCAAAATACCAATTTATCATTTGGCTATTTAAAATGAGAAATGTCCAGTGTAAGTGAAGCATACTTAAGTCACATTGCAATTGATGGGTTTTAAAAGTGTTGCACTTTCACTGACTATATGTCCAGGTGTAATACATATCAGAAGGGAAAGACAGCATTACAGTTTTACATGATTGCCACTTCTGAACAGGACTTTATTTCAGCATGAAAGACGGGAGTTGTTCAGGACAAACCCGGCTGTTCCATTGCCCAGCCTTAGGGGGATTGCATTTCCTAACCCTGTTGTCCTTTTTTGAGCCAAATGCATAGAAAAGAGGCTGTGTAACTTGTTTCTTTTGGGCATTGTTATGTGGCCATCAGTAAATTATACCCCCAAAGAACTGATGTTTACAAGGGGGGGTGATCTATTGATTTTGCTGTTAGGATGATTTTCTTTTACCCTGCTCATAAATTGTATTTGGAAAAAATGTCAAATGAGTTTGTTCCCAGAAGAAAGTGTTCCAGATCAAATATAATGTTGTTGTTCAGATATTTATTTTTCACTTCCTTAGTACAGTGAAATACAATGCCTTCTACCACCACAAAAGTGTGTGGGGGGGGATTATTTTATCCCCAGATACATGGGAATTTGGCTTGGTGTATGACTATACCCTGGAATACAATATGTGTAAGGTTATTTTTTCACAGATTTGCCAAAGATGCTTATTAGCAGTTTTGTTTTTAACTCCTTTGGGGAGAAAAACTAAAATAGAAAACAAACCTATTTCTAGAGCCAGGCTCGGTTAAAGCAAAGGTTCCGTTGTCAGCATAACATGTCATACAAGAACATAAGCTGTACCAGACCCATACTGGCCTCTTTGGCTCACTTCTGTCTACTTTAACAAGAAGCCTCTAGGGTCTCCCACAATATAATGTCTTTCTGAAAACTTATTATCTGGGATGTTTTAACTTGAAGTACCTGGAATTGAACCTGCAACTTTCTACATGTCCTCTACCAGTGATGGTCCTTTCCAGCTTTTACATGCAGCTTCCATTGCTAAATGACTTTCATCTCAAACAAAGCCTAATTTATGTATGACCTTTAAAAACAAAACTGCTTAATACACTCATGGCTTGCTTTACTGAGCTCTACAGACAGGTTCCAATTGTCCTTTCTTCCATATTTTCTCAATTAGAGTAAATAGGAACACAACATGATTTTAGCAGTTAATCATATGCAGTTATGTTCTTGCCACTTAAAGATTATTTGAGGCAAATCATTCCAGAATTAAAAATATCTCTCAAGTTTTCAAAACAGCAGTGAGATCCAAACCTCTGCAGGGCTCCAGTGCAGATGCAAAGCTTCCGTGTGAACAAGGGCTTAGTATTTAGTGTTGGGCAGCTTTTCATATGAGGCACAGAAGGAAGGGGCACATGCAAAGTTTTTATTAATAGTGAAGTGCCTGGCTTACATGGAACCATCTGTGTGTGCACTGGAGAGACTCTACCTCAGATGTTCAATTTCCCTCCTTTTCCTCCTTCAATTTGATTATTTTAATCTGTCAAAATGATGAAATAGTCTGTGTCATGGTGAATTGGACCCTAAGTATTTGAAAAACAAGTTAGGAAAGAAATGGCAGGAGTTTAACTTCTTTATGAATTCAGCAAGATGTACAATACTCTTTAAATGGCCAACAGACGTAAGAGAGAGAGTGTGTGTGTGTGTGTGTGAGTGAGAGAGAGAGAGAGAGAGAGAGAGAGAGAGAGAGAGAGAGAGAGAGAGAGAGAGAGAGAGAGATTTGTTATCATCACTTCCAACTTATGGCGACTCTATGAATTAATGACCTCCCAAATGTCCTTCCTTTATTGAGTCAATCCATCTCATATTGGGTCTTCCTCTTTTCCTACTACATTCAGCTTTCCTTAGCATTATTGTCTTTTCCATTCTTGTATTCTCATTATAGTGCTTAATATAGGAACTGAGAATTTCAGGCATGTAGCTTTGCTAGAGCTCTGCATCAGTTGCAAACTGTGGGTCAGGATGAGGGCAGAGGTTTGCAGACTCTAATGACTTTGAGAAGGCTGAGACGACTTTGGGTTTACTAGAATGGAGCAACTGCCCTGCTTCCAACAACCAACAAATGGTTTGCGTGCTTCCCCTGGGTCCATACAGTCAAATCTTATCTCTGCCTACTTCAATTCTTCCAATTAAGGTTCCTTGAGTCTTACTCTCTCCTTCAGCAGCAGACAAGACCATTAGCTGAGGCCTTAGACTGGTGGACTCAAGATGTGAATGGAGTCTCTCTGTTAGAATCCCCACAGCACAGCTAACCGCACAGTTATAAAGTTTCTTGGAAAAGTGGTGTTTAGATTCTAAACTCGATTAATTTTCTAACCCCCAGATTGTGTATACATCTGTCTCACTCCCCAGACAGAGACCCCTTCACAAGAGATGCTTCTTCAATCTCTTTCATCATGACAGCAAACATGCCCTGACTGATTTCAGCTCCAACTAAAATCAGATATAGAACTAATAGCATATTAGATGCAGTGCTCAACGTAAAGCACGTTATTTTCAACACTGAGTAAATATTTTTTATTTTTCAATCGCCCACCCCTGAAATATATATATTTTCAGTGGGGTAGAATTTTCAGCAAACAGTACTCTGATTATTTCAGATTTCCATTAATTTTTTCCACTATCCTAAGGAGTGATTTTCTCAAATATGATCACAAGGTTCTACACTTACATTCCATACTTGATGTGTGCTTCCACTGAAATAAGTATCTTTTTATAGACCAAAGGATGCTTGTATCAGTGGCAATACAGCAGCAGCAGCCACTAGATAAGAAGCAGGGAAATTGCCCCACAGAGAGTCTTCACTACTTTGCTTCCATTTTCAGTAAGATGGGCCTGGCTGGATATATGGGCCCATATGATCCAAGATGGCAGTGCTCACAGAGTATGCTTTCAACAACTGGAATGCTTCTTGGACAGTGCCATTATAAAACATGATTTAATTGTTTGAAAAGGGTGGCAGAATTCTTGAAAGATGGGGGTGTGATTTCTACCAAGCCACAGGATCAGAGTTGGAAGCTGTCAGTCTTAACCTTTATTTTTGTTTCTTTACCTCATTTCTTAGGATCTTCTTAGCAAAACTTTTCCATGTGGCTCTGAACATTTGCCATACCCTCTGGGAAGCAAAGAGGGAATTACAACTGAACCTCTTTTGAAAAAGGAAGGTGTTAAGTTAACTGCTGTGACCTTTGCTGTAGAGAATGATCACACTGTGGCGTTTGTAGGAACTTCTGATGGCAGAATACTCAAGGTAATTTTTTTTAATGTTTAAAGGTTAGAGTATTTTCAGAATATAGAACGTTATGGTTGTAAAGAATCAGAACCCTGGCTGGGAATCCCCTCCCCCACAGCATTCTAGTTGGAGCACCAATCCTCCTGGAAGTCTTAGCAATAGCCACCTCCAAGACAGATGTTAATAAACTAGATTTAAAACAAACCATTTGAAGAGGGAATTCACAGGGGAGCATGTGAGCCCATGACATGTTTCTGATCTCTTAACTATAGTTTGAAGACTGGGAATGTTAGATTGGTGTCAAATCAAAAGTTACACAAAGCTATGGTAGAATGTCTCTAAGTTGATACCAAAGATTTGGGAGCCCAGGTTCTTAATAAGGACCTGAAACATAATGTGGAGACCAGAAACTCAAAACTATGCTGAGATTGCAAATGAATTTGGTAATACATTTGTAACTTGGGTGGATCCTGTCCTCCCACTCCACTGAATAAAGTTTGACACTTTTCTCCAGCTCAAGTGGCTGTTCCATTGGAGAAAGAGTCCTTGGAGGATGGTTGGATCTACACATGGGGAAAATGGTAGAACTATCTGCTTACAAGGCATGGGAAATAGAAACTGGGAATCTTGTTTGGATAACATTCTGAAAAACCAGTAATGTTACAAAGAACAGTGACTTTTCTCATTCAATACAAATCATTTCGAAAAATGGCTGGTTTTAAAATAAATATATCAGTTTCAAATTAACACTTCTTCGTTCCTGTTCAATATATAAGTAGCTAAAATGACACTTAATTACCTGTGTTTTCAGATATTTCTGGATAATCCAGCAAAGGAGTATGGTGGTGGAGTGCTTGAAAAAAACCAAGCTGTTAAGAAGGATCTTGTCCTTGATGTTCTCCAAGAGCACTTGTATGTGATGACTGCAAACAAGGTACAATTTTGTTTTTTATTTAGTTTTGTTTTGTTGTGAACAGTAATTAAGCTAATAGTATTAGCTTTCTGAATGTAGAATCATGGTCACCAATACATGGGCCAGGTCAGACTTCTCCAGGAAAGCTCACAGCTGGCATATCAGTTTAAGGCAGCATTCTAGAAGGACATAGCCAGAACACCTGGCTCTTCAGTGGTATTATTACCCCATTCAGCTCAAGTTATATACCAATATCCAGTGTTTATCCATTGTCCTGCACTGTAGGCACACTTCTCCCAATTCCAAAAGAAAAAAAAAAGAGTGTGGCAAATACACTGTATAGGAAAAAACTTTCCTGATTCATTCCTGCTAGGCCCAAATGGTCTAGCTGCTAACATATCCATGTGACTTTTGTCACCTGAGCAGATGGCCTGCACAGATACCAAGCTTGAGATCCATATCCTAGCCATTTTGGCACCTTTGCTGGGAAGAAACAGACATTCCAGCGTCTTCTCAGGCTGGGGGGACACAGATGTCCCATACATTTACACATCAAAGCTCAGCAGAAGTGACTTTAGTCGTGTCAGCAATGCCTGCACCTAGATAGTTGGACACACCTCTCCATCCTCTCGTGATTGGGTATATGGCCATATTCAATTATGACAGGAGAGGGAGGGGATTATGATCACCCTATGGGACGAGGGTCAGAGTTCTCTTGGACAGAGGGCCCCCTTCTGAGAGTTAGTCCTTGTTTGGATTACATACCTGCAACATTGAATTTTACTAGTGGGCAATAAGCTGGCCTTAACTGCCCACTGCAAGCATGTGGTTCATCCTTAAGATTCCCTGGACAATGGACTTTGAAGTACCTGGTAACTATGAATACTTCTCTGTATAGTTAGAGCTGAACAAGCTATAGATATTCTTTGTTTTCCTAACCTTGCAAGTCTGATTATATGCATGCTTTATACTAAATAAAGATAATATCAATTAATATTATCTGAGTTTGAGTCCTGTATTGCAACTGGGTTCTAAGCCTAGACCCTGTACCTAAGCTGTTCGCCTAGAAGTCTACCACTGTGTGTTAATTAATTGTTTGCAGCTCTAGCACAGAGCTGGTAAACTTGCTAAGTCCTCAAGATCAGGCAGGAGTTGAGATCTCTGTTCCTGAGTCTTTGGTGAGGGCACTGATGTAAGAGATTTTGGTGGCAGACTACTGATTAGCCAGGAGTGTGTGCAGACATACTCTTGGGTTTGTTTAAGCATATGGGATTTTGGTATCTCTCATTCCTGGAGGGGTGTGAGAGAGAAGTAAGATCCTGTACATGCTGACAGAGTATCAGGAATTGTACCTTTCTTATCCCCTGGACTGGGGGTGAGGGGGTGCAAAACCTGTACATACACTACAGTAGAATTATCTGCCATGGAGTAAGGCTCACCTGTCTTTCACTAGGATATTCCCTTTCTGATGCTGGCTGGTATCAGAGTCCTGTTAAGAGAAAATTGATTCTTTCTGGCAAAACTCTTACTCTGCAATATGTATTTTTTCCTTACCATGGCAGAATTATTTTAGTGAGAAGCAACATCAAAATACAAGAATAAATAAAATTATAGTTTTTTATCCTGAAGCTAACTATACGATGGAGAAGTTCACGAGAGTGATAGCAACTTGCCGACGATCAGTATGGTCTGATATTGGAACTCATGTTTTCTAAATCCTGTGTGCTGGACCACAGTGCTGTTGCCTGTAATTGTACAATTTGAGTTCTGCTTGTTCATCTGTAAATGTCAGTTACTACTTGAAGATGAGGCACTTCTTGCAACCAAAACTGTGGTAGCAGCAGCAAGTCCTGTTAGTAGGAAAGAGGACTGGGTAAAAAGACTATGGAGATGATGGGCAAACCGAGATTGCAAAGAGAGTCTTCCTGGTTCCTTCTCTAGCTTTTCTCTTTGTGTCTTCTTCTGTTGAATAAGCAAGAAGTGGGTTGCCTGGAGCAAATGTCTTTTGAAGTTCACTTCCCTCTTAACTGGTTCCCAGATACCATGCAGAGATCAGGAACCCCTGAAGCATCTGTCATTTCTGTATTATGTGATGCATAAGCGGATGTGTGGCAGCTCTAAAAGTTAGCATTATTCCTATTTGTAAATAAAATAGTACACATTAACCATTAAACTTCTTCGTGGTCTCTGTGCATCACACCTTTGGGATATAGTGCTCCCGTGTCGACCCTGATCGATACTTCTTAGAAAGCGAAAGGGATTTTCGCACCCGCTCCCCAGTCACATGCTGGCCCCACTGCGCATGACCAGGGAAGGGGCACAACAATCCCACCAGTTCTCTTCTTGCCATCGCGCTGGTAGGATCTTCTCCACTTCTGTCAGTAAATTTTTCTGGCTTTAGGGCCTTTTTCTTTTTCTTCTCTTCGGAGTTTTTTCTATTAACTGAAAGGGCAATATTTGTTACTTGTTTGGTTTTCTTCAGACTCTCTGGGGCCTCCCTGCTAGGCAGGCCCCTTCTCACCTTCCCCCCCTCTCCTGGCCTATGGCCAAGAGGTGGGGTTTCTTTAAACATTGCCTCAAATGCAGTAGTAAAATCGCCCCCTCCCCCCAACGGACACTAACTTTGCCTTTTGTGCCTTGGGGAATCGCACCGAGTGGACTCTTGTGCCCATAGCGTGAAGTTTTCAAAGCAGATGAGAAAGAACAGGGCTGCTAGACTTCGCGTTGCGCTGTTAGAATTAGCTCTCTCACTGATGTTGTCGCTGCAGGACACCTCGGGTCACACTTCGGTGTCTACTCCCGCCTTGGGATTGACAGCTGTATTGTCTCCAATACCAACTCATTCCAATGTCGACCGCCCAATGCTGAAACGCTCGGCCTCAACATCTCAGTCCGAAGCCCATACTCCCACCAAAAAATGCAGGGAGGACAAGGATGATCAGCCAGTCAAGCACAAGAAGCATAAGAAAAAAAACCCTGTGCAAACTCCGCTGACCCCTCGGAGGGCCACAGAACCTAATCCTGATGGGGCTGCTTCACTTGACTCTATGGGCCGTGAGCAGCAACAAGGTGTACCCCTTCCGCCTTTGCTGCATTCTATCCAGCTCATTGACTCTGAGCACAATATGGACTTAACACAGCTCTCCCGGTCTTCCAGTGTTGAAAGCCTATACACAGACCGCAGAGCCGGCACCTTCATGTGCCCTTCACCTTTACGATCCGACGATCGGGACCGGCCATTGGGACTGATCCATCCGCTGCTACCCCCTTGGGTTTAGCAGCAATGACAATACATGTATGTGGCCTATCATTTTTCAAGCGGCTTGTCATGGTTCCCACCCCAACCGGTGGAATGGGATCGTCAATCCACTTCCTCCCAATTATCTCGGTATCGACACTCTCTCCCAGCACCAGAGTTTGTAAAACCCCAGCCGTCAAGACCGACACGTAGACCGGCCAAACCACCGCCTCCAATAGTCCCCAAGTTTAAAGATCCATTGGAACCGAACCCATCGACACCGATGTTGCCTATTTCTTTTTCCAAACCATCTGAGCATTCCGCCTCTTCCGACACCTCCTCCCATTCAGGAGACAAGAACCCTGATCCTCCAGTGGAACCCTCGCCACCTCAGCAAGTGGGCGATGATTTACCAATTTCTCTGTTGGAGGATTTAAAATCCTATGGACATTTCATTAAGCAGATGGCCAATACACTGATCCTGTCTACTGTACAACCTCTGCCTACAGTCACAGACTCTGTGTTTGATATTGTGCAGTTGGACACCTCAACGGCAATCATCTTACTGATGACTTCGGTCTTCCTACAGGTGGCTAAGGTTCCGTGGTCTCATCCAGCTTCCACTCCCGTTTCTAGTCGGAGAATAGATCACATGTATAAAGTGCAAGAACCGGGCGCCAAATTTTTATTCACCCACCCCAAGTCAAACTCAGTGGTAGTCACCTCCTCTTCCAAAGGCAAACGCAGTCATTCCTCACCCCCTGACAAGGAGGGAAGGAAGCTAGATTCATTTGGAAGAAAGTTTTACTCCGCTGGAGCACTTGGCATCAAGACTTCTACCTATACTGCATGTATGGAGAGATATCAGTTTGCTCTCTGGGAGCAAATGTCTGAGTTTATTGCAGCCCTTCCTGAGGACTTTAATTATCAAGCTCGCAGAATTCAAAAGGAGGGCATGCTTTTGGCTAAGCATCAGATTGATGCAGCTAAGCATACTCTGGATGTGGCAGCTAAAACACTCACCTCGGCAGTTACCTTCAGGTGTCGTGCCTGGTTACGTTCCACAGCTTTGCCACAGGATACTAGAACCCTCATTGAGGATCTCCCGTTTGAGGACGAGGGTCTTTTCAGTTCCACAACTGATACCATCTTGCAAGATCTAGACAAAAGCATTAAGACCTCTCATAATTTAGGGGTCACGTTGGCTCCTAAACTAAGCAAACCAAAATCCTGGAACAAGTCATGGTCCCACAGATCCTATTTTAAGTCCTCTCTGGAGGCACAGTGGCAACAGTCACCCACTGTGTTTTCTCATCCTTATGGGCACAAATTTAAGTTTTCATCCACCACCCAATCTAGGGCAAAGACCCCTAAGGCACCCAAACAGAGGGCAAAGACCCCTAAGGCTCCCAAACTCACGTCATCTGCCCTTACCCCCCACCCGCCTATCTCTTTACCTGATTGCTTGGCAATGAGTAACATCAGATTGGTGGGTACTCTCTGTTATTGAGAAGGGTACCTCATAGAATTTATTCAGATTCCCGAGGCCCCCAATTTTGTGCTTACTCTGCCATCCAACACACTCCTGGAAGAAATTCAGAATCTTCTTCAAAAAAAGACACTATAGAACCAGTCCCAATGCCACAACATCACTACGGGTTTTATTCCCATTATTTTACAGTCCCCAAAAAGGATGGAGGCCTCCATCCTATTATGGACCTCAATCGTTTCATCCCCTATTGGAAATTTTGAATGACAACCTTGCAAAGCATTCTCCCACTTCTCGGCAAAGGGGTTTGGATGATAACCTTGGACTTGCAAGATGCATATTTTCATATCACTATCCACCCATCTCACAGGAGGTTTTTACATTTTGCAGTCGGGGACGGGCATTTTCAGTATAAAGCCCTCCCTTTTGGGCTCTCTACAGTGCCCAGAGTCTTCACAAAAATGATTATTGTCATTGCAGCTTACCTCCGTCTCCACGGTATGTGGATTTTTCCATACATCAACGACTGGATGCTGGAAGCAAGTTCCAAAGAGACTCTGGTCGCCCATATAGATTTGACATTGGTCACCCTAGATGCTGTAGGTCTGAGAATGAACCTGAAAAAGTCGATGCTCCTTCTCTCATTAAGAGTCCAATTCATCGGAGTGATTTGAACTCAAAGGTTTGCCAAGTGTTTCTTCCTCCCAAGAGGGCAGACAACATTATCATGCTCATCGACCTTTTGAGAAAACAGGGAGATGTGTTGGCAAAACAGATTCAACGACTCCTGGGGCTGATGGCCATCACCACAGCAGTACTTGTTTTCACCAGGGTACAGATGAGACCACTTCAGCTGTGATTCATAGAATCATAGAATGTTAGAGTTGGAAGGGACCTTGCAGGCCATCTAGTCCAACCCCCTGCACTCTGCAGGAACACAGCCGAAACCCCTACATACCTACAACATACCCAAAAGATGGTTGTCCAGTCTCTTCTTGAAAACGTCCAGCGAAGGAGCATCCACCACCTCCCGAGGCAGTCTGTTCCACTGCTCAACCACTCTTACAGTCAGGAAGTTTCTCCTGATATTAAGCCGGTAACGACTCCCTTGTAATTTCCACCCATTAGATCTAGTCTTGCAGTCTAGAGCAAGAGAGAATAGATCCGCTCCATCTTCTACATGACAGCCCTTCAAATAATTGAAGACTGCAATCATGTCCCCTCTAAACCTTCTCTTTCCCAGGCTAAACATACCCAACTCCCTCAGCCTTTCCTCATAAGACTTGGACTCCAACCCTCTCACCATCCCGGTCGCCCTCCTCTGGACCCACTCGAGTTTGTCAACGTCCTTCCGAAAATGTGGTGCCCAAAACTGGACACAGTACTCCAGGTGGGGCCTGACCATAGCAGAATACAGCGGAACTACCACCTCCCGTGATCTGGACACAATGCTTCTGCTAATGCATCCTAAGATTGCATTAGCTTTCTTCACAGCTGCATCACACTGCAGGCTCATGTTTAGCCTGTGATCAACCATAACACCTAGATCCCTTTCACATGTGCTGCTGTCAAGCCAAGTCCCTCCCATTTTATATCTGTGCCTTTGATTTTTTGTACCTAAGTGTAGGACTTTGCACTTATCTCTATTGAAATTCATTTTATTTGTCTCAGCCCACTGTTCCAGCCTATCAAGATCCTTCTGAATCCTGACTCTTGTCTTTTTCAGAATTAGCAATCCCACCCAGCTTCGTGTCATCTGCAAATCTGATAAGCATCCCCTCTATGTCTTCATCCAGGTCATTTATAAAAACATCGAATAACACCGGGCCTAGGACCGAGCCCTGTGGTACTCCACTCGAGACTTCCCTCCACGTAGACGCAGAGCCATTTTCGAGCACTCGTTGGGTACGATTTTTCAACCAACCATGAATCCACCCAACGGTTGTGCCATCCAGCCCACACTTAACCAGCTTATCCTCAAGGATATCATGAGAAACTTTGTCAAATGCTTTACTGAAATCTAGATACACTATATCCACGGCATTGCCAGATTCAACCATTTTAGTAACTCTGTCAAAAAAGGAGATAAGGTTAGTCTGGCATGACTTATTCTTCATAAACATGCTGGCTATTACCAATTAACTCATTTTGTTCAAGGTGTTCACAGACAGAGCGTTTAATAATCTGCTCCAGAATTTTCCCAGGTATTGATGTCAAACTGACAGGCCTATAATTTCCTGGGTCCGTCTTTTTCCCCTTCTTGAAGATTGGGACAACATTCGCTCTTCTCCAGTCTTCCGGCACAACACCCGTACTCCAGGACCTCTCAAAGATTATAGCCAGAGGCTCTGAAATAACATCTGCAATTTCTTTTAGCACCCTCAGATGCAAGCCATCCGGCCCTGGAGATTTGAAAGTATTTAAGGCAGCTAGATGTTCTCTAACCATTTCCTTATTATTCTGGACTGGCAGTTCCCCTTTCCTTCATATGCCCTGCACTCTTCAGTTTGTATACAGCTCACTTTATGGTTAAAGACCGACGCAAAGTGAGAGTTGAGTAATTCCGCTTTGTCTTCATCCCTTGTTAAGGCTTGACCATCTTCCCCTAGCAATGAGCTTACTCCATCCCTGTTCCTCTTTTTGCTCCGAACATAGGCATAGAAATTTTTCTTGTTATTTTTTGCATCCCTTGCAAGCCTCAGCTCCATCTGTGCTTTAGCCTTTCTGACACCATTCCTACAGATTTGTGCTCATGTCTTGTATTCACCCTCAGTAATCTGACCCTCCTTCCATTTCCTGTACATTTCCCTTTTTAGTTTCAGCTCCTCAGAGAGTTCCTTGTTCAGCCACCTTGGCTTCATTACCCGTCTCCCACCTTTCTTTCTTACCGGAACAGTTTGAGATTGTGCCTTAAGCACTTCATTTTTCAGCATCACCCATCCTTCCTGTGCAGATTTTCCCTTTAGCATTTCCAGCCATGGGATCCTACCTATTAGATCTCTGAGTTTATTGAAATCAGCTTTCCTGAAGTCCAGAATATGAGCTCTGCTACGTCCTGGTTTCACAGTCTTCTCTATGTCAAATTCCAAGCTGACATGGTCACTATTCCCCAAGGAACCCACCACCTTCACTTCATCAACCAGTTCTTCCCTGTTAGTCAGAATTAAATCTAGGATAGCAGATCCTCTGGTTCCCACCTCCACCTCCTGAGAGATGAAGTTGTCCTCAAGGCTATTCAAGAATCTGCGGGATGTCCCATGTCTAGCAGAGTTAGATTCCCAGCAAATATCTGGATAGTTAAAATCTCCCATAGCCACTGCATCCTGTCTCTGTGAAGGTTTAGCAAGCTGCTGTACAAATGCATTATCCTGTTCCTCCGGTTGATTTGGAGGTCTGTAGTATACCCCCACAACAATATCCCCTTCTTTTCCCCCTCTATCCTTACCCACACACTTTCAACAGGGCAACTCTCAAAATCCTGAATTTCAGTGCAAGCATATTCATTCTTTTTTTATATATATATATAAAAACCCTCCTAAAGAGGAGAGAATTTTATTGCTTTTTATAATAAGAAAAAGGTAGGGTATATAGGTGGATTAAGAAAAGGATTGAGTGAATTTTTCTGTTAAAGGATTAGTTTCAGTTAGTAAAAATACCATTTTAGGCAACCACCGTGGTTGGAAGGTCTTCTTTTCACATTTCAAAAGTCCAAAATAACTCTGTTAGTAAGTTAGTAAAGTCCCTTGGGGTTAGTTATTAATCAGCTCCTTTCTGACGTTTCACGAACAGCTATTTCTTATATTGTCTTCTTTTTGTGTCTCTCAAATTGTAAGATGGGCCCTCTTTAGCCTTCACGTCTCCCGCTCCGGCACCTCCCTCCTCTGGGTCGCTGTCCTCTTCGCTGGTTGATTCCGACCAAATTGCGAGTGCTGCATCTTCCTCTGTACTGGCGTGTCTCTTCAGAAATTCTTGTGCTTTGAAGGCGGAGTCAATCTTCTCTCTTTTATCCTTATACTTAAACACCAGCCCTTTGGGGAAGATCCATTTATAAACAGTCTGATGCCTTTGTAGAAATGTGGTCAACCCTTTATATGCTTTCCTTTTCATACGGATTTCATAAGGAACATCCTTCAAGGTTCTAATAGTCTGCTCCCCAATCTTCAGGGGCACCGCTGAAACTGCACGTAAGATTTGATCTCTGGTACGTTGCTTAGTGAACTTGACAACCACTTCTGCTGGCAGATTATTTTTCTTTGTAAAAGCGGAATAGGCTCTATAAACCGTATCCATCTCTTCTTTTAATTCTCTTGCTTCTCTGCCAGTTAAGGGTGCCAAGGCATTCGCCAGTATGGACCTGAGATCCTCTTTCTCTTCTTCTTTGATGCCCTGAAAGCGGAGAGTCAGATTAGATTTCTCCATCTGCAACGTTAAAATCCTTTTTTCTTGCATATCCTGATGCTTTTCTAGTTTGTTGACCCTTTTCTTTATTTTTCTGGCATCTTCCGTCGAGACCAGACACTTCTGTGCGATCTCCTCCATCCTTTTTGCTGTTTCAGTTAATTGTTTTTGTTGACTGTTGAGAACACCTTCCATGTTAGTCAAAGTTTCGCTAATTTTCTGCATTTGCTCCAGCAGAGGGTGCAGTAGCTCACTTTTCTGTTGATTGACAGCAGGCTCGGGGGGGTTGCCCAGACCGGAAGTCCCTCCTCCCTTCTTTTCCGGCTTTTGTGGGACCTTTTTGAAAGCCGACATTTTCCCTGTTTGTTTACTTTATCAAAGTTCGTGCCGCGTCCCTCAGGAGACCAGCTTACTCTTGATCTTCAATGAAACCCCACAGGTACTTTCACCAACACTTTTTCCCCTTTACCCCCTTCGCTTTTCCTTTGAAGTCTCATTTCTCAAAGGGGGGTGGGGATTCCTCCCTCCTCCCAGCCGCTTATCCGCTTACAGAGGGGATTCGCATTTTTCGCTTCAAAGTAAACCTCCAACTCACGATTCGATGCCTGTTCTTCTTATGTTAATTCACATCGCTTATCTTCACTCCTGGAAGTCGGTGGCGTTGCTAAGTCCCATACGGGCACAACACAGCGGGGCCGATTGGGGCGGGGAGAAAGCCTCAATTTCCCGGCTGTCTGCCGGCAAAGAGGCTACTCCCCAAGCGCCCCCGGTTCGGAGCCTTTGCCTAAGGCTCACTAGGGTCTTTCGCATATGCGAAGACGCCCCCAACCGCGCATGGGCTAACCATCTCCGGGAGCGTCCCGAGAGGTGGCCGCCATTTGCTCCGCCGAAAACCGAAAACCCAAGTATATTCATTCTTGACATATAGTGCCACCCCACCCCCTTTCTTGTTTATTCTGTTCCGTTTGAACAAGGTATATCCTTCAATCACTGTGCTCCATATATGAGAGTCATCCCACCAAGTCTCAGTGACACCTATCAGATCATACCTATTTTCCAATATTTGGAGTTCAAGTTCCTCCTGTTTATTTCCCATACTCTGTGCGTTAGTATAAAGACACCTTAGATTACAGACATCCCTTCCTACCGTAGGTCCCTTCAAAATTACCTGAAGATTACTAAACTCACCTCTCTCTCGTTCATTTATTCTCTGGTCATTCCCCTTCCTGAACTTAGTGTTGGGGATGCCACTTTTTCTTCCCACCCCCGATGTCTTTAGTTTAAAGCCCTCCTGATCAGGTTCGCAAGTCTTCCAGCGAAGACATTCCTCCCATTCTTTGTCAGGTGCACCCCATCCGTCACCAACAGTCCTTCGTGTCGGAGGTACATACCATGGTCCAGGAAGCCGAAGCCCTCTCAACGGCACCATCTACGTAACCAGCCATTCACTTCCAGTATCCTGTTCTCCCTTCCAGCTCCATGGCCCTCAACAGGTAAAATGGAGGAGAACACCACCTGAGCCCCCAGATCTTTCACCTTCTTGCCCAGAGCCTCATAGTCTTTGGAGATCCATTCAAGGTTTCTTCGGGCCGTATCGTTTGTTCCCACGTGGATCAGAAGGAGTGGGTAGGGGTCAGAGGTCTTGATCAGTCTTGGAATTCTCTCCATCACATCTTGGATGGATGCTCCAGGAAGGCAACAAACCTCTTGGGATTCCTTGTCCGGTCTGCAGACACCTTCTTCCGTCCCTCTCAGTAGGGAGTCACCAACCACCACTACTCGTCTCTTCCTCTGTGGGATGATTTGGTTCCCTCTCTGCCTATGTGCTTGTGTGCCAGTCACATCCATTCGATCACGAAGTGTGCCGTTTCGGTCTTCCATCAACAGAAGTGGCTGGTATCGATTTTGCTGCTCCACTGGCTGTGATTGTTTTCTGAGTATCTTACTCCTCAAAGTTATTTTCTTCCACTCACCGTTGTGGTCCTTGTTACTTCCTTCCTCTTGCTGTTCTTTCAGGGGCTCTTCTTCTGTCATGTCTGAAAAGCTTTCCACCTCCTTGGTGTTCTTCAGTGCACAGATTTGTGCCTCGAGTTCTCCCACCTTCTCCTCAAACATTTTTACAAGCTTGCATTTGCAGCATGTATAATTCATTTCTTGGCGTGGCAGAAAAATAATCATGGCACAGCCCAGGCAGGTCACTGGAGTAGATCCCTCGCTATCCATTATCCCAGGAGCTATGCTTTCTTCTACAGCTTCAGGAACTTCCTTCAAACTCTGATGTAACCTCTTCTTTTTGTGATGTACCCTGAAAACTTTGAGACTGATGAAATGTCTATCTCACCGGAACGTCTACCTCCTGAACTCAGAAGCAGCGCTTTACTCAAGCACTTACAAGGCCTCCAAGTATGACCCTTACCTTCTCTCAGCAACTCCCCAGGTGCTCTCCACTTCCAGCCTCAGCCCAACTGACTCAGCTCATTTCTGGTTCCTCAAGAGGTTCCATCCGCAGCATCAGCCCCAATCCCAATGGTTCATCCTCCCCACACAGGTACTAGCTTCCCTGGAGTGGTGAGAATCTCCCGGAAAACTTCTTCAGGGAGCCCCGTTTCATACACCCAGCCCTGAGATGACCCTCACCATGGATGCATCCCTGTGGGAATGGGGAGCACATCTCAAAGGTGTATGTGTGGGCGCCAGGTGGGAACCTCACATGGCCCACAACCACATCAATTTTTTGGAACTGTTGGCCATCCATATGCCCTCAGGTCTTTTCACCACCTTGTGGCTCATCGCATGGTAGCAGTCCTGACTGACAACACTACAGCACTGTGCTACCTGAACCGACAAGGGGGAACAGTGTCCAGAGGACTCTGCCTACTAACCTTGGAGATTTGGAACGAATGCCAATCATAGGATGTTTTCCTCATCATGGCTCACTTGCCAGGGCACTGAATGTGCATGCAGACTTCCTGAGCAGTGGGGGGGAGCATCCCTTCATGAGTGGGGACTCAACTGGGAGTATCTTTGACCAGTTTTCGACAGGTGGGGCCACCCAGAAATGGATGCATTTGCAACTCGCCAAAATGCAAAGTGCTGCCTATTCTGTTCCAGGGCATGTGTATCTGTTCCCACCAATCCCTCCACTCACCAGAGTGATCAGAAAGATCATGGAGGAACGACCTTGGTGCATCCTTGTGACTCCATGGTGGCCACGGCAGCATTGGTTTCCTACTCTGCTCCACATGTCCCAGGGCTCCTTCATTCACTTCCCTCCAGCACTGTATCTCCTCCTGGCTCAGGGGGGTCAAGTGCTCCACCACGATGGACCACATCTCAAACTCACGGCATGGAGGATCCTTTAGCACAGCTTAAAAGTAAGATGGATCATGTTCTGTTGAGTTGTAACAAGCCGGCCATACATGCTTCCTATGATGGCAAATGGAAGAAATTCTTGACTTACCTTGAGTCATTAGGTTCACCTCCACTTCCTACAAGTCTGGTCGCAGTTTTTGGATTCCTGCTGTCACGCTTGGACTTTGGTCTTAGTTGTGCCTCAGTGAAAGATTACCTGGCCGCCATCTCTGCTAAGCACCCTATGGTGGATGGCTATTCTGTTTTTTCTCACCCACAAATGAAGCAGTTCCTGAAGGGTCTTGTTCACCTCTTCCCTCTGGCTTGTGGCCCTATCCCCTCCTGGGACTTACCTCTAGTGCTGTCCAATGGGCAGACCATTTGAGTCCATGGCTACCTCCAGTCTGCAACTTCTCTCATGGAAGACTGCCTTTCTGGTGGCTATTACCTCAGCAAGAAGGGTGATTGTGTTGTCCTCACTCCGTTGCAATTCACTGTACTTAGTTTTTCACCATGATGGTGTTATCTTGGCTCAGGATGTCTCTTTCCTGCCCAAGGTTGTTTCCAAGTTCCATTTGCAAGCTGACATTGTTCTTCCAGCATTCTTCCTGTCCCCTACAAGCAGTGAGGAATGTCGTCTTCACACATTGGGCGTAAAGAGAGCCCTACTGTTCTACCTGGACAGGACACAGCCCTTTCAGCAGTCCCCAGCCTTGTTTGTCTCCCATGTCGCACCTGCACGAGGGAAGAAGCTCTTTTCTCAGCATCTATCCAAATGGATTGTGGGGATGATCAAACGGTGCTACCTGCTGGCCATAAGGCCACTCCTGGGTCTGCTCCAAGCACATTCCACCCAGGCAGTAGCTACATCTACAGCCTTCCTGAGAGGTTCGTTGCTCAGTGACATCTGTCATACAGCAACCTGGGCTACTTCTCACACATTTGTGAAGCATTATGCCTTGGATGTGTGTCTTCATCAGTGTTCTGCAGTGGGACAAGCAGTGTTGCAGGCGGCGCATGTCTAGGACCTTCAGCTCCCTCCTCCAGGTAGGCTTGTTTTTGCTTGCTAACCTCCCAAAGGTGTGATGCACAGAGACCACGAAGAAGATGGACAGTTTGCTTACCTGTGACTGGTGATCTTTGAGTGGCCATCTGTGCATTCACACTACCTGCCCTCCTTCCCCTCTGCTTTCAGTCCTCTGGTTTTTTGCTCTGAGACTGATGGCAGCGGTCAGAAGGAACTGGCAGGATTGTTGTGCCCCTCCTCGGGCCATGTGCAGTGGGGCCAGTGCATGACCGGGGAGCAGGCGCAAAAATCCTTTTCGCTTTCTAAGTACCACCGATCGGGGTCAGCACAGGCGCACTATATCCCAAAGGTTTGAATGCACAGATGACCACTCAAATCACCAGTTATAGGTAAGCAACCTGTCCTTCTTGCTGGCTTTTGTTGATGAAATTCCATCACCTGCTTTCTTGCCCAAATTCAGAACATCATTTAAGAAATCAACAGGAGCTGTTCGTGTGTTACTGTATGCTCCTTCTGACTTGGTTCTAAATGCCAGGATAGTGATATGAGTACTTTGTCTTAAGTCAGAGAGCTATTTTTTGATATTTATTTACTCATGAATATACTCCCACTGAAGGAGGAGACTGTTCAGGAATTTAATGGTGTTGAATAGTTATGAAGGAATATTAATGTCTATATTTTTAGGATTTTAGGCTTTATGGGATATAAACAGACATATCTATTTTGGGGCATGTATGTACAAGAGCATGACTTGGATGTACAGTTTTGGATATTTTCAGACATCGACTGAATGATATAAGTAAACTAGTCCTCCTGGGAAAAATATGTAATTATAGCATTGTAGTAGCCCTTCAGCCAGTCCTAGCAGTAATGAGATTCAGAGCTGCAATATGAGCCAGCATTATAACTGTGAGAAGTCCCATCCTGCATGTCTGTCTTTTAAAAATGTGAAAAATTTCTGGTCTTCCCCATCTTGTGATAGAACTTGCTACTGGACTTTCTACGAGGAACATGGATAATCTTCACAAATATAGTTACAAGTCTTATCTCTTCCAACTAACTATTATGCATCACTCCCAAAATCCTACATCAAAGGACATTTGAGTTGTAGATTAGGGTGTGGCAAAGCAATTTAAAATGTAACATTACAATATTCCTGTTATATAACACAAAAAATGTATACTGTGCAACACAAATAACTGATAAAAAAATTAAAAATGCTGTGTGCTGCTTTTGACTTGCACAGGAGCAGTGCTGACCTGTGGTTGCTCCACTTAAAGAGGAATGGTTTCTTGTGTTCCTGAGAAGGAGCAAGACTGGGGAAAACATAGTTCAATGACAAAGTGCATGGCTTATATGCACAGATCCCTAGTTCAGTTCTGGGTATCAGTTAAAGGAGCTTAAGTTGACTCAGCTGGGAAAGACCTCTGCCTGGAGAGCTGTTGCCAGTTTACTCTGTAGTGTCTACTCTAGGTGGATCAACAGATCATTGTATGAGACAGTTGTTTGAGACAGCTTCATATGTTCGCATATGTAAGGTCTAGGCTCAGCAGTAGCGAGCATGCTTTGCATCCAAAACATCCCAGGTTCAGTCTCTGGCATTTCTGATTGAGGAATCTTAGATAATGGTTGCGACCGATCCACATCTGGTACCCTATAGAGCTTTAGCATGTTGAAATACACAGCATTGAGCTATGACATAAGATAGCTTGATATGCCTTTGAATTGGCTTGGACTACAAACATATCCAAGGGAAGTCATAGAAGGAATCAAATTGATATTGTATATAAGTGCCCAAAATAGTATTCTTTCATTTCTTACTGAAATCACTACTATTTTGCCTATTTATGGTTGTTTTTTCTAACTAGGTGTTTCGATTGCCTGTCCAGGAATGTGATATTTATTCTACTTGTGATCAGTGTATTAATGCTCACGATCCTTATTGTGGTTGGTGTGTAACAGAGGGAAAGTAAGTATTGCATATTATATTGTAGAGGGGTATATATCATATTATGCAAGTTAATTCTTTTTATGATATTGTTGCTGAATAATTTCTTTAAAGCATTTATACCAGAACTGGAACAATCCTTCATCACCAATTACAACAGTATAAACATATAATGAGCAGCTGGGAAGAAACTAATTTGCATATTTTATCTGTATAGTTTGTATATAATTTGCATGAAAATGGTGGTTGCCAAGCCACAGCTGGTGAACATCTAGCATTTATCTGGTAGTAGTCTTATTCTAGCATTATTAACCCTAAAAATTCCTGAATGGGCCCTTCCACTGGGTAAAGAGGCTTAGAAACAATTGGGTGGGAAAACTATTCCTTCTTTTTTCTTCATTTGCATTTCTAAGGCTATGAGGGCACAGTTTGTGTGCATTGCTGAGCACCGCATTGTTGGGCTGTAGAATTGGCTGTAGAAAATAATCACCTCCTGTGGAACTAAACGTAGTTTCCCTGAATGCGTGTATATCAATTTTACAAGACCCTTTTAACCAGTTTCATCTTCTATTTAGTTTAGCAGATCAGTCTTCTGGTGGTGGTAGAACCTAATAATCAAGTAGACATTTCCTGGAAGTAGAAATGGCAAGACTATTTTTAAAAAATAGACTAGTGCTTTTGTTTGCTAGTCTAATCCACTCAATTGTTTACATGCGCCTATATTTTCAAGCCTATCGTGGCACCTATGTGACAGTAGACAAATGATAGAAAAGAGAAAGTTCTTCAAAGTATAACTAACTCCTGGAATAATAAATGTTTGCTGTTCAATGGCTTAGAGGGCTTACAAAGTTGTTAGCCAAATTCATGGAAGCTAGCAGTTCAGTCCTATGTGGGCTTACGCCAGTGTCCAGTCTAATCCCACTGAAGTCTATTCTTGGTCTGTCAGGTAAACATGTTAAAGATTGTCCATGTTCAGATACAACAGCAAATTAGGTCAGTTACCTTCAGGCTTCCCAGAAGCATTTGGTTTTTTTCTTTGTGAAACAAATTACTGGAGCAAGCAGAACTCTTGTTATGTCAAATATTGTGTACACTCTAATACAAGGGTCACCAACCTTTTTGAGCCCATGGTCACCTTTGGAATTCTGACACAGGGTGATGGGCACCATCACAAAATAGCTGCTGGGGAAGGCTGAGCTACACATAAACATATAGAGGAAGCCTAAGTTCAGAGAAAAAGAGGAATAATTTTAAAACTATATGCTGGCAGAGATTAATGAGAGGTAGAATGGAACCTCTACTGTGGTGGCAGCTGTCATGGACTGGGGTGCCAGTCAGAGGGGGTCCAAAAACAAGCCGAGGTCGGGAGCCGGGAACACAGAGCCAAGTCCAAAGTCCAAAACCAAGCCGGGGTCAGGAGACAGGAACACACAGCCAGGTCCAAAATCACTAACCAGAAATGTAGTCCAAAGCCAGAGGGTCCAAGAGTCTAGGTAGCTGAGCTGAAGTGGATGCAAGGTGTCAAGTAACTGACTTGTTGCTTCCATGAAGAGCTCTAACCAGAGTGTGCAACTAAATGCTGCTACCAGTTAGCCAGCCATGCAAGTGTCCAGGCTCCTGTCAAAACTCTGGGCTAAATGAGCATCTTCCCTGTAGCCTAGCCTCTCGCCACCCGATTGCTAAGTTTTGACATGGCCACTCCCTTAGCCAAGTCACACATAGAGGCGAATCAGGAGGGCTGTCATCTTGCGATTTCTCCCCCTCATCTGGGCCAGGTGCAAGGAATGCTGAGGCAGGTGGCAGCTGCCAACTGTCCTCCTCCGCTGCTTCAGAGGGGCCAGCTGTGGATACTGCAAGGTCTGGCAGTTGTTAGTTCTCCCTCACCCACGCTCATGACAGCAGCTGCCACTGAAACAATCAGATCTCTAGTGGCCATTCAGATGCTATACTGGGCAAAAGCCCCACTTGGGCCCACCCACATTCAAAAAACCAGAAAAGGTGTCAGTGGGCACCATGGTGCCCATGGAGGCCTTGTTAGGGACCAGTGCTCCCTCTAAGATGTGGAGTCTTGTGAGCAAAAATTTTACTTTGTGAGCTACTGGCATTAAAGTTGTGACCAAGCAATTTGGCTGCTGCATTAATTAGTTTGCTATAGAGCCATCATTCCTTAGCTACAACAAAAATGTGTGAGCCGGAGGCTAAAAAACCGTGAGCTAGTTCACACTAACTCAGCTTAAAGGGAACACTGTTAGGGACCCCTGATCTAGTACACCTTCAGACACACAGAGACCATAATTATTTAAGACATAATTAGAAACTATGGCTTAATTCAGTTAAAAATGCTTAATGTTGGTTGCTCAAATGTGAGCCTCTGTATAACTATGGTTAGTTAGGGTCTGTCAAACAAGTTCATTAGCCACAGTTAGGCTTAATTATGGTTTTATACAGTGTACAAACAGACATTCTAGCTTGTTTTCCAACCCTGTTGCACTTAGGGGCCATTGGGGCCAGGGAATTCCCCGATTTTGGGGGGCCCAATCTGCCATCGGCCATCTGGCCGGTGGGTGAAGCCCCACCCCCAAGCAGCAGCATCCTACAGGGATGCCGCTGACACAGTGACATCACTGGTAGTGACGTCATCATGCTCAGGGCATCATGCGGCAATGCTGTAGCACTCAGGGGGAAACTCTATGGCTACCATAGAGTTTTTGCCCTGAATGCTAGAGCATCACCATGCAATGCCCCCAGTGTGATACCATCACTACTGGTGATGTAATCGTGCTGTGCGTGCTTTGTGAATGCAGCAGGAAAATCCCCACAAGGAGCCGGAGCCCCCCACCGCAGATAAGAAGAGACCTGGCAACCCTAGTTGCACTCCCAGAGATGGCTGCCTGGAGCAAAAGTGATGAAACCAGCATTTGTCAAAACAAACTGGAATGCCAGTGCCATCTTTTAGCCCTAGTATAATGTTGATTTCATGCCCTAAAGACCTGAATCAGATTGCGATGACAGGAGAGGAAGTCCTACGACTGATGGACAATTTAATAACTAATAAATCACCACGTCCGGATGGCATTCATCCGAGAGTTCTGAAAGAACTCAAATGTGAACTTGTGGATCTCCTGACAAAAATATGTAATCTTTCTTTAAAATCTGCCTCCATTCCTGAGGACTGGAAGGTAGCTAATGTCACTCCCATCTTTAAAAAAGGCTCCAGGGGAGATCCGGGAAATTACAGGCCAGTCAGTCTGACATCGATACCGGGTAAGTTGGTGGAAACTGTTATTAAGGAAAGAATTAGTAGGCACATTGATGAACAAAAACTATTGAGGCAGACTCAGCATGGGTTCTGTAAGGGAAGATCTTGTCTCACTAACCTGTTAGTGTTTTTTGAGGGAGTGAACAAACATGTGGACAAGGGGGACCCAATAGATATTATTTACCTTGACTTCCGGAAAGCTTTTGATACAATTCCTCATCAAAGGCTCCTAAGTAAGCTCAATAGTCATGGGATAAAAGGACAAGTCCTCTTGTGGTTCAAAAACTGGCTTATAAATAGGAAACAGAGAGTGAGTATAAATGGGAAACTTTCTCAGTGGAGGGTGATAAGCAGTGGGGTACCACAGGGATCGGTACTTGGTCCGATGCTTTTTAACTTTTTTATTAACCATTTGGAATTGGGAGGAAGCAGTGAAGTGGCTAATTTTGCAGATGACACGAAGTTGTTCAGGGTGGTGAAAACCAGGGAGGATTGTGAGGCACTCCAAAGGGATCTGTCGAGGATGGGTGAGTGGGCGTCAACGTGGCAAATGGGGTTCAATGTGGCCAAGTGCAAAGTGATGCACATTGGAGCCAAAAATCCTAAATATAAATACACATTGATGGGGTCTGAACTGGCAGAGACTGAGCAAGAGAGAGCTCTGGGAATCGTAGTAGATAACTCAATGAAAATGTCTAGACAGTGTGTAACTGCAATAAAGAAGGCCAACGCTATGCTAGGGATTATTAGAAAGGGAACTGAAAACAAATCAGCCAGTATCATAATGCCCCTGTATAAATCATTGGTGCGACCTCATTTGGAATACTGTGTACAGTTCTGGTTGCCACACCTCAAGAAGGATATTATAGCATTGGAAAAAGTGCAGAGAAGGGCAACTAGAATGATAAAAAGGTTGGAACACTTTCCCTATGAAGAAAGATTAAAACGCTTGGGGCTCTTTAGCTTGGAGAAATGACGGCTGAGGGGTGACATGATCAAGGTTTATAAGATTATGAATGGGATTGAGCAGGTTGAGAAAGAAGTACTTTTCTCCCTTTCTCACAAGACAAGAACTCGTGGGCACTCCATGAAATTGCTGAGCAGTCGAGTTAGAACAGATAAAAGGAAATACTTCTTCACCCAAAGAGTGATTAACATATGGAATTCACTGCCACAGGAGGTGGTGGCAGCTACAAGCATGGACAGTTTCAAGAGGGAATTAGATAAACATATGGAGCAGAAGTCCATCAATGGCTATTAGCCACAGGGTATAGATGGGAACTCTCAGTCTGGGGCAGGTGATGCACTCTATTCATGGTACTGGAGGGGGCAGCAGTGGGAGGGCTTCTAGTGTCCTGGCCCCACTGCTGGACCTCCTGATGGCACGGGGTACATTTTGGCCACTGTGTGACAGAGTGTTGGACTAGATGGGCCATTGGCCTGATTCAACATTGGCTTCTCTTATGTTCTTATGCCCTCTTTGAAGAATGATCCTAAGCCACATGGGCTCTTGGCCCAGACGGGTTGTTATGTGGTTTAGGATATTTTTCAGAGAGGGCCTAAAATAAAATATTGTACCCAGCCCAAAAGACTTATTGGGAGTCCCAGTGGAGCTCTAGACCCCACAATAGGTTCATCCAGACTCCCTGTGTTGCTCCTTCAGATATTTCACTGAGCATGTAATGACTGAAAGTGTATAATTTTTCTATGATAGTTTTACTTTGAAGTTCACTTTCCATCTAGGAATGGTGTTATGCAAAATCCTTTGCAATGGTTGTTTTTTCTCTGTAGAAGAAGCAGGAGCCCACAGACCAAACTGTTAGGCAAGCTGAGGCTAAAGATATGGTAAAGAATAAGCATTGTTTCAAGAATAGGTAAAAATAATCCACAATTCATGGACACAGTATTACTTCTTAACAGCAAAGCTAGTGTTCTGTTCAATGGTTTTTATTTTTTTTAGTATTACATCAGGTTTTCACTGGCGTATAGTGAATTTCATTCAAAGTAAACATTTGTGCATTTATGGTTGCCATTTGAACATTCTCACAGGTAATTATCCTGTCATGCAATAAGTAAACCAAAGGGAGGAAATGAAATATTAAACACACATTCTCTTTCAACTTTCCTCTGTCAATTCATATGTGTTTCAACTCTTGTTGCATTTTGATTAATGAGGACCAATCAACATTTTTAAAAGATACTTGGAATGACTTTAATTTTTATAACTATTTCAGGTGCTCAAGGAAAAAAGACTGTGAAAGATCGGCTATGGCAAATAATTGGCTCTGGAGCCCAAATGGCAAATGTTTGACTATTACAAGAGCTCAGCCTCGAAACAGGAGCCGCAGGGTTCCGGGCAAGGTAATCAGGAGTCTTGTGGCACCTTAAAGAGTAATCAGTTTATATTCTAGCACATGCTTTCATGGTCTAGAGCTTGCAGAGTTTTTGTGTGTGTCATGGATATAAAATTTATGGAGACACAGGATTTTTTAAAAAATGTGTGACTTGGTATAGTCATGTACATAGCTACTTCAAAATATTTAAAAGGAAATGTTTCCATGTAATGGCTACTTGATTACCTGCTTTTTAAAGGAAGATTAGTTTTTATTTATTTAAAACATTTATCAGCTGCCTTTCTTTACAGAACTCAATTTACAGCATAGATAAAACACAAAATAAAATGCATTAAAATATAAAAGCCGACATTTAAAATCACAACTCAGGACTGCTCATAAACTTAACCGGGGGTTGTTTGGGGCCACAGCATGCCGGAGTGCTGCTCCGCCAGCCCAGGAGCAGGTGCAAATGGCAGTTTCGGCAAGCTCTGCCCCCAGCTCCCCACCCCCACACTCCTTCTTTCTGCGGCGCAATCTTTCTATTATATGCTATGGCCCTATAGAATACTCCACAGAGAAGGGGTTTAAAGTTTAAATCCCTTCTCTAAGGAATCACGCCATTTCTATGAAATAACCCCTGAACTTAACCATATGCCATCTCAAATAAAACTGTCTTCAACTGCCTCCTAAAGATCATAAGTGAGGGGGCCGGGTGCACCTCTCTGGGGAGGTTGTTCCATAATTGTGGGGTTGCCACTGAAAGGCTCTCTCTCATGTACCCACTGAATGAGCTTCTTTGATTGATGGAACAGTCAGGATGGCCTCTCCATGTGATTTTAATTCCCAGGCAGAAACATATAGTCAGGAGTTTACATGTCAAAACCAACTCCTTGAACTGGGCTTGGGAGTGGATCGGTAGCTAATCACATAGTTCTGCACAGAATTTAAAGATATTCTTTTCAAGATAACTGGTTATAGGTTGGCATACTTTTACTACATAGAAATGAATTCATATGGCAAGTTGGGGTGCCTACTTGCATGCAGAATTACAAAGTTTTAAAAGGGCATTATTCTCAGCATTCTTGGTCACATCCTGTAAAACCATTCAGCAATTTTATGCCTCTTTATTGAGGAAATCTGAACAAAGTAGAGTTTTGGTCTGGAACACCATCTAGAATGAGTTGCACTTGATATGCTTAGGACATCCTGATCCCCCCCCCGCCCCGAGGGGGAGAGGTGTGATGGAGGAGGGAACATGGGAGGGAGGGAACATAGCCTTAGTAGTTGCAGTCATCTTACAGAAGGAGAAGGAAGGAAGGAAGGAAGGAAGGAAGGAAGGAAGGAAGGAAGGAAGGAAGGAAGGAAGGAAGGAAGGAAGGAAGGAAGGAAGGAAGGAGAATAATTAAAATAATGAGTCAATGAAGCCTCCAGAATTATAGAGGATTTTTCTTTCATGTTATGTGGTAAAAGCATTTACAAACTCCTGTTCATTAAATCAGGTATTGATGTAAGAAATTCATGCAAATGTACATGAGTACATTAGAGTGATTTACCACTTGAAGTCCAGATGTTTGAGCTTTAAGATACATACCATAGCAGACAATATACTAAGACCCCTCTTATATATCCAGAAGGAGCCCTTGATATAGAGATATTTCAAGAAAATATTTGATTTTCCTGACAAGTTCAGTGGCCATGTAAATGTGTGAAGCATATTGTTTTTCAAATAAAGAAAATGTTCTGTTTTGGAAAAAACAGCCTATCTGGGAAAGAGAAGAAGGGATTTTTGTTACTGTTGTTGTTTTTGGGAAAAGAAGATGGTATACTGTACCTTCTAGTTCTAGTGTGCTCTGTCTGGTGGCTTCCTGTTCAGTGTGGTTCATATATTCACCACAGGCATGTTGCATTTCTTAAAGCAAAACTGTCTCAGCTTGGAAAATGGGCCACATGGTTCTTACAGATGCACAATAGCAGAGGACTACTTGGAGTAAAAAACACACTCAAACTCAAAATAAAGAGCAGTTGCAAAAACAGAACATGCAGATAACTCATGGTGTTCATTCAATTCTAGGAACCCTCCTCCCCTTCTTCTGGTTGTTTGTTGCCTTGCATCAGAGCAGTCATCAAACACTTGAGCGCTTGGCTGGCATGACTTCCTAAGGCTTAGGAAGCCACCAGACATCACTCTTTTGTCAGTCGACTTATTTCTGTCGACTGCCAAAGTGTTGCTTCATCTCTCCAGCTCTGAATGGGTATTTTGAGGAAACTTTGTCTTTGTTATCCCTTCAAAACAAGCCTCTCCATTCTTTCAAAGTTTGACTCATGACTCCTGCTGTGTCCTCTGGTCATTGTAGTTGTGTGGCTAACAAGTTGTAATTACGCTGGAAAGGTTTAAATAACTTCTGTGCTCAATAGCTATTGCACTTGGGATGGAAACAAAACCTGCAGAGAAAAAAGAATGGTAGAAACATAGTCAAGGCATTATTTTTTTTCCGAACTGATTTTCAGGGTGAGATAATAAGATACTGTCCATGTATTTACCATGCATTCCATCCTTAGGGGAAGAGATTTCTGTCAAGTGTCTGACATTTACAGGTGATGTGGTATACCAGCTCTTTTCCTACCCCAGGCATTCATCCAATATGGCAACTCTCATAATACTGTGGGGTTTTGTGGAAGGTCTATATTTGTCAGCAGCTCTGTTCTGGCAGTTCTGAATCATGATGTCCAGTCTTCAACTCACATTGCTGGTCAGAACAAGGGGATTAGCACTGGCTATACAGTTAGTTCTCAAAATAAAAGAGCCAAGGTTATGTTTGTGGAACAAAGCACTGCATCTGTGGAACATGTCTGTGGAACAAAGCACCATGAATCTCCTTTAGCACTACATTAAAACCATGCATCTCCTTTGGTACTGTCATTGTGAAAGTAAGCCTATCCTTCGGTCTCTTGATTTCAAGCCATCTCTTTTTACATTCGTTGGTCTTTCCAGGTAGAATTGACTCTAAGCCCTATGCCAGATTTAAATGAAGATGACCAGCTACAGTGTCACTTTGGTGAAACAAGTTATCAGGCGGAGTTAATAGATGAAGCTATTATCTGTCATCCTCCAGAGGTAATCCCTCCGACACCTAAAGGCCAAGGTAAAGGAACAGTAATGCCTCATGTTTAGTATACACTCATCCTTAGCAAAGTCCTTTTAAGTAGATTTTTATTTTATCTATTTAAAAATCTATTAACCGCCTTTCTCCCTTATGGAACTCAAGGCGACTTACAATATAAATAAAATTATTATAAAAATACAATAAAAACAATAATTATAAAACCCATAAAGAGTAATATTTTAAAAACTCCAGTTAGGACTGCCAATAATAAAAGCTAAATGAATCAAATTCAGTCTTAAACAAAACTGTCTTCAGCTGTCTCCTGAAGCTTAATAATGAGGGGACCAGGCACACCTCCCCTGGAGAAGTTGTTCCAGAATTGTGAAGCTGTCACAGGAAAGGCTCTCTGATGTACCCACCAAAAAAGCCTCTTAATTGGTGGGATAGTCAGAAGGGCATCTCCCTGTGATCTTAGTTTCTGGACAGGAATGTACAGGAAAGAAGATAGTCCTTCAGATACAGTCCCCAGCCATGAAAGGCTTTAAAGGACATTGAATTGGGTTCAGAAGCAGATTGGTAGCCACTGTAGTAGCAGGGATATTATAATAATGAAATTAACTATGTTATGCATATTAAATCTGGATTTGGTTGGATTAACTATTAATTCAATTGCCCGTAGATAAATTTACTGAGTTTATTCCAATATGCAAACATAACTTGTCTGTTCCAGCATGTTCAGTTGCCATTCATCCATAGGGGGCATTTCCACAGGTCTCTAAGGTTTCACATAAAGCACTCTTGCATATAAGCAACTATTTGTATTTTAGTTTAATTAAGTAGAATCAGCTGATAGGGGAGGCTCAAGTTTCTGTTTTGCAGCCCACTTTGTGTGTGTTGGTTAAGAGTTTGAGAAGAAGTTTGAAGGATAACTATTTGGCTCTGATTGGTAAAATGAATAACAGAAGAGAACAAAGAATAACACAGGTGACGTTGATGTTTTTATATATTTTGTCAGTGAAGTGAATATGCTGTGTGTCTGTATGCTGTATCAAGCCTTCTTAAAAGATGCCCTTTTTTGACATTTCCAAGATATAGGTGTTAGAGAAGTTTGTTCCCTTGATTCATAATTACTGAAGACTTTGCACAAATCTGTTTATATATGCCCATTTTAAGCACGTTGGCAATCTTCATATTTTATTAGCAAGTGAAAAGATCACACATTGTTTTTTCCATGATGCTGTGTCTCTTTTAGATTGCTTTAAGTGCAAGAGGCATTAGTTCTAACATGACACCCAGGCACACCTATTTCTTCCAAAGAGTTCCATCAAATGTAAATAATCTTATGCTGTTAGTAAATATCAGTTTTAAAATGGAGCGCTGAACTAACTTGTACCTTTTTTTTTGCCATCCAATTCTGCATTTGACCCCAGAATAAAGATTGAAGTGAAAAACAACCTGGAATTTCCTACAGAATTCTTCATAAAGTGGGCTTAAATTTAAGCTGTCAGCACTCTTTCAAAAAGCTGTTAAGAGGAAGGCTGAGTTTGAAATTGCTCAATAGCTTGTGAAAATCGGTTGTCACAGGGGCTTGATGATTTCTTTAAGAGGAATAGCCAGAAGCCTCATTGAGGGAAATCCCAGTTTCAGTATCTAGATCTCTGTCTTTAGTTCACTAAAGATCTAGAATCCAAACCCATTAAAAGAAGAAAGTAGGTGCAACAGACTAACTTTCCAAGATGCTAGGGTTTACTTATTATGCTGAATACATATTGCTTGTTTCAGTAACCTCATCTACTTTATTCATAGTGTAGAATTCATAAATGTTAAAGGGTGCACATGCTGTCTGACATGAAAAATAATTATTTGAAAAATACTTTTTCTCTGACCATACATCTTATTTTCTTATTGTTTATTTTATTGTTTATCTTATTGTTTATTTTGGCTTGCATTTTTAAGTAGCAGGACAATTATCCCTCTCAAACAGGAACAGAACAGTCAGAAATAAAGCGTTTATCATACTTCCTCCATCGATTCCCAGTTAATGTTTGTACTTTCAGTTACTAAAGATTTAACATAATTTCATTCAGAGTGAATATAAAGTTGCTTTGATCCACGAGTTCAACAAATTCTTGAAATGGGAGGGGGGAGGTATCGCAATTGTACCTTTTTATTCTCAATCTTTTTTCCCCCCTGATAGACCATGTCTTAGTTCCACTACGTCTGACCTTTGGTGATGGTATATTTTTTGCATCAAGTACATATCCTTTTTATGACTGTGGAGAAGCTATAAATCTTTCAGAAAATGAACCGTAAGTTTGTAGCTGCTTAACTCCCTCTCCCCCCAGTATATACCATGCTGAATGCATTCAAATATTATAGTAGCTTAGCAAATGCCATTGAATACAGTCATAGTTCTCAAAATACAAGGCTGACTTTCCTGTGAGTGAACACAAGCAGATTCCAGGAAAGGTGTAAACTGCTTATTTATTACAGTTTAGTTGTGTATCATGAACTCGTTATTGACTAAACAAATGATGCTTTCACACATGCTGAATAATGCACTTTTAATCTACTTTTAATGCACTTTGCAACTTTTACGGTGTGAAATGGCAAAAGTCACCTGAAAACAATCATTAAAGTACATTGGAAGTGGGTTGAAAGTGCATTATTTATGTATATGAAGGGTAGAATTCCAGCCCCCACTCCAAGCAAGGGCTTCCAACTGCCACTGCCAGTGGATGGGAATGGCACCAAAACGGGAAAGGAGACATCAGCCAGCAGCATCCCAGTGTGCAGCTGTCAATCCCCGTACACCTGGAAGACACTGGGAATATTCTGGTATTTGGGTAAAAGTAAAACTCTATAGTTAAAGCATAGAATTTTGCCCAAATTTCAGAGCTTTGCCCACAATGCACTGATGTCCTTTCCAGCGTACACTGGAAATTATATCAGTGCCTCACCAGTGAGGCCCCACACCACCCAGTAAGTCCTACACACCCTGCTGGTTGCTGGGGGGACCTGGCAACTCTAGTAAAAGCATGTGTAGTATGTGTTGTAGACCTCTCTTTACTTTTGTGGAAGTGTTTGATGAAGTTTGGCTCCTGTGGAATCACTTCCCTACTTTTCATAAGCCTTTAGCCTTGCTGACCCATTCACTAGGCTGACAAGTTATACTGTTTACTTTGTCTCTTTTTCTTATAGTTTGGCTTCCTGTGGAATTAGACAGTTCTAACTACTTCATCTATCTTTGCTTTGTCAGTTGTTGAGCAAACAAATTATTTTGTTGACTGATAAAGGTTCACCCAAAACATAAGATTTCTGGTACATTGTAAACATTTGCTAATACCTGCAAGTGCATCAAATACCAGGCCTCAACCAAACTTGTCAGAGTTTGACAACACTTCTTTCTTGTGCCTTGGGTGGCATTTCCATGATAGAATGGCCATGTCAAGACATGGTACCTTTCAGATTTCTGAATTTCAGATTTACTACGTGACTTTTAAGTCCTTTGGGGGGGGGACACTTTTCTCTCTGTGTGTGAGTACTGTGTACCTACCTTCTGGAGTCTGGAGGAGTGGATTGGCCAGCAATGAGGCAGGAAGTATTGAAGTTAATTTTTCTTCTGAAATTAAATTGTGATGATAAGGAAGAAAGAAGGGATTGCAAACTAAAACTTTGCTAACTTTTGTTTATCCATACAGATGCTTTTCCTGTGCAAGCAGTAGATGGAATTGCGAATGGGACTGGCATAATCATAGCTGTGAGGATTCATCCTTAAAAGAAGATGTGATCAAACAAAATATGGTAAACTTCAAATGAGTGTGTATTCTTGTGAACTACTTTGTGCAGTTGATATGGACATGAAATATAACATTTGGATTGCATAATTATGGGTAGGGGGAAACTAAATGTTTGCCTTACTGTATTTCTTTAATGGGAGGCCAGAGGTTTCAAGAATGGAAATGATAGCTTGACATATGCTGCAGTAATTTTGAGCATGTCTAATTTGAAAAGCTGCAGTCAGATTTGTCACTCTTTGCTACTCATGAAAAATCTTCATGACAAAATAATTCCACTGTCCAAAATCTGGTGAGGTTTGTAATGATGGATATTTAATTGTATATAAAATTTCTGTTTCTATAGGAGGAAGAATGCCCACAATTTCTTAATCCCAACCCTGAAATAATACCTATGGACTGTGTAACAGAAGTACACTTTGAAGGGAAGAATCTAGACAATTATCAGGTACTTAAATATGCGTATAACCTATTTGTTTCCAGGTAGGTTTATAGGTGTTTCCCCCTCTGAATTCCATTACTTGTGAATTCCTGCTGTTGAAAACAAGGATGTGGTTTCTGTAGCCACTGAGTAATTGAATTTCTACAAAACTACGGATTCCTGCTTTCAAAATTCATTTGTAAATCATTTTTGATAATGAAATTTGTATAGTTCATTTCAGTCCACACTCTCAGTATGCTACAATGCAGGTGTCCATAAATCTTGTTGAGCCTGTGGGAACTGTTCAAATTTTGGGTAAGAGTGGGTGCCATCACAGAATGACAGCTGTAGAGGTGATACCAGTCATGAAATGGCTGCCATGAGGATTGGGGTCAATCACAAAATGTTGTCAAGTTCCAAGCTAAGCACTTTACTATGGTGGAGGCAGCTATTTCCGAATAAGTGTTCCAGAAGACTCTAAGGTGAGTCCTGTCTGGGGTCTTCTGAAACATTTCCTGTTCCAGTGTGATGGAGGAAAGCCAGGATTGACTCTTTGCTTTGGGAAAGAACTGTTCTGGATACAAAGCAAGTGGGCACCATGAAACATATTAATGGGCACCACACTGGGGATCACTGCTCTCATCATTTGTAGGTGCTCTTGTGCACATGAGCTGCCCCAGCAGAGGAAACTGTAAATGAAGGAATGATTTTATGGATCTGGTTCCTCTGCTGAAGAAAATGTCAAAGGCCTTGTGAACAGGGTAACTCAATGGCTGCATTTGAGTTCCAAAATATCCAAACATTTAGAAACCGGTTTCATTTTATATTAGGTTAATAAAATATCAAACCGTTATGTACATGAAAAAATAGATTTTCTTTATTTAGAAAGCTTTTATGCTTTTCACTAAAAATAGTACCTAAAGCAGATTACAAATAAAATATAAAGTACAAAAGCCGTGGAAGCATAACCCATAGTAGCAGCATAATAGCAATAAATAGCAACACAAGAAAATTAAAATCAGTGATAAAGATCAGTAAAAATCAGGCTAAAGAAAGTAAATCAAGAGATCAGTTCAATTCATATATTACCAAATACCCTCTGGAATAAAAAAAGTTCTTTGTAAGGCCAAAAGTGAAGGGGCAAGCTGACTATTTTGGATCCTGACACTCCAGTGTTTGGGACCACAACTAAAAAAGCCTTACCACATGTGTCCCCTCCCATTTCACCTCACTTAATGTTGTATACCCAGCAAGGCCACACACGTGGTCGGGTCTGCATGCGGCCATGCGAAGGGCCCAAGCTTTGCTCTGAAAGACAATAGCCTGAACGGATCCTAGCGCACACCTATCAGAGGGCTAGGATCCGAGAAGGGACCTATGGGACTCGAGTGCACTGTAAATAGCGTATCATGGGATTGGGTGTGTGTTGGGTGTGGTTTGGCTACAGGGATATAAACCAGCCTCTGGGCCAGGGGCAGTATCTCAAAATCTGCCTGTAACTAAATAAAGTATGAGCTGAAATCACTCTCCAATGCATCAGCCTCAGTACTTTATACTTAACATGAGTGTGCAGAACAGTTGCTTAGATCATGTGCCCTGATCTTAAATCACTGAAGATTTTGAAGTTCAGTAGCAGCACTTAGTACCAGAGAACAAATCAGACTTAGTGCACTTAGTACAGTACTGGTAAACATGTCTGATACACTGTGCCCCAGTTAAAACCCTTGTAAGTCCCATTTTGGACCAGTTTCATTAACATTTCTCCCTCACTGAAGACAAATTCAGACAAGCTTATTATACATGTGTGCGCGAAATACATGATGATCAAGACTAATTGTTTTTCTCTGTGTATGTTGTTATGCTGGCTTAATGTGTGGGATGATTATTATAATTTAGATAAATTGCAGAGAGAGTGCATCCCATCCCCTCATCTTTGCTCCCTTTCTTCTCCCTGCTTCTCAAACAATCTACCCACTCTTTCTCCCCTCCTCTTCCCTGACAATCTTACCCCCTCTCTTTCTTTCTCCTTCCCCTTCTATGCCAATCTTTCCTCCTCATTTTCTCCCCCTCCTTCCCAGACAATCTTACCCACATCTCTTTCTCTCCCCCTTCTCCGCCATTCTCCCCACTATATTTCTCCTCCTACCCTTCTCTGACAATTTATCCCCGTCTTCCCTCCATCCGTCTCTGCCAATATTCCCCATCTCTCTTTCTCTCTTCTTCTTACCTTGCCCTCTTCATCTGCAGCATCAATGACAGGGCTTCCTGGACCCTCTGTGTTGGCAGCAGGGCCCACAGACACCACTGCATCAGTGGCAAGGTGCCTGTAGCAGGCAGGACCCCTGAGAGCCACCGCATCAGCTGCAGGGCCTCTGGCAGCCAGCAAGGCCTTCCAGAGCTGCTGCATTGGCAGCAAGACCCCTGGTAGCTGGCTGGACCCCAAGGAGCCACCGTGTTGGTGACAGGGCCCCCAGTATTTTTATGTATTTATTTATATTTATGCCCCGCCCTCCCTGCAAGCGGGCTCAGGGCAGCTAACAAAGAAGGGCACCAAGGGCCAACGCATAAAACCAGATAAAAACAGGATAAAACAGTAGCCACTGCATTGGAGGAAGGGTCCCTAGCAGCTGACAGGGCCCTCTGGAGCTGCCACATCAGCAGCAGGGCCCCTGGCAGGACACCTGGGAGCTATTGCATTGGCTCCACAGCTGAGTAATCTGTACAAATGCAGATAACATTATTTGGGGTTTACCCCCCCCCATATAATTTTAATTGTTAATATTTTCCTGAAAACTTGGAAGGTTCCCCAAGGTTGCAGGAAAATCTTTTCTCTCAGTGTGGGCCTAATCCGCAGATTTAGATATTTGCAGATCGGCTCACACTTGGATAACCCCAGGAACTAAAATTTAGTGGGTTCAGTAGATTAAGAAAGGGAAAATAGAAAGTCTGAATAGCTGGATACACACTAGTTATCTAACACATGGTACTAACCATACTCCATGACAGCTGAGAGACGCTCAAGGAAAATGGATATTGTGGCTTGTTGCTTTATATTTAGTATTTATTGTATTGGACCTAACATTGTGATGAACAGAGGGACATGTTTATCTGAAGGCTGTATATTTTGTTTAATTTTCTACTATATTTCATAAGCTTATACTTGTTCTCTAGCCAATATTATTTCTCTAAAATTTATCTGAAAGGATAAAACTGTCATTAATATATTTTAACATTCTTTTGGTTAGCAAAAATGCAATGCTACGTGAAAACAGTTCTTTGCTGTACTATGTGTTATGGGAAATAAATTCTGTAAACTGCAAGTCAACCACTAAGACTCATTCTGGGCAACTGTGTTTGTTCACATGAGAGACCCTGTGACAGGCTGAAAGAGTATTGTGGCTTTTCCACTTATGGCCCTCCTCACTGGAGACTGATCAACTTGAATGGAGAAAATAAATTGGTTTGGTAACCTTCCTGGCTTTCCTTTCATCATCAGTGTTCACCAGGTGGCTTACAAATGAAATATATGTAATTAAAACAATAAAAGACACATTTTAAGATTATATGAAAGCAGCTGTTTAAAAGAAATATCTTATTGATCCCCATGTATCTGGCAAAATTAAAATGCACATACCCATTTCTGAAAAGAAACCAAAGAACAGTAGAAGCAAGTTCCTCAACTCTGAAGCCACAACCCGCACCTGGACCCTGTTTTACCAGTGTGAGATCTCACTAGGGATGGTCCTTAGCTGTTCAAATCATGCTCCTGATGCAGCAATATCCTGTTGTTACTGCAGCTTTTTGCTTCAGTCTAATGCCTCTTCCACTCAAGGCTCCTGAGGATCCCCATAAGCCACCACATAAAGATTTGTTCTGGCCTGCCCCTCATATTGAGGGTTCCCCCTTTCAAGCTTGGTTCTGTCAATAGCCAAGGTGACCATGGCTTTTCAGTCGGTCCGTCCCCCTGCAAGCAGCCCTGCTTCCAGCTTTGTAGCTCAGTGGCCATGTACGTCTTATACGGAAAAATCCACAAGCAAATTGTGGATTAGCATGAGAATTTTATGTCAATAAAGGCAGAGCAGAGGTTGATAACAAGGGTTTACTCTTTTCTACCAAAGAATCTGGAATGTGGGGATGTTTACAGTTCAGTCTAGACCTAGCATTTAATACCTGTAGAATTTTAATTGCAACACAGAGATAATGACTACAATAGGAAAAACAAGCCTGTGTATTTGGGTGGGAGTATGCAGCTGTGTTAAGCTATAAACAGGATTACATGTGTAATTGTGTTCTCTCGGCCCACACACAGCCTGGAAGTAATTGATTCAGGGATGATAGTATGAGTAATTGCTGAACATGCTCTGCGTGTTATAGCAGAAGTATCAGTCTTAGATGGACATGCTGTAGAAAGTGATGTATTAAACTTCTCTGCAAAATAAAGGTGACACGATGGTAATGCAGTACACTATAGAAAATTTGCCTTTGGATTACATTGTTGTTGTTTGTGAGTTCTTAGACATTTTGGAATTTAAGCATTACTAGCGAATCAGGTTGCCAAGATGGCCTTCCATTTTTGCCATTAGGCTTTCAAGGAACTTCTTCAGTATTTTACTCCTTCAAGTCTAATCTTTTAGTACAATGCCAAGAGCTATGGAAGTCCAGAACTACATCTTGAGATCAAAACAGGAATCTCAAAAAGGAAGTTGAATTAGCTCAAAAAAGAAAAAAATACCTTTCCGAAACTGGGAAAATTTATGGACAAAAGGCATAAAGTTTACAGCCTGTCAGACTCTTAAGAGAAAACTGATACAAGATGTTCTTCCAGTGGTATCTTACTCCTATGGATATTCACAAAATGGACAAGAATTGCAAAGAGATTTGTTGGAAATGTAAGAAAGTAGAAGGAATGTTTCATCATATGTGGTGGTTGTGCAAAAAAATGAGGAAATATTGGATTGGAATTCATGCAGAGATTTAAAAAAATCTTAAAATTAGATTCCCACTGAATCCAGAGACAATGCTACTGAGAATGATTACAGATAATGTGAAAAAAGACATCATAGGATCTACTCAGCTACATGTTAACTGCAGCAAGAACACAGTTTGCATCTATTTGGAAAACAGTTATCCAATGAAAGAAGCCTGGCCTGATAAACTAGCTAAATATGCTGGAATGGCAAAATTAACGAATCAAGTAAATAAAAGACCAGTTAAAGAATTTCAGCAGAAACAAAGCATTTTATTCATATTATGGTAATGTCTTGTAACTGATTATAAATTTCTGATACCTGCAATCAAAAGCTGGCACATCCTGAAAGTCAGGGAGAAGTTATTATATTATAGTCATTATTAATGCACATTATTCGTTTTTGATACTCAGTATGTATATCTATTTTATTTAAGACTTAAAATGATATTAGTAAGCAATACGTAGATTTTTTAAAATTTCAAGAAAAAACAGTTATGCTACATTAAAATTACCTTATTAAATTATCTAAATTAAATTGTTTAAATTGTTAAAGAATGGTGTGCTTTAAAAAAGTATATTGATATTCTGAGAAGTTTATGTGAATTGAGATGATATTCTACTCCTGATCTATGTACCTATTGCACTTATTCTATATATCAGAGTTGTGTCCTCAGTAAATGGAAAATGGAAAAGCTTTTGATGAATAATGCTTGATGACTTTTTGTTACTTCCCCCCCTTTTGTTTCTTAATTGTATAATTGCATATTAAATAAAAATTATATATATGTGTGTGTATGTATATGAATATATAGATATATACATACAAACACACACATGTACGCATGCACATATATATATACCCTGCTGAGAGGGTGGGGTAAAAATCTAATGAAATAAATAAATAAATATGAAGAATTAGACACAGGGTTGTACTCACTAGTCTCTGGTTGTCCCACTAGTATGTATATAACTCATAGTCCTCCCATCTTTGTTGGACTGCTACTCAGATGCCCATATTTTTCTGTTGCCTGCAAACATTTCTGCATTCCTAGGCATTTGATCTGCTTCATTGGATTTACCTTTATTTCTTGATAAAGGCATTAACTTCCATGATTCCTTTCTGCATTAAAAAAAATTGGCTGGCTGTCATTTTTTGAATATTTTGGGAAGAGCTGGGACCTAACTGCCAACAGCAAAGGCAGGCAGGGGACAACTGAATAGAAACATATTGCACTATGATGAAATATAGCCTAGAGATTAGCTGTAATCTGTCTATCAGTACAGATAGGATTGCCAGCAAAAAGTATTTTGTCCCTTTAATCAAGGATTAATGTGTGGAAATGGGCAGTTGAAGCTTCTCATGGCATGGATGTAAAATAGCATCCTATTTGGCCTCTTTTAAAGGGACAGGACATTTTCCCCTCTGCAGCAGTTGGCAACCATGGTTCAGGTGATACCATACAGTGGTATCACAGCCCAGACATCCAAGCTAGAGTACCATCCTTTTAAAGTCCTACCACTGTTTTCCTTCCAAAGTCATCAGTCCCTGTTTGGGGAATATAAAAGTTTAGTTGAGCATTTGATTTTGTTAGTCTAACATCTCCCTTTCCTTTGAGCTGTCTCTTATCTTACAAAGTCCATGCCTGATGCAGCTTCCTGAATTCACCTAACTTTTATAGTCTTGTTCAAACCCCACAATTTTTTTTAAAAAATACTAAATTTTCTTATCAAAAATAATCCGATTTGTATTGCAAATTTATTTACTTTTGTGCTATGGGAAAGAACTAGCCAGCTCCTGAAAAGTATAAAATGTAGTACGGAAGAATGCTGGGATGTTGCCCACCCCTTTCTGTGTAGTCTGCATAATGCTTTCCTCAGCCCCATATATAATTAGTAAGGCCAGGAAAGATAGACAAGGCACAGAATCTATTCATCATTCAAAAGTTTCTTGGGCTGGAACACTTCAGGTCTTTCTGCTGCAATATCTCAGCACGCTACCTTTTTAATGACTATCTAAATGCTGTCACTGCTTGTTCATGACCTCTTTCAGTAACATAACTGAAAAGCTGGAATTTATCATTTAGTAGTTCTGTGTTGGAAGATATGCTGATAATATTTGAGATTTTATCACTGAAAGTTCTCTTCATATGTTAGATCTTTTGTAGGCTATTACTCCAGCAGTTCCTGAGATGGTTCACATTCTGGGCTGATTCATCCTTGGCTATAATCTTTAGAAATTCTGTCATTTTGTCAAGGCTTTCTCCTTTGTCATGGACATTCTTGCATCCCTGTCATTTATACCATTTGGGTACTGCCTTTCTGGGGGGGGACGACGACTGAGAAACAACTATTGGGTGGGTGGGTGTTGTGTACACTGTTGCTCTCCTTTTGAGTGACAAGTATGAGGAAGAAAAAAAAAATGGTTCTTTAGCAAATGATGTGAAATCCTATTTAATCTCTCACCTTTCTGCTTTTGTATGGGTGTTAGGTGGCTGATATTTTAATATACTGGTACAGTATTTCCATAGCATGGCACCCATTGATGCCTGGACCAACCTGTTTCTGCCATTCTCTTGCTTCTTCCATAAGGCAAAGAGCCAATCCTTACTTTCATTTACCTCATTAGAGCAGAAGAACCCAGCTGTATGATGAGCATCCATTCAGAAATAGCTGCCCATATCATAGAAGGACGCTTGGCATGGAACCTCCCAACATTTTGTGATTGCTCCCTCCAAAGCAGCCATTTTGTGGTGGCTATGACTGTCATTTCTCAAAATTCCTGAAGTGCCCACAGGCTCAACAGGTTTAGGGACCCTTGTCCTAGTAGATTAGGCAGAGGTGCCAAGAATCTATTGTGTTTGAAATTGTTATTGAGATGTGTTTAAGGTTATCCTGGTTAATGACATGTCTCCTGGTTTGTGATGGTGTTAAATTCTAATGTTCTATTTCACAGGGTAAATCTTTCTTTATTGGGAATGAGGAATTTGACTTTGAGAGCCCTGTGGAACAGTCATCTGATGTAACTTTCTCCTTTAAAAGTCGAAAGGTACACATTAGATTTTTTTTGATTTTTTAAAAAGTATCACTTCTTTGCATTCTTACAGAAGAACTAATTATTGTGAGACTAAGCACTTTCAACACTATACCCAGGTTGATTTTATGACTATAAAATCATAGAGGGTCTTTTTTCAACTACAAGCTTACCTTACTGTCTCTTTTTCGTGGCCTCTGTGCATCACACCTCTGGGATATAGCGAGCCTGCACCAACCCCGATCGGTATAATGGAAAGCAAAAGGGATTTTCGCGTCTGCTCCCCAGTCACGTGCCGGGCTTCACTGTGCATGATCAGGGGAGGAGGGCATGAGGATCCCACCAGTTCTCTTCTGACTGTCACGCTGGTAGGACCTTTCCGCCTCGGTCAGTAACAGTTTGTTGGCCTGCAGGCCTCGTTTTTCTTCTATTTAGTTAGTTAGGAAAGTAGTTTTAGTTAGTCTTCTTTGGACTGGTCTCTGCTTCCATGGAGACTTTTCTCCTCCCCTCCCTTAGGTCTATGGCTGCTAGGTGGGGTTTCTTTAAACGGTGCAGGAACTGTGGCAAGAAAATTGCCCCCCCCCCCGATGGACATTCTCTCCGCCTTTTACACCTGGGGGAATCGCACCAAATAGACTCCTGCGTCCACTGTTCCAAGTTCTCCAAACAGACTAGGAAAAATCGGGCAGCCAGACTTCGTGTGGCTTTGATGGAGTCAGCTTTATCTCCTGTGGCAGCCTCGTCACAAGATTCTTCCGGGCACGCTTTGATGTCAATACCCGCATCGGAATTGGCAGCCACTCTGTCCTTGGCATTGGCTCTGATCAATGCCGAAAAGTCAGTGCTGAAACGCCCGATTCAGGCACAGCAGTCCGATGCCCATATTCCTTCTAATATCCAGAAGGAGGGCAAGGATGTTTGGCATATTAAGCATAAGAAGCACGAAAACGGCTCTCTTGACAAGGTGTCAAGTCCCCGAACTGAAGTAGCCATATCTCACAGAGCCGCTTCACTTAATACGTTAAGCCAAGGGCAGCTACAAGGTGTTCTGCGGTCACCTTCGCTATGCCCGAATCAGTCCGCCGACTAGGAGCTGGACTTGACTCAGTTTCCTCAATCCCCCAGGGTCGAGATCTCGCACCGAGATCAGAAGGCACACACTGCTGTCCCTCCACCTCCCATCAGATCTGATGGTTGGGATCCATCTCCTATACCCCTCCAGCCTCCGCACTGGGATCATCGCCAATGGCAATATCTATATGGGGCTTATCCCTTCCCGGGATCAGTGCCGTGGCTTCCCCTGCCTCCGCTCATGGGGTGGGATCACCAGTCATCATCTCAGCTCGAGACGCATCTTCGACACCGAAATTCATTAAACCGTCTCAGTCGAGACTGAATCTTAAAGTCCCCAACTTCCAACCGTCAACACTGATACAGATTCCGGAACCGTCCAAACTTCTGCCATTGACACCAATACTGCAGACTTCACTCTCCGAACTTTTGGAGCAAGCCAGCTCCTCGGCTTCTCAGTTGGAGGAGGATAGCCTGCACCAACCGTAAGAACCGTCCCCACCCCAACAAGTGGATGACAACTTTCCTATCTCCCCATCGGAAGATGTTAAATCTTATGGAGATTTTGTGAAACATATGGCAGACAAGTTGGCTTTGCCCATCAGTCAGCCTCCTCCTATGGTTGCGGATTTGGTCTTCGATATCGTTTAGATGGACACTTCAATGTCGATAGCCCTTCCCATGACTTTGGTCCTTCTGAAAATGGCCAAGGATCCTTGGACACATCCTTCATCTGTTCCAGTCTCTAATAAATGACTGGATCATATGTACAAGATTCAGGAGTTGGGAGCGGAATTCCTTTTTACCCATCCGAAGACGAACTCTTTAGTAGTGACATCATCCACCAAAGGAAAGAGCAGTCACTCCACACCTTCGACAAGGAGGGCAGGAAGCTTGACTCCTTCGGTAGAAAGTTCTACACTGCAGGAGCAATGGGGATTAAGGCATCTAACTATGCTGCCTGTATGGGCCCTATCAGTTTGCTCTGTGGGAGCAAATGTCGGAATTTATCGCTACTCTCCCTGCTGAGAGCAGTCATCGGACCTGATGCATACAAAAAGAAGGCATGCTTCTAGCGAAGCATCAGCTGAATATCTCCAAGCACACCCTGGATGTAGCAGCAAAGACTCTCACCTCTTCAGTCGCTTTACTTCGACATGCCTGGCTGCGCTCCTCTGCCTTACAGACAGATACCAAAACCATTATCGAAGATCTTCTGTAATGTATCCACAGGAAAACATGGGTTCAGGACAGCCATGTGCTTGGACTGGTTCTAACCGGTCCGCCATGCGGCCAGGCGAAGGGCCTGAGTTTCGCTCCGTAAGACAATGGACTGGAGGCTCCTAGCTCCCTTCCAGTCGGGGAGCTGGGGATAACTCAATCAATGTAAATAGCGAATCACAGGGTGTTGTGTGAGTTGGGGTGTGGGTTTCACTGGGGATAAAAGCCGGCCTGCGAGCCGGCTTCTCTTCGTCTTGTTCTGCAACTAATAAAGTATATGAGAGCTGAAATCACTCGTCAGTCTCCGTACTTTTCATCTTCCTTCGAGGGCAATGGTCTCTTCAGTTCTACTACGGATGTAGTACTTCAAGAACTCAACAAGAGCATCAAAATGTCTCGCAGTCTAGGAGTCTTTCCCGCTACCAAGTCTACCAAGGGAAAACCCTGGACTAAGCAGTGGGCTTGGAGACCAGCATCAAAATCTCCTTCCGAAACCCACTGACAAAGATCTCCGAGTGGGTCATCTCATCCTTATGGAGGAAAACCCAAGTTTGCATCGGCTTCCCAATCTCAACTCAAACCTTCAAAAGCTCCCAAGCAGAGTCTTTGACTCCACCTTCACTATGTTTCCTCCTCACCTGTTCCCTTTCCTGTTGACATGGAGACTCATCACTTCGGACCGATGGGTCCTTTCCATGATAGAATTGGGCTACCTCATAGAGTTCTTCCAAACCCCTGCCACCTCCCCTGTCATTATCACACCACCTTCTGTCATGCTTCTAGAGGAAGTTCATACCCTCCTCCAAAAGGATGCCATAGAGCCGGTACCAGTGACTCAGCCACACGCAGGCTTCTACTCTCGTTACTTCACAGTACCAAAAAAGGACAGAAGCCTCCATCCCATTATGGACCTCAGATGCTTAAACCGCCACATTGTCTACAAAATGTTTAGAATGACAACACAACAAACCATTCTTCCACTTCTGAAACCCAGAACGTGGATGGTGACATTGGATCTCAAAGACGCTTATTTTCATGTCTCAATTCATCCCAACCACCGTCCCTTCCTCCACTTTGCGGTAGGCAGCAGACATTTCCAATACAAAGCCCTCCCGTTTGGGCTGTCCACACATCCCCCCGGGTCTTTACGAAGGTAATGGTGGTCATTGTGGCATACCTATGTCTGATAGGCGTCCAGATATTTCCCTACATAGACGACTGGTTGTTAGTGGCAGACTTGAAGACTTCCCTTCTCACCCACATAGACCTAACCTTGACCGTCCTAGAGTCTTGGGCATCAGGGTGAATTTGCAAAAGTCAATGCTCCTTCCCTCCACAAGGGTACAGTTCATAGGAGCTATTCTGGATTCTGTGGTATGCAAGTCCTTCCTCCCTCCTCAGAGGGCGAAGGACATCGATTTGGTGCCTCTCCTACACAGTACAAGGAGTGCCACTGCAAAGCAAGTCCAGCGGCTGCTGGGCTTGATAGCGGCCACTACCAATGTCATTGTTTTCGCCAGGCTACGCATGAGACCGTTGCAGCTGTGGTTTGTTCAGAAGTTTCATCCACAGGGGCACTCCCAATCCCTTCATCTCGTCTTACCACAGACCATTTGGGATTCTCTCCTCTGGTGGGCAGACCCTGTGAATCTCTTGGCGGGAGCTCCATTTCACCCTCCCACCTCAAGGCTCACACTGACAACAGATGCGTCCCTCTGGGGTTGGGGGGCACACCTCAGAGGACTTTGTGTAGGGGCTCGGTAGGAATCCCACGTAGCCCATCAACACACCAATTTCTTGGAACTCCTGGCAGTTCAGTATGCACTCAGGTCTTTCCGCCACCTTGTGACCCAGCAAGTAGTCATGGTCCTTACAGACAACACCACAGCCCTGTGTTACATCAACAGACAGGGAGGCACGATATCCAGAGGACTATGCTGACTAGCCTTGGAAATATGGAACGAGTGTCAGTTGTGGAACACGTTCTTGAGAGCTGCCCATCTTCCGGGGGCTCTGAACATTCAAGCGGACTTCCTGAGCAGAGGAGGTGCATCAGGACACAAATGGGAACTCAGTTGGAGCTATCTCCAACCAATCTTCCAACTATGGGGTTTTCTGGAGGTGGACGTATTCGCGACACGCCACAACAGGAAGTGTCATCTTTTCTGGTCCAGAGCAGGGACCGATCCCCTATCTCTAGGCGACGGTCTCCTTCTTCCGTGGTCACCCTTGTACGTTTTTCTCTTCCCTCCGATTCCTCTGATCTGAGGGAGGAACCACACTCTCTCCTGGTGACTCCGTGGTGGCCATGGCAGCACTGGTTCCCCGTCCTACTGCATCTATCCAAGGGCTCCTTCATCCTGCTGCACCTATCCAAGGGCTCCTTCATCCACTTTCCCCCAGCCATGGACCTCCTCCTTGTGGGAAAGGGATGGATACTACATCACGATGTACAGCATCTCAAGCTCACAGCTTGGAGGATCCTCTCCTAGAAATGAGGGACAGAATAGACCTTGTCCTATTGAACTGTCGGAAGCCGTCCACATGAGCTTCCTACTCCAGGAAGTGGAATACATTCCTATCCTCTTTCACCTTGTTGGGGTTACCATCACCTCCTTCAGATTTGGGGACAGTCTTCAGTTTTTTGTTGTCCCCTGTAGACCTGGGCCTTAGCTGTGCCTCGCTGAAGGTCTATCTCACAGCAATTTCGGCTCACCATCTGTCTATTGAGGGTCACTCCGTCTTCTCCCACCCATTGACTAAGAAGTTTCTTAAAGGCTTGACCCATCTCTTACCTCCATCGTGTGGCCTCATGCCATCATGGGACCTACCCATGGTGCTTATGAGTCTTGCAGACAAACCCTTTGAACCAATGGCTACTTGTAGTCTACAGTTTTTGTCTTGGAAGACAACGTTTCTGGTTGCAATCACCTCCACCAGGAGGGTGAGCGAACTGTCAGCACTTCGTTGTGATCCCCCATATTTATGTTTCCGTCATGATGGGGTCACATTGGCCCCAGATGTTTCCTTCCTGCCGAAGGTGGTTTCTGAGTTTCATCTTCAGGCTGACATTGTCCTCCCAGCATTCTTCCCATCTCCTGCGACCAATGAAGAACACCGACTCCATTCGTTGGATGTCAGAAGAGCTCTACTCTTCTATTTGAATCGAACAAAGTCCTTCAGAAAGTCACCAGGTTTGTTTGTTTCCTATGCTCTACCCTCCCAAGGGAAGAAGATATTGTCCCAACGTCTATCTAAATGGATTGTGGAAACTATTAAATTATGCTACACATTACCTAAGAAGTCGCTCCCGGGGCTGCTAAGGGTGCATTCCACCTGGGCAGTGGCTGCATTTACAGACTTCCTGCGAGGTACATCGCTAGATGACATTTGCAATGCTGCAACATGGGCCACGCCTCACACATTTGTGAACCACTATGCCATAGACCAGGGGTGTCCAAACTACAGCCCGCGGGCCAACTGCGGCCCGCGGGTCAGTTTTTATTGGCCCGCAGCAAATTCTGAAAATATAATTGAATATGGCCCGCACATGGCGCTTGAGCTCAACTCTGTTGCACTTCTCAGTTTCAACACTAGATGGAGCCAGTCACAGAAAAGGTGCTTCTCCACTAAACAAAATTAAGCAAAGAAAAATATTTACCACGAGTCCTCCACTGGGTGGGCCTCCTCCCGCTGCCCTGCGCCCTGCAGGAGCTCATCCCGCGCCTGCACCCCTACGCCACCTGCCTGGCCTACGTCAACAGCTGCCTCAACCCCTTCCTCTACGCCTTCTTCGACAGCCACTTCCGTGCCCAGTGCCTCCTCCTGCTCGGCCTGCGCAAGGCCCTCCGCGGCCAGGCTGGCTTCATCTCCTCCACCCTCAGCAGGCAGACGCAGAAGTCCGAGGCGCCCTCCCTGGGCACCAAGGTCTAGCGAGGGCCGGCAGTGCGCTTGGAGGGACGCACGCTCCTGCGCCTCCACGCCCCTCCCTCCCCGGACTCCCCAAGGCGCAGGCTCAGCTCCACAAACTAGTGGGAGACACGCGCGGCGGGACAGGTGACTTTGGGCTGGGCGCCCCTACCTCCCTCCCTGGCCGCGCGCCTTCGGGTTCCCCCTCCCTGCAGCACTTGGACTTGTGGGGCTTCCCGACCGAGCCGCCGAGGGCTCCGCGCTGCGTTTTCCCCGCGCCGCCGGCGGACTCTGGCTTTCCTTCTGGTGCTAGCCTCCCCGGGTACTTCGGCCACCTCCCCGGTTTCCCTCTGCGACCCGCGCTTTCGGGCAGGTCCCTGCGGCGGGCGATTCCCTTCCTTTTGTAATCAATAAACGGTGTTTGTTTGGCTGCTTCCTCAGGAAAAGAAAAAAAAACCTCCAGCAGGCTCATGACTTCTGTTTTATTTTCCTCGAAGGTGGGGAAGCGAGGCTCCAGGCCGGGTGGCCCCTCTCAGGTGTGTGTGGGGGGAGATACTGCAAGGCTGCAATCGTAAAAACACTTACTAGCGAGTAAGCTCCATTGACCTTATTTACGAATTACCTCGGGGGTATGTTATGTGGTTAAGACGCTGAATGCCGATCATTAGGTCGGCGGTTCCAGACCTTAGTGCTGCATGAGGGAGTCCTGCCAACCTAGCAGTTCGAAAGCAAGAAATTGCAAATACATAAATAGGTACCACTTCAATGGGAAGGTAACAGCTTTCCGTGCGCCTCGGCCTCCAGTCATGCTGGCCACGAGATGGGCACTGCATCCCTAGAGTCGGATTTGACTGGCTTTCCAGCAAGGGAAACGTTTACCTTTACTATGTTATGTTTAGGATTGTGCACTTCAAGGTGGGGAAAGGGGTGATGAGATGAGGAGGGGTCCCTGCAGACCCACAGGATTAGATTCAAAGGGGGGAAAAATCTTCTAGAGTCTGACTTCTGCGCAAGGTTGAAACCCTGTATCCTTTAACCCCCCACACACCTTTTTCCAACTTTCACCTGCAGATTCAATATGTCACCTCTTGTGTGTGGCCCGGGCCTTTGCTTATTTTTCTGTATTTGGCCCTCACCAAAAAAACTTTGGACACCCCTGCCATAGACATTCGTCTTTGTCAGCATTCGGCAGTAGGATGAGCAGTGTTGCAGGCAGCGCAGATTTAGGACCTCAGCTCCCTCCTCCAGGTAGGTGTGTGTACTGCTTGCTAGTCTCCCAGAGGTGTGATGCACAGAGACCACGAAGAAGATAAACAGGTTGCTTACCTGTAACTGATGATCTTCGAGTGGCCATCTGTGCATTCACACCACCCGCCCTCCTTCCGCTCTGCTTTCGGTCCTTTCCTTTCTTTGGAGACTGAGGGCAGTGGTCAGAAGGAGCTGGTGAGATCCTCATGCCCGACTCCTAATCATGCGCATTGAAGCCCGGCATGTGACCGGGGAGCGGGTGCGAAAATCCCTTTCGCTTTCCATTATACTGATCAGGGTTGACGCAGGCGCACTGTATCCCTGAGGTGTGAATACACAGATGACTACTCGAAGATCATCAGTTACAGGAAGGCAACCAGTTTTTCCTCTGATTAAAGTATTGTACAAGGGCAGTATAGTTTAGGTAATTGTGTGTAGTATTACAAATATTGATCTACCCAGGGCTCTTTTTGTAGCAGGAACTCCTTTGTATATTAGGTGACTTATTATAATCATTTTATACTTTGTTTTGTGTATTTTTCTCTCCTTCCCCTTTTCCCGGTCGAGACTTCGGTCGTATAGACCCGAAATAAATGAAAAATGATATTAGGTGACACGCCCCTAATGTAGCCAGTCCTCCAAGAGCTTACAGTAGCCCCTGTAAGAAGAGCTCTGTAAGCTCTTGGAGGATTGGCTACATTAGGGGTGTGTCGCCTAATATGCAAAGGAGTTCCTGCTACAAAAAGAGCCCTGAAACTATGTCCATCAGTACACTGTCTGTCTGTGTATCTATCTAGTGCCGCTCATACAGCTAACAACTTAAGCAGAAATTAGAACCAAAAAAAATATTTTAAAGACCTTACTCAGTATTATTTCTTTTGTATTTGATTATTTTGTCTAAGTATTTTGCCACTAAGAGGGTGACCCGATCATTTGTATCAGTAGCCATGACATCTGGGCTTGCACATTTAGCAAATCCATATCTTTAAGTAAAGGGGTGACTAAATTAGCCCTCAACTCATTGAATATAGGGCACCCCATAATCATATGTTCGATGGTTTCGATTTTATCACGTGAGCATCTACATGTTCTGTTAAAGTATGATACCTTATTATATCTGCTCTCCAAAACTGCCAAGGAAAGAATGTTCATTCTTGCCAATGTAGAAGCTCTTCTTAGTTTTGGAACTGTCAACTGATAAAAATATTTTGGCAGTTGCATCAGGAGGGCAATTCCCAAATGGAGTGTCAAACACACTATATGTGAATGTTCCTTTTGGGCTCCAAATTACAAAAAAAACTTCTGTCTCCCTTTCTGTGATTTGTTTTATGTGTCTATGTATAATGTATAATCTGTGTAAAATAATGTTTGAAACTGAAGATTGTTGACATTTATAAAGTTTGTGAAAGAAAAATTATAGATAATCATTGCTAGAGGAACTGTGGACATAAGAACATAAGAACATAAGAGAAGCCAATGTTGAATCAGGCCAATGGCCCATCTAGTCCAACACTCTGTCACACAGCGGCCAAAATATACCAGTTGCCATCAGGAGGTCCAGCAGTGGGGCCAGGGCACCAGAAGCCCTCCCACTGCTGCCCCCTCCAGCACCAAGAATAGAGTGCATCACCTGCCCCAGACTGAGAGTTCCCATCTATACCCTGTGGCTAATAGCCACTGATGGACTTCTGCTCCATATGTTTATCTAATTCCCTCTTGAAACTGTCCATGCTTGCAGCTGCCACCACCTCCTGTGGCAGTGAATTCCATATGTTAATCACTCTTTGGGTGAAGAAGTATTTCCTTTTATCTGTTCTAACCCGACTGCTCAGCAATTTCATAGAGTGCCCACGAGTAATCTTCCAATTTTTTGTATTCATATTTATAGAATCAGCCAGGTACATAACTGGGCTTGCAGATAAACCAGATATGTGACTCAATAGAGCAGTGTGCAAGGTCTCACTTTATTACACCTAAACCATCTTTGAGGGCAGGGGACTTTTAGCAAAGTCATTCATTTATGTGTCCTTGCACAATTTAAACTGTGTTTACATGAATATTTGCTTTTTTTCTCATTCACTTCAAAATACATTTATTCTAAAAGGGAAACCTTGAAGTGCTATCTTCTCATTTTAAAAAAACTGAATAAACAAACACTATTACTCCACTCTGTTTTTTTGAGGGAGTGTTAATATGCTTATACATTTTTGCTGCACATTGATCTGTTTACTTTCTTCTGTGAAGTGTTGTTATAATATGGATCTGCTCAAAATAATCATGGAGTTGGAGGCACAGTAGAGATAGCTAATATTTTACTTGGGATGGTGAAAGTGGAAGAGGACTTATTTTCCTTCACTCAGAATGCTAGAACTTACAGCCATCTGAAGTTGATGAGCAAATAGATTCAGGAGAGACAAAAGGAAGTACTGGGTCCCCAGTGAGCAATTAAATTTAACTGGCTTTAAAGGATGATTAGAACAAGTCATGGAGGAAAAAGCCCATCAGTAGCCACAGTACTTAAATGTACCCAGGGCTGATGAGCAACAGCAGAATGTTGATTTTGGTCTCTGTGCCCTGTTTCTGCCATGGCCACTGTATCAACCAGGGGGCTGAACTAGATGAACCATTGGTCTGATCTGGCAGAGCTTTTCTTGATTTAGTAGGGGGCATTAGCCCATGATGCAGCAGTCACAATAGGACCATAGTAGCAATAGGCTCTTAATATCTGATAATTTGCAGTGTAGTCCCAAGAACACTTTCCTGAGAGTAAGCCCCACTAAAAAAAACCTGAGTAAAATTCTAAGTAAAACTATTTGGGGTTGTTTTCTTCACAGTTGATCTTAGCCAAAAGGCCGAGAAGTGATTGCTTTTTTAATCTGTAACAGATAACTTTTTTTTCCAGTTTCCCCATGCAAGTGAAACTCTGCCTCTTGATTTATACATTAGAACAAATCAGGTCAAGATTGACAGCAAGCTGATGGGTAAGTATGGGGGTAGAAATGAAATAAAAAATGAAATTAAAAAAGTTTATTTTACTAAAAATCTCAGTCTGGCACTTGTGCAAATTGATTTTAAGTATTGTATATTATCAGATGTATCTTATCTCAAAGCCCTAACCTGGATAGCACAGGCTAGCCCCATCTCAGAAGCTAAACAAGGTTGGCCTTGGCTTGTATTTGGAAAGACAACCTCCAAGGAATACCATGCTGCCAGACAATCTTAGGAACTCCTGGCTATACTGTGCACAATGCCTAATAATAATAATAATAATAATAATAATAATAATAATAATAATACTATCTCAAAAGTATGTAAATTATATTACTTTAAATAGGCTTTTTGCCCAGGAAAAGAACACATTATTACTTTGTCAGGCTCTGGCATTGTGCTTGAATCCAGGGTCCCTTTAGCAGGGGTGGAAAATGGTCAGTAAAATGAGTAAAGGTCAATTTTTTCATCTTGGTCATTAATTTCTCAGTTTTTTTAAAAAAATTGGTCAGTAAAGTCATTATTTATTTGTTTTTGTGAATGCAATCTTTGGGGTGTTTTGTTTTCGTTTCTGCATTTTGGGGAAAACATGATGACTTCCCAGTGAGGAGAAATTTTTTTCAGTTCAGAGATAGTACAATGAGAGCAAAACTTATCTGGGTAATGAAAACCATTTCAGCTGACTTCGCTTTTGAGCCATCTTGTGAACATGTTGGAGAAACTTTCCAGTTTATGTTTCCAAATGCAATGCCCCAACATTTTCTCCTCTCAGGGACAAAGGCACGCTATCTAAGAATAGATGCGCTGGCCCCATACTTCAGAAAACAGTTGCTGAAGATCTTTAATGATGCATGTTACACCTTGTGTTATGATGAAATCACCAATGCAGCGTCTTACAAAGAATGGCAGGTAGCTGTTAGATACTGGTCACCAACCAAAAAGATGAGTGACCAGTCACTTCTAGACTCTTCTATGGGTTCTGCAACAACTAAAGATATTTACAGTAAACTGGATGAAACATTGGATTTAGCACAACTTCGGCCCTGGCCACACAGGCCGGATAACACGGGGGGGAGGCGTGGCTTTTTGCGGCGGCGCAATTAAATGCACGAGAACGTGATCAGACCCCACCGCAGCAACATCGGGGTTTCTTTGTCAGGGAGTGTCTTTGATGCGTGGCAAGGAGTGTGTTCGCGCGATCACACGTAAGTATCCCGTCGACGGCCCATAGCAAACCATTTGCTAGTAGGCTGTCCCCTGGGGGGGTTTTCTCTGGATTTTTGGGCAGCTGCTACAGGTCGTCGATGGTTGTGCTATGGTTCCCAGATGTGGTCCTGTGATCACACCCCGAAACGCCGCATCACTTTCGTATCTCTCCCGCCACAAATTCTCCGTGTGACTGGGGCCTTCCTTAATCAAAACTGCTAATGCTAAGTAACGATAGGCCAAATGTCAAAAAGGCTGTCACTAAACTCGTGAATATCTTATTTTGACAGAGAGACAGCCTGTGGTAGATATTGGTATTTGTAACATACATGTAGTTCATTCTCCAGAGGCATGGCAGAACTGGGAGACGATGCATTAAATTTAATTTTCTTTGTTCAAGATTTTTTTAATAGGTAGCCATCACAATGAGAGGATTTCACAAAAATTCAAAGAGATCTCAGTATCCCAAATCATTGTTTCTTGAAACATGTTTCTTCTAGGTGGTTATCACTAGAGACTGTTGCCACAAAATTGATTGAACAGTGGCCAGGAGTTATAAAGTACTTTAAGGAATTTGTTCCTAAGAGTAAAAGTGATTTGGTGAAATCTTCCACAAAGTATAAAACATAATCAAGCTCTTAAAACATGAGACAATGAAAGCAGAGATTATAATTTGTTGCATGAGTGCCCACTTATTTACAAGATACACTGGAGTAGTCATGAAAGAAGAGTCTTTGGTGCATGTGATACAGGTTTTTGTCAGGTTTTTGTCAGTATTTGGCCAGATTTTTTGGAATTTTGGTCAGTAAAATCAGTAATTTTGACCCTTTGACTAGTTTCCACCCCTACTTTAGTAGGGCCTGCCCTAGGGGAAGAACCTGAGAAAAGAGCAAGAAGAGGATGGTTTACAAGGCCCTCTTCCTTTTCCCGCTTCTGCTAGTAACCTCTCCCTAGTTGCCTTAGGTGAGGTCTGGCCCTCCATCCCTGGCTCTCCCTTTTAAGAATTGCTTGAGGTTGGGACAGCTCTTGACATTACCCACTCTGTCTATCCTGGGGAGAGGTCCTATGGGAGTGGAGGGTTCTAGGGATCCTATTTCCCTAGTCCTTCCCCCATCGGAAGCCTTATAAGGCTTCTACTCTGGCCTCCTGGCCTAATGAGGTCAATGTGCCCGGTTTCCTACCCCAACCTTCCAAAGAATCCTTCCTGGTTCCCACTACAGATGACAAAAGGGCCATCACTTGTGGTGGATTCTACTGTTCATCTGCCATTCTTGTTGACTTGTGCCTGTGCTGCTGGCTCCTGGGGTTTGGCTGCTGGCTGGCTGCTGGCCTGCCCATCATTTCTTGGTGTTGTGGGAAGCTGAAAAGCTGCTTCTGTGGCATCACTTTGGGCTTCTGCAGCCCTCCCTGGACAGTTCCCTTGGCATGGTCTGGAGGCCTCTGTTTTCTTGGAGAGAAGTGTGGGGGTGGGAGGCCTGACTCCAAACACACTTCAATAGATAATATTTAATCTTAGTATTTGGTCTAAACATTTTCTTGATATTTGCTTGCCTGAGTATGAAAAATACAGTTTTTCTAATAGCCTGTCATCTAGTCTCATGATAAAAATTGTATAGCACCTTCCAACATCTGCATCATACACGATGGATCTTTGCGAGAGTGGCCAGATCTGAAGACCACTGAGTAATTTTAATCAAAAGCTCTTAATCATATGCTGCAGCCAGGCTTGCAAATAAAAGAGCAGACTATCTCTAGATTTGAAGACTTGCCACTGTATGTAGCAATGACTTGCTTTTCTCTGCTACTGTCACTGGAGTTATTTCTGATTATACAGTCCTAGCCTTGCAAGTTTTTTCCCTTCTGTGTAAACAGTATATTTCCTGGCAGCTATAAAGGTTCATCCACAAAGAATAATTATGCTGGGCTGAATCCCAGGAATTAACCCTCCAATGCTTTTTTAATAAACATTTTGCTCTTTACTTCATTGAAGTGACTCTTATTACTAATGTACCCATGCTGATAAATTCTAGGGAGCTGCAAATCCTTCTATAAGTACAGCTATTTTGATAGATTTACTTTTTTGATATATGTTGCAGGAGAAAAAACACCACTATTAGAGAATCTATAATATATAAAAGGCAAGTCATGTTGGCGATGACTCACCTACTCTCCCATTGGCCACTGGGGAAGCTGCCTTGGCCTCCTATGGGCCCATCCCATGATTCCTCTATTCTTATACCTCCAGTTTTGATTCATTGCACCTTGGAAGTTGTAGTTCTCAGCTGGCCTTACTGCAACCGTAGCAAATGGAATTCGAACTAGAACTCCCAAGTTGGGAGTCCCAAGAGGATGTGGGACATTAGCAGGGAGTTAGTTGAAGTGTTAATCAATTAAACTTTTAAATGGGGGTTGGGGGAAGGGAAGGCCTGGACATCTCCCTGAATTACAATTGATCTCCAAACTATAGAGATAAGTCCCCATGGAGAAAATGGTTGCTTTGGTGTATGAGCTCTATGGCAGTATACCTCACTGAAGTCCTTCAACAAACCTGGCCCTCCCATAAGTATTGCCAACCTCCAGGCAGTACTTGGAGATCTCCCGCTGTTACAACTTACCTCCAGATGACTAAGATCAGTTCTCCTGGAGAAAAAGGCTGCTTTGGGCAGTGGACTCTATGATATTATATCCTGCTGAGGTCTTTCCCCACATAAGCCAACCTCCAGGGAGCACCTGGAGATCTCCAGCTATTCCAACTGATCTTCAGATGACTAAGATCAGTTCTCCTGGAGAAAATGGCTGCTTTTGCCAGTGAACTCTATGGTATTATACCCTGCTGAGGGCCCTCCCCACCCCAAACCCTGCCCGTGCCCTCCCCAGGCTCTACCCCTCAAATCTACAGGTATTTCCCCACCCAGAGTTGGCAACCCTGTAACTGCTTACAGAACTGCTTTCCAGACTCTTGGAACCCAAGAAACATGGCATAGGAGGAGTTGCTTTTCTACCTTAGCTGCCACTGCATAGCCCCAAATCAACATAAGTCTGGGGTGGAGGGAACCATACCTGTTACCATGTAGCTCTCATCCCATACTACCTGACAGCCCTGTCTTATAGCTAAACAGAAGGAAATTAACATGGCTCACCTCCCTTTATTTTCCCCTTCCCTCTGCCACCCCACCAGCCACACCCAGGACACTCACCTGGAACATAAGAACATAAGAGAAGCCAATGTTGAATCAGGCCAATGGCACATCTAGTCCAACACTCTGTCACACAGCGGCCAAAATATACCAGTTGCCATCAGGAGGTCCAGCAGTGGGGCCAGGGCACCAGAAGCCCTCTCACTGCTGCCCCCTCCAGCACCAAGAATAGAGTGCATCACCTGCCCCAGACTGAGAGTTCCCATCTATACCCCGTGGCTAATAGCCACTGATGGACTTCTGCTCCATATGTTTATCTAATTCCCTCTTGAAACTGTCCATGCTTGCAGCTGCCACCACTTCCTGTGGCAGTGAATTCCATATGTTAATCACTCTTTGGGTGAAGAAGTATTTCCTTTTATCTGTTCTAACCCGACTGCTCAGTAATTTCATAGAGTGCCCACGAGTTCTTGTATTGTGAGAAAGGGAGAAAAGTACTTCTTTCTCAACCTGCTCAATCCCATTCATAATCTTATAAACCTCGATCATGTCACCTCTCAGCCGTCGTTTCTCCAAGCTAAAGAGCCCCAAGCATTTTAACCTTTCTTCATAGGGAAGGTGTTCCAACCCTTTTATCATTCTAGTTGCCCTTCTCTGCACTTTTTCCAATGCTATAATATCCTTTTTGAGATGTGGTGACCAGAACTGTACACAGTATTCCAAATGAGGTCGCACCAATGATTTATACAGGGGCATGATGATACTGGCTGATTTGTTATCAATTCACTTCCTAATAATCCCCAGCATAGCATTGGCCTTCTTTATTGCAGCTACACACTGTCTAGACATTTTCAGCGAGTTATCCACTACGACTCCAAGATCTCTCTCTTGGTCCGTCTCTGCCAGTTCAGACCCCAATTTATATTTAGGATTTTTGGCTCCAATGTGCATCACTTTGCACTTGGCCACATTGAACCCCATTTGCCACGTTGACGCCCACTCACCCATCCTCGACACTCCTCCCTGGTTTTCACCACCCTGAACAACTTCGTGTCATCTGCAAATTTAGCCACATCACTGCTTACTCCCAATTCCAAATTGTTAATAAACAAGTTAAAAAGCATCGGACCAAGTACCGATCCCTGTGGTACCCCACTGCTTACCACCCTCCACTGAGAAAGTTTCCCATTTACACTCACTCTCTGTTTCCTATTTATAAGCCAGTTTTTGATCCACAAGAGGACTTGTCCTTTTATCCCATGACTATTGAGCTTACTTAGGAGCCTTTGATGAGGAACTGTATCAAAAGCTTTCCGGAAGTCAAGGTAAATAATATCTATTGGGTCCCCCTTGTCCACATGTTTGTTCACTCCCTCAAAAAAAACTAACAGGTTAGTGAGACAAGATCTTCCCTTACAGAACCCATGCTGAGTCTGCCTCAATAGTTTTTGTTCATCAATGTGCCTACTAATTCTTTCCTTAATAACAGTTTCCACCAACTTACCCGGTATCGATGTCAGACTGACTGGCCTGTAATTTCCCGGATCTCCCCTGGAGCCCTTTTTAAAGATGGGAGTGACATTAGCTACCTTCCAGTCCTCAGGAATGGAGGCAGATTTTAAAGAAAGATTACATATTTTTGTCAGGAGATCCACAAGTTCACATTTGAGTTCTTTCAGAACTCTTGGATGAATGCCATCCGGGCGTGGTGATTTATTGGTTTTTAAATTGTCCATCAGTCGGAGGACTTCCTCTCTTGTCACCGCAATCTGATTCAGGTCTTTCAAACCCCCTCCCGAAATCGGTGCTTCTGGAGTGGGCAAACACTTCTCCTCTTCCACAGTGAAGACAGAGGCAAAAAATGCATTCAGCTTCTCAGCCATTTCCTTATCATCCTTCACTACTCCTTTTACCCCTTGGTCATCCAATGGCCCCACTGCCTCCTTGGCTGGCTTCCTACTTCTAATGTATTTGAAGAAAGTTTTATTGTTGGTCTTTATGTTTTTTGCGATATGCTCCTCATATTCCCTTTTTGCTTGCCTGATCACAGACTTGCATTTTATTTGCCATAGTCTGTGTTCCCTTTTATCACTAAGACTAGCTTTCCACCGCTTAAAGGAATCCTTCTTACCTTTTACAGCTTTCATTACTTTATTTGTTAACCATGCAGGCTTTTTTCTATACCTATTTGTACCTTTCCTAACCTGCGGTATATATTTTTTCTGAGCTTCTAGGATTGTCTTTTTAAATAGTCTCCAAGCTTCCCCAATGGTTTTGACCTTCTCCATTCTTCCTTTCAATTTCTTCCTCACATGTCCCCTCATACCAGAGGGTAAAAGTGGTCGCGTCAGTCTTTTTGGGCAACTCCCTATCTGTACAAATGTTAAACTCAATGACATTATGGTCACTGTTCCCAAGTGGTGCAATCACTTTTACATCTCTCACCAAGTCTTGGGTGTTACTTAGGACCAAATCCAGGATCGCCTCTGCCCTGGTAGGATCTGTGACCATCTGTTCCACAGCACAGTCATTGAGAGTGTCTAAAAACGCAATCTCTTTTTCCCGACTAGAACTCATATTGACCCAATCAATGTGTGGGAACCTCTTTCTGGAGCTCATATTTCTTTCCACAATGGGCCTTACTTCTAGTAGCTATATAGTTTTACAATTCTAATGCCTCTATGTCATCTAATATAAGATTGCTGTGAGCCACTAATGGAATGTGACCACAAAATAGGCAAAATAAAATTCTAGGCTTCATCTGGTACAATGTAAAGGACTGCAGAATATTTTTACCACAACACACTGGCAGTGTTATGCTTTGTCCATTTTTGGACAACCTTTTCCAAGAATCATATCTAGAATAAAAGTAAAGAATTATTTTTGGAATGACCAGAAAACTAGATCTTACGTGATAACTATCCTTTCCCTTTCATCCTCACAGTTCAGTGGTTCTCTGTTCACAAAATTATATTTATAATGTCTATAACTTTCATTACACTGTGCATTTAGTTTAAGAGAAGCTGTTAGAAATGGCAGAATACAGTGAATGTGCCTGTTCACATGGACATCTACAATAGTTTTTTTTTCCTTTATATCATCCTTAGCATAGATGAATTTAGTTACTGTGATTCATAGGAAAATTATTGCATTGCCCAGTATAAATGAATCCATTCCTTCTATAACACATTTAGAGAATGCCAAGTAACACTCACATCTAACATCTCTTTATAGTCACTGGAGACCCTGAACAGTATGAAATCCAATATACCCTTTTTATTCTTTGTCCTGTTTTATCAGTGGTTTCCCAGCTGGTATCTAAAGATGATGGATAAGAACTGAATCTAATTTCTGGCTTGCTGCTGGTACATTTAATGAGCTGATCAGTGTATAAGAAAGCTTATGATTAATACAATGAGCTCTGTCTCTGTATAGGGTCTAGCCAGTAAGGACTTTCAACAATATTATGGTCCTAATTTAGAGACATTTCAGATGCTGCCTTTACAGACACAGGACTCATTTTCTTATGTGCGTACAGTGATGAAAAAAAGAAGCGATGGAGATCCTATTTGGTAGAGTGTGAAGGTCCAGCTAGCTAACAGATTTACAAATCCAGAACTCTGAAAAGTTCCATTAGCCAGTTTTGGGTGTCAAACCAATTGTATATTAGTGTTCACATGGGGGAATGCATGAGTGCATTTCTCTCAGAAAGAATCATGACATGTAAAATAATGTCCATGCATTCCTGGTCAGGCTTATAACCATATCATCTGAGAGAATCAGGTTCCTACCAGTGGGGTTGAACAGTTATGAATTGCCAAAGCTGAAGATAGACTAATGGTTCCTAAACCTCAGTAGCTGATGATTCAATTAATCACGTCCATATATTTAATCACATTTGGGTTTGAACTCCAGCTCCTTGTGTAAATGGGGAGCAGTCATATCTATGCCCCATGTTTGAACCACAGCCTCATGCATACCAGGTTACCTGAAAGAATAAGCCTCCTTCTTCCTTACCACATATTAGGAGCAGATAAAGGCATATGAGAAGAGTTCTGCAGGATTAGACCAATGGTCCAACTATTTCAGCTTCATGTTTCCCATAATAACCAACCAAGAGCTAATAACTTCTGCATGCTTTTCTTGGCAAACCAGCCCACCCATCTGGCCAAGGCTAGAGGTAGACACCTGTAGAACATTTCAGAACCACAGCAGTGGTGAGAATCAACATTAGACAAGGCCACATATGTAATAAGAAGGGAAAGGGTGTTTTTTTCCTGCTTCCATCTGATACCAAGGTCAAGAGGCAGTACTTATACTGGAAGTTGACGGTTCTGCCAAACTCTTTAGAAACTGTGAAGCTCTGTGTTGGTTTGTTTTAAAATTTCTGGATCTAAATATCTTCTTTTGCCAATATTGCAGAGTTTTCAGTCCATTTCCACTTCCTCCTAATGTGCTGGCCTTGCATTTCCAATTTAACCAAGCCTGTTAGTTAAGTCTGCCCATTAGTTCTCCATTCAGTCAGTCATCAATCACAGGGGAAAGCAGTCCAGTCCAGTTCAGCTGTTCTGTGTCAGTATGCAACTGTGTCACCTTGAACAGCTTTGCAGCAATATAATTACAAGCCACCCCAAAAAGGGAAACAAACTCTAAGCCTCCTGTTCCTCAAAATAAATAAAGCTTCATTCAGCTTGCAAGTTTATAATGCTTTGAAAAAAACTGTTCTAAAGAAGTGTTTGGTAAGAATGCACCATTTTAAATATTTTCAGAACAGAGAGATAGAGTATAACAGTCCTTTGACCATAATGTGAGTTGCTTAGGAAGTGTAGCCATACTGAGGATTGTTTTTCCCATGCCAAGGTTAATGATAATTCTACTGAGCCAAGTAATCAGAGAGTTTTTCACTTGTACTTAGTGTCTTTTTCACAAAGCAGCCACTTAGAATTAAAATGTAGTTAGTAAACTTTAATATAATTGCTCTCAATTAGGTGGCTATCACCTGTCTGGATTCATGACTGGGATGAGTTGTTTTTTTAACTGATGCCCTGCCACTGAGCCCTAATTATCCAGCATTTAGGTTTATTCCACATGTTTTGGAAGTAGGCCATTGTCCTCTCCAGTTGGGCCAAGTGCTGCTGTATCTTATGACACTTTTGTACAAATTCATCTCTAGTTAGCTGAACCCTTCATCAACAAATATAAAACAGTTATGGGCCTAAGAGGCCATTCTGTCTTCCTCTGTGATTCATGGTTGTGGTAACCAAAACTGGCAGGTCATTCGTTATCAAGAGTCTAGTAGTCTGCAGTACCTTCCCACCTCTCATCTCCAACCTAATCTGTCAACTTCTTGTGTGCACTGCAGGACTCTTTAGATTCCTTTGGCCTTAGAATTAACTATAAAATGATACATAAATAGGTTAAAGTATGTTGGCAAACAGGAAGCTATATATATGAAAGTCCCTGTTGGGCTATGCTGTGTGAAGTTTAATTTTTGTTACACAGTTTCATATTGTGAATAAAGCTTGGGAACCTTAGTGTGGTATGTGTATTTCAGATTAGTGAAATAACTGCCTGAGCCTCGTGAACTTTCTTAGATTGGTAAGAATACTCCCCCAGGTTTGGGGCATGACATCTCCTGCAACAACTAGCCAGTACTATTTAATTTAGTTTCTGTTTACTCACTATTGAGTGCCTCCTTTAAAATTGTTCTCTAGCTTTTTGTATATGAAGACACCATTTTTTATTTTTTTTTGCTGCTCTCTGGGTCCGTTCACACACAGAATTAGCCACACGATAGGGACGAATGCCAGGCGGATTTTACAGGCGTGATCACCAGTGTTCCCTCTAAGCTGAGTTAGTGTGAGCTAGCTCACAGTTTTTTAGCCTCTAGCTCACACATTTTTGTCTTAGCTCAGTAAGGATGGCTCCAGAGTAAACTAATTTATGCAGAAGCCAAATTGCTTGGTCACAACTTTAATGCCAGTAGCTCACAAAGTAGAATTTTTGCTCACAAGACTCCACAGCTTAGAGGGAATATTGGTGATCACACGGGAGCATCTGGCAAGCGTCCTGCACCCATCGGCAACCCGTATCAGTCAGCCAAAGAAGCAGAGTAAAAAGATACATGGGAAAGTGCAGTATTTCCCAGAAAACTCAGGGTGCGGGTGGGCATCGGATCATGAAAGTACTGGTATCCCGTCGCATCTTGATGCCCGTCTGCGTCCCGTCTCACACGAGATTTTTTTTTAGGCCTCCTTAGTCATGCGCTTCCTGGTCATGCGTGTGCGGGAACTCCAGCTTGAAAAAAACCGCCTGTCCGGAAGCGGCGGCTTGCAATCATCACATGTGTGATCGTGCCATACCGCTTCTCCCCCTCCCCCTTTGCCACGCTTCACCATCAACGTGTGATCAGCGGCAGACGGCCTAAGCATGAAGCCTCGGAGGGAATGTCTGATTGCGCCACTGCACTTCATTTTGCTCCAAGGCAAAAAGCCTCACATCCCCCTTGGATTATCTCGCTCGTGTGACCGGGGCCACTGTCTTAGAAGGCAGAATGTTCTAATGTTCTTACTAATTGCTGGCTTCTACAGGCTGGATTCTGTGACTTCTTTCCAGTAAGTTGGATCCCATGACTCCATTCTCCTTAGTCTATCTCCAAAGATTTTTTTTCTAATGAAGGCAGGCTTCCTCTGTTAGAATAAGATTTGGTTCACACACACACATATATAGCCTCTACATTTTTTATACTGGAAATTGACTTCAGTTTTTGCTACTCCATCCCAGGTACCTCTGGTGCATCTTATAGCTTGTTTTGTGCCCAATACCCTTGATGTACTTTAAACTTTGACTTACTTTAAAGATAAATTGTGATATTAAAACAAATTCAAAATATATACAACTTATGTTTACAGTGACTTTATACAGCTGTTCCTTTGGTCGAAGTGATTGCAGCTTATGTCTTGCGGCTGATCCCAAATATGAATGTGTCTGGTGTGAAAACAGCTGTGTTTACACAAAAGTGTGCCGAACTCCTACTGCTACCTGTCCTCCTCCAGTCATTACTCAGGTAAGTTAAATGTATTTAACCCATATCATCCATGTCTCTGATAATACTTTGAATGAAGGCAGGGTATTACTAGAACAAATTTTCAAAGCAATCATGACTCCTGAGGTTATCCTAGCAAAAATTGTCAAGTCCCTAAGCAAAATTCTCTGTATGTCTTCTTTAAGAACAGCAGATAATAGATATTCCTGGTGATTGATAGGGAGTTAGAAATGGTTCATTGGTCAAAAACTGGATAGATGTGGTGTTTCCCCATCCTAAGTAGTCGATGACCAGAGCCGAAGCTCTGACCAGAGCCTCTGGCACGAGCCGAAGGGCGAGAGCAAAAGGGCGAGGCTCTTTGCCTGTGGCTCTGAGCCTAGGGGCTCTGTAAGAAGCCCAGGAAGAGCCAGAAAGCCAGGACCTTGGCTCCTTGGTAAGGTAAGGTAAGTAGACTCCTACAACAGGAGCCATATAAATACAAAGTGTTTTAAAAGGGGGTTATAGAAAAGTATTTGTTTAAAAACAATTATGAAGCCAGAATGCCAGCAGGGGGTTGGGGGCTATCCAGTGTTTTGCATGGAGTGTCACATGTATGACTATCTGCCCACTGGTCAGAAGTCTTGGGTGTGTGCTCGGTGCAAGGAGCTCCTGGTTCTCAGGGAGCGAGTTTGCTCCCTTGAGGCCAAGGTGGCTGACCTGGAGAAGCAGGGACAGTCAGTTAGGTGCACGGAGAAGACTCTCGGGGACTTGTTAGATATGTCCCACTCTGGATCTGGCAGCCCGGCTGCTGCCAGGGAGCATGAGGGTCAAGGGGAAAAGGGGCACCATGCTGAGGATAAGGGGAATGTGCCCTCAGAAGGGACCTCTTCTTCAGCTGGTGAACGGGTATCCTTTCGTACCAAGGAACCGTCCCTGGGAAGGGTGGGAGGGGGCTCTTGGTAGTTGGTGATTCGATCCTTAGGCAGGTAGACAGCTGGGTGGCGAACCCGCGTACTGACCGTATGGTGACTTGCCTGCCTGGTGCGAAGGTAGCGGACATTACGCGTGTTTTAGATAGGCTGGTAGATAGTGCTGGGGAGGAGCCGGTGGTCGTGGTGCACGTCGGCACCAACGATGTGGGGAAATGCAGTTGTGAGGTCCTGGAGGAGAAATTTAGGCTGCTGGGCAGGAAACTCAAGGCCAGGACCTCCAAGGTAGCCTTCTCGGAAGTGCTACCTGTTCCACGCGCAGGGCCGGAGAGACAGGTACAGATCAGGAGTCTCAATGCGTGGATGAGACGGTGGTGTAGGGGGAAGGGTTCAAGTTTGTTAGGCACTGGGATGCTTTTTGGGACAAGAGGGAGCTGTACAAAAGGGACGGTCTCCACTTGTCCCGAGAAGGAACCAGGCTGCTGGCGCTCAAAATCAAAAAGGTGGCAGAGCAGTTTTTAAACTGAATAATGGGGGAAAGCCGACAGGAGATGAAAAGTCTCTGGTTCGGGATGGCTCATCTCAAAGAGATGAAGGGGTAGCTATTACTTTTGTACAATGAAATGGATTACAATTGTCCACTGAGACTGTGGCTAATGATAGGAACTGCCTGGCAAGGTCTCGAGGCAGCAAGAGGAAGGCTGTGGGCTTAACAAACATGGGAAACTATAAGTGTTTATACACAAATGCTAGAAGTCTCCGAGGTAAAATCGGGGAGTTGGAATGCTTGGTGTTGGGGGGGAAATAGACATTGTGGGTATTTCAGAAACTTGGTGGGATGAGGAAAATCAGTGGGATACGGTGATTCCTGGTTATAAATTATATCGGAGGGATAGGGGGGAAAGGGTTGGAGGTGGGGTGGCTCTGTATGTCAGAGAGGGTGTACCATCCAGTAAGATTGAGAGGGTAAGAGAATTGGATTCGCTTCTGGAAATGCTATGGGTTGAAATAGTGGGTCCAAAAGGAGGCTTAACAGTGGGAGTTTGTTATCGCCCACCAGATCAAAAGATAGAGGAGGATTATAAAATGATGAATGAATTAAAGATAGCGGCTAGACGAAATAACTGTGTTGTAATAGGCGACTTTAACTACCCATTGATTGGGTCAATATGAGTTCTAGTCGGGAAAAAGAGATTGCGTTCTTAGACACTCTCAATGACTGTGCTGTGGAACAGATGGTCACAGATCCTACCAGGGGAGAGGCGATCCTGGATTTGGTCCTAAGTAACACCCAAGACCTGGTGAGAGATGTAAAAGTGATTGCACCACTTGGGAACAGTGACCATAATGTCATTGAGTTTAACATTTGTACAGATAGGGAGTTGCCCAAAAAGACGGACGCAACCACTTTTAACTTTAAAAGGGGTAACTTCTCTGGTATGAGGGGACATGTGAGGAAGAAATTGAAAGGAAGAGTGGAGAAGGTCAAAACCATTGGGGAAGCTTGGAGACTATTTAAAAAGACAATCCTAGAAGCTCAGAAAAAATATATACCGCAGGTTAGGAAAGGTACAAATAGGTATAGAAAAAAGCCTGCATGGTTAACAAATAAAGTAATGGAAGCTGTAAAAGGTAAGAAGGATTCCTTTAAGCGGTGGAAAGCTAGTCTTAGTGAGGTTGATAAAAGGGAACACAGACTATGGCAAATAAAATGCAAGTCTGTGATCAGGCAAGCAAAAAGGGAATATGAGGAGCATATCGCAAAAAACATAAAGACCAACAATAAAACTTTCTTCAAATACATTAGAAGTAGGAAGCCAGCCAGGGAGGCAGTGGGGCCCTTGGATGACCAAGGGGTAAAAGGAGTAGTGAAGGATGATAGGGAAATGGCTGAGAAGCTGAATGCATTTTTTGCCTCTGTCTTCACTGTGGAAGAGGAGAAGTGTTTGCCCACTCCAGAAGCACCGATTTCGGGAGGGGGTTTGAAAGACCTGAATCAGATTGCGGTGACAAGAGAGGAAGTCCTCCGACTGATGGACAATTTAAAAACTAATAAATCACCAGGCCCGGATGGCATTCATCCGAGAGTTCTGAAAGAACTCAAATGTGAACTTGTGGATCTCCTGACAAAAATATGTAATCTTTCTTTAAAATCTGCCTCCATTCCTGAGGACTGGAAGGTAGCTAATGTCACTCCCATCTTTAAAAAGGGCTCCAGGGGAGATCCAGGAAATTACAGGCCAGTCAGTCTGACATCGACACCAGGTAAATTGGTGGAAACTGTTATTAAGGAAAGAATTAGTAGGCACATTGATGAACAAAAACTATTGAGGCAGACTCAGCATGGGTTCTGTAAAGGAAGATCTTGTCTCACTAACCTGTTAGTGTTTTTTGAGGAGTGAACAAACATGTGGACAAGGGGGACCCAATAGATATTATTTACCTTGACTTCCGGAAAGCTTTTGATACAGTTCCTCATCAAAGGCTCCTAAGTAAGCTCAATAGTCATGGGATAAAAGGACAAGTCCTCTTGTGGATCAAAAACTGGCTTATAAATAGGAAACAGAGAGTGAGTATAAATGGGAAACTTTCTCAGTGGAGGGTGGTAAGCAGTGGGGTACCACAGGGATCAGTACTCGGTCCGATGCTTTTTAACTTGTTTATTAACGATTTGGAATTGGGAGTAAGCAGTGATGTGGCTAAATTTGCAGATGACACGAAGTTGTTCAGGGTGGTGAAAATCAGGGAGGATTGTGAGGCACTCCAAAGGGATCTGTTGAGGATGGGTGAGTGGGCGTCAACGTGGCAAATGGGGTTCAATGTGGCCAAGTGCAAAGTGATGCACATTGGAGCCAAAAATCCTAAATATAAATACACATTGATGGGGTCTGATCTGGCAGAGACTGACCAAGAGAGAGATCTTGGAGTCGTAGTGGATAACTCGCTGAAAATGTCTACACAATGTGTAGCTGCAATAAAGAAGGCCAACGCTATGCTGGGGATTATTAGGAAGGGAATTGATAACAAATCAGCCAGTATCATCATGCCCCTGTATAAATCATTGGTGCGACCTCATTTGGAATACTGTGTACAGTTCTGGTCACCACATCTCAAAAAGGATATTATAGCATTGGAAAAAGTGCAGAGAAGGGCAACTAGAATGATAAAAGGGTTGGAACACCTTCCCTATGAAGAAAGGTTAAAATGCTTGGGGCTCTTTAGCTTGGAGAAACGACGGCTGAGGGGTGACATGATCGAGGTTTATAAGATTATGAATGGGATTGAGCAGGTTGAGAAAGAAGTACTTTTCTCCCTTTCTCACAATACAAGAACTCGTGGGCACTCTATGAAATTGCTGAGCAGTCGGGTTAAAACAGATAAAAGGAAATACTTCTTCACCCAAAGAGTGATTAACATATGGAATTCACTGCCACAGGAGGTTGTGGCAGCTGCAAGCATGGACAGTTTCAAGAGGAAATTAGATAAACATATGGAGCAGAAGTCCACCAGTGGCTATTAGCCACAGGGTATGGATGGGAACTCTCAGTCTGGGGCAGGTGATGCACTCTATTCATGGTGCTGGAGGGGGCAGCAGTGGGAGGGCTTCTGGTGCCCTGGCCCCACTGCTGGACCTCCGGATGGCACCTGGTATATTTTGGCCGCTGTGTGACAGAGTGTTGGACTAGATGGGCCATTGGCCTGATTCAACATTGGCTTCTCTTATGTTCTTATGTTCTCTTATGTTCTTATGATCTTCTTCGTGGCCTCTGTGCATCACACCTCTAGGATATAGTGCGCTTGCACCAACCTCGATCAGTTCCTCTTGAAAGTGAAAGGGATTTTTGTGCCCACTCCCCCTTCACGCGCCAGCCCCAGTGCACATGATTAAGGGAAGGACACGACAATCCCACCAGTTCTCTTCTGACTGCAGCGCTGGTAGGATCCTCTCCACTTCGGTCGGTAAAACTTTGGGCTTTTAGGCCTCTTCCTCTTCTTCTTCGAAGTTTCTTTGTGTTTTTCCTGTTTGATTTTTTAGTCTAAGTGAAAGGACATTGTTTCTATGGATTTAATTTTTGGACTTTTTTTTCCGAAGTCTGGTCATCTTCTTTTACAAGACCATGTGTTTTTCCCCTCCTCCGGCCTATGGCCAAGAGGTGGGGTTTCTTCAAACAGTGCCTTAAGTGCAGCAGTAAAATTGCCCCCCCCCAGACAGACACTCGGTTTGCCACTTGTGCCTCAGGGAACCACACCGAGTGGACTCTTGTGCTCATTGCACGAAGTTTTCGAAGCAGATGAGAAAGAACCGAGCTGCTAGACTTTGCGTTGCGCTTTTGGAACTAGCACTGTCGCCGATGTCGTCACAGGACACTTTGGGGCATGCATCAGTGTCGACTCCTGCTTTGGCATCGATGGTTGCATTGTCCCTTTTTCCCTTTAAGTTGTTTGAATAAAATACCTATCTTGCTGTCTGGTGTTTTTTAACAGGCCTTTGGTACAGTATTGCTGGTACAGCAGAGGATAGATTTTTCAATAGATGTATTTGCCTGAAGTGTAGAGTTCATGGTTCTAGTTGTTTGGGGTAAAAACTCTGCAATGTCTGGGTCAACAAGGGCTTTAGTTTCATATCAGAATTTAGATGTCGAACGCCCAATGCTGAAACACTCGGCTCAGACATCTCAGTCCAAAGCCCATACTCCCTCTAAAAAAGTAGGGAAGGCAAGGATGATCGGCCAGTCAAGTTTTAAAAAGCATAAGAAAACTCACCCTACGCAAATTCCACTGACCCCTCGGAGGGCCACAGAACCAAATCTCATGGGGGCTGCTAAGAGCAGCTACAAGGTGTACCTTGGTCACCTTCGCTGTGTCCTATCCAGCTCACCGACTCTGAGCTCGATACAGACTTAACACAGATCTCCCGGTCTTCCAGTGTTGAAAGTCTACACTCTGACCATGGAGCCAAAGCCTTTGTCCATCCTCCACAACCTCGACCTCATGATCAGCACCAATCCACCCACCTCTCTCTTGGGATCAACGACAATTGCAATATATGTATGGGGCCTATCCATTCTCAAGCAACATGCTGTGGTTCCCACCCCAACCAATGGAATGGGACCGTCAGTTCACCTCCTCCCGACTCTCCCGGTATCGAGATCCACCATCGACACCGGAGTTTGTGAGGCCGCAACTGTCGAGACCTTCCAAACCATCAAACCCAATACCCAAGTTTAAAGGTCCATCGAATCCAGTCTTGTCGACACTGATGTTACCGATGTCTTTTTCAGAACCGTCTGAACATTCTGTCTTCCCAATCAGGAGACAAAACCCCTGGCCCTCTGGTGAAACCCTTGCCACCTCAACAAGTGGGTGATGATCTCCCTATTCCCCCTTCTGAAGATTTGAAATCTTATGGGGATTTCATCAAATGGATGGCCAACACACTGACCTGCCTATGGTACAGCCCCCGCCTACCGTGACAGATTCTGTGTTCAATATCATCCAAATGGACACTTCTACCCTGATTGCCTTACCGATAACATCGGTCCTGCTTCAGGCGGCCAAAGTCCCATGGTTTCATCCGGCATCTACCCCTGTCTCAAGCTGGAGAGTAGATCATATGTATAAGGTGCAGGAGCAAGGTGCTGAGTTTTTATTCACCCATTCTAAACCCAATTCAGTCGTAGTTACTTCCTCTTCCAAAGGCAGACAGTTATTCCACCCGCCCAGAGAAAGAGGGGAAGAAACTTGATTCGTTTGGAAGAAAATTTTATTCTGCCGGAGTACTCGGCATTAAGACTTCGAACTATACAGCATGTATGGGGAGATACCAGTTTGCTCTTTGGGAAAAGATGTCTGCATTCATTGCAACCCTCCCTGAGGACTCTAATTGCTGGGCTCTTAGAATTCAAACAAAAGGATTGCTCCTGGCCAAACACCAGCTCAATGCTGCTAAACACACATTGGATGCAGCAGCCAAAACACTGACTTCGGCAGTTAACCTCCGGCAACATGCTTGGTTATGTTCCACAGCTTTACTACAGGACACCAGGACTCTTGTCAAAGATCTCCCTTTCGAGGGTGAGATCCTCTTCAATACCACAACTGGTACAGTCCTGCAAGACCTAGACCAGAGCATAAAAACATCATGGAATTTAGAGGTCACATCAGCTTCTAAACCATCCAAAGCAAAATCCTGGAACAAACCATGGTCTCGCAGATCATCTCTTAAGTCGTCCCTGGAAGCACAATGGCGACGCTCTCCCACTGTGTCTTCCTGCTCCTATGGGCAAAAACCAAATGTTTCACCCATCGCTCCACTAAGGCTAAGACTCCTAAAGCCCCCAAGCAGAGCCTTTGACTCCTGTCGTCCCACCCCCACCCGCCTGTCTCCCTACCTGGCTGCTTGGCAGCAGATCACTTCAGATCAGTGGGTACTCTCTGTCGTTGAGAAGGTGTACCTCATAGAATTCATCCAGATAACTGAGGCCCCCAACTTCATACCTACCCCACCATCCATCATGCTCCTGGAAGAGATCCAGAACCTTCTTCAAAAGGACGCTATCTATCCAGTCCTGACAACACAACGTCAACACGGGTTCTACTCCTGTTACTTTACGGTCCCCCCAAAAGACGGAGGCCTTCATCCTATTATGGACCTAAGGGGACTCAACAGGTTTATTTCATACCAGAAATTCCATATGACAACATTGCAAAGTATTCCTCCCCTCCTCAACAAGGGGGTCTGGATGGTAACTTGGGACTTGCAAGATGCATATTTTCATATAACTATCCACCCGGTCCACAGGAAGCTTTTGTGTTTAGTGGTTGTGGGAGACCATTTTCAATACAAAGCCCCCCCCTTTGGACTCTCAACAGCACCCAGAGGCTTTACAAAAAGGATGATTGTCATTGCAGCATACCTCTGCCTTCAGGGCATTCGGATCTTTCAGTACATAGCCAACTGGTTACTGATAGCAAGCTCCAGAGAGACTTTGCTCAACCATATCGATTTAACACTGGCCACCCTAAATGGGTTGGGTCTGAAGGTAAACTTAAAAAGGTCCATGCTCCTTCCTTCCTTGAGAGTCCAGTTTATCAGAGCAATTCTGGACTCAACTGTCTGCTGAGCCTTTCTCCCCCCTCAAGAGGGCAAGCAGCATTGCAAGGTGCATCAGATCGCCTTGATGCTCATGCAGGGTGGACGGGGGCTCCTTTTGACAGATTGGGCGAGTTATAGCCCAATGCAAACTCCCCCAGGCAGGAGGAGAGTTTGGCAAGCATCAAGACCCAAGAGGGAGTTGAGATTGGTGCGATCAAGTCTCGGAGGAGGCTTGTATTACACTTTGATCCCCTCACTCAAAGCAGGCATTGCATTCAGCACTCAAGGAGCCCACCGAGCTGAGCATTCAGCTTAAAATTGCCATTTCCCGATCTCATGGACTAAAGGGGAAAATCTGGATGGAATGAGACAGTGCGAAGATCAGAAGTAAACAAACAAGGTAGCGGATACAATTTTACTTACCGGGAACCGGCTCAGTGCGCTTGTGGACTTATCCGGATAAGTGGTATCGATGTTTATTATTGACTGAGCAAAGTTTGATGGTGAAAAAATAGATAATTGAAGCAGAAATACGCAAAAAAGAAAATTTAAACATTCCTGTGGCGGTGGATGAGATAAGAAACAGAAACCCACCTCCAAACCTCGCGAGACTGCAGGAGACAAAAGAACTGAGAGAGTTGGTAAAGGTGGGAGGCTGGAAATGACGCTGAGGAGCAACAGAAGAGACTTTGCCTAGACAGGAACTTGGAGGGCCGGAAGGAGACTGGAGGTGAAGCGGCGGACTGGAAGACGACGGGGATCAAGAAGAAGCAACACCGGAAGGTACACCAGAAGGTACAGAGAGGAAGGGAATTAGCAACGGACAGGAAGCAGTTAAAAAAAGCCTACTCTACACTATAAAACAATAGAGAAAAGGCGCCCAACATTTTGAGGAGGAACAAGTTTTAAATCTTATTTTATAGCCTGGATTTGAGCCTTAGAAGAGCGAAAATAGGGCAGATCGGCTAAGCGCATGGAGGACTATTGAATCATATAAGCGGGCTTTCATTTTAAGGTGGAGTAGTTTGAACAATGGTCAACAACGAATTTAAGGCAAAGACAGAGGGTGGCGGTGTTTTCGACCCCAAAGATGTCCACCAAAAGTAAGGACTGGCAAGTAGTGATGGAAGCTATGGAAAAAAGGATGATGGATGCCATTCAGGAGCTGGGAAAACAGATGGAGGAAATTCAAGGAAAAGGTATGGATACAATGAAGGAACTGGTGGTGGCAGAGGTAGCAGATCTTAAAAAAGATGTGGGAGAGATTAAAAAAGAAATCCAGAATTTATCACAAAAGTCTGCTGAAATAGAGCAAAAAACACAAGTTGTAAGCCAAAAAGTGGAAATGGTGGTGAAAGAGAATAAACGGATAGATACTATGATGGAATATAGAGCCATGCAGACCTATCTTAGACTAAGAAGGGTGGAAGAAAATCTGGCTGAGGATATCCGTGACAGAGTGATCAAAGCATTTGCAGAGTACTTACAAGAGGACGCTGATGAGGTAGAATACAATTTTGATTTGATTTACAGAGTGAATTCAGCGTATGCACAACAGAAGAACCTACCAAGGGATGTGATTGTACAATTATTAACCAAGTGGTTCAAAGAGATTATACTCAAGAAGCAATTTAATGAGCCTTTGGAAATTGATGGCAAGAAGATAATAATAATGAAAGAACTTCCCAGAGCAATCATTCAGGACAGAAAGAAGTTCAGGAAGTTGACAGATAAGCTGAGGCAGTTGAATATAAGATACAGATGGGAAATACCGCAAAGACTGGGCTTTACCTTCCAAAGTCAAAGACACACGATTTTGACTGCAGTGCAGATGATTAGATTTATGATGGACAATGAAAAAGACTTTGGAGAAAAGTAATTGAACAACATGATGGATTACAAATTGATATCGTGGAATGTGAATGGGCTAAATTCGCCCAATAAAAGAAAAATTGTGAAACATTGGTTGGGAAAACAAAAATGTAATATAATCTGTTTGCAAGAGACTCACATTAAAAAAAAGGATTTTAAATATTTGGTTGACAAACAATTAGGAGAATAATTTTATTCATTGGCAGGGAAAAAGAAGAGAGGAACTGTGATATATATCAAAAAAGAATTTGAACCTAAAGAAATTTTTAAAGATAAGGAAGGGAGATATATTGCGGTGGAAGTGACTCTGCATTAAAAAAGTACTCTGATTGTAAATATATATAAGCCCCGAATGGAGCAAAGGAGAAATTTTTTGAAGATCTGATGCAAGAATTGGATTAGGTGACCTATGATCAAATTGTATTAACGGGAGACTTTAATGGCACTATTAATAGCAAATTAGACAGGAAATCAAAAAGACTAGATGAAAAAATTGGGAAATTGCCTAAAGCATTTTTTAATCTGGTGAAACAAGAGAAAATGGAAGATGTATGGAGAAAATGGAACCCTACAATTAAAGACTTTACATTTTACTCAGATAGACATGTCTCTTTCTCAAGGATCGATAGGATATGGACAACTGGTGATTTAGCTTTGAAAACTCGGAAAGTGGAAATTATGCCAAAAGTGAACTCAAACCATAATCCAATAGTTTGGATATCAAAAGGAGGAGGAGGGAAACCTAGATGGAGATTGAATGAGGACTTATTGGACCAGCAAGAGGTAATAGATACAATAAGTAAGGAAACGAAACAGTTTTTTCAAACAAATATGACTCAAGGTATGCGGATACAAACAATTTGGGGTGCCTATAAAGCAGTGATGAGAGGATTATTAATATCCTTGAACAGTAGGGAAAAGAAAAAGAGATCAGAACAGCAAACTAGGGTGCTGGAAAAAATCCAAATGAATGAGAAAGACTTAAAGAGGAGACCGGGGGAAAAGAAAATTGTGGATAGCAATGGAATTAAGAGAGCCTTCTTTAAATATTATGCAAATCTTTTTGGAAAGAAGTCAATAGACAAAGATAAAATAAAAAAATATTTGGAGAAAATGAAGATTCCAAAAGTATCGGAGAAGATTAAGGCAATGTTAAACAGCCCAATAACGAAAAAAGATATATATAAAGCAATTCAAGAGGCAAAGTTAGGAAAAGCTCCAGGACCAGATGGTTTTACTGTAAAGTTTTATAAGAAATTTAAAGAGGAGCTTGTTCCATTCTTTGAACTTTTGACAAATGAAATAAGAGAAACAAAATACCAGAATCGTGGAAGGAAGCTACGATTTTGCTCATCCCCAAAGAAGCACAAGATTTAACAAATGTGAAAAGTTATAGACCAATCTCCCTTTTAAACAATGATTATAAATTATTTGCGAAAATTATTTCAGAAAGGCTTAAGATATATTTGCAGGATGTAATTGAAGAAGAACAAGCAGGTTTTTTGCCCAATAGACAAATAAAAGACAATATAAGAGTGGTGATTGATGCTATTGAATATTACGATAAGCACCCAGATAAAGAAGTTGGCTTCTTTTTTTGTAGATGCAGAAAAAGCGTTTGACAACTTAAATCATGTATAATGTGATGGAAAAAACAGGCATCGGTGAACAATTTAGAAATATAATAGAAGCAATTTACTGTGAACAGAAAGCGGCATTGGTAATTAATACTGAAATGATGGATTACTTCAAAGTACAAAAAGGGACGAGGCAAGGTTGTCCTCTTTCTCCGTTACTATTTATATGAATACTAGAAGTATTGTTGGGACAAATCAGACAAGACAAAGAAATCAAAGGTTTAACTCAAAAAGGTTTTTCTTATAAGTACAGAGCGTTTGCAGATGATGTAATGTTCATGGTAGAAGACCCTATACGGAATTTACCATTGCTAATGGAAAAAATTAAAGAATTTGGAGATTTAGCAGGTTTTTATGTAAATAAAAGTAAATCCAAGGTGATGTGTAAAAATATGTCTGGAGAGAAACAAGCGGAGTTACAGAGACTGACACAGTGTGAAGTTGTGAAAAAAACTAAATATTTAGGCATTGAGTTGACAATGAAGAACATAGATTAATTATGACTGTATAAGAATAATTATGACAAACTTTGGTCTAAAATACAGCAGGACACCAAAAAGTGGAATACATTGAATTTGTCACTATTGGTGAGAATTTCAGTGGTTAAAATGAACATTTTACCACGGTTGATGTTTCTATTTCAGACAATCCCAATAGTAAGAGATGTAAAGGTATTTAATCTTTAGCAAAAAGAAATTTCAAAGTTTGTGTGGGCTGGGAGGAAACCACAGATTAAGATGAAGATATTATGTGATGCAAAAGAGAGAGGTGGATTTCAATTACCAAATTTTAGGTTGTACCATGATGTGGTACGCCTAACTTGGTTGCAGCAATGGGTTACGTTGGACAATAAGAAACTGTTGGTGTTAGAAGGCCATGATTGTAAATTTGGTTGGCATGCATACTTATGGTATGAAAAAACGAAAATGGATGGGTTTTTTAAACATTATATTCGAAGAACATTATTTGATTCATGGACCAAATACAGAAGATACTTCTTGGACGAGAGACCGCTTTGGATTGTACTGGTGGAGGTCATAAGACCGTTTTTGACATATAGAAGAGAAGACTGGGTGCAATATAAAGATATGCTGAAATCAGTGGGAAAAACGTTTGAAATGAAAATGGAAGAAGATTTGTCTTTTAAGTATGGTTGGTTACAATATAGACAGATTTATGATTTGTTTTAAAAAAAAGCTTTCAGGTTTAGGGGAAAATATAATGAGATTGAAATGATATGGTTTGAGGGAGGTAAGAAATTGATATCTAAATATTGTTAAAATGATATACTGAAGATGAGACAGTTAAAGAGCAAATGATAAAATGGGCAATTAATACGAACAAAGAAATATCTATGTCTTCTTGGGAATTTTTATGGAAAAATGCAATGAAAATATCCACATGTAATAATTTAAAAGAAAATTGTTATAAGATGATGTATAGATAGTATATGACACCGAAAAAAATTGCAAATATGAATAGCAATATGTCAAACAAATGTTGGAAGTGCAAAAAAGTGGAGGGCTCGTTTTACCATATGTGGTGGACATGCGAAAAAGCAAAAATGTTTTGGGCTGAGATCCATGCAGAAATGGAAAAAATTGTGAAATGTAGTTTTAAGAAAGAACCGGAAATACTACTTTTGGGGTTTAAACTGGAAGAAGTAAATATGGCAAAAAGAACATTGATGTGGTATATGATCACAACTGCCAGAATGATATATGCTCAATATTGGAAACAAGACAAGGTCCCTGAAATTGGGGAATGGATAAAGAAACTACCTTTATGGTTGAAATGGATAAAATGACAAGGAAACTTAAAAACTTGGAAGCAGAAGAATTTTTTGCAGCCTAGAAAGATTTCAAAGACTATTTAGAGAAATACTGGGATGTAAAGGACAATTTGCTTTGCTTTGATAACTACTGAAAATTAAGAAAAGTAGAAAAGGGAGATAAATGTATAAGAATAACGGTTGAAAGATACGTTACCTGTAGAAATGACTAATGAGAAAAGAAGGGAGGAAGAAGATAAAAGTTTTGAGCTGGAAGTTGGAGCACTGTGGGAAGCCATTAAGGGGGGGGTGAAAGGAGGAAAAGAGGTATAATAGCTTAGGTTTCAATGTATGTTTGAACTTTTAATATATCTTAATAAATTGTTTTTCAAAAAAAAAAAGAGGGCAAGCAGCATTATGGCTCTCATCAGCCTAATGAGGACATAGGGAGATGTTTCTGCAAGGCAGGTTCAATGTTTGTTGGGTCTGATGGCCGCCACCACAGTGGTAGTTGTCTTCACCAGACTACAGATGAGACCAGCTGCGGTTCCTCAAACATTTCCGTCCACAGCGGCAGTCCCAATCTCAACCGTTTGTGCTCCCTGTACAAGTACTGGATTCCCTACAGTGGTGGGAAAATCTGGACAGCCTCCTTCAGTGAGCCCCATTTCGTGTACCCAGCCCCAATATGACCCTGACCATGGATGCCTCCCTGTGGGGACGGGAAGCTCATTTCCGAGGTGTTTGTGTGGGCGCCCAGTGGGAACCACATCTGGCCCACAAACACATCAACTTTCTGGAGGTACTCACCATCCAGTATGCCTTGAGGTTGTTTCGTCATTTTATAGCCCACCACATAGTGGCAATCCTAATGGACAACACCACCGCGCTGTGCTACCTGAACAGACAAGGCGAGATGGTGTCCAGGGGACTTAGTTGATTGGCCCTGGAAATTTGGGCCAAGTGCCAATCTCAGGGTGTGTTCATCACTGCCGCTCACCAACCTGGATCACTCAATGTCCATGCGGATTTTCTGAGCAGGGGAGACGTGTCCCTTCACAAGTGGGAACTCAACTGGACTTACCTCCAACCAATCTTTCACAGATGGGACCGCCCAAAGATAGATGTGTTTGCGACATGTCAGAATGTGAAGTATCGCCTGTTTTGCACCAGAGCAGGACAGGACCCCCTGTCTCTGGGGGATGGCCTCCTTCTCCCATGGTCCCACAGGTACATGTACCTGTTCCCACCAATTCCTCTACTTACCAAGATGATCAGCAAAATCATGAGGAACACCCTGGTGGCCATGTTAACACTGGTTCCCGACCCTGCTTCCATATCCTGTGGTACTTACGCACATCTCCCCCCAGTACCAGATCTCTTCCTGGCTCAGAAGGGCTGAATGCTGCACCACGATGTACCACACCTCAACCTCACGGCGTGGAAGATCCCCTAGCACAGCTTAAAAGCAGGATAGACCTTGTCCTGTTGAACTGTCGTAAGCCGACTAAACATGCTGCCTATGAGGGGAAGTGGATAAAATTCCTGTCTTACCTTGAGTCGTTGGGTATGCCACCGCCCCCTACAGAATTGAGGGCAATCTTCGGTTTCCTATTGAGCCGCCTAGACCTGGATCTTAGTTGCTCCTCCTTAAGAGTCTATTTAGCTGCCATTTCCGGCAATCATCCTGTGGTGGATGGCTACTCCGTTTTTTCCCACCTTCAAACAAAACAGTTTCTGAAGGGTCTTACTCGTCTTTTCCCCCCGGCTCGTGGGCCAACTCCCTCCTGGGACTTATCCCTGGTGCTGTCCAGACTCATGGGCAAACCGTTTGAACCCATGGTGGCCATGTCTAGTCTGCAGCTTCTCTCCTGGAAGACTGCCTTCCTGGTAGCCATTACCTCAGCAAGGCGAGAGAGTAAATTGTCTACACTCCATTGCGACTCTCCGTACCTGGTTTGTCACCATGATGGTGTCACCTTGGCCCCGGATGTCTCTTTCCTGCCCAAGGTTGTTTCCAAGTTCCATTTCCAAGCTGACATTGCCCTTCCAACGTTTTTCCTGTCTCCTACAAACAATGAGGAACGCCATCTCCATACTTCGGATGTCAAGAAAGCCATACTCTTCTGGTTTGATAGAACAAGGTCATTCTGGCAGTTACCAGCCTTGCTTGTCTCCAATGGCATACCTGTGCAAGGGAAGAAGCTCTGTTCACAGCGTCTATCCAAGTGGATTGTGGAAACCATTAAACTATGCTACTTACTGGCCAAACAGCCACTCCTGGGCCCGCTCCGGGCACATTCCATCTGGGCAGTAGCTACATCCACAGCCTTCCTGAGAGGGTAGTCACTCACTGACAGCTGTCAAGCAGCAACCTGGGCTACCCCCCACATGTTCATGAAGTGTTACTTGGATGTGCATTTTCATGAACATTCTGTGGTGGGACAGGCAGTATTGCAGGCGGCACAAGTCTAGGGCCTTCAGCTCCCTCCTCCAGGTAGGCTTGTTTTTGCTTGCTAATCTCCCAGGAGTGTGATGCACAGAGACTACGAAAAAGATAAACAACCTGCTTACCTGTAACTGATGATCTTCGAGTGATCATCTATGCTTTCACACCACCCACCCTCCTTCCCCTCTGCTTTTGGTCCTCTCCCCTTTTTACTCTGAGACTGATGGCAGCGATCAGAAGGAACTGGCGGGATTGTTGTGCCCCTCCCTTAGTCATGTGCAGTGGGGCCAGTGCGTGACTGGGAAGCAGGCACGAAAATCCCTTTCGCTTTCAAGAGGAACCGATCGAGGTCGGCGCAGGAGCACTATATCCCAGAGGTGTGAATGCACAGATGACCACTCGAAGATCATCAGTTACAGGCGAGCAACCTGTTTTTGCCTGCAATACCTTACTATTGTTGGAGCTGCTTTGGTTCATGTCCTCCTTGCAAGTCTGAGGTAGATCAGAAGACTGAGGTGATGTGGAAAGTAATCACAACTGCTTGTTCTCTTAGTGGAATTGGTACAGGGAAGGGGTAGCACAAGAAAGAAAAGCAGCCATATCACCAGTAGTACAGGTCCTGCAGTAGGGCTCCAAGATCCCCTGGGTAGAGCTAGGTTTTGTGAGAGGAATGGACCCACCACCTTTTCATGTCTGTCTTCCCCTTCTTCATTGCATCTAGTTCAACATAACAAGTGGCATAAAATTGAACTGATCACTGCCATGCTAGTCACTGCCCAGACAGGAGGGTAAGGCAATGTCTTAGATGTTTTTTGTTTTCATTGTTTACATTTTGTAATTTGCTTTCAGTCTCAGTGAGAAAGGCAGGGTATAAATAAAGTCAATAAATAAAATCATGTCACATACTGTGTTGAACTACCTAATACAATGTTGTGCAGGAAAGACAAATAGTGGGAAAACCTAGTTCTGCTCTAATATCCAAAAAGATGTTTTCACAACTTCTAACAACATGTACACGGCCAAAATACACACTGGCACAGTCCTGGAAGTGAGTATGTATTTCTGATGTAAAATCTTCAGCGTGTTTGTATAGGGAAGATGTCCTACCACATACCAATTTAAACTGCTCTTGTCTATAACTTCTAGAACTCTGTTTTTGCAGTAATGAGCCCACCTATTCTTTAAAAATAACCCTGTATGTATGCTGTTTCTGTGCATATCACCACTTCTGTGCCCAGATTTCCAAAACAGCTACTTTCAGCACAAGTGTTTGTATTCCTCCAACAGCATTATAACACCCCTCCCCCAATAACAAAGCTGCTTTGCAAATGTAACAATTGCCTTGGGTAGTCATTTAATTTCTTGCAGCAAGATAAAACTGAAGGCCAGTGACATATTACAGACTAACCGGATTTATTCCAGTATAACCTGAGTCAGAGTTCATATCATCAGTTTTTATCTCACAACTCAAAAGCAGTTATGCTGGAGGTAAGTATTGTTAGTCTGTAAAATACCCCTGGACTCAAAAAGAAATTTTTCAAAAGAAATTTTCATGTGACTTGAAGAGCTGCAGTCCAATAAATGCAAGCCTTTTAGGATTAGCTTTTCCGGATATGGCCCACCATTTTATCAAGACCTTTGAAAACAAGAATGAGTGCTTGTGAACAGAGTGCCTGTCTGCTGGAAGGAAGCCTTAGCTGTAGAACCTTCTACTTGAGAGAGGTCTCAATACATTTTGTTGTCTAAGAGGAAAGTATCAGATGCGTTAAATGACTGCAAGAAAGGTATAAACTGAATGAAATGCAATGCAAACATTTTACATGTAATAGTCAGCCTGCTGAGCAGCTGTGTTGTAATAAACCATAATAGAATCCTATTTCTGTTAGGTGTTTGAAGTGTTACAGCTTATTATTGATTTTGTGCTATTTGGGAAAGCATTTAACTTGAGATTTTATGGTAGAAATTTGTTAGCTCTTGGTGTTTCTGGTTTTTTAAAAAACAATCTAATTAGCATCTCTGCGGAGTTAGGCAACTAGATAATGCAGGAGACTGTACAAAAATCAGTGATTGTATGGCTGAGTTTCGACTTCTAGCAGTTTGATACCTGTTTTCGTTCCATCGGGGATAGAGAAGTATTTTACACCTGGGGCATCATAAACCTCAGAAGTAGTTGTTTGGGAGCTGGGCACAATTGCATTATTGTAGGCAGAGGAGGCAAGACACATGAAATTGAAACATATCACAAAGACCTCTGACAGGCATTGACACTAAGAGTAAGGAGAGGCATGAACCGGGAAAATGGCTGTTCATGATGATTCGTGGTTCATCAGACCTCACAAACCATGGTTTGCAAACCTCCATGAACTTCTTGGTTTACCGAACTGGTTAGTGGGTTTGTGAGTTCAGGATGCCGCAGAACAGCCCCCTCCATGGGCTAGAGATGCCAAACTTGCAGCAAGTCTCCAGCTGACTCTCCTATACCTGTCCTTTAAATTTGGTGAGGATTGCATTTGGGGGTGGCAAATTACAGCCCCCCAAAGCAGGTGTCCTCAGGAAAGTGTTTTTTGGGGAAATCACACCCGCAGGTTCAGGACTGTGTTGAACAGACGCCCTGCAAGCTGGAGGCATCAGACTCACAGAGGACCTCCCTGGGCTCCCCATCTTTCTTGCCTCTGAGTTTGGTGAGGATTGGCCGTGGGGGTTGAGTAGCAGTTGCCCCAAGCAGGTGCCCCCAAGAAAGTGCTCTCTGAGGAAATCACAGCTGACCTTTCTCCTCTGGCCTAGGAGGCGGACACCCACCTGCCTCCTTCTGGTGATTGAGGTTTGGGGGTGGCCTGCCACACTCCCCCTCGTACCTGGGAGGCAGTCACCCAGTTGTGAAGATGGATTATGGGGGTAGCCAACCTTTCCCCTCTGTCCCAGGAGGCAGTCACCCACCCGCCTGCTCATTTGGGGCATTGTTGCTGTAGACGGGGAAACCTTGGGTGCAGTCAAATGAGCTCACTTGTATTGGTGGATGTTTGAGGTTTGCATAGGTGGATGTTGGTCCATTAGGTAGGTATTGTGCTTTGAGGTAGATCTTGTTTCATGAGGTAGGTGGTGTGCTGTAAGGGAGATCTGAGTTTATGAGCAGGTTTTGCACATTGAGGTAGATGTCACATCCACAAGGAAGATGTTGTGCTATGAAATATATCTTGGTTCATGATGTGGGTGCTGCACTGGGAGGTAGATGGGGGACAAAAATTATAGGAAGCAGATGTAAACTAGAGGAGGCTGGAAGTGACAATTCTTGGGGAGGGGACACAATTTGTGATGAGGGGGGTGTTAAAAAATCCCTTGGAGGGTGGTATGGTTCCTCATCCGAGGAACCGGCACTTGTGTGGCTGCTGAGACCCTATACTGGCTATAGCAGGAGGACAGGTGGGGGCTCAGTTGGTGTTAAAATATCCCAAGGGGGGGTGCAACTCCTCACCCTGGTGTGGATCATGGTGGTGATTTGTTGTTCACTGTGTGGTACGCATCCATCCCCTGGGCATGGAGCAGAACCACTTTGTAGCCAGGCAGCAGTACTGTAGCAGAAGTACAGGTGGTGGCCCAAGACTTAAAATGTTCCAAGGAAGGGGGGAGTGAGACTCCTCTCCTCAGGCATGGAACTCATCACCTGCTCAAAGACCCTCTGCTTGGATGTAGCAGGAGGACAGGCAGTGGCTCACACAGCTCAGAATCTACCATGGAGAGAGACCCAAAACCGTGAAAAATGTTGGTGGACAGTGGATGGCTTGGAACGATGACTCCTGGGGGGACACACACAACTTGTGAGGGGGGATAAAAAGATCCCAAGGAGAGGTGTGCAGTTGGGACCCCAGGAACCTGGCACCTCCTGGGACACTATGCTTTGTCCATCCAGGGCAACCATCTCACCAACATGATGAATGATTGCCTCAAGATTGAATCCATCTCCCCAGCGGGGTGGGTGAGGGGAAGGCCTTTTAAGGTGAGAGTGGCTGGACAGAACCAGAATCCGTGTCCCCAACAGGATGGGCAAGGGGAGACCGGGAACAAGAAAGGCCTTTTAATGTAGAAACTGAGCTCCAGGTGAGAAAGGTGGGCCACAGCTGGAATCCATCTCCCCAATGGGGTGGGTGAGAGGAAGCTTGGGATTGGTTAAGATTTGCTCCATTGGGTAGGCCACATTGGGCTAGGTTAAAATTTGCCACATTCGGCAGGCCACATTGAGCTGGATTAAAATTTGCCACATTGGTCTAGCCATGTTGGGCTGGGTTAAAATTTGCCATGTTGGATAGGCCACATTGGGCTGGGCCCAGGTGAGAGAGGCTACAGCCAGAATCCATCTCGCCAGTGGGGTGGGTGAGGGGAAGGCCTTCTAAGGTGAGAATGGTTGGCCAGAACCGGAATCCATCTCTCTAGTGGGGTGGGTGATTCTTGGGGGGAAAGACATGGAGAGGGGTTGTATGATTGGCAGAGTGACCCTCGAGCAGAAGGACTCCCAAGTGGTAGTCCCTCTCAAGATGGAATGCTCATCTATAGCAATAATATCTTCAGTGAGGGAGGCAGGTTGGGGACGTGCATGGATGGTGGGAGGCTACTGGTTAAAATTCACCATGTAGGGCAGGCCAAATTGGGCTAGGGTAAAATTTGTGACCTGGAGCAGGCCTCACTGGGTGGTGCTTCTTCAGATGGTTCTGCAAGCCGGTAGTCAAGAGGTGATTGGAGTCTTTCCCTTGACTGATCCGGGCTCTATACAGCTGGCACTGTGCGAAGCATGGGTTCTGTTTCAGCTGGAAGTGCTTCCAGAATTCAGAGGTGTAGGGGCACCTTTGCTGACCAGCAGGTGCAGGTACCCCTGGAGCCACCTCCTGTGAGGAGCTCAGGGCAGACACAACATGTCTTAGGGGGACAGGAGAAAGAGATGCCTGTGGGGGAAGGGGTTGAGATGGCAGCACCTTGGGGTGCACCTCCATCTCTTCCTCTTACTCCCCATCTGTTCCTCCTCTGAAGGAACCGGAGCAGTGGGCAGGGCATCCAGCCTCTCCTCTAGCTCCTCCATAAATTTTTTGGTACCTGAGCTGAGCTCCAGAGCCAGAACACTCTCGTCCTCAAGGCTCACCCCAAAAGACAGCTCAGGCTGCTCCTCCTGCTGCTGCTGAGCCTCAGCAACAACAGCTGGAGGAAGGGCTGCCTGAACAGCAGACCCCCTGCCCAGTGCCAGCACCTATGGGCACATCTGCAGGGGCACCCAGCAGCAGCTTCAATGAAGAGGGCCTTGCATGGTGTCTTCATTGCACCTCTCTAGCCAGAGGTTGGAGTGATGGAAGGCAGCTGTTGAGCAGTCCTCCTTAGATGTGGGGGGAAAGCCACAGCCCTCCTCCTCCTTTCCACCAATCTAATATTCTCCTTAGCCTTCCCCCAGGGCCCCACTGCATTCCCTTCCTGCTGCTCATCGTGTTAACCCTGGGCCAAACTCTTTCTAACTTGTGGGGAAGGTATTATGTACCTAACTACCTGCTCTGCAATCTGAACATAACAGAGCCTGACATCTTTCTATGAACCCTCCCACCCAAAAACTAGGGTTTTTTTCTTTCAAAAGATCCTAACCTATCCTTGCTTCAATTCTGGTTTTCTTTCTTTCTTTGTTTTTGGGTTGCTGTTTTTTTTTAGTTTTTTAGAACTATGGTTTAAGAAATTATCCTTCAGATGGAATAGCAAACCTATTTAAAGGTTTAATGCTCTTTATTAAACTTCTTCTGACTAGGTTCTATTGGAACAAGTCTGGTTTCCTAATGGAAATGCAGGAGCTCCTAATGGAAATGCAGGAGGACAACCGATAGGGAAATAATTTGTCTAAAAGCACCTGCCTTAATTGAAGCTCAGAGCACCGTACACTGCTTTTTAAAAATGTAACCTAGGCTATTATACCACTGTTTTGAAGACAAACCTTGCTTCTTTTATTCTCTTCCTAGCAGTGGCCCAATTAGGGAGGAACTAAAGCCCTATGTTGAAATTTATTTAAAAATGTTTGAGTTAAACAATTCCTAAAACAGACCCTTATTACTAAAAGCCTATTTAGCAGCAACTAAGTATTGTACTTAATAGCCCTAAGTTGAAACCAGAAGCACACACACAGAACAGTGAACCTCAACAACCCCCTCCCCTCAAAAACCAACCTTCTAGAAATTAAAGGAAATAAATGTGGGGGGACTACTGGGGGAAAGGGTGGGGGAAAGGTAACCAAACAAGAAGGAAGATCTCCTGACCCACTTCCCAGCCCTAACAGCAACAAAGCTCCACAAAAATAACTGGAAGACTCAAAAAAACAGAAGGAGTAAAACCAGAATGAACTGAAAGGTAATCAAGAAGGGCCTACTTGGATTCATACCCCTCCACACACAACTACCAGGCCCAAACTGCAACTAACAAGATAAAACTCCAAAGCCCACCAAAGTCCAAACTACAAAGTGCGGCTTCCGGTCGGAGTAAAATGGCGAATTGACACACTTTGCGAGTTGTGCAGAGTGTACTGCGGTATCTGACGACAGTCTGGGCTTCATCTGGCCCAGCACAGCACTCCCCAGGCGGGGGGGTGGCAAGCAAGTAGCCAAGCCTGAGGGGGAGTTGAGATCGGTGTGGATAAGCTTCGGAGGAAGCTTGTTTACACTTTGATCTCCTTCCGTGAAGAGGGCAGTTGCAAATCAGCACTACAGATACCAGCTGGGCTGAGAATTCAGCATAAATTCGCCATCTACCGATCTCTTTAACATCAAGTTCAACATCGATTACAGAAGAAGCACCGCGAAACCCCGAGATTACAAGCAAGGTAACAAATGAATAAGCGCTTACCGGTTTAAAGAAGAACGCGAAATTGAATTGTACGGATAAGCGTAGAAACCTTCAATGAACTATTCCGCTTGATTTAAAAGTAAAACGAAAGCTTTCCTTTAGAGAAAACGGCTGAAAAGTGACTTTGTTTTGCATTCCTGTGGTCAGTCAAGTCTAAACTTTACGTAGTAGAAACGAAACTAACTGTGACTCTATGATACAGGAAGTAGGCTAGAGTGGACGTTGTAGAGGTTGCTGTGCCGGAAATAGATGGACGTTTGAATGTGTGACACCACTTTTACCGGAAGTTGGATTACAGAGACGGACAGATAAACAGGAAGTCTTGAAGGAGCCTACTCTAGCCGGAAAATCATAGAGAAATTGCGCCCGACATTTTGAGGAGGACTAAATTTTAAAAAGTTATTTTTAAGCCGAAAAAGCGTTGATACAAGTTATAAAGGTGGCGATTCGGCTTGAAGATTGCTAATATAAAGATTGATTAGCACTGAAGTCGCTTTCAAGACGGATTTGAGGTCAAGACCTAGAGCAGCTTCATCACCTAGTCCAAGAATGACTGCAAAGGAAAAAAAGAGTGGCAAGCGGCTATGGAAGCGATGGAAAAACGGATGACCGAAGTGGTGCAGAATCTTGGAAAACAAATAGAATCACAGCTGCAACAACAATTGCAACAACAGCTGCAAATACAACTGGAGCAAATAGAACAAGTGCAAGTCCAAGTACAGAAAAAAAATATGGAAGAACTGAAAGAACTGGTACTAACAGAAGTGTCAGGGATTAAAAAAGATACAGAAGAAGTTAAGAAAGAGGTCAAAAGCCTGGTGACAAAATCTGAAGAAATGGAACAGAAGGTTAAAAAAACCCTGTTAGAAAATACAAGACTGGAGTCCATGATGGAATATAGAGCTACTCAGAATCATCTGAGATTGAGAGGGATAGAAGAGGAGGAAGATCAGGATCTACGGGCTCTAGTAATCAATACATTGACAACTTATGTAGGGGAAGATGTTGGAGATTTGGATCCAGACTTTGACTTGATTTACAGAGTAAACTCAGCTTATGCCAAGAGAAAGCAATTACCCAGAGATGTGATTGTTCAATTTGTGACAACAAAAATGAAGGAAGATGTTTTCAAGAAACAATTCACACAACCGTTGGAAATTAATGGAAAAAAAATAATAATTTTGAGAGAAATTCCGAGATCGATTTTACAAGACAGAAAGAAATTCAAGAAATTGACAGACAGACTGAAAGAAATGAATATCAGGTTTAGATGGGAGATTCCATATGGACTTTCATTTGTGTACAATTCGGTGAGATTTACTCTTAAATCTGAAGGAGACTTATATAGATTTAAAGAGAACAATCTTGACGATTTTAAAGATATTTAATTCAACACAATTATGGATTACAAATTTTTATCTTGGAATGTAAATGGACTAAATTCACCAAGTAAAAGAAGATTAGTGAATCATTGGCTGGAGAAACAAAAATGTAACATAATTTGTCTACAAGAAACACATATCAGAAAACAAGATAATAAATACCTGATTAATAAAAAATTGGGAGAAGAATTTCATTCCTCAGCAACTAATAAGAAAAAAGGAACAGTGATTTATGTTTCAAAAGAATTGGATCCTAAAAAAATCTTCTCAGATAAAGAAGGAAGATATGTTGGCGTGGAAATATTGATGAATAGAAAAAAGACATTGCTTGTAAATATATATGCACCCAATGGTGCAAAAGAGACTTTCTTCAATGACTTGACTAAAGAGTTGGATTGTTTAAATTATGATCAAATAGTCCTTGCTGGAGACTTTAATGGTACAGTGAATAACATATTGGACAGGAAATCCAAAGCAAGTGGAGAGACAATTGGAAAGCTACCAAAAAATTTCTTTCAATTGATGAAGCAAGAGAAACTGGAAGACGTTTGGAGGAAGTGGAATCCCAAGACTAAGGATTATACGTTTTATTCTAATAGACATAACTCCTTTTCCCGAATTGACATGATTTGGCTGTCAGAGGAGATGGCGCAAAAAACTTATAAAATACAAATTTTACCGAAAACTAATTCTGATCATAATCCCTTACTCTGGATATCTAAAGAAAAAACTAAACAACTATATTGGAGAATTAATGAGGATTTACTGGATCAAAAATTAATTAATGAAACCTTAAAAAAAGAAACGAAAAGTTTTTTTGAATTGAATTTAAATAAAGGTACGGATATACAAGTTGTATGGGATGCGTACAAAGCGGTAATGAGAGGTATGCTTATCTCTCTGAACTCAAAGGACAAAAAGCAAAAGATGCAACAACAGAAAGACCTTTATGAAAAAATTCGACAAAAAGAAAAGGAATTAAAGAAAAGACCAGGGAAGAAAAAGATTATTAAAGAGATCCACTTTCTGCAAGATCAGCTGAATGTTTTATTAAACAGAGAATTATATTGGAATCTGAAGAAATTACAGCAAAAAGCATTTGAGGGTGCAAACAAACCAGGAAAGTTTTTAGCGTGGCAATTGAAAAATAGAAAAGAAAGGAATTTTATATCTAAGATTATTGAAGATGGAAAGGATGTTATGAATTTGAATGGTATAAAAAGAGCTTTCTTCAAATATTACGCCAAACTATTTAAAAAGAAAGGAATTGATCAACAGAGAATTAAGAAATATTTGGAGACTATTGAAGTTCCAGAGCTGGGAAAACAAATTAAGGAATCATTAAATGGTTTAGTAACGAAAGAAGAAGTGATAATGGCGATAGAAGATGCAAAGTTGGGCAAAGCTCCAGGACCAGATGGCTTCACAGTGCAAACTACAAACCAGCGGTCTACAACCTAGCCAAAGAGAACCAGAAAAAGGCCTGAGCTGAGGCCCTAGGCCAGGCAGGCCTCACCCGCATCACCCCATAACCCACACTCCAAGCCCTAAGAACAGTAAAATAAGAAAACTTTTTAAAAAACTGTTGTTATAAGAAGTCAAACCAGTCACTATCTTCAGTCTTCTCCAGGCAGGCAGAAAGGAATGGATCTGATCCAAAGTCCACAGTCCTTCAGGCAGCAGTGAGAGTCGGGCTCATAGCAGCAGCTGAAGCAAAAGCCAGCCACACAATCTCCAAACCTCTCTCAGCAATGGAGTCTAGCTCAGCCAGACCCTTCCTTTTGTGCTCTCTGCCCATGCACAGAAGAATTTCAAAAAAGAACAAACTTCTGTGATTGGCTACAGAGCAGTGTTTCCTCCTTACCTGAAATCCTATTGGTCAGGTAGCCACTGCTCCTTCCCCGCTCCCTCCTGTTCCCTGGGAAACTGGTAGGGAAAGCAAGGTAGTTAGCTAGAGAGTTCAGTAGACTTCACATTTGAAGCCAGCAACAACTTTGCAAAATTGCAAACCTGCAATGCTATGCCATTTGCAAATGCATTGCAGTGATTGGCTCTAAGCTCCACCTTAAGGGGCTTTTGCCATTGGCCTGCAGAGATCCTTCTTGCCCCTCCCTCCTTTTGCCCTGGAAACCAGAGCAAATGGTGAGAAAGAGCTGAAATAGAAGATAAATGTACGCCTTTAAAATTTAAACCTCTCCAGAGGAACTATTCAGTATTGCTGGGAAAAGCTGCATAAAAGCCAAATAATTTCAGCTTTTTTCGGTATCATACCAGTAGCCAAAAAGATTCTCCATTTTGAATTCAGATTAAAAATACTTGGAAAATACTTGTAAGGTATTTTTTCGGTTTTTCCAGCTTGGATAAACTAAATGCACACCCCTAGTCACACAGGCAGTGTATCAATCTAAACCACACTTCTTACAACTGTTAAGAAAAAAGGCAAGTTAAAATGTTAGAGAAATTGTTCCCAACTGCATATCATTGTTGCAAGGAAGTGCCTAAATGCATTCATGTACACGTGAGTGCAAAGAATTTTTGCCCCAGAATACAACAGCACACTCTTGAGATTAAAAAATCATCTTGTCAGAATGCAGGATGATCCCTTCCATGTCCCCTCAAAATATACCACTTGGTTTTGGTTATGATTTAACCACAAAAGTCTCCCATAACACATTAAAGTCAAAGAGCTGGATCCTATGACCCTCTTCCCCTTAGTCTTCCTTCAAGAGAGAAAGATTGCCTCTAATGTAAAATAACTTTTTCTAATGAAGAAAAATCTTTCTTTGAAGAAAGTTGGGACAAAGGGGGACATAGGATTAAACCCTAACAAATTTTATTCCAGCATAAATGGTGAAGAAGATGTTAGAGCAGCAGAAGAATATTTATGAGTTTTGAAAAGCTACTAACAATCCAGAGGCAGCTGACCTAATGATACATTATGTTGGCTCCGGAGCTTATAGAGTGGTGGTCCATGTCTAAAATTGGATTGACCAATATATCCAGATATGCAGTTCTGTACAGCATGCAGATGTAAATCAGAACTCTGCAGCTCTAATGAGAAATGTATATTATTCTTAGAGAAGATAAGTAGAAAATAAATGTAGGTCTCAACATGTTTGTTTGTGGAATCCATCTTCTGGTTTTATTCCTGTGCTATTGTCAAAATGTTTCAGGCTTATGTGTGGTCTTGAGGTTCCTGCTGGCCTCATTTTCTCACAGGATGGCTGTGGTTATTCAGCAGCATCAAAGTAAATGTCAGAAGGGGTGTTCAGAGGCATTTTCCTGCCTGATGATTTACAGGGAATTTTAATGCAGCTTCACTAACTCAGTGAACTAGAGATGAGTATGGCTGTGGTTTTTCACTGGGAACTAGAGATTTATTAGATTTTATTTGATTTCTGTCACGCCCTCCCCTGCAAGCAGGCTCAGGGTGGGTCACAAGAGAAATATAAACAATAAACCCAGGTCATAAAACCATAAACAGTTAAGAATCCAGTTTTAAAACAGATGGCAAGGCAGTAATAATCATAGTATCACAGAGTTGGAAGGGGCTACACAGACCATCTAGTCCAACCCCCTGCTCAATACAGGATCAGCCTAGAGCATCCCTGACAAGTGTTTATCCAGACACTGCTTAAAGCATTCAGTGGGGGAGCTCACCACCTCCCTAGTCAGCTGATTCAACCATTGTGCTACTTGAATTGAAGGGCAGGTGGGCAGAAACATAATAGTAGTCCAGTTACTATTAATGGAAACCATTGCCTTCTACACCATCAAACAAGTATGAGGGCAGTTTGGGCAGAAGGGGCCGGAATGAGCAGTCACCCACCAATTAGCTGAAAGCCTGTTGGAACAGTTCTGTCTTACAGGCCCTGTGGAACTATAGTAAGTCCTGCAGGTCCCTTATCTCAATTGGGAGCATGTTCCACCAGGCTGGGGCCAGAGCAGAGAAGGCCCTGGCCTTAAGTGAGGCCAGGCGGATGTCTTTTGGGCTGGGGACTGCCCATAGATATTGCTCTGCCGAGTGTAAAACTCTACGGGACACATATAGGGAGAGGCACTCCTGCAGATATGTTAGTACGTGGCCGCATAAGGCTTTAAAAGTTAGCACCAACATCTTGAACCAGATCCCGTACTCAGTTGGTAGCCAGTGCAATTGGTGGAGCACTGGCTAAATGCATGCCCACAAAGATATCGCAGTGAGAAGGTGTGCCACTGCATTGTGCCCTAGCTGGAGTTTCTGGGTCAGATTCAAGGGCAACCCCACATAAAGTGAGTCACAGTAGTCTAACCTGGAAGTGATCATTGCATGGATCGCTGTAGCCAATGATGAGTATGGCAGTGGTTATCCACAAAACAAAGATACACATATGTTGTAATGTCACTCACTGTGTGTACAAATGATGAGTGTGAACTTTAACATGCATGCATCTTCACTAAAGCCATACAAATACGAAATTCCTCTGATTCCCCTGTGCAGCTCCAAATATTCCTGAGGTGCTCTCTGCAGTAAAGGGGCAGATATGTCAAGCTGCCACTTTTTCCTCGAAGACTGGATGGGCAGATACCCTAATTTCAGAGCCTGCATGTCATCTCCACTCTCCAAAACCTAGAATGAGATACTGAGGCTTATATCAAGACATCCATCTGCCCCATACTGTTGAAACCTCTTCCAGTCTGAAAACCTCCAGTTGAACTATAATTTGATATTTTAAATTGCTTTTGTAATTTATCAAATGCATGTCTCCATATCCTCAGATTGAACCAAAAAATGGCCCACTAAACGGTGGGATTTTGTTGACCATAATGGGATCCAATTTGGGCATAAGAGCTGAAGATGTCACAAATATAACGGTGGCAGGAATTAACTGTACATTTAAAGAAGAATTCTACTCTGTTTCTACCAAGTAAGTAATTGTTAGATGTTTTGAATGTCATAGAATTGAAAAAAGATGTAACTGTATGTACAAGGATTGCGGAAATATGAATTGCAGCAGTTAAAGAGGTTTAAAATGTATAATTTCCTTGGCATTTGTATATGGAAATGAGTTGTAATTCTTTTAATAAGGTTTTGTTGTAATTCCAGAATGCAATGCCATGTTTATCCTTAATTCCCTTCAGTATAACTGTGATTGAGCAAGACACTTCTAATAACTACCTATCTTTATGATCCTATAGCTCCCACTTCAGTTTGCTTCTTGCTTTTATTCACATTCAGTGACTCCCTAATTTAGTTTGAAATTAGATGCATTAGTAATAGTTATCTCATGCAGTTCACATTTTGTTCAGACCTACATTTCCAGATGGTGTCACTTCACGAAAGTTGTACATGTTGCATACTAAACATGTACAATCTTGCAAACATAGACAGAAAGACCTGCCGTACATGAAAACCTGTACATGATTACTTCCATTAAGGATACTTTTATCATATTCCCTTTTCACTATAAGAGTGGAAAACTTGCAATTTTCCACAGCTGACATAATTATTAATGCATTCCCAAGTAATGAAAGTATGGTGTGGCTCAGGATTTAGAAATTTCTTTGAAAAATTAACTTACGCTTACCTTGAGTCATGTTGAAGTGAATGATAGAACTGTTTTTAATTGGCTGTGTGTAATGAAGATCTGGGATTCATCTTGTTCAATCAAGGTAATAGAAGCAGAGACACCAAGGGGCAATTTGTATGGCTCATTATGTTTTATTTGATGTTTCGTGCTTTTGAGGCTTCTTAAGATGGCACTTTCTCTCTACCAGACTATTATTTATTATTTATTTTTAAAGGATTAACATTACGAAAGATGTACATTTAGATTTTGATATATAAAATTGCCTTGTATCCAACTAGGGTTGTATGTAAAGTTGGAGAGGTTCTAGAAGCAATGAAAGGTGAAATTGTAGTTGATGTAAGTGGACAGGAGGGCAGATCAACAAGTGAAGTGCAATTTACATATCAGGTGAGTACGTTTGTCAGTACCTTTTCTTACCCAAGAAAAAGTGTCATATTTGCATTTCCCCTTGGGGAAATGCCTTGGAATTGTCCTTTATTCCTTTAGTTTATTGAGAAATATTTTATTCAGATTACAGTGAAAAGCCTGAAGAATTCTCCCTAAATAGTCCTCCAAATACAATAATGCCATTTACATTTTTAAAATATGATGCAGTAAAGAAAAAAATCTATTGCAAATAAACATGGCTATAGCATTATTTTTTGAAAAATAAAATAAATCAGCTTTGAAACAGACTTTCATTTTGAAATAGCTCCTGATAGTCTCCTGAACCAGTAAATTGCAGGAATGAATTCAAAGCCACTGAGGAGCATCTAATGACCCTACATGTCTTAATCTCATAATATTTTCAGTGGGTTGTTCCATTTCAGAATGGAAATAATCTGTGGCGCAGACAGTGTGCAATCACAATAGGCATACAATTACCCATGTTGTCACCATGGCAAAAGATGACTTTGATTGTGTCCTAATTTCTGTGATACAGGTGTGATGCTTCAATTGCTGAAGCATATAATGCCTGCAAGACGTAGCTCAGTGGCCTCTGAAGCAAAAATGGGTTCTCAGTTAACATGCAAAGTAAACTTTTTAAAGAATTTACCTGCTGCCTGCAGAACTAGAAAATAGAACTAGTAAGCTGTGTAGTGTTAGGGCTAGGTTGTTCTTTAGAGCATTGGTTTGCCTGCTGGTGTGATTTTAGCTTTCCTGCTAAGTAAAAGCACAAAGGAAATAGATACAGATCAGTCACAAGTTGGAAGAAGCTGGATAAATATATAATAGCAGATTAGAATGATAAAGCAAGGGAGATGCCAGGGCTGTGGATTCTGTCCATAGCAAAAGAACATAATTTTGCAGCACATCAAGCTTTTGTTGCAGAATCTTAGCTGACCACTCCCTTTCCTTCGCCCAAACCTGGCATCTCAACACAAGATTGTCTACAGTCCATCATGCTTACTACATGAAAGAAACATTTTGCAAGAATGTTATTTTCCAGGTTGTTGGTCTAAATGATATGGCTTCAGTTTTAACTTGAAAATGAAGAGTGTTGATGGATGTCACTGGGGGGAATATGCATTGTAAGAAATAAAAGGCAGTATTGGTGTTAGGAGTTGGAGGCTTGGAGATCAGCTATGGATGGCTTCTGTTCCTCTGCTGATTAGTTTTTCTGCCAAAAAGAGGAAGATAAATTTATTCTGCTTTCCTGAGAATTAAAAGGAGTCTGTCCTCTTAGAGAATCTTCTGTGACTGGGCATGGGCTTAAACAAATTGAACCAAATTGCAAGCATATCATGCCCTAACCTGTCTTGTTTAGTCTTTGAGAACAGGATTTGAAGCATGGCAAAACCCAGTCAAACTGCTGCTGAAGGCCTCAGCTGGTTTATTTTTATTGGTTAAAGGGAAATGAAATATAGCTTCTTCCTTTGAAACTGTTTTGTGTACCAAATAAACAGTATTGGAAAGTAGTACTGAATTTATCTACCAAGACTATCTTTTGTTGATATGATGCCTTTGTCTCTGGGGTCCCCACTGGGCATTGTTTTTGTGTAATTTATCTACCAAAAGCTTCATTCCTTTTATTAGAGAACAGATTTCATCTTAAATTTCTTCTTGTTACATTGCTTTTTCTGCAAATGAAGTTAAATGAGCTCCTAAAATGCTTTCTTTAAAAAAAATTGACAAAGAGATCCAAGGCCTTCATACAACAGGAGATGAGTAAGCATGTCCACCGATACTTTTGGGACCTGTAAAATTCTGCAATTCTTGAAATAATAATGAATTTTAATTATTTCATTATATCAACCTCCTTCAAACAGTTCCATATTGGTTTCTGGACCCCCATCATCACTTGTTCAGATTTGTTAAAAAATTTAGACAGACACTGTAGTTTTCTTTTTAAATTTTAATTATAGCAAACCTAAGGAATCATGGTAGGTAAATTAATCTCAGTCCCTCAGCCATTCCACCAGTTATAGTGATATTACTTATGCCAGATAAACTAGAGTCAAAACATTCCCTTAAATTCTCAGTGACCAGCCATTATACACCTGTTGGAATACTGATACCTGCAAAATGATGTATCAAATCATGCATAACCAAAAAGCAAACCAGCTTCTCATTGTTAGTGACTTACATTGTCTGAGAATACAGAGAAAATTGTCTCTCATACATGAGTTTATCAGAATAGCTTTTACCTAAAACATAAGCTTCCCAACATGAGTCAATAGTTAAAGCTAAAATAGACTTTAAAGCTTTTAACATTCCTAAAGCTCACTCTTAGAACAGTCCCAATGGGAAAAGGATACAACATATAACCAGGATTTCTATACCTGTTGGCTGGATATTTCAACTCAAAAATTACAAAACGTTGGGAGATCCGTGGCCAGGATTCTGTCAATGTTTTAAAATTGTTAAGAGAAGGCACTGCCAAGATCCACTTGGAATTGTGGCTATGCTTGTGGGGTGACCAGTTTCTTCCCTTACATACTGTGGTAAGCCCTTAATATTTAAAAAAATGACCATCTTAGCTTCTCTCTCTCTCCCCTTTTACTTGAATAGCCTAGAGGGGAAAACCTGTCTTCCACCCCTTGATAGGAGAGACCCCTGTGTGGCCTTAGTTCTATTCCAGATGTACACACATGCAGTTTCTGTTGCAGTTTTTAAAATGCTGAAAGTATCCTGTCATAGATCCAGTTTGGTGTAGTGGACTCTAATCTGGAGAACTGGATTTGATTCCCCCACTCCTCCACATGAAGCCAGCTGGGTGACCTTGGGTCAGTTACAGTTCTCTCAGAGCTCTTTCAGCCTCACCTCCCTCACAAGGTGTCTGTTGTGCAGAGAGGAAAGGAAGGAGATTCTAAGCCACCCTGAGACTCCTTCAGGTAGTGAAGGGTGGGTATAAAACCAGCTCTTCTTCATGGATCTTCCAGCATCTCACCTGGTTTGACCCACAGCATTAACTAACTGAACAAATGCTTATATGCTGTTGACATTGGGGGTAAAGCTATTTAATGTTTAGAGAACATTCTGCATAATCTGATGTTGCTGTGATAATAATTATGTACTGAGCTTGCGTTTCGCCTGAGCACAGACTTAGCTTTGTTTACAGAATAATAGGGGACCAGGATCCTGGAAGGAACCTATTGTACAGGGGTTCTTATGTAAATAACCAGTCACGGGGAATGGGTGTATGTTGGGTGTGGTGTTGAGCACATATTTAAGCAGGGCTTCGGTCCTGCTTGAGTTGTCTTTTAGTTTGAGCTGAAATCACAATAAACTATGAGCTGATCACTCCATGCATCTGAACCCAGTATATTTCAATAATATAGGGCATAACTTGAATTTTCAAATTAAGAATAGCTAGTGCAGAATGAGAGTACATCCTCGCTGCTTCACCAAACAGGTTTACAGTGCAATCCTAAACAGACTTATTGCATTCTAAGACCATTGCTTTTAAAGTGTCTGGGACGGAGTGAATCTGGCCAAGATTGCTCTGTTAAAATCTCACATGCAATCCTATTGTGCACAGTTTCATTCTGAAAAGTGCCTTTCATTAAATTTATAGCACTAAAAGGGTTTATGGCTTGCTTTATTGGTCCATTAAGGAAAACATTAGGTGTGCTGAGGCAGCTTTCTTGAGCACCAGATGATTATATTAAAAGAACAAGAAGCTCTGTGTGCGCGTGCCCTTTTATGTCACAAAAAGGTGTCTTCAAAATTAAAAATCTTGTGCATAACTGAAGAGTGCTGTTATTGTGCACCAAGGTTGTCAGCATAGACAATTAAAATATATAAGAGAAGGAGGAGAAAAAGAGCTGGGGGGGAAATTCTTTCTCTTTTGGTATATTGAAAAATGCCCCCAATGTGTACACAATCCAGTAAAAATCTGGTGCTTTTAAATTCCAGTAGTCTCTATGGGAAAATTAATCATATATTTAAATCTTTCTCATTAAAATCAACAGGACTTTAGAAACATTTGTCTAAATACTGCTCAGTAAAATTGTATGTGATTAGGCCACATATTCATATATAAGGAGCCAAAAATATTCATTCCTGCATAGCATTCCTGTGTGGATGGCAGAGATCCAGAGCTTGCACAGAACTTAAGTGGGCATGGAGTATTCTGTTTCATTGCAATAAGAGAGAATCCATTCCCTTTATGAAAGGGTTGCCAAACCTTCAGGGGGGACCTGGAGATCTCTCAGAATTACAACTCATTTCCACACTACACAGATCAGATCCCTGGGAGAAAATGGCAGCTTTGGAGGGTAGACTCTATGGCATTATACCATGCCCTCCCCAGGCTCCACCCCCAGATCTTCAGGAATTTCCCAGGACAGAATTGGCAACTATAATCTGTAAGCACATAAACATTTTAATGAATGAGGAAAGTGGTGTACAGAGGTATTTTGCACGTGTATGTGAAGCTGCCTGTGTTAATAACCACTTCCTTTTCTGGTTTTTTCATCCTGCTTCCATCATTCAAATAACAGTCTAACACTTGAAATAGTAATGTCCTTCTGTAATGAAATTGTTTGCTTTGAACAGAATTTATGGGCCTGCTGTCCTGAGTTGAAAAAGAATGCTTGCTGTCTGTAGCAAGACAGAGCCCCAGTGCTTTACATTCAGGATGAGAACCTGTCTCCCTTCCATAGGTAGCCAGGCTTGTGATGCTTGTGACCAGGGTTGCCAGGTCTCACCACTGTTGCAAAGAAAAACCTGCTGGCATTGTGTGTGGCAAGATGTCACTTCTAAGAGAAACTCAAAAGTGTCATCATGTTGTTCTAGGAATCACCAGAAACTCTATTGTTTTACTGTAGATTTTTCAGTGATTTCTAGGGCAACATTGAACTGAACTTGGACAGTTTCAAGAGGGAATTAGATAAGCGTATGGAGCAGAAGTCCATCAGTGGCTATTAGCCACAAGGTATAAATAGGAACTCTCAGTTTGGGGCAGGTGATGCACTCTATTCTTGGTGCTGGGGGGTGCAGCAGTGGGAGGTCTTCTAGTGTCCTGACCTCACTGCTGGACCTCCTGATGGCACCTGGTATTTTTGGCCACTGTGTGACAGAGTGTTGGACTAGATGGGCCATTGGCCTGATTCAACATTGGCTTCTCTTATGTTCTTATGTTCTTAACATGATGACAGTTTTGGGTTTTCCCTCGAAGTGATGTTATACTGGGTGCAACTGTAGTCCCCCCCCCACATGTCCCTTTCCCCAAAACTCCTGATGTTTGCCAGGCCAACCCTAGGTTTGATGCTTTCATGAGGCTTTCACCTGTCTATAGGACTTGACCAGTGGTTATGAAACTCACAAGCTTTGCATATTTCCCTCTTTCTCAGGCTCCTGCATGAACTGATCTTTTCCCCCATATTCCTCCTTTCTGTGCTTTTGGTCTACTGCTCTGCTGATCAATTTTGCTTCAGTTTTACCTTGTTCCTGAACAGACCTTTTCTCCTGATCAGGCAAAGGCTCATGAAAGGGCCTTCCTCTTGTGCCCTGGCAATAGCTGTGGAACTAGTCTGCACACCTCACTCCCATGGCCAGGTTGCTGCTCTTCATTTGGCCCCTTCTTTTTTCCCTCTTCCTTCCTCTCTTCCAGCATGGGATGTCTGTTATGGTGGGTAACAATGATTCAGACCCCTCAGTTCTCTTGGAATAAAGAGTGTTTCCCAGGTTTTCCAGCCATAAAATATTCCAGCTTTTATAATCTATTTGTTCATTTAAATTAGTTTTTGTGCTATATGTTTGAAGTCAGTGTCAGTAATTTTGAGCATGGTATGTCTCTCCAGTGTGAGTTCAAGATGTGTGTTTTGTGTCTCTCCCATTCATTTCAGTAGGATTTGTACAAGAGAACCCCTGCTGTCTTGTGCCTCAAGAAGTGTTCTGGTGTTGCTGCTTTCAAGCTACAAATGCTGAGTGAAAAGAGAATGTCAGCTACCTGACATAAAAGCACACACCTAAAATGTACATATGAAGAAACCAAAGTAAAAGTACACTTTAATAACAGTAACTACAATTAAATGTATTCAGAAGTAAGCAGCACAACATGCCTAAAATAGTTTCTCTAATGCTAAATAGCCAATAAATAAATATATGCCATAAATATGCAGATCTAACAATACAGCAAATATTTATCAGCTTGCCAGTTCATCAAGAGCAACTTATCTTTAATGTGTTGTGCTGCTTACTGTTGAATAGGTTTCATTGTTTCAGTTGTTATTATTAAAGTGTACTTTTACTTTGGTTTCTCCATTTACACATTTTTGGAGTTTGCTCACTGAACTTTTTTGGTTATGTAATCTGTTTTTTGGGTTTAGGTTTTGTCGTTCTCCCCCTCTCCTTTTTGGCTTAACATAGAAGCACACACAACACAAACTTCTCATGTGGGAGTAAAATCCATATGACATAAAATTAAAAGGGAAAAAAATCAATATCTTCCAATATCAAAGCAAAATGCTAATAATTGCACTTTGAACTCTACTATGTTGAGTTCTGTTTAAGAGTGAGCCTACTGACCATTAAATATTTGCTGCAGAGAATCATAGTTGAAAGGGACCTTCAGGGTCATCTATATCAGTGATATAAGAATGAGGTAGGAACTGCTGTTTCTTGCTCCCTATACTGTAGCTGTTTGCTATAGCTTTTTTCCCCTTTCCCTTCCCAACACAGAATATTCTCTGGGATATTTCATGCAGGCAGCACTAATATAACTTAGCCTAACCCAAACAGATTACACATGGCCATGTTTAGCCAAAGCCCAATATGATGGATTACTCTATGCCAACTGAATTGTCAGGAGAATTCAGATCAGCTGTTGTGTTAGTATCCATTTATGTCCTATAAGCCTGACCCTCCTTATATCCGTCCATGCACCAGTCTCATTTTGTATATTTATTTACCATAATGCTCATGCAAGCATATATGAAACATCATAGCCAGAACAAGAGCCTCTTTTGAGGTATTAAATTTGTCCATGTATTGCAGCTTTGGAATACACATACAAGAACCCTCATTATCCAAGGTTTTGCTTCATGTGTACTGAGGCTGAAAATATGTTCTTTTCCCATTTCAGTCAAAATACCAATTTTTATGTGTTCAGATGATAGTGTGTAGCGTGTTCTCCCCATATGCATGAATAGATCTAATGGCTGAAAAGCACTTAGGTCACCTAGTTGCTAGTAGGACTAATATGAAATGGAGTAAGAGCTATTATATTGGGAGGGGAAATGTTAATGGATATGTTGGGGTGAATTGGGCCAGATATAAAGAGGAAGAGGGTGTCAGTACCCAATTTAGTATTGCCAGGCAGTGCCTGGCAAACATCTGGATGGTTGTGAACAGGGATAGGAGGACTGTAACATCAGCTTTGGCACCATGTCACTTCCACATCACTTCCACTGGAAGTGACACAGATAATTCTAGGAACAGCCAGAAACTCCTGCAATTCCTAGAGGTACTCTGTGGCACTTCCTGTTTTTTACTGTAAGTGACATAATGTTACAGCCACTGCTGCAGGATTGTTTTGCTTTTCCCCATTTTTCTCATACAATGGGCAATGGGAGTGGGGGCAAAGGTAATGTTCCCCCACTGGGACCCCTAACCCAAACTGAACTAAACAGGAAGTGAAATGTGTTGATAATATGTTTTTGTTGTAATCTCCCAAATTATATTTTGTTCAGGGTGCATGCATATGCATATATGTGTATATACCTGCCCTATTTAACCCCATGGAATATCTATTTCTGGAGGGAGGTGAGAGACATCTGCTCCTCAGTACACAGCTGTGACAGACTGTCAAGGGTTAATGCCTAACAGTCTGAGGACCTTTGAGTTGCAGACTATTCAAATGGAATTGTGTTGAGAGAGACAGTTAAGAAATGACAGTTGGGAACTGTCAGTTGAAAAAGAGACAATTAAGCCCTTACTGTGGACTGGGAAGGAGGCTAAGAGAGTGAGTGGATCAAGGAGGATCTTCTTTCAAGCCAGAAAAGAGAAATAGCTTCTAGTAAAGAGAAGTGATCCCTATATAGTCAAAAAGAGAAATAGCTCTTAAAGAAAGGAGTGTATAAAGAAAGAATTGGGAAACTTGGTTATATGTTTGTTTGTAATGGCCTATGGCTAAATACAAATACATTTCTGTTCATTCATTCATTGGTATATGTTCCTGCCTTCTAAACTTTACATATTGATGAAACTCAGAAACCTATGCTTAGTGTTGGAGCAGAAACTGAAATGAAAGCCTCTCTCCTCAAAGTTTTAAAGACCTTGTTAAATAGCAGAAACACTCATTTATTTATTTAGATTTCTTAACCACCCTTCCCTGTTTGCATGGGGCTCAGAGCGGTTTACAACCATTAATTCAGTACATTATAAAATCAATTAAAACCATAAAAATTCAGTATTAAAAACATTTCAAACATTAGACATTGAAAGACATTTTAAAACAAGATGACAATGCTAGCATTCAGTCATGGATGGGTGGGTTCCAGGCAATTGTAAGGAACCATTGCTGACCTCAGCCAAAGGCCTGGTGGAACATCTCTGCCTTACATGCCCTGAGCAACTTTAATAAGTGAGATAGAGCATGGATGTCATTCGACAGAGAGTTCCACCAGGCTGGGGTTTACTTGTTGGCAACAAATTATCTGGTGTTTGTGTGAATACAAAGTTACTTCATCTTTATTATCTGCTCACTTCATACAATCCTACACCTGATTCCACCCAACCTTTTCTCCTCCAAGTTAAATAAAACATTTTGTTTGTTTTGAACTTTCAAAGCCTCTTGTGTGCCATTTCAAAAGCAGAATAGAAGAAGGTGATTTTGTCTCTTCCCTCACTTCCCTGGGCAGGGCCAGCATCAGTGATACAAATAAGAAGAAAATAGATAGAGGGGCTGCTCGGCAAGAAAGAAGACAGAAGGGAAAATCCTGCTTTTGAGGAAGGGAAGAGGGAGAGATCGCCATAACAGCATATACTGTAATGAGTATGCCTGAGCTGCAGTTGGAAGCCAAGACTGGCCCAGCAAAGCCCATTTTATGTATGCTGTAAAGTCAGGCCCAGGCCATTAAGTTTTGTCAGGAATCCATCTAAATCCATCTATAACAGTGCCTTTATTCTTGTTGCTCTTAAGATGATATACTCCACATGTGGAAGATCAATTGCAGTTATTCTGCTGAGTAAGAAGGTTTAATCTGTGGTACAGGAAAAAACAGTTTCATTATCTATCTTTCAGCAAGTAATCTAAGCAATAAAACACAACAAGGTGTGCATTATATCCAGAACAAAAGCTAATGAATTATGAATACTGGGGAAAAAAGAAATGAGAGCTTCTCATCACTCAGTCAGATTGTATATGTGTGCTTGACAGAGAGAAAGGAGAAGACTTGGTTGTAACAGGTTTTGATTGTTTCTGTTTCAGGGAACAAAATGGAACCCTTCCCACAAATTCATGTATTTATTTATTTATTATTTGAATTTGTACCCCACCCTCCCTGCCAAGACAGGCTCAGGGCAGCTCACATCATAAAAGCACCATAACAATAAAATCATAGACATCTAAAAGCAATTCATCAAACAATTCAATAACAATTCTTTAACAAATAATTGCCCAGCCCAATTGTTTAGAATGATTTGGTCATTAACAACTCTACCACAGGGAAGACAAAACGCTAGGGAATTGAATATTGGCTGTGAGGCATTTGTGAGGTATTTCACAGATAAAGTCTTGGCGCTCTGCTGCAACCTCCCCGTCACAGTTGAAACAGTGAGTGAGGCCCCTTGCACACCTTCAGTTCTGGGTTTGGATTGTTTTAGCCCACTCAGCCTAGAGGAAGTCAACAGATTGCTCGTATCTGTGCACCCAACCACATGCAGCCTTGATCTGTGCCCTTCCTGGCTCATTAAAGTGGGCCACGAGGGGTTTCAAGGTGCTGTAAGGGAGATTATCAACATCCCTCATTGAGGGGCAGTTCCCTGAGGCACTCAAGGAAGCGATGGTCCACCCCCTCTTGAAAAAAACCAACCTTGGACCCAACCGAATTGGCCAACTATCAGCCAGTGTCCAACCAGCCCTATTTGGGCAAATTAATCAAAAGGGCGGTGGCAGTACAGCTACAGAGCTTCTTGGATGACACTTCCATCCTAGATCCTCTCCAGTCTGGTTTTCGCCCAGGACATGGGACGGAGACAGTGCTGGTTGCCCTTACTGACGACCTCCAGAGGCACCTGGATCAAGGTGGAGTAGCGGCACTGTTGTTGTTAGATCTGTCAGCCGCGTTTGACACGGTCAACCACCAGTTGCTGACCCACCACCTTACTGATGTGGGGATTCAGGGGCTTGCCCTTCAATGGCTTGCCTCTTTTCTCCAGGGTCAGGGACAAAGGGTGGCACTAGGGGAGCAGCAGTTCCGAAGACACCCACTTGAGTGCAGTGTGCCCCAGGGGGCGGTGCTGTCCTCGATGTTGTTTAACATCTATATGTGCCCCCTTGCCCAGATTGTCCGGAGGTATGGGCTTGGGTGTCATCAATATGCAGATGACACCCAGCTCTATCTGATGTTGGGCGGCCGGTCGGACTCCAGCCCAGAAGATCTGAACCGGGCTTTGCAAGCCATGGCTGGATGGCTCAGACTGAGTCAGCTGAAACTGAACCCAGCGAGTCGGGGCGGTCAGGGGTTGGGAATGTCTCTCCCAACCTTCAATGGGGCACCTTTGATGCCAGTGCCGGAAGTTAGGAGTCTGGGAGTGCTCCTGGATTCCTCCCTAACTATGGGGGCCCAGGTGGCAGCCATTGCCAGGTTGGCCTTTTACAATCTTAGGCTGATTCGGCAGTTGGTTCTCTTCCTCAACCATAATGACCTGGCTATAGTGATCCATGCGACGGTCACCTCGAGATTGGACTACTGTAATACTCTCTACATAGGGCTGCCTTTGTTGCAAATCCAGAAACTGCAGCTAGTGCAGAATGCTGTGGCCAGGCTGTTGGTGGGTCTCCCTAGATGGGAGCACATCTGGCCTGTGCTGAAAGTGCTGCACTGGCTTTGCTTCAAAGTGCTGGTTCTTACCTTTAAAGCGCTATATGGCCAGGGTCCGACATACCTGAGGGACCGCCTTTCCCTGTATATACCCCAAAGAGCATTATGCTCCAGGGCACAACATCGCTTAGTGATCCCAGGCCCCAGGGAGGCCCGGCTTGCTGCAACCAGAGCCAGGGCCTACTCAGTGGCAGGTCCTACCTGGTGGAATGAGCTCCCAGAGGAGATCAGGGCCCTGCAGGACCTCGTACAGTTCCGCAGGGCCTGCAAGACAGAGCTTTTCCGCCAGGCCTTCAACTAGGAGCCGCCACTACCACTACCACCAACAGCGGCCCTATGACGACCACACTTCAGTGGCACGGCAGATCGGTACCATGGTACAGGGATGGAGGCAACATCTACTGGACACCATCTTGTCTTAATTTAAGAGCAACAGCATTGAGCACTTTATTGTATTGAGCCAGTTTAGTGTAGTGGTTAAGTGCGCGGACTCTAATCTGGGAGAACCGGGTTTGATTCCTCACTCCTCCACTTGCACCTGGCTGGATGACCTTGGGCAAGCCGTAGTTCTGATAAGAGCTGTTCTTGAAAAAGAGCAGTTTCTGTCAAGAGCTCTCTCAGCCCCACCTACCTCACAGGGTGTCTGTTGTGGGGAGGGGAAAGGAAAGGAGATTGTAAGCCACTCTGAGACACTTTTGGGTAGTGAAGGGTGGAGTATAAAGCCAATCTCTTCTCTTCTTCTTCTTCTTCTTCTTCTTCATGTAATTTCTGGTATTTACTCTGTTTTATCCTGTTTTACTGGTTTTTATGTATTGACACATGGTGCCCCTGTTTGTTAGCCGCCCTGAGCCCATTTGTGGGGAGGGCAGGGTAGAAATCTAAATAAATAAAAAAATAAAATTAACTTACATTCTATTAAAGTGCTAGCAGTTAACTTGTAATATCAAAGATGGCCTCATACATTCTATAGGTTCACTTGGTATTCAGCTCATTGGTCTTTCTCAGTTTGGGTCGGCGAGCACAGGCTATCAGTAATAGACCAGGCACCAGGCTTCCATTGTTATTAAGTTAATGGTATTAATAATTGTAGGTGGTAATGCCTGTGGTGGTGGCAGCTCCTAGTTGAAAGCCTGGTGGAAGAGCTCCATCTTACAGGCCCTGTGGAACTGTAAAAGATCTCGCAGGGCCCTGATCTCTTCCAGGAGCTCATTCCACCAGTATTGAGCTGCCACCGAAAAGGCTCTGGCCCTGGTTGCAGTTAGCCTGGAGTCCTTGGGACCTGGAAGGGCCAGTCAGTTTTGTGCCCCTGACCAAAGTGCTCTCTGGGGTAAATATGGGGAAAGGCAGTCCCTCAGGCATGTTGGACCCTGGCCATAAAGGGCTTTAAAGGCTTGAAGTGAATCTGGTATGCTATTGGCAGCCAGTGCAATGCCTTCAGGACAGGCTGGATGTGTTTCCTCATGGGGAGACCCATCAGAAGCCTGGCCGCAGCATTTTGCACTAGCTGCAGCTTCCGGATTTGTGACAAGGGCAGCCCTAAGTAGAGAGTGTTACAGTAGTTTAGTCTCGAGGTGACCATCGCATGGATCAGTGTTGCAAGGTCGTTGTGTTCGAGGAAGGGAACCAACTGCCGAATCAGCCTAAGATGGTAAAAGGCCGACTTGGCAGTGGCTGCTACCTGGGCCACCATTATTAAGGAGGCATCCAAGAGCACTCCCACGCTCCTAACCTCCAGCGCTGGCAACAGGTGCCCCATCAAAGGTCGGGAGTGGTCCCCCCCACTCAGGCATAGGTCCCCCACTCAGGCTACCCCTGGTCCATCCCAACTCAGACATAGGACCTCCATCTTCATTGGATTCAATTTCAGTCAGTTCAGTCTAAGCCAACCAGCCACAGCTTGTAACACCCAGTCCAGATCTTCTGGTCTAGAGCCAGACCGGCAGCCCAACATCAGATAGAGCTGGGTGTCATTCGCATACTGATGACATCCCAGCCCATAGCTCCAAGCAATCTGGGCAAGGGGCGCATGTAGATGTTAAATAGCATCAGGGACAGCACTGCCCCTTGAGGCACTCCACACTCTAATGGGTATCTCTGGGAGAGCTGTTCCCCTAATGCCACTCTCTGTCCCCGACCATGGAGAAAAGAGGTAAGCCATTGCAAGGCAAGCCCCTGAACTCCTACATTGGTGAGGTGGTGGAGCAGTAACTAATGGTTGACGGTGTCGAACACTGCCGGCAGGTCCAAGAGCAACAGTACTGCTAAGCCACCCTGATCCAGGTGCCTCCGAAGATCATCTGTGAGGGTGACCAGTGCTGTCTCTGTCCCATGTACCAGACGAAAACCAGACTGGAAGGGATCTAAAATGGAAGCGTCATCCAAAAAGCTCTGTAGCTGCATTGCCACGGCCCTCTCTATTATTTTGCGCAAATAGGGCAACTGTACACCGGTCGATAGTTGGCCAATTCGGCTGAGTCCAAGGATAGTTTTTTCAAGAGAGGACACACCACTGCTTCCTTAAGGCCCCCTGAAAACAGTCCCTAGCCCTAACCTTCTACGAGGGACTTGTTGACAATTTCCCTTAGGGCGCCACCCATCCCTTCGCGGCCAGCCACAACAGGCATAGGTCAAGGAAGCATGTAGTGGGGTGTAAGGCTAAGAGCAATTTGTCAACTTCCTCAAGGCTGAGTGGATTGAAATAATCCAAAAACCTGACTAGAAGTCGTGCATGGAGCCTCAAGTTCACTAAATGTACCAACTGTGACAGGAAGATCACGGCAAAGCGACAGGACTTTATCTGCGAAATAGCTCGCAAAAGCCTCACAGCCAATAACCAGTTCTCTAGAATTTAGTCTACCCTGTGGCAGAATAGTTAAAGACTGAATTGTGCTAAAAAATTGGGCTGGACGTGAGCTTGCAAATGTGATTGTGGACGCATAGTACTCTCTCTTTGCAGCTTTGACTGCCATCTCGTAGGATCTCATAAACGCCCTATAAGATGCTCTTGTAGCTTCATCACAAGCATGCCACCACCATCTCTCTAGCCGTCTTAGCCCCTGTTTCATAAGCTGCAACTCCTGGATAAACCAGGGAGCAAGCCTAGAGCAGGAGTGCAGAGGGTGCCGGGGAGCGATCTCATTGATGGTTGCAGAGAATCAGCTATGCCAATCCCCTACAAGCTTATCCAATAAGCTGCTGAGGGGCATCAGATCCCACAAAGCTGTCAGGAACCATTCTGGGTCCATTTGGCTCCACGGGCAAGCTAAAATGCACTCTCCACCTAAACAGGGTCAGAGTGGGACATTCAGACAGGCTCTCGGCATGGTGGTCCAGCCATGGTTCTGCCCAAGCAGTAATCCAGTCCACTGTTACCCCAACTGCGAAGATCAGATTGAGCGTGTGTCTGGCCCAGTGAGTGGGGGTCATTATAAATTGGGAGAGTCCCAGCGCCACCATGGATGACACTAGGTCTGTTGCCTGAGTGGAGGGCGCCTCACTCGCAGAAAAGCCCCAGGAGGAAGGAAGGGTGGGCATGCAAGAGTGTGCACTGCCCACCCCCAAAACATGACAAAGCCTTGATCAGGATGGCACGTGAGCGTGCATTCCACCCTCCCCCAGGTGCCACAGAGAAGAGGTGAAGAAGCACTCAGCTGTGGCCCCTCACCTGCAGGCAGTCTGGACCGGCAAGAGATGCCTCACTTCTCTCTTCTCCCTCTCTTCTTCCCTACTCCAGAGCCCCATCCCAGGAAGAGGGCCTAGGAGTCTGTTGGATGGAGGGGAAGGCGGGGATGGGTGCATCAGCCAGCTAGAGAATGCGGCAGATCAGCTGGCTGGAGCCCGGAGGAGAAGAAGGTGGTGTAGGCAGGCATGGGCATGGCAGCATGGCGTTGCGGCGTTGCAGCTACATTTAAACTTTAAAAAGCATTATTATGGCTTTAAAGAAAGTGTTTTGCAGGGCATGGCATGTAATTAAGGGGGCATGGCCCCAAGATGCCCCACCGTAGCTACGGACTAGTATAAAATAGTTAATGATACTTACATTTATCATCATCTGAGGGACTGGTGAGTGACAGTGCCCAGGCTCAGTCAGTGAACCTCCTGTTTGAGCAAGATTTTGGATCTGGATGTTCCACAGTCAGAACCAATTTGGGAGGAAGAAGGTTCCTCACCCAGCAGGAAGGAATTATTGAATCCCTCTTTTGTCTTGGATATGTTGGTGGAAAGTGCCATCAAGTTGCAGCCTACTTATGGCTACCCTATAAGGTTTTCAAGGCAAGAGACAAACCGAGATGGTTTGCTATTGCCTTCCTTTGCATAGCAACATTGGACTTCCTTGTCCCAAGCACTAACCAGAATCAACCACACTTAGCTTCTAGGATCTGACAAGTTTGGGCTATCCTGGGCCATCTAGGTCAGGTCTCTTTGGACATAGCGCTTATTAATTGGTTTAACTATCTCTACTACAAAAACGTTTAGAAGGGATACATTATACACAATATGTATTTCAAACTTGGATCATCCTTACCTCTGGCTGAACAGTGTGAGTTTTTGAATATTGATGTTTTTGTCAAAATGAATCAGAATTCTACATTTTACATGCTGCATACACTTCCTTAAATCTGAGTCTTCTGTACTCTAAATCCTGGAGACTATTCATTCTTACTGTTCTGTATTGAAAGTCTGATATTTATCTCAACATTTGGATTTGGAAACAAAATTTTATTCTAACTATTGATGGATGGTTTAGTAGGTACGGTGCACAGCAGCGATAAAGAAACTAGAAGATTTTTTAGAAATATGCAATCAGATATGGCAAATTGAGTTCCAATTCATTAAACTGTAAGAGAGGGGGTTATTTTAATATAATAGGGTACAGTTATTTCAGAACTTTGTTCAATTTTCTAACAATTAGAATGGCTTATGAAAAAGGAAAATGAATGAGAAATGTGTACTATACATCACTTTCAAAGCATAAGATGTCCTACTGATTAATACTTTGCTGACATGGTAAACTAGAGGGGGGAATTCATTTTACAAGGCTTTTGTACTGTAAAGTACACTCTGTTTTTAGAAATTGTGCCCATTTTTGTGATCATGGAAGGAGCTAATACTATTTAGGGATTGCATGAACCCCTCTCCACTAGAGAGTTTTGAACCGTGTTTTGTCCTTGAAAGTACATCCTGATTTCTCTGGCCTTTGCCATCTATGCACAGTGAAACCTGGAAGAAGAAATTGTGGAAGTGTTTACATTTCCCACTGTTCCCTTCTGGGAATAATAGAAATTTCAGCAACATTTTTTAATGAGAGGTTTAAATTCAAATGCAAATGGTAAGTGTCCCAGTTAAAAGCCTCCTACTAGATGAGCATTTTGGAGCAAGTTTTGGATAGTCATGAAATACATTTGGGTTGGATCCTTCCATGGAGGAAGATTCCTCATTAAGTAGAAGGGCACTGTGACAAGTAGGGGTGTGCAATTTTTTCCTCTGTATTTTTCAGTTTGGGTCTATTGGACCCGGGGGGGAAATTGGGATTCCAGGATTTTTTGGAAATCCTGAGTTTTTGGGGATCCAATAGACCTGAACTGAAAAACGCAGAGGGGGAAATGGCAGTGACAAAGCCGCTAAAAACAGCTGAGAGGGAGTTCAGCTGGGGCTCCTTTGGGCTGTCCCTTTAAACTGGACTGCCCAAAAGAGGTCACCAAGCAGCCGATCCTGCAGGGAAAACTCTGCGCGCAAGCTCTGCTGGGGCTCTGCTGGACTGTCCTGTTTAAACCAGACTTCCCAACAGCGCTCCTCCAGGAGTCAATCCTGCAGGGACAGTTCTCCCCACAGACTTGGCTGGGGCTCTGCTGGGCAGCCCAATTTAAATCAGCCTGCCCAACAGAGCCCGCCAAGGAGGTGATCCTGTGAGGAGAGCTCTCCCCTCAGGCTCTGCTGGGGCTCTGCTGGGCAGCACAGTTTAGACCAGACTGCCCAACAGAGTCCGCCCAGGAGGCGATCTTTCCACAGGTTCTGCTTGGGCTCTGTTGGGCAGCCCAGTTTTGCCAGTAATTCCCAAATATATCCAGGATTTTTTTCTAGGATTTCTTTCCAGTTTTCCTGAAAAATCCTGGATTCATTTGGGAAGCCAAAATACACTTGAAAAATGCGAAGTCTGATCCTTGTGGTTATAAATAGGCTTTCACTGCCTGGCCACCAGTTTGGATTCTTTCACACCCGCACAGGACTCTACCCATAATAGCCTACCTTTTCCCAAGAATCAGACTAAATGATGCCAGGTCTGCTCATCACCAGAGACAGGTGTTATAACCTGATACTCTCTCTGTCCTGTCCCAGTGGTAAAGTTAAACCATTCTGCCACCCCAGCTAGAGCTCCCCTTTAAACTGTCTGTTGTGTTGCTGAGGCAGACCCAAATTGATTGCCGCTGTTCCTCCCAAAATCCCATCACCCCCCTGAAGGTGACTGCATGCTGGAGCAGCATTCCCGTAGCCTTGGTTGCAAAGTAGTTGGTTGGTTTTCAGTGGCAGGACAGCCTCCTGCCTGTCACAGGAATCAATATGGTCCCCCCTCCCAGGAGCAGCATTTGGGGATGCAATGGGAGTGGGGAGGCAAGAAAGTAGCATTTGGCTGGGTCAAGCCAATATTTGTTTACAAAATTTTCACAGCATTTTTAGATCCAGTCTATAAATCTTCTTAGTTGTAAAGCCAAAGACCTTGTATCTGTTTTTCCTGTAGTGGTTATAATTACACTCAAGGAAAATGTGAAAGGGACTGGGAAAAAAGCACTGGATCTCAAACTGAAAACAGTAAGCCCAAAGGGAAACTTTCAAAGACAGAACCATCATCTAATCCAGGGGTATCAAACTCATTGGAAATGTGTTATTTAAAGTTTTAAAAATCTTTAATTGTGTTTATCTGTGTCCTTTATAAAATTTATATCTCCACTACCTGGCATTACGTTTTATGACACACATTACCCCGCCCTACAAGATCTCATTTATGTCAGATCTGGCCCTCATAACAAATGAGTTCGACACCCCTGAATCCATTATGTTGAAACTAGTGCCTTAGTATCAATAGCAGCTTGCAAATATGTAAGCTTTAAATATGAATCTGTTCACAATCTATCATTTATTCTTAATGAACTGTTCTTTTGTTCAGATTCCTATTAACAGGAAGAAACAGGAAGAACAAAAAAACCCCACTGAATTTAACTAGTTTGTGACTATTTCTTCCACACAGGATCCAAAACCTACAGGAATACATCCCAAAAAAGGTCCCCAAGCTGGAGGGACCACCCTAACTATCAGTGGCACAAACTTGGACACTGGCTCGAGACAAGATGTTAATATTTCCCTTGGTGATGTGCCCTGTGAAGTGTGAGTATAAGGCACACATTCGCTGCAACTATATCTTTTCCCCCTCTGATATGGTTCTACCACAGTATTTCTCAAACTGCACTCTGAGGAGACCCCAAGGTGTCCTCAAGTGGAGAACCACAAGTCATATGTAAGGAAAGAGAGTAAGGTGTTCTCAGTCCCAGCCATCCAACATGAAAATGGAGTACTCTTTGTTTTCTAGGAATGGAGACTGGTACCCTTTGCCTTGGAGGAAGGAAACTGAATTGGTATTCGTTCAGTTGAAGTGCAGCCATTGGTGGAGTTTCTGCCAGTCAGCTTCCAGATCACCTCACAGTACTTGCCAGAAAACAACCTTATCAGTTGTCTCTGTCCAATAGTCCAGTCCTAGCTGAGTGGCACCAGGGAGGTAGACTCCTAATATAATCCTCATAGTTACTTCAGGTATAGTTGCAGTGGTTTCACTCTGTTTTACAGTGCAACAGATTTTTTCATAGAGGCATGCTGCATCCCTAGACAATAACAGCCAATGGCAAGTTTCAATTGAGTACTAGAAGTTCATGTTTTTCACAGACTGCATCTGTAACCAATAAGGAAGTTCCTTGCTGTCTGTAGTGCAAAGTCTCATCAAGGGATGAGATTGATTAGAACTTGGGTCATACCTCTTGAGCTGTGATTTAGTTGAAACCTATAACTTCTTCCTCTAGTTGTCTTTTGTGATGGTGGTTCACATGTCTATGTCATTGACTCCAACATCAAATGAAGATTTACACACCTATTTATGCATTCATTCATTTATACCATTTATTAGCTGCCTTTCTCTCTTGTGGAACTCAAGGCAGTTTCCAGTATAAATAAAACCATTATAAAACACAGTTAAAAACAATATGAATAAAAAATATAAAAGGTCACAATTTAAAAACTAGTTTAGGACTGCCTATAAATAAAAACTAAATCAGTCAAATGCAGTCCTAATTAAAACTGTTTTCAACTGCCTCCTGAAGATCCACAGTGAGTGGGCCAGGTGCACCTCCTTGGAGAGGTGTTCCATAACTGTGTGGCTGCTAAAATGCCCTCACCTCTCTCATGTGCCCACCAAATGAGCTTCTTTGATAGGTGGGTAAGTCAGAAGGAGCCTCTCCTTGTGATCTTAATTCCCAGGCAGGAACATATGGGAGAAGGCAGTCCTTCGGATACCCTGGTCCCCAGCTCTGTAGGGCTTTAAAGGACAAAAACAATATCTTGAACTGGGCTTGGGAGCAGATCGGTAGCTCATATCATTGCTATAGTATCATGGTCATATGCTTCTAGTAGCTGATCCCAACCAGCCGTTGTACTGCCTCATTCCACACTAGGTGCAACTTCCAAACACTCTTCAAAGGTAGGCCCAAACAGAGCATATTGCAGTAGTCCAGTCTAGATGTAACTAAAGCATGAATCGCTGTGGCTATATCTGACTGAACCAGGAACAGGCACAGCTGATGCACCAGCCAAAGCTGGCAAAAGCACTCAGAGCCACCACAGCCACCTGTTTTTTTGAGGTGATCACTGTGTTAAGTAGCACTCCCAAGCAGCAAACCTGGCTTTTCAAGGGGCATATATCCCCATCAAAGACAGGAGAGATCTTGAGTCCTCAGACTGCCTATGCACTAACCCAGAGAACCAGAGGCTTTTCTAGCACCATTCCTCTGGTGCTACTTAACATGTTCTCTTGTCTTGTGTGAAATAGTCTTTAGTGTCTCTTATTATTTGAAATTTTCTCCTTCAAGGTGGCACACATGAGAGTAGTCCTCTAATGAGGACTGCAAATTCTCTTGACACATGATCATACTATCAATGTGCCCTCTGTATAGCCAATGCCTAGCAATTGTCTACTCTGTTAAAAACAGAAAGTCTCAATAGTAGCTTTTGCAGAAGAAAGACTGTATGTGATACACTTCTGATGAAACAGTTTATTGAGTTACCATTAGAATGCCAGCAGCATGTCAGGGAGGATGTCAATAGTTATTAGGGATATACACTCAAACATCAGCTAATGAAATAAGTAAACATCACAGTGATTTTCATTATTGTCAGCATCAGAACACATCTAATAACTAAAAGTAACAACATCCAGTAATCTGTGGAAGTGTCCATTGTAATATAGTGCCTGCACAACGGATGTTTTCACAGTTGTAAGAGAGAGATGGTGAGAGCAAGACACAGTGAGAGCAGGAGAGAGTGGTAGACAAGAGGCAGCAGATAATGTAAGTGTGACAGGCATTTGATCCAACCAAAAGAGTTAGCAGAAATAGTCACTAAAATGGGTTGTAATGATATTGCTGTCTTCCAAGAGGAAGACTTGGTGAAAGGATCATAGAATCCAGCTAAGAAGCAGAGAACTGCAGAATCCAATCTACTGGGACTTGCTGTAGTGTATTTCTATTTATACAGTATTTGAGATTTCTTTTCACCTGTTCTTTTCACTTTTAGTTCCAGTCCTACCACAGTCTTTATGTTATTTACAATATACCTTTCTCACTGAGACTCAAGGCAGATTACAATGTAGTCAATAGGATGAGACCTCTAATAAGCAGTGTAATGAGACAAGGATTCCAGAGTGTGGGGGGAAAGCAGAAATCTGAACAAAGCATAAGTTTTAAATGTAACATGTTGAAGAGGTGGAAAGTTGTATTACATAAGTAGAAATACAATGCTCTGTGAATGGGATAATGAATACAGCAAGAGATAACACATACAGTACACAGTATCAAAGTCAATGGATCCATTCCTTTCCTTGAAATCTTTCCTGAACCATTCCATTATAATATAGCCCTATTCCCTTTATAAAGATGTCTGACCTCCTTATGCAGGGCATTCCACAAGGTGAGAGCACTACAGATTATGCATATGTATGGACCATTGTTGTTGTGTAATCTATTTCTTTATTTTTTAATAATTGCAACCCCAGAAAAGAAAAGAAATAATAACAGAATATAACAACAATGATGGCAAGTCTACAGATAGACATCTATAAAAGGTTTCCTGATATCTAAAAATATGTCCATGCATAATTGTCATTTCTGTGCCATACATTCAAATATTGATAAGGCTGTAAAGTCCTCAGTACATTGAATTATGGGAGTTAGGCATTTCGGTATCCAGCATTCTAAAACAAATCTTTCAGCAACAGTAAGGGCTTGGAGGGCTCATTTTTCTTGCTCATCAGTTAGCCTCCAGGAGACTGGCAAATTGTACATAGGCATCCTCAAAGATCAGTGAATATTTTAATACAAAATTTATATAAGTAACTACTTCCTCCACAGAAGACTGAATAACTGGACAGGCCCAAAGCATCTGTTTAAGAGATCTGTCCTTTCTGTGACTGCTGTGCAGACTAGAAATGTAATTGTCTCCAGAACAGGGCACTTCCTTCTTGTGTGCCTGAAATTTGGGGTTGAGAATCCTTTGCATATGGGGTACAGTCCCCAGAGAATTTAATCCCAGCTGGATGGGGAAAAAACATGCAGCCTAGAAACCTGCTTCCCACTGAAACCACTGGAAACAAATGCAAAAGTGAAAAATAAAAAACAAATTCAACTAATAATGAACAACATGAAAACCCCCCCCCAAAAAAAAAACAACCTTCTGCATGTTAAACTCAAGAAGATCCTTTTTTATATTTTTGAATCATGAATAGCTGTCCTGATTACTCCGTTATCCTGTTGTCGCAAGCAGAGTAGTATGTTTCCTGTGTGAAAGTTGGCTCTTGGTTGTTTGCTGCATAAGATGGTCTAAGTTGATATGGAATCAGCAAAAAAGAAAGCTTAAAAATACAAGGAAAGGAAGGGTAAAGACAGCATTTTCTGTATTTTATTGAATTTCTTTACTTTTATTTCATATAATAAATGCATGGACAGAAAGCCCCACAGGATCCCCTTAGCTAGCATAGAACAGACAAACATCCATTAAAATTATATTGTCCTGCAACAAATAAAGTTAGGGCACTCCTGAAAAACTGAATTTGTTTATCACAGAGTATTGAGAAAAAGCTTTGCTTTCAGTGGGCAATTGCTTGGGGGTATACAACATCTATTTTAAATGAGTGCCTAAAATTGGAATTTTTCTTCTCTGTGAATCAGCTAGAGCATAAAACTCATCCAGTGTTTTGATTCTCACATTCTCCTGGCTATCTGAATTCATTTTTAATGCAGCCCTATTTCAGTTTTAATCCCATTTAATCAAAATATCAATTTAACCAAGTTGTGCTGTCTATGTATTTTATACAAGAGTATAATCTCATCAGTATTACCTTTTCTTCATTTCCTCAGTACCCAGTTTGGTGAAGAAATTGTTTGTGTTACTGGGCCACATCCCAAGGCTGGGAACACTGTTGTAATAGTACGGCATGGAAGCACTGAAAAACGAATAGAACATGACCCCTTTACCTATACAGATAATCCTAGAATTGATGGCATCCAGCCCAAAACAAGCATACGCAGGTAATACAATGCTTCTGCTTTAAAGCTGTGTTCCACTTTCATGAGCTGAGGTGTAGATTTTATTCTTATGTAATTATTAAATTGCTTAGACCCAAGAGAGACATTTTCACAGGATAATGGAATATAATTATATTTCTCGTATCACATAGAAGTCATCACCTCTAGGGAAAAGAAAACTTCATTGAGAGTGAACATCAAATATATCAGATATTGTTCATTGTTATGATACCTGTGCAATCCCTCATGGGTTATTATGCATGCAGGCTTACTGTGGAGAGATCTTGAAGCTCAAAAACTCTAGAGGGTGCTCTTTCCCCTCTTCCACGGTGCTTTCCTGCCTTTTCTAGTGTAAAAGGAAGAGGCAGAGCACCTTTTCCTCCATTTTCTCTCTGCCACTGTGAAGAGCAGTTCTTTCCTTCGAAGCTCAAGTGAGGAAAAACTGCAGGCTTCAGGCCTTCTCCTCAGACTTAGTCTACATATAGCTTCAAAAGACATGGCCCCAAACGTTCTCTTCAAGACATGCATGCCTTGCAGGGCAAAAATCCCCCATACAGTATGTGTCTACTATGCCTCAGTGAAGAGCATGATGTCTTCAGATGCCTGGTATGTAGACAGTTTACCTCCAAAGTGAGACATGACAGAACATCACAACTGAAACAAGTGCTTGTCCAGCACTGCTCCTGACAATCATCCAAGCACAATGCCTAAACTGAATCCAGAGATATGGATCTAGTCATCATTGGATATGACTGATCTGAGACTAGTTTTAGAGCCTTTGGCTCCAACTTTGATGCCTACAAGGGTGTAAACTGCTACTGACCCAGAATCATATAGGAGAAGTGCTTCAGAGCCTCCTCCAAAAAGGACTTGTAGCAAGTCTTGTCAAAGTCATCCAGGTCATCTTCCTCCTGTCATAAAGTGACAGTTCAGGTATGGCCAGTGATCAAACCTACTGCCAAACCTATGCTGATTCCAAGACTGTTATCCCATCAAACAGATCTGATGTATCAGTTGGATCCAACAGCATATCTCCTGTCTCTCCTCTGAGGCCTCTTCTAGTGGATACTTACCATAGCTATTATGATTACCAGAATTGGGATCCATACACTTCTCTCAGTTCTGATCCAGCCAGCAACATGAATGAAGCCTCAATGTAATCCTGATTCTTCAATAGCTCTGGGAGATGATTTCCAGTGCTATTATGATTATGAACAGTCAGTGTACAGTGAACAAAAATTTGATTTTGCGTTGTAACTGTCCCCAGAGGACCAGATTCCAGAACAATCCACCTACTGTTCTAGTGAGGATTTCAGACTCTATAGTAAGCAACTGATTTGCTTGGTGAAATCACTTGAAATAGATACCTCCTGTGCCCAGTCACTTTCTCTGTGATGGAAGGACTGTTAGAAGTGACTATGGAACCCTGGCTCAAACCAGCCTCTGGGCCACCATTGGCCCGCAGAACTGAGAACCAGTATAGGACCAAGCCAGAAGCCTATCCCTTCCTATTTCAGCATCCAGTGGCCAGCTCCCTAGTAGTAGACTCTATTCAAGGGAGAAACAAAAGATACCTAACATTTATGCCCAGACTTGATGGAGAAGGCCGAAAGATCTAAGCCTGCTCCAACTTGTTCTTCAGAATTTCCACTTAATCAATGCATAATGCCCAAAAACCATGCTCTTGTAGGATGGCATAGTTCACTATCCAGACCTTGTACCAGAAGAGAAACATGAGCTTGCCAAGCTCCTGGTGCTTAGAGGCATTTAAACTCTCCAAACACCAGACCTACTCTGCCAAGTGTGTAGCAGATTGTGCAGCCTGCAGCCTGGCCACAATGATATTAATTTGATGTCACTCCTGGCTTCAGTCTATGGCTCTTCCAAGTGAAAATCCAGCCAAAGATCTCTCTTTTGATGGAACTGAACTGTTTAGTAGTAAGATTGATGAGCTCCTCTGTAAGTGTCATGGACCACCCTCATCCTCATTGGAGGAAGAGGAAGACAACAACCTTGTTGCAAAGCCCCACCTTGGAAGAGCCTTCCTGTGAGGCTGGGGCCTTACACCCTTCCCAAAGAGACCCTGAGCCAGCGCCAATACTGCCCATGAGCCAGCCGGGTTCTTTAGTCTGGAGGCCCTGGCCACAATCTCCCAAACCATCCCAGGAGCACAGGAGGTGAAAGGCTAGGGCTGAGGCATGGACTAAGTGCAGGAGTGCATGCCTGCAGCCTCCCTTCTGCTAAGGAAGTGTGGGATCAACTTGTCTACAGTCTTCCTGACTACTCCACCACAAGCTGGACCTGTTTTGGAGCCAATTCTTGTTATCTGCTTCTTGGACTGATTTTGACTCTGTCATTTGGAATACATACCCTAACCCTTGACTGAGATCTTGGACTGCCTTCTTTGCCTTTGATTGTGCTATTGGACCCTAGACTGTGACCAAGGTACCCCTGCTGTCAGACCCTATTGTAAATGAGGCTTCCCCTCTGCCTGGTGGCTGGAACATTAAGATGAGGAAGAACAAATTTATGGCCAAGATCTTAGGCCTAATTTCTTTTCCTTTAAATCCTCAAAGGCCCAGACAATATTTTAAGCCTTATCGCAGTTTACAGAGACAGAGGGCAACACTTTCAACTAGCGAGATTCCCCTCTCAGAAGGGGAAATCCAGATCCCAATCCCCAAAACCATCTCAACCTTCCAAACAAGGGTTTTTGACAATTACAGACTGCACCTGAAACAAAATCTTTCCTGCATAACATGGGAGGAAGTTTGTCAAGACTGGTGGAAAGAGTTCTGTACTACTACATATAGAACATTGGTACTAAAAAAATTGTGATTTGTGCCTTTTAGAAAAAGTGGTCATGAAAATTCAAAATATAGAATTAGGATCTTATTCTCATTTTGAGGCTGTGTGGTTTCCCTTTTCAGGCTTTGTGTCTCAACAAGACCAGACAAGATGATTATCAGATTGGACTAAATCAATGTTAATAAATTGACTTGTCTGAGTTATTTCCCTACCTGCAAAAAAAAAATAAGACCAGTGGGTTCTAACCATAATATCAAAGGGTTATGCTATAAAGTTCCTCAAAGTTCCAGGTCATTCTCCACCTACAGCAGTCCATCAAAACCTTCCCCTCAACTTCTTGAAGAAGTAGAAAGTATATTAAACAATAGTGCCTTTGAAAGTACAACACACAGGCTTTTACTCAAGGTACTACCTGTCAAAAACAAAGGGGGTGATGAGACCAATACTCGACCTGAGGAACCTGAACAATTTTTTGTTAATTAAAAAATGCAGAATGTTATCCATTGAAGATGTCCTTCCTTCATTGTGTCCAGGTATATGGTTTGTGACCCTAGATGCTTATTTCCAGGCGATACTTTCAAAATTATTTCCACTTCCAATGTAGCAGTCTCTTTCTGCAATACAGTGTCTTACCATTTAGGCTAGCTACACACCAGGGTTTTCACCAAGGTCATAGCACTAGTTAGGTGTGAAATCTACCCTTACCTTAATGATTGGTTAACCATAGCAGATTCCAAGGTAAAAGTTTTATCAGATGTCCGGCTGACCCTAAAGGTCAAGTTACATGTCAACCTCAAAAAGTCAAGATTAGAACCCACCCAAAGGGTGTCTTTATAGGAATAATAATGAACTCCTCCAGGGTGAAGGCCTTCCTCCCCCCCCCAAGAAAATCCTAGTTATATGTTTAGCAATATTGTATTCCAGCTGCCTATGGCTGCAACCAGCCATATTCTTCCAATGCCTTCCTAGAGCTAAGGGCATCTACTACACCTGTAGTCCCATACACTTGCCTATTTATGCATACCTTGCAACTGTGCTTGCTAAGGGTCTTCAATGTCTTCTGTCATCTCTAGTTCAAAAAATAGAATGCCTCAAGTTATGACATTCACTCCCTGTCATGGTGGACCCTTCCCCAAAATTTCTTCTCAACAATTCTGTTTCATTCATTCACACACACACCAGAAGTCACTCTTACTACAGATGCTTTGTAGTCAGGCTTCGGTGTTCTTGTAGACTCCTTCTCAGTCAGCAGTGTCTGGTCCACTCACAAGAAGTCACTTCATAGAAACACCTTAGAAATGAAAGTGATTTTCCTAGGCCTGTCTGCCCTTCAGTCACACCTAGTGGGAAAGAACATCCAGATAGCAACAAACAATCTTAACAGCATTATTCAGTATCAACCTACATGGAGACAAAGCTTCATCAATTTATGCCATTTAGCATCCGAAATATGAGAATGATGCATTCTTCATGGGTCCACGATCCAAATGGTGCACATAGCAGGAAGCAGCAACCACGTAACAGGTTTCCTCAGCTGTAGTCTCCTAGAACCCTAGCCCATAGCTACAGTGGATTATGTTGGGGCCACGCCCCCTTAATTACATGCCATGCCCCACAAAACACTTTCTTTAAAGCCATAATAATGTTTATTTAAAAAAATTAAATGTAGCCTTGCCTCCACACCCAGGCCTGCCTGCACTGCCTTCTTCTCTTCCATGCTCCAGCTGACCAGTTCACTTCATTCTCTTTCTGGCCATCTCTGCCTTCCCCTCCATCCAACAGACTCCCGGGCCCTCTTCTTGGGATGGAAGCTGCAGAGGAGGGAGAGGGGAGGGAGGAGAGAGAAGTGAGGCATCCCTTGCCAGTATGGGCTGCCTGCAGGTGAGGGGCCACAGCTGGGCTCTTCTTCACCTATTATCTGTGGCACCTGGGGGAGGGGGGAATGCGCACTCACATGCTAGGCTGAGCAAGGCTTTGTCATGTTTTGGGGGCGGGCAGTGCGCACTCCTGCCTGCCCACCCCTCCTTTCTCCTGGGGCCTTCCTGCAAGTGAGACCAAAGGCAAGTGCACTTCACCATTGGGGCTCCCTTCTCTCAGCTGTGAAGGTAACTGGTTTGGCAGCACCAGGGGGAGGCCCGGTGCTGAGCTCTACACATGATGACCACCCAGGAAAGCTGCCTGTAAGGCAAGTGGGTGCCTGAGCCAGGCCGAGGTGGAATCACTGCTAGTGCTAACTCCTCAGTTCTGGCTCAGCACTAATAGTGATTCCAGCTAGGAATCTTCAGCACATAACCTTTTAAAGTAGAAGACTGACAAGCAGGTGAGCCAGGGAGAGGAGAGGAGAGTGTGGTGTGTGCTCCAGCCAGAGGTAATTAGATTAACTTTAATTTAGTCAACTTAACTTCCCTCTAAAAAAAATTGCCCCCCAAAGAAAAAAATCTTGGCTATGGGCCTGCTAGTACCTCGCAAGATGGAACTGAACAACTACTTCCTCTTTCTAATTTTCCTTCAGTAGGACATGCCCAATATAGATCAGTTTGCAATGGACACCCACAAGAAGTGTGTCCTGTTCTGCTTCGAAGCAGCCTGGCATCCCCACTCACTAGGAGACACCTTCCAGATCCCATGGAGAATGGACATGTTCTGCGCCTTTCCCTGCTCCCACTAATATTACAGATGTTACACAAAATGAGGGTAGAAAACGTGACAGCCATAGTAATAGCCCCATTCTAGCTGAGACAGGTATAGTTCCTCATGCTACTCAGAATGTCTTGAGGCAGGTATGTGGCCACAAATTTTTGAAGAAGCATTTTATTTTATGAAGCCTTGTGCATCAGAATGTCTTATGCCAGAGTTATTAAAATGATGAACCTGTGTGGTGTAGTGGCTAAAATGTCATACAAAAATCTTGGGAGACCAGGGTTCAAATCCCCCTTAGCCAGGAAGCTCATTTGGATGATCTTGAGCCAGTCACTCTGGTCAACCTCAGTTTACAGGGTAGTTGTGAAAATAAAGTGAAAAAAGGGAGAACATTGACTTGTGCTTCTTGATGGAAGGGTAGGATAAAAATATACTAGATAAATAATTCCTAAAGAAAGAACAAGGAGGAAGACTGGCCAGCCACACAAAACACCTGAGTGAGAAGGAAAACAGCAAAGTTTGGCCAAAGCCTCATGTACTTTGTAGTATGACAGAGATGTATGTATTATGTCCATTTCTCCTATTAAAGGTGAACACAGAAATATGGCAGCAAAATTCAAAAACAGATATTAGAAGTAGATACAACCCTAACTTTTTAAAATGTTTCTGGAGAAAATGCACATGAGTAAGGTTAGACATTCTTCATTTCTGTAACTGTTCTCCTCTCCTGCATAATAGATGGTGGATAGAACTCATAGGGAGGGGAGTGTTAAATATGCATGAGTATTAAATGTCTATCCCACCTTTCTTCCGTCTTGGAGCTTAATGCAGGATTTCCCGTCCAAGCACTAACCTGCTAAGCTTCGGTAAGGTTGAAGCATCTTGTGTTTATTAAGAATAACTAATGAAAAATCGCCAGCATTTGCTTTTGAGCAGAAACAGAAGTTCATTATTCATTGTTTTATTTTATGTGCTTGAATTTCAGTGGAGGACGAAAAATTACTGTGACTGGAAGTGGTTTTGACATCATTCAGAAGTTTTCTGTGGAAGTCTTGGTTGAGCCTTTTGGGGATTTCTTATCAAAGAAGAGGAGGAGAAGGCAGGTACCAGATCCACGAAAGGTAACAGTTATCACTTCTTTCTAAAGAAGTATTCACTTTTTATCTGGGAAATCCAAAAGTCAATTATATGTTTCCATTGACTTTAATGCATTCATAAGCTTGCTGAAGGCATCTCAGGAATGTTACATTAATTTTTGATATATACACGTGAATACTAGTAATCCTACATGATGCTGAGTATTCCAAAAACAGATATAAATTTGTTTGTAGCTTGTACTCTTTGCTAAATTTGGTACACAGGAGGCTATTTTACAGTGATCAATGCATAATAAAAAGCAAAAATGAGTCAGTGAAAACCTTCACGGCAGCATGATCAGCTGCCTTGAAATTGCTAAATTGATTACCAGCAGTAGTAACTAAAAGCATGCAGCAAATATGATCCAAGGCTACTCACAATAGTCAGCAATGTCTGTCTGAAATCTCAGCATTCACTGGGACCTCTCAGAGCTTTCAGACATTCATATTTCTGTGGGTTTGTTGGTGTAAACCATTGGTGTAACTATTGCAGATATTTTGCACTGCCAAAAGCTGAAGGGTTTTTTTAATCTCCCATCATTACTTCTGTATCAATGTATTTGTAGCTTGTTTCAAAGAGAATATTTAAGGATCAGATTGTTCAGTTGGAATATAAATGTCTATGTGTAGGTTCCAGATGGCCAAATCACCTACACAAGAGGCCCATTACCAGGCAGGAGTTAACAGCTGTTTGGACAGAAGCAGCTTTCTGTGTTTATTTAGAAGCTATTTATTTAAAACATTTATAGGCTGCCTCTTTAGAGACCTGCTTGAGACAGCTTGCAACACAAAAGATAAAACATAAAATCATTAAAATTAACATCTATTAAAACCAGCGTATAAAACCCAGAAGCGTAAAAGTGCATAAAAACATGAAAAAGGTGATTTCAGATGTCAAATGGCAATAGCAGCAGAATGCCAATGTGATATGCAGAGGAGGAGGAGGTGTGGAGATACCAGTGTTGGTAATGAGACAGGAAACTTAGGTCTCAATTCCATCCAGGAGGATGCAAAAGAATAAATGGATATAAGTCTGATAAAGGAATTTCAAAGTGAGGTTAGAAAGAGAGGCTGCTGAATTGAAATTGATAATGAACCTCAAGACAATGCATCCTTCTGGACTGAACTGAGAACTAGTTTTCCTGTCTCATTACCAATGTGCGCTCTTATCATTTGGCATCTGAAATCACTCCACTCTCCAAGATATAAGGACCAATCTGCGTGTTTTAATTCCTAATCAGGGTCTTTTTGAAAAAAAATAAATCCAGATAGGAACAGAGAAATCCAATCTTTTTTTAAAAAACAACTTTTCAGAATAAGGCAAAATAATCTCATCAATGTACATTGTGCTTGTCAGAAGAATTCTCCCTCCCTCCCTCCCTCAGAAGAAGAAGAAGAAGTAGTAGAAGTGTGCTTGCACACAAAAGCTTATACCTGGAATAAAACATTATTGGTCTTAAACCTGCCATGGGACTCCAACTTTGTTTTCTCTTTCTGTCTTTCCTCCCCCTGTCTTCCTCCCCAAAAGAGGAGCAGCCCAAGAGAAGGAAGCAGAAGCTGTGTATGTGTGTGTGTGTCTGTGAGCAAGAGAGAGAGGCTTGTCTTTGTATCTCTCTTGCACAAAGCAGGAAGCAGCCACAGTGTGTGTGTGTGTGTGTGTGTGTGTGTGCGCGCGTGCGTGCGTGCGTGCGTGTGTGAAAGAGAGGGGGGGAAGGGGCAACAGGCAGGAAACAGGAAGGAAAAAGCCACTGAGGGAGCTGGGGGAAAAGTAAGCTGTGGTGCGGCTGCAGTAGCAGCCCTAGAAAGGAAGCAGAAGAAGGAAGTTGCTCTGGGGCCAGATTTGAGCCCTGTGTGGGCTGGATGTAGCCCGCGGGCCATATGTTTGACACTTCTCACCTAAATGATCCTTCAGAACAGTTCTTAGGTTAGAAGTAGATTGTAAAAACAATTAAAAGTGTTTCCATGACAATATGGAAACAGCAGGGAACAAATAAGCCCTGAAAGAATGCAGCCTCCCCAGGACTATACAACCTGGTGAAAGTAGGAGACCTTGCCAGTGATGTAATTGCAACACTGCAAGTACTACGAGAATGGGGAGGGGAACAAATGAGTATCAGAACTTCCCAGCTATTTAAAATCTGGCTCGCTGAGGCTATGGAAGAATAAGCTTTGTCTTGTTACAGACTGTGAGAGCATGTTTTCAAACATGATACAATGTGAATCTAGGTAAAGCAGAAGTGATGCTGGTCTGTAAGGGATTGCCATGGATGGGATTGCTTTGTCCATACTAGATGGTGTTGAACTGAAACTGACAACCTCAGACAAGAGCTTAGGGCTTTTGTTGAATCATTGTTCGACTGTAAATAATTGCAGTAGCAAAGAATGGTTTCTTAGTTTTTTCATTTGCACTTGTTGTGGAAACTGGTTCCCTTCTGGAATCCATTGATCTGTCTATACTGATCCATGCTTCAAAGTTGAATTATTGCAATGCACTCTATCTGGAGTTGCCATAATAAATGATTTGAAAGCTTCAGTTGTTACAGAATATGGTTGTTCACTTGTTGGAGAAAACCTTACTTCCATCATGAAATAGTTTCATGTCATTGGTCACCCATTTGCTTCTAAGTCCAATTTAAGGAGGTGTTGATCTATTAGTTGATGATGATTTCACACACACCCCTCACAGGATTTCTGTTTATCTTCTTTTTGGCTAAGGAGCCCCTTTTTGCTTTTTCTTCTTTGTTTTTCTCTGGCTGTCTCACCCATTTGTTTGAATGTACACTGTTAGATGCTGACCCAGCCTAGGGAAGTGAGAAGAGAGACAAAAATCCTTTTTGTTCTTGTTTGATAATGGCTCACAACAGGCCATTTGAATCCCCTGTCACTCAAGGTTCTCAGACCAGGTTACAGCATTAACCATTTACTGTCCATCACATTTTCCCATTATGAATCTGTGTACCACTTCAGGTCCTTAGAGTCCACCTGTTTGAAGCCCTGTATCAAAACCATTCATCAGACCAATTTCCAGATCTCTGAAACAATATTTTGGAGGAGGGCCCCTTCTTTGTCGCTGTTCTGTAAGCATTGGAATTGATAGTGGATGTGGCTATTGCCAGTATTTTAAATTTTGTGTAACTTTGTTATTAGCCCCAGCTAGTGTTGTAAGCCACCTTAAATTACCATTTACAACACAAAAGGCAGGATTAAAAGGTTTTATTACATAAATACATTATTTTCTGCTATATATAATTTTCAGTCTCTCAGAATTTTAACTGTGTTTTCTAAATTGATACCCCTGTAGCAGGATCTGAGGTTTGTCACATTCTGAAGATCTTTTTTTAGTGGCTCCCTAGGCCGTAGACCACCACGCATCATCATTAGTTATTAATTTGTTTGTTTATAGTCTGCCTTTCTCAGTCAAACTTAAGATGTATATCAATGCAGTCAATAGGATGGGACATCCAATAAGCAATGTAATATGATTAAGATGCTGAAAGTAAATCCAAGTAACAATCTTACACAAGGGTGAAACAAAGCATATTAAATGCAGAAATTACATAGTAAGGTAATACATACAGCAACAGATAGTACAGGAGTATAGTCCACAGTTGCTTTCCCTTTATTTAAGCATTCTTTCTGAATGAATTCTGTTGTAATAAAGCCCTGTTACCTTTTTTAAAATGCCCACCTGAATAATGCAAGACACAGAGAGTACTCCAACTTTCTGTGTTATACTTCTGAGAATGCCAGTCACAGCTACTGGCAAAACATCAGGTCCTACAATGCCAAGACCATGGCCATACAACCCAGAAAATCTACAACAGCCAAATTTGCATAGTTTGTGAAATGTCAGTAGACCGGGAGCCTTCCTGACCTCACCAGGTGGGCCATTCCATAATGTGGGGTCACAACAGAAAATGCACCTGTACAGGCAGTTATTGATCTTGTCCAGTTGCAAAGTGGCAGAGTCACAACAGAAAATGCACCTGTACGGGCAGTTATTGCTCTTGCAGAATCCCTGCTCAGATGAGCAAAGCTGGGGCTATGCAAAAAAGATACTCCAGACTTAGTCATTGTGATGACCTCATTGGGTCAACAGTAAAACTCAGATTTGGACTCCAATTTTAAATGTGTCACTAGCATTCAGAAATATGATGTTGTCTTCTGTTTGTACACTGGAATGTAGCCACCTTTCATAATCTCTCAGAAATAAACCATTCATATTTAGACTGCACAGTTGCTTTGTTTGCTTTGCAGGTTGAGAAACAAAAATGTTCTGCGCTGAGTAATTTCACCAGCAAAAAAGGGAGAAAATATCAGATGCTACCCAAGAATATAAAAAGCTAGCAGAAATTGTCAACTTGCATTGTTGTATTTGCTTCATTAAGTAATAAATGACATACTTTCTTTATTAAATGACATATTCTAATCAAATCTAATATTCCATTTTGTTTTTCAGTTTGATGGAACAGTTATCTCCAAACTGAATGACACAACAATAGTCTTCTTATCTCCACCAGTTGTGGAGGATCCAGAAAATTATAGAATTGCTACACTTATTAAAATGGATGGGTATGAAGAGACATTGCAAGATCCTTTGCAATATTTTCCTGATCCAACCTTTGAAAACTTCACAGATGGTGTCAAGAAGCAAGTCAACAAGCTGATTCATGCAAAGGTAAATGTTTCAAGAAAAAGGATTCATAAGCCCTGCTTTTTGCTTAGCCTGTCCCTATTTTTATTGGAAGTTGCTCTGTATAAACTTAGTTTGATGCATAAGAAGCTAGTATCATGTAGTGGTTTAAGAGTTGGACTGGGATCTAGGAAACCCACACTGAAATCCTCACACAGCCACAGAAGCTTGCTGGGTGATCTTGGGCCAGTCAATTGCTCTCAGCTTAATCTGCTTCACAGGATTGTTATGAGGATAAAATGGAGAAGAGGAAAATGTAAGCTGCTTTGGGTGCCCATTGTGGAGAAAAGTGGGGTATAAAAGAAGTAAATAAATAAAGGAAGGCTGTGCTCATTTTGACTGTTTAGAAAACTGGTTGTATGAGAATTAAAGGGGGGGAAACATTCTGCCTTATTAAATCTGAAATTTTATGTCTTTCTAGCCATTTTCAGGCAAGTTGAGAGTTGCTTTGTGTCTCCCACTGCCTCAGTGAAAAGGTGTTGGGCATTGTAATTGAAGACCCTCTCCTTGTCTTGTAACAGCAGCTTGTTTAAATAAAAGAACAGTTTATCTTTTTATGTCAACTACCTGAAGATGTTTCTTCCCTTTTACACACAGATACCAAGCCTAGCTCTAGCCCTTTAATAATAAATTGTATACAAGATTAAAGTCATAATTATTAAGTTTCTAAGCCACCTTCCCCCTCCAATACCCATGCACCAGGAAAATGTCTTATTCTGCTTTTTCCCATGTCTAGGGCAGTAATCTGAACAAAGCCATGACGATTGAAGAGGCTCAAGCATTTGTGGGAGAACAACCCTGCATCATAAAAACCCTGACTGAGAAGGATCTATACTGCGAACCACCTGAAGTGCAGCCCCCTCCAAAGAGAAGGCAGAAGAGAGATACAGTTAATAACCTGCCAGAATTCAGTGTATGTCACATTTTTCTGTGTTTTTAGCAACAGATACAAAGTGCGGTCCACAGAATATCTTGCTTTAAGTGGCCCTAATAAAGAGCCGTGCTTTCCACATGATTAATGTTTCCCCAGAGCATTTGTAGAAGAAAACCAATCTGCCACTGGCCAGTTCTTACCTTGAAACAGAATGCATTCAGACAAGCAGGTCTTTCCTTTTGCTAAGAGCCAGGCAGCACTGGTCCCTTTAACTTGATTCTTTTATATTTGAAGCCAGAGCAACGGCTCAAGATCAATAACTGCCCGTACAGGTGCATTTTCTGTTGTGACTTTGCCTGGAGGATGCGCTAGCATTTGTGGGGGGAAATTATGGTTATGATAGAATTTTTACCCAAGTGCAAGAGTGTCCCCCAGTTGACATCATTATGTTGTGCACAAGGGCGCTGTTTGAGGGCAGGGCTCCTCCCACCAGCCATGTGGCTGGCAGCAGATTGAAGCCCCTGAAAGTGGGGAAATCCCCACCGCTCCCAGGGGAGGGCAACCCTATTACACAATCCCCGGGGTCATGGGCCAACAGCAGCACACCAGATCATTTGACTTGGCACCCAGGCCAACCAACTGAGGCAAGGGCAGCCCCACTGGGGCCAGTGGTATGGGGAAAGCATAGCTTGTGCCTGTCATCACCTCTCCCACATTTGAGATGGAGCCAACATCCATCTGTGTCTTCCTTTCCCTTCCTCTTTGTTAGTTATTCTTAATTCTTAAGCAGTAATCTTTAACGACTGAATGAAATAGTTACCCAAAGTCCTGGGATTCTACCAGAAAATAATTTATTTATGTGAAATGCTAATAAATTATGTTGTTTACTTTAGATTAGGAAATGGGTGTATGTGGGAACTAGGAATTTGATTAGCTATATTAAATATAGCCATCTGCTACCATATGAACCTAAGTGTCCACGCTGGTCATCTTCAGCGGCCCTGCTTTGGGTGTCCCCTCATCTCATTGGATGGGTGGCATCCCAAGAAAGAGCCTTCTTGGGCATGGCACCAAAACATTCAAACTCCCTCTCTAGGGAGATTTGTCTATCCCCCGCTATTGTTGTCTTCTGCCAGCAGGTGAAGATTTTGTTTGGTGTTCCTTCACTGATATTGGCACTCTTCCTTGGTTTTGTTGTGTTTGTGTGTTTATATGTTTTAATGAATTGTTTAAAAGTTTTATATATGATCATAGTTTAAAAGCTGTTTTAATGTCTTGCTGTTTAAATGTTTTAATGATTTGATGTTTGCCGCCTTGGAGACCCTATTTGAGTGGAAAGGCCGCATGGAAGTGTTTTAAATGAATTAAATAGAGGGGAGAGGGAATTCATAAGACTAAGTATTGTTAAGTCTAGTAAACCATCTTGTAGTGCCACTCTAGGAACACTTTCCCAGGAATAACCCTTTCTGAACAGAGTTGAGTGGGATTCTGAGTAGACCTGCTTAGGACTACTCTTGTTGTCTGATCTGGTTCTGTGTTAGCCTTCTAAGTTCAAATATTTATTTAGGTGAAATTTGGCTTCAAAGAATGGGTCCTAGGAAGAGTGGAATATACCCAAGTGAGTGACATACCACTGAGCCTGATTTTGCCATTAGTAATTATTCCCATGGTGGCCATTATCATCATCTCAATCTATTGCTACAGGTAAGATGTGGTTTTCCATCATCAGACCTTGCTTAAAACTGTGCAGGTGAAAACTGCTTTGTTTGGAGAAAAGCAAGAGTAGAATTACTGTAATGACTGTGTGTGATTTGGACTTGCTTGTCTGAGCTTCAAAATATTTCTAGCATAATTTTCTCATCCTATGTCTCAGAGCTATGTATATTTTTGTGCAGAGTTATATGCTAAACTAAAGAGAAGGCTATATGGATGAATGTGCTTAGCATTTCTGCCTAAGTGCCTTTGAAGTGGTAAAACACTGAACTATGCAGCTTAACATACATTTTTGCTGAAGGGTATGTGTGTATGCATGCATGGTATTGTGTCCCAGAAGTAAGAGCATCTACTACTCACTAGCATAACTCCACAGTGAAGGGCCAATTCTGGTTTAGTGTTTTCCTCTGTAGAACAAGTGGGAGTAGCATTACACTGAATACAAAATGTATGTAAGTTTTGCGGAAAATAATTGTAGTTAAACAAGCAGGGGACACATAAGGATTTGCAGGGGGCATCTCATTTTTCTCTCCCACTGTTATCCCTGTCCTTTCCCTGAAACCCCTCCTGCTTCCTTCTCTCCTTCCCACTCACCAGCCAAACCTACCTTTATTTGCCCCTGTCTTCAGTTTTCCCTGTACCTGGGAAAACTATGGCCCAATTGCACATCAGACTGGGCCCTGTATTCCCTTTCTTCACTATTTCCTTTTTCCTTCTTCTGGCAACCCCCATATACTCACCTTTCACTGCTTCCTTCTCACCTCCCTACCTACTTCCTGCCTACCTTTTATCTATCTCCCCATCTTCTGCTATATTTATTATTTAATTATTTCATTTATGCCCCAAACCAGGGGACCCATAGCAGGCTCTATGAAGAGGCTGGACAAATATTTGTCAGAGATGCTTTAGGCTAGTCCTGCATTGGGCAGGGGGTTGGATTAGATGGTTTGTATGGCCCCTTCTAACTCTATGATTCTATGATTCTCCTCTCCTCCATTTTAATTTCACAACAACCCTGTAAGGTGGGGTAGGCTGAGAATTTGTAACTGGCCTGATGTCACCCAGCAATCATCCACAGAAGAGTGATGATTTGAAACTGGGGCTCCCAGAGCCTAGTGTGAAATTTTAACTGCTGTTCCACACTGGCTTTTTCTGGGGGTGGGGGTTGCTGTTGAACAGTAGCATTCATTTCTTAAAGTTACAGGTGTTGCTTCTATTATGGGGGGTAACATGCCAATGTTTGGGAGATTTTTACACACACACAAACATATGTGTATATATGTGATTTTTCTGCTCACCTGTGATGTTTTTCAGGTCTGTAGAAAGAACTGGCTTGTCTGTTCATGCCTCCAGTTTCTGGATTTAAGTTGAAAATTAGATTTATTGTTTAAGTTGAGAATTAGATTTATTGAAGTTACTAGATTCCTACTTTTTGTAGCATCAGAATTACATGTTGATTTTACACAAAGTTCCATAGAGGAAAACTGTTTTGTCAGAATCATTTTAAAGGCAACAAATGTTTTAAAAGGGAAAGCTGTTTTGATTTCAGTCCTGGTGCTGAAATCTCTACAAGTTTTTTCAACATTGTACCTAAACAGAACCAATATGCTATGGGTTGCTTCAAATGTAGACCCATGTGCTGAAATTGGTACCAGTTAACTCCTAAAAACACCCAGTCAGAAAAAAATGCCAAGAGTAAACTCACTGATCATTGGAGTAGTAGTGAAACCAGGGCTTTTTTGTGATGGTACTCACTGGTAATGACTACCGGCACCTTTTTGGGATGGGGGCTCTCCAAAGTCCTGAAAGAGGAATTGGTGGAAATCAGTGCAACCTTATATATAAGCAGACACCATTTTTAAAATACAAAAAAAAGCATTGAGTGAATTAAATTACAATTCTAGCAATTGAAAAGCAGCATTAACCTGGTTAAGAACCATATTGATAAAAAGTAACTCCTGTCAGTGTAAGCTAATAAACAACTATGAAAAGAGCTAGTGGCTATTACAAGTCAACGTCATTCAACATCTGGTAGTTCCTTTGCATAAACAGTGTTCCTGAACACTGATACATTCACTTCCTTGGAGCAGATTTTTCAGTCAGTCCTTGATTCAATAAAACAGACTGAGCAATGCTGATTTTCTGCCACCTTAAACATTTGGCCTGTTGTTTCCCTGTTTCTTCTATCTTTGGCATTAAAAGATCAAAAGGAAAAAAGACAGTGCTTCTAAAAATCCCTCTGGCTTCTTGTTCAGCTCTGTTGTAAAATGATTTATTTTTGTAGGCCATAACTTTTCTGTACTCTCTGTTTCTATTCCTTATAGACGGAAAAGTCAGCAAGCAGAACGAGAATACGAAAAAATTAAATCACAACTTGAAGGCTTGGAGGAAAGCGTCAGAGACCGGTGCAAAAAGGAATTTACAGGTATGACTGATGCCCAGTTCCTTGCAGGCCCTCCAGAGAAATTACAAGATGTGCTGTACCTCTGCCATTGTCTGCCTTAAACTGTCTACTGAGGATACACAGGAGGCGCAACTGTTCTTGATTACAATACACAGTGCATAGGCTTCAAGCAATTAGAGGCAAAGGCCATCAATAAAAAGAATGCTTAAAAGAATCTGATGAGATTTTCAATGTGAAAGGAAAATAAGTAACAGCAACTAAATTGGTAGTTGGGGAATATCATGCATCTCCATCCTTATGTGCTTCTGCTAGCGCTGTAAGCTGTACCGCAGTAAGGAAATCACACTGTTAATTTTTTAATCTGATCCTAATACTTGACAGTAAAGTTCAAATACAGTTTAATTTTTATATAAGTAATAAGGCAGATATTATGTGCAGAAATCTGGTAAATGTAACTAGAGAGATACATTCCTCTTTTTTGCAATTTTTGGAATGAGAGCAAATAATCATATTGATTTCAGTGCTTTGGAAGCAAGTTCAGTTGTATGCAGGGTCTGGTTGTATTTAAGATAGAGGAGTGCATGTACAGATCATGCCACCATTGAAATCATTAATATACAAACCTAGTTCTGACAGCAAAACTATAAGGCTGTCATTAAGGTTCACAAGATCCCTTCCTGGTAGCCGCTAGTTATGTTTATTGAGCACTGATACTGGATGTCTTCAGACATTGGAGACTCCTGTGGCATGGTGGAGACTAATCGTATCCAGTGGTAGAGACTAACACAATAAGCTTCTGCAGGCTTGAGCCAACTTCATCAGATAAATTCTTCTGTTGGTAAGATTTCATAGAACAACAGCCCCAAGGAGGTCTGCTGGGCCCCCTCATTTTCAATCTTCTGGAGGCAGTTGAAGACAGTTTTATTTAGGACTGCATTTGACTTAATTTAGTTTTTATTTATTAGCAGTCCTGACTGAAACTTTAAATTGTATTCTTTTATGTATTTTGATCATCATTGTCTTATTTACATTGTTTTACATTTACATTGTCTTATTTACATTTACATTGCCTTGAGTTCCACAAGATAGAAAGGTGGCTGATAAATGTTTTAAATAAATACATAGAGAGAGTAAACTAAAAGACTTCATCATTTTGTGACATTTCCATCCAAAACTGAAAGTACATGGGTAAGCCCAAGGATAATTTATAACAGTTGTAACTAGTGACAACACAGACTTCTTAGTTGTAATAAGCAGTTTATCTGACCTATTAAGCTTTGGTTTAATACCATCATATGAAGAACAGGGATGGGCGAGAACTGAACCATGAAGCAAAATTTGCGATGAATTTTGCCCTATTTGTGGTTTCGCAAACAGAAGTTCATGACAGGTTCACCATCACAAACTACCACAAACTTTTAGAGTGGTTCATGGATGGAGCAGAAAGCAGGGGTTTAAAGGGACTCCAAATCCATTTAAACTCCTGCTTTCTGTTCCCTGCTGCTCAGCTGTTTCAGGCTGTTTTCTTCAGTCCCTTTAAACTTTAAAGACAGCAGTCTTTTGCAGTCTTCTGAAATGTTTCCCTGTTGTTATTTGAATGCTAATGCTGTCAAATTTGTGTCCACTTATTATTCTTTGTGCAGTGACTGACCTATTTGTCCTGTTTAAGCTACAGAAGGGCATTGTTGACAGTTGATAGTTCATACTGTGTTGGATGATGATAAGATGAATGAGTCCCTAAAGGTATGACTGACATTTATATTGTATAATATGTTTCCTGACTAGATACAGGGACAGAGTTGACATTTGAGCTTGCTACAAGGTTTGTTCCATGTGCTCATCTGTATTAGGTGTCCATGGCTGCTGATAAGATGTTGTAAATAAATAAAGATCTCTGATAAAAGAGTTACCATAGTCCAGAATGATCCTTAGATCATGGATGATACACTGTAGTGGATTTATCTGGGAAGTGCCAATGATGTTGGGCAGTACTGTCACTCTCTCTTTTGGTGGAGCTGTATATAGCAGCATCCCCCACAAAGATGAGCAGCAAGCCATTAGGAACAGTATACCTAAAGCAAACCTGGCCACTAGCTATTTAATTCCCCATATGGATGGGCATGAACCTAATAAATCTGGTTCTGTTCAGGGTTCAGGGCAACCCCCAAACTGAGCCAAAAGGCCCCAACCCAAGCCGGTCTGGCAAGTTCAGTTCCCCCCTGGCCACAGCTCACCATGGCTGGGAGAAAGGGGGGGATCACCCAGGAAGGGTTAAGTGGCTGACAGCTATTTAACCTGTTCATTTTGCTTACCCACGCTTTGAAGTGAGGGGGAGCAAAACTGATGGGTTTAATGGCTCACAGCCGTTTAAACCTAACAGCAGGACAGGCGCACCTGTCAGCTGTTAGGTTTAAATGACTGAAAGCCATTTCACTGTTCAGTTTTTCTTCCCCCCACACTTTACTTTCTACTGCAGAGATTCTCTGGGACATTCTGCTGGGCTTGTATTGCCTTGATATTCTCCCCCATTGGAAACAATGGAGGATGGGGGCACCTGCTTTGGGTGCCTATAGAATTGGACCTCATGGTCCAATCTTTTTGAAACTTGGGGGTTCTTTTGAGGAGAAGCTCCAGCAAGCTACACTGTAAATCTGGTGTCTCTACCTCAACCCCCCCCCCCGAGCACTGAATATACCTCAGGATAGATTTGCCATTGACTATAATGGTCCCCATACGGTATAATTGACCCCCAAAAAATCAAGACTCCCAAATATTACCAAATCCAAATACCATACATTGTGATGGTAATCAGCTGACAACAATGCCTTTCTGCTATCTATACAGGACAGATTATTCAGTCTCTATACAAACGAATGAGTGGACAACCATTTGATATTTAAAAAATGGTAAAAAAAAACTGGTTGGGGAACATTTCAGTATTCTTGGATACTCTGGTCTTGACCTGAAAGTCAGCATTCTTGAGCAAAGGAACTTCAAAGATGTACTCCAATGGGAAATACTGAATTAGAATTCAATATAGTTAAATACATTAGGCAAAGGCTCAAGAAGGTCTGACAATTTTCTCAGTATTTTACAGATATTAAGTAGTTTAATGTAACTAAGGAGTCGGTCTTATCACCCTTTACAGCTGTTCAGTTTTCTGCAGAAATATCAAAAATCAAGCCTTATAACCTGTTGTTCACAGTTTTCTTTAAATGTTGCTGACTGAGAATTCATGCATCTGATAAAGTGGGATCAAACCCATGGAAGCTTCAGTTACAATAATTTGTTGCTAGGCTTGACAATGCTTTTTTTGCCATAACCAACTAATGCAGCCACCCTGCTGAATTGGAATAAATTGCAGGAGTGTTCCTTGTAATACAAGATGTAAGATTTTGTGTAAGTTATGCTGAATAGCCATATTCTTGTCTAGATGACCTCTGTATTATGTGAGTTTATGCAAAATTAATGGTACTCAAATTCTTTTTTTGCTTTTCAAGAAAAGTTCTTGCTTGTGCCATCTGTCTGTATGAGCAGCTATTTTTTCATTAGAATTCAGCAAGGCTATTTGGGTTTCAGCAAGCATTTTCTCATAACAGCAAGACAGGGTATTTTCAAAGAATCAAAGTCTTTTTAAAAATAGAAACTAATTAGTGTGAAGACTAGCAAACAGGACAGTATTTTGCTCATAAGAGAGTAAAGTATATAGAATGAAGGTGAGCAAAGATCACTTTCTTGTTCTGTAGCATATCTCCTAAATCCTGCAGAATTTCAAAAGATGGATGCAGCCAATAAGAATGCCCAGTGAAAGCTGTTTGTAAAAGCTGCCCATCCTCCATTGTGTAAGCCAGTCACATGAGTCTTCATGCACATTTTGTAGGTGCTGAGGAAGCATGGTAGAATGCTTGTACCTTTCAACATTGAAAATCTAATAGGAGTATTCAGTCTGAAATCATAGAATTTTCACACCATATGATAGAACTGTAGAGTGATAGAAATCTTGGATCATTTACGTCTCCCTTAGCTACTGGGTCTCCCCTTCAAACTCATCTGTTTCTTGCTTTCCCCTCTTACTCATTATGTGGTTGGCCTTTGTACTCTTGAGTTGTAACTTCCTGTCTGCAGCCTTTGTACCGCTGCAAAGCAACTCCTGTGTTACTGTTAGACACTGCCTCCCAATCTGCACTGTCTTCTGCCCTAAGCCTGCCTTTTCTGCGTTGGTTCTGCTTCATCACAATGACCTCTTAGTCTATTTCCTTGTCCTATTCACCAGAATGCAAGCTTGCTCAAATCCTTATTTTTTACCCGCCTGGGTTGCCTGTGCTTGCCAGGAAGGATCTATCTGTAGAATGGGAAACCTTGCCGTAAGAGATTTCTATAAAGAAAAAGAGAACATAGGTATAAGAGGTGGTCAAGGGAAATTGGTGAGATGGCACACTACTAAATAGATTAACTTGGTATTCTTAGCCTGGAAACTGTTGCTCACATGGCTTGGTTGGTGACAAAGTAATTGTCTCCTGCAGGGGTCTTTTCATAGAAAAACAGCTGCAGGAGCTCATTAGCATATGGTATGCTAATGAGCTATTAGGCTATTAGCATATGCCACGCCCCCTGACATCACCAAAAGTGATGTCAGAAGGAGAAGCAAAAGGGGGGGAGGCATCTTCAAAAGCCTCCCCTTCCCTTCCCCAGCTGGCCTGGGTGGGGGAGCTAAGAGAGAAGGGGTTGGGCCACAGAAGGAGGAAAGAGGGAAGGAAAGAGAGAGAGTAGAGAGAAGGAAAGAAGGAAGGAAAGAGGGAAAGAAAGAGAAGGAAAGGAGGAGGGAAAGAAAGAGAGGGAAGAAGGAGGAAAACAGGGAAAGGAGGAAAAAAGAGAAGAGAAGAAGGTGGGAAAGAAAGAAAGAGAGAAGAGAAGGAGGGAAAGAGGAAAAGGAGAGAAGGAAAGGAGGGAAAGAAAGAAATTTGGCTGCAATTTGGCCTCATTATATCCTATGGGCCATTGAAGTCAATGGTGAAAACATAGGGTATATTCTGGGGGCTGGAGGGGAGGGGGTTTGAGGGAGAGGCTCCAAACTCACAGGGTAGCTTATAGAGCCTCTCCCCAAGATACCCACCAAGTTTCAAGAACATTGGACCAGGGGGTCCAATTCTATGGACCCCCAAACAGGTTGCTCCCATTCCCTCCATTGTTCTCTATGGTGGGAAAAAGTAACTTTGGCAGCTTTGGGGGGGACTTATAACATCGCATCCCTGCTGAGCTCCCTCCCCTCTCCTAACTCTGCACTCCCCAGGCTCTGCCCCCAAATCCCCAGTAATTTCCCAATCCGCAGCTGGCAACCCTACTTATATAGGGGTTGACTTGAGTGACTTGAGTGAACTGGTAAAAGACAAGTTTTGAAGAATGGAACTGACCCCAATTGTTGTTCCATCTGTAGCGGTTTCAGTTACCTTTTTGAATAACTCCTATCAATCCTGATGGGCCTTTTGCTAGTGGATACATGTGGGTCATAGATAAAGATATAACCAGTGTGCTATAATTGATAGAATGTTAGATTCTGAGGAGACCTGGGTTCAGATCCCCAATCAGCCATGAGTTCACTGCATGAGCCAATCTATACCATTCTGAGCTCCTTGAATGAAGGGCAAGATAAAATATTTTTTATTTAGAAACTGTATTTGCTACTTCTCAAGAGATCTTGTTCAGTGCTGCTCACAAAGTAAAATAGGATAATGAAAAAGCATAGAATCTCTCTATATAATAATGCTATTTGAAAGTGGCAACATTCCATGCACTCCCATTGGCTGTGCAATGCCCTCCCTCAGCCATTGGCCCATCAGCCACCACTCAAGAGTACTTGCATGCCATTGGCCAGGTGCTGGGTCTGCTCCTCTTCCATGCCCACTCCCTCTTCAGCCACTCTGCCCTGTCAGAATCCCTGGCAAATGGCTTTGTCTCTTGATGCAGACACTTCTACGGCTTGCGTCCTGTGTGGGAGTAACTTTTCCCTCAGTGGCTGTTGGTAGGTGTAACGAAATGGCAGTTATCTGTGTTTGTAAGATGGCTGCTGTCTGTGGTTGTTTGTCTAAAATGTTGCGCCATAAGGTTTAATTGAGCTGTAGTTCCAGAGAGTGGCCTGTAGGGATATCACTCACTGGGTTGAATGTGGCTTCCTCATCTGCTGGACTACAGTTCCCAGCTGCCCCAAGGCAGAAACGGGCAGGAAAACAGGGACTGTCCCAACGTGCAGGGCGGCATCAATATAGGCTGCAGACCATCCAGGAAGGACAGCGTCTTCGTCCTACAGGAGGTTAGGAAAGGTTCCTGCTGCCTGTGCTGACCAGGCTGTCCAGGCCACAAGCCAGAGATGTGGGAGAACCCTGGGGGGCAGCAGAAATTCAGCCACTCCACAGTTGGCTGGACTGGGGAATGAATGGAAGTTTCCCTGCTCTCCTGGGCCAGAAAGAGAGAGGCTAGAGCAGAGAGCCAGAGGCTGGTGTGTAGGGAAAGAGGATGGTGTTTAACCCCTGTGGATTTATGCCTTGTTGGTTCATAGTGTGTGCTTACTCCGACAGTGTGTGTGCGCCCCATAACTGTGTAAATAGTTAGATAAACTCTTTTATTTGGGCTAATAATCTGTGTTGTGCTCTGACCACATAGTCTCCCCTGCTCTGCACAATAACAAAGGGAAGGGTAGCCCAAGGGGGCAAGAAAAGGACAGACCCTTGGGTTGCCAACTTTCCAGGGATTCCCCCAAAGATTGGGGGTTCCATCTCCAAATACGGAGATTCAGCCAGAGGGGTCTCACTGTCCCTCTGAAAAGGCAGTGATGATTCAGTGAGTCATGGCAGTGAATTTAAGGAGGGAGATATACACATGGGATGAGGGTGGTAGGCAAACATCTGAGTGGTAAACTGGAGCCCGTTTCGCCACGGTAGGCAACCAAGCTTGGTTCAGACGAAGGAAACCTTTTGCAGGCCTTTGTGAGAAACTCATTGGGGCCAGTCATGAGTCTAGAGTTGCCAGCTCCAAGTAGGGAGATTCCTGGAGATTATCTGGAAGAGTCTATGGAAGCCAGGGATCGGGGAGGGGAGAGGCCTCAGCTGAACAGAACATACAGCCTGCCTTCTAAAGCAGTTATTTTCTCCAGGGGGAGGAGATTTGTTGTCTGGAGTTCAGTTGTGATACCTGGTGATCTTCAGGCTTTCCCTGGAGGTTGGCTACCCTAGGCATAGCAGTCAGTGCTTCAGAACAGGTTCTGCTAGATCCAGGTTCTTGCTGTAGAAGCTGAGTGGATGATTTTGGACTGGTCACAGACTTTCAGCCTAACCTACCTCATAGGGTTGTTGTTCAAGTCAAAAGGGGAAGAAGAGAATGATATAAGCTGCTTTGGTGCCCATTGCAGACAAAGACTACTTTTCCTCATGGGAAACCATTGTTGCCAATCTCCAGGTGAGGGCTGGAGATCACTCAGAATTACAACTGCTCTCCAGATGGCAGAGATCAGTTCCCCTGGAGAAAATGGTGGACTCTGTGGCAGTCAGGGTCTCAGAGCACAGGAGAGGCTGCAGGTGGGTGTATGGGGGGGAATGGAAAGCTGAAGACAGAGGGGGAAATAAAGGTAGGTTGATGATTGGCTGGGAAGGAGAGAGGGTTGCCAACTTCAGGTGGGAAATTCCTGGAGATTTGAGGGATGGAACCTGGAAAGAGTGAGGTTTGAGGAGGGGTAGGACTTCAGACAGGTAGAATGCCATAGACTGCACCCTCCCAACCAGCCATTCCCTTCTGGGGAACCACTGTTCCCAATCTCAGGAGAGGGGTGGAAATCACTCAGAATTACAACTGATCTCCAGGAGAGAGGAGGGAGGAGAAGCAAAACTGAAATCAGAGGGGCAGATAATGGCACGTTGCTGCTTGGCTGGGAAGGAGATAGAGTTGCCAACTCCAGGTTGGGAAATTCATGGAGATTTGGGGAGATAGAGTTGCCGATCTCTAGGAGAGGACTGGAGATCACTCAAAATTACAACTGCTCTTCAGGTAGCAGAGATCAGTTCATCTGGAGAAAATGGTGGACTCTGTCATTATACCTTGCTGAGGTCACCACAGCACATTGACACTGAGTGCCCAAGGTCTTGGCACTCTCCCAGAGCCTCTTGCTAGAGCTTGTTGTATTTATTTCCACAACGAGCCTTATTCCTAGTTATCAGTAAAAGTAACCATAAGAAACAGCTGGAACATAAAAACTGCATAAAGCAGGTATGAACAGGTAGATCGTGATCTACCAGTAAATCACGGAGGGGTCAGAGGTAGATCACCAGCCCCACTTGGTCTCCTGGTTTGCTGGACAGGTGTTTGGGGTTTTTTGATGATTGTTAGCTGGTATTTGATTATTGGTGCCAGTATGATTGTTTGGTGGTATTTGATTATTGGTGCCAGTATGATGAATTCTGTGGAGCTGCGGTGGCTCAAGTGGTTAAAACGCTGAACTACAGGCTGTGGAAGGTCAGTAGTTCAGCAGTTCAAGACCCGAGAGTGCCGCATGACTGAGTGAGCTTCCGTCTCTAGTTCCAGCTCCTGCCAACCTAGCAGTTCGAAAGCAAGAAATTGCAAGCAGATAAATAAGTACCACTTCGGTGGGAAGGTAACAGCGTTCCATGCACCTTGGTGTTTAGTCATGCCAGCCACATGACCACGGAAATGTCTTCGGACAGCGCTGGCTCTTTGGCTTTGAAACTAAGATGAGCACCACAACCCTAGAGTTGGATTCGACTGGCTTTCGAGCAAGGGAACCTTAACTTTACCTTTATGATGAATTCTTATTTTTACTTTTAGAACTGCATGTGTGGTTCTGGCATCATGCAGAGGTTTTCAGTTCCTGTTGATCTTTAATACTTTGGGACAGTGACAGTTTTGGACCAGATTCAGCCAGTGTTTATACTAACCTAGCACCCCAGTGCAGAAGGTGCATTATAAATGGGGGGGGCGGTGGAACCCAACTTTAGTGGGTTAAAATCTAATTTGAAACTAATTTGAAACTTTATTTTCATGGTGGTAGATCACCAGCACTTTTGGCCGGAAAAAATAGATCACTACCTGTTCGAAGTTGGACATGCCTAGCATAAAGCATTTACCAGCCTAAAATAATATTCATAAAACAGCCTTAGGGCTAACTGTAAAAGGTAGAACTCCTAAGTTTAAAAGCTCAGCGCCTAGCCTTGGCACCTGAAGGTGAGTAAAGGAAGAGCTCAAGGGGAAGGACATTTTATAGGCAAGTGCGACCACTAAAAAAGCCATCTCTTGTTACCACCCCATTCACCTCTGCCCAGAGGGATACTGCAGTGATGGTCTTAATTGATGGGCTGGGTGAGGTGGTGCTTCAAGTACCCTGGCTCCAAGATGTTTAGGGCCAAGATGTTTAGAGGTTTAGGTAAGAACCAGCACTGTGAATTGTGTACAGAAACTGAGGGGCAGCCACTTGGTTACTTGAAATTTGGCTTGAAATAGTATGAAGTCTCAGCAAGACAACCTCTCAGTGGTATACAGAACACGAATAATAGGTAATTGGGGGGGGATCACAGCAAATTGTTAATTGCATTGTAATTTAAGTATCATACATAGTGACATGACTTATATCAGTAGTACCATGGCCGATCCTTGCACTGTGTCATTGCAGGACACATTCTTACTGTTTAAGATGGTTTGCATCTAAGATAATAATACTAAACACATTTACTGACAAGTATGTGTAGTTAAAGTCAATTGCAAATGTGTTCAGAATCAAAGCTTGTATGATTGTTTTGCTATACAACTCACTCAGAAAAGGAAACAATTGCATTGAATGAGCTACTGCTGAGAAAATGAGCTTTATTGTAAGATGCAAATTCTACTAAATGACCAAAAATGGTACAGAAAAGAAAGCTGAAAGGATATACTAATGAAAAGATTAGGCTACTTGATTGTTTTTTCAATATAATGAAAATTGAATCAATACCATGTTTTGAGCTAAAGCTCTAAAATGTTCCATTTTATAGATCTAATGATAGAAATGGAAGATCAAACAAATGATATCAACGAAGCAAGAATTCCTGTGCTGGACTACAAAACCTATACAGACAGAGTGTTCTTTCTGCCATCCAAGGATGGAGAAAAAGATGTCATGATCACAGGGAAACTGGACATTCCTGAAGCAAGGAAGGCTACAGTAGAACAGGCTCTGAATCAGTTCTCCAATCTCCTCAACAGTAAATCATTTCTCATTAATGTGAGTAGAAAACTAAGTTACCTTTCATGTTCCCAGAAACTATTTTTGTCTGAAACGTATTTACAGCAAAAACAGTCACTCAGAGTTCCTTGCCATCACTGGGTGGCTTGAAAACCTCCTCCTGATCCAAAAAAGCACTCCCTCCATTGTCTTTCTTTCCCCTGTCCAGCACAGTCTGCCCCCCCCCAATCAGTTGGTCTTCCAGTGCTACACTATACACACATGTTTGTGGTACAGAGGTCCCCCAGCAAAAAAAAGCTCTACCTTACTTTCTGTCTGCCCAGACTAGCAGCTATCCACACCCTCCTGTCATGCACCTGAAAGAGCTGATTTCCATGCCACAAGCACAGGCAAGATGCTTCGGCCAGATTAGATGGGAGATACAGAAGGCAAGGGATTCGTGTGTCTGAAAATGCCTATGCTGCCCTGTTCCTAATTAAAGTACACTCCCTGATGTTTGGTTTGTGTTTCCTATCTGCAGCTTTCTTGTTCTGTTGCCCCCCCGTCAGAGACAGTTCATGGTCCAAGCAGCCACTTGTGGTGGCATAATGATGGAGGTGACACTTCAGATATCCCATGATCCCTCAGCTTCTTGGCCATTACATCTTTCCCTGGCCAGCCATCCTCTCTCCATCCCTTCTTCATGGGTTGGACTATACAATAGTTCATATCTCCTCCTGTTTTTTTCAGTCTGCTGCACCACCCGAAAATTTGCTGTTGAGGGCTGTATCCTTAAAAATAGTTTGAGATGGAACTGGGGGAAGGCATAGAATTTGTGCCCCCCTCCCCCGCTTTCCACAAGGGCAGCTTTGGACCCAAACCACAAAAATATGTGTCCTGAAAACATGTACCAAATTGCATTCAAATTTTCTCAGTATTCAAGAGAATTACATGGAAACATCAGGTAATGTGTCAAACAGGCTAGTTAAATACTTGATTTTATTTGGCCAGTCTTTAAAAAAATGTGATCGATTTTGCTTTGATCTTGTGTATTTTGGAAAACATGAATTCAAAATTAGTGGTGCCTCAATCACATATCTGTTTTGTTTTAGTTCATTCACACACTGGAAAAGCAAAGGGAATTCTCAGCCCGTGCAAAAGTATATTTTGCATCTCTGTTGACTGTAGCTTTGCATGGGAAATTAGAGTACTATACTGACATCATGAGGACATTGTTCTTGGAGCTGATGGAGCAGTATGTGGTGGCCAAAAACCCTAAGCTGATGCTCAGAAGGTAGGACTGACTCTTCCAATAGTCCAGTAGTGGTGGAAGTTTCCTTCTTTCCATTGAAGTAAATGGTAAAACTCCCCTTATTTTTAACAGGAATAGATTGCATCTGTTTATATCTGGGGGAGGGGAGAAGGAGGAACCTCCTCAACTTTGTTATCATCTGCATATAGAGATCAAGATAGAATGAGAATTTGCTTTAGAATTTGAAAAAAATCAGCAAAAAAAAAATTGGTTAAAATGGAATAATTGAGCATATACCAAAATGTCATATTGTGGGATCTTTGAAGTAGATTCTACCCCTATTCTCCCACTTCAGTGAGCAATGTTGGAAGCCCTTCCTCTAGCCTGCAGAGCCTTCCTCCAATTTAAGAGGCTCTTCCTCCAACAGAAGTTTTTCTGAGGCTAGAGGAAGGCTCCTTAGAGGATGGTTGGATCCACTCCTTTGTCTTCCAGGAATCATTCAGTGTTCACCTGCTCAACATTTCTAATTTTCAACATTCATCTGATGCTAATGGCTGACTTATCTTTGCAGTTGCTTTGATTAATTTTTTTTCTGGCTTGGTATTGATCTTATTCCAAGTAGTACCAGAGGACTTATTTGTTTTGATATTTTGTTTCACATTTGAACGTACAGTACCCTTGTTTTTTAATAATTAAAGTATTGTATTCTTCTACCCTTCACCATATAACTCAGACTCAATAGATTCAAGAATGCAGCATTCAAAGTCAATCTCTATTAATTCTATTAATATTTAAAGCATAAAAACACTTTTGTTACCAATAGTGAAATCAATATAACTAAGGATGTTATTTAAGGCAAGGGTAAATTAATTATTCTGCTGTAAATGTTACAGAGTGAATTCCCAGTCCAAATGGACCATTATTGTAGTGTTTTTATGTGAGAGAGGCTCAGTGAAAATAAAGCACACTTACTGTGTTCTCTGCACAATACAGCTTTAAGGTTTCCCAACAGTGGCTGTTTGTATGTCACACCATAGAAAAATGATTGCCACAATATGGGGACATTTTTTGTATCAAGTCCGTGAACATGAGCATCATGGTGTCATTATTATCTGTTTTGCATCTAGCAAAAATGGTATGTGTGGGGTAAGAAGGACATGAAAAAATTCTGGCAGTTGTTTTAGGTGTTCCTACTATGCAGACTATAGTAATTGTGTATATATTTCAGCTCAGAATAGTTGTTAACATTTGCTGTGTGTCATTTATTTTAGATCAGAAACTGTTGTGGAGAGGATGCTTTCTAACTGGATGTCCATTTGTCTATATCAGTATCTTAAGGTAAAATGTGAAATGAATGCATATAATCTGCACAGTTTTATAATATTTAGAAGTCCAGTACATGTTTTATTATTGTTCCAAGTTACCAGAATCTGGAGAAGTTCTGGATCAGCTTTTACTTAAGGCTTGGGGTAAACTGGCCAGGAAAGTTGCTATGAAGGACTCTCTTTGGCACTGTGTTCCTTTCCTTGTCCATTGTGAATAAAGTTATATTATAAAGTTATACTAAGAAGACCCTCTGAATCTTTGTGACTGATTCCATCATCTTACAGGTTTCTTTCAAAATGTAGTCAATATTATTTACACAGCCTTCCATTACTAATGTCAACAGGACAATGCTGGAGAACCTCTTTATAAGTTGTTCAAGGCTATCAAGCATCAAGTGGAAAAAGGTCCTGTGGATGCTGTGCAAATGAAAGCCAAATACACGCTGAATGACACTGGTTTATTGGGAGATGACGTAGAATATTCACAACTGGTAAGGGGCTCTTTCAAAGTATATTGGAGGGTCTCAGTGTCTCTTTCTGAATCAGTATCAATCATATCAAATGTTTATATGTACAGAGGGGTAGTTGTACAAGTCAGTTGCAGTGAAAATAAAACAAAAGTATAGAGTAGCCAGGACACAGCCAGCAGCCCCTGGGAGGAATTGTGGGGTTGAGCCTGGTGAGCTGGTGTTATGCCAGCATGCTGATGCCGCTTCCAGTAAAAATGTGAAGTGCCATATTTAGACAGTCTAGCATATACAAAAACTCTTTTGTTTTACCATACAGTTTTTATAAAATGCTAGAGCATCCACATGTCACTTCTATTTTTTTTTTTTAAACCAGAACTGATGTAAGTGTCCTAGTGCAATGCCGGCACACACTCTGTCCACCGTTTATTTCTTCCTGTCAATGCCTGATGTATCGTAGGCAACAAACTAATCTGGTAACATGTTGAATACTAACAACATTTATTCCAGCATGAGATGTTGTGGTTAAGAAAGGGTTCTGCCTTCTGTTGTTTGTTTAAAGTATACATGCATCTGCCTAATGAATGTACACTTCATGCACCAGATGAAGTGAGCCCTGATTCATAAGAGCTTATGCTGGAATGAATATTGCTAGTCTTTAAGATCACTTTTTGCTAGGACTTTAAGATCACTGGTAATTCACATATCCTCGGTCAGATATGAGCTACTGAATCTGGTAGATACCTCTAGTCCTTCAGGAGTAAGTAACAAGAATGGCTTATTAGGGGAGTTTGCTGAACAGTTATTAGCTGTAATGGTGTAATTGACCTTCCATGTTAATTGGCAGTATAGCTGAAGTATCAGATACTAGGAATAGAATGGAGACATCTGTTAGAATTAGAATGCTAGTCTAATGGTGTTGATTTCATCCACTGGAAAGCCAATGTGGTACAGTGGTTAGAATGTTGGGAAAGGATCAGGGAGACCAGGTTTGTGGTTGCACTCTGGCGTAGACAGTTGCTGGGTGTTTTTTGGACAGTCACACAGACTTTGTCTAACCTACTTCACAGAGCGGTTGTGAGGATAAGATGGAGGAGAGGAGAATGACATAAGCTGCTTTGGGTCCCCATTGGGTGAAAATAGTGGCCACACGTGAAGTAAATAATAGTTAATTCCTAACCTGATGTGAATTCTGTAGCCTTCTGGCTTCAGAATCTATCTTCACCCCATCCTATTCTGAATCCAGATCAACATGCTGATAAAAAAAATATGGGGGGAAATATAGTGACCAAAGCTCCCCCTAAGCTGTACTAGGGGGCACTGGCATACAACTGGCACTGGCACACAACATTCTAGCTGGCAGCACAGGGAACTTAGCTGGCAGCACAGCCTGCAAGTGAACTGAAAAGGCATTTATGCTTTTGAGTATGATTTGCAAGCTGCCTTGAAATATTTGAATAAATAAGTAGTTTGGGCAGATTGATAACATTTAAGCAGCTTCCCGTTTGTTAGGTTATGCAGGGTTCTGATAGTGATTGTTCCTCCTCTGTTATACTTGACCTGTAATGCTGGTTGTCATATTTCACGGGGGGAAACCAAAGTAGATTGCAAGAGGTCCCCCCGCCCTCCAAGTGCTTGTATGTATTCTAAGGCTCAGTACAGAGTGATGGTCCAAGGCCAGGTCTACCAGTATACTGGATTGGGGTGAATAGACCTGTTCTCTGGAGGCCAGGTCTACCAGTATAGTGGAAAGGGGTGGGTGAAACATGACTTGATTCTCTTTTCTCTTATAATGTTTAAATTATTCTTAAAATATAGTTTAAATATAATTTAAAGGAATTTATTCTGAGATTTTTACAAGTTTATAGAAATAATCTTCTAAAAACCTAATTTACGCGATAGTCAAATGTAAACTCACTCACAACTGTAATGCATTTTTTAAGGACTGGGCTCTACAGAACTGTACTACCTTGGCTTTTGTCTACAAAATCCCTCCACTATGAGATTCCTCTATGTTTACGGACATTGCTAGAAGCCATTTCATTTTGCTTGACAGCATCTTCAGCATCTGGTAAAAAATTAATAAAAGCTCTAACAAAGGGATTTGTTAAACAAAAGCACATTTATTATATTTTGGGGAAATGGTGAGGGAGTGTGAGGAGCTGGTAGGGATTTTGTGCACGGCTTACATTTGGTCATATCTATGCAACTTTGAAAGTAAAAGGGAGGAATAAATTTAATAAAAGAGAAATTTGTGTATCAACTGTAGACTGTGATAAAAATAAATTTATGATAAGGCACTCTATAACTCATTCTCTTTGTGTATATGGATCCATAGGATTCCTTTATCTGACTGGCTGCTTTCATTGGGTGGTAACAAATAAGTGTTCTGCAAAAGCTGTCTTCTAGCTCCTTGTTTGGCCTTGGAGAACAAAATGAAGCAGGGCAAAGGCTAACAGAGTTTTGTCAAGAGAACATGCTGGTCATAGCAAACACCCTTTTCCAACAACCTAAGAGGCGTCTCTACACATGGACATCACCAGATGGGCGACACCGAAATCAGATTGACTATATAATTTGCAGTCAAAGATAGAGAAGCTCTATCCAGTCAGTAAAAACAAGACCTGGAGCTGACTGTGGCTCGGATCATGAGCTACTCATTGCAAAATTCAGACTTAAATTGAAGGAAGTTGGGAAAACCACAAGGCCATTCAGATTTGACCTAGATCGCATCCCCGATGAATATACAATAGATGTGAAGAATAGGTTTAAGGGACTAGATTTGATAGACAGAGTGCCTGAAGAACTATGGACAGAGGTCTGTGACATTGTAAAGGAGGCAGCAATCATCGCTATCACAAAGAAAAAGAAATGCAAAAAAGCAAAGTGGCTATCTGATGAGGCTTTACACATAGCAGAGGGAAGAAGGAAAGCTAAAGGCAACGGTGAAAAGGAAAGATTTGCCCAACTGAATGCAGATTTCCAGAGAACAGCAAGGAGAGATAAGGAGGCTTTCCTGAATGAACAATGAAAAGTAATAGAGGAAAACAATAGAATGGGAAGGACTAGAGATCTCTTCAAGAAAACTGGAGAAATCAAGGGCACGTTCCATGCAAAGCTGGCCATGATAAAGGACAAAAATGGTAGGGACCTAACAGATGCAGAAGAGATTAGGAAGAGATGGCAAGAATACACAGAAGAACTATACAAGAAGGACCTCAATGTCCTTGACAACCACGATGGTATAATCAGTGACCTCGAGCCAGACATCCTGGAAAGCGAAGTTAAATGGGCCTTAGAAAGCATTACTAACAACAAAGCTAGCGGAGGTGATGGTATCCCAGCTGAGTTATTCAAAGTCTTAAAGGAAGATGCTGTTAAAGCGCTGCACTCAATTTGCCAACAGATTTGGCAAACGCAACAGTGGCCACAGGATTGGAAAAGGTCAGTTTACATTCCAATCCCAAAGAAGGGCAATGTCAAGGAATGTTCAAACTATCACACAATTGCACTCATTTCACACACTAGCAAGGTCATGCTAAAGATCCTACAAGCTAAGCTCCAACAGTACGTGGATAGAGAACTGCCAGAAGTACAAGCTGGGTTTCGAAGAGGTAGAGGAACTAGAGATCAAATTGCCAACATTCGCTGGATTATGGAGAAAGCAAGAGAGTACCAGAAAAACATCTACTTCTGCTTCATTGACTATGCTAAAGCCTTTGATTGTGTGGATCACAATAAATTATGGCAGGTTCTTAAAGAGATGGGCATACCGGACCACCTCACATGTCTCCTGAGAAACCTGTATAAGCGTCAAGAAGCAACAGTTAGAACCGGATATGGAACAACTGATTGGTTTAGCATAGGAAAAGGAGTATGACAAGGAGGTATATTGTCACCTTGCTTATTTAATTTATATGCAGAGTACATCATGCGAAATGCTGGCCTGGATGAATCACAAGCTGGAGTTAAGATTGCTGGGGAAAAGATCAATAACCTCAGATATGCAGACGATACCACTCTGATGGCAGAAAGTGAAGAGGACCTAAAGAGCCTCCTGCTCAGGGTGAAAGAGGAGAGCGCAAAAGTGGGCTTGAAGCTCAACATCAAAAAAACTAAGATCATGGCATCTGGCCCCATCACTCCTTGGCAAATAGAAGGGGAAGTCATAGAAGTAGTGACAGACTTCAAGTTCCTAGGATCCCAGATCACTGCAGATGGTGACTGCAGCCATGAAATTAAAAGACGCCAGCTTCTTGGGAGGAAAGCGATGGCAAACCTAAACAGCATGATAAAAAGCAGAGACATCACCTTGCCAACAAAAGTCCGCATGGTCAAAGCAATGGTATTCTCCGTAGTAATGTATGACTGCGAGAGCTGGACTATAAGGAAGGCAGAACGCCGAAGAATAGATTCTTTTGAACTATGGTGCTGGAGAAGACTCTTGAGAGTCCCTTGGACTGCAAGGAGATCAAATCAGTCAATCCTAAAAGAAATCAACCCTGACTGTTCCCTGGAAGGCCAGATCCTGAAGCTGAAGCTCAAATACTTTGGCCACCAAATGAGAAGGGAGCATTCACTGGAGAAGACCCTGATGCTGGGAAAGATTGAAGGTCAAAGAAGAAGGGGACGGCAAAGGATGAGATGGTTAGACAGTGTCATCGATGCAATGAACATGAAATCAAGCAAACTTCAGCGGACAGCGGAAGACAGGAGGGCCTGGCGTAATCTGGTCCATGGGGTCGCGAAGAGTTGGACTCGACTGTGCGACTGAACAACAACAAAGCTCCTTTGCTTCCATCCCAGCTCTTGTCTAAACTTTCTGTGCTGCTAAGTCCCAAAGAATCAGTAATATGTATTTAACAGCAGATTTAAATAAAATCACCTCATATATATATTCCTTGTATCATGAGAGAACAGAGTATTAGAACTGTGTGCTTTCCACGTCTGAACACATGAGCAGCCTAATTGTGTATGGGGAAGACTGGGATTACAGGCAAAGTTAATTACTAGCAGTAACCTACAACACACATTTGAATTGAGTATGTATAAATGCTGCCTGTGTGATCTGAATGGTATGGTGATACGATGACCAGCAGCGCACCCTTATTAGACATTTGTGACTCCGACTTCCATCTTTGGGGTCATCTGTAGATTAGTTCATTGTGAATGCTCAATATAGGGGTGCTCTATTGCACAGTTAAAGCATAAAAGTGAACAGAGGGTCATGTATTTGTACAAGATTAAACAAGTAAATCAAATTAAGTTTTGTAACTTCATGTGGTATATGCATTGTCCTGGCCTTTTCCTGTTGGCTGCCATCAGCCCCGTAACTAAAGAGTTTTTGGAGAGGGGGCCTGTGGGGGCCACCAGGCAATTAAATCAAAGTTAATTAAATAAACTTTGATTTGATTGGTGGAATTCCTAAGGCAGCCCCGGCTGCAACCGAGGGGGGAGGTGAGCACTGCCGCCAACAGCAGGGACAACCCTTGTACCACGGATGAGACCTTGGGTCTTGCAGGCATGCCCGGGCGCTTTCTCTCACTCTCCACCTCCCTCGGCGACTGGCCACCAGCAAGCACCCTATTGAGCTTCCCCACCTCCCTCCCTCTCGGGGTGGACATGGACAGACAGGAGGTGGCTCCCCAGACGGCCACCTCGTTTGGGACGCCTTGCTGCTGCTGACTCCGCCGAGCGGCTGCTGGTGCCTCCCGCTTTGTGAGGCGCATTTTTGAAAAATCACAGAGAGTTCCAAACACGGAACTCCTGGTGAAAGTCTGGATTGGCCATGTTTTGCCTCAGCTGTGGACTGTGTAGCCTGGCAGCATCCATCTCCTCTAGATAGATACCAAGACTCCCACTGAACTCCTACCCGAGTGGAGCCTCCTCAGAGCACAGTTTTAAAAATCTCTGGGAACTCTGGACACGGAACTTCCAGCCACATCTAGCCAGGTAGTACAGCGATCACGCTCAGACTGGCTCCCAGGAGCAGCAGCAGGTGGCGCAGAGTCACCAGCTGCTTGGGGAGGGAGGGGGAGCCAAGGATTGGAGAGGGGCCCGTAAAAACTGTGGGGGGGGCGGACCCCACAGTAGCTATGGGCCTGGCTGCCCTATCCCTGCAGCCTGATTTTGACAGCCCAGGCTAACCTGATCTTGTCAGGTCTTGGAAGCTAAGTGGGGTTAGCCCTGATTAGTACTTGGATGGGAGACCACTTAGGAAGTCCAGGGTTGCTAAGCAGAGGCAGGCAGTGGCAAACTACCTCTGAACATCTCTTGCCTTGAAAACCCTACGGGGTCGCCAGAAGCTGCTATGATAGAAAAAAAATGTACCACTGCAGCAGACTGAAGCTATTCCAAGAAGTGTTTTCATTGCTGTATTTTTGTCAGAACAGTAAATAATAAACTGATCTTTCAACTCTTTGGGTACATTGATAATTGATTAACCTAAAAAGGCACAAATGGTAGATAGTGCAGTTATTTTGATCACTTGTCTCTTTTTAAAGCCAGCTTTTACTAAGTCCCCAAGATACAACATTGGTGGCAGAGAAATATGTTTAAAAAGAAAATCTGTTGAATGCCCTTTTCTGTATTCTCATAATAAGGAAAAAAAGCTGGAATCCAAAATAGCTATTTCAGTTAACAATGAAGTTCTCTTTATATGACCCACATTTCTGTCAAAAGCCTATAATGAGGTGTAGTAATGAGAACACACAAGGAATTGTTGGGCCTGCCTAAATTTCAATCACTGCAAATAAAAGAAAGCTCTTACGTGAATACCACATTCATTTTTCTTGTCCAGTTTTTAATAACCATGAAATCTTTCACCTTCCAGACTGTGAATGTGATTGTCCAAGATGAAGGCACAGATTCTGTGCCTGTAAAAGTGCTAAATTGTGATACTATTTCTCAAGTAAAGGAGAAGATAATAGACCAAGTCTACCGGAATTTACCTTATTCACAATGGCCAAAGCCTGACAGCGTAGTTCTTGGTAGGTATCTGCTTTTGTTGTATTCTTAACAGCATTTAATAAATGCATTGATATCCAAGAGAATACTAGGCAAGATGAACGTATTCAGTAAGGATGTTTTATACCAGATGTCTGCAGCCTGTGGCTGTACTACCAGTACAGAACCAAATATGGCTCTCTCTCTCTCTCTTTTTTTTTTTAATCAATTAAGGTATTTTGGAGGGGTAGGTGGGGTGCTAGAATAAGAATAACAGAATGGCAGGTAAAGGATTTGATGGAATTAAAAGGCTTCTTTGAGATGCTTTATAGAAAGGAAAATGGTAGAAAAGAACAGTTGTCAGTACTCAAGTGCAAACTGTGCATGGATTTATGCCAGTTAACTGATACAATTGTGCAGGATGCTCTTGTGTATATTTATGATTTATTGTGAGACCTCATGTGTGCCACTTCCTAATAAAGGTCTTGTGACAACCACTGTTTTGGCGGTGGAGACCTTATATAATATCAGGGCTATTTGGGGGCAGGAACTCACAGGAACGGAGTTCCGGCTGGCTCCCAAGTTGGCCATGCCCAGCAGGAACTCATTAGCATAATAGGCCACACCCAACAGCAGAAACTCATTAGGATTGGCTACATTAGGGGAGTGTGGCCTAACATGCAAAGGCGTTCCTGCTACTAAAAAGCCCTGGGTTTTGACAACAAACAAGATAAACAGAATAAGAAGCAAAAGGTGGGTGTGGCTGGATGACCACACTTCTGGTAATATGGGGGTGTGGCCTAATATGCTAATGAGTTTCTGATGTTGGGTGTGGCCTATTATGATAATGAGTTCCTGCTGGACTTTTTCTACAAAAAAAGCCCTGCATAATATTAATCAACATGTCAACTATCAGTAATATTAAGTTTTACAGTTTCAGTCATGCAAATGCTCTTTCTTATACTGGCTAGTTATTGATCCCTTGTTCTGCATATTGACAGTGCTAGGCTCCTTAACTGTAAAAGATTGCAGATTCGTATTCTGTACTCTTACACTCATATTTATTAACATTTTCCCCTATACAGAAAGTATTTATTTTTAGGATAGCTAAATCCAGGGGCATCAAACATGCAGCCTGTGGGCCGGATTAGGCCCTTGGAGAGCTCCAATACGGCCTGCAAGGACCTGGCTGTTTCCTGCTTCCTTCTCCAGTTCTGCTGCTGCTGCCACGTCGCAGCTTGCTTTATCAGACTCTCTCAATTGCACAGGAGAAATAGATAGGCAAGCCTCTCCTGTGCAATTGAGAGAGTCTGGTGAAGAACTGGCTGAGACTCCTCCTCCTCCTCCTCCTCCTCCCAGAGGAAGGGAGGGAACTGGCCAGGCTGCCTCAATTCTACAGGAGACAAAGGGAAGCCTTTCTTTCCTTCCACTGGCTGAGGCTCCTCCGTGAAGGGAGAGAGGGAATGAGGGAGAGCTTGCTTTGCTGGGCTGCCTCAATCACACGGGATAAATACCAAGCACCTTTAAGACCAACAAAGTTTTGTTCAAGGTATGAGCTTTTGTGTGCCATGCTACAGTGTGTATGTATTCTGTTTGGCTCCTTATGCTCTCTGCGTGTCTGTGTCTGTGTTTTGTTGGGTTCCTTATGCCAGGGCTCTCCTGGGTACAACTGGGTTCCCTCCCCCTTTTCACTGTATTCATGCCCTCATGAGCCAGTGTTTCTCAGTAAGAAAGCAATGTGAACTATTTTAGAGGAGAAATACCAATAAGCCAGTGAGGTGGATTAGGCTGAGAGTGTGTGTCCAGACCAAGTTCACCCAGCACATTTCCTTTGTATGAAGTTGTAGTTATTTCTCTGGGGAAGAAATTTTGTAGACAAACACATAGCCCTCAGTCTGTGTCAGGATGCCTTCTCATGTTCTTGACCAGTACATGAAGCAACTTATGTACTAAAGCTTGCAGTGCCTGGCCATTTCATGTTTTCTGATGGGTCCTAGGCTCAGAACACTGAGCATGAGATTTCTGTAATGAATGTCAGTAAATCAAAAGTAGGTTTGCAGCTTACAGATACACACCTAAACAGCATAATTAAGATTGATACAGCACAGAAATTTTGATGCAATAATTCAGAGCAAGAGGTGTCAAACATCAGAGACTGTTAAGTAGACAAAATATTGCAAGAGTGCTAGTGTTTTAAGCATGTTTTATTTAAAGTTTAAAAAATCCTTAATTATGTTTGTTGGTGTCCTTTATAAAGTTTATATAGCCCAGCTCAACAAGGTCTCATTTAAGTCAGATGCAGCCCTCATCTGCTGTTTGACACTCCTGGCTAAATCTGTTCACAAATAATATACCCTAATGAAGTTGTCTACAGTTCAGCTGTATGGGTTGTATAAGAATTATTTTTTAAAATGCCCACTAGTTCTGAGATTCAAACAGATGTTTTTAAGGGGAACTGATCTGTTAAAAAATGCTGCATTATGAGTCCTCTGCAAATCTGGATCCTTCAAGAAGATTTTCACTCGCTAGTTGCTTCATGAGTCACTGTTGAAGTTTTGGGGGTTTTCTTTTAAAGTATTTTGAAGCAGTTATTGTTCAGAAGACAGAAATAATGTTTTTCTTTTTCTTCTTTGGGGTGAGAGAAACAGACGTTACAGATAGCAGGATGCTTGAGTTGTTTGCTAAATGGAAGCTCATTTTTGGTGCATATTGTTTTCTTAGTTGCACATGAATCAAGTGTATGTTTCTTCTTGTAACTGCTTCTCAGAATGGCGTCCAGGTTCTACTGCACAGATACTCTCAGACTTGGACTTAACATCCCAAAGAGATGGCAGGTGGAAACGTATCAATACCCTGATGCACTATAATGTAAGGAAGCAGTTTGGAACGTTTGTTAATATCCTTTGATTGTTTTTCAGTAACACCCACCATTCTTTAAAAACTTTTTGGATTGGGCAGTGTATGTTCTTTTTCAAACAAATAAATGAGTTCATCTCCTTTTTGTTGCCTTTTAAAGCCTGGTTTGGAGACCTAAAAGGCTCCAAAATTATGTTGACATTTGCTGCAGAAGGCCCATTGTAGAGTTAGGAAAGCAAGCTACGGCCTCTGTGGAACCCAAGGAATATTCTTTGCTCAGGATAAAAGTCAGCTTTGTACACAGCAAGTGCACTAGTCTCACTGTCGGCTATGCCTGCGACAAGTCATGCTTCCAGGAACTTTTTAAAACTTGAAGAATGCAAGGCATCTTCTCTAGTTTTTAGTGAGCAAGAGATGCCTTTATACTTACAGAAATTCTGAAGGCTTGAATACTGAGTTGGCTGATGGGGAAAAAATGCCAATAGTCAGCAGTGCTAATTAGAAGCTCTGACAGATGAATCCATCCCTCTTCTCTCCATGTGCACAAAAGAGATCATATTTGGAGCACGCACTCCACTGAAACTGGGGGGGGGGGGCGGGATTTTCATGTACAGGAGCTCCAGGAGTATGTCTGAATGAACAGTTCAGTAGAGAAGAGAGGGTTTTTATACTGCATATGCTGCTTCTGCCAGAAAAGGAAGTATCATAGAAGTAAGAGATGTCTTTCTGCTACTCCAAACAAGCTCTCCTTTATGCTTTCTTGAAGGTACGGGATGGGGCTACTCTCATCCTGTCTAAAATGGGGATTTCCCAACAGCCAGAGGATCACCAGCAAGACATGCCAGAGGAAAGTAAGTACTACATAAGGTTCCTGTTTAAGGTAACAAAAATAAAGGGTAACCAGATTGTTGTGCTAGTGTGCAAAGGGTACTATGGGCATTATGGGCAAGAACCAAGAAAGCTGAAAAGCATAAACGTTGCCTGAATACACTTAAGATTGGGCCTGACTACTAGTGACTATGACCTTGCTGGTCTCTTCTGATGCAACTTGGTGGGCTTCTCTATTCCTGAAGGCCTTTAATGCGCAATTGGAAAAAGATTGCCATTCACAGCTCTGGAACCTGGAAGTACCAGTAAGGGAAAAGAAGGAGAATAAATTGTGCCAGTTGTCTCCACAGGAATATTAGTAGCTTTCCTAGTTCATATAGGGATTTATTCCCAAGGGCAAAGCTTGTCTCCCTGAAGACTATCTCACTGCCAGTTCCACTGGTTTCAGGAACATACACTCTCAAGAATGAGCTGAATTCTGCTCCCTGGGCCTTCTTACTCTGAATCTATAGGTAGGCAGTAGTATAGGATGGTTTGCTCTGCCACCAGCCCTTTGACTACCTGACTTCATGCCACTGACCTCACTTTAGGCAGGACTGGCTGGCAGCAGCTGCTACTACTTCTTATTTCCTCTTGGTTTCTGTTGCAGTCATGGAGATGTCCAGGTAGCCCCTGCCTGCTGCTCTGTTCCAGAGCTGACCACCGTCCATTTCTCAGGCTCTAGTGTATCTGGCTTGGCTTCCAATATGGCCACACTGCGTTCCATATTCCAATTGGCATTGAGTTTTTTGCAGCTAAAGCAATTGTCAGCATGTAGGCTCACATTACTTGAATGGTTTCATTTTGGGCTGTTCATGGGGATGGGGGTGGAATTGGCATTGCCAAAAGGATCATTACCTAAAGAGCCATACTTTTAAAACGGTTCTTGATAGTTTATTTAAACTTTCCCTTTGTTCCAGCCATACCCATACTTACAGAGTTATTGTGAAGAAGGGAAAATCATCTTTGGAGGAAGAGCAGGCTGAAAATAAGAGAGACAGTGTGAGACTGTGTTTCTTAAAAGATAAAAACAGCTCCAGCCTTGTGAACTACTACAGCTGTCAGAAATGTGCATGCTGTGCTATTCTCCTGCTTTTTTCTTTTCAGCCTTCATATAGGTGATGAGGGTTTTTGAAAGCCTGTTACACTAGTTTCTAGGGGTGGGGTAGGGTAAATTAGGGGGGGTTACAAATCAATATCCCTTTGTAAGAACCTTGTTTTTTTAACCTTAGATCTCATTTATTAAGATGCTGCCATTTCTAATCATAGAATGTTAGAGTTGGAAGGGACCGTGCAGGCCATCTAGTCCAACCCCCTGCACTCTGCAGGAGCATAGCCAAAAGATAGCCCTACATACCTACAACATACCCAAAAGATGGTCGTCTAGCCTCCTCTTGAAAATGTCCAGGGAAGGAGCATCCACTACCTCCCGAGGCAGACTGTTCCACTGCTCAACCATTCTTACAGTTAGGAAGTTTCTCCTGATATCTAGCCGGTAACGACTCCTTTGTAATTTCCACCCATTAGCTCTAGTCCTGCAATCCGGAGCAAGAGAGAATAGATCTTCTCTGTCTTTTACATGACAGTCCTTCAAATACTTGAAGACTGCAATCATGTCCCCTCTAAGTTTTCTCTTTCCCAGGCTAAACATACCCAACTCTTTCAGCCCTTCCTCATAAGACTTGGATTCAAACCCTCTCACCATCCTGGTTGCCCTCTTCTGGACACGCTCCAGCTTGTCAACATCCTTCCTAAAGTGTGGTGCCCAAAACTGGACACAGTACTCCAGGTGAGGCCTGACCATAGCAGAATAGAGTGGAACTACCATCTCCCGTGTTCTTGGCACAGTGCTTCTGTTAATGCATCCTATGATTGCATTAGCTTTCTTCACAGCCACATCACACTGCAGGCTCATGTTGAGCTTGTGATCAACCAGAACACTTAGATCCCTTTCACATGTGCTGCTGTCAAGCCAAGTCCCTCCCATTCTATATCTGTGCCTTTGATTTTTTGTGCCTAGGTGTAGGACTTTGCACTTATCTCTATTGAATTTCATTTTATTTGCCTCAGCCCACTGTTCCAGCCTATCTAGATCATTTTGAATCCTGGCTCTTTCTTCCTCAGAATTAGCAATCCCACCCAGTTTGGTGTCATCTGCAAATCTGATAAGCATCCCCTCTATTCCTCCAGGTCATTTATAAAAACATTGAACAACACTGGGCCCAGGACTGAGCCCTGCGGCACTCCTCTTGAGACTTCCCTCCACGTAGATGCAGAGCTATTTACGAGCACTCGTTGGGTTCGATTTTTCAACCAACCACGAATCCATCCAACGGTTGCACCATCCAGCCCACACTTAACCAGCTTATCCTCAAATGCTTTACTGAAATCTAGATACATTGTATCCACAGCATTGCCAGAGTCAACCATTTTAGTAACTCTGTCAAAAAAGGAGATAAGGTTGGTCTGGCATGACTTATTCTTGATAAACCCATGCTGGCCACTACCAATTAACTCATTCCGTTCAAGGTGCTCAAAGACAGAGTGTTTGATAATCTGCTCTAGAATTTTTCCAGGTATTGATGTCAAGCTGACAGGCCTGTAATTTCCCGGGTCCGTCTTTTTTTCCTTCTTGAAGATCGGGACAACATTCGCTTTTCTCCAGTCTTCCGGCACAACACCAGTACTCCAGGACATCTCAAAGATTAGAGCCAGAGGCTCTGAAATAACATCTGCAATTTCTTTTAGCACCCTGAGATGCAAGCCATCCAGCCCTGGAGATTTGAAAGTATTTAAGGCAGCTAGATGCTCTCTAACCATTTCCTTACTTATTCTGGACTGGCAGTTCCTCCTTCCTTCATATGCCCTGCATTCTTCAGTTTGTATACAGCTCGCCTTATGGTTAAAGAATGATGCAAAGTGAGAGTTGAGTAATTCCACTTTGTCTTCATCCCTTGTTAAGACTTGACCGTCTTCCCCTAGCAGTGAGCTTACCCCATCCCTGTTCTTCTTTTTGCTCCGAACATAGGCATAGAAACCTTTCTTGTTATTTTTAGCATCCCTCGCAAGCCTCAGCTCCATCTGCGCTTTAGCCTTTCTGACACCATCCCTACAGATTCAAACCTGCTTCTTGTACTCACCCTCAGTAATTTGGCTCTCCTTTCATTTCCTGTACATTTCCCTTTTTAGTCTCAGCTCTTCAGAGAGTTCCTTGTTCAGCCACCTCAGCTTCATTATCTGTCTCCCACCTTTCTTTCTCACTGGGACAGTTTGCGATTGTGCCTTAAGCACTTCATTTTTCAGCATCTCCCATCCTTCCTGTGCAGATTTCTCCCTCAGCATTTCCAGCCACGGGATCCTACCTAATATTTCTCTGAGTTTTTTTAAATGAGCCTTCCTGAAGTCCACGATACAAGTCCTACTATGTCCTGGTTTCACATCCCTCACTATGTCAAATTCCAAGCTGACATGGTCACTATTCCCCAAGGATTCTACAACATTCACGTCATCAACCAGTTCTTCCCTGTTAAAATTAAATCTAGGATAGCAGATCTTTGGGTTCCCATCTTCTGAGAGATGAAGTTGTCTGCAAGACTATTCAAGAATCTGCAGGATGCCCCATGTCTAGCACAGTTAGATTTCCAGCAAATATCTGGATAGTTGAAATCTCCCATAACCACTACATCCTGTCTCTGTGAAAGTTTAGCAAGCTGTTGTACAAATGCATCATCCCGTTCCTCCAGTTGGTTTGGAGGTCTGTAGTATAACCCCACAACAATATCCCCTTCTTCCCCCTCCTGCTCTATCCTTACCCACACACTTTCAACAGGGCAACTCTCAAAATCCTGAATTTCAGTGAAAGTGTATTCATTCTTGACATATAGTGCCACCCTGCTGCCTTTTTTGTTTATTCTGTTCCGTTTGAACAAGGTATATCCTTCAATTGCTGTGCTCCATATATGAGACCCATCCCACCAAGTCTCAGTGATACCTATCAGATCATAATTACTTTCCAATATTTGAAGTTCAAGTTCCTCCTGTTTATTTCCCGTACTCTGTGCATTCGTATAAAGACATCTCAGATTACAGACATCCTTTCCTACCGTAGGTCCCTTCGATCTTACCTGAAAATTACTGAACTCACCTCTCTCCCGTTCATTTAGTCTCTGGTCACTCCCCTTCTTAAACTTAATGTTGGGGATGCCACACAAAATCAGGCTTTTTCTTCCCACCCCCAATGTCTTCAATTTAAAGCCCTCCTGATCAGGTTCACAAGTCTTGCAGCAAAGACATTCCTCCCATTCTTTGTAAAGTGCACCCCATCTGTCGCCAACAGTCCTTCATCTTGGAGGTACATACCATGGTCCAGGATGCCAAATCCCTGTCAGTTCCCTCAGATAGTCAGTCAAACACCAGGCTTCTTCAGAAGATAGTGTTTACTGCAAGACAATGCTGAAGGTGCAGTACATGCTCTTTGTCAGTGATACTTTGAAACAGCAAGCAGTCTAAGTTATAGCCCATTCAAATGGCCCCCCTACCCCCTAAGCCAATAGCTACCTTGCACGCGCGAAAACCCCAAAGCGAAAGTTTAAGAAAATAACCCAGGCCAGTAAATTCTCAGCACCAGGATGGCAGCGACATGAGACCCAAGATCAGGCAAAGTTGATAAGATACAAAACAGACACTACTAAATCAGTGAGAGACTAGAGGCTCCAAACCCTCCCGCATTCCAACAGCTGAATGAATGTCTCCTTCTATTTTACAATGGCAGGGTACCTGACATCTTGCCCTTCCCAAAGGCCACCCCCCCAGATTTCCTCAGGTAACATTGATGGAAGTTCCAGATGAGGCGGGGGGCATCAATGTGATCGACCCTGACCCACTCCCGATGCTGTGGCCCAAAATCCACCCATTCAACAAGATAATACAGTTTATTTCGAGAAAGTTTAGAGTCCAAGATGTCAGCCACTTCGTAATGTGGTTCTCCGTGAACCATGGGGGGGGGGTAACAGTCGGTTGCGGTCGCCAAACATTTGCCCTGGGATCACGCCGTAATAACCTGAGGTGAAATACAGGATGTAAAGATTTCAATGATTTGGGCAACACAAGTTCAGCAGTCACTTCATTGATCATACATTTGATTGGGTACGGCCCCACAAACTTCCAGCCCAGTTTCCGGCTGGGTTGGAGTCCCTTAATGTTCTGCATGGAGACATAAACAGAATCCCCTGGTTTGGGGTCCCACCCCTTATCCCTCTTTTTGTCAGCCTGGGCTTTGTAGTCCCATTTAGCAGCCTCCAAAGTTTTGCAAAGAATCAGCCAAGCCTCCTGCAAGCGCTTGCACCATTCCCCCACCTCTCCCAAAGGCAATTTGGTAGCATTCAGGAATGGGAGAGGAGGGGCCTCATAACTGTGGACTGCCATGAACGGGGAGACACCCGTGGATGAGTGACAAGTGTTATTGTAGCAAAATTCGGCTAGAGGTAACAACCCTTCCCAATCGTCTTGTTGGAAGTTAGTGAAACAATGTAGGTATTGCTCCAGGGTTTGATTCACCCTCTCAGTTTGTCCGTCAGTCTCTGGGTGATAGGCACTGCTTAGTCCTCGCTCAACCTCCAGAAGCTTCATTAGTTTGCTCCAAAAGTGGGAAATACATTGCAAGCCGCAGTTGGAAACCACCTTCCTCGGCAGCGTGTGCAATTTGAATACGTGGTGCATAAAAGCTTTAGCCACCCCCTTTGCCGAAGGTATAGTCTTAAAGGGGACGAAGTGTGCCTGTTTGGAGAACAGATCCACCACCACCCAAATCACCGTTTTCCCCTTGCTCGGTGGCAGATCAGTGACAAAGTCCATAGAGATCACTACCCATGGTCGGGCCGGGGTGGTGAGGGGGTGCAGAAGGCCAGGGGGTTTCCCTGGCCGAGGTTTACTCATGATGCATGTCTGGCATGACTGAACGAACAGAGAGAGATCTCACCTCATGCCTGGCCACCAAAACTGACATTGGAGAAACTGTAAAGACTTAACAAAACCCCAGTGTCCAGCTAGTTTAGAACCATGTGCCAGTGACATGATTTCTCCCCACAGAGATCATGGCACAGTTTTGAGTCCCAGTACCAACAGGCATTTGCCCATTCCTCCACCCCCCCTTCGTTGTTCAGTTCCGCTTTGTCCTCAGGAGAAAGGGTGGAGGCAAATTTCTGTTCCCATGTGGGATCGGATGGGGGGGCGGTGCCTTGGCCTTGCTACATGTTGTAACCACACACACCCAGTTGAGTGGGAGTGAACATGGAGTCCAGGACCTCCTCCCACCTACTATCGTGTTGCGGGAGGCGGGACAGCGCATCAGCCAAAGAGTTAGCCTTCCCTGGGAAATGGTGGAGGGTGAAATTGAATTTAGAGAAGAAGTCCGCCCAGCAGAGCTGTTTGGCATTTAGGTTCCTGGGGGTCCGAAGGAGTTCGAGGCTTTTGTGGTCAGTCCAGACATCAAACGGCCCCCTCGCCCCCTCCTGCCAGTGATGCCAGGTTGACAGCACTAATTTAATAGCCCCTGCTTCTTTATCCCACACCAACCAATTGCGTTCTGTCTCGTTAAATTTCCTGGAAACGTAAGCCAGAGGGTGTAACTTCCCGTCCTCCCCCTCTTGCAAGATGGCGCCTCCCATAGTGACATCTGAGGCGTCAACCTGTACTATAAATTTTTTGAGTTCGTTTGAGTGTGCAAGCACCGGCTCTGATATAAAGAACACCTTGAGTTTATCAAATGCCTCTTGACACTCAGTTGTCCAGTCCAACTTAGCCCCTGGGCGTGAACCCTCAGCACCCTTGCCTTTCATTTTGAGGAGGTCTGTGAGGGGCAAGGGTACCTGTGTGAAATTCACCAAGAAGGACCCATAAAAATTGGCGAAACCAAGGAATGCTTGTAGTTGCCTACGGGTCTTTGGGGCCTCCCACCCCACCCCACCCACCTTTGGCGGGTCCATCTCTATCCCCCTTTGGGAGGTCTTGTATCCCAGGAATGCAATCTCAGTACAATGGAACTCACATTTCGACAGTTTACCAAAGAGTTTGTCCTTATACAACGTTTGTAACACTTCCCACACCAATCTGACATGAGACTACTTGTCAGAGCAGTACAATAAAATGTCATCGAAATACACGAGGACCCCCTTGAACAAATACTTGTGCAACACCTCATTGATAAGGTTCATGAAGACCCCCGGAACCCCCTGGAGGCCGAATGGCATGACAAGGTATTCAAACTGTCCCAGAGGGGTATTGAAGGCCGTTTTATACTCATCCTTCTCCTGAATCCGCACTCTGAAATAGGCATCCCGTAAATCCAGTTTCGAAAAGACCTTTCCTTTAACCAGGAGGTCCTTGATCAAGGGGAGTGGGTAAGCGTTCATGGTGGACACGGCATTCAGCCTCCAACCCCCCATCCTTCTTTTTCTGAAACAGCACAGGTGCTGCGCAAGGGGAGGAGGTGGGGCAGATGAACCTTCTAGCTAGGTTTTTGTCAGTGAAGCTTCTCAACTCCTCCTTCTCCGCAGGGCTCATGGAGTACAATTTCCCCTTCGGGAGCTTCTGGTCAGGCAAAAGCTCAATGGCGCAGTCTGAGTTCCGATGGGGGGGCAATTGGTCGGCCTCGGCTTCCCCGAAGACCGAAGCCAGATCCCGATACTCGGGCAGAATCAAACTCAATTCAGCGTCCACAAGGCCCACTGGGACCCGGAGATCGGTAGTCACCTCCCCCCACGCAGTGTCCCACACCTTTGTTTTACACCGGGGAGATAAAAACTGTACGATCCCTTCCTCCCAATGAATATACGAGTCGTGGTCATGTAGCCAAGGACTACCTAACACCAATGGGAATCTTGCGGCTGGGATGATTACGAAGGGCCTATGCTCCCAATGTTCTCCCACCCCCATTCGCAATGGCACAGTCTTGTACTTACACGAGTCTTTCATAGCAGATCCATCCATCTGGGTAAAAACAAGCGGGTCAGAGAGCTTGACAACCTTCGCCCCCAGTCCTGTCTCCAAGGAGGGGTGAATTAGGTCTCATCCACACCCTGAGTCAATTAAACCCCGCACCCGGACATGGGTGTTAAGTTCGGGGTAGATTAAAGTCACAGTCACAAAAAATAGGGGAGGGTAATTGCTCACTGGTTTGTGTGCCTCGGGACCTGGGACCTACTGTTCAGCGCTGTTCACAGCAGGTCCTTCCCATTTCCCGCTGGCTGGAAGCTTTCGTCCTCAGATGATCCCGTCTCCTCTCCTTGCGGGCTGATCTGCAGAGCCCGCGGGGCCTTTGGCTTGGCAGTTGGCTTTTTCCCTGGCGTCTTGAAGCACTTCTTGTCACCGCTTGTGGCAGGGAGATTCGCAGGTCCCGATTCACGGCAGGCAGCCGCGAAATGGCCCGATTCGCCACACCTGAAGCATAGCCCTTGTTTCATCCATTGCTCCCGGGTCCCATCCTGCTGACAAGGTGTTGGGGCTTTGGGTTTCACCGGAGTAGACGTCGTTGGAGCGGTCTTTCCCAGGGGTACCGCATCGTCAATGCGGATGGTGCAAAGGTGGCTCTCCGTTTCCGCAGCTTCCCTCATCCATGCCAGAAGGGATACTGGCTTCACGGTGCATAGGATCATTCCTCAGATCTTGGGGTTCAGTCCCAGTTGGTAATGCTGTGCCAACACTCTGTCTGGCCACTCCCAGATCTTAGCAGCATGCCTGCAGAACTCCTTTGTGTACTCACACACTGATTTCTTCCCTTGGCCTGGTTCACCTCACTGGCATTAGAGTCCTCATAGTGAGCCCGCAGCACCCACATGAAAGCATCCACTTCGCAGAGTTCCCTGCCATCTTCGTGGTGTAGGGTAACATACCAGTCTGCCGCTCCATCCCATAGATGGGATGTGATCGCGTCCACGATGCGCTCCTCGTTCGGGAGCAGGTAGCCCCCAATATTTCACAATTTTTTCAGCCTTCACCAGAAAGTACGAGAGTTTTTCCGGGGTGCCATCAAAGGTAGTGTTCAGAAGTTCAGCGGGGTTCGGGAACATCCACCCCACACCCCTCGGGAGGCCCCGAGGCCCGGGTGGGGATGGCCTCCTGGAGGCGGCCCAGCCAATGCACCTGGGGGCAGTCTCACGGGCATATCAGGCCCGGCTGGTACAGCAGGAACGTCCAGAGGGGCAGCAGAGTACCGGTTGGGCAGGTAGGTGCCTCTCCAACTCCCTCTGTATCCCGTCAACAATCAGCCCCGGTATCCTTTGAAGTGTTTCTTCCATTACTCTCAGGATACGTTCCTGGCTCCAATCCCTCTGCCCACCCCTGGATTCCCACGGCTCCTCCGCTTCCATCAGCAGGTGTCAAGGCCCCTCTGCCACAGGTGCCATGCTCAACCGGTAGATGGACCAGTCATATTGGCTCTCCATGTGGAGGCTGCATGGAGTCAACGACCACGTTTTAAAAATCTCAGCCAGGGGTCTTCCCCATTCTCTCCATTGCCTGGGATGCGTAGTCATGCTGGCATATGCTCCCCCAAATGGATTGAAACAAACGCCCTCAAGATCTTCCTCGAGGTGCCATGGCATCGGTGCTGTCATCGTGGGCACCAATGTGGTGGGTACCGTAGTGACTGGTACCATGGTGGTGGGCACTGTGTCTTGAGACGTGGTTACCACCGTTTGGTCCTCGTCTTCACCGTCCATCTCCAGTTGAGAGAGAAACAGCACAGATGAGAGACCTGATGAGAAGATCACTGACAATCTGTCAGTTCTCTCAGATAGTCAGTCAAACACCAGTCAGTCAAACACCAGTCAAACACCAGCCCATTCAAATGCCCCCCCACCCCCTAAGCCAATAGCTACCTTACGTGCCTGTGCAAACACCCCCAAGAGAAAGTTTAAGACAATAACCTAGACCAGTAAATTCTCAGCACCAGGATAGCAGCGACATGAGACCCAAGGTCAGGCAACATTGATAAGATACAAAATAGACACTATTAAATCAGTGAGAGACTAGAGGCTCCAAACCCTCCTGCATTCCAACAGTTGAATGAATGCCTCCTTCTATTTTACAATGGCAGGGTACCTGACAATCCCTCTCGATGGCACCATCTATGTAACCAGCCATTCACCTCCAAGATCCTGTTCTCCCTTCCAGCTCCATGGCCCTCAACAGGTAAAATGAAGGAGAACACCACCTGTGCCCCAGATCTTTCACCTTCTTGTCCAGAGCCTCGTAGTCTTTGGAGATCCATTCAAGGTTTCTTTGAGCGGCTGGTATCGATTTTGCAGCTCCACTGGCTGTGAGTGTTTCCTGATTATCTTACTCTTCAAGGTCACATTCTTCCACTCACCCAGCTGTTCCTTGTTACGTCCTTCCTCTTGCATAGGATTTGCTAGTTCTTGCCATTCTCTCAGGAGCCCCTCTTCCTTCACGTCTAAAAAGCTTTCTGCCTCCCTGATGTTCCTCAGTGTACAGATTTGTGCCTTGAGTTCTCCCACCTTCTTCTCAAGCATTCTTATAAGCTTGCACTTGCAGCAAGTATAATGCATTTCTTGGCATGGCAGAAAAATGATCATGGCACAGCCCAGGCAGGTCACTGGAATAGATCCTTCGTTATCCATCTTCCTAGGAGCAATGCTATCTTCTACAGCCTCAAGAACTTTACTCAAACTCCAGTGTAAACTCTTGTTACATGATGTACCCTGAAAACTTTGAGACTGACCAAATGGCTATCTTGCCAGCAGTTCTCTCTCCAGAACCCAGTAGCAGCCCTCTACTCAGGTTCTTACAAGGCCTCCAAGTAATAAATGCAGTACTTTTAACCTGCACAGAGAACTGTTGACAAAGCATTCTTTTTCATGAAATTGGATACCTCCATGATTAAAAGAAGTTTTTGACATAATGTTCTTCTGACACAACAGGAACTGAAAACAGGCACTTAGAACTGTTTCGCCTCTGATGGCCTCTTGTGCTGAGTGTCTCATTGAGGCTCAGGCTGTTGCAACCATTCGTTTATCCTCTTCAGTTATGCCAAGCCTGGCATAGAATTAATATGGCAAGACAGTATTAATCCTTGACCACAGACATTACTGCAAACCAGCAGGTTCTACTTAGTATTAGACTAAAAGTAGGGCCTTATGAATGGCATATATGCTGAGAGCTCTGTGAAGTAACAAAAGCAATCTAGTGTACCTTCAAGGTGGTGATTTCTGCAGCTTTCCAGCCAAAAAGGAAATAGTTCAGGGGAATTCTGGAACAGTAATGTTTCATCTTTGGCTATTTTTTTTCCATTAATGTTTAGGTCTTTTAGAATAATCCAATGCCAGCTTGTTTATTTGGAAAGCTATAAAATGTTAGAGAGCCAGGGCAGAGCTACAACCTGCGCTGACAATGATTTGTGGGATTCTGTGTTGCATAAAAAGAAGAGAAATGTTCCCCTCCGGGGGTGGGGGGGGGTTGATATGAGGCCTGAATACAGAATCCACCCCTGCCGTGTTTTACATACACACACACACACAAGGTGTCTTGAAATACTTTTTTTTTGTTTGCTTTGGCTGTGTTTTGTTTTGTTCAAATCATTTTATATGAATCTAGGCAGTTTAAGAAATTAGTTTCCATTAATAATTTACATCTTATTCCAGAAAAACAAAAAAGAAAAGGAGCAATGTGCAAATAGCTCGGCTTTCCAAAGGGATATTGGTTGATTACAGGGTCTAAGTGCAGTAACATTTCACGCTTCGCCTTTGTTTGTTGGAGTGAATGGAAGTTGTAGAAGTGTTTTGCTCCTGTACCATTCCCCTTCATTTCCATGGGACTTTCTGAGAGAGAATTAATTTGGTTGTTCCCATTGTTTGTATCCCAGCTAAGAAGTTATTCACAGAATTTTTCATTCACACGAAGTTATTTGCCTCTTTGTTTGATTACAATGCTGATGATAATAATAGTAAGTGTTTATGATGTACTCCAAAGTGCTTTGCATATATTCCTTATTTATGATTTTATTTACTTAGAAATCCATATGTGCTTTTGCATAGTTTGTTACATGAAATCAATTAAAATAGCTCTATAAAGCAAATCTGGCAAAGCCCCAAAACTAGGCACAAATAGTAAAATGATGGTGCTGAGCCCACTAGTCAAAAGCACTGCAGTATAATCTGGTTTTACAAACCCTGCAAAATGTCCATAGGAAGGAGATGCTGCACTCCTCGTTGGGCAATCCATAGCAGGAGATCAGGATGTGCCACTAAGAATGCTTGTGTCCTCACTGTTGGTAGTAGATTAATAGATGGCGCTATTTATATTTCATCTGGCATGTGTGTTGGCATAAGATGCTTCTTTCGATATGTGAGTCTGAGATTTTGAAAGGATCTGTGGGTAAGAACATCACTGTGAACTTGACCTGGAAGTATACTGGCAGCCAACATAGGTGCCATTGAGTACCATACAACAGCTGCATTCTGAATCAATCGATGCTTTGAAAAGCTATTGTCATGTAGAGTCCAAAGTGGAAGTTATAGAAGCATAAAGCAATGTGGTTATATCATTTGGGTCTTGAAAGGGGAAGAGTCTGTGATCAGATGTCAGTGAAAAAAGGCATTTTTAACAACAGCACCTGTCTGCTTTTTTACAACAGTACGGCTGAATCCCAAACCCTCGCTCAGGATTCTTATTTAATTGGAAAGGATAAGTGGTTCCCATTCAGTAGGTCCATTCCTTCCAGAACATCAGCATTATCTATCAGAATCACCTCCATTATATCAGAATTCAAATTTAGAGTGTTCTTTCTTGACCACTACATTCAGATACTTCTTAGGACAGAGATGGCTTGCTGCTTAGCTAGTGAAATATAGATCTGGATGTAACCAGCATCTTAATGATGCCTGACACCAGAGCTTTGGATGATCTCATTATGTAACATTACATAGGTATTAAATACCACTAGTGATAATACCAAGCCCTGTACAGCCCTACATAGTAGGTTTTAGAAAGATGATTCAGCAGCTCCAATAACAGCTCTTTGACCCCTGTTTTACAGTGAAGACCCAACCATCCTTGAGATTCCCATCAGAAGGTCGAAATTATCCAATTTGTTGGTATGGTGTCCAAGGCCAGTGAAAGATTTAACAAAATCAACAGGAAAGAATCAATCTGTAGCTGCCATTCACCACTGCATCTAAATATGGATACATTGAAGAGCCAGGTCTGAAGCCAGATAGGAGTGAATCAATGAAAGATGCACCACTCCAACATCTAAACTTGATCTGTGATTATAAGCTTGCTCACTTGCCCCACCCCAAAAGGAGAAGCCAATCAATAATTGACCAGGTCTTTTTACTTTAAGTGACTGAGGGAATGCCCTCAGGAAAGGAGATATTAATTATCTTGGTTGGTAACTCTCTCAACTCCTCCTAGAAAGATTTAATCAGCCATTATGGACAAGGTTCTAATTTGCAGTTGCTGGCCTTCACATATCTTTTTTTATATAAAAGATTTTATTTTTTTATAAAGACAAACATCACACAGACAAAACACATAGATACATATATGTGGGGGGGTTCAGTTACATCACCAATTTTCATATATGGATACTTCATAACGTATTTGTTTTCCATGTTCCACCTTATGTTCTTACAAAAACCTTTTGCATATTCTTAAATATAAGTTTTTGTATTCTATGAAAGGTAATATATCTGTATACTTCACTATTATATTCTTCAATCCATTTCAAAATCTAAACCATGTAGTTTCATACATACACAAGCATTTATGTTGGTATCTAAATAATAGGGGATTTCATTACCTCATCACATTACCTGTTTAAATACCTAAATATTTGTTTCCAAATTTCACCTTATATTCTTACAATGATCTTTCACATATGTTTAAAAAATTAAAAATATACTCTTTTAGTATATTTTCCATTGTTTTGATTCACTTATAGAGTTTTGAACAGCTGTATAATAATTATATTATTCAGACCTTTATAAAATTTTGAGGAACTATGTTTTCTCCCTTATCCAAAAATTTTATGCTTGTGTATTCTCTCTCATCCACAAAATTCCATAGATTTTCATCCTCTTCTTCATTCTCTGATTTCTCTTCTTAAGTCTTGAAGCCTTAATTTTGTGCCTTTTCGCCTTGTAGATGAGGCAAGTATCTTCTGGTAGTAACCATCTATAATCAATTTTTAAAGTAGTTTGAGATTCCGTATATTCTTCTTTTTTCTCTCTTTGAGTAGATATTTAATTTGCTGGTTTAATAATTCCATCTCCTGTCATTCTTTCATGGGGTCTCATGTTCAGTTATTCAGTCAGTTTGTCTCTTTTTGGATATGTTTTGTAAATTATATCAATTGGATTGTAGACTTCATCTATATCTTCTGTATCAATATGTTCCACAGAAGTAAATGTTATGTTAGTTTGCACTCGCTCTGCTGTAAAAGTAGTTCAAGCTTAGGTTGCACATCCTTCATAGCTTTTTCCACAGCTGTTCTTACTGCTGTTATGATTGTTTCCTGTATTATCATTTAAAGTCTGTAATCAACAATGTAACTTTGCCTGCACCAGCCATTTCCAAAATATCATGTTAAAAACAGGGGATCTGTCCTGTACAGGCTTTGAGACCCTTTCACCCCCAGTCCAGGGGATAAGAGAGGCACAATACCCGAACTCTGCTAGCATGTACAGGATTTTCCTCCTCCCTCACGCCAGTCCAGGAATGAGAGATACCAAAATCCTATATTCTTCAGGAACACTTAAATCAGTAGTCTGCCACCAAGCTCTCTTATATCAGAGCCCTCACCAAAGGCTCAGGAGCAGAGATCTAAACTCCTGCCTGGTCTAGATGACTTAGCAAGTTATCAGCTCTGTGTCAGAGCTGCAGATAATTAATTAACACACAGTGGTAGCCTTCTAGGCGAACAGCTTAGGCACAGGGTCTAGGTTTAGAACCTGGTTGCAAGAAGCAAACTCAGATAATATTAATGGATATTATCTTTATTCAGTACAAAGCATGCATATAACAAGAGGCTAGCAAGAAGGTGAATAAGACAAATAAGATCTATAGCTTGTTCAGCTCTAACTATACATAAAGGTATTCATAGTTACCAGTCATTCAGAGAAACCAGGTAATTCAAAGTCCATTGTCCAGGGAATCTTGAGGATGTGCCACATGATTGCAGTGGGCAGTTAAGGCCAGCTTTTCTGCCCACTGGTCAAATTCCATGTTGCAGGTATGTAATCCAAAAAGGAACTCTCTCAGAAAGGAGCTCTGTTTCCAAGAGAACTCTGTCCCTCTTCCTATAGGGTGATCATAACTCCCTCCCTTTCCCGTCATAATTGAATATGGCCATTTACCCAATTATGAGAGGTTGAAGGGGCATGCCCAAATATCCAGTTGCAGTCATTGCGTACATGACTGAAACCATGTAAGTGAAGCTTTTGATGTGATAATGTCTTGGGACAGCTGTGTCCCCCCAGTTTGGGAAGACGCCTTAATGTCTACTCTTCCCGGCCAAGGTATCAAAGTGCCTTGTATATGGATATCAAGCTTGGCATCTGGCATGCCATCTGTTGCAGGTGACAAAAGTCACATGGAGATGACAGCAGCTAGACCATTTGGCCCTAGCAGGAATGAATCAGGAAAGGCTTTTCCTATACATCTCCAGCTCTTTGTCAGTACAGCCTTTACCATAACACAACTACCTATACTTATACAGCAGGTTTTATTATGGTTACATTAAAGAAAAACAGGAGCATTCCCAAGTTAAAAAAACCAGAAAATCTTTTGGATTGCCTTTCAGTAAAACACCTTACAGTCACACCACTTCTATATTTGCAAAACAATAACCATTATAGTCATCTTAAAGACTGAAACAATTTCAACCAAGGCCAGCATTCTTATCAATTGTTAACAGTGCAAAGAAGACAGAATGTACTATTATAATTTCAACAAACCGAGACAAAGTATGTTATGAGAGTATAACATATAAAACATTTCAAATTTAGTTCCTAATAATTCTTATTGATTCTTATTCTTTTTAGTTGTGATGCTTATTAAGGTATAATTATTTGCAATCCTTTAAAGGGTCTTCATATAGTTCATATAATTCCAGATAGTTTATTTGCAATTCCAAACAGAGGAGCTCTTACTTCCCTGAAAATCAAAGCCAAATAAGATGAATATTTCCAAAATTTTATAATCCACTATAGACTATTGAAAGATTGATATTTTTATTTGACAGTTTTGTTCTCAGATCACAACCTTCTCTTCTTTTGCCCAAGCCATTTAAAGAACACTTTCAGATCATTTCTTAGCCACTTGAAGAAAGAGGGGGAAGGGAAGAAATTCAATAGAGGGGGCTTGATCACTGGGGAGTCTCTGATGCTGTTGCTTGTACATTTACTCATGTTGTTGGTGTTTTTAAGCAGTTCAGTTGAAGTTTTCTGCTTCTCCCCCTTGCTCAGGTGGTCACAGCTTCGCGCCCATGCTCAATTGGTTCTTGCCTCGGGGGGATCAAAGGACTTCCACCCACTTGCTGCCGCTTGCAGGGAGTCCCAATCAAGCCCCTTGCACTGTGCTCCTCTTCAGGGAGCTCAGTGGAGTTCAGAAGCCCCCAAATTCCTTTCTGGCCAGCACACAGGAGAGCTTCCCGGTGTCAACTGTTCTCACCACACCAGCCCTTCCTTCGGCCTTCACATATTCAACCAGTCTGTCAGTATCATGATGTCAGGGTGAAGAAACCAAAATTATCCAAGCAGCTGCAATAGCAAAAAAATGATTCTGATACTTCTGGTAAATGCTCTTTATCTAAACTTGCCTTTTCAGAAGTATCACAGCATGCTATAGATATTTCTTATTAATCACTATACCACATCTGTGAAATAGGTTAGAGTTAAACCTGTATTTCATAGAAGGAGGTGAGACTCAAAGATGGCACTTTTCCTATTTCTACCTGGTGAGTGTGTAGCTGAGAACTAAGCTAAATAAGCCAATGGAAGATCCATGGAGGAATGAACTAACAGGAGCTGCGGGGGGGGGGGGGCATGAATCAGACAACTATTGTGGTGTTAGGGGAGGCTTGCTAAACCAGCATGGTACTGTTTTTCTGATTCAACCCCCTCTCCCAGTTGTTGTTTGCATCACAAGAGAAAGCATATAGATGTCTACATATTTGTCCACTGGACATATAGAAGCTGTGGGCAGAAAGAGAACAAACTGAATCTGGAAAATTGGCACAGGGGCAAAAGGTTTTTTTAAAGTCCCCTAGTGCTGCTGAGCCAATCTGATTTTGGGGAACCTTCAGACCTGCTATTAATATTAAAACTAAAACACTAACATAGGAAGTCTAGTCACTATCCACTGTTTTCTTTAGTTACATTCCAAGATAAGGTTTAAGTGAGGTGTTCCCAGTTCACATTCCTACACTACATCAGTTCGTTGTAACCATCAAACTATCTGCAGATGTGATGTCCAGATATCCTTGCAGACAAAATAAAAATGATTCCAGAATTGCATATATCAGCAAAAGACACCAAACAGAAATTGTTCCATATCCTGCGTTTTTGCAACATGTGGACTTCATTTCTGTTAAGAGTTATTGAATTAGAAGCTGCAAGAAGATTGTTTTTAATCATCTAGTACAGTAGACATGATCCTGCTAACATTAAGCATTTTAAACTCCCATTCACTTCAGTGGGAGAGCTCAGCTAAACATGTGCCAAGAGTTTAAATCTAAATATGCATGGAACTATGAAAGCAAATCTGTCCAGTCACTCTGCTGATTTGACACGTTTATATCTAATGCTTGTTGTTTTTTATCACAGTTTTCTCAATTTCTGCGGACCTGCAGTTATGGTAATTTTCAAATCTTCTTTGTGGTCTCTGTGCATCACAGCCATGGGATCAGGGCTTTTTTTGTAGAAAAAGCCCAGCAGGAACTTATTAGCATAATAAGCCACACTGAACAGCAGGAATGCATTAGCATATTAGGCCACACCTCTGACAGCACAGCTCATTAGCATATTAGGCCATACCCCCATGTTACCAGAAGTGTGATCATCCAGCCACACCCACCTTTTGCTTCTTATTCTGTTTACCTTGTTTGTTGTCAGAACCCCAGGGCTTTTTTTGGAGCAGGAACTCCTTTGCATGTTAGGCCACACACTCCTAATGTAGCCAATCCTAATGAATTTCTGCTGTTGGGTGTGGCCTGTTATGCTAATGAGTTCCTGCTGGGCGTGGCCAACTTGGGAGCCAGCCTGAACTCCGTTCCTGTGAGTTCTTGCCTCAAAATAGCCCTGCATGGGATTACGTGCCTGCGGTGATCCGAATCAGTGGTATACAAAGCTCACAATGGGATTTTCACACCTCCATCCCAGGCATGCGTGGGAACCCCACTGCACATGCCCAAGGGGGTGGGGCGCAGACATCCTGCCAGTTCTTTTCTGACCACTGCACTGTTAACAGCTTGTTTCTGCCAGTCGGTGAAGAAGTATTGTTTCTCTCACTAGGGATTTTTTCTTTTTTTATGGCCAAAAAGTGGGGGTGTTTTAAAAGGTGTGTTGGCTGTGGCAGCAAACTCACCCTCAGTGACGGCCACACACTCTGCATTCTCTGCCTTGGAGAAACCCATCGTCCAGAGACTTGCCGCCATTGCTCGAAGTTTTCCAATCAGGCCCGCAAAAACGGGGCCACGAGACTTTGAGTGGCACTTTGGGAGTCCGCATTGGCTCCTTTGCCTCAGGGGAAGATGGCTGCTCAGCCCCCTTTGGACTCTCAACCGACGGTGCTTCCATCGCCAATCCCATCTCTCCGTCCTAAGTTGGCATCGGATGTAGGAACGTCTTTTTCTAAACGTTCAGCGCCGAACAAGGCTTCCTTTGCCTCTACGCTGGCTAAGAGGGATAAGCATGAGAAAGAGAAATCTTCTCTTAAAATCCCATGCATAAGTCTCACATTCAGAGCGGTGTTGGTGTGCAAAAGGGCTCTGCAATGCCCCCTCCTCAGCGGGCGCAACCCAATATCTATTTCCCTCCTACACCGGAGCTGCCTGTGATGCAACAATTACTTCCAATTGAGTTATTGGACTTGCCCATTCGGCAGCTGAACCCCCTGGTATTGGAGGTCACCATGGACACTGTACCCATCTCGATCTCACCGTCAGAGGTTGAGGAGGTCGTCCCATGCAGATCTCGTAGAGATCGTTCTCCATCGGCTTCTTCTTGGGCAAGCGGTCAATCTAGACCGGACTCTCAGTATCCTCTTTCTAGCTCCCCTAGGCGTGGAGAGCGTCAATATCAATTGGAGGAGTGCCCTGAGTACCATCATTCCAAATCCAGGCTCTCCTATTCACCCAGACTGGAGTTGAGACCGCACTCCCCGACTTACTTTGATCCATCTGTGCCACTTCCACGGGACCATTGGCAACACATGCCTTATTGGTTCAATTCCTATCCAGTGTTGACATCGATGCCATGGCTGATGCCTAGGCCACAGTCGGACTGGGACTGTGGGTCATGTCGTTCACATTCTCCCCAACGTACATCCAAACCTTCCACATCTGTCTCCAAACCTCCAGAAGAACCTCATCACCTGCCCTCACCTCTCTGTCCCACCCCCACTTTACCATCGTAAACCCCTCCGATATCGGATACTCCTGCCCAAATGGCTGATGTACCCTTGTTACTGGCACCTGGGTCACCTTCAAGATCTTCCGACTCCAATTCCAGCACTGACAATTCCAAAAGACCCAGTTCACCTGAGGACCCTTCCCCCAAGCCTACGGTGTCTGACAACCTTCCAATTTCTCCTTTGGAAGACCTTTCTTCATACGGAGAGTTAGTCAAGAAGATGGCACATTCCCTGGGACTGTCAATCGCCCAACCCCAACCCTCGGTGTCGGACGCTGTCTACAATGTCATACAACTTGATACCTCCGCATCAGTTGCCCTCCCAATGTTGACCGTCCTCCTCCAGGCAGCAAGGGCACCATGGGATAAACCATCCTCTTCCCCAGTGCCTTCCAGGTGCCTGGATCATATGTATAAGGTCCAAGAGACAGAGGCTGAATTCCTCCATATCTATCCTAAACCCAATTCCATGGTCGTGTCATCCTCCTCGAAGAGTAAACGTACCCTTGCTACACCTTCACATCAGAATAAGGAAAGCAAGAAGTTGGATTCATTTGGCCGACGTTTTTATTCAGCTGGAGCTCTGGGAATTAAAACATCAAATTATATAGCTTGCATGGGCCGTTATCAGTATTTGCTCTGGGAGCGCTTTACTGATCTTTTGATCTCGGTGTCTGAGGACAACGTCAAGAAGCCAGAAAGCTGCAAAAGGAAGGGTTGTTACTTTCTAAGCAGATCATCAATTTTTCCAAACATGCTTTGGACACATTCTCCAAAACAATGTCTTCTGCAGTTGGCCTCCATAGGCATTCCTGGGTTAGGACCACCTCACTCCCTGCCGATACTAGGGCATACATAGAGGACTTACCTTTTGATGGCCAGGGTCTCTTTCATGTTTCCACAGATTTGGCCCTGCAAGACATAGATAAAAGCATCAAAGTGTCTAGGTCATTGGGGGTCTCTGCCCCTTCTAAGCCTTTTAGACCATGCTCTTGGTCACTTTACAACTCCAGACATCAGTATACTAAACCATCGTCAGAAGGAGGCTATAGGCCATGTCAATCCCCGTCTGGGAACAGACAGCAATATAAAGTCAGGCAAAGGTACGGCTCTGGACAACAACTAGTCAGACCGAAACAACCCAAACCCAACAAATAGGGCCTTTGACTTCCCACTGTCTGTCTCTTCTGACCCTACCCATCGATATCCCTATCTACATGACTTGACCACCATTATGTCGGACCAGTGGGTCCTTTCCATCTTGACAAGTGGCTATTCCATCAAATTTCTGGAGCTCCCACCTCTTCCTGTAGTTGTTACCACCACCACCCCGTCGTCAATCCTTCTTGAAGAAGTAGCCACACTTCTATCAAAAGGTGCCATAGAACCTGTGCCTCTAGACCACCAGGGCCTCGGTTTTTATTCCCGGTACTTTGTGGTACCTAAAAGGGATGGTGGGCAGAGGCCGATCTTAGACCTTTGTGGACTCAACACCTATATACAATACCAGAAATTCAAGATGACATCTCTACAGGTCATTCTACCTCTCCTGTCCAGGGATTGTTGGATGGCTACCCTCGACCTTGAAGATGCCTATTTCCATTTAACCATTCACCCCTCCCATCGACAATATCTCCGCTTTGCGATAGGAGACGGCCACTACCAATACAGGAGTCTACCGTTTGGCCTCAGCACGGCACCATGTGTCTTCACCAAAATGATGGTGGTGGTTGTGGCACATCTCCGCCTCTGTGGCCTGATGGTATTCCCATACCTGGATGACTCGCTTCTGGTTGCGCCTTCTAGGGACCTTCTCACACATCAGGTATCCCAAGCCCTCAGTATCCTTCATTGCCTTGGTCTCCGGGTCAACCACAAGAAGTCCCAGCTGATTCGTTCTCAGAGAGTGCAGTTCATAGGGGCAATAGTTGACTCCACAGAAGGCAAAGCCTTCCTGCCCCAGGACAGAGGCCTCACTCTAGCTGCTCTTGCACAACAGATTTGGCTCCAAGACATGTCGTCTGCTTTTCAAATTCAATGCCTTCCGGGCCTGATGGCAGCTATGACTGCAATCCTTCGCTTCACCAGAATGTGAATGCATCCACTTCAGCTCTGGTTCCTACGGCACTTCAAGCCCCTACGAATGACCCAGTCAGTTTGTCTCTCTCCGTCACAGGAAGCAGGCAACTTCCTTCTCTGGTGGACACTGGCAGACAACCTGATACAGGGTGTCTCCTTCCATCCCCTCACTCCTAGTCTCACCCTCATGACCGACACCTCCCTGTGGAGGCCTCTCCATAGGTCACAGGTGGGATGCCTTGATCTCAAAAAATCACATAAATTTTTTGGAACTTCTGGCAATCAAACTGGCCCTCCAATGTTTCCAGCCTCTTCTCACGGGGAACTGCGTGGCTGTATTGACCAACAATACGACAGCCCTCAGTTATATCAACAGACAGGGAGGGATGGTCTCCCACAGTCTCTGTTACCTGGCTCTGGATCTTTGGGCCTGGTGCATATCCCAGCACATTTTTCCTATTGCCTCACACATTGCTGGTAGTGTGCATGCAGATTTGCTCAGCAGGGGTCTCTCTCAGTGCCACAACTGGGAGCTGAACTGGACCTACCTACGTCCCGTATTTAAAAAGTGGGGTACGCCTCACATAGACGTGTTCACCACCCGGTACAATGCAAAGTGCAGCCTGTTCTGCTGCAGGGGGGCATGAGATCCCGAGGCCTTGGGAGACGGGCTCATTTACCCTTGGAACAACAGCTTCCTTTACATGTTCCCTCCTCTGCCGCTTTTGCTAAAGATGGTCCAAAAGTTCATGAGGGTTCACACGAGGTGCATTCTGATTTCCCCCCTCATGGCTGAGACAATCTCGATTTGCCAACATCCTTTCGCTGACCAAGAATTGCCATCCGCTCCCACCAGTGCCAGTTCTGCTGCTAGCAGAGGGAAGAGCTCTTCTGTTCCACAAGGTCCACAAGCTCAAGTTAACAGCCTATCTCATGGACAACTAACCTTTTCAGATAGCGTCACTACGGTGTTACTCAATGCCAGGAAGGACTCTACGAGACATTCCTACAGTGGGAAGTGGTCTCGTTTCTTGGCCTTCTTACAGCCCTCAAATGTGTCTCCAGCTTCTGTCACACTTGACCAGATCCTAGAATTTTTACTTTTGCTGGCCGAGAATAGCCTCTTGAACTCCTCAATCAAAGTCTACTTGTCAGACATTTCTGCCTACCATTCTGGTTTCGAGGGCTTCTCTATCTTCTCTTGCCTGGTCTCAAAGAAATTTCTGAAGGTTCTCCTCCACTTATATCCACCAATCCATTGCCAGTACCCTTGCCGCTGGTGCTGCGCCGTCTGATGGGGAGACTTTTTGAGCCTATGTCAACTTGCGAGCTGAAACATGCAGCATGGAAAACTGCCTTTCTTGTTGCCATTACCTCAGCCAGAAAGGTGAGTGAACTCATAGCCCTTCGTCATGACCCACCTTTCCTTGTCTTCCTACCGGATGGTATGAGAATGGTGCCTGACTTCTCTTTCCTTCCTAAAGTGGTCTCCGAATTCCACCTCAGCTCGGAGATCTTCTTGCCAAACTTCTTTCCTAACCCGAAAGATGGACAGCAACGTCTCCTCCATGCACTAGATGTTAGGAGAGCGCTGCTTTTTTACCTGGACAGGACACGTTTGAGTAGGAGGGACAATCACTTATTTGTCTCCTACTTTGGTCACTCCACAGGACACAAGATCTCAGCACACCGTTTCTCTAAATGGATTGTTGAGACTATTAAGCTGTGCTACCTGTTGGCTAAACACCCGTTGCCTTTGCCTGTGTGAGCGCATTCCACAAGATCCATGGCTATGTCTACAGCCTTCTTGAAGGGTGCTTCTCTGTCAGCAATCTGCAAGGCTGCGACATGGTCTACTCCAAAAACTTTCATCAAGCACTACGCTGTCGATGTTCATGAACGCCACAGAGTGGACCTTAATCATTTAGTCCTTTCATCAGCAGAGCACTGAATTTATGACAGCACCCACCTCCAGGTGAGCCACTGCTTTTCAATCTCCCATGGGTGTCTTGCATAAAGAAGATAAGCAGGTTTCTTACCTGTAACTGATGATCTTCGAGTGGTCATCTGTGCAGTCACACTGCCCTCCCGTCCTTCCCCACTGCTGTCACTTCAGTACTTTTCTCCTGTTATTGACATGACAGTGGTCAGAAGGAACTGGCGGGATGTCCGCGCCCCACCCCCTTGGGCATGCTCAGTGGGGTTCCCACGCATGCCTGGGATGGAGGTGCGAAAATCCCATTGTGAGCTTTGTATACCACCAATTCGGATCAGCGCAGGCACATATTCCCATGGGTGTGAGTGCACAGGCGACCACTCAAAGATCATCAGTTACAGATAAGCAACCTGTTTTTTTAAGAGTAGGATTATAAGAACATAAGAAGCCAATGTTGGATCAGGCCAATGGTCCATCCAGTCCAACACTCTGTCACATAGTGGCCAAAGATACCAGGTGCCATCAGGAGGTCCAGCAGTGGGGCCAGGACACTAGAAGCCCTCCCATTGTTGCTCCCCCAAGCACCAAGAATACAGAGCATCACTTGCTCTAGCCTGAGAGTTCCTATCTATACCTTGTGGCTAATAGCCACTGATGGACCTCTGTGTCGGCTGATGCTGTCATGAGTTGTGCGCTCAATCCCTTCCCCCTCCTGCTTGCTCCTGTATTGCCTTCCCCTCCCAGATGACTTGGTATGTGTGTCTACATCCCTTATCTCTCCCTGTGTCCTTGGATCTCAGCTCAGCTCAACTCAACTCAGCCACCCTGAGCCAGCCTTGCTGGGAGGGCGGGGTAAAATCTAATAAATAAATAAACTCCACTGTACTGCTTTTTCCCCACTGGGAGCCGCAAGATATTTTCCTTTGGGCATGCACAGGTGCCCTCCTTATTGGTTCCCCCATATCAGGGGGTCTTGTATGAATGGTATATAATTGTCCAGTTTCCCGCCTGACCCCCATTCCTGACACAGAGTGTGTTCAATGATGACTTAAGTAGCTATCTCAATAAAACTGAACTTCTCTGAAGGATCGTTGTTGAGCTTGAATTATTTGGGACTCTGACACTCTGCTCCATATGTTTATCCAATTCCCTCTTGAAGCCGTCCATGCTTGTAGGTGCCACCACCTCCTGTGGCAATGAATTCCGTGTGTTAATCACTTTTTGGGTGAAGAAGTACTTCCTTTTATCCATTCTAACCCAGCTGCTCAGCAATTTCTTTGAGTGCCCACAAGTTCTTGTATTGTGAGAAAGGGAGAAAAGTACTTCTTTCTCTACCAGCTCTATCCCATGCATAATTTTGTAAATCTCGATCATGTCACCCCATAGTCATCGTTTCTCCAAACTAAAGAGCCCCAAGCACTTTAACCTTTCTTCATAGGGAAAGTGTTCCAACCCTTTTATCATTCTAGATGCCCTTTTCTGCACTTTTTCCAATGCTATAATATCATTTCTGAGGTGTGGTGACCAGAAATTGCACACAGTGTTCCAATTGAGGTAGCACCATCGATTTATACAGGGGCATTATGATACTGGCTGATTTGTTATCAACGCATGGCGTTGGCCTTTTTTATTGCAGTCGCACACTGTTTTGACATTTTCAGTGAGTTATCCACTATGACTCCAAGATCTCTCTCTTAGTCAGTCTCTGCCACTTTGGACCCCATAAACGTGTATTTATAGTTAGGATTTTTTGCCCCAATGTGCATCACTTTGCACTTGGCCACATTGAACCCCATTTGCCACATTGACTCCCACTCGCCCATCCTCGACAGATCCTTTTGGAGTGCCTCACAATCCTACCTGGTTCTCACCACCCTGAACAATCTCGTGCCATCCACTAATTTAGCCACTTCACTGCTTACTCCCAATTCCAAATCATTAATGAACAAGTTAAAAAGCATAGGACCCAGTACTGAGCCCTGCGATACCCCACTGCTTACCACCCTCCACTGTGAAAATTGCCCATTTATACTCACTCTCTGTTTCCTATTAATTAGCCACTTTTGGATCCACAAGAAGACGTGTCCTTTTATCCCATGACTATTGAGCTTACTTAGGAGCCTTTGATGAAGAACTTTATCAAAAGCTTTCTGGAAGTCAAGGTAAACAATATCTATTGGGTCCCCCTTGTCCACATGTTTGTTCACCCCCTCAAAGAACACTAACAGGTTAGTGAGACAAGATCTTCCCTTAAAGAACCCATGCTGAGTCTGCCTCAATAGCTTTTGGTCATCAATGTGCCTACTAATTTTCTCCTTAATAATGGTTTCCACCAAATTACCCGGTATTGACATCAAACTGACTGGCCTGTAATTTCCCAGGTCTCCTCTGGAACCCTTTTTAAAGATGGGAGTGACATTAGCTACCTTCCAGTCCTCAGGAATGGAGGCAGATTCTAATGATAGATCACATTTTTGTCAGGAGATCCATAAGTTCACATTTGAGTTCTTTCAGAACTCTTGGATGTATGCCATCCGGGCCTGGTGATTTATCAGTTTTTAAGTTGTCTATCAGTCATAGGACTTCCTCTCTCGTTACCTCAATCTGACTCAGGTCTTTCAACATCCCTCCCGAAATCAGTAGTTCTGGAGTGGGCAAGCACTTCTCATCTTCCACAGTGAAGACAAAGGCAAAAAAAATGCATTCAGGTTCTCAGGCATTTCCCTATCATCTTTCAGTAATCCTTTCCAAGTGCCCCACTGCCTCCCTGTCTGGTTTCCAGCTTCTAATGTATTTGAAGAAAGTTTTATTGTTGGTCTTTATGTTTGCAATAAAGTCTTCATATTCCCTTTTTGCCTGCCTGATCACAGACTTGTATTTTATTTATTTATGTATTTATTTATTTATTATTTTCAATTTATATCCCAACTTGCCAGGAGTCAGCTCAAGGCAGCGAACAACATTAAAACAGTAAAACAATCAATGTGATAAAATACAATAAAATATACATAAACAAATCCCTAACATCATAAAATCTAACAGTACAATGCAAACTGATGGCGGCATCAGTATACAATCCCCTCAACAGAAGGAATACCCACGTGATATTCATGTAGGCCATAGCACGTTTCGGTGGCACATTAGTCAGTGGCGGCTCCTAGTTGAAAGCCTGGTGGAAGTGCTCCATTTTACAGGCCCTGCGGAACTGCAAAAGGTCCCACAGGGCCCTAATGTTATCTGGGAGCTCATTCCACCAGTATGGAGCCGCCACTAAAAGGCCCTGGCTCTGGTAGCCAACCTGGCATCTCTCAGGCCAGGAAGAGCCAGGTGACTCTGAGTCCCTGACCTCAGTGCTCTCTGGGGCACATATGGGGAAAGGCGGTCCCTCAAGTAGGCAGGCCCCTGACCATATAGGGCTTTAAAGGTCAAAACCAGCACCTTGAAACGAATCCGGTAAGCTATTGGCAGCCAGTGCAGTGCCTTCAGTACAGGCTGGATGAGACCCATCAACAGCCTGGCCACCGCATTCTGCACTAGCTGCAGCTTCCAGATCTGAGACAAGGGCAGCCCCATGTAGAGAGTGTTGCAGTAGTCTAATCTCGAGGTGACCATAGCAAGAATCATTGTTGCCAGGTCATTGCATTTGAGGAAGGGAACCAACTGCCTAATCAGCCGCAGATGGAAAAAGGCTGCCTTGGCAATGGCTGCTACCTGGGCCTCCATTGTTAAGGCGGCATCCAGGAGCACTACCAAGCTCCTAACCCTCAGCGCTGGCACCAATGGTGCCCCATCGAAGGTCGGGAGTGGGATCCCTATCCCCAATCTGCTCTGACTCAGGCACAGGACCTCCGTCTTCATTTGATTCAATTTCAAACGACTCAGACTAAGCCAACCCACCACGTCACAAAGCGCCCGCTCCAGGTCATCTGGGGTAGAGTTGGATCAGCCATCCAACAACAGATATAACTGGGTGTCATCTGCATATTGATGACAACCTAGCCTGTGCCTCCAGGCAATCTGGGCGAGGGGGCGCGTATAGATGTTAAATAACATCGGGGACAGTACCTCCCCTTGAGGAACCCCATAAACCAGCAGATGCCTCTGGGACGTCTGCTCCCCTAGCACCACCCTCTCTACCCGATCTTGAAGAAAGGAGACAAGCCATTGCAAGGCAAGCCCCTGAATCCCAGTGTCTGTGAGGTGGCGGATCAGTAACTGATGGTTGATGGTATCAAACGCCGCCAACAGGTCTAACAACAACAGTACTGCCGAGCCGCCTCGATCCAGATGCCTCCGGAGGTCGTCTGTGAGGGCAACCAGTGCCTTCTCAGTCCCATGACCTGGTCAGAAGCTGGACTGGAACGGGTCAAGTGTGGAAGTGTCATCCATAAAGCTCTGCAACTGAATCGCCACCACTCTCTCAAGTAATTTGTCCAAACAGGGCAAATTAGAGACCAGCCGGTAGTTGGCCAATTCGGCCGGGTCCAAGGATGGTTTTTTCAAGGGGGGCAGACGTTCGCTTCCTTGAGTGCCCCCGGGAACAGGCCCTCAATGAAGGACTGGTTGATAATATCCCTGAGGGCACCTCGTAGCCCCTCATGGCCAGTTTTTATAAGCCATGAAGGGCACGGATCAAGGCTGCACGTGGTTGGGTGTACCGTTGAGAGCAATTTGTCAACTTCCTCAAGGCTGAGTAGACTGAAATAATCCAGAATAGAACCAGAAGACGTGCATGGAGCCTCGAGTTCACTCACTGTCTCAACTGTGGCGGGAAGATCGTGGCGGAGCAACAAGACTTTGTCTGCAAAATAGCTCGCAAAATCCTCACAGCCAGTATCCAATTCCCTAGCATTTGGTCTGCCCTGGGGCAGCTCTGTTAACGACTGAATAGTTCTAAACAATTGTGCTGGGCGTGAGCTAGCAGACGCAACCACAGATGCGTAGAATTGTCTCTTTGTGGCTTTGATTGCCATCTCATAGGATCTCATAAACATGTTATAAGATGCTCTTGTTGCTTCATCACAGGCACACCGCCACTGACTCTCTAGCCATCTAAGCCCTTGTTTCATCAGCCGCAGCTCCTCAGTAAACGAAGGAGCCCACTTACAGCGGGGGCACAGAGGGCGTTGGGGTGCGATCTCTTCAATGGCTGACAAGAGCCAGCTATGCCAGTCCTTGACAAGCTCAGCTAATGAGCCGCCAGGGGGCATAGGATCCCACAGAGCCATCTGAAGCCGCTGAGGGTCCATTTGGCTCCACAGGCAAGCCAAAACACGCTCTCCGCCTAAACAGGGTTGGGGCAATACATTCAGACGGGCCTTCAGGGCATGGTGATCCGACCATGGCATTGCCAGAGCAGTGATCTGGTCCACTGTAACCCCCACCGTGAAGATCAGGTCAAGCGTATGCCCAGCCCAATGTGTGGGGGCTATTATGAATTGGGTAAGTCCTAGTGTCACCATGGACAACACCAGGTCCATCACCGGTACAGAGGCCACATCATTGGCATGGACATTTAGGTCACCCAAGACTATCAGCCTAGGGTACTCCAATGCCCAGCCCAACACAGCCTCGACCAGAGATGGCAGGCTGTCGGTTTATTTATTATTTGACTTTCTATCCCGCTCACCCCCTAAGGGCTCTGAGCAGCTTACATATATATATTGGGTCCATTCCTAGCCTTGGGCCACATATGTGCAGGGGGAGATGGATATCCTACCAGGCACCCCTATTCTGTAGCAGATGTTCTGTTGCGAAGGGGACAGTCCGGCGGCAACCTCTCTCTCCGGTGCTGGTCTTTTGTTATGCTGGTCTCCGGCGCTGATCTTTTGTTATGCAGTTCCACCTTCCTGGCCCTGCGAATCCACCTCCAGGCCGGATCCACTCCGCACTTTCGCGCCTGCTTCGCAGCGGCCTCTGTCCACGTCAGGCTCCGGCCTGCTGCGTTGCTTCGCCTCCGCGCCTCGCCGCCTTGCCTCGCTAGCCGCCATGTCTCCTTCACCGTCCATCGCCTCTGCCATCCGTTGCTCTCCACCGTCGCTGCTACAGGGGCGGGTGCCCCCCTGCTCTAATAGCAGGTACCCCTTTTATCTAGTCGCCCTTTAACAGGCTTTCAAACCGCTGGGTGAGTGGGAGCTGGGACAAGGGCCAGGAGCTCACCCTGACCGCGGCGGGATTCGAACAGCCGAAGCTGTTCGAACAGATGTTAAGGCAGGCAGTCCTTTACTGCCTGCGCCACCGCTCCCATTTGGTTGGTGTGTTAGGTGGACAGTACACCAGTACACCAGCCAGATAGCCAAACTCTCCCCAGCTTCCCACACTAGGCCTGAGCACTTGATACCCACAAGCTTCAATGGTGGGAGCGCCCTGAAGGAGTAAGCCTCCCGAATGAGTAGCGCCACTCCTCCCCCCCAATCCACTGTCCGTGATTGGTGAAGGACTGAGAACCCAGGCGGAGCCATCTGGGAGAGAGCTACTGTCTCCCCATCTTGCACCCAGTTCTTGGTCACACATGCCAGGTCCACTTCCTGTTCCAGCAGGAAATCCCGGAGGGTTGAGGTCTTATTGTTTATGGACCTGGGGTTACACAACACCAATGTCAGAGGGGAGTCCTGATTCCCAGCCCCTCTGCCTGTCACTCTTGGGATGGGACGTAGGCTGGAAGGGGGTTGAACTTCTCTGTTTCTCCACCTCCTTCCCTTAACTTCCTGCCTGTTCCCACTGCTGTACTTTCCCCTCCCCAGGAGCACTGGTATTCCTAGCCCTGTTGCCGCCGTTGCTGGTGGCCTTTGCAATGCCTTCGCAATGCTTCAGGCCAACCATGAGGTAGGCTTACAGACAGAGCGCACTGTTGAAAATATCACTAATGAATCACAAGTTCTTCTCAACAATAATTTACCTCATCCAATCAAGCCAAATTTACAATTTACAATAACTAAGATCCCTAGCTCCACTAATATAATTAGACCTCACCCACCCTGACCTCCTTCCTTGCTACTCTACTAAGTTGCAAAATTAAACTCACCAACACAACTATGAAGGGTGGGGAGCCAACTATAATTAGGCCTCACCAACCCTGACCTCCTATCTTGCTGCCCTACCAGATTGCAAGTTAAACTAATCAAATTCACTAGACTATAAAGGGTGGGGGTAGGTCTTCACCCCCATATTGTAACTAATTATTATTATTAATAATTAATGAACTAATAATAATTTTATTTGCCACAGCCTGTGTTCCCTTTTATCAACCTCACTGAGACTAGCTTTCCACTGCATAAAGGAATCCTTCTTACCTTTTACAGCTTCCATTACTTTGTTTGTTAACCATACAGGCCTTTTTCTATACCTATTTGTGCCTTTCCTAACCTGCAGTAAATATTTTATCTGAGTTTCTAGGATTGTGGTTTTAAATAGTCTCCAAGCTTCCCTAATGGTTTTGACCTTTTTCACTTTTCCTTTCCGTTTTCTCTTCACATGTCCCCTCATTTATACATTTGTAGTTGTGGTGTAGACATTGTTTTAACAGTCACTCACACATTCCCACATTATTTCCACCCCTCTTTGCTCATATATATCATTGTATCTGGATAAAGATATTAATGTTAACCATGTTTAGACTTAATGGGGATTTTCAGCTTCAGACTCTGGTTTAAAGCTAGCCATTAATCTCAGAGCGAGGTGGAATGGCAGGGAGGTCTCATTATAGATCAGCCTTCTATTTTATCTTGTGTGTAACTTTCCCTCTTGCAGAGATGCTCTTTATATCCTGTTTAAATAATGTGAAACTACACTAGGTTGGATTTTTCCAATGGTGTTTTTCCAATGGTGTTTTTCCAGTCAGTTTTTCCAATGGTGTAAAAGTGAGGAGTCATCCCATTTGACTACCCAAAAAGGCTGTGCTGTAGCTCATGGGACTGCATGGACAAAAGCTATTTGGAACAGAGTCCTTTAACAATGAGGGGAATTAGCAAGTTTAAGTGAAAAAGCTGGCTGGATCCTACCCATTGTAGAGTTTATGGAAGCATACCAATGAATAAAGTTCCACCTTTATACATGAGTTAGAAAATGCTCATGCTCTGACTGGAAGAAAAATAAAATGATGGAAACAACAGAATGGGATCCATTCAAAACTCAGTCTTGCTCATGGAAAATGAAAAATATTTGTGGTCAAAGCGGGGCAACATGTAGTCTGTGAGTTGTTTCTTGAAGGGCATGAAGACTGTGAACATTTAAAATAATTAGGTCCCATTTTTTAATTGTAAAAAATATTTCTAGCTCTTTCATTTGCTAAAATGCATTTGAAAATGTGACAGCAATCCTACTATACAGTTTTTTTAAAAAATACCAGCATGTTGGTCCTAATTGGAGGAGGGACTCTGCAGACACATGGACAATGGAGCTTTGAGCAAGCAGGAATTTACTTATGTCATTCATTGTCTAAGACTGGATCCAAATCAAAATCCCACTGCAGAATATTGTCATCACTGCAGTGCATAGAAAACCAATTTGGTGCAGTAGTTTCAGATGCTGGCTTTTATCCAGTCAACGTTCCTAAACCTCTTAAGGGACATAAGTTTTCTTAAGAGGGGGTGGTGATTTCTGCTGATTCCTTTCTCCCACTTCAAGCCAATGAGTCCCCTCCCTATTTTATTCCATGGGGTCAGCACAGCACAGCGGGAATTGGTGGAAATTGCCATTCCCTAAACTTAATCATTTTTTTGGAACTGATTGGATACAGGTTAGTGCCTTTAGGGGAAGGCCCAGAAGCAGAGTATTTGCTTGGCATGCAGAAGGACCCCAGTTAAGTCCACAGCAGATCCAGCTAAAAGATACCTGCTACTAGGAAAAACCTTTCTCTGCCTGAGATCCTGCAGAGCTGCTGCCATTAAAACTGAGCTTGAAGGATTAGGAGTCAGAGTTGATAGAAGGTAGCCTGACATTGTCATGGTACCTGCTTTGTTGGGAGGTACTTACTGTTTAAAAATGACAGGATTTTTTAAAGTTTAGCTCATTATTTCACTTTGGAAAATAGAACAAGAACATTATAGAAATAAGTGCAGCATATTCAGGGACCTCAGTTTGTTTATGATACTCAATTAAAATTAATTACAGGCAAGTAAATATGCATATTAGTCACAGCCCTCTGGCACGTTATCTGAGACATGGCTATCAGTGCTACATCAGTGCATTTAATTTTATTCATACACTTGCTTTAAAATTTGTCGCTTTTGCTGTTTTGAGGGCATGCCTTATTGGAAGAGGAAAATAAGATCTGGCATCTAGTTCGGCCAGTAGATGAAGTTGATGAGGGGAAATCGAAAAGAGGGAGCATGAAGGAGAAGGAGAGAACCAAAGCTATTACAGAAATATACCTGACAAGACTTCTCTCTGTGAAGGTAAGATTGAAACATCAAGTTAATTGGCATCATCCCCAGGGAAGGCTGTTAATTTCCTGTGTTAGGTATAAGTGAACAGAGTAATAAGTTACAGTGTGGAATCTTACTTTGGGTCTGAGGTTTAAAATAGCAGTAATGGCTTTATCTTTGGCTTCTGAGTCTGCATTTCACATTCCCAGAAATGTGACACTAATACGGCAAAAATAACTCTTGAGAGAAGATGGAGAAAACTTACTCCCAGCTAATGGTTTGAAGCACATAACAATTGAAATAAGACCAGTTCTGAGGCACTTAAAGGCTAGCTCTTTTATTTTGACCTTTCCTAGAACATAGATGTCATAATATTCCTGTTAGTCTCTTAGGCACGTATTAAATACTGGGTACTAGACACATGGTAGTGATCACCTCAGGTTTATTCAGTGATTTCAGCAAAACTACGGGACAAGACTCCAGAGCCTCAGCTCTATTAAATAGCATGCAATTGCCACACCCAAACACACCCCACTCTCACTGATAGGCTATTTACATAAAATTACTACTTGATTGGTTTATTCCAGAGTCCTGGTCAGCTATTGTTCTTGTGCTTTAAGCTCAGCCACTCTCTGGGGTGATTCAGTCAGGGATGATTCAATCCCAATACATAACACCCCTCCTCTCTAAGTTCCAAAGCACCTTAACAGACATAGTCTTCAAGGTACGCTGGCTTGCGATATTCTCTGGTTGAACATCACAGTGTTGGCAGAGGGGTCGCGGTTTCAGGACTCGGGTTCGATGCTGCAGGCGTGCTGGCAGATGGTAGCAGCATTGACATGGCATCGGGGTCATCCATGGCTGCTTGCTCCAGTGCTTCGCACACTTGTCCTTCTGGCTGTCCACTGGCTGCTGGGAGCTCCCTCGCGGGCTCTGGTTCCTGTAGCCGTGGAAGCTCCACACCACAATCTTCCGAGATCACTGATGGCAGACCTGGCTTGGCCGGGAGGAGACAGCAGCAGAGCTGGTCTATGTGTCTCCAAAGTACCTGGCTGTCATTAGTTGACACCTCGTAGGATATGGGCCCTGTAACTCTCATAAGCTTGGTGGGAATCCAGGCAGGACTGCTGGAGAAGTTCTGTGTGTAGATGTGGATCCCGGGAAAGAATCCTCAGGGAGCCTCTTGGCTCTCTGGAGACGAGCAGTGTTCCGGGGCTCGGTCTGGGTGCAGCCTGTCAAGGTGGGTGGTTAGGCACCTGCCCATAAGTAGTTACGTGGGGCTGCAGCCGGTGGAGGTGCTCAGGGTCACCCGATGGCCAAAAAGGAAAGTGGCAAGCCTGTGGTCCCAGTCCCTGTGGACGTTCCACCAGAAGGACTCTCGTGGTTCGAACCATCCTTTCTGCTTGCCCATTGGTAGCCAGGTGAAAGGGAGCAGATGTGCCGGATGAGGTAGCGGCCCATAAATTCTTGGAACTCCCCCGACATGAAAGCTGTTCTGTTGTCTGTCACAACTGTGTTGGGCAAGCCGTGTGTGCTGAAAATCCAGCGGAGGGCCCAGATTGCTACCTTGGAGGAGGTGGAGGTGACTGGCACCACCTCCAACCATTTGATGTACAAGTCCAACAAAATGAAGAAGATCTGCCCTTGGAAAGGGCCCGCAAAGTCCAGGTGTAGCCGGGACCATGGTTTGTGGGTGGATTCCCACTGCTGCACTGGTGCCCTGGGAGGCTCCGGTCGGGTTTCTTGACAAGCCTGGCAGCACTTGACACAGGCTTCTATTTCCCCATCCATGCCTGGCCACCACACGTAGCTGCAGGCCAATGCTTTCATCCGCATGATTCTGGGGTGCATCTTGTGCAGAGCCAATAGCACTTGCTGGCGCAAAGCAGCAGGCACCACCACCTGGCTCCCCCACAGCAGGCAACCCTTGTGGACTGGTAGCTCATCCCTGCGGGAGGAGAACGCTATGAATTCCAGGCCCACCTGGCTGGTGGGCCAGCCCCTCCACACCCAGTCCAAAACACAGAAGAGGACACGGTCCTTTGCAGTGTGGCAGGATATGTCAGTTACCTGTAGAGGCCAGTCGGGAAGTTCCTCCATGAGCAGGATTTGGTGTGCAGGAGCAAGGTCAGAATCACAAGAGAGAAGCAGCAGGCAGCTGAGAGTATTGGCATGTCCCATTGCCTTCCCTGGGTGGTGGAGGAGAGAGTACCAGTATCCCACTAGGAAGATTAACCATTGCAGCACTCAGGGTGAAAGCATCTGGGGGGACTAGCAATCTGGAGCGAGCAGGCCCAGCAGGGGCTTGTGGTTGGTCATGATGGTGAACAGCCGCCCCTAGAGGTAGTCATGGGATTTTTAACTTCCTGTCACGATAGCCAGTGCCTCCTTGTCAATTTGCATATAGTTGTGCTTGGCCAAAGCACGCCACGGGAATCTCCCAGCCATCTGATAGCTGGTGTCCAAGGACAGCTCCTACCCCATATGGGGAAGCATCTCAGGCAAGGATGACGAGCATCGCTTTATCAAAGTGGGCCAGGACAGGGTTGGAGGTGAGCAGCAACTTGACGGCCCAGAACTTGGTGGCTTGTTTCTAGCCCCAGAACCAGATGGCCTTCTTGTCGAGGAAGTGGTGAAGCAGTTCTGCAATTGCAGCTTTGTGGAGCAGGAAGGAGTGATAAAAGTTCAAAAGCCCCAAGAAGGCCTGGCGTTCTGGCTTGGAGGTTGGCACGGGGGCATCCATGATTGTGCACACCTTGTCTGGGGCCGGAGAGAGAAGCCCAGGAACTTGACCCCCGGAACCCCCAGGAGGCATTTCTCCCACTTCACCTTGAGGCTGGCCTCTTGGAACCGCTGCAGGATGGTGCGCAGTATCCTGGCGAAGTCTTTGTCAGTGGGGGCAGCAATTAACACATCGAAGAAGGGCTGTACCCTGGGAATTCCTTTGAGGAGAGAGTCTATTAGGTTCTGAAAAATTCCCTGGGCTACACTGACCCCAAACTCCAGCCCCTGCACCTGGAACGCACCTCTGTGCATGACTATCGTCTGGGCTTCTGCAGTTGCATCATTTACGGTGAGCTGCTGGTAGGCCTGAGCTAAGTCCAGCTTTTGGAAGATCTTGGCGCCCACAGGAGAGGCCAGGATGTGGCTGACCACCAGAACCAAGTAGGAGTGGTCCTGCAGCACCTTGTTAATGGTACATTTGTAGTCTGCGCAGATGCAGATGTCCCCGTTGGGCTTCACCGGCATCACGATGGGGATTTCCCAGAGGGCATGTGGAACTGACTCTAAAACCCCTTGGGCAACTAGCCGATTGAGCTCTGTGTCTATTTTGGGCTTTAACATGAATGGGACGTGCCTTGCCTTCAGCCATATGGGCCACACCTCTGGGTTGAGCTGTAGTGAGACAGGAGGTCCGGTGTAATGACCGAGCATCCCATCAAAGACCTCCGGGAACTCATTGCACACCCACTGAAAGTCTTTCATGGCCACATGGTGCACCCCAGTCAATCAGAACCCCAGAGGCATGAACCAGGTGAGTTCTTGGAGACTTGTGTGACTGCCTCCCACCACCAGCAAATCCAAAAGTCCATCAAAATTCTGGTACTGTACTCAGAACTTGCCCTCCCCTATGACAGACACTTCATTCTTTTGGAAGTCCCACAGGGTGAAACTCACAGGCCTAAGGTGAGGGCTCCCTCTTGGACAGAGTCTCTTGAAAGTGTCCTCTGAAATTATGGAGATGGAGGACCCTGTGTCGAGCTTCATATTGCGGGGGTTCCCCTCAATAAGGACAGTCACTGTAATTTTATTGGGGGTGTCCAGGGGCAAGTCCAGTACCTGCTGCTGCTAGACAGAGGTGGTGTGCAATTCCGCAGTGTGTGCGGAGGCTGGGCTTGCTGCATGTCACCTCTGGTGTCCCTTGGCACAGCAGGCTCGAGTGATGTGGCTGACCTTTCCGCAGTTCCTGCACATGGCATCCAGGAACCAGCAGGACCTCCATTCGTGGGGTTCCCCACAGCTGGCACATGTTGTCGATGTGGTGGTGTTGACAACGCGTGGTGGTGCAGATGGGTGAGCGTTGCAGCATGTCAGGGGTTGGAGTTGCAGGACCTCCTCTTCTTCCTCCTTGGATGTGTCCATGTGGTGGGCTGTGGTGGAAGATCGCGGGGTTTTCGTTTGCAGGACCTCAGCAGTGAACTGCTCAGCAGCCTCCGCGGCGAGGGCCACTTCCATGGCCTCCTTGAAGTTGGGGTCGCCCTTGGCGAGGACCTTTCTTTGAATCCTCTCATCCCTCAGACCAGCCAGTCATGGTGTCCTCAATGTTGTAGAAGTTGCAGTGCCGGGCGGTCCATCGGAGAGCTGTAACGAAGGCTGTGATGGATTAGTTCGTGGCCTGGTTCCTTATGCGGAATGCGTGGTGGGCGGTGATGATGTATGGTTTTGGAGAGAAGTGTTCTTTTAGCCGGTCCAAAATCATCTTATAATTGGTGTCCTTAAGCTCCACAGGAGCGATAAGCAAGCAGGCGACCTTGAAGGTTGAGCGGCCCCAGACACAGAAGAAGGTGGCGTGCTTTTTTGCCCCTGCTTCGATCATAGAGGACTTAAAGAAGAACTCGAACTGGGTGATGTAAGACTCCCAATCTTCTGCGGTGGTGTCGAAAGCGTCAAAGTGTCCTGGAGCGGCAGACATGATCCCAGGAGCAATGTAATGCGTGTGGCACTGGATCTCAGTGCACTGTGCAGTGCTGGTGGGTGCTAGGCTTGCTCAATATGATCACATCCTCGTCGCCAGTATTAAATACTGTGTTCTAGATGCATGGCAGTGATCAGCTCAGGTTCATTCAGTGATTTCAGCAAAACTACAAGACAAGACTCCAGAGCCTCAGCTCTGTTAAATAGCATGCAATTGCCACACCCAAACACATCCCACTCCCACTGATAGGCTATTTACGTAACATTACTACTTGATTGGTTTATTCCAGAGTCCTGGTCAGCTATTGTTCTTGTGCTTCTAGCTCAGCCAGTCTCTGGGGTGATTCAATCCCAATTAGAGATGTGAAGATCTGGAAAAAAACTGGGAAAATTCGGGGGGAAAGGGTTTTTTTTCCGTTTTTCTCCTGAAGCCTTTTTTGTTTTTTCCCAAAAAATTGGAAAAATTGAAAAAAGAAAAGAAAAAAAATTGATTATAGAACATTTTATTTTAACATGATGAATAACATATTTTAAGAGAAGCTTATTTCAATCCAGGCAAACCTTCAGTTTTTAGAGGTCCATAATAACTGTGATAATGACAGACACAACAGAGTAACTGCAGAAGCAAAGACTGAAACTGATACTGATAATTACAGCTCAGAAAATTATTCTGATTAAATTTCATGCCCATTCATTGAAACTTAGTCCTACACTCCCTTCTATATACTTCCCCGCTCTTCAATTCTTTTTATGAGACTGTTTTTTTATTATTATTTAATACTGTGGAGAGGAAATTTGAATAATTGTTACTTCTGGATTTTAAAATGTTTTGTGGAGGGTTTTTTGTCTGTTCCACATAAACTAGTAAACAGTTCAGGAAATTGTTGCTCCATTTGTTACAATTACAAATAAATATTATTTAAAAAGTAAATTCTGTTTGTAATAATTGTTTGGATACACTATATTTTTAATATGCTAGTTGTGATAATTTCATGCCAAGTAAAATTGTCCATAGTCATATTTTATGTTCCTAAAGTAACAGAATGACTTTCAATCTGGAAAAGAAGAAAGAAGTGCTAATGTGGCATTTTTTGCAATTTTCCCAAAAATTTCCATTCCCCCCCAGAAAAAAAACAGGAAAAACCTGGGGTTTTTTCCAAGCTTCAAAATTTCCGGAAATTTCACATCTCTAATCCCAATACATAACAGCAGGGTTCCTTAATGTGGTGAGAGTCTACAGTTGTCCTGAATTTGCTTTTTACAGAGCTGAGGATATCAGATTGGAATTATTACTGGTTGCTTCTTGGCCTTTTGGCTAAGATCAAGTGTAGTACTGGTTGCTCTGTGAAGCTTGGGGCGTGGTGAGTCCATGACATTGGTCACCCATGCACATCTTCTCGGTGGTATCTGTGGAATATGTGACATTGCAGATGGGACCTGCTAGAGTCAGGCCGGGACTTCTGTGGCAACCCCCGGCTCCTTGCAGGCAATATTCCTCTGTGGTTTCTGTACATCCCAATTCTTCTAAAATTACCTCGTCCTACAGTACTCCCCCCCACACTTGATCAATAGCCACTAAAAGCCCAGAAGCTGCATTATAATTTAATAAATCATATAGAATGTAAACAGGGCAAAAGCCCAAAAGGTTCATGCAAGTATTAACAGAATGCATTCAGGAAACATAATTATAAATGCATTAATTCACTATCCATTCCCCCTTTTGCTTATCTGACTGATTCAAAGCAGTCTTTCTCCCTGGAGCTACAGTGTTGAAATACCCGCCTTTTTTAACAGGGCAGTATTATTTTTTCCCTGAGCTCCCTGGATCATTTCGTCTGGCGTACTCTTTTCATGGTATTCATAAGAGCATTTACTACACATTTATAGATGAAAAATGCTTCACTTCAAGCCATTACGATTCTGTGGTCATTTGGGACAAGAGCCCTGAACAGATGCCTATAAATCAGTTTAAAAAGTGTTCTTGTAAATTTGAAGGAATATTTTGGGGAAATGGCACACTTGCTCTATAGTCTGAATTTTTAATTTTTTTTATTTTATTTTAATTCTCCTTCAGGGTACGCTTCAACAGTTTGTAGATAACTTTTTTCACAGTGTCCTTGACTCAAACCATGTTGTGCCACCAGCTGTGAAATACTTCTTTGATTTCCTTGATGAGCAAGCAGAAAAGCATGAAATCAAAGATGAGGATACAATCCACATCTGGAAAACAAATAGGTAAGTGGTTGGGATTTTTGAGGAGAAGAGATGCAAGCAATTAAAAAATAGCAGCAACCTGATAGCTGCATACACCTCAGCATTACAAAGTGATAGAGCTTGCATAAATAAACTAACTTCCATTCACTGAATCTTAAGAGTTCAGGACCCATATAGCAATGGAATTGCCTATCTTTTAAATGTTTAAAATGTTTTTGTGTAAGGTACAGAAGCATGTGCTTGCATACTTATTCCTTTAGTAATTTAAGAGTATCATAAATGTGGTAGGGAAGTTTTAAATGAGCAGTTAAATATATATTGTCTCCAAGGGTTTCATCATCTGTGTTCAGCTTCATTCATTTTTAAGGACTTGGTGTCTTTCCTTGTTTCCTTCCCAGCTTGCCACTTAGGTTTTGGGTGAACATATTGAAAAACCCTCATTTCATCTTTGATGTTCATGTTCATGAAGTAGTGGATGCTTCCTTGTCAGTCATCGCACAGACTTTCATGGATGCTTGCACAAGAACAGAGCACAAATTAAGCAGGGTAAGTGTTTTACATTCTGCTCTGCATCTGCTTGTGCCAAAAAGGACATTAAAGTACATTATGATAGACAATGCGGTAATGTAGATTAGTTAATTTTGCCTGTTCTTATTAGGATGCTTAAACTGTTTTGTGGGGTCAAGGGGAGTCCACTGCTTAATCTCCAGTGACACTTACCAAACAGCTATTGTCTAATGCTTTTAGAATACATCTAATTGCAGTTTAATATGTCTTCTTCTATTGTGAAGCGCTGCTTTCACTATTCATTATATTAATGAAGGTAAGAAGAAATTGTCTGAGGCTTCAATTTCCAAGACAAATTTAGGAATGCTTATTAAAAGTGATATCAGTGTATATTAGCAAGCAGAGAACAGTCCTGTGAAGAAGGCCAGCAATGAGGAGAGGTGGAGTTTGGGAGAGGGAAATGAAGAGGTACCATAAGAACCTGTATGAAAGCCAGAGGTAAAGGGCCAGTTTGCACATTCACCTAGCCAAGGATCCTTTTTGGGTGGTGGTCACACAAATGCCAACGAAGGTAATGTGTGATATAGGCTCTTTGTGCATAGGCTTACGATTGGTGTGAATTGCCTTGATGTCTTTATAGTACGTTTTCTACCAGGATAGGAAGACAGGAGACAGTGGTTCATTCCTGCACAACAGGCATAGATGATATACATGGTTTGTTCCATCTAGGTCTTTAAATACTTATGGTATTTGGCTTTTGGTCTAGAGCAATGTATGTCTTCTCTACATTTAGGGAAGGGGCTCAGTGGTAGAGCTCCTGCTTTGCGTGTAGAACAGAGGTGGTCAGACTCGCTTAATGTATAAATGTCAGATGTTTGAGAGCTGCAAGACATGAACAAATATTGCACACATGTTTTTATTGGAAAGTATGCAAATTTGCTTTTTTATTTACATTAAATGAGACTGCCAAAAATAAGAACAAGAGGTAAAAACAGATATTGATAATGATATTTATTTGTCCAATTATTTTAATTGTTTGCTAATTATATTTATTTGCCTAAGAGAGAGAGAAAGAGAGAGAGAGAGAGAGAGAGAGGTGAAAAGAAAGAATGAAAGAGGTGGAAAGAGATAGAGAGAAACAATGAAAGCAAATAGATGGGGGAGGCAGGGAGAGGGAGGAGGAAAGCAACTTTAACTTTAAATGTGGCTTGGCTTGGAGCTGGCTTGGCTTGGAGTAGGGATTTAAAGAGGCATGCCTTCCCCAAGCTGGCCATTGGGGTGGGGGCTTTGAGAATGCATTTAAAGCTAAAATCGCTTACTTTCTCTGCTCCCCCCCTTCCCCAACTCAAGCCTACTCAAGAACACTGGCTGGGAAAGGGAAGGCCAGTTGGGGAGGCATACCTTCCCTTCACTTCCCCAGCCACCCTACCAGGAGCCACACAATATGTGTGAAAGAGCCACATGTGGCTCCCGAGCCACAGTTTGGCCCCCTTTGGCGTAGAAGATCTCAGGTTCGGTCCCTGGTTTCTCCATGGATAAAATAGGAAGTGATGTGAAAGTCTGCCACATGATACCTTAGAGAGCTACAATAGAGCAAACCAATGGACAATGTCTATTCTGCTAACCCGTATCTTGTTCAATCTACCATTCCTGGGTAAGGTGGTAGAGAGAGCAGTGGCAACACAACTTCAGGCTTTCTTGGAGGAAGCTAAAATCCTAGAACCCTTCCAGTCTGGCTTTTGCCCTGCCCATGGGATGGAGACGATTCTGGTCACTCCGGTGGATGATCTCCGGAGACACCTGGACTGAGGCGGATCGGCACTGCTGATTCTTCTTGACCTATCGGCAGCGTTCAGGGACAGAGGGTGGCACTTGGTGGGGGGAGTTATCCCAGCAGCACCCATTGGAATGTGGTGTCCCGCAGGGAGCATGCTGTTCAATATCTATATGTGCCCCCTCACCCAGATTATCTGGAGATATGGGCTGGATTGTCACAAGTACATGGATGACACCCAGCTCTGTCTACTGATGGACAGCCACCTGGACATGGCCCCAGGACATATGGATGAGGTGTTACAGGCTGTGGCTGGATGGTTAGGACAGAGCCGACTGAAATTAAATCCATCTAAAATGGAGGTCCTGTACCTGAATCATGGGGGATTGGGTCAGGGGATTAGACTTCCAACCATCAGTGGAGCTCCATTGGTGCCTACATCAGGGGTGAAGAATCTGGGGGTGTTCCTGGATGCCTCCCTCTCCATGGAGACCCAGGTCACTGCCAGTGCCATCTGCCTTTTTCTATCTGAGGCAGATCAGGCAGTCAGCCCCATATCTCACTCCCTGAAACCTAGCTACAGTGACCCATGCAATGGTCACTTCCAGACTGGATTATTGTAACTCTCTCTATGTGGGGCTGCCCTTGACTCTGCTCCAGAAGTTGCAGCTAGTGCAGAATGCGGCAGCACAGGTGTTGGCAGTGATGCCTGTGCGGGCTCGTATTCACCCAGTGCTGTGTGAACTGCACTGGCTGCCTATTGAATTCCGGATCCGTTTCATGGTGCTGGTGCTTACCTTTAAAGCCCTATATGGCCAGAGACCAGCATACCTACGAGACTGCCTCTCCCCATATGAGCCCCAGAGGGCATGGAGGTCCGCAAATAAACATCTCTTGGTGGTCCCCGGCCCCAGGAGCATCCGATTAGCCTCAGCCCTGGCTCCTGCCTGGTAGAACAAGCTCCCCTATGAGATTAGGGCCCTGCAGGACTTATTGCAGTTCCGCAGGGCCTGCAAGACGGAGCTCTTCCACTGGGCATTTGGTTGAGGTAGCGGACATCCCTCCCCTCCCCAGCTTTCGGCCAATCACCCATCAGTGGCCTGGATTTGACTGGACATCTGATTAGACATCAGATTTAATCTAACATCTGATCTCTCTGCTTTTACATGGTATTTTATTATTCTATGCAAATTGTTATTTTAGTGTTATTTTAATTGTATTATTTAATTGTTGTACACTGCCTTGAGCCGATCTGGGAAGGGTGGTATATAAATGAAATAAATAAATAAATCTTCAAACTTTTAGTTAAAACCTAGCATATTTCTTGCCTAAAAAAGACAACATTATCTGTCTCCCATTTTTAGGATTCTCCGAGTAATAAGTTGCTCTATGCAAAAGAGATCTCTACATATAAGAAGATGGTGGAAGAGTAAGTAGAAAGAGAAACATTTTTTGACTGTTTCCCTGATGATGAAGGCCCAGTTCTTGTTCTGACCAGTTAGGAGAATGGTTGTACACTAGAAATATTCACTACAATAAAGTGATAGGACAGATTCCTCCTAGATTTTATCAAATGTGTAGAAAGCAGTAAACGTTTAGCTGTTGTCTCCCAAATATATTCTACTGTTTTAATTATTGGGGGGAAACATTCTTGATTTTTTAAAAACAGACTCTGTGGGAAACTGTGGGTTTGTTTCTCTGGAATGTGTGAAACAGCCTGTCAGCTGGGGTTTTCCTTTCCAGTCTGTAAACATGAAGCTTGTGCCTTTCAGTTCTACAAAATCAGCACTTTGAAACATGCATAAACACTTTTATACTGTTCATGGGGGATTTGCTACCTTTGGAGCTGCTGGCTTTGATCCAGTGCAGCTTTTCCATGGGTGGTTTTATGCCGGCAGTGTGCAACTTTCTTGTTTCCCATTCCTGCTGCAGCCTGCAGTGCCATTCCTGAGGCTCCCCTGTCCCCAGGAGCAGCATTTCAGTGGGCATTTTGGGATGCACTCGACAGACAGAAACTCTTCTACCAGGGCAAATGCTGCACTGGATCCAAGTTGTAATGGCTAGTCCTTAGGATCTAGATGCAGGTTTAAACGTGTTCCCATTCAATGGGAACTCTGCATCACTGCTGATATTGTAATGTGTGGACAGACACTACATAGTTCTTCACTGAGTGTTTTTCACTTATTAAAATGGTACCCTGACTTCTGGATATGGGAAACAGTTTTAAATGTAGCCAGTATGCAAACCGGATCAATGGATTTCATTCACACTGGTTGATCATGGGGTAAATGATACCTAGACTTGTTTTCTTCCGTAAGCGCTTGATGGTTTCTTCTGTGCTATTGTATATTTGGTTTTAAATGTACAAGAATAAAAATATACCTAGTCATGTAAATGGACATGACATTTTATAGGAATGAAAAACTCATCAAATCTTTTCTAATAGATTGTACAGAGAGTTTGATTACTTGGTGCTTAGGTGCAATGGATGTTGGCCTTAGCAGCAGTGCACGGCTCTGTTGAAATGAATTGGTATTTTGTTGGAAGCAATACTGATGGAGTGTGCCATTCTGTGCTTAACTAAAGAAGAAACAAAAACTGGCATTTAGCGCTCTAAGGCATTTCTGATAGGGAAGCCTGTGGTCTGTTGCAGTAGTGGCAATCAAATTGTCTTATTGAGAAATGTAAAAAAAAGAAATCTCTGCAAAAACAGAACTGCATAAAAAGGAGTGTTGTGTCACTTCAGCTAAACCGGTCCTTTGGTTTGTTTGTAGTTACTACAAAGGTATTCGCCAAATGGTACAAGTAAGCGACCAGGATATGAATACACATTTAGCAGAGATTTCTAGGGTAAGTGTCACATTGAAATTATTTCCCAGGAAATAGGAGCAAAATATGATGGCTTTGGCTTCTGATTCTGTGGCTTATTCTTTCTGATGCATAGCTGTTTTTTTTGTGCTGAAGTTGAGTGAAAGTGTTTGCATATCTCTAGAGTCCTTTAGATTAATTGTTAATACAAGTACATTGCTTGTGAATTATTGATTTTAAAGGATATGCAAAACATCTCTTTAAGGCTGGTTGTTCATACTCATTTTAACATTTTCAGGGTGTGTCTGTGTTTTCATGTACAACATGCAAGCTTTTGAAGCCTCTAAACACCTATTTTCACATTTTGTTTCCATGGGTTTCAGATTCCTAATAGCTTATATCATTGTGATGGCACACATGTAAAAAAATTGTATTCTTACGGTCTGTTAATGGTCATAAAAAAGAGGCACTAGTTTGAAAAACAACTTTATTTAGTAACTTGCATATCCCACATTCTTAAGATGAATGTTTAAAAACTCAATTCAGAGATGTGGATGTACTTATTGTGAAGTTGGTGTTTTCTGCAAATGGATGTAACTAATTTGAACCAAAGGAGTTTTCACTATTCGTTGTATGTGCCCATATGGCCTGTAGACATGTCTTGAGTCAAATCTGTGATCAGACAAACACCACTTCTCACCTTATACATGCATTTTCATTCACTGCATTCTCTGTGATGAGGAAAGCAGTGTAGTAGCTGTAACAGATCCAGTAAGACATTTTGACATGGGAATGCTGAAAAGTGTCGGTTTTACTTCCTCTCCAGTCCAGACACCTATTAAAAGATTTAAGAACCAAAGCTGGAATACGGAAAAAGGATTTGCATCATATCTGGCGCTCCTATATGTGTTTCATTAAAAGTCTTAGACAGCCCAGGACTGCGTCCTGACAGATTCTTTGTCTCTCTGTTTAATCTTAATAGGCACACACAGACTCATTAAATACACTTGTGGCTTTACACCAGCTATACCAGTATACGAACAAATACTATGATGAGGTAAGTTTTCACGGCCAAGCTTTCTCTATTGTGCTATAAAGGAATTACCAGCATGCAGAATGTTTCAGACACCAGAAATAGCCTTCAAGTCTATGAATTAACTGATGCTTGGGATGAACAGTTCGAGAAGAATAGAGCCATTTACTTTGGTATTTTTCTAGCATGCTCAGAAGAAACCATAATGGTGATACCCATAACAAACATGGCAGCTTTCATGGGTGCATGTTCATTGATGCCATTTGGGGAATAAAGATGGAGAATTTTAATATTGGAGAAATGAATGGAGCTATAAGTGGTTACGGACCACAAGCTTTTTGTTCCATGCGCTGGATTAAATTCAACCTTGAGGAGGCTGCATTCATCAGGTTTTATCAAAAGTTTGCCAAAGGCCACAGAAGTGTAAGCCAAGATACAGCTTTTCTTTTAATCCTTAAAGTAATCTTTAATCTTTAAAGTAATAATGTAAGTTGATAAAGTCAACAATTGGTTTAGCCAAATGTAAGCCTCTAGAAAGCACCATATAATTTATTATTTGTATACTTATTGTATTTATATTATTTTAAAGTGGATTGCACAGTGTAAAACAATACAATCAAATAGCATGAGACATCCAACAAACAGTGCATTAGGACAAGGATTACAAAAAAATGGAATTACAATAAAAGACAGGACAGTAAGAACAAGATAATACATAAAATAAACAGTGAAATAGACTATAGCCCTGTTGTTATATTATCTTCTGTCTTGAATTGAAGTTATGGAAATCTCTACAACAAATTTTCTATCTCGCTACTATTTCTGCTACACTTTTTAAATTTATTGTATTTGTTTCAAATCTTTTATGATGCTCATCCTTAAATAGTTAAGGATATTTACAGATATATCCAGCTGTGTTTGGCAGCAACTTTAGCATTGGGTTTGCAGAGTAAAGTTGCCAACCTCAAGCTGGTGCCTAGAGATTGCCTGGAATTGTAACTGGTCTCCAGACTATGGTTCCCTGGAGCAAAAGGTGGACTCCATGGCATTCTACCCTGAGGTCTCTCCCCAGGGTCCACCCCCAGATCTCCAGGAATTTCTCGACCTGGAATTGGCAACCCTAATTCAGAGGCATGTTTAGGTTTGCCTCCACAGTGTGTGTGTGATAATGGCTTTTTCAGAAGACAGCTTTGGCTGCTGTTCTAAACATGCTTAGGAATTGGATTCTTTGAAATCCTGGGGGGTTTGCCTCTAGGTAAATGTGTATAGGATCAGGAAGTAATTCTGCAGACCAAAACTCTGGAGTCAAATATCCAGTCTCGTACTTTGTTGGCACATCTTGCCCTGAATCCCACTTGTTTGTTTTCTTCCAGATCATAAATGCACTTGAAGAGGACCCAGCTGCACAGAAGATGCAGCTTGCTTTTCGATTACAACAGATAGCGGCTGCATTAGAGAATAAAGTGACTGACCTTTGATTCGAAAGCTGCAATAAAGAAGTCTGATCTGAAGATGTGTAAATTCATTCTTCCTGATATGGAAATAGTGTTCTATTTTTTAATGTGTAATTACAACTTTAAATGGGGGGAAATCATTTTTTATAGCAAAGCTGTAATGTAAAGAGTTTTTACTGTAAATTATGCTTCTAATTAAAATCTTGTGTTGTGTGTGAATGAATTTCCATTTGGAAATGAGGGGAAGTCCTTGGGGGGTGGGGTGGTAAAGTTATAGCTCATTTAATCAACTAGTACAATCTTGAAGCATCAGCATTCTTAGAATTCATTATTCTAGTAAATTCCATACCTATAGTATTCTTTATACTTTAAGCAATATTTGTACTAGAAAAGTGCTAGCATATTGGAAAAATAAATGCAATAGCCCCCTTTTGCTTTCAAGAATTGGAAATTCATTTTTTAAAATCTTTTTGAATTCCCATTGTCTATATTCTGCTCATAATGAGTAGGATAAAAGACACATTTGCTATGACTTTTGTGTTAAGACATTCTGCTGGATTTTAGTACTATACGGCTTTATGTACATGATAACTAAGTGCTTAAAACAATCATGGCTGTGACTGCAGCTCTTAAACTCAGTTTTCTGAGATCAAAATGGACACACTGTGGATGAACTGGAATAGTTCAGTCCTTTAACTGAGGGGTCTATGTGTCCCCAGTGTCATCTAAATCCTTTAGGGGGGAAACCCTGAGAGTTTCAGGATAGAAACTGAAGGATTTTCAATATGAAGCTACAGAACAAGATCACCAAGTGCTTCCAAGCAACCAATATTGGTCCAACATGCCACTGGCAAAAATGAGAAAGAATAATCTGTCTCTCCAGATTTTATTAGATGGATTATTCACATTGGTCCACCACACCATGGCTCTTTCGCTCTGGTTTTGCCATAAAGGTGCCGAATTACACACTGAGGGAAAGTGTCTGTGTTCAGCCAAAACAAATGAAGTTTTTGTTGTGTAAAAGTATGGTATGATCACACTGAGCCGCAGTAGTGATTGTGAGGAAATGATAGTAAAGGTCCATCACATAGAACTGGGTTTGGTGAGCTACTGGTCTGCCCTGAAGGAGATGTGTGAGAAGGTCTTTAGTAACCAGTGAGGGAACATACTGAGGACAAAGTCTAATTTGGTTCAGCAATCATGGCAAATTGTCAGCCTTTCAAAGGTTCATTTTTGTTCTTTTTTAATGGTTACTTTTATTATATATGCTAATGTGCCTTACTTGTACTAATTATGTGAATCTGAATGGTTTTTTGTAAAGAGAATCATATCAAAAATATTTATGTGTGGGTTGATGACTTTTGTGAGAAACATGACCAGCAGAATGCCTGTAATTAGCTCCTTGCCTATTGTGTGCTGTTCAACATGATTCAAATATGTATATCTTTTATTGGAATGGTTCATAGGATTTTTTTTTTAAACAGTCCTGCATCTTCACACCATCCTAGGAGATTCACTATTTGGTTGGGAGGGGTTGCCCTAAAACAAACAAAACTGTATTAGTAATGTAATTCATTGAGAAGGGGGGGGAAATCCCATGTTCCATTTAGAAACACCACTTGAGCCTTGGAATGCTGCAATGGATGGCATAATAATCATTAACATATTACTGTGGAAATTAAAATAACTTGTCAAAAATGTAATGTGTGTTTACAATCGAAGTTGGCTTCCGGGCAATTTGATAAAGCTTGGTACGTTATCTTAAATTGCTGTGTTGCACAAAAGAAAGCAATCTTTGTTATTTTCTTTTCTCACTGTAGTTTTTGGCAGTTGAGTAGCATTTTCATGTAGCACTGCCATAGAAAGCTCATTTGCATTTTGGCATTGCTCTGTGTTTTCTCTCCTGCTGTGTCTCAGAAACTTACTTGACTCTTAACACAGTAACAGAGTTTCAGTTGCTACCTCGCCCTGTACTGGAGTCACTCTTTAACTTTCCCCCCTTTTGTTCATCTTCAAATGTATCAGTGATGATCTTGATTTCTGTGGAGCCAACTCGACGACCACTGACTTCAACACAAGTGAACCATGAGCTGGCTTAGAAATTAAAAGGGAGAAGCAGGGTGTAACATCTGACGTCTTTCCTTTGAACATTTATGCTGTTGCTTTCATCTGCATACCCATCTGAACATGTCTGGAATGTAAGGAACTATGAACTGTTTGGATATGTTTACCTAAGAATTGTGTGTCAAACTAAGCCTCTATACTTGCCTTCTGTCTGATCAACATACGTATCCAAACTTGCTAATATGTTTGTCATTATTTGTAAATCCTGTTAATTGTAAATCAAATACATTTTTTCCACAAAGTGTTATACCTGAATTGTTTGAATTTATTCTTTTTTATTTTCCAGACTAAACTAGTCATATCTGTGAAAGGGTATTGGGTGGGCTTTTTCACACATTTCCCCCTTCGTAGTTTTATTTCGAAGTCTATCATATTTGTATCCTGCCCTTCCTCGAAGGAGCTCCAAGGAGCTCAGATACAGAGTTTTCCAGCTTGTTCTCACAGCAGCCTTGTTAATGGGCCCAAGATCACCCACTGAGCTCTGTGGCATGAACTTGATTCTCTCCAGCACTACCCCAGCACTTCAACCACTGTGCATCACTGACCATAAACTGAAGCATGTTCTAGATTTCTTCTCCTAGCCTGACTCTTTTGTCTACAACTTCATAGACCGAAAATGTAGAATTAAGGTAATGGATCAGGGTCTTATGGGTAATCAAAGCAGAACAGACATTTGAAATGTTGGCTCGGGTAAACCTTGTTCATGCAACCAGTTTCCAGTTCTCTGTTCTTGGCACATGGAGGAAGGAGACTATTGTATAAATTAAGTGTCCTGTACAAATGCTTTTGAGGACTAGGTTCTTAAGTGATTATAAATGCAAGCAAATTCAGATGATGAAAGCCACAAGTATCCAGATAACATTTGCCTAAAGCTTGAGCATCGAGACACATGCCTTAGCAAAACAAGCTTTGATTCTTTGCTCTGAAACCTAATGTTGCAGATGTCCCCAGACAAGCCACAATTTGTTCATGATCTAAATCAAGGTCATAATAGAATACTATCCTGGTTTAGGAATCATCAGAGCTAACTTGGATTTATTGTGACATCTCAGGCAACATAACAATTTGTTATTTGTTTTCGCAGCATTACATAGTCATCTTCTCATGTAATTGAAAATGGTGCCAAAGGCTCTTATCTCAGCCAGCTGGTCTTACTGAGTAGCTAGACTTGATGTACACGCTACATGGTCTTTCCTTGCCTTTTGACCAGGCAGTTTGGTAGGGAAGATACTGCTTTGTTAGCTGCACAGTAACTTATCAGCCCTTGCTGATTAAGACAGGAAGAGCCCAAATCTGTATAACACTTTTGGAAACCTATATTATACTTATGCAAACTTATATAAATTGTATTCATATTTGTTTTTAAGAGGTTTATGTTAATTTGTAGATTTGGTCTACATTATGATCAGAACACAAGTATGGGACCAGTCAATGCCTTCATGGGAGACCTCATGGGAACCCTTAATATGCTTCCTTGAGTTCCATAATGGAAGACAAGTGCAATAGAAATGTTATACATTTCGGGAAGTGGGTTACAAATCTAAAAACAAATTTAGGTGGCTGTATCTAGGATGGGTCATTTCCATGAAGGGTTTAGGGAGGATTTTCTCATCCCAGACTTAGAGACTGTCCCACCCCTGGACCACCGAGAAGGAAGATTCACCTAAGTGACACAAATCTTCCATTTCCACAAAGGGCTGTAGGGATATATTTTCTCATCCCAGGACAGCTTTGAACAGTGCTGCTCAATAAAGAGAGACAGAGCATGTGATACAGAGATGTAAAGTATAAGCCACAGTCTTAAGAAATGAATCCCAACAGAAACTAGAAGAGCCAGGCAAAGCATGCAATGGTTTTGTTGCTAATTGCCTGTACATTAGAATCAGCAACTCAGCTGATATGGCAATGGAACTGTAGGGGACAGGGGAAATTGATGAATCCTCAGAGCAAGCAAAGACCTGGAAATGCAGCCCATGAGGGGATAGTTTGTGATGCCAAACAATTTTAGACTCATGCAGATATGTAATGGCTGTGGGTAGGGCTCCATGCTGATCAAAAAAATCCTCAAAACATGCCCAGCCCTAGCCAGCTTTGTAAAACCATCTGATCTGGTTAAAAAGGGGTGGGAATGGAAAACACAGACTGGGTAGGACAGTATCTTAAAAGCCTGGAATTCTGATGGCATTCAAAATTTCACCCATAGGAGGAGTAGGTCAGGGCAGTAGCATAAGAGCTGGAGGTGAGTGATGGAACCATGGGAGGAAAAGAAAGGATCGCCAGAGCTAAAAGTGGGGGGGGGAGGCTAGAGGAAAGTGAAGCCATTTCAGGTGACTTCTATGCCCTGTTTATTTGGCCCTCCAGCATCACTGGTTGGCCAGTGTTGTTAAACCATATGCTGGACTAGATGGACCAGTGGTCTGATTCAGCATGCTCTGTGTATGTTCTTATGGGAAGTGGATGAAGATCTAGAGGGAAAACAGCTGGTGGGGTGGAGTGAAGTGATGAACCCCTGGGGGGGTAGAGAATGGAAATCCCCTTCCCCTGCTAGTCCTGTCAGGTTTCCCTCTTGTGATGTATTATTTTTAAAATCTCTCTTATAAACATTGTGTTCAGCATTACTCTTTGTTAACTACAAATGGCAGTAGGAAAAACAGACTGACTTGGTTTCTATGCATGCTGCAATTGTTTACCATCCCCAGGTACTAAGGTCTATGGCAATCAAAGATTCAATTGGAAACGGTGTGATGCCTTGAAATAAGGGTGGTTAGGTTAGACAATGCTATGATCGTGAGCAAGGAACAGAATTTCAAATAAAAGAAATATGTCAGTTATATTATATAGCCATAACCAGGCATTTCTGATTACCAAAATGGCTAATCTCAAAAGGAAAGCCCAGGAGTGCTTAACAGAATTAAATGGCTCAGCTAACATCTTTCTTTACAGGCTGCGTGATAAATTGCTTTTTGAGTCAGAAAAGTTTTTTTTAAAAAAAACCCTCAAAAGTATTTATCAGATGAAGTGCGAAAACTGACTCATTGGTTGGATAGAATACAATAATAGCTCCTTTAAAGCTTTCTATAGCTTGGTTTTGATGGGAAGAAAATACCTCCAAGCCACACACTGTTTCCAAAATCCCCTTTACACTCTTCTAATTCTGAACAACATTTCAAGCTAATTTAATTCTCCTCAAAACTGAATGTTAACGAAAGTGGTTCTCTCCCCCTCCCATTTTTTTAATCCTATGTGTAACAAGAAAGAAGCAAAACTGGGGAGGGGGGGTGTCTCCCTTTGTGACTTCTGATCTCTTCTCTCCTGTGGCCTGGTCCTATTCAGAACAAGATCACGCTCACTGGTTACATGGCCAGAGTGCCAGTCCTCAGGATGTTATTAAAAAGACGTTTTTCCTGCAGCTGCGTCTGAGTTTGTGGTGGCAGTGCCAATTGTAAGGCTGCCTTGGGGGTGTTTCTTGGAATCTCATTGTGCTTGGCCTTGGCTCATTTCCTTGCTCTTCTCCTGCTGTTCTGTTCTGCTCCAACATGCACCTTTCATAATTCAGTGGCACCTGCTATAAAAGCAACATTCTCTGAAGCCTATGAGCAAAGCCCATTCTCAGGAGGAGAGAGGCAATTAGGATATTTTCAGGCAGCCACAAACAGGGGAGGTAATTAATGTCACACCAGCAGGGATTGTGTGTGTTGGTGGTGAATGGTCCATCCCCACATTAGTGCAATGAGAATAGCCTTGGTGCCAGGGAGCATATTTCACTATTTTTTAATATTGAAGAGAGCTCGCCTGACAGCATGGGAATAGGAAGAGTACTGCCTTCCCCCAAAGAATGTTTATTTAATCTGCAAACAGAGTGCTTTTCTGGATGTGTGAAAAGGCCTTATTCATATCTGAGGCTTTAAAAATATGTTTATATGCCCATGTCATAAATGTCTGTATATACCTGTCTCCTCCCATAGGTAGCTGTGTGCCAACTATGGTCTCCACGTTGCCACTTATTGCTTGTTCCCCCACTTAAAGTAGCCCACCTGGCTTCTTCATGCTTCTTCTATAATGGATCCCACCCTAAGGAATGGGCTCCCTGAAGCGGAGAGGAGGGGTGTCATCCTCATAAGTTTTTAAGTGGTGCCACAAGGCCATTTTATTAGCTGGGGCTTTTAATGGAGTATAATCTAGGCATTTGCTTGGGGAGAGGGGATTAATTGGAACCAGGGGTCTTTTGGGGGGGAGCGCACCGGAGCGCAGCTGCGGGAGCTCAGGAGCCAAGCCCCGCCCCCAGCCGCCCTCCCGGGGAGTCTTTCAGGCAGCCGAATGTCAATTTCAGCTCCATTATATCCTATGGGCCATTGAAGTCAATGGTGAAAACATAGGGTATATTCTGGGGGCTGGAGGGAGGGGTTTCAGGGAGAGGCTCCAAACTCACAGGATAGCTGGTGGAGCCTCTCCCCAAGATACCCTCCAAGTTTCAAGAACATTGGATCAGGGGGTCCAAATCTATGGGCCCCTAAACAGGTTGCCCCTATTCCCTCCATTGTTCTCTATGGTGGGAAAAAAATAACTTGTTTTCCCATCATAGAGAACAATGGAGGGAATAGGAGCAACCTGTTTGGGGGCCCATAGAATTGGACCCCCTGGTCCAATGTTCTTGAAACATGGTGGGTATCTTGGGGAGAGGCTCCACCAGCTATCCTGTGAGTTTGGAGCCCCTCCCTCAAACCCCCTCCCCTCCAGCCCCCAGAATATACCCTATGTTTTCACCATTGACTTCAATGGCCCATAGGATATAATGGGGCCGAATTGCCGTCCTTTCCTTCTCTTTTTCCTCTTTCCCTCTTTCTTCTCTTCTCTCTTTCTTTCTTTCCCACCTTCTTCTCTTCTCTTTTTCCTTCTTTCCCTGTTTCCCTCCTTCTTCCCTCTCTTTCTTTCCCTCCCCTTTCCTTCTCTTTCTTTCCCTCTTTCCTTCCTTCTTTCCTTCTCTCTACTCTCTCTCTTTCATCCTTCTGTGGCTCAACTCATGAGAAGGAGTTTAAACTTTAAACGCCTTCTCTCTTAGCTCCCCCACCCAGACCAGCTGGAGAAGGGAAGGGGAGGCTTTTGAAGATGCCTCCTCCCTTTTGCTTCCCCTTCTGACATCACTTCCGGTGATGTCAGGAGGCGTGGCATATGCTAATAGCCTAATAGCTCATTAGCATACCATATGCTAATGAGCTCCTGCAGCTCTTTTTCTACGAAAAGACCCCTGATTGGAACGTTATTGTACTTTGTACGCTCTTGTGATCCTCGCCTTTCATTTGTGGCTCATAGTGGCTGTAAACATTTTAATAAATAGGAAACCATGTGTGATCACGGGAATGCAGAAGCAGAGAGGGAAATGTGAATGACTTGTTTTGCTTTGGGAGTTCTCTATACTCTAGGTCAGTTCCCTGGCCCATTTAAGGATTCTTCTCATAACTGTAGAAATATTCAGAAGGCATCAAAGCACCAAATATGTAGATTTGCTACAAAACAGCAGTTTTGCTCTTCTGCCAGACAGCTACAGGAATGCATGGGGGGGAGTGCAACCCATTATAAACACAGGTGGCTCATTACTTGTCATTTTGACTGTGTTCATAAGCATGCTACATGCTGTGCAATTAGCTTTCAGCTACAGTCAAGTTGTGATGACAGCAAACCTCCTATTCTGTTGGATCCAGGGACAAAGCTGTGGAGTCATCCAGGTATGGGGTATCAGTCATTAGTATTTGCTATTCAGAGTGGCAGGGAAGTGAGATGTAGATATGGTGTAGCCAAGAGGGTCAGGCTGGACACAGATGGAATGGCCAGAGACATAGATGCTTCTCCCCCCCAGGAAGGGTTAAGCCAGTAGCCATGTTGTAGCTGGAGGGTTAACACATGGGTCACAGCTTGGTAATTGGGGCAGTGGCACCCTTAACTGGGGAAGGGATCCCATTGGGCTAAAGAGAACACTGAGGCCAGAGGCACTCTTCCCTGCCCACCTAATCAGCCATAGCTTTTAGGTTGAATCCTGAGGGCAATCTTAGAGAGGAGTTCCAATAAAGAGCCTATGAGTTGTACTTAGCTGGTTTGCTCCTCATTACCAGGAAGAGGGATAGGTGACTCCTGCCCAGCCTTCTTTGCAACCCCACCCTTCCCACCCCTCCAGGTGGAGCTGAGAAGGAGCCAGAGAAAGGGAACTTCTTAACTAGCTGAAGCTTGCTTTGTTTCAAGCTGGGCTTCCTAATGATCATGCTCTCCTATCCAAACAGAAAGCCCCGCATTGTCTGATGCTCCTGAATGACGTACCAGAAAGCCGTTGCTTGTTTGCAGTGCCATGGAAATGCACATAATTTGAGGGTGGAGCTTCTGCATTGAGGGTGACCATGAGAAGAACTGGGTTTTGGAACAAAGCTCTGGTGTCTATTCCCTGGAGTCTTGTTTTGCAAATGTTTCAGCTAATCCAGCAGGCACCCAGCAAGCATATGCAGTATTAGTGCAGAGCATCACCAGTCCAGGTGCCCAAATCCTTTATGTGTTTCAGCAGTCCACCGCTAACAGACAAGTGTTTTTGTCCATCTGCATGCAGCATTCGGGAATAAGACTTTCATGGTTGCCTTATTCATTCCAAGAAGCCAAAACAAAGAGACTCCAGCCTTCATTGTTTGTGGCTTGTGTATGACCGAATGTTGTCTTGTGGGGACACATAATGGCTATGTTAGAAGGTTCTTGGACCTTTTGCATTTATGCCATAGTTGCCCCTTGAAATTCTGTCTGATATGTAAAACTGTGTTTGCTTTTTCCTCTTTAAGAGTTTGTTTTTCATTATGAAACTTTTGGCCTGTATTTTCCTAGGTCTGTAATCCTGCTTTGTGATACTTGGCAAATCAAGAGCTATGGCTGAGCCTGCTGTTCTTTCCAAAGCTTTATCTCAGTGTTACAGAAATGATTGCTTCATACTGGCTTTGTCTACTAGCCCTCACTTCCACACTGTGCACATTTGCTTGTGGTTTCTCTGTTTTGTGAAGTCCCTGCCTTATTCCATTGACTAAAGGGGAATTTGATCCAACAAACAAACTTACCCTTGGTTAACTGCCACTGTAGCCTTCAACCGAGGTTATTATGGCTGTGTGGGGTACAGAGGAATAATCCTGTGAGGCAGTGAATTATTAATAATGTATGATGAGGATTTCTCAATAAGTCCTGTAGCAATGAACGGGGCCTGCAGGACTGTTCCAATTAAATTCAATGTGGAAAACCAGTTTGTATCGATTGTAGCCTACCTTTGAAGTGTCATGTTTCAATAGTCTTTTCTAAGGAGACTGTCCATTGTGATTACCATAAGACTGAGGTGGTTGGGTTTTTTCCCCCTAGCTATGCTCTAAACCAAATGGAGAGTGGCGGTGGATAGTTCAAGTGCCTGTAATTAATAGCTCAGTTTCTATGTGTTTCAGCCATTGACAGAAGAGCAGATAAGCCAATGTTCAGCTACACTTGTCTGTATATATCCTTGTCTTTTTGCAGTCAGGTTTCCTGAAATAAGCCTGTGATTGGAATATTAACTTTAAGTATTTAGACTGGACAGTTCCTGAACTTTGTTTCATGTTTGACTAGATACAGCAATGCATATCTTCTCTCTAGGGTTGCCATGTTTTTGGTTTGGCTTATTTCAGAATATTTTGTTATGGAGCTACATCTGGGCAGAAATGTAAAAACCAGATAAAAGAGATTCTGTTGAAATTAAATAGTTGTTGTTTAAGCTGTAGATGCACTGAAAGAAAAGACTCTTGTGCCATTTAAGAGACTGCAGCTTAATATGTTGGGCCAATTCAGAAGGTCTCAAACCAGCCACAAAGAGCATCTTTATGAATGAAGTGTCATGAAGTAAATCCTGGCCATGTACCACCACCTTCAATTTTCATAGGTTTTCCTGTCCTTCCGGCCACTTGAGGCACTCATCAATTCCTAATTAACATTAATACCTATTCAGTCAACAGCAGGATATGGATGAAGCAGGGTACCTTAGTGTGTTGGATTCTGTATAGGATTTCTGCAAATAGAAGGGGGTGATATTTTCCAGTTCCTCCCTCCTACTGTAGATCTCTGATTCTACCCTGATACTGTTCCTGAGGTGTCCCCTGTCCCCCAATAAATAGCATTTGGGGCAGCCATGGGAGGGGGCGAGTAGCTCTTCTCTACTGATGGAAATCCCTTCTGTCCTTGGAAATTATCACTAGATCCTACTAGCCCAGACTTAAACATATTCAAATGCCTGTAGATGATGTCAAAGGAAAACCGGTTTCACACAAATGTCAGGTTCTACTTGGATAAGTCAAGCCATCCATTTGTCATTAGAGAGAGCCATCACAGTTAACACAGGAAAATGATATGGCTGCTCATGGTTCTGCTTGTGCTATGATTTATGTATTTTAGAAAGGTAACATGAGACTGTTCTTTGATGACATGGATGCAAATGTGTGCTTGAAGGCACGTCCAGATTTGCTTCACTTTCAAAACAATACAGTGCAGTACTGAAGATGGTACTTTTGCTAGCTTGCACAGCCAATTTGTGCCTGTGGTTTTCTAATGAGTGAAATGCACTTATGTTTCCTCAGTAAGATTCAAACAAAGAAGGTTAGGAAAATTTTTATCCTTGACAATATGGCCGAGTGGCAGGAAAATGATGTTTGGCAGGTACTTCGATATCCACTTTTCAATCTTATTTTGTTTCTGCATTGTATTATGGATTCTGTAGAAACTAACTGGATGCTGCGAGGGGCATTGCAGTGTTAACAGTTGTTATGGCTATCTGGCTTCAACAATAAATTAATGGCTGAACAATAAGGGTGGGGGAGCACTCACAATAAGCAGGGGCATTTTCAGGAGAGTGTACACTTGCCTGATGCAACTAGGTTCATACACATGCAGAAATACTCTTCTGGTACATATTCCCAATTGGGTATGGAATCCATGTCATATATGGGGGTATATGCACATTTTTTTTACAGATCCTGTCTAGAAATCCAGTCTGACTATTAGCAACGGTACCAGTCATTGGTTGGGGGGAATTTCTGCTTTCCCTTCTCTCCTCAAACAGATGAGTGGCCAAAATGGCCTTGGGAAGGCCACACTCCCTCCTCTCATGAAGAGGGAAGCTCAGCCAGGAGAGTCACAAGTGGTGTCTGACGGCTGCACCATCACTGAGCAAATCACTCAGTAGTAGCCATTGTGCCTCCTGACCCAGGCAAGTCACATGGCAATGGTTCAGCCAGCCACTGCCACAGAAGCCATTTGGCTGGGCTGGTGTAGTGGCTGGCTAACCAGCAGCTAGTACAGTGGCTGCTATGGTGGTGGTACCTTGCCAGGCCACCACTGTGGCCACTGTGCAAATCACCCAGCACTCACGTTCCCTCCACATGTCAGCATAGTGCCAGTGAGCAGGTGATTGTGTGGAGGAAGGGGATGGGGCCATAGAATCATAGAATGTTAGATTTGGAAGGGACCTTGCAGGTCATCTAGCCCAACCCCCTGCACTCTGCAGGAGCATAGCCAAAAGATAGCCCTACATGCCTACAACATACCCAAAAGATGGTCGCGCAGCCTCCACTTGAAAACGTCCAGGGAAGGAGCACACACCACCTCCCAAGGCAGACTGTTCCACTGCTCAGCCACTCTTACAGTTAGGAAGTTTCTCCTGATATCTAGCTGGTAGCGACTCCCTTGTAATTCCCACCCATTAGATCTAGTCTTGCAATCCAGAGCAAGAGAGAATAGATGTGCTCCATCTTATGCCCACTCTCCTGCTCCCGGCTCACAGAGGGTTTATGTGCTCAGAGCTAGCTACATCACATGGCTGGGCCATGGACCATGGATTAGTGGAATCGCAAGTCAAGAATCTTTGAATGGTGAGAATCTCCTACATTAGTTTAGCCTATGACATTAAAAAATAAAAATAAAAGAATACAATGTTTTGGAAATCATAAGAACATAAGAGAAGCCAATGTTGGATCAGGCCAATGGCCCATCCAGTCCAACACTCTGTCACACAGTGGCCAAAAATACCAGGTGCCATCAGGAGGTCCAGCAGTGGGGCCAGGACACTAGAAGCCCTCCCACTGTTGCCCCCCCACCCAAGCGCCAAGAATACAGAGCATCACTTGCCCCAGCCTGAGAGTTCCTATCTATACCTTGGGGCTAATAGCCACTGATGGACTTCTGCTCCATATGCTTATCTAATTCCCTCTTAAAGCTCTCCATGCTTGTAGCCACCACTATCTCCTCTGGCAGTGTATTCCATGTTTTAAGGAAGTGAAGTACTTCCTTTTATCTGTTCTAACCCGACTGCTCAGCAATTTCATTGAGTGCCCATGAATTCTTGTATTCTGAGAAAGGGAGAAAACTACTTCTTTCTCTACCTGCTCTATGCCATGCATAATCTTATAAACCTCGATCATGTCACCCTTCAGTCGTCATTTCTCCAAGCTAAAGAGCCCCAAGTGCTTTAACCATTCTTAATAGGAAAAGTGTTCCAGCCCTTTTATCATTCTAGTTGCCCTTTTCTACACTTTTCCCAATGCTATAATATCCTTTTTGAGGTGTGGTGACCAGAACTGTACACAGTACTCCGAATGAGGTCACACCATCGATTTATATGGGGGCATTATGGTACTGACTGATTTTGTTTTCAATTCCTAACAATCCCCAACATAGCTTTGGCCTTTTTTATTGCAGTTGCACACTGTCTTGACATTTTCTTTTTGTATATATAAGTCTTTTTTATTTCTTTTTTAACTAACATACAATATTTCAAACAAAACACAGTACATCTAAATATAGAAACATGATACAGAGTTTCATACAAGGTGCCCCTTACACCTGTGACCTAAATGCAATTAATAATATCTTGTATTACACATGGAATGAGGGAATGGTGCCATCCTTCCCAGCTGGAAGAGAAATAGTCCTACAGAATTAGCCATTTAAGCTACAGAGGATTCAAGGGCAGAATGTCTGGAGACTGCAAGTAGGAAACAACCGGGTACCAGGTTGACTTGAATTTGGAGAGGAATGGTGCGGTTGTCTGTGATCTGTTGCGGGAGTCAGAGATCTTAACAATGATGAAGTGATCCCATAGCTTGTCCTGCCAGGGGATTTCCAGCAAGCAGCAATTGTTAAGTGCGCTATGGCAAGCAGGGTCGAGACAAGGTCTCTCCGGTGACTTTGAATCGAGTTGTCCCAATGATTCAATAAGAAGATCTTACATGTGAAGGTGGCGTTTTATGATGTGATGATCTCAATTAGTTGTTTAATGGCTTTCCAAAACTGTTGAATCTTGGGGCACAACCAACAGCAGTGCAGGTGAGTCCCTTCCTACCCGCATACTTTCCAGCACACTGGACTGCTGTTTCTGTCGAACTTATGTATTTTGTTGGGGAGTTATGTACCATCTAGAAACTGTTTTGAAGAATTGCATTTTGATGCTATATACCTTTGAGCTATTTGCTGGAGAGTCCCAGATGGTTTCCCAGTTAGTCACTTGCCAGTTCACATTTAGGTCTGCCTCCCAATTTGTTTGATATTTAAACTTTTCATTATTCCCTTCTGTGATTAACACTTTATAAAGCTTAGACAGCAGAACTTTAGGAGATTTGAGGAAAGATGCAATGACTTTTTCTAGTCCTGTCAATTCTCTTCGAAATGTTTCAGTTTCTGCAGGATGCTCAATGAGGTTTCTAAGGTGCAAGTAATCATGCCATCTAGTTCATTGGCCTATTTTGCTGTCAAAGTATGCTTTATCTAAGATTTTACCATGATGACTAGTTCATACGGACGACCTACATTTGCATTTTTTCACTCTGTGTATGTGTTCATAGTCCAGCCCGGTTCAAACCCGTCCTGGTGCGTGTAGAAAGAGAGCTGCAATATCCCTGAGGTTGGGAGAAGTTTCTTGTTGTTGTCCCATGTTTTAATAGTGGTGTCTAGGAGAATGTTCTTGGTAATGTTCTTAGTTCTAAGATTTGGTTTAATCCAAATGATTTCTTGGAGGTCATAAGGGGATGTGTAGGTTTGCGCAATCTTCATCTAATGCCTTTCTTGGTTCTTGTATTGCATTTGAAGCATCTAGGATTGCAGCCTGGTGATAGGCCTGGAGCAATGGGAAGTTGTGACACCCTTGTTTGTCTGTCTTGTGTAGGATGTTACAATTCACTCTAGGTTTTTTCCAGTCCCAAAAGAAATGTGTTATGAGTGTTTGCCAGGAATTAAGGTCTTTTTGACCAGTTTGGTGTAGTGGTTAAGTGCATGGACTCTAATCTGGAAGAACCGGGTTTGATTCCCCACTCCTCCACTTGCACTTGCTGATATGACCTTGGGTCAGTCACAAGCTCTGGCACAGCTGTTCTTGAAAAAGAGCAGTTTCTGTCAGAAGTTCTCTTAGCCCCACCTACCTCACAGGGTGTCTGTTGTGGGGAGGGGAAGGGAGAGGAGTTTGTAAGCCACTCTGACACTCCTATGGGTAGTGAAGGATGGCATATAAATCCAAACTCCTCCTCCTCCTCCTCCTCCTCCTCCTCCTCCTCCTCCTCCTCCTCCTCTTCTTCTTCTTCTTCTTCTTCTTCTTCTTCTTCTTCTTCTTCTTCTTCTTCTTCTTCTTCTTCTTCTTCTTCTTCTTCTTTTGTGATTAGAATAGGAAGGATTTGGAACAGGAATATGAATTTAGGAACTATAAAACTTCTAATAAGATGAAGTCTGTCCAGGAGTGACAGCTGTAGAGCTTTCCAGCTATCTATGTCATCTTTGACATTTGCAAGGAGTTTGTAGAAGTTAACTTTAATCAGGTCTTTCAAATTTACTGGTATGTGTACTCCCAAATAGCTCCATGTTTCTGTTATCCATTTGAAGGGGTGTTGCTTTTGTAGTTTCAGTTCCATACTGTGTTCAATGTGGATCGGGTATATTCCAGACTCAATTTGAAGTCCTGAGATGTGTCCAAATGAGGTCAGTTCTTGTCTTATATTGTGTAGTGACTTTAGGGGGTCAGAGACATATAAAGACAGGTTTTGTGTTTTATGCCACATATGTTGATTCCTTCAAAATCTTTCCTGTGCCGGAGTTTCTCTGCTAATGGCTCGATGGCTAAAGCAAATATTAGCGGTGACAGAGGACATCCCTGTCTAGTTCCTCTACTGAGCTGCACTGGCGGTGAACTGGTTCCATTGACCTTTATCTTAGCCTTGTTGTTCCCATAGATAGTACTCAGCATTTCCAGGAACACCCTTCCAAAGCCTAGACATTTGCATAGAGATGTGATGTATTTTATTTCCACTGAATCAAAGGCTTTTTCAAAGTCAAGTGCCAGGATTAGTGATCCTTTAGGGCCTTTTGTCATGTATAATGATGTCTAGTGTTCTGTGGACGTTGTCCGAAATTTGCTGGTTTGGTATGAACCCAGTTTGATCCGGGGGAATATAATTTATAATGAAGCCCTTGAGTCTGTTGGCTATTATTGCAGCGAACATTTTGTTGTCGTGATTTAGTAAGGCTATGGGCCTGTATGAAGTTGTGTTGGTTGGATCTTTTCCTTCTTTGTGAATGACTGTGATGGTGGAATCAGTCCAGGATCTTGGCATTGTTCCGCTTAGCAGTAAGTCGTTGCACATCCTTAGGAGGTGTTTCAATAAATTCTGTAAAATTCTGAAGGGAGACCATCTGGACCTGTCATTTTATTGTTCATGTCTGTTAATTCTTCTAGGTCTATTGGCTTTTCCATTAGCTCCATGTGTGCCTGCGATAGGTGTGGTAAAGTTGAAATTGTACAGAAATAATTATCAATCTCTCGTCGGTTCGGGTGTGATTAATTGTAGAGTGTAGAGTAGTATTCTGCGAATGACTGGGCAATGTCTTTGGCAGTGTATATTTCCATGCCCACAATGTTCTTGAGTGTGTTGATGTAAGAAGATTTGCCTTTTTGTCTTACCCTCCAAGCTAATAGCTGTAGATGCCTTGGGTTGCTCTGCCAATTTTTTGTTTTAAATAGATCAGATTTTTTTTAATTTGAGTAGATTCTAAATTGCCTAAAATTCTGTGCTCTGCCATGAGTTTTTGGTATATATTGGGGTTTCTGGATTTTTTGTGCTCTTTTTCTAAGTTTTTGATTTTCTCCAACACCACTTTTTTAAATTTCTCTCTATATATTTCTCTTAGCTGTGCTGGCTATGATAGAGCCTCTGACAACCGCCTTCATGGTGTCCCATAGGAGGGCTGCTGGGATGTCTGGCACTACATTGTCTTCAAAAAAGTATTTAATGTCTGTTTTAATTCTTTTCTTAGCTTCTATATTTAATAAAATTGATCTGTCCATTGTCCAGGAGCGTTCTGTAGTGTGATGGTTATTTAAGTAATTTTCCCCTCCAGCCATGCATGGTCGGTAAGGTATCGTGTTCCTGTCTCGACATTTTCATTGAGTTATCTACTATGATTCCAAGATCTCTCTCCTGGTCAGTCTCTGCCAGTTCGGACCACATCAACATGTATTTGTAGTTAGGGTTTTTGGCTCCAATTTGCATCATTTTGCACTTGGCCACATTGAACCCCATTTGCCATGTTGACGCCCACTCACCCATCCTCAACAGATGGAGTGCCTCACAATCCTCCCTGGTTCTCACCACCCTGAACAACTTTGTGCCATCCACAAATTTAGCCACTTCACTGCTTACTCCCAACCCCAAATCATTAATGAACAAGTTAAAAAGCATCTGATCCAGTACTGATCCCTGTAGTACCCCACTGCTTACCACCTTCCACTGAGAAAATTGCCCATTTATACTCACTCTGTTTCCTATTAATTAGCCAGTTTTTGACCCACAAAAGGACTTGTCCTTTTATCCCATGACTATTGAGCTTACTTAGAAGCCTTTGATGAGGAACTTTATCAAAAGCTTTCTGGAAGTCAAGGAAAACAACATGTATTGGGTCCCCCTTGTCCACATGTTTGTTCACTCCCTCAAAAAACACTAACAGGTTAGTGAGACAAGATCTTCCCTTACAGAACCCATGCTGAGTCTGCCTCAATAGTTTTTGTTCATCAATGTGCCTACTAATTCTTTCCTTAATAACAGTTTCCACCAACTTACTTGGTATCAACATCAGACTAACTGGCCTGTAATTTCCAGGATCTTCTCTGGAACCCTTTTTAAAGATGGGAGTGACATTAGCTACCTTCCAGTCCTCAGGAATGGAGGCAGATTTTAATGAAAAATTACATATCTTTGTCAGGAGATCCACAAGTTCACATTTGAGTTCTTTCAGAACTCTTGGATGTATGCCATCCGGGCCTGGTGATCTATCAGTTTTTAAGTTGTCTAGCAGTTGTACGACCTCCTCTCTCATCACCTCAATCTGACTCAATCATCTTACTTAGTGGTGATTTTTGTAATGACAAACTATGTTTTGCCCACCCCCCAACCAAGAATGCCTAATTAGTCCACCATTTGAGTGGGTGGGTGAGCAGAAGGCATGAGATCCTGAGGATCATGTTGGCTTGTTTTGTTAGCCTGATTGCTCTTAGTTATTATCAAAATTAGGGGATTTGTGAGTTATTATCAATATGCAATCAGCTAAGGGAGTGATCAACTGTTTATACAGAGGTCCCACCTTTCCAGAGGTACCAGTAACAGACACAGAGACTGTATTAGGTTGGAATTAAAGTCCTTTACTGGAAATCTTCTTCATGCACAAACAATACACATACACTCACACAATTAATCAAGGCTAGGAAAATAAAGAGAGATATTCAGCACAGTTTCATGAGTAGGAGTTCGTTGGTGGGGCAATAATTACCTGTCCTTGTTGAATGAGCCATTCTAATGGAAGAAGGAGGGGAAGAAATGAAAAAGGGACACGTGGCTTGAACCAGCAAGCAGCACGTGGAACTCTGGCTGCAGACCTAGAGTTTAAAGATGGAGGAAGGGTATTGGGATAGCAAGCTGGACATAAGAGGGATAAGGCTTAGATAGGGGTTGTAGAGCAGAAGGGTCGAGCATGTGGTCGGGTTTCCCCTTTTATGTGGGGGTGTGGGAGCTGGACATATCCCCTGATCACACCTCCTGGTTACTCTGTCCCTGAAAACATACTATTGGCTAGGAGGAATAGGGGAGGGGAGCTAAGGAGTGGTCAATATTGAGAGCTAGAAACTTAACTTGTGGCTGGCACCTGGGTGTAGGTGAGATGAGTCATCGGACCAAGGCCATTGCATTCTTGATGGTCTTAGCCGGGTCATTAATGAGCGAGTGATTAGTTGTTAAGCAACTATGAATAGAGTCTCTGAGCTATGTGTAGCTTTGCAGGTATGAAGAGGGGGGAGGAAAGGAGTTTGCCTGCCTGTGTGTGTTGGAAGAGGTCTCCTAATGGCGTTTTGGAGTCCTTTGTCCTCATGCTCTGGCATGGCATGGCATTTGGTGCTTTGTGCATACTGCGGAACTGATTCATTCACCATCAGATGAGAGGGCTGGCAACTTTGGATGGCCACTGGAACAGCAGTGAAGAAAGGAAGGTGTCCTTCTCTCAGGGTGCAGTCTCAGCTGGCATCATAGTGGGTCACCATGCTTTACAGTTCCTTAAGCATACTTTGCACAGTCCATACTTTATTACAGTTCATAAAAGGCATGAAAAGCCTTGCAGGGCAACATTTCAGCCACTGTTGTAATGTTCCTGCATAGATCTATGTTGAGTACTGCACGCAGTTCTGGTTGCTGCATCTCAAAAAGGGCACTGCAGAGCTGGAGAAAGTATGGGAGTGGGCAGCCATATGGTTAGAGGGCTGGACCACCTTTCCCATGAGGAAAGGCTGGATAGTCTGGGACTTTTTAGTTTAAAAAATTACATCGGGGGGGGGTCATAAAGGTTTATAAAATTATTCATGGCACAGAGAAAGTGGATAAGGAGAACTTTTGCTCCCTATCCCATAATAATAGAACCCAGTTAAAAATAGGAGAACCCAGTTTTAAAAAGTAAAAAATAAATTTAAAATGGTGGGTTGATCAGATTAACAAACAAGGACTTCTAATTGAACATAATTTCAGTGTCTGGAGGGGTAAAAATGTCACTGTAATTAAATAGAATGATACATTGTTTACTGTGGGAGTCACAGGAAAAAGTAAAAGTATGTTAAAACAGCCCTTCTGAGATCAAAACCACTACTTTATTCCAGGAATCTGCCCACTAAGCATTTTATACTGATTTTAATCAGTCTGGGAGACAGATTGTACTTTTCAATCTTCTATATACTGGCTGGTTCAGTGCTTCCCAGACATCTTCAGGAGTACTCACCAACAGTAATTCCATTGTTTTGGAGCCTACCTAGATGCCTTCCTTGCCAGCCTAGGAATGTTCCATGGTTAGATCCTTGTAATCTACTAATCTTAACACTCAGCTACAAAAAAGAACAGGGAAAATAATTAAAATAAAGCAATAAAAGAACTTCTTACTGTGGAAAGAGGCACTGGAGTATTTTCTGGTCCTCAGCTTAAAAGAATGCAAAGTCCCAGCTATGTGTGGGGAAAGCCACTATGTTAGTGGTTATGCTTTCCTCTGGTGCCAAGTGCCTTCCCTGGATGCAAGGGGTTCTCCCATCAGCAGAAGAGCCTTTTGCATCAGTTGTAAAGGATCTTTCACTGGGGAAAAGTGCCTCTGCTAGAGGAATGGATGAACCCCATGTCTGTACCAGTGTGATCAAAATACATAAAATGCCATCTTAACCTTGCAGCTGACCTATAATTGATGAGCCAAACTGCTACCGATTTAATGCCAATTATGAATTGAACCAAAGAGAATGGGCAATGTCCCTGCCCAGAAGGCTTCTCTTAAATGTAGTTTGAATTAACTGTGGGAGAGGGAAAGAGCCTTAATATGTATTTTGAGGGGACGTCTAAAAAGCAGGGATACTCAGGCCCAATCTGCATCTAGCATTTGCTCTGCTGTTTTACCAAACCCACAGTGGAACAGAAAAAGATGCAGCTCAAAATCACATTCAAATACCCTGGGCCAATGCCATACTGATTGCACAGTCACTCCTGAATGGCCATAAAACGGCCATAAATCTATGCAGATGACTACCATAAAACCAAGAGATCAAACAAAGTGAAAGTGGCATGCAGTCTGGACACTGCCATAAAATCTGACAATCAAAGTGGCATGCAATGTAGAAGGGAATCTCTGTTCCACTGTGGGTTTGGTAAAACAGTGGAGCAAATGCTAGATGCAGATTGGGCCACAGTCACCTGCTGACTCAGCTTGCATCCTGCTTGCAGGTTGCAGTCATGGGAGCTGTGTATCTCACACAGTGTTTGACTGCATCCAGATATCTCAGATGTGCCCCACTCATGACTGTGCATGCACAATTACATACGGCTTTATTGCAGCTGCCACCCTCCCACATCTGTTGCCACCACTTCCAATGTAAAGGATCATTGTTAAAGATAGGAAATGTTTGACATTTTGAGTTGCGACTTACTAACCTTGATGTCTCTGTGTGCTGGCGTCTATCGATGGCTGCCAAACTGTCCAGAATCAGATCAATTCACATATGTGTGTTCTCACATGCCCCCCCCTCGCAAAACACAAGGCGCAACATGTGAGTTACAGGTGTCATTCAATTTACTAGTAGATGGACATTAGTATGCCAGGTTTTAAAATATTATCGTGGAACGTGCGTGGTTTGAATAACTGCATAAAGCAAAAGTGTATCTCAGCACAAGTTAAAAAATTAAAACCGGATATACTTCTCTTACAGGAGACCCACCTGAAAAATGACTCTAGTCAAATCATTAAATCAATGTGGTATAATTAACAATATATGTGATATGGCACTTCCAAATCACGAGGGACAGCAATTGTCTTAGAAATATCAATACAAATTAAAATAACTGGTCAGTTAATAGATCCAATGGGAAGGTACAACTTTATTAAGGGACATCTAGATGGAAAAACAGTTATTATTGGTTCAGTATATGAACCTAATACAGACCAAATCTCTTTCATTAAGCAGACATTAGAAAAGCTAAAAGAGTTTCAAGAAGGAGAGGTCATAATAGGAGGGGACTGGAATCACATCATGAATGCACAGGTTGATAAATCAAAGGTAAAAAAATCTAAGAGGCATACAGATAGTTTCTCTGAATTGCAAAAGAGAAATTGCAAAAGAGGCTATGTGATATATGGAGAGTTTTAAATCCACAGGAAAGAGACTATACTTTTTATTCCTCTAGATTTGATATTCATACGCGTATAGATTTTATTGTAATTTCGTATGCATTAATTAACAATGTTGACTCTGTAGGTATAGACATCAAGATATGGTCTGACCATCACCCAACAAACTGTAGTATTAACTGGGCAGAAAAGAAAATAGTCAACAAATGGGTTTTAAATAAATCCATTTTATTGAATCCAGATTTAAGGATGCAAATAGCTCAAAAGATAAAAAAAAATTGGAATGAAAATAATCCTGATGACACATCACACCAAGTCACTTGGGACACAATGAAGGCTGTGTTAAGAGGCCAGTTCATCTCTATCTCCACACACCTAAAGAAGGAGAAGAATAAACATATTAATATGTTACATGATAATATTAAAAGACTAGAAACAATACATAAACAAACTGGCCACAAAAATGACTTACAACAATTAATGGCAGAGTGGAAAATCTTGGAAACAACCATGACTAATCATATACAAAAGAACTTAATCTACACAAAACAAAGATATTGGAACAAAACCTCCAAGACTCTGAAATTGCTTTCCTGGAAAGTCAAAGAAATGAAAGCAATGAGACAGATACATGCAATTAGAGATACAAAAGGAAAAATTTCTACAAATAACCAGGAAATTTAAAAAATTATGGAAATTTTTTACCAAACATTGTATGAATCCAAATATATAGAGAATGGGTCAATTGTTCAATACTTGAAATATAATAAGTTAATTAAAAACATCTCTGAGTCACACAAGCAATATGTGGACAGCCCTATAACGAATTTGGAAATAGTGGATGCAATAAATCAAATGAAAAATAACACAGCAGTTGGCCCTGATGGCTTCCCTGCAGAGTTTTTTAAAGCTTTTAAAACAGATTTAGTCAAACCATTAAGTAATTTATGTAAAAGCATTTTTGACACAGGAAAAATTGCTGAGTCATGGTGCAACTCAGAAATGGTCTTAATTTTAAAGCCTGAGAAGGATCTATCCTTACCCAAATCATACAGACCCATATCATTATTAAACACTGATAATAAGATTTTTACAAAAATCATTGCAAATAGACTTAAAACAATTCTCCCAGACTATATAAACTTAGACCAGTCTGGCTTTCTCCCAAAACAGAATATTATTGATAACACGAGATGTACTCTAAATTTAATCTCGTATTGTGAAAACCATTCTATTGAACCACTGATAGTGTCACTGGATGTTGAGAAAGCATTTGACAGTTTGGAAACAAATTACCTACAGGAAGTGATGAAGGCAATGGGATTTGGAAATAATTTACAACGGTCAGTCCAAGCCTTATATAGAGCACCTAGTACCAAGATCAAAATAAATCAAGAGTTAACAGACAAATTTTGATGAAAAGAGGCACTAGACAGGGCTGTCCTCTGTCTACACTTTTATTTATAATGGCATTGGAACCTTTAGCAGAATTTATTAGACATACCACAACTATCAAAGGAATCCAAATAGGTACAGTAGAACATAATCTTAGTTTATATGCTGACGATACTTTACTATATATCACTTCACTGTTTAATTCTCTTTCAGAGACTTTACAACTACTCAAAGACTTTGAAAAAATTACAGGCCTACATTTCAGTAAGGAGAAAACTCTAAATTTAAAAGAAAAAATGGGGGAAAAAATCTGGGAGAAATTTAAGCTACAAGATACTACTAAAACATGGAGATATTTAGGTATCCAGATTCCTCTGCAATTACATCAGTTAACGCAAGCTAATTTCAATAAGTTACATACAGAAATCAAGAACACCTTAAAACATTGGGATGCTAACTCTCACTTGGATGGAAAGAATCAACTTAATAAAATGCTTTGTATTACCTAAATACATTTACTTGTTCAGGACAATACCAATCCATACTGAAAAAAAGAAATTACAGGAATGGCAAGTGGACCTTAACAAATTTATTTGGGCTGGAAAAAAACCTAGAGTTAAAGCTTCTACATTATATAGAACACAGGATTGAGGAGGACTAGATATACCCAACTTGATATGGTATTATGAAGCTATTACAATTAACATTTTGATTTTTGCTCCAACAGCTGATAGACCTCCAATATGGTCCTATATTGAAGTTGACTCTTTGGCACCATACTCATTTTATGAATTACTATGGAACAAAAAATTGCTCAAAGAATGCAATAATACTACAAACCCTTTCTTATACAACACTCTTAAAATCTGGTATAAATGGAAAGAAAAATTTGCAACAGGAATTTCAAGACAGTCTACTTATTTAGGACAAAACTGGTTTGAGCCAGGTCTAGAATGGAAAGAATACAGTACTTGGCAAAAGGCTGGAATTACAAGAATAGCCCACTTTTTGGATAAACAAGATATTATTACAAAAGCCCAACTAGAAGACAAAATTAAACTCCCTGTTCATTGGTACAAATACTTACAAATCAAACATCTACTGGAATCATCCTCATTGATGGTTACACGATGCAGACCAATGACTCCAATTGAACTGTTGACTCCAAATCAACTATTCATTGATCAATCCTGTAAGAAAAAGAATAATATTACTTCTATTATATACAAACAGATAAATCGAAATAAGGAAGAAATTGAAACAACATACCAAAAACAATGGAAGAATGATTTAAACAGAACTAATGGAAGAGGAGTGGCAGCAAATTTGGGAGGTGCCTAGCAGAAAATCTAAAGCTATACCAGTAAGCCTTCAAATGAGTAAAATGATTATGCGATGGTATAGGCCACCTGTTAGAATGCATAGAATGGTTTTCAGTTTCCGGCGTTGCGAATGGCGGCCGCGTCTCGGGACGATCCCGGAGGCGGCTAGCCCACACGCAGTCAGGGGGGGTCTTCGCTTATGCGAAAGACCCTAGTGAGCCTTAGGATAAGGCTCCGAACCGGGGGCGCACTGGGGAGTAGCCTCTTTGCCGGCAGACAGCCGGGAAATTGAGGCTTTCTCCCCGCCCCAATCGGCCCCGCTGCGTTGTGCCCGTAATGGGACTTAGCAGCGCCACCGACTTCCAGGAGTGAGGAACAGCGATATGAACTAAAGCAAAAGAAGAAGCGGCGGTGAACCGTGAGTCGAAGGTCTTACTTTGAAGCGAAAACCCGAATCCTTTCCCCTCGAGCGAATGAGCGTTTGGGAGGAGGGGGAATCCCCCCCCCAGTGAGAAGCGGGACTTTTAAAAGAAAGCGAAGGGGGTTGTAAGGAAAGAAGGGTTGATGAAAATACCTTTGGGGTGCTACTGAAGCTTGAGTGTAAGCGGGTCTCCTGAGGGACGTGTCGCGAACTTTTAAAAAGTAAACAAATAAAACAGATGTCGGCCATGAAGAAGGTCCCTTTCAAACCGGAAAAGAAGGGAGGCGGGACTTCCGGCCCGGGTAACCCCCCCCCAGAGCCTGCTGTCAGTCAACAGACAAGCGAGCTACTGCACCCTCTGCTGGTTCAAATACAGAAAATCAGCGAAACTTTAACTAGCATGGAAGGTGTCCTCAGCAGCCAACAAAAGCAACTGACAGAAACGTCTAAGAAGATGGAGGATATTGCGCAAAAATGCTTGGTCTCGACGGAAGACATCGGAAAAGTTAAGAAAAAGGTCAACAAACTAGAAAAACATCAAGATGAGCAAGAAAAAAGAATTTTGATGCTTCAAATGGAGAAATCGAATCTGATGCTTCGTTTTCAGGGCATTAAAGAAGAAGATAATGAAGATCTCAGATCTATACTAGCAAATGCCTTGGCACCAGTAACTGGCAGGGATCAGCGTGAAATAAAAGAAGAGATGGATAAGGTCTATAGGGCCTATTCCACCTTTACAAAGAAAAATAACCTGCCAGCAGAAGTGGTGGTCAAGTTTGTTAAACAGAATACTAGAGATCAAATCTTGCGTGCAGTCTCAGCGGTGCCCTTGAAAATTGGAGAACAGATTATCAGAACTCTGAAAGATGTGCCATATGAAATTCGGATGAAGAGGAAAGCGTATAAAGGATTGACCAATTTTCTACAAAAGTACCAGATTACGTACAGATGGTCGTTCCCGGAAGGCCTAGTGTTTAGGTACAAGGATAAAAGGGAAAAGATTGACTCTATCTTCAAAGCACAAGAGTTCCTGAAGAGGCACGCCAGCTCAGAGGAAGATGCAGCTCTCGCAACTTGGACAAGTAGCGAAGATGACAGCGGTCCAGAGGAGGGAGGTGCCGGTGCGGGAGGTGGGAAAGCTAAAGAGGGCCCATCGTATAACCTGAGAGACACTAAAGGAAGACAACCAAAGAAATGACTGTTCATGAGACGTCTGAAAGGAGTTGATTAATAACTAACCCCAAAGGACACTACTAACCTGATTAACAGAGCTATTTTGGATTTTTGTTAATCTAAAAAGAAGACTCTTCGACCACGGTGACCGTCAAAAAAATGTATCTATACTAACTTAATCTAACCCCCATTAACAGGATACTCACTCTGCCCTTTTCTTAGTCCCTCTATATACCCTACCTTTTTCTATATATAAAAAGAATAAATTTCTCTCCTTTTTAGGAGGGTTTTTGCAAAAAAAAAAAAAGAATGCATAGAATTAACCTGTCTTATAGCCCATTTTGTAGTAAACAATGTGGAGCCATAGCAGATTTTATACATTGGTGGTGGTGCTGCCTGTATATTAAACAATTTTGGTTAGACATAATTAACAAAATTAAAGAAATGACTGATACCTTTCTCTCCAGAGATTATGTTTCTGGAAAAATGGCCAAAATCTAAACCGGTTATAAAAAAGCAGGAATTAATTGCAAATTTGTTAGCAATGGCACGTATCTTAGTCGCTTCTAGATGGATAGATAAGAAACCACCTTCCTTAACACAATGGTATACTAGAATATGGGAACATTTTATTTTTTATAAGATCTTGTTTACAATATCCAATGTCTCGCCAGATAAGTACTATAACAAAATAGTTGGTATTTGGTATCCTGTGATCAAAAAAACTAAGATCATGGCATCTGGCCCCATCACTCCTTGGCAAATAGAAGGGGAAGTCGTAGAAGCAGTGACAGACTTCATGTTCCTAGGATCCCAGATCACTGCAGATGGTGACTGCAGCCATGAAATTAAAAGACGCCTGCTCCTTGGGAGGAAAGCGATGGCAAACCTAAACAGCATGATAAAAAGCAGAGACATCACCTTGCCAACAAAAGTCCGCATGGTCAAAGCAATGGTATTCCCCGTAGTAATGTATAGCTGCGAGAGTTGGACTATAAGGAAGGCCGAGCGCCGAAGAATAGATTCTTTTGAACTATGGTGCTGGAGAAGACTCTTAAGAGTCCCTTGGACTGCAAGGAGATCAAATCAGTCAATCCTAAAAGAAATCAACCCTGACTGTTCCCTGGAAGGCCAGATCCTGAAGCTGAAGCTCAAATACTTTGGCCACCAAATGAGAAGGGAGCATTCACTGGAGAAGACCCTGATGCTGGGAAAGATTGAAGGTCAAAGAAGAAGGGGACGACAAAGGATGAGATGGTTAGACAGTGTCATCGATGCATCAAACATGAAATGGAGCAAACTTCAGCGAACAGCGGAAGACAGGAGGGCCTGGCGTAATCTGGTCCATGGGGTCGCGAAGAGTCAGACTCGACTGTGCGACTGAACAACAATCCTGTGATTAGTTATATGTTGGAAAAAGGAATTATCCCAGATAATCCACAGTATAAAAAAATGATTTATTTTTGAAAGTTGTTGAGGTTTGTTAATATGTAAAAAAGACTTTAGGTATTTAATTCATTATTTATTTATAGTTGCCATTATATACTTTGAAAAATGGAAAAAGATGTTATTCTGTAAAATTTCTCTTTGTTTATTATGTACTTGAATAAAATTGTTAATAATAAAAAAAATTACTAGTAGATGAGCTGGCTGAGACCTGTATCCTCCGTCTGTCTGAGTTCTATTGGGGAAACTGGTCCATTAGAGCAGAAAGAGCAGTGCCCCACTGAGCTCAACTGTTTGCCTCCTTTACAGCAAAAGTAAAGTAAAAGCTTTACTGAACCTACTACTAGTCCAGGACTTGCAGACTGTCAGCTCCCTCCTTAATCAGTCCTAGTCTTATTGCTTGATTGCTTATTGCACAGCTAGAGGGCTCCCACACCCATTCTTCTTCAAGCTACAGGCTCTTTTCTGGGGCAAAACTCACAATTGCCATAGAAAAAGATGGAGAGGCATATTAAAATAAAGAAAGATTAACAGATGTCGTCCATGGGCCCTTAGGGTAATAATTGACCAGTCAAAGACTTGCAGGGGCAGCAGACCCAGATGCCCAGTGTCCGATTGTAGCACTGGGTAGAAAGGTGAGTCAGTGGGTGTGGTTTAGCTCAGGCAGAGCCGGGTGTAGGCGTTTTGCCCTTCTGCTTAGTTATCATCTGATAAGGAATGGGAGGAAATGTGAGGTTTTCTTGTTGAGAGCCAGTTTGTTGTCATGGTTAAGAGCATGGACTCTAATTTGGGAGAACTGGGTTTGATTCCCCATTCCTCCACATGCAGCTTCTGGTGTGATCTTGGGTCACTCACAAGTTCTTTCAGAGCTGTTCTCTCAAGGGCAGTTCTCTCAGAGCTCTCTCAGCCCCACCTACCTCACAGGATGTCTGTTGTGGGGAGGGGAAGGGAAAGGGATTGTAAGCCACTCTAAGACTCCTCCAGGTAGTGAAGGGCAGGGTATAAATCGAATCTCCTCCTCCTCCTCTTCTTCTTCGCAGGTTTTTCTTGGTGCTTAGATTTCAGCTGATGAGGGAGAGAAAGAGTGAAGGAACTTAGCCAGAAGGTGTGGTGTGATTTCTTTTAATCTATGATTTGATGCAAGCTTCTCTATATATGGGGGAGAGTTGTATGCAGATCAAGGAATCCATGATGATTCATATAGATCTCACTTTTACTTTTTGAAAATTAAAACCTAGAAATATGTTGAGGGGAGGGTTTTTTGCTTTGCTGTTCTGCTGCAATCAAAGTTGTGTGCAATCCTAAACACACTTACTGGTTAGTAAGCCCCATGGAGCTCAACTGGACTTACTTCTGAGTCAATAACATGCTTAGCATTGCACTGCAAATCTCTTCACCCTGTTGGAAGAGAGGGATTTTATGCTGTCTCCTGCCTCAGACTTCAAAGGAGGGTTACAAGACAGTTAGAAAGATAGAGAGGTCAGGGCACAGAGCATCCTTTCCTTCTGTCACCTGAAGTCTAGATTGCTACTCTCAGGGACTATTTCCTTCCTTCCAACTTGACACCTCCCTTGTACACATTGCCAGATTGCTTCATCTTAGCATCATGGATGCAGGACATGCACACTGCATCCTCATCCATCCTAGTTAGCTAGATTAGACTTCAATCCTGCCTCTACCCTACTCTATCTTGGATGGAGTTTCTTCAAATTGAAAAAACTCTTATAAGTTTCAACAGTTAAAGAGGCTCCATGTGACTTTTGTTTCTTACCAGAACATGCGCCCCCATTAGAGAGGCTTCTGCTGTATGGTAAGCCTTTGTGCATGCTGCCAAATTGTTAGTGATTCCTGGCTATACCAAACCAGAGAATCTAACACACCTTCTCCCCCCCATCAGATTGCCTGAGAGACTTTTATGCTCCCTCCCTCCACATTTTCTGTTTTCTTCTTAACATCCAGCCTGATGAAGGATTCTGAAGAGCTTGAAAGCTTGCCTACTTTTTTGGTTGGTATTAATAATATTAATAAACGATTATATGGCTTTGGTTGTTGTTTCTGAATAATTTGTTCCTGTATTTTAAAGTTCTATCGTGTACACAGTGAAATCTGAACTCCTTTCCAGCCACTCCTTTTGTTTCTGTGGAACACCTCATATTTCTGAAGATGTGTCTGAAACACTTCTACTATAATATTTGGCAATAGTTAAATTACAGCCTATGAAAACAAGAGCAAGTGTCAAGCAAAGCCAGTCATAATCCAAAATCCTAAATTCAAAGTTCTGTTGCATTGCACAGATTTTAATGGCTATTTTGGGCAGGAATCTCTGTTCATTCCCATTTTCATTCTATCCCTTTCTCTGTTGTCTCTCCCACTGTTGTCTCTCCCATTGTAAGCTTCTTGGGGCAGAGGCCTTACTTTGTTTTTCTGCTGACTTTTATGGTACAAAGTACCATATGCTTTTAGGATGCAGTAGTAATAATAGTTTGTCATCTACCATTATATTTGCCATTGCATGGGATGGCAAATATAAAAGCCAGGAAAGTGTATACAAAAACACACAATCTGCAAAGATTTTTTTAATTAAAGCTCAGTTCTTTAGTTGGAACATTGCCAGAAAAAGGTGTAGAGTGCTTCTAGTGCATTCCTGTTCAGAGCTGCTGCTGTCTAAGCCTGTTGAACTTAATGGGCTTGGAATAGAATAACTCTGTATAGGATGGCACTTTCAGAAAGAGTTCTCCTTCCTATGGCCTCTTTGACTTTTTCAAGCCAGTTGTATGCTTATTTACTTGGAAGAAAGCTAAATCCAGTAGTTTTTGTCCTCAAGCAAGCATAGAATTGCAGTCTGCAGATTTTTGATTAACAAAACACTATTTTCAGGTGTAGATAAGAAATTAAGTACACATTGAGAGCAACGCTCCCTGTAAGCTGTGGAGTCTTGTGAGCGAAAATTCTACTTTGTGAGCTATCGGCATTAAAGTTGTGACCAAGTGATTTGGCTCCTGCATAGATTAGTTTTCTCTGGAGCCCTCCTTCCTGAGCGAAGACAAAATGTGTGAGCCGGAGGCTAAAAAACTGTGAGCTAGCTCACCCTAACTCAGCTTAGAGGGAACACTGATTGAGAGACACCTACCTGTAAGGTAGTACCTAGTGGTTAGAGCGCTGAATGTGGATAGATGTGTTTGGAAGGGGTGGTAGAGGTAGCATTGCCAGCCTCCAGCCGGTGTCTGGAGATCTCCCGCTATTACAACTGATCTCCAGCAACAGATATCAGTTCACCTGGAGAAAATGGCCACTTTGAAAGGTAAACTCTTTGGCATTATACCCCATTCAAGTCCCCCCCAAACTCCACCCACCTCAGGCTCTACCCCAAAAATCTCACCTGGAGATGGCAAGTCTAGGTGGAGGCCACATCATTTTTCCTTTAAGAGAATCAAGTATGACAGGACACAAGTCTACTGAACCAAGGTAAGGGACTCTTGTTGTTGTTGTTGTTGTTCAGTCGCACAGTCAAGTCCAACTCTTCGCAACCCCATGGACCAGGTTACGCCAGGCCCTCCTGTCTTCCACTGTCCACTGAAGTTTGCTCAATTTCATGTTCGTTGCATCAATGACACTGTCTAACCATCTCATCCTTTGCCATCCCCTTCTTCTTTGACCTTCAATCTTTCCCAGCATCAGGGTCTTCTCCAGTGAATGCTCCCTTCTCATTTGGTGGCCAAAGTATTTGAGCTTCAGCTTCAGGATCTGGCCTTCCAGGGAACAGTCAGGGTTGATTTCTTTTAGGATTGACTGATTTGATCTCCTTGCAGTCCAAGGGACTCTTAAGAGTCTTCTCCAGCACCATAGTTCAAAAGAATCTATTCTTCGGCGCTCGGCCTTCCTTATAGTCCAACTCTCGCAGCCATACATTACTACGGGGAATACCATTGCTTTGACCATGCGGACTTTTGTTGGCAAGGTGATGTCTCTGCTTTTTATCATGCTGTTTAGGTTTGCCATCGCTTTCCTCCCAAGGAGCAGGCGTCTTTTAATTTCATGGCTGCAGTCACTATTTGCAGTGATCTGGGATCCTAGGAACGTGAAGTCTGTCACTACTTCTACGACTTCCCCTTCTATTTGCCAAGGAGTGATGGGGCCAGATGCCATGATCTTAGTTTTTTTGATGTTGAGCTTCAAGCCCACTTTTGCGCTCTCCTCTTTCACCCTGAGCAAGAGGCTCTTTAGGTCCTCTTCACTTTCTGCCATCAGAGTAGTATCGTCTGCATATCTGAGGTTATTGAACTTTTCCCCAGCAATCTTAACTCCAGCTTGTGATTCATCCAGGCCAGCATTTCGCATGATGTACTCTGCATATAAATTAAATAAGCAAGGTGACAATATACATCCTTGTCGTACTCCTTTTCCTATGCTAAACCAATCAGTTGTTCCATATCCGGTTCTAACTGTTGCTTCTTGACCCTTATACAGGTTTCTCAGGAGACATATGAGGTGGTTTGGTACTCCCATCTCTTTAAGAACCTGCCATAGTTTATTGTGATCCACACAATCAAAGGCTTTAGCATAGTCAATGAAGCAGAAGTAGATGTTTTTCTGGTACTCTCTTGCTTTCTCCATAATCCAGCGAATGTTGGCAATTTGATCTCTAGTTCCTCTACCTCTTCGAAACCCAGCTTGTACTTCTGGCAGTTCTCTATCCACATACTGTTGGAGCCTAGCTTGTAGGATCTTTAGCATGACCTTGCTAGCGTGTGAAATGAGTGCGATTGTGCAATAGTTTGAACATTCCTTGACATTGCCCTTCTTTGGGATTGGAATGTAAACTGACCTTTTCCAATCCTGTGGCCACTGTTGTGTTTGCCAAATTTGTTGGCAAATTGAGTGCAGCACTTTAACAGCATCTTCTTTTAAGACTTTGAATAACTCAGCTGGGATACCATCACCTCCACTAGCTTTGTTGTTAGTAATGCTTTCTAAGGCCCATTTAACTTCGCTTTCCAGGATGTCTGGCTCGAGGTCACTGATTATACCGTCGTGGTTGTCAAGGACATCGAGGTCCTTCTTGTATAGTTCTTCTGTGTATTCTTGCCATCTTTTCCTAATCTCTTCTGTGTCTGTTAGGTCCCTATCGTTTTTGTCCTTTATCATGGCCAGCTTTGCATGGAACGTGCCCTTGATTTCTCCAATTTTCTTGAAGAGATCTCTAGTCCTTCCCAATCTATTGTTTTCCTCTATTACTTTGCATTGTTCATTCAGGAAAGCCTCCTTATCTCTCCTTGCTGTTCTCTGGAAATCTGCATTCAGTTGGGCAAATCTTTCCTTTTCACCGTTGCCTTTAGCTTTCCTTCTTTCCTCTGCTATGTGTAAAGCCTCATCAGACAACCACTTTGCTTTTTTACATTTCTTTTTCTTTGGAATGGCGGTGATTGCTGCCTCCTTTACAATGTCACGGACCTCTGTCCATAGTTCTTCAGGCACTCTGTCTATCAAATCTAGTCCCTTAAACCTATTCTTCACTCCACTGTATATTCATCAGGGATGCGATCTAGGTCAAATCTGAATGGCCTAGTGGTTTTCCCAACTTTCTTCAATTTAAGTCTGAATTTTGCAATGAAGGGGACTCTTCTTAAGTTCATTCAAATGTTATCTGTTAAGAAACTGATTACTGTGTTGGGTGTTATTCATGCTGCAAGGGATAAGGATGGAGATAAGATCAGTGTTTGTTTGTTCTGGCTCTGCCTACTGTTTGCTCTGGCTTTACCCACTGTTTGCTGCCCTGCCTTCCCTACGTCACACTAGCCACCATTATGTTCTGTGGGGCTAAATCAGGACCAGAACTTGTAAAATATGATGTTGGTGGATTCTATTAATCATCTGGTTCTTGCCTGTAGCAACTTTGTGGTGAGCCAAGCCCACCTTCTCCAGTCCATTAAATGCCAGATCCTTCCAATGCACTCCTCTTGTAACAAGGAACAGGTTGGACTTTGCAGAAACCAAGTGTCAGTCTTCAACTTGAGAAATATAGCCCTACAATAACTATACAGTTCCAATAATAATGGCAGCCACATTAAATCTAACCCACGCCCCTTCTACATTTAACTTTACAAATACACAATTTTCAGTTACCTTATACAAAGTAATAAGAGGGCAGGAAATCTTATCCAGCTCCCGACCAAACAGACTCCCTGTGCTGCTAACCTCCCTTCACACCTCTCCTAGGTGAAACCAATTACTGCCTGATGGTCACACAAGCACAGATTCAGATGGGTAGCCATGTTGATCTGAAGCAGCAGGGAAAAGTTCAAGCCCGGGGGCATCTTTAAGATCAACAAAGTTTTATTCAAGGTATAAGCTTTTGCGTGCATGCGTACTTCTTCAGATACATTGACATGGAAGTTGCCAGTCCATACATATAGGTAGGGGGTGAGCAGCAAATTAGCAAACAGTTTAATAAAGTTGTTTGACAGATGCAGGGACCAAACTAGAATAACAAGCTTAGTCTATACAGTCACCATTTGTTTGGGTTTAATTCCAGGGTGTGTGTGGGAAGATAGTGAAGAAAATAAATATAAATAAATAAATATATCAAAATCAGAGATTGATGGGCAGATCTATCCTGAGAGTGATTAACTGAGACATTGTTGTTATGCTCCATCCATCTCCTCTTAAGTATGGAGGCAACTTTACAGCATCCTCTTCTTTGAAGTGGGGCAATTGGCTATGCAGTGTATCGCCTCTGTCCCCAGACCAGAGAAATACATTCCAGTCTAACATACATTACATTCTACTATTCATTACATTACATTAATATCTACTATTCTAATTTACTACTCCAAATAAGAAATAAAATAAAGAGGATGTATAGCCCTTCTGGGGGATTGGTGGGAATACAGATGTAAGGACTGGATGAAATTAGCATGTGTAGTGAGATAAGAAACCAATAGCCCTGTTAAGTCCTGGGGGTTCCATTGTTCTGAATGTTGTAATAACTTGCAACTCAGCCATTTCCCTTTCTAGTCTGTTCCTGAAGTTCCTTTGAAATAAAACAGCTACTTTGAGGTCACCCATTGAATGTCCTGGAAGGTTGAAGGGATATTGGTTTCTATTAGTGAATCATGGTTTCTATTAATGAATCATAAAATTATAGAATGTTAGAGTTGGAAGGGACCTTGCAGGTCATCTAGTCCAACCCCCTGTACTCTGCAGGAGTATAGCCATAGTGCAGTTTGTCATATCTTTGGATACTGTCATCTGGAGCTGCAAATGGGCAAGATAGATTATTCTACAAACCTGAAAAGGGCCCCAGGTTTGCAGAAAAATCTGAAATCTGAAAAAAAGCATTGGGCAGCTTAAAAAAACCTAAATAGACTAAAACAAATGCCTGTAGCTTTTAAAAAAGGAAGCCCTCATTGGCAGTTGCTAGGCAACCACAGGATTCTAGGCCTGATTTTTGTCAGTAAAAGGCAGGTGGAGGGGGCAGGCCCACTTCCAGAGCTGTTTTAGCCTTTGAGGGAGGACTTATAAGGGCCAGACTTAAACTAAAGTCGTCAGCTCCAGGTTGGGAAATTCCTGGAAACTTTGTGGTAGAGTCTGAGGAGGGCAGGGTTTGGGGAGGGGAGAGGCCTCAGCTAAATATAATGCCACAGAGTTCATCCTCAAAGCAGTTATTTCTTCAGGGGGACAGATCTCTGTCATCTCGAGTTCAGTTATAAATAAGAAGGCCCGTTGTGGAAATAAATACAACGAGCTCTAGAAAGAGGCTCTGGGAGAGTGCTAAGGCCTTGGACACTCAGTGTCAATTTGCTGTGGTGACCTCAGCAGGGTATATTGACACAGAGTCCACCATTTTCTCCAGAGGAAATTATCTCTGCTACCTGAAGAGCAATTGTAATTTTGAGTGATCCCCAGCCCTCACCTGGAGAGTGGCAACAATAGTTACTCAGAAGGAAATGGCTGGTTAGGAGGGTGGAGTCTATAGCATTGTACCTGTCTGAGGTCCAACCCCTCCTCAAACCCCACCATCTCCAGGCTCCACCCCTCAAATCCCCAGGATTTCCCCAACCTGGAGTTGGCAACCCCATCTCCTTCCCAGCTAACCATCAACCTACCGTTATCTGCTCCTCTGACTGCAGCTGACTTCTACCATCCCAGATCAGTTGTAATTCTGAGTGATCTCCACCCCTCACTCGGAGATTGGCAACAGTGGTTCCCCAGGAGGGAATGGCTGGTTGGGAGGATGGAGTCTACGGCATTGTACCTGTCTGAGGTCGCACCCCTCCTCAGATCTCACACTCTCCAGGTTCCATCCCTCAAATCTCCAGGATTTCCCCAACCTGGAGTTGGCAACCCTATCTCCTTCCCAGCCAAGCATCAACCTAACTTTATTTCCCCCTCACTCTTCAGCTTTCCATCTCCCCCACCCACCCACCTGCAGCCTCTACGGTGCTCTGAAACCCTGACTGCCACGTCACATTGGCCGTCATGGAGGGCCCCATCTCAGCAGGGTATAAGGACACAGACTCCACCATGTACTCCAGGGGAACTGATCTCTGCCATCTGGAGAGCAGTTGTAATTCTGAGTAATCTCCAGCTCTCACCTGGAGATTGGCAACAATGGTTTTCCAGGAGGAAAAATAGTCTTTCTCTGCAATGGAGACCAAAGCAGCTTACATCATTCTCCTCTCTGCCTTTTGATTTGCACAACAACCCTGTGAGGTACATTAGGCTGAAAGTCTGTGACTGGTCCAAAATCAGCCACTCAACTTCTAAGCAAGAATCTGGATCTACCAGATACTGCTCTGAAGCACTGACTGCGATGCCTAGGGTAGCCAACTTCCAGGGGGAGCCTGAAGATCACCAGGTATCACAACTGAACTCCAGACAACAGATCCCCCCCCGAGAAAATAACTGCTTTGGAAGGTGGGCATTCTGTTCAGCTGAGGCCTCTCCCCTCCCCAAACCCTGGCTTCCATAGACTCTACCAGAAAATCTCCAGGAATCTCCCTACCTGGAGTTGGCAACCCTAGACTCACAACTGGCCTCAATGAGTTCCTCAGAAAGGCCTGCAAAGGGTTTCCTTCCTTTGTCTGAACCAAGCTTGGTTGCGTACTGTGGCGAAACAGGCTCCAGTTTACAACTCAGCTGTTCCCACCCTCCCACCCTCATCCCATGTGTGTATCTCATTCCTCAAACTCACTGCCACCACTCACTGAATCATCACTGCCTTTTTAGAGGGACAGTGAGACCCCTCTGGCTGAATCTTCCTATTTGGAGATGGAATCCCCAGTTTTTGGGGGATCCCTGGAAAGTTGGCAACCCAAGGGTCTGGCCTTCCTTGCTTTCCTGGGCTACCCCCTCCCTTTGGTATTGTGCAGAGCAGGGGAGACTATGTGGTCAGAGCACAACAGAGATTATAAACCCAAATAAAAGAATTTATTTAACTATTTACACAATTATTACACAACTATTACACACACACACTAAATAAATAAGGCACAACTGTAGGAGTAAGCACACACAATGAACCAACAGGGGTTAAACACAATCCTCTTTCATTGCACACAACACTCTCTAGCTCTGGAGGTTGTGGGCTCAGCATAGGATCTCTCCTTGGACTGGCTCCACTTCAGCCTCTCTCTCTCTTACCCAAGAGAGCAAGGAAACTTCCATTCATTCCCCAGTCCGACTGTGGAGTGGCTGAATTTCTGCTGCCTCCCAGGGTTCCCCCATGTGTCTGGCTTGTGGCCTAGCCAGAGTCTATATTGATGCTGGCCCGCCCCTTGGGGTGCTGCCACTTTCTCCGCACTTTTTGGCCTTGCTGCAGCTGGGAACTGTAGGCCGGCAGATGAGGAAGCCCCATTCAACCCAGTGAGTGATACCCTTCAGGCCCCTCTCTGGAACTACAGCTCAATTAAGCCTTCTGGGGGAACATTTTAAACACAGAGACAGCAACTATCTTACAGACACAGGTAACTGCCATTTTGTTACACCTATCAACAGCTACTGAGGGGAAAAGTTAGTCTCACACAGGAGGCAATTGTCTTCGTCAAGAGAGAAAGCCATCTGCCAGAAATTCTGAGAGGGCACAGTGGCTGAATGAGTGGGCAGGGAAGAAGAGCAAACCCAGCACCCAGCCAATGGCACATGAGTACTCTTGAGTGGCAGCTGAGCGGGACTCAGGCAACACAACCAGTGGCTAGGGACATGTTCTGAGTGACAGATCATTGAGCCAACTGATTTTGGCACCATGTTCAGGACAGTCCATGACCAAAACAGAATTATACTATGGAGAGATTCTGAGGCTGGCAACCCTAGGCCTGGAAGTACCCACTGGGTGACTTGATACTACCCAACTTGCATGATGCAGCTACACCTGGCTGCTTGCTACTGTTCAACAGCAGCCACCTTATGAAAGCCAGTGTAGTATAGCAGTTAGAACTTCAGAGTAGGGTCTGGAACACCCAGGTTCAAATGCTCATCTTGCTGTGGAAGCTAACTGGGTGATTATAGACCAATCACATATTTTCAGCCTAACCTACCTCACAGGGCTGTTGTGCAGATAAAAAGAAGGAGAAGACAGTAATGTATGCTGCTTTGGTCCCTACTGCGGAGAAAGGTGGAGTATTGTGAAGTAAATAAATAATACATATAGATGAAGATGGGAGGCAGATAAAATGTAAGCTGGTGAATGGCTGAGAAATAGGGTTGCTAGGTCCTACCTGGCAGCCAGCGAGGGGTCTCCTGGGCACAGTTGGGATATCTTCTGGCATACACACCTAGAAGTGATGTCCTCAAGTTGCTGACGTTGGGGGAGATGCTCTATGTTTTGAGCAAAACTCTATGGGGTTTTTTGCCCTCAAAACTGTAGCGTTTGCCCAAAACCTAGAGTGTTGCCCCAACAGTGGCAACATGATGACATCACTTCTGGGTGATGTCATTGCATCGGCGCCATGGGAGGGGGCTTTTGGGGGCCAGTGGATTGGGGCCTCCAAAACTGGGGGAACCCCCACCACAACCAGAGGGATGGTAAATGTACTGAGGAGACATGAAGCAAGGAAAGGGGTGTGTGCCAGGAGGATAAAAGAAGAAATAGTGCATGGAGGAAGATGTAGGGGAAAGTGAGGTGGCACCCCACAAATCCTTGAGGGCTCCCTATCATGCAAGTGGACCTGGCCTAGTGGCTGGCACCATAGAACTGTGTGATGGTTCTCCTGGTTAGCGGCTGCAGAGTGGTTAGAGGTGAAGACAGAGGAGCAAATAAATGTAGGTTGGCTGTTGGGTGGGAAGGAGAGAAAGACGCAGAAAAAGGGGAGAGGCTGTGGGGGCCTTCAGGCAGGCCCCTAGCCAGGATTTTTTGGTTGGGGGGCATTTAAATTTTTAAGGGGGCACTCCATAAACTGGGGCATTCAAATCCAGGTTCAAATCCCCTGGAAGCTTGCTGGGTGACCTTGGTCACACACTCTCAGCCTAACCTACCTCACAGGGGGCTGTGCCCCTTTACAATAAGACTCCCCAGCCCAGCTGCAGAGCAAGCCTTCTTCTTCCCCAAGCCCCTAGGCGGGCACCACAGCTGTCTTATCCAGTCCTTGGCTTGGAAGGCTTGCATGCAGCGGGAGGCCAGCATGCCCCTGCTGTCATAGACCAGCACCCAGGAGCCTCCACCTCAGCCATGCAGCTTGGTCTACCCGCCACTTTCTCCTGGGAAGGATCAGTGTGCTCTACCTCCTCCCAGGCCACAAGGCCAGCTGAGCACTTGGTGGGCAGTAATAGGCCGAAACAGAAGGGCCAATTGGCTGCAAGTGGAGCCCTTGGCTGAGAAGGGAAAGGAAGCATGCTTCCTCTCACATGCAAGCAAACTTAAACCATGAATAGAGGATGGGAGTGCACAAGTCTCAGTCTGGTCATGCCAAGTAAGTGTTGCCTGGGCTGCCAATCCTCAGGCTGCCACCTTCTCCTCTATTTCCGCTTCGCACTGCTGGCCTCAGCCGCCACAGAGCAGCACACAGGTAACAGAATGGGGAGGAGAGGAAAGCCCACCACAGTTCATAGAGAGACATTTTCAAGGCTGAGCAAAGGGAGAAGACAGCGGGGGGAGACAGAGCTGCACTCAGCGGCCTCACTCAGAAAGGCAGTTTGTGCAGCCAGGAGAAAGAGGGCAGGCAGCGGCAGGAGAGGAGAGAAGGGAAGAGCACCAAAAAATAAAAATGGGTAGTCGAGAGGCCTGAACTGGATGGGAAGTTGTGGGGCCTTAGGAGTAAGGGGGGTGAGCCCCCAGGGGCCGCACCATAGCTAGCGGGCCACTTTTAGGAAAGGGAAAGAGGGGGACATGAGATGTCTCCCACAAGTCCCTGTGTGGGTCCCCACGTAAACCAGTAGTTACAGTTTTATGGAGGTGAATCTTCTCAGTTATGGTGCATGGTTTTGGAATTCCTATAGAGTTCTGCTAAAGTCCATTTATTCTGGATTTTCTTTTTGTAAAAGTTTATATATCCTGTTATTACAGAGGATTGTTGGTGGTCATACTTGATCCTCAGCAGTTTGATATTCTTAATCAGTAAACACAAGATCTCCTGAATATCAATACTCATTCATTTCACCTATAGGGCCTGGTCTCCTTGCATAAAATTCGGGGAGGGGGGGGCAAGCCTTCCTAGGATCTCAAACACCTGGTCTGCACCAGAAGACCCTCGTACATACAACAGATGGCTGAGTCAAGATGTAAGAGTCTCACCTGTGTTCTCAGATCCTCTAGCCTTGCCAATTACCATTCAGGCTCTTCAGCCCTATTTCTGTCGGAATGATTTGTTTGCCTTATGCTGTAAGCTTAAATTGTGTGTTTGAAAGTGGACATTATGAAGTCATTCAGTTTATGCTGGGTATCATGTTGGACCCTTTCATTACAATTTCCCATAAGCTGTTTAGGTTTTCTTTTCAACTGCAACAGATTAATCTAAGATGAAACATGCTAATCTTTAAAATTAGCTATACAGCTGAGTTTCTCAACAAATGCTAGTTGAAGTGTTCGTGATTAAGATCTCTTGACTACAAACAGTATTTATTGCAGTACAGCTGTACGGAATGTGCAATATTGAGATTGAAATGAAGGCAAGTTCGATTAAGTGCAAAATAATTTCTAGCAGAGCTTTAATTTGCATCCTAATGAAATGTTGATAGGGGGCATAGGTTTTTTAGTCCAAGTATTATTAGCTAGAAATATGTACGTCAAACCCACTAAATTTCAGAATTTTAAATTTAGAAAGAGCTACTTTAACGCCAGAAACCTTGTGGGAATGTAAACTGACATCCTGTCCAGTCCAAGTCATTCATCAAGAGAACACAAAATTGCCATGCTGTGGTAGACCAAAAACTCATTTAGCACACTATCCAATAGGACCATTTCATGACCCACATGGCCACTTGGGGGTGCTACAACCTGCCATGGAGGCAACATGCAGCTGAATCCCATCTTGCTGCCAGTTGGCAGTATTGTAGGAAGAGATGATGGATGCATCTAGCACCCTTCATCCTTTTCCAGACTCCTACTGCTCCCACTCAGGTCCAAGGCAAGCGCCAGAGATATTGCCAGACTGTGTCCGCTCAGTTTGCTAGTTCTCCAGTCCAAGCCCCTCTATTATTTCCCCCAAAATCTCTGCTGTCATTCTCAGTATTCCTCCCAAGCTGATAGAGGCATTGTGCCACTTTGCCAATGGATCTCTTAATAGAGCTGTGCATTTCCCTGCCCAGGCTGGGGCTGGGTATAGAACTTAAACGAACAATCCTTGGGCCTCAGAGAGAGAGGTGGCTGGGAGAGGGGTTTCTTGCTTATGTGCAAGCTGTTTTAGAGTTGAAAGTGGACCACATTCACATGAGGCTGTACACAGTAACAACGAGAGCCAGTGCACTGGACTTGGATCTGGGAGATCCAGGTTTGAATCTCTGCTCTGCCATGAATGTTTACTGGGTGACCTTGGGCTAGTCATTTGCTCTCTCTCGCGCTCTCTCTGTCAGCCTAACTTACTCACAGGGTGGTGTAGGGTTGCCAGCCCCAAGTTGGGAAATTTCTGGAGATTGTTCCTGCCTTCTTAGAGAAGCGCTTGGGTGCTAAACTGCATATGAATATTTAATAAATAAATTCAGGGCTCTTTTTGTAGCAAGAACTCCTTTGCATATTAGGCAACACATCTCTAACGTAGCCAATCCTCCAAGAGCTTACAATAGCCCCTGTAAGAAGAGCTCTGTAAGCTCTTGGAGGATTGGCTACATTAGGGGTGTGTCACCTAATATACAAAGGAGTTCTTGCTACAAAAAGAGCCCTGAATAAATTTGTGTCTGGTTGGCCTTCTCGGGTCAGTGCACCTTTCAGTCCAACATAACATATCTGAGTATGTGCCTTCAAAATAATATGAGGGATTTGCAGACCAAATGAAGTCAAAAGTAATTTCCTTATGTTAGTTTTATTATTTATGTACTTCATTGATACCCCGCCTTTCTCCCAAAGGGACTTAGGTTGTTCTCTTCCCCTCTATTTTATTGTGTCTGACTCCCAAAGTGGATCATGTGTCCAAGCCAATAATAGGCATTGGCATTTTGGAAAATTGTAGCTGAAACATTGACATGGTCTTAAGCAGCATGTGCCCAAAATGCACTCAAGAGCCCATTATGCTCCTGTTACCATCCATCCCCATTTCTTTCAGTAAAAGTGAGAAATCATTTTCTTTAAATCATCAGTCTGGTTTCCTGAACATGAAATTCATGCACAAAATATGAAGTAACAGTATGATATTAAATCATTAAGTCACCTGGTAGAGATTTCCAAACCACCTAAGAGCCATAGATGGATTTTATTATGGGGAAAAATTAGATTTCCTCTGGAATTTAAATGAATTCTATCCTCTCTAGGACCTGAAACCAACAGCTTTAGCAGGTGATTATATTAACTTAGCAGGCAGTGTACAAACTGCTGGTGTAAGAATTTGGGACTATAACGATGGCACACTTGCTCTGAAATGTTGAAATGAAAAGGCAACATGTGTTTGAAAACAGATGCTCTTTTAATAGGGTTGATAAGCTCATTACTATGCTTTCCTTGATAAAAACCCTCTGTGTGTATTTCTGGTGATCCATTGAAAACTATTATGTGTTTGAAAACGGGAGTCCTTTTCAAAAAAGGAATCATCCATATTTGTAGAGGACCCTTATAGACTGAGCAGCTTTTTAACCAAATCAGCACATCCCTTTGCATGTCCCTTTTCTTTTTAAAGGTATCAACACTGATGGGTGCAAAAGAGTATAAAGTTGCTACCATCACTAGATCTGCCTTGCTTTGGGCTTGACAAGGGGCTCCATGGGGCTGGCAGCACTGATATGCCACGGATACCAGACAGGTCTACCTCTGTATGATGACAGGGGGGTCTAGAATAGAAGGGAAACATAGAAGGAAGGAAACCTTTCACATTCTTTTTTTTTTTTTTTAAAATACAATTTATTATTGGATATATCACATGTTCATACAATTTAAACAAACCAATACATATCCATTTTTCTTTCTCCCTCTCCCCCCAAACAAGGCTTCCCGCACTGCTCCAACCCCCTTGATATTTCTCTTGTACAATTACATTTACTACTAAACATATTTCTTTTACTAATGGTAACAATTCAAAGATCTGAGTCTCTTTCCACTTCTCCTCAATAGCTGTCAAAACAAATCAAACCACGTTTTACATCCCAAATCTTCAACAAGTATTCTTGAAAGTCTTTCCAGTCTCCGAAAAAAGTTTCGTCTTCTTCGTTGTTTAATTTTCTTGTTAATTTGTCCATTTCTGCCATAAACAACGTCTTTTTAATCCATTCCCATGTTTCAGGTACTTTATCTTGTTTCCAACATTGAGCAAAAGTCAGTCTAGCTGCTGTAATCAAGTACCATAATAGTGTTCTCTTGGCTACATTTATTTCTTCCATTTTAAGACCTAACAATAACATCTGTGGGTCTTTCTTAAAAGTACATTTCAAAATTTTTTGTATCTCATTGTGGATCTCAGTCCAATACTTTACTGCTTTATCACATGTCCACCACATATGGTAAAAAGACCCTTCATGTTTCTTGCATTTCCAACATTTGTTAGACATACTTTCATTTATAATAGCAATTTTTTTAGGCGTCATATACCATCTATACATCATTTTATAACAATTCTCTTTAACATTTACACACGTTGAAATTTTCATTGATTTTTTCCACAAGTATTCCCAAGATGTCATTAATATCTCATTATTAACATTTACTGCCCATTTTATCATTTGCTCCTTTACAACTTCATCCTCAGTATACCATTTCAATAACACCTTGTACAGTTTAGAAATCATTTTTTTATCTTTCTCAAGCCATACAGTTTCAATTTCAATATTCTTTTCTCTAAAACCATGTTCTCTTTTATCGGTCTTAAATAGATCATAAATCTGTCTATACTTCAACCAATCATATTCAAATTCAACATCAAATCTATCTTTTAACACAAAATTTTTCCCTTCAAATTTTAAAAGACTTTTATAGGGTAGCCAATCTAACCCTTGATTTCTTGAATATGGATTAATCACTTCAGCTGGTACAATCCAAAGTGGTCTTTCTTCCGAGAAGAATTTTCTATATCTCGTCCATGTCTCGAACAGTGATTGTCTTACAAAGTGGTGTTTAAAAAATTTATCCATTTTTACTTTTCCATACCATAAATATGCATGCCATCCGAATTTATTATCATAAACCTTTCACATTCTGTGTCACACAGGGGACTTTGCACTCATGCAAGTGATGCACGGTCAGGATAATGTTGGTTATTTTGCTCTATGTTGTCGTCTACTTGCATTATCCATCTCCATAAGTCTATATAGTTACAGAACTTACTATCTGATGTTGGATTAGGTCCAAAGGTGTTTTCATACTATGGGCATATCTGTATCACTGTATCATGAGTTTATGTCACTGTATCATGGCCTTCTCCCTCCCCCGGCAAAGAATCCTGGGAATTATAGTCTTGTAAGAATCAGGAGACTTCCTGGCTAGGGGTCCTTAGCTTCATCAGAAAACTGTAGTTCCCAGATTATCCTGGAAAAAAGAGAACTGCTGGTAATGTAAATATGTACCAAGAGGTACATCTGAAACTCTCATGCCACTTTTTCTGCCTCACATTGATGCTGTTTGTGCAAGAGATAGGGTTGTGAGTTCCAAGCTGGGAAATACCAGGAGATCTTGGGGCTGGAGCCTGTGGAGGGCAGGGTTTGTGGAGGGGAGGGACTTCAATGTGGTATAATGCCACAAAGTCCACCTTCCAAAGCAGTCATTTTCTCCAGGTGAACTGATCTCTGTTGCCTGGAGATGAGTTGTAATAGTGGGAGATCTCCAGCTACCACCTGAAGGTTGGCAACCCTAGCAAGAGAAATATTTGAAAGGGGGGTGACTAAAGATATAGTCCAACCAGTGTAAGTCCCCCCCCCCATTCGTGTTAGTAAGGTAAAGGTTCCCTTGCTCGAAACAAGGACAAAAAAAGAGGGGAGGGGAAAAAACCTGAACCTAAAACCTAGAATCCAGAACCTGACAAAGGTTAGTCAAATGTAGGAAAGGTGGCCAATGTTAAAAACTTGATAAAAGGAAATATAAAAATACATGTATTTATTGATCACAACTTAAAAAATATATAAGGGCCCAGTCACACGTTATGTATAAATAACAAACGATAAAACACAAGGGCTTATAAATCTGACCTGACGCGTTTCGGCCTACATAACCTCCTCAGAGGTCAATAGTGAGGAACATATTGGCTATTATAAAAACATATGGTACAATCATATACATACAGAGTATGAATACAATAAGGACCAGAAGCAAGTTGTTTCAAGATAACCCACCAGGCATAGAGCAAGAAAATACAAATGAGGCCTCTGTTAGTGCAATCACATGCCCAGTGGTTCTCAGATATAAACTTCTGGTCCAGGAAACACCTTCCTATGATTGTAGAGCCAAATAGTCCTCAAGCAAAGAGCAGTCTTGGTCACCTAAAACTGCTGGAGCTTTATAGCTGCTTAAGGGTGATGCAATCCTAATGTGCAGGACGATGCAATCCTAATAGACAGGATGATATACCTATAGGGTATATCTATAGGGTGTCCTGAAGTAGTCATGTGATTGCACATTTCAATTAGCATAGTATTAAAGACTATATAGAGACACAGTACAGATTCCAAACTAGATGTTTAACAGTCAAAGAATCATACATATGCTATACTTTCAAAATCATATTGCACACCAATCAATTTGTTCATGCAAACCATATGGGGTTAAAGTTTTAAGGGCATGAATCCAGAACAGTTCTCTTTTTTTCAGTTGCTGAGTCATCTGCAGCTGGTTGCAAGGTTGAACGTACTCAAGTGCGGATTCGACTCTAGGGTTGCGGTGCTCATCTCCGTTTCAAAGCCGAAGAGCCAGCACTGTCTGAAGACATTTCCGTGGTCATGTGGCCAGCATGACTAAACACCAAGGCACACGGAATGCTGTTACCTTCCCACCAAAGTGGTATCTATTTATCTACCTGCAATTTCTTGCTTTCGAACTGCTAGGTTGGCAGGAGCTGGAACTAGAGATGGGAGCTCCATTCATGTTAGGAGACAATTTAAACCAAAACCAATTTTAAACCTTACATCTGGATACCAAAGAAAAACTCAACTTCATTTACCTAAGATGTGCTCATGCAGAGAAAGCCAAACTCTCCTTATTTCTGAGATGTAGGATATTTTTAGCCTTGAATTTGAGGAGGAGGAGGAGGAGATTGGATTTATAGCCTGCCCTTAACTAACCGAAGGAGTCTCAAAGTGGCTCACAATCTCCTTTCCCTTCCCTTCTCCACAACAGACACCCTGTGAGGTAGGTGGGGCTGAGAGAGCTCTCTTGAGAACTGATATTTCCAGAACAGCTGTGAGAGAACTATGACTGACCCAAGGTCATGCTAGAAGCTGCACGTGGAAGAGCAGGGAATCAAACCCAGCTCTCCCAGATTAGAATCCACACTCCTAACCACTACACCAAACAGGTGCTCCTTGCTCACTTTTGCTGTTTTGTGTGTGTGTGAGCTGTTTTTTTGCCCTCCTCTTCATTATCATATCAGTGACCTAATTCAACAATGGGAAGAACTGAATCAATCTGCAATGTGTAGAGCACATTTTGGAGGGTGTGTCTTTGTACAACACCAGTGTCACATCCTGAAAAGCCAGAGCAACCTCATGGTTTGGGATCTGGGATCTGTCATAGCTCACAGTGCTCTTGGTTCTAGGCACTTGAGCTGCTACTTAGCACCCAGATTTGCATGCTTGTAAGAAAGTCACATTAATTTGAGCCCGAGTTAAACATACCTGTCTGGACCCAGAATTGCATGCATTCCTGATGCAGTAAATTTTACATATTGGAATGCTCAAGCATAGCTGCCTTATGGAAAATGACACCTTAATCTGTGAAAACATATCGGAAAGAAAGTTTATGTACCTGCCTGCATCAACCAAAGGGGGAAAAGTGAGTTCCCTCCATTATCTCTTTTAGGAACTCTCTGTGTTGACATTCTAAAAATAATGGAACTATTTGACAATGGAAGTCATGCTCGCCATTTGCAGCAAAACCAAGAGGAGTCCTCTGGCACCTTAATCTTTTATTGTGGTTCAAGATTTTGTGGACTAGAGTCTACATCATCACGTTCATGGAGTCACTCAGTTGGCAGATACACATTGGACAGAGGGAATTAACTATAAGCCAAAAGATAGATTCCGGTGGGCAGCAGTGTTGCTCTGAAGCAGCAGGACAAAGTTTGCATCCAGTGGCACCTTTAAGACCAACAAAGTTTTCTTCTGAGTATCAGCTTTCATGTGCAGGCACACTTCTTCAGATAACAAAAGGCCTTGAAATGCAAGGCATACAGCCCTGTCCTGGATAGGCCAGGCAAGCCCAATCTTGTCACATCTCGGAAGTTAAGCAGGGCTTACCCTGGCAAGTACTTGCAAGGGTGACCTCCGAGGAATACCAGGGCTGGGATGCAGAGGCAGTTAATATAAGCCACCTCTCTGAAATGTCCTAGCCTCACTAGGGTCGCCATAAGGCACCATGACTTCCAGGTGTACAGTCCTTGATATTTCCATGTCAGAGTCAGTTGTGCTAGTCAATCACAACCTTTGTTATCGCCAGCCCTGCCTGCCCGTTCTGGTTCCCTCCCCACCCCCTGGGAGTATACCCAACTTAGCTGAGTTGGCTTAATGTTGGGCCCACCATCCTGCAGGCCCCTCCTTCAGGCAGCCTTCCTGGCCCCTTTAGGTGGAGTCACATCAGTCCTGGAGCTGTGCCTGCTTGTGTCTCCTGCCTGCCTTGTTTTTGTCTTTCCTGGACCTCTTGCAGAGCTGCCCAGAGCAGGAAGGAGCTCTGGTGGCTAGTTGCTATAGTCAGCAATGCCAGCATCACCTGTTCTTGCCCTGAATTTCTGATAAATTCGGGGGTGTGGGCACTGCCCTTGGACACACTTCTTTGGCTTTGTGGTTCTTCCTTTTCCAAATTATGTATAGCACAAGAAACAGAGAATCTGCAATGGTAAGCCACAGCCTTACCATAGCACAGGATTGTTGTGAAGATAAAATGAAGAAGATGAGGATGGTGTATGCCAGTTTGGGTTCCCATTGGTGAGGAAGGTGGGGTATAAATGAAATATAAATCTATATATCTAATTCCCAACGTGCCCCGTATGTGCAGATATTTCCACAGATGGGGGCACATGGAGGGTCAACAGAAATTCCTGCACACTTGGGGCACTCTCTAGGTGTTCAGAAAAATCTGACATATTAAAAAAATATACAGGGGATACTTAAATCCTCCCCCCCAAAGTAAAACAGCATTCTCTGTGCATGCACAGAGAATGGACTCACTGTTGGGAACTGTGGCGGAGTTTGGCGATCACAGCTGCAAGGGAGCTTGGCAGGGGTGAACCACACAGGACTCTCTGCCACTGTTGGGGGGAAGAAGCCTTGACAGGCCCAGTGGGTGCCATTGCTGCTATCGGGGGGGGGGGAGCCTTGGTGGGCCCAGCAGCTGGGAGCCACACAGGGCTTGCTGCCACTATAGCCATTGATGGGTGGCAGTCTTGACAGGCTTGCCAGTTGGAGGAAACTTTTTTTAAAGTCTAAATTTAGCTGCAGCATGCGGTGCCATGCTGAGTCCTGCCTACACCACCTTCTCCTCCAGTGCTGCCTTCTCCAGCCAGCTGATGTGGGAAACAGTTGGGTGGGCAAATTGCATGGCACTGAAAGCCACTGGATGCACAGAAGCAGCCCAGGAGGCTGGCTCAGAAAGACCTCACATGCAGGGAGGATGTAGCATGCAGGGGAAGATGAGGAGGGGGGGATGCCCAAGATAAGGAAGACAGCCAAATACCTCTGGACGGGAGGGCGAGCGGGCACTTGCAAGCTGCCTTTCCTTCTTTTCCTCCCTTCATCCATTCCAGGGCGATTAAGTTTTTAAAGGACTGCAGTAACGCCAGGTCAAGACACACCTGCACAGCTGACAGCACCTCGAGAGCTGGCCTCTGCAGCAAGTATCCCTCTGACACTTTCCAGGGACAGATGGCTTCTCCTGGGGCTCTTCCTCTTTGGACCCCCTTTCTGCCTTGAAGCAGGAAGGGGGAGAGAAGCCAAAGACTCCAGAGATGGCCAGCTGGGAGGGGGGGATAATTAAAATGAAGAAAGGAATTACCCCCATGAGTATCATGGGTCCCCACTTCTTGTAAATACATAAATACCACAGGTGGAATAGTGACCCCAGGGTAAAATTACAGGAGGAATAGATAAAATTCTTGATGTCTCTACTTTTGTATAAGCCCAGCTGTAAAACAACTGATACTGAAGAGCCTCCAGGTCCAATTCCAATGTGAATATTAGCCACTGTAGCTGTATCAGACCTGCTGCTTTTTCAGCCTAGTTAATTTGCCTCGCTAGCTGGAGCAGAAGTCCCTACAGGCAAGTTGCAGGGGATTAGTGTTTCCTATAACTCATTGGCTCCGATCACATGCACAATTAGCCACGCGAGAGGGACAAATGCCAGGCGGATTTAATGGGTGCGATCACATGGACACATCTGGCAAGCGTCATGCTCCCGCCCCTGTTATGTATTGAACGGTGAATCAAGCCTATTCTTTTCTATGTTAAGCTTGATTCTAAATGTGGATTCTAAGCTGTCGCATTCCTATTGGTCGGTTTCTGCGAAACCAGTGTAAATAGCCAATCACTGTGTGATAATGTTGCAAAGAGGGAACAGTCCTGATTGGTCTTTATCCCTGCAATGCCATTGGCCTTTGACTTGTTGTGGGTGTGGCTTTGACAGCCCGGGAGAGTTTAAAAAGGAGCTGTGCTCCACTGTTTGTGTTGTGTGTTCCTGAGTTGGTGTTTGTCGTTAATAAAGCTGAAATCACTTGTTGAGCTTACTTCGTTGTTGAGTCTGTACCTGTACCGTCTGGCCGAAGCTACGGAGTAAAAAACTACCTCAGAAAGTACAGTAGCAAATTGTTTGAAAAGGGCTGCAGATGGACTGCCTCCATCTGATTGCTCCAGCATGCTCCTACTGTGTCCTCATTGAAGTGTGCCAAAACGTGCCAACAGAAAAAACCCCGGTTCACCACCATCGCGTCTGATCACCATAGTGGCGCGTCAAATTGCAACAGTGGGAATAACCTCGCCTCCCACCCCCTGCTTTCTCTGGTAAGTGTAACTGCAGCCATTGCTTAGTGTGTTTCTTTGAAAGTCAGGAATTTCTACAGGACAGTAGGAAAGGTAAGAACACACACATACACAAACAACAGGGGAGGAAAGGGTTGCTTACCCAAGGATAAAATGTACACTTTCCCTTCATAATGATCCCATCATCCTTAATTGTGATTTTCCTAGCAATGTATCTGTTGCTTGAAATTCAAACTGGATTGTTCCAAGGAGCTGATGTTTAAAACTGCCTTAGAGAAGATTTCAAGTTTATTTGACAGTTTCAGTAATGGAGAAACCAGTCACTGATGGGGTTTCGATGAGACCTTGTTCATTCCCTGTACAGGTTCTTTCTTTTTAAGAGAGTGGTCGTTCAAGTGAAGGGAACAAACAGAAGAGGAAACCTCAGAGGTATTCAGGGAATAGCTAGTTTATCAAGGTCCAAAGAGTTTTGAGTCAATACACTCTTACTTAGGGGCTATTGAACTAATTTCTTAGAAGAACTACTTAAAGTGTTCTGTTCATACACAATAGAAGAATGTCCTCATTACACAATGGCTTGGTTCAAATACAACATGAAACCAGTGTTTATATTAGCTATGGTACAGCCATCATTCTCAACATGCATGATGGTCCTTCTTCAGGTGGAATGAGCAGTTACTATGGGAAGTGGGAGCTCCCATTCCACAGCTTAGTTTTTGACTAGGTGATAATAGATGCACCAGACAGCTATCCTGCATAAGTACTAGGTATCCACAGTCCTGATGGGCTGGTAGGAAATGGTGTCAGGATCAATAAAAGAAGTGCTTAAGAAGGCAAAGAACTTGCACCTTTGAAAATGGACTGTCTCCTTCTGACTGTTTGGGAAAAAAACAAATATAACCAGATTTCCTGCCTACCTGGACATAGACTTTTAAGCATAACAGTTTTTAGATACATGGTACTATACAGGGAAAACCAGACAGTGGCTCTTATGACTGAGATTCACATGATCTTAGATTCTTCCAAGGCTTCTATGTGCATATACATACTGGCAAGCAGGATCACAAAAATCTATGGTTATTTAAGATTAGGGATGGGCATGAAACCGGTTCACAAACTAAAGTTCATGATGAATTTCGGGTGGTTCATGTTTTGCAAAGTCAAATTCATGACAGGTCACCCAGCACGAACTTTCCACAAACTTTCAAGCTATTCATGGAGGTTTGTGCTGATTAGTGGAGACATTCCCAGATAGACTTTCTCTGCTCAATCAAAATGTTTACAGATCTTCAAAGCAACAACTTGGAGGGCATATAGAGGAGCATTCAAGGGAGGTCTCCTGCAACTTTGATGTCTCCAGCTTGCATAGGCTCCATTCTATACACTCCTGAACTCTAGTCATTTTGACAAGTGCAGACTCAGGAGGTTCAGGAGTATATAGAATAGATCCTTTGCAAGCTAGAGACACCAAACTTGCTGCCATTCTTCCGCAGATGCTCCTCTACATGCTCTCCAAGTTTGGGGTTTCTAGCTTGTCATTTTGACAGGCACAGATTCAGGAGGTTCAGGAGTGTATGGAACAGATGCTGTGCAAGCTAGAAATACCAAACTTGAAAGGGATCTCCAGCTGACTCTCCTCTACCTGTCTTCCAAGTTTGGTGAGGATTGAATTTATGAGGTCCAAGTTATGCCCCCAAGAAGGTGCCCCCAGGAAAGTGCTTTCTGGGAAATGACAGGCAGTCATTTCCCCCAGAAAGCAGTTTCCTGGAGGCACCTTCTTTGGGGGGGGGGCTGTAACTCAGACCTCATAAATCCACCGCTCACCAAACTTGGAAGACAGGTAGAGGAGAGTCAGACGAAGAGCCCCTATAAGTTTGGTGTCTCTCACATGCCAGAGGAACATTCTACCATCTCATGAACCAAACCAGTTTGTGAGGCAGCTAAGAAATTGTGATGGTCCATGGTTCATGAATCAGACCAGTCACAAACCATAAACTGAACCACATTTTCCCAGTTTGTGCCTGTCCCTACTTAAGATCTTAAGAGATGAGCAGGGATAACAAATCTATAGGGGGAGCAAGAGAAGTCTTTAATTGATGGTTAAATTCTAATATTGTTGAATGAGTTATTTTCTTTTTATGGAAGGGAAAGATGATGACACTATCCCTTAAGTCGGTTGTGCTTAATATCATTACGAGACCTTAGAAGGGCTCTCAGTTGGAAGGCATCTGGCTAAAGCAACTGTTACAATTTCTCTCCCTTTGCTACTGAGAGTCCTTAATTATTTAAATAGTTAATACAAGCATGTCTCTTGTACTATTAATACTAAAATGTAATATACTGACAATACTAGTAATGTATTTTCATTTTTACTGATTTCAGCAGGACTAACTGTACAGGAAATAATTTGGGAAAGCAGTCTTAACCTTGCACATACATATTTCAAGTCTAGGAGCCTTGTATTTTTCTCAGGGCTAACAGCTGCCTAAGGAGTTTCTCTCACACACATACATTACATTCTTTGTTGCATCTGGTATTGGAACATTTGATCACACCTACTTTTGGGTAGTCAGGGCTCATTATAGCCACCATAATGTGTGAAATCAATTTATCATATGAGCAACCAGATTATTATGGGTTTATCACATAGTCCAGTTTCTCAAGGGAAAGCCAGTTACAGAGCTATTTATTTATTTATTTTGGCTTCTAGCCCACCTTCCCAGGAGCAGCAGGCTCAGGGTGGGTTACAACATTCTTAAAAACATGCAAAGCTTTAAAAATAAAATAGAGCCAAAAAACAGTGCAGGGGAAGTGGTTGGCTACGTAGAGCAGCTATGATGGATCAAAATGCTGCTAGACACAGCTGACCTAAACAGAGCAGAGCAAAGCAAGGGAGGCCATTAGCTTGTTGCCACCTTGACCATAGGCCTGGTGGAACATCTCTGTTTTACAGGCCCTGTAGAACTGTATTGGATTCTGCAGGGCCCAGATTTCACTAGGACGAGTGTTCCACCAGGCCGGCATCAGAGTCAAGAAGGCTCTGGCTCTGGTTGAGGCTAGGACTCCCTCATGGAGTTCTGCTCATCGAAATTATTCTCAGTACTCACCATCATGTTTGAACCATGGTTTCCTGTGAAAAGATTAAAATATCATGAGAAATGAAGCCATTGTCTCAACATTCTCTGCCTTACTACCAAGCTACATCCCACAGTTTTGCTAATGGGAATTGTCTTCTGAAAATGATCATATTAGAGTAAGATCAAGATAATTAAAATATGTATAAATCTATGACTCCTAAATGTACATTAAGAATTGTTTGAGTTTTTAAAGAATTTTACTATGGGGCTGCTCACCAGATATTATTTTGAGTCTCTTGGTGCCAAATGACAGCTCCTAGTTAATTTATAAAAACAAAGCGTTTACTAGAATAACTCTGTCAAATGTTGAAAAATTAACAAATGGCTGGAGCTGAATGTTTTTTTAAATGTTATTTCTCATGGAGATTTTCAAACAAAGGAGTAGAATGAAGTGTCAAAGCATTACTCCTTAGCACTCTGAGATTGGTTTTGGTAGTTTAAAAGAGCAATTCCCTTGTCAGTTTGTTTGCTTTAGTTTTCCCCATATTTAGAAGACATTACTGAATGTGTGGTGTTTAATACAGGTCCTTCCTGAATTTTTTTTTATTTTTAAACAAAACCTTTAAAAGTAAAGGTAAATGCAGCAAAATATACCAAATTGTGCTGGAAGGAAAAAAACCAAACAGTTTTATTAGGCTAACCTTGAGAGCCCTCTAGTGGCAGTTTGCCATTCTAATAATTTTTACATCGGGGAAAAAAAATCTCACTTTTTTCATTCAGAGTTTCTTTTTAACTCAAGAGTCTCTATAAACAGTACACAATTATCTTTCTTAAATTACAACTGGGTCAGTGGGGGGAGAGCCATTTTGCTCAGGCTTCAAGATCAAAGAGGGCCTCAGATTTAGAAATATGTTAATTTGATATAGGGTTGCCAGCCTCCAGGTGGAGTCTGAAGATCTCCTGGAATTACAACTTATCTCCAGGTGACAGAGATCAGTTCCACTGGAGAAAAAAAATGGCTGCTGGGAAAGATTAAGTCTATGGCATTATACACTGCTTAGGACACCTCCCTTGCCAAACTCCACTGTCCACTCCCCAAATATCCAGGAATTTCCTAGCCTGGAGGCGGCATCCCTACTTTGATAAGTTTCACAGATTCCCCACTCTTTTATGCCTTGTTTTATTTTTATGTATTATTTTTAATTTTGATTATGTCTAGGGGCCTCAAAAGCTAGAAAGGGCTTGGGCCTCTAATTGCTTTTAATTGCTTTTAATTAGGATTTCCAGTGGCTAATAATCTCTCCTTATAAATATTTATCTTTTGGTTTTGTAAGATTCCATGCGCTCCCACTGGCTGTAAAATGCCCTCCCTCAGCCATTGGCCCATCAGCTGCCACTCAAGAGTACTCGCGTGCCATTGGCCGGGTGCTGGGTCTGCTCCTCTTCCCCACCCACTCCCCCTGGCAGACAGCTCTGTCTCCTGAGGAAGACAGTTCTCTTGACTCCTGTGAGGGACTGTCCCCTCAGTGGCTGTTGGTAGGCAGCCAAGCTTGGTTCTGTGAGTAAAAAAACAAAGGACTTTCAGCTTAACCCCCTCCCCTGCCCATAACCCCCTCCCCAATGGCCACTTTCCTGTCAGAATAAATGGAAAAAGGCTCTTTCTCCTGCTTAGCTTCAGCATGGCTGGCTGACTAACAAGGTGGGCCAGCGACCATCAGACCATTTTCTTCAACTCCCCGCTGTGCGGCTGACTTTCCCCTAGGGCTGCCGATCTCCAGGTGTGACCTGGAGATCTCCCACTATTACAATTGACCTCCAAACGACAGAGATCAGTTCCCCGGGAGAAAATGGTTAGTTTGGAGGGTAGACTCTATGGCATTATACCCTGCTGAGTCCTTCCACACACACCCCAAATGCTGCCCTCCACAGGATCCACCCCCCCAAATCTCCAGGTATTTCCCTAATCAGAGTTGGCACCTGTACTTTCTCCTCTGTCAGTAAAAGGCCCTTGCCACACCTATGTTGGCCTTAGGGAGAAAACTCATTGGGCCCAGTCCTGATCAGGTTGCCAACTCCAGGTGGGCAATTCCTGGAGATTTGCGGGATGGAGCCTGGAGAGGGTGAGGTTTGAGGAGGGGTGGCACCTCAGACAGGTACGATGCCATAGACTCTACCCTCCAATCCAGCCATTCCCTGATGGGGAAACCATTGTTGCCAATCTCCAGGTGGCGGCTGGAGATCACTCAAAATTACAACTGCTCTCTAGGAGGGATGGGGGAGGAGATGGAAAACTAAAGGTAGGTTGATGGTTGGCTGGGAGGGAGATAGGGTTGTCAACTCCAGGATGGGAAATTCCTGGAGATTTGAGGGGTCGAACCTGGAGAAGGTGAGTGTTGAGGAGGGGTGGGACGTCAGACAGGTACAATGCCATAGACTCCACCCTCCAAACCAGCCACTCCCTCCTGAGGAACCACTGTTACCAATCTTGGGGGTGGGCTGGAGATCACTCAAAATTACTACTGCTCTTCAGGTAGCAAAGATCAGTTCCTCTTGAGAAAATGGTGAACTCTGTCATTATACCCTGCTGAGATTGCCACAGCAAATTGTCACTGAGTGCCCAAAGCCGGGGCACTCTCCCAGAGCCTCTTTCTAGAGCCCGTTGTATTTATTTCCACAACGGGCCTTATTCCTAGTAAAATAAATAAAACACAAGAAATTAAAAACTGGAAAATCATAGGAAACAATACACCATATCCTGGGTTGGTCTTGGATCTATCCGAACAGCTCATGCAGGGATGCAAGCTGCAAGCCTTGGGCTAAAAGCCAAAGACCAAGACCCTTTTGGTTTGCACCTCTGGCCATGGTAGAAGCGGTTGAAAATGTTGCAGTTTACAAGGGCCATAGTGCCCCTACTTGAAGAAGATCAGAAGAACAGCCTATAGGGGACAGCTGAAGGACTGCTAGTTAGCATAGCTAGATTAGGGACTTCCCATAATTTCAAACTACGTCCTTTCTGTCTCCTGATTGGCTCTTTGGAAACTTCCTGCTCCAACAGAGCCCTCTCCCTTCATTCCTGTCTCTCACAGTAATTAGTCAGTTAGTTGAGCCTCTCTCCCTCCCCTCTGTTCTATCAGAGTTTATTTCCTCTTTAATAAATCAAGTTATTTTCTTTAAACAGTTGGTGCTCTGTTCCTCTGCATGTTTAAACTCTGAAAACAGAAAGTGCCATCAAGTTGTAGTTGACTTGTTGCAACCCTCTAGGGTTTTCAAGGCAAGAGACATTCAGAGGTGGTTGGCCATTGCCCTGCCTCTGCTTAGTGACCCTGGACTTCCTTGGGGGTCTCCCATCCAGCTATTGACCAGGGCCAATCCAGCTTAAGCTCCGAGGTCTGACAGGATCAGGCTAGCCTGGGCCATCCCGCTCAGGACACCTCTGGCCACACCCACATTTAAATACCCATAGCAGCTTTTTAAGGTTATCCTCACTGTGTGGTAAGTGATAGAAACCAACTCTCCATCTGTTGTCAGAAGCCACAGCAAATGGAGAGAAGGGGCTGCTTAAAATCCCAAATGTGCTGCATTTTGCCCCCCACCCCATTGCCTGCTAGAGGTTTCAATAATCATTTCCAGAGCCTCTGAGGTGGCAAAAAGGTATACAACTTACAGCCTTTACTACCACTAATTATCATATCTCTGCATTTTGGTTGTATGGAAAGCTGACAAAGAAAATGGAACTGAGCTTGTAACCTTATTTATCATTTGACTGATACAGGATATTTGCTTAAATCAACCAATAATGTGAAGCGGCGTGGGCCTTGCTGTCCTTCTGTGAAGCGGGCAGCTCTGCTGATGTTCTGGAATTCCCAGGACCGAATAGCAGATAAACTTTTTTGTTCTGCAAGCTGCTGAAGAAGTGATCAGAAGCAGAACTGTTCTTGTAACTTGTTCCATGGCCAATTTCAGTACATCAATCTCCATGGCACAGACCAATTTCTATCCTTTGATCAGAGAGCAAAACAAGAAAAATGTATTATTGTTAAAGTTTCCTTGGTCAATGTTTTCAGCTTTCACTCCTTCTCTAATTGGTTTACATAGTAGGCTACTTGAGTGTTGTGTGTGTTCTTCATTTCTCCTGGGGCGAGGAAGGAAAAGCTGCAAATATATCTGTTCCTTTAGCAGAATTATAATCAGGAAGCACTTTTTGAATGGGAAAATCCAAGTTCTGTGTTGATGCAGTTAAGAAAACAATGGTGCACCTTTTTATGTGAAAGTGCAATATCAGTTTTCCTGATATTCCCTGCAAACTCTTTCAAACTAACCTTACGAAGGAGCAGTATATCATGTTCTTTGTAGAATGAATTAAAAAAAAACTACCACTGAGCACAAAGTAGGACTCCCTTTTTGTAGGGAGACTTCTAAGATCCATTAATCAAATCAAATGTACTACTTGCTCAATGGTAAAAATTCAAAGATATTAATATTTAAAAGCTGATGGAGCTACAAACTCCAGGCCCCACCAAGAACTGGCAACCCCAAGCCTGTCCCTGCTGCCTATGGCTATGTCCATGGTATTCAACAAACCCTTTCCAATATCCAAAGGAACTTGAAGAGCAGCCTGAGATGAAGCTTTATTTATGAACATTTAGAATTCCTCATATTAATTTAGTAAATTAACCCATTATATTTCATGTGTACATAGTCATTTAATTCATATAATTCAAACAATAGGTATGAAATTGCCATTAATGCAACTTTAAATGTAATCTCACTCTCCCATGAAAATGGTGTTTATGAAGAATCTGTTTTGAGATATGTAAAGGCTTTTGGCTGGTTCCCTGTTTGTTTCCAAACACAATTCAAAAGCCAGCCTTATTTATTTATTTCACTTTTGCCCCACCCTCCCCACCGAAGCAGGCTCAGGGCAGCTAACATAAAACCAATAAAACCATACATTTCAATATAAATTACATAATCAATTTAAAACCGTAATGTGTTGTTGGCGGCACAGTATAATAAAATGCATCTAGAATATGTTCCGCGGTGCAACCACTTTAAATAGCTTCAGCTGACAGATCAGCGCCGGCTCAGTTGATAAGGTGTCGCTCCTACTGGAATGCCTGCCGAAAAAGCTCTGTTTTCACAGCCCTGTAGAACTGCTGGAGGTCCCACACGGCCCTGATCTCACTGGGGAGCTCATTCCGGTACATCAGTGCCACCAGGAAGAACGCCCTGGTCCTGGTCAATGTCAACCTGGCGTCCTTAGGACCAGGGAGGGCCAGATGGTTTTGTGTTCCTGATCGCAGTGCTCTCTGGGGTACATGCAGGGAAAGGTAGTCCTTCAGGTAGACAGGTCCCTGACCATAAAGGGCTTTAAAGGTCATCCGGAATGCTATTGGCAGCCAGTGCAATGACTTTAGCACAGGCTGGATGTGCTCCCGCATAGGGAGGTCCATCAACAGCCTGGCTGCTGCATTGTGCACCAGCTGCAGCTTCCGGAGTTGCCCCAAGGGCAGCCCCATGTAGAGAGCGTTTCAGTAGTCTAGCCTTGAGGTGACCATTTGCGTGCATCACTGACACCAGATCTTGCGTTTGAACCAACAAAGGGAACCAACTGCCTAATCAGCCAAAGGTGGTAAAAGGCTGCCTTGGCAGTGGCTGCTACCTGGCCCTCCATTGTCAAGGAAGCATCCAGGAGCACTCCCAAACTCCTGACCTTCGGCGCTGGCACCAACGGTGCCCCATTGAAGGCCGGTAATGGGATCCCTACTCCTGAGCCACTCTGATTCAGGCACAGGACCTCCATCTTTGTCAGATTCGATTTCAATTGGCTCAGTCTAAGCCATCCAGCCACGTCCAGGTCTTCTGGGGTAGAGTCAGACTGGCTGCCCAACAACAGATAGAGCTGGATGTCATCTGCATATTGGTGACACCCTAGCCCATGCCTCTGAGCAATCTGGGCAGGGGGGTGCATATAGATGTTAAATAACATCAGGGAGAGCACTGCCCCTTGAGACACTCTACAAATTAGTGGGTGTCTTCAGGACAGCTGCTTCCCAAAAGCCACCCTTTGTCCCCGACCTTGGAGAAAGGAGACGAGCCATTGCAAGGCTAGCCCCTGAATCCTGGTGTCAGTGAGGCGGTGGACGAGCAACTGGTGATTGACCATGTTGAACGCCGCCGACAGGTCTAACAACAGCAGCAGCAACGTCCTGCCCCAATCCAGATGCCTCTGGAGGTTGTCTGTGAGGGCGACCAGTCCTGTTTCCATCCGATGGCCTGGGTGGAAGCCACACTGGAAAGGATTTAGCATGGAAATGTCATCCAGAAATCTCTGCAACTGTATCACCACCGCCCTTTGACCTATACACTGACAGAAGTGGTTTGTTTAGTGTAGGGATCTCCAGCCTTTTTGAGACTGTGGGCACCTTTGTATTTTGACTGTGGTGGTGAGTGGTGGTGGAAAGTGCCGTCAAGTCACAGCTGATTTATGGCGACCCTGTAGGGTTTTCAAGGCAAGAGACATTCAGAGGTGGTTTGCCATTGCCTGCCTCAGTGTCACAATCCTGGTATTCCTTGGAGGTCTCCTATCCAAATACTAGCCAGGGCCGACCCTGCTTAACTTTCGAGATCTGACAAGATTTGGCTAGCCTGGGCTATCCAGGCCAGGGTGGGGTAGTGAGTACCACCCAAAAAAAGATTCCACAGAAGGTGCAGTCAAACCCAAATTGGCTTCTGCAGGAGGTGGAGCCTGACACAACACCTACCTCCTCATTTGCAAAAGAAACAAAGAAGGGGAATAAAAAGAAACAAGTGGAGACCCGCGAGAAACTTGCGGGATGGTCATCCCATTCCTCACACCTTTGCTTCCTCCCCTCTACCCTTACCTATCTCACACTCTTTCTCCCTTCTGGGGGTGGAGGCATAGACTCAACCCTCCAAAGCAGCCATTTTATCCAGGGGAACTGATCTCTGTCACCCGGACAACAGTTGTAATTCTAGGTGATCTCCAGTCCTCACCCAAAGGCTGGCAATGGTAGTTCTCATGGAGGAAATGGCTGGTTTGGAGGGTGGAGTCTATGGCATTATACTGGTCTGAAGTTCCTCCCCTCCTCAAACCCCACCATCCCCAGGATCCACCCCTTAAATGTCCAGGAGTTTCCCAATCCAGAGTTGGCAACCCTATTTCCTTCCCACCCAACAGCCAACTTAACCTTTATCTGCCTTTATCTGTCTTCAGCTTTTTGTCTCACCCCCCTCCCCAACAGCTTCTACCAAGGAAAATTATAGTCTTTCTCCACAGTGGGGACCAAAGCAGCTTACATTATTCTCACCTCCTTTTTATCTGCACAACAACCCTGTGAGGTTGGTTAGGCTGAAAGTATGTGACTGGTCCAAAATCACCCAGTCAGCTTCCACCGCAATATGGGGATCTGAACCTGGGTCTTGCAGACCTATTCTGAGGCTCTAACTGCTGCATCACTGCTGGCTTTCATAGGGTGGCTGCTGAACAGCAGCAAGCAGCCAGGCCAAGTTGAGTCATGCAAATTAGGTGGTATCAAGTCACCCAGAGGGTGCTGCCTAGGTATGCCAGCCTCCAGGTGGGATCTGGGGATCCCCTGGAATTACTGCTCAGCTCCAGACTACTGAGATAACTTCCCCTGGAGAAAATGGATGCTTTGGAGGGTGGACTCTAGGGCATTGTACCCCACTGAGGTCCCTGTCCTCCCCAGGCTCCATCCCCAAATCTCCAGGAGTTTCCAGACCTGGAGCTGGCAACCCCACTACCCCATCCCCTGCCAGTGCCCGTGGGGGGACCTGGCAACCCTAGACTGCTGCCAGGCCTAGGGTTGGCAACCTCCAAGTGGGGCCTGGAGAGTGAACTCCAGAGATCTGTGAACAACAGAGATCTGTCTCCCTGGAGAAAATGGCTGCTTTGGAGGGTGGATTCTGTGGCATGATACCCAGCTGAGGCCCCTCCCTTCCCCAAATCCTGCCCTCCTTGCACTCCACCACAAAACCTCTAGGAATCCCCCAGCCTGGACCCAAGGCTCCCTCCCTCCCTCCCTCCCTCCCTCCAAGGCCGAAAGAGGCCTGGAAAGAAAGGGCCCTTCCCCCACCCTTTGACTGACAGAGCCAGTCAGAAGCCTCCCCTCCCCCCCCCCAACGTTCTAATCTCTCACTGTTGATGCCTGGAGTCCGGTTCCTGCAGAGGCCATTTCAAAAGGCTTTTGGGGGGGAATTCAACTGTCCCTGAAGGGATTTCCTCACTGTTTGGATTTTTCTACAAACCCAGGAAGTCTACTGACTATGTAGGAAAAGCTGTTGGGGGAGAGTGAGGCCCCTGTTGGTGGGAATAGGTATCCGCACAGAAAAAAAAAAGTCTGGAATTAGAATAAGGATTAAGGAAGCCCAGGGGTGGCGGATGGAGAAAGAGATTTGGGAATACTAAAAAATAAATGAAGGAAAGCCTGAGAGGGAGGGAGGGAGGGAAGAAGAGAGAGGAGAATAAAAAGGAAAGCTCAAAGGCAAAATGGAACCACAAGCCTGAGTGATTACTAGTCCTGATTCTTCAGGGGCTGAAGCTGCTGTTGTAATGATGGAAAGACCATTCATTTGAATGAGGGCAGCCAGTAACAAGCCCTCCCTTAGAATGGCTATGCCCACTTTTCCAAAAACTTGGCAAGAACCAGGGAAAGTACTGGTGTGCACCATGACATCCATGGGCCTCATGTTGGGGAATCATGGTCTAATGACTACAGGGCTGCCTTCTGTCTTAGAAATCTGTCCATATGCTAAGATTTGCATAGAAATATCTTCACTAGGCTTGTCCAACTTTAAAATTTAGATTAACAGCTAGAGATGACTTTCTTTGTGGTTGAGGCCTTTTCACAGACCCTTCTCTCAAGCCACAACTACCTGGCACCATCTTGCCAAGTGAAATCTCTCATGTTTACCCAAGATTTTAATAGTTTTTTATTATTATTGTTTCCCAGTTGTTTTTGTTTTGTGTTTTGCTCAGATACTTACATTGTGTTAAGCTCCTGAATTTGTATCATTTTCTCTGGGCAACTGTATTTTTGCTGTATTGGTTTTATCTGCTGATTATTTTATACTTTTCATTTGCTGATTTCATGATGTTTTATTATCTTTTGGATATACATAAGCTCTCTGATTGGCTTGTTTGGGGAAGACAGAAGCCTAGAAAAAATAAGATAAATATATCATTTGAAAAATATGTTCAAAATGACTGCTGAATCTTATATAAAACATGTGGACTTGCAAGTTTTAAAAAAGTCAGTGAGAACATGTGAAGGTAGGGGACCTCTCTCTGATTTTGCATATACAGAGAGAGAAGATGGAGAAAGCGGGAAGAAAAAAGGGACAAAAAGGAAATAGAATAATTTCCGCATATTTTGCTTTGAAATGTCAGCTTCCACACCACATTTTTAAATTAAAATATCACTTTGCTTCATCCAGCTGTAGTATTCGTATTGCAGGCATGTTTGGACAAGAATTTTCAGGGAGGGGGAGGAGAGAGTTCATAAACTGGCAGGCTTGACAAAAGGCAGATGGTGCAATAAGACACAAGGATATAAACAGAGAGGAACAGTTTTGAGACAGGCCCTACAGATGAAGACATAATAGCAAGGCCTAGTTTGGGAACAAGAAATGACAGTCTCTGGAAACTTATGACAACAATTCCAGGACTCACTGTAATGATGATTCAAAATATGGTGGTGGAGATGTATTAGTAGTCCCAGTATGCAGAATAAAATGTACATATAGCTTTACATTTGCTTGCTATTATAGTGTACTGTTTTATATTATGGACTATTATGCTAGGAGTCTTTTGTTGTTGTTCAGTTACACAGTCGAGTCTGACTCTTCACAACCCCATGGACCACATCACGCCAGGCCCTCCTGTCTTCTGTAGTGCTCTGGAGTTTGCTTAATATCATGTTCATTGCATTGATAACACTATCTAACCAACTCATCCTTTGCCATCCCCTTCTTCTTTGACTTTCAGTCTTTCCCAGCATCAGGGTCTTCTCCAGTGAGTGCTCCCTTCTCATTATGGTGGTCAAGGTATTTCAGCTTCAGTATCTGGCCTTCCAGGGAACAGTCAGTGTTGATTTCTTTTAGGATTGACTGATTTGCAGTCCAAGAGACTCTCAAGAGTCTTCCCCAGCACCATAATTCAAAAGCATCTATTCTTCAATGCTCGGCCTTCCTTATGGTCCAACTCTTGCAGCCATACATTACTACTGGGAATACCATTGCTTTGACCATACAGACTTTTGTTGGAGGGGTGATGTCTCTACTTTTTATTATGCTGTCTAGGTTTGCCATCGCTTTCCTCTTTGGCCTATAAAGCACTGGATCCAGGACTCATTAACTAGTATATATATTTTTAATTCCACCCTCCCTTTAAGGAGCTCAGAGTGATATGCATGGCTCTCCTTACCATATTTGATCCCAGCATACCTGTGAGGAAGATTAGGTTCAGAGAGAGACTGGCTGGCTCAAGGTCACCAAGTGAGCTCCATGGCATGGACTTGGGTTTCCCAGATTTAACCCGAACTACAACTACACTTGTGCTAGGCCAAAAGGATACAAACAGTAGAAGTCCAAAAGCTGAACCATAAAATTGTTAAGACATAAAAACAGAAGCAGCCAACCAAGGACCAACAGCAAATGTTAAAAGAGGAAGATATTCTAGCTGAAAGTTGCCTGTAAAATGAAAGAACTACAAGAAACCAAGCTGACGTGGTGGCTACCTAAATGCTTTGAAAAATACAAGCGTTTTTCATCTGCAACCTAAAGGACTGCAGATTTGGTACCAGATAAACTTCTGTGGGGACACACTTCCAAAGATCTAGCACCATCAGAGAAGGCCCCGTCTCTGGCTTTTGACTGTGGACACATACAAAGTGGGGCCTCTGAAGACAATCTTAACTACTGGGACAGGTTCACTTGTCCAAACTATGAAGGGGGGGGGGAGAGAGAGAGAGAAAAAGAGAGAGAGAGAGGGAGAGAGAGAGAAAGAGAAAGGATGCTGTATTTGTAAGGGTTGCCAACCTCCAGGTGGTGGCTGGAGATCAGTCAAGGGGTGGCTGGAGAAAATAGCTGGAGGGTGGACTCCATGGCATTATACTCCATTGAAGTCCCTCCCTTCCACAACTGCTGCCCTCCCCAGGCTGTGCCCCCCAAATCTCCAGGGATTTCCCAACCCAGGGACATTGCAGCATGGTCCCATGTATGCAAAGCAATGCTCTCTTGACCATATGAGATGAAAGTCTTCATACAACAAAATGGAATGTAGTGTACACATACAGGAGTTTATGCTCAGAATGTGGAGCCTGAGTCTCTTTTTTCAGTGGTTTGCATCTGACTTTTTTGACAGACACCAAATGGTTGTTGCTTTTTCTGGCTTTGCCAACAGTAGTATAATCTCTATCAAAAAGAAAATGCAATAGAATATAAAATTGGAAGAAAATTATCCCAAACACCTGGTAACACACATATAGAAACATGTTGGGTGATTTCTCACTAAAACTGCCGCGGGGTTGCGCCGCCGTTTGCCCCGAGATTTTTAGTCAATTTCACACCCGAAGCCGCGGGGCTGCATTTTGACCCGCGGCTCGCCCGATTTCCCCGCAGTTTTGTAATCCTGTTTTTGAGGATTACGAAACTGCGGGGAATCGGCAAGCCGCGGGTCAAAATGCAGCCCCGCGGCTTCGAGTGTGAAATTGACTAAAAATCTCGGGGCAAACGGCGGCGCAACCCCGTGGCAGCTTTAGTGGGAAATCACCCGTTGTCTTGATGGGATTGAGATATCTAAATGATCAGCAGCTCCATTTGCTTAGGATGAAGATCATTGTTCACTGTGAATCCGTTGGTTTTAGAATTAAGAAGAACAAAACAAAGAAAGGCAAAATAAATTGGCAAACATTAATTGCAACGATAATCACAATAGTAATGTCAGGGCCATAAAAGGCTCATAACAAGGGCACCCTACTTACTGGAAATGGATTATGACAAGCTCCAATAATATTTGTTTTTACAGAGCAATTGCTGAATAGCCTTTTGTCTAGTGATAATAGGATGGATCCTACCTATGTTTCTGCTGATGAAAGAAGACTGTCTTCCACTGCAGACCACAGAATTCACCCCCATGTTATTAGTAGGGGCCCATTGGTACCCATGGTCCAGCAAGCTGCAGCAGGAGGAGTCAGGGAAGAAAGATTCCTAATGCAAACAGCATTCCACTCAACCTAGACAGGGTACATTTCACTGTGTCTGGATTGTACTTGGCTGCCTTTGGGGGGGAAGGGAAAACGAAGCACTTCTGGAAAAAATATTTCTGAAAAAGAACAAGAAAAAAATGAGTACCCGCTTTAGGTGGATTTATTTCATCTTGATGATATATAAATTATAATTTTATTTAATTCACAAATCTCACAGTTCTATGCATAGCACATTGTTGTTAGAATACTAATTTTTCAATACAGGACACACGAGACATTATGTTCAAATAACACACTGTTCCTTATTTGCCTGTCTTGGCAATACACATTTCCAAGAAGCTTATGTTTTCATGAGTCATTTGTTATACATTGTTTAGAAATGTAGGGTGAGCATCTCATATCTTGGTGTCTTGTCCTAGCTAACTTAGGAATGTTCTTGGTTTGACTTAGCAACCAAAAGGACACTTTAAGACTGAAACGAAGATACAAAGTGTGGCATTTTTGCATTTGAAAGTTTGGCACATGTTGCAACTCAGCAAAAAACAGGACTGTGGAATGTTATGTAGAGTAACAGCTGTCCTCTTTTTCTCCATCACCTACAGTTGCTTCTTGAATTTTTTGGCATTAGCCCCCACTTCTTTTACTTCTTGTTCATTTTTGTCTGCTTTTTTGGCTATTTCAGTTAGTTGCAATTGCTGGGCATCAAATTTGCTGTGCGGTGCTGTGACTTGCTCCAGCAGGGGTCGCAGTGCTTCTGTCAGCATCTTTTGCAACTCTATGGTTGATTCCTGTCTAGGGGCAGGACTCGCTGGTCCTCCGACAGGAAGCTTGGGTTTCATTTGTTTGTCTTTCTCATCTTCTCTCATGGGCACCATTTTGGGGGATTGTTTACTTTAAGGAAAAGTTATCACAGTCTTTGATACGCTTTAAAACAGCCTGGTAAGTTCTTGGGTGCTCTTTATTTCAGTCTGTTTTGCTTCACTAGTCCACCCCCCCTTAACGTACTTGCCAAAGTTTGCTGAGCTTTTCTTAGTGTGGGGGAGGGAACTCTCTTTTAAAGGGTGGGTTTTCGACTAGGTCACGGTGCTTCACTTAAACTGTGACTCACATTTCAATGATTTTCCACTTTCATCAATAGAGATCTGCTAGATCACCAAGCGCTTGTTCTGGTGTGCTGCTCCTTTTCCTATTTGGGAACTCATCGGGGGGACCGTCATGGCACCAGAGCACCTCAGTTCTCCGTCTGCTGCCAGGGAGGAGAGGCGAACTTTATCCCCATGGCTAGAAGCCCATTCCCAGAGCTTCTGGGGGGCATGGACAATTGCACCCCCTCCCGTCCGCCAATTCATGGTCCACAGCCTCAGGAGCTCTCGAGGACCACGGCCACCATTGGAACGCCAAAACCGGGAGTCTCAATTATTGCAGCTACAAATTGAGAGAGCAAGCTATGTCCTAAGGTTTCAGGGTGTACCAGAAGAAAAGGCAGAGAATCTGAAACAGGCTATGTGTGATGCTTTGGGTCCCATGGCAGACATAAAGCTGGACATTCTGCAAAGTGAAATAGATATGATTTATAGGTCATATTCTGAATTTATAAGGAAAAATAATCTGCCTGAGGAAGTAGTTATAAGATTCTCTAGATGACAAGTGAGAGATCAAATACTTAAAGCGGCAAATGGATCTACCCTGAAGATCAAAGACAAAAGAAATAAAAGTATTACAGGACATCCCATTTGAAATCAGAAGAAAGAGAAAGAAGTATAGAGACTTGGTGATATTTTTACAAAAGAATAACATCCCATACAGATGAATTATTCCCGAAGGCACAATCTTTAAATTTATGGACAAGAAAGTTAAAATTGACTCTGTTGAAAAGGCACAATAATTTTTGCATCAACATAGTCGTCCATCAGGAGAAGCAGAAAGTGAAAAAGAGGGCATCACTAAAGAAAGTGAAGAAGAAGGAGCAGCGGAATCTTCAGGACTCTGACTCTAAGTTAGGGGCAGCAGCCCTGAAGACAAGCTATCTTTTGAGGAAGAAGGGGAAAAAATGAGATGCTGTTACACTCTAAAATCTCTATAATGTATTGTTGTTATGGTTTCTTGGATTGCTTTTTGGTGAAATCAGAAGTGGTGGTGTATAAGTTTATTTTATAGGGTAAACTGATTAATAGATGACCACATTCAATGAACTTGAATCGAACTTTGAGTTAAAAGCTAGTTTGTTAAGCAGTCTGTATGATCACCATCTCTTGGGTTTTTAGAGGATTTTCTTTACTTTCTCCCTTAGTTTGTAGATCCCTTCCCTTTTTCGTTCATTGTAGTTTATAGAAAATGCAAATTAAAAAATCCCCTTTGGGGGGCCAAAAAAAAGAAGAATGTTTTTTTCACTTTACAGTCACAATCACATGATGCAGTTCAGGGTTAGGAAAAGTAATATTGTTGAAATGAGAGGAGCGGGACTGCTTGGTAATTGACTCTTAGTAATCAATTGTTACAAAATAAGAGGCAAGTTTGAGCAAACCATCTGAAACAATGGACCATCTAGAAAAGTTTCCTGGCTTTTCAACTGATCAATAGTAGGCCTATTCACAAGTTACAGTAAAGGCACAAACAATCATGTACAGTGTACACTTGATTTTTCATTATAGGTGCATTGAGTAATTCTCATGTTACATTCAGTGCACATACAGCTGAACATGTAAGTGAAACCCCACATCTATCCTGGTCCTGGTCTTCAGTTTCATTTATAAAGTGAATGCCTGTTGGCTGTTTCTTACAAACAACTGTGCGTTCAGTGTAACTTGTAAATGGGGCAAGTGTCATCCTAAAGAGTTGTACTTTTCTAAGGCCTTTGAAGTCAATGGGCTTAGAAGAGTATACCTCTGCTTAGGACTGCACTGTAAAAAAATGTTCAGTTTTAAGAAGAAGAGAAGAAGAAGAGATTGGATTTATACACCCTTCACTACCCAAAGGTGTCTCAGAGCGGCTTACAAATTCCTTTCCCTTCCCCTCCCCACAACAAACACCCTGTGAGGTAGGTGGGGCTGAGAGAGCTCTTGACAGAAACTGCTCTTTTTCAAGAACAGCTCTTATCAGAACTATGGCCCAAGGTCATCCAGCCAGGTGCAAGGGGAGGAGTGGGGAATCAAACCTGATTCTCCCAGATTAGAGTCCATGCACTTAACCACTATACCAAACTGGCTAACATCACAAGATAACTTTTTTTTAATTTATTTCCTTACTAGGAGTAAGGCCCATTGCGAGAGGAAATACAATGCGCTCTACAAGGAAGCTCCAGGTGAGTGTCCCGGATGTGGCTGGTGGGGTGGCAGAGGGAAGGGGAAAATAGAGGGAGGCAAGCCGTGTTTATTTCCTTCTGGTTAGCTATAAGGCAGGTCTCAAGTCATTTTGCTGCCACGTGGGTAGTATGGGAGGACAGCCTCACGGTAACAGGTATGGTTCCCTCCACCCCTGACTTATGTTGATTTGGGATTATGCAGTGGCAGCTAAGGTAGAAAACCACCTCCTCCTATGCCATGTCTTCTGAGTTCCAAGGGTGTGGAAAGCAGTTCCGTAGCCAGTTACAAGGTTGCCAACTCTGTAGATTTGAAGGGTGGAGCCTGGGAAGGGAAGGGGTGAGGAGGGACCTCAGCAGAGTATAATGCCATAGAGTCCACTGGCCAAAGCAGCCATTGTCTCCAGGAGAACTGATCTTGGTCATCTGGATGTCAGTTGTAATAGCTGGAGATCTCCAGGTGTCACCTGGAGGTTGGCTTATGTTAATTTGGGCCTATGCAGTGGCAGCTAAAGTAGAAAAGCACTTCCTCCTATGCCATGTCTTCTGGGTTCCAAGGGTCTGGAAAGTGGCTCCATAGCCAATTACATGGTTGCCAACTCTGGGTTGGGAAATACCTGTAGATTCGAGAGGTAGAGCCTGGGGAGGGCAGGGTTTGTGGTGGGGAGGGACTTCAGCAGGGTATAATGTCATAGAGCCCACTGGCAAAAGCAGCCATTTTCTCCAGGAGAACTGATCTTGGTCATCTGGAGATCAGCTGTAATAGCTGGGAGGGGAAATGATGTGCTGTGGCTGGGGAATACGGTGATTTCTGGGAGATCTTCAGGCCCCAAAGGGAGATTGGCAACTCCACTGCCCATTTAAGGGAAGATTGGGGTATGTATTTTACCTCAGGACACATTCAATGACTCCCAACAGCAAAAGCAAACTGTTTAGAATGTTAGAGGGAAAGGCCAATCAGGCCACACATGCAAATGACTTCTGTGTTCCAACTGGCTATGGGGGGGAGAGAAACAGCAAACTGTTTAGAATGTTGGAGGTGGGACTCAGGCAATGCAGCCAGTGAATAGGGACAGCTTCTGAGTGACACATCATGGAGCCAACTGATTTAGGAGCATGTGGAATGTTCAGAAAGTGCCACCCCACTTCACAATTATATATAAGGAGAGATTTATAAAATTTATATGCTGTCTCTCCAGAGAACAGCTTACAAAATGAAATATAACAATAACATGAATCATAAAAGTCATTATAAATTTAACCCAGCAACAGCATGAAAACAGCATTAAACAGTTTTAGAAGAATCTCATAAAATAGTTCTTAAGGTAGAAATTAGGGATGGGCATGAATCAGCTCATGAAGTAAGGTTCGTCATGAATTTTGGCTGGTTTGTGGCTCATGAAGCAATGTTCATGGAAAGGCACCCAGTACAAACATTCCATGAACTCTGATGCTGTTTGTGGTGGTTCATGAATGGATACATTTCCAGACAGACTGTCTCCACTCAATTAAATGGTTTACAAAACTCTGGGGCAATGGGGTGGGTGGGTGGAAATCTCCAGCCTTGGAAACACCAATAGGAACTGTCCTTTCTCCCACCTTCTCCAATCCTGGGGCCCCGTTTCCAGCCCACACTTTGGAAACATTTGTAAACCCTCCTCAGTGACCCCTGCATGGCAGAGTGACAGGTGTGCCACACCCGTGTCCAGAGGGGCACAAACCCCCAACACTTGTCCTCCTCCGTCCTCCATAGGCACCTGCAAAGGGTGCTTGCACCCCACCATGTTGCTGCTGGAGGAAAGAGTGGTGGCCAATGGGAGGGGAAAAAGACCCACCCCCTCTCAGCAGTGTAGCACAAATCTGTGCCCCGTTGTTTCACTTGTACTGGCTGGATTGGAGCAGGGACAAGTGGAAGGGGAATAGAAGAATTCACTGCTGTTGATGGGTTTGCCCTGGACCTGTGTGTTTCAGCTGGGGGGCCTGTGAGAGTTGGGGCACACTTCCCCTGCTTGTCTGGTGGGGCTAGGGTGCCCACCAAGCTGCTGTGGGGTAACTTTGGGGAGCCCTGTCAGAAGTCTTGCCATGTCTGCCTTTCTGATGTTCTAAATCTGTCTTTAGAGACTTGGGGAGGTTACAAGCATAGAGGGGATACTTGCCTTGCTTCCAGTGTCTGGTGGCAGCGGCGGGGGGGGGGTCTGCCCAGGTGAAGTTTCCCTGTGAGTTTGGTGTCACTGGCTTGTTCCTGAGCTAGTCCATAGATTCCTGTAACTGCCTCTGTGTTTTCCAGAGAAAACACTGGGGTCACCTTTTTGGTGAGTCCGTAATTGGGGCCACAGAAATGTAATCCACCCCAACATGGAGAGATTGTAGAGGAATGGGTGGCAGAGTAAGGTTCCCCATCTTTATTAGGTGTGTGTAGCTTGCAGGGGATCCATTCTATACACTTTTGAATCTGTGCATGACATTTCCCCCAAAAGAACTGTCTTGGCTTGACCTCAGTCCTGTTGGGTTTGCACTGCCATAGTGGCACTGATTCTGCTGGGCTTACAAAAATGCTCTCTCCCACACCTTCAGTTTCTACTGCAGAGATTCTCTGGGGCTTTGATTGTGTTCTGCTGGGCTTCTATTGCCCGTGCTTTTTTTTTGGTTGTTTTTCTTTCTTCCATTGGAAAAAATGGAGGATGGGAGCACCTTCCTTGGGGGGGCATAACTCAGACACCATGCATCCAATCTGCACTTAACTTGGAGGGTTTATAGAGAAGAGTCAGCCAGAGGTTCTCTGCATGTTTGCTGTCTCTAGCCTGTACAGGGTCCCTTCTACACATTCCTAAACCTGCACCTGTCATTTCCTCAAAAAGCATTTTCTGGGGTACCTTTGGGGGGGGCCATAATTCAGACTCCATAGACACAATCCTCACTAAACTTTGAGGACAGGTAGAGGAGAGTCAGTTGGAGATTCCCTGTGTGTCTGGTATCTCTAGCATGCCACGGGGGCATTCCACGGCATCACAAACCTCATGAACTGAACTGGTTCATTTAGCACCAAAAATTAATGATGGTCTGTGGTTTGTGAGCCGGGCATGCCACAAATCCCCAAGCATTTTTTCCTGCTTCATGCCCATCCCTAGTAGAAGCAAACTGTCAAAATCATTCCTCATGGATCATATTCAAAGATTGGGAGCTGCCTTGTGGAGTTCTGAAGGACACAGTCTTACCCCATCCCCAAATTTTTCTATCTCTACATAAAGCCTTTAGGAGAAATCACTTGTAGCTTTGGAACTGGGTGTCATCAATATGTGTGTTCTGTATTGAGCCTGAACTGTACTGGCAAAAGGACTTAACTTGGGATGCATGACAATAGATCTAGGATCCTAGAATGGGCCAGTACAGAGACAGGGATCCTGGAGTAAACCAATTGGGTGTAAATAGTCTATTGTTGAGAGTGGGGTGTATTTTGGGTGTAACCCTTTTCAGGCATATAAAGTACTGAGGCTGATGCATTGGAGAGTGTTTTCAGCTCATACTTTATTTAGTTACAGGCAGGTCTTGAGATGATCTGACCCAGCTTGGAGGCCAGTTTATATCCCTGTAGCCAAACCACACCCAACACACACCCACTCCTGTGATACGCTATTTAAAGTGCACTCGAGTCCCATTCTTGGATCCTAGCCCTCCGATAGGTGTTCACTAGGATCCGTTCAGGCCAGGGGTCTTTTCCTGCAGGAGCACACAGGAGTGGAGTTCTGGCAGTAAAAAGCCCAGGGGGTGGGCACATGCAACAAGCCCCAACCCCTGCTCCCAGCAGCTCTCAGTCAGAGCAAGAAGCATCCAGGTAAATTGCAGAGCCCCCCCCCCACCGGTTCAAAACAGTCCAGTGGTACCTTTAAGACCAAGTTTTATTCAGGTACAAGCTCTCCCTCCTCTGCGAGGACAGATCTGCACGTTCTCTCCCCCCCCCCCATAGCTAGCAATCCAAAACAGTCCAGTGGAGCCTGAGCAGTGGGTGTTGCCTTCTGACACACTTCTGGTGATGTCAGGGGTGGTGGCATATGCAAATAAGTTATGCTAATGAGTTATGCTAATGAGCTCCTGCACCTCTTTTTCTACGAAATGACCCCTGGTTCAGGCTATTGTCTATCAGAGCGAAGCCTGGGTCCTTCGCCTGACCACGTGCAGACCCAACCATGTGTGTGGTCTCGCTGGGTACACAACATCCCTCCCCCCTTGGTCCAGGTTACCCTAGCATACAGGTATGTGGGCCTCTTTCACTCCCTTGTGGCGTCACTGATATCTGGAGCCAGGGCTGGGGTTCTTGGCATCATCCCTGTTGGCTCCGGGGACGGAGTCTCAGCTACTGGGATTGGGGCCTGAGCTGGTGTGCCACTGGCTCCAGGTTGCTCATTGGCTCTTGGTTGTCACTGTCCACCCCTCCAGGAATCGCACCTGTCCCTGAGGGCAAAGGATAAGTGATTTCTGGTTCTCCAGGGAAGCTGTCATTGTCATCTGTGACTTCTGAGGCTGTAAGCAGGATGTGGTGGTGTAACTGATCAATGTGTCACTACCATAGCTGGCCATCCTCACAGGAAACTTCATATGTGATAGGTCCGGTCACCCAAACCACTCTAGCTAGAACCCGAGTGGGACCCCGGCCATAATTTCGGGTGTAGACTGGATCCTCTGGGAAGAACCCTTTTGGTGCCACCTTCTGGGCTAGTGCTGTGGTCCGGTGCCCAGTCCGGATGGAGGCGGTCTAGCCGGGTCATCAGATGGCAGTCCATGAGTATTTCTGCAGGACTAAGGCTGGCAGTGGAGTGAGGGGTCGTGTGCTGGCCGAACAGGAAAGCTGCCAGCTTGTAGTCCCAATCTCCTTGGTCCATGTGGCGCAGCACCTCTTTTGTTGTCCTGACCATGTGCTCCGCTTGACTGTTGGTTGTGGGGTGGAAGGGAGTGGAGCGGATGTGCCTAATACCATAGCACAAACTCCTGGAACTCTGAGGAGGTAAAGGTGGTACCATTGTCCATTACTAGTGAGTCCAGTATGCTGTGTGAGCTAAAGATCTGCCACAATGCTCTGATGGCAAATCAGGACAAAGTCGATGGGACTAGTGCCACTTCCAGCCATTCCAAGTAGGCATCGACTAGAATAAAGAAGATCTGGCCCTGGAAGGGTCTGGCAAAGTCCAGGTAGAGTCTCACCCACAGCTTGTGGGACGACTCCCAGGGTTGCACCAGTGATTTCGGGGGCTCGGGGCATGACTCCTGGCACTTCTGGCATTGCTTAACCGTGTCCTCAACCTCGCTGTCCAGCCCTTGCCCCCATACATAGCTCCAGGCCAGAGCCTTCATTCTCACTATTCCGGGGTGGTGTTCGTGCAAGGCGGTGAGCACTCGACCTTGCAGGGATGGCGGTATCACTACCCGACTTCCCCACAACAGACACCCTTTGTGGGAAGACAACTCATCATGGTGGGCTGAGAATGCTGCGAACTTGGGACCCACTGGGTCGCCCCCCCCCAGTCGAGGACCTGGGAGAGGATGCGATCCTGGCCCAAATAGCATGCCACATTCCCCACCTGGACTGGGCAATCAGGCAGGTCCTCCAGCAGGGCAATGTGGTGGGCTTGCACAGGGTCGGGGTCTGAGGAGGGCAGCAGAAGGTGGCTTAAGGCATCTGCATGCCCCATCACTTTACTGGGGTGGTGGAGCAGCACATACTGGTATCCCGCAAGGAAGATAGACCAGTGGAGCACCCAGGGGGACAAGATCTGGGGAGTCTGGCGGTCCGGAGCTAGCAAACCCAGTAGGGGCTTGTGGTTGGTAACAATCGCGAATGGCTGGCCATATAGGAAGTCGTGAAATTTCTTTATGCCGGCAACAATCGCCAGGGCCTCCTTGTCGATCTGCATGTAGTTGCACTCCGCAACCAACAGTGTCCTGGAGTAATAGGCCACCGGAACCTCACGTCCATCCACCAGCTAGTGCCCCAGGACGGCCCCCACCCTGTAGGGAGAAGCGTCACAAGCTAAAACCATGGGCAGGGACTCATCAAAATGGGTAAGGACATCATTAGAGACCAACAGTTCTTTAACTGCCTGATAAGCGGCAGCATGTTTCGGACCCCAGACCCAGGGCATGTGCTTGTCGAGCAGCTAGTGGAGGGGTTCGATGACAGCAGCTTTGTGGGGCAAAAAGGAGTGGTAAAAGTTTATTAGTCCCAGGAAAGCCTGTAACTCTGCCTTGGAAGATGGCGTGGGCGCATCACTGATGGCATGGACTTTATCTCGTGTAGGGTGAATCCCCCGGGCATCCACCGCAAACCCCAGGATTTCCACCCATGGCACCCCCAGGAGGCACTTCTTCCACTTCACCTTCAGCCCGGTGGCGGTGAAGTGCTCAAGCACTGACTGGAGCTGCTCAGCAAACGTCTTGGAGTCCAGGGCCGTGATCAGAATGTCATTGAAGAATGGCTGGACTCCTGGGATGCCTTTGAGAAGACAATCCATCAAGTTTTGGAAGATTCCGGGCACCACACTCACCCCAAATTGCAACTGCCACACTCAACCCCCCCCCCCCGTGTGTTACTATTGTTTAGGCCTCAGCGGTGGTATTGTCCACCAGCAGCTGCTGATAGGTCTGGGCCAAATCCAGTTTACTGAAAAACCTTGCCCCTGCCAAGGAGGCCAACATGTGACTGATCACTGGTACTGGGTATGCGTGGTCTTGTAGTGCCTTATTAATAGTGCACTTATAATCGGCACAAATCCTGACTTCCCCATTGGGCTTCACTGGGGTCACTATGGGGGTTTCCCAGCGGGCGTGTGGCACCGGCTCTAGCACCCCCTGCTTTACCAAGCAGTCCAGTTTGGCCTCTGTCTTGGGCTGCAGGGCTAATGGAGGCTGCCTGGCCTTCATTCTGATGGGTCATACAGTGGGATCAAGTTCCAGAGAAACTGGGGTACCGGAGTAGCAGCCGAGCGTACCGTCGAAGACTGCCAGAAACTCCTCATAGACCGAATTAAAGTCCTCATGTTGTATGAAATTGACACCCATCACCTCAAATCCCAGGGGCCCAAACCATGCCAGTCCCAGCAAGCTCATGAGTTTCCCTTCCACTCCCAGCAATTCTAAAGGGCCGTCAATCTCTGAAATTGCACCCTGAATTTGCCCCAGCCCTTGATAGCCATGGGGTTTCTTTGAAAATCCCAAAGGAACAGACCCCGTGGCTGCTTTAGGAGGGGTCCCCTCCGGGGGCAAAGTTTCTGAAATGTCTCTGCAGAAATAATGGAAAATTAGGAGACCGTGTCCAGTTCCATGAGGCAGAGGGACCCCTCTATTAATACAGTAACGTGCATTTTGTTAGGGGCATCTGTGGGCAAATTCATTACCTGGTGCTGCTGGTGGTTGATGGTCAGCGAATACAGGTCCAGTTCCTCCTGGTGAGTGGACATTGTTGTCTGGTTGCCATGGGATTGGCAGGCCCAGGCAATGTGGCCTTGCTTTCCACATGTTCGGCAGACGTCGTCACGGAAGCGGCACGTTTTGTGCTCGTGTGAGTCTCCGCAGCTGGCACAGGATGCTGGGGATGCTGGTTTCCCTCGATATGTGGTGGCCCCGGCCTATGGTTGGTGATTCCTGCAGCTGGGATGGCAAACTTGTTGGACCTCCTCTTTGTCCAAATCGCCGGATGCAACAGCTGGAAACACATGGTGTGTTGAAGATGAAGATGGCAGACAGTCGCAGTGTGAGCCCTCAAACGCAGCGGCCATCTGGAGGGCTCCATCGATCTCGAGGTCAACAATGCCTACCAGTTTGTGGTGAAGCTTGACATCCCTCAGGCCCCATAAGAATTTGGTCAGGATGTTTTCTTCCACTTTTGTGACCCCGCAGTCCATCACTTGTTGATGGAGCTTGGCCATGAATGTGGTGGCCGTTTCGCTGGGCTTCTGGTGGCCGTTTCGCTGGGCTTGGAAGTCCATGCACTTGGCCATCATGGTGGGATTCGGCATGTAGTACTTCATTAAGATTGTGATGATCTCATCGTAGGTGTTTTCCATTATCGGCTTGGGTGCCAGGAGGCCCTTGGCCAGACAGATGGTGGCCACTCCACATGTGCTGAGGAGTAGAGCCCATTTCTTGTCAGCATCGGTAACCTCGTGGTAGGTGAAGAAGCTGGTGAGCTGGTCTACCCACGATTCCCAGAACTTGGGGTGTGTGGGGTCGAAGACCTCGAGGTGTCCCAGAGCAACAGTGATGATTCTCGAGTAAAGCGGGGAGCGGTGTCCTGGGAGGTGGTGCACATTGTGGTGCTGCTCAGGAGTGGTGTGGGGGGCGGCAGCTTCCTTGGGATCGTTGCTTGGTTCTGTGCTGGATGAAGAGTCAGGCTTGCTCATCAGGATCCCATCCTTGTCGCCAGTATAAAGTACTGAGGCTGATGCATTGGAGAGTGATTTCAGCTCATACTTTATTTAGTTACAGGCAGGTCTTGAGATGATCAAGCCAAACCACACCCAACACACACACACTCCCGTGATATACTACTTACAGTGCACTCGAGTCCCATAGGTGCATTCTCGGATCCTAGCCTTCTGATAGGTGTTTGCTAGGATCCGTTCAGGCTATTGTCTATCGGAGCGAAGCTTGGGTTCTTTGCCTGACCACGTATGGACCCGACCACATGTATGGTCTCGCTGGGTACACAACAAGGCATTAATACCCGGCTTCAGCCAGGGATTTTCAGTCTTCTTTCTCTTGCTGAATCACTAATAAAATATGAGCTGATCACTTGAACGTGTCTGAACCCAGTATATTTCAATGTGGATGACATCCAGTTTTATATCTCCCTATCCAAATCCCCTGGTGATGTGGTAGAGATCTTGAGCCAGTGCCTGACTGCTCTGCTCAAATAGTCAAAAGCAAATAAATTGAAAGTGAACCCATACAAGACTGAAGTGATGCTGCTTGGGAAACCAGATATCTTCAAAGAGATTGTGCTTCCCATTTTTTATGGAGTTTCACTGACCCTTGCTGACTCAGTTAAGAGCCTTGGGGTTATGCTGGATCCCACCCTGGTGCTGGAGAAGCAAGTTAGCACAGCTGCCCCCCCCCCAAAAAAGCTTTCTTTCTACTCAGTCTAGCACACAATATGGCTCTCTAGCTTGACTTGGTCAATCTGGCAACCAGGATCCATGCCACAGTAACACTGAATCTAGACTTCTGTAATGTACTCTACATAAGTCTCCACTCAAAGTCAATTCAGAGACTTCAGTTGGTACAGAATGCCACAGCTAGGTTACTATCAGGAGCTAGGCAGAAAGCATGCATATCACTCCTATTCTGCAGTCACTCCACTAGCTGCCTATCAGTTACCAGTCTCAATTCAAAGTGTTGACTATCACATACACAGTCCTTCATGGCCTTGGTCCCTCATATCTGCAGGATCGCCTCTCTTCCTATGCCATGACAGCTTTGCGCAACTCACCAGGGCCTTCTGCAGCTGCCACACTGCAAATGGGCAAAATCAATCACCGCCAATGCTCCCTCTAAGCTGTGGAGCCTTGTGAGCTACCAGCATTAAAGTTGTGAGCGAGCTATTTGGCTACTGCATAAATCAGTTTGTTCAGAGCCATCCTTCCCGAGCTAAAACAAAAATGTGTGAGCTGGAGGCTAAAAAACTGAGCTAGTTCACACTAATGCAGCTTAGTCTGTACTCATGCATTCCATTCCCTGTTATGGCCTCCACCTCGTGGAATGTCCTGTCTGAAAAGGTCAGGAAGGCTCCCACTCTTCTGGCTTTCTGCAAACCAGGCAAAATGGAATTAATCAAGAGTGCTTTTTTGCATAGGTTATAATATTGCTTTACTGTGATGCAATGGTTCTGAAAGTTGCACTGGTGGGCTATACTACTGTATTGCTGCCTATCATTGAACTTAAGCTCTGACTGTGTAGCTACTACACCATTTCATGTGTCATGTTTAAATCCTCATGCTTCGTTTTAGGTTTGTTTCAGCTCTGTTTTAGACTTCTGCCTGTTTTCAGATTTCTGTAGTCTAAACACTATTGCACTTGTCATTGGATATCCCATTCTATTGATTGTACTTTTTTAAATTTTATATTTTAATTAAAATATATACATAAAATTTATCATCCAAGAATATAAAACATTTTGTATAGAGAAGACTATTACAAATAACACACTTTATGATAATAAGGATTAGATTAGGGAATAGCTTTGTTGTAGACAAATATTCAACAATAGGAGACTACAGTGTAATAAACTTCTGTTGTCTACAGAACTCAATGGAAGTTGATGCATTAGTAATTTTTCCCATTATAAAAATAAGAATAAAGGGAAAGATCCCTGGTCTTAGCTGTGTTAAACATAACCTGGGAAAGAATTCCATCTAAGAATTCAGAGTCTAGTGTCAGCTAAAGCTGAAGTACATTTTCACAGACACCAAGAACTGGGGTTTGAGATTTTGGCATTCAGGCCAAAATGAATTGTATTATGTTTTCCGGGAAGAAATAAAAGGTCCTGTCCTGTTATACAGGGAATTGGCACTGAGGCAGTCCCTGGTCTGTGGTGAAAGGAAACAGTTATAGACTACTCAGAAGAAAGAAGACACATTGTGATTTCAGAAAAGGGGGAAGAATTTGATACACTAAAAGAGTGACCTTTCCTGAAAACCTGAACAGTTATTAGGAAACTATATGCAGAAACATTGTAACTGAAACTTGAGTATTCAGTCAACCATCTCTCACTGAAAAGAATCAAGATTTGTAAAAATAAGCTGCTACAACACCATCTTCTCTGTCAACTGAACAATAGACAGTTCTGCCAACAATGTTTACCTCAGCCTTTCCAATTCCTGACTACCTGTAACATCTCTGCCTATTAAATAAAATCTTTATTATTGTTCATTGTACACAGTCTCCAGTGCCATTTCAAGTGATCAAAAAAGAGGGCTCCTGTTTTCTCCTGACAAGTTCCTGGGCTGGGCAAAAGTCAAATCAGATTCTTTCACAGGGTGGGACATTCCGATTTATAAAGCCACAAACATTATCACACTACTGGGGGTCAGCTCAGTACCTGAAGGGAACTAAGAATTTTGGCAGGTTTAAACACAATAAATTGCATTAAAAAAAAAGAATTTTGGCAGGAAAAATCTGCCTCACAGGGAAGAAGAAGCAGGGGTCCATCATAGCAGGCAGTGGCAAACTACCTCCAAATATCTCTTGCTTTGAAAACCCTGTGGGGTCACCATAAATCAGCTGTGACTTGACAGCAACAACAAAATATAGAGGAAGGGAATGTAAAAAAAAGGTATCAACCCTGGTCACTAAATAGACTTGATATGCCACTTCATCCAATGTATTAGAGTAAGAGATGCAGAGTTATCCAGTCATGCAGCATTGGTCTAGGAAAGGAAGAAGAAGAAGAAGAAGAGTTTGGATTTATACCCCACCCTTCACTGCCCAAAGGCGTCTCAGAGCAGCTTACAAACTCCCTTCCCTTCCCCTCCCCACAACAGACACCCTGTGAGGTAGGTGTGGCTGAGAGAACTTCTGGCAGAAACTGTCCTTGAGAGAACAGCTGTGCCAGAGCTTGTGATTGACCCAAGGTCACATCAGCAGGTGCAAGTGGAGGAGTGGGGAATCAAACCCAGTTCTCCCGGATAAGAGTCCGCGCACTTAACCACTACACCAACCACTACACCAAACGTGGGTCTCAGTAACAAGCTAAATGGATTTTATTGGATAGGTATAGAAATATGCTTAGAATTGAGGATGCACCATTGGATATTGCAACTGATTGGCCCACACCAAAATTCAGTTATGTGTGATTGCCATAGGCTGCATCTACACTCTACTGGATATTGCCTGTCATTACAGTAAATCAATTAGTCACAAATGGATTATCCTATGAATGAACTAATCCAGTTGTGAACAATTACTACCAGTGCAACAAAAAATGATATCCAGTGATCTGTTGCAATGTTTTGGCGAACAGCCATACAATTTTGTCCTCTGATTATCCAGTTTGCAGGTTTCCTCCATCCTTAGCATACTCTTTCTCTAACCTAGTTTTACTGCAGTCTTTTCTAAAAGAACTCAGCCCACATGCATTAGCACACTGTCTGGACAGGAAGGCAGATTTTTGAAAGATATACTCACACTGGCATCATCCCTCCCCCCATCAGCCCCTCATGGCCACTATTCTGCCTGCTGCACTAATGGATGGCATTTTGATGGCTCTCCCCCCCCCCAATTATTTTTTGTAGTGCTATAACACTATAGCAATTAATGATATATTTTTTTAATCCCTTCAGTGGTACAGCAGGGAAAATGACAGCTGATGGAAAGAAAGTATACAAAAAAATCCTTTATGAAGCTCCACTGCCAGTGCAAAGAACTGTGAACTGACAGCAGTAATGAATGCAGAACAGAGAATTCTCACTGTGCTGTAAATATAAGGAGGCACACAGAAGCATATGCACGTGCTACAAGGTCAGTCTCACCTGCATTGCTCTTTGCCATTGCAAGGGAAACTATCAGGAATTGCTTGTCTAATGGAAGTGACATTGCATACTTCACAAAGTGAGTGTTTGTCAGAGAATTGAGGCTTGGATTATTTTTACACTGAGTTCATTGTGCTCTGCTGTGTCTACTATCTTGTCTTTTGCTTGTGCGCTTGCGTAGCATTGCCAGCTGCAACGTGGGAGAATGGTTTCAGCTGCTCTGGCTTATCACAGCGGCCTTGGAAGGAGGCTATGGAGTATTCTTTGTTTAAGGGAATTTTCCAGTCCTGTGAGACCAAGGGGTAGGGGCAACTCGTTCTCCTGATCATCAAGTAATCTTCCACTGGGAGTTTCTCACGCGTGCGCTAAAAGTTCATTTGCCAGTCGCGCTTTTGCATCATACTATAATAATGCCTGAGCAGCTTGTGCCACCATTCCTGACAATAACCGTATTACTGTGGGTTACAGCATTGTATTCCAATAAAGCTTTTCTTTACTTAAAGAATGCTTGGATCTACTTGCTATTGTCAGGAATTGTCAGGAATCATTATCACACCTCTCACTGGATACCGCTTCTCCAACCGAGGATGAGCGGCCCCGGAGGAGTACCGGTGACGGTCCCGATTACCACAACTCCCGTCACCCTGATTCCAGTTACGACTAGTCCTGTCACTGTAGTCCCGGTTATCACCGTACCTGTGACTACGACCCCGGTCACGACGGCCCCAGTCACCTCGGTGCCCGGGACAACGGCCAGTCCGGTCACCCCGTCTACGGCTGGGGTTCCAGCAACTACGTTCACCACCCCAATCTACAGTTCGGCTGGACTGACTCCGAGGGATGGTGGAGCGATACCCAGGACCCATTATCAGTTTGCTCCAGTTCCGTGGGATAAGTGGGTCACTCAATGGAGGCCTCGTGATTGGACTAAGAACTTGTTGGACTCAACCCAGGCGACATGGGCTTTGCTGGGGAGCCAGAGCCGGGATAGCTTGGTGGACCCCCGTGGAAGTTTTGGATTACCGCAGGGGCGCACTCCCCGAGGCCCGGTGAGACCCAGTCCTAGCAAGGACGCTGATGCTTGTATGGACACTTTGGAAGAGGACTGCCGCAGGTTGATGCGGTACATGGGGAAGTTAATGCAAAACCTCCCAACGATGATGGACCAGGTGATTCGCACCCATATGCTTGTGCAACCTGCACCGGTGCCTGCCCCGCTCCCGGGACTGGGACTGGGACCCCTGCTGCCACCGGGGCGACCACCACTGGGACAGCCGGTCCCGGGGCAACCTCTGCCGAGACAGTCGGTCCCGGGAAAACCTCCGCTGGGGCAGCCGGTCCTGGGACAACCTCCACCGGGGCAGCTAGTTCCTGGGCCACCTCCGCCGGGTGGCCCTCCGGTGTTACCAGCACCCGCACCTCCGCCACCCCCCCCAGGGCCGTTGCTACTGCCAGGGCCTGGTCCAGGGATGGTACCGCCCCAGCTGATGCCGCAACCTAAAGATCTTCTGGACATTACTTTTGACGGAGACCCAGAAAGCTTATCCTTCTTCATCTTTCAAGTGGGGAAGTTTGTGCAGCGCTGGGGTCACCTGTTCCCAGACGAGGAATAACAGATGGAGTTTATTATCTCCCGCCTGAGGGGAATTGCTACCAGCTGGTACGTAGCACTGCATGATCTGGAGGCAGCGGAATTGGGGAGTGTGGGTGGTTTCATGTGGGCCTTAAGAAACCGCTTTGAAGATCTGGCAGCTGCCCGAAAGGCCAAGGCATTCCTCCGCATTTTCACACAGGGACGCCTCACAGTCTGCGAATACTCTACAGAATTCCAGAAACATGCTGCCAAAATACGGGACTGGACAGACCCGGTATTAGCCCAACAGTACCGAATGGGGCTTGCCATGGACGTCCGCAACAACGTCCTAAGCTCCAAAGAACCGCGGATATTGCAGGGCTGGATGGAGGAGGCAGAATGCACAGAGAGCCATTTACGCATCATGAAACTGGATGTCTCCTTAGGCAATAACCACCCCTCCACTCCCACCCCCTGGCCAGCCCCCCTGCAGCCGCCCTACGAGACCAACGCATGAAACAAGGCCTATGCCTGAAATGTGGAGAAAAGGGGCATTTTGCCGCCTCCTGTCCGAAGGAGGACCCCGGGAAGAGCCCACCTCGCGAGGAGGATCGACGCCGAATGGGAGCCCCAACCCGGAAGGGAACTGCGAAGCCCAAGAACCTGCGGGCCCTTTATGTGCATCAGGAAACCTTTGACCCTCTACTGATGGAGGAGGAAGCCCCGGAGTTGCCGGGAAACGAGCCGGTCCTTTTGTAAGCAGCGCAGCACAGCAGGACCCAACACCCGAAGCGTCAAATGTGGTGAGCAATTACCCCTCTCTATTTTTTGTGACTGTGGTCATTATGAACCCGACCATGATGACCCACATTCGAGTGCGTGGCTTGATTGACTCGGGGTGCGGGAGGGACCTCATCAACCCTTCCCTAGTCACAGGGTTGGAAGCAGCGGTAGTAAAACTAAAGGAACCCATAACATTTACCCAAATGGGCCCATGAAGGAGCCCTGTAGGTTTGAGACTGTACCTTTGCGAGTGGGGGTGGGCGACCATTGGGAATACCGACCCTTCATGGTGGCGCCACAAGCCAAGTTCTCCCTCGTTCTTGGCAGCCCCTGGCTCCATGGTCACGATCCATATATCTTATGGGAGGATGGAATCGTGCGTTTCATATCTCCAAAATTTTTGGAGCACAAGTGGGATCCTGAGTGGGGCACCCCGCCAGATAATGACCCCCCAGAGCGTGCCTTGCGGCTGAGGAAATTGCCCGCATTCCTGAGGAGTACAAAGACTTATCCCGAGTGCTTGAGGAGGAGGAAGCAGATGAACTCCCCCCTCATCGCAACTCTGACTGTGCTATCGAAATACTCCCGAGTCAGAAAATGCCTAGGGGAAAGATTTATGCCATGAGCCCCATGGAAAAAGAGGAGTTGCGGAAGTTCATCGATAAGAACCTAACTCGGGGTTTCATTCGGCCGGCTTCTTCCCCGTTCGCGGCCCCTGTGCTGTAAAAAAAAAAGGACGGGGGACTCCGCTTGTGCACGGATTACAGAGGGTTGAATGCAGTGTCGGCCACCAATGCTTATCCCATGCCCCTCATTAAAGACCTCCTGGCAGAGGTAGCACGGGGCAAAATCTTCTCCAAGCTTGATTTGAGGAATGCTTAATTCCGAGTTCGAATAAGACAGGGGGATAAATTTAAGACTGCCTTCAACACCCCCTTGGGACAGTTCGAATACTGGGTGATGCCATTCAGGCTCCAAGGGGCTCCGGGAGTCTTCATGAACTTAATCAATGAGGTGTTGCATCCTTACCTGTTTAAGGGCATGGTTGTTTACTTGGATGATATCTTGCTGTACTCACCTGATGTTGAATCCCATGTGCAGTTGGTGAGGCAGATGCTCCTGAAACTCTTAAAGCACAAACTGTTTGTCAAACTATCCAAATGTGAGTTCCATCAAACCTGCATCGACTTCCTGGGCTACCGCATATCCCCAGAGGGTTTAGAGATGGATCCCAAGAAAGTCCAAGACGTGTTAGATTGGGAGCCCCCAAAAACTAGAAGGCAGCTCCAAAGCTTCATTGGCTTCGCAAATTTCTATCGCCAATTTTTGCCCCATTTTGCCCAAGTGAGTCTGCCCCTCACCGATCTCTTGAAAACCAAGGGGAAGGGAGCAGGAGCAGCGCAGCCGGAGGTGAGACTGGAATGGACCCCAAAGTGTCAGGAGGTGTTTGAGCAGCTGAAAAAAATTATTTACCACCGAACCAGTCCTTGCACACCCTGATGAAACAAAAAAATTCGTAGTGCAAGTCGATGCCTCCGACACTGCTATGGGGGGGGGGGGCAATTTTGCAAGAGGGCTCAGATGGACATTTACACCCCCTAGCATATGTCTCCCGCAAATGTAATGACACTGAGCGGTTCTGGCTGGTGTAGGATAAGGAAGCGGCCTCGATCCTCCTGGTGTTAGTGACTTGGCGACATTGGTTAGAAGGGGCCCAAGTGCCATTTGAGATTTGGACGGATCACAAGAACTTTGAGGTTTTGCGCAAACCCCGTAACCTTAATGCTAAACAATTCTGTTGGGCTGAGTTCTTCTCCAAGTTCCAGTTCACCCTGCACCATTTCCCAAGGCGGTCCAATCCCTTAGCAGATGTGCTCTCAAGGCTTCCCCAACACGAAAGCAAGTGAGTGGAAATCCGCGAATCGTTCTTCACCCCTGCCCAGTTAAGTGGGGTGGTAATTACTCGAAAACAGAGCCAAAGTGCCAATGCACCCCAGCACCTGGGGGCTTCCTGGGAGGAGCGCTTTGCCAAAGCATTAACAGACGAAGAAAGGCAAATGCTCCAGTCCCACACTTCCATGGAACACCAGGTAAATGACTGCTGGTACAAGGGAGGGAAACTTTTTGTCCCCGAGGCTTTGTGGCAAGAAGTCTTACAGTCAGTCCATGAGCTAAAGCCAGCTGGCCACTTTGGCTACATTAAATCATTGCACTTGTTACAACGTGAATTTTGGTGGCCCCAAATGAGAAAAGACTTGTCTCTATTCATGCGCTCGTGCCCTGTGTGTAGCCTCTGCAAGGCAAGGGGGGGCAAGCCCCCAGGTCTCCTACAGCCGTTGCCCACCCCCAATCAGCCATGGGAAGTCATTTCCATGGATTTCATTACTGATTTACCCCCCAGCAAACACATGACGATCATTTGGGTGGTGGTGGACCTTTTCTCCAAACAAGCTCACTTCGTCCCGTTTCCAGGGCTACCTACTGCCAAAGTGTTGGCAAAAGCCTTCCTTCAGCACATTGTTAGGTTGCATACTCTGCCAGCAAGGATAATATCTGACCGCCGCTCTCAATTTGTTTCTAAATAATGGACGGAGCTAATGTCCTTGATGGGAGTCGAGTGTGCCTCGAGTAGCGCCTATCATCCAGTGACTGATGGGCAAACGGAACGGGTTAACCAAACCCTTGAACAGTACCTTCGTTGCTTCACGAATTTCCAACAAGACAATTGGGTAGACCTTCTACCCTGGCTGAATTTGCATATAATAATTCTTGGCATTCTTCCACAGGGGTCTCTCCGTACAAAGCGGCCTTGGGCTATGACAGCCCCCCCCCACCGTTCCTTAAATCGATGGAAGGGGGGGTTGGTGAGGCAGCAGACTGGTGCAAAGCCCTGAAAGACTCTTGGCCGCTCCTCTGTGAGACTCTGGAGGCCGCGAAGGCAGCCTGTCAGGAGCCCTAACTCAGTCAGCCAAACACCATGCCTTGCAGTTCAAACAAGAATAGCGTTTATTATAAAGCTGCAATAGAAAGGTTACTGGAACAGATACATTGTTCAGAATAACTTGGTTACACAAAGCAGGCGGTTATACAGGGAAGGGGGTGAATGGGGACCCCCCCCTTCTACCAATCAGGAATAACATGCGAATGGGAATCGAAAGTTACTACGCTAATGAAGTTCCCACCGCCCCCATTAGTCTCAGCAAAGCTGCAGCTTTGAAAGCGATAGGAAAGCTCGCAGCTTGACTCCTCAAGGTCAGAACATCCAGTCTACCAGAGATAGGGGTTGCCAGAGCCACATTCCATTCTCACACACCAGGCATAAATCAACACCCCTACGATCCCAACCTCCCGCCCGTCACGCCACCATGGCGCCCATAGCCATCCTCCCCTCCCCTCCATCCATCATGGCAGGACTACCTGACATGCAGCCCCCTCGAAAACAAATCTACCCCTTTGGCTTGTGGGGGTACAGCTTGTGAAAAGCACGGATAAGCCGGGGGGGCAGAACATTTTCCGCCCGTACCCATTCCCTCTGTTCCGGCCCAAAGTCAATCCATTCTACTAGATAAAACAAGCGATTGCGAGAGATCTTAGAGTCCAAGATGTGTGCCACTTCGTAGTGAGGTTCCCCCCCCACCAACAGCGGAGGCGGGGTGGGTCGTTTCGGACTCCATTTGTTCTCCTCAGGTGCCCGGCGTAGAAGCCTTACATAAAAACAGGATGAACAGACTTTAGAGACTTAGGCAGGGCAAGTTCTACAGTCACATTGTTAATAACTCTCACAATCTCAAAAGGTCCAACAAATTTCCAACCAAGCTTGCGACTCGGTTGAATGTTACGCAAGTTCTGTGTGGACAAATAAGCAAACTCCCCACACTTAGGAACCCAAGACAGATTGCGTTTCTTGTCTGCCTGGGTTTTATAGGCGTTCTTAGCCTCTTCCAGAGTCTTGGCTAAAGATGACCACGCCATTTGCAATTGTTTGCACCAGTCTCCAGCATCTCCCGCCGGGAGGTCGGGAGAACTCAGAAATGGCAAAGGCGGGGCGTCATACCCATGCACTGCCTTGAATGGGGACATCCCCGTCGACGAGTGCTGAGTATTGTTGTAACAGAACTCAGCTAAAGGCAAGAGAGAGTGCCAATTGTCCTGCTGAAAGTTCGTGAAACACCTCAAATATTGTTCCAGAGTTTGATTCACACGCTCAGTCTGCCCATCGGACTCCGGATGGTATGCACTGCTGACCCCCCGCTCCACCCCAAGCAGTGACATTAACTCACTCCAGAACCGTGAAACAAATTGAACCCCCTATCCGAGATCACTTTCGCAGGCAAAGTGTGGAGCCTCACAACGTGTTGCAAGAATGCTGAGGCTAGTTTCTTGGCAGAGGGGACAGAGGCAAACGGAACGAAATGAGCTTGCTTAGTGAACAGATCCACTATCACCCAGATGACCGTATGCCCCCCGCTAGGGGGTAAGTCTGTAATAAAGTCCATAGAAATCACTTCCCATGGACGAGCCGGCGTGGGGAGGGGTTGCAGTGCTCCTGGAGGTTTACCGGGTCTAGGCTTACTCATCAAGCACATTTGGCAAGCCGACGTGAATAATGAAATGTCTTTTCTTAGCCCGGGCCACCAAAATTGTCTTTGCAGGAGCTGGAGAGATTTCACAAACCCCGTGTGCCCAGCCAGTTTCGATCCATGCGCCCAGCCCATCATCTCCCCCCTCAGGGAACGAGGGACAAACAGTTTGTTATTTTTAGTCCAGCAGCCATGCGCATCTGGAGAGACTCCCTCCTCCCCCTTCACCTCCTCCCTATCAGTGTCAGACATAGCTGTAGAGAATTTCGCCACCCAGTCATCGGTAGGAGGAGTTGGGGACGGGGGGGAACGTTTGGCTTGCTTCCGGGTAGTCACTGCCCCTCCCAACTGGGAAGGCGTGAAGACCGAATCATTAATCTCCTCCCTTTTGCTGTCGTGTTGAGGGAGGCGTGACAGTGCATCGGCCAGCGAGTTAGATGTCCCCGGGAAGTGGTGCAGTGTAAAATTGAACTTGGAGAAGAAATCAGCCCAACGTAGCTGTTTGGCGTTCAAGGAGCGGGGGGAGCGGAGAAGCTCGAGGTTTTTGTGATCAGTCCAGACCTCGAAAGGAACTCGCGCCCCCTCTAGCCAATGGCGCCAGGTAACCAACGCTAAGCGGATCGATCCCGCTTCTTTTTCCCACACCGACCAATTCCGTTCAGTATCGTTAAATTTTCTGGAAACATAGGCAAGGGGGTGCAATTTACCATCCTCTCCCTCTTGGAGGATCGCCCCTCCCATAGCAACGTCAGAAGCGTCTACCTGTACAATGAATTTTTTAAGTTCATTCGGGTGAGCTAGTACAGGTTCCGATGTAAAAAGGGCTTTCGGTTTGTCAAACGCTCGTTGGCACTCGGGAGACCAGTCTAGTTTGGCCCCGGGTCTAGTGTGTTCGGGTGACTTCCCTTTCGTTTTCAACAGATCAGTTAGGGGAGAGCCACCTGAGCAAAGTTCGATAAGAACGATCTATAAAAGTTCGCGAATCCGAGGAACCCTTGGAGTTGCCTCCGTGTTTTGGGTGGCTCCCACCCCACTACATCTTTTATTTTGTCGGGGTCCATCTCAATTCCCTTTTGGGATATGCGGTAGCCCAAGAAAGGGATCTCCGTCTTGTGAAATTCACACTTGGACAGTTTAGCAAAGAGTTTATGCTTGTGCAACGTTTGTAAAACTTCCCGCACCAGTTTTACGTGAGATTTCAGGTCAGGGGAATACAAAAGAATGTCATCAAGGTAAACAAGGACCCCTTTGAACAAATACTTATGGAGCACCTCATTAATCAAATTCATGAAGACCCCCGGTGCTCCCTGAAGCCCGAACGGCATGACTAAGTATTCAAATTGGCCCAGGGGGTGTTGAACGCCGTCTTAAATTCATCCCCCTCTCGAATCCGGACCCTGAAGTAGGCATCTTGGAGATCTAGCTTCGAGAAAATTTTCCCCCAGCCACCGCAGCCAACAAGTCTTTTATTAGGGGCATGAGGTAAGCGTTTGTGTTGGATACCGCATTCAAGCCACGATAGTCAGTGCACAGTCGCAACCCCCCGTCCTTCTTTTTCCGGAAAAGCACGGGAGCTGCAAACGGGGAGGAAGCCGGCCGTATAAACCCCCTGCTCAGGTTTTTATCAATAAATTTTCTCAACTCCACCTTCTCCGAGGGGCTCATAGAATACAACTTCCCTTTGGGTAGTTTCTGGTTAGGCAAAATTTCAATTGCACAGTCTGAGTTTCTATGGGGGGTAATTCGTCAGCTTCCTCCTCCCCAAAAACAGAAGCCAGATCGTGATACTCTGGAGGGATACCTTCCAGTTCTGCTTCCGCTACCCCCACCGTCACTAGGAGTTGCCCCCCCGTCATGGGTCCCCACTCGTTCCTCCATAGGTGGGATTGGCATTTTTCGGAGATGAAGTTTACTTTCCCCTCCCCCCATAAAACGTGTGGATCGTGATCGAAGAACCACGCGCTTCCGAGTACCAGGGGAAAGCGGGCAGACGGGGTAACGACGAAGGGCCTCTCTTCCCAGTGATGCCCAATCCCCACCCTCAAGGGCACAGTCTCGTATTTACAGGGTTCTTTCATGGTGGAGCCATCCATCTGAGTAAAAATCAAGGGGTCGGTTAGTTTAATAACTTTTGCCCCTAGTCCCGTCACTAGTGTGGGGTTGATGAGGTCTCTCCCACACCCTGAGTCAATCAGAGCCCGTACTCTCACGTGGGTCAATAGACCCGGGTCCACTAAAGTCACCGTGAGAAAGAAAAGAGAGGGGGGTTTGCTCACCGGGATTTGCGCCTGGGAGTCTGGGACCTGCTGTTCAGCGCTGTTCACAGCAGGTCCGTCTCATTTCCCTGCGGCGCGGTCTCGCCATCCGATGAGTCCGAAGCCTCGCTGAGCGGCTTGGCTTGCAGGGCCTTCGCCCCCCTTGGCTTTGCCACCGGTTTTGGCGTGGACGTGTCAAACTTCTTCTTGACTCCCTTGGGCGCTCCAGTCGATGCAGGGGAACTTGGGCAGTTCGCTGCGAAGTGGCCCCCTTCTCCGCATTTTAGGCACAACCCTTGCTTCATTCGGAGTTCCCTCGTGCCGTCCTTCGGTTTTGGGTTCGGGGTAGGGGTTTTCCCTCGCTGTCGGCGTGGGGCCGCTGTTAACCATCGCTGCTGCATCATCCAATTTGATGGTTTTCAGGCGGTTCTCCATCGTGATGGCGGCTTGTATCCACCCAGAGAGTGTGTCTGGGTCTTGGGTCTTGGTGACTTCTCGGCGAATCTCCGCGTTGAGTCCCAACTTGTAGTACTCCACGAGGGTCCCATCTTGCACCCCTCGGATTTTGGCCGCACATCTACGGAACTCCGCCGTGTAGTCCCTCACCGACCTGGTACCTTGCTTGAGGGCCCGGATCGTTGCCTTCGCCGCCTTATTGGAATTCACGTCCTCGAATTGCTCCTTCATGGCCCACATAAAAGAATCGATCTCTCTCAGCTCACGCCCATCAGCCTGATGGAGTCCCACGTACCAGTCAGCAGCCGCTCCTTTCAGGTGGGCTGCTATGACATCGACCATGCGATCTTCGCGTTGGAAGAGGTGGCCCCAAGTTTCGATAAATCTTTCGGCTCTCACGAGGAAGAACGGAAACTTTTCTGGGTCTCCATCAAAATCTGCATCTAGGAGTTCCGCAGGCTTCGGTGGCAAGAACCCCCATGGATGAGGGGGTGGCTTCCCCGGTGGCCCCTGCGGCCCTGGTCCCGCTGGTTGCTCCGGAGGGCCGGCTGGCACGTTCTGCTGGTCTTGATCTGGCACCGGGAGTTGATCCTGGGGAGCTTGGTCCGGTGGTTCGTCTCGCCTTTGTCGCTCTCGCTCTTCCCGGATGCCCTCCGCGATCATCTGTGGGATGCGGGCGAGGGATTCGTCTAGGAAGCGCATCAGGCGGTCTTGGCTCGGTTCCCCACTCCACCTCCGCCTCACCACGGCACCTTCCAGGCTCTCGGAGTCTCGGCCGGTGTCTTCCCTGGCCCCAGTCGTGATCAGTCTGCGGACCGATCTTTCGGGGTGGCTTCCCCCCACCGATGCCCAGGGGGTTCCAAACCACGTTTCGTGGGTCTCAGCCAAGGGTTTCACCCAGTCTCGTCTACGTCCGACTCGGGTGGTCACCCCTCCATAGGCAGCCCCATACGGGTCCCCGTAGGGCCCCCCGAAGTCATACTCCGGACCCCATTGTCCCGGCACATACGTGTCAGGGGTCTCTCTGGGTACATCCTTCCCGGGGGGGTTCTTTTCTTTTTTCTTTTCTTCTTCAATCGGGAGAGTGTCTTCTTCACCGCTGCTCATTTTGGAGTCACGGGTTTCTAACCAGTCCCGAAAGTTGATGGCGATTCTGAACAAACTGTCAGGAGCCCTAACTCAGTCAGCCAAACACCATGCCTTGCAGTTCAAACAAGAATAGCGTTTATTATAAAGCTGCAATAGAAAGGTTACTGGAACAGATACATTGTTCAGAATAACTTGGTTACACAAAGCAGGCGGTTATACAGGGAAGGGGGTGAATGGGGACCCCCCCCCTTCTACCAATCAGGAATAACATGCGAATGGGAATCGAAAGTTACTACGCTAATGAAGTTCCCACCGTCCCCATTAGTCTCAGCAAAGCTGCAGCTTTGAAAGCGATAGGAAAGCTCGCAGCTTGACTCCTCAAGGTCAGAACATCCAGTCTACCAGAGATAGGGGTTGCCAGAGCCACATTCCATTCTCACACACCAGGCATAAATCAACACCCCTACGATCCCAACCTCCCGCCCGTCACGCCACCATGGCGCCCATAGCCATCCTCCCCTCCCCTCCATCCATCATGGCAGGACTACCTGACACAGCCTATAAAGTTCAGGCTGACAAGAAAAGGGTGGTGGGTTGGGATCTTCAGCCTGGGAGTTATGTGTATCTGTCTACAAATAATTTGCGCCTGACTCAGCCTTCTAGGAAATTGGCCTGGAAGTACATTGGTCCCTTTCAGATTGTCAGCTGTATAAATAAGGTGACTGTAGAGTTGGACTTGCTTAAGAACCTGAAATATATACATCCCATATTCCATTGCAGCCTCCTGAAGCCTGGGCATCCCCCAAATAAATGGCGACCCGAGCAACCGGTGCCTCCCCTTCTGATTGTGGATGACAATGAGCATTTCGAACTGGCTGATATTCTGGACTCAAAACTGATTCGTGGTCAACTCCACTATCTGGTGGAATGGGTTCACTTCGGTCCCCAACACAGAGAATGAGTTAAAGTTACAGACATTCATGCACCCCATCTTATTAAACAATTCCACAGCAAATTCCCAACCAAACCTGGGGGCCCTGCATATGTTCCTGCTCGCAGGGTGGGATGAGTTTTGGGGAGGGTGGAATGTCAGAGAATTGAGGCTTGGGTTATTTTTACACTGAGTTCATTGTGCTCTGCTGTGTCTACTATCTTGTCTTTTGCTTGTGCGCTTGCGTAGCATTGCCAGCTGCAATGTGGGAGAATGGTTTCAGCCGCTCTGGCTTATCACAGCGGCCTTGGAAGGAGGCTATGGAGTATTCTTTGTTTAAGGGAATTTTCCAGTCCTGTGAGACCAAGGGGTAGGGGCAACTCGTTCTCCCGATCATCAAGTAATCTTCCACTGGGAGTTTCTCACGCGTGCGCTAAAAGTTCATTTGCCAGTCGCGCTTTTGCATCATACTATAATAATGCCTGAGCAGCTTGTGCCACCATTCCTGACAATAACCGTATTACTGTGGGTTACAGCATTGTATTTCAATAAAGCTTTTCTTTACTTAAAGAATGCTTGGATTTACTTGCTATTGAGCCTGACAATGTTATGCCATAAACGAAACAAACAGCTGGGTGTCTAATTGAATGTTTATCCATTCGGCAGATAATGATCATCATGTTCATGTCCCATCACATCATACAACATCAATTTGTACACGTCACCACAAAATTTATTTGAGGGTTAAGGATGTTTGGTGCTAATGTTAGACAAGTGATGAATCAAACATGGTTTTTCAGATATGCTTTCCAACATTGTTTAACAATGCTTTCCTGTTGGAAACTATGTTGATGTGATTTATTCTCTGTCTTCATATTAAAATTGGAAACATATAGATGCCCTGTTTTTTTGTTTGCTGTCTATGCACATTCATTTTTCATATTTGTCATTGAATGGTTTGGGGACTTTGCAATCACCATGTGGTTCGTTGGTTTTACGTAGCTAGAATTTATAACTGGAGAATGTGGAAAAATTTAAACCCCCTTCATTTCAAAACAGAGGTAGAAATGAGGGGTCCATATCAGGAAATGGTGGGACATTATCACTGAACATCCCACACAATGATTTAACCCCAAATGCACCATTTAGGGTTGCAAACTCTGGCTTGAGAAATTCCTGGTGATTTGCAGGTGGAGCTGGAGAGAACAGAGTTAGGGGAGGTAGCTCCTCAAGGATGTGATCTCATAGGGTCCACTCCCACTCCTCCTCATGCAGCTGCTGATGTGACCTTGAGTCAGTCATAAGTTCTTTCAGAGCTATTCTTTCATGAGCAGTTCTCAGAGAATTCTCTCAGGCCCACCTATCTCACAGGGTGTCTGTTGTGGGGAGGGGAAGGGAAAGGAATTGTAAGCCACTATGAGACTCCTTTGGGTAGGGAAGGGCAGGGTATAAAGCCAATCTCTTCTTCTTCTGAAGCTGCCTTTTCCTCCAGAGGAATTGATCTCTGTAGCCTGGAGACTGGCAGTAATTCTGGGAGGATTCCAGCCTCCCACCTGGAGGCTGGCAAACCTAACCATCTTGGGTACAATACCACTATATTGAGAAAATAACATGGGATGATAGTGGATTGATTCCCCTTCTCCAGCTCTAATCCAAATTGTGCCCCCCACCAAGCTGTTGTACCCCATTAAAAATGCATTGGGTTAGGATCTTTCACATAACATGTAATTCAGACTTTACTTATAGTGAATACTAAGAAAATGTAACCCTAGATAGCAACCAATCTCTCAAATAGGGATACAGTGTGCATATAAACATCCCCCAATTGAGACATGAGGCTATAATCTTGCAGACAGCCGCTTAAACCGCATTGACTCTGGTTAGATTTAAACAGCCAAGCTGTCCCCAGGACTGCAGCCTCAAACATTATAATATCTATGGGACTATAACAGTTTTTTATACCAGAAACCTGTGGTTGTTGTTCAGTCGCACAGTCAAGTCCAACTCTTCACAACCCCAAGAACCACATCATGCCAGGCCCTCCTGTCTTCTACTGTCCTCTGGAGTTTGCTTAATTTCATGTTTGTTACATCAATAACACTGTCTGACCATCTCATCCTTTGCTGTCCCCTTCTTCTTTTTCCTTCAGTCTTTCCCAGCATCAGGATCTTCTCCATTTGGTGGTCAAGGTATTTCAGCTTCAGCTTCAGTATCTGGCCTCCAGAGAACAGTCAGGGTTGATTTCTTTTAGGATTGACTGATTTGATCTCCTTGCAGTCCAAGGGACTCTCAAGAGTCTTTTCCAGTACCATAATTCGAAAGCATCTATTCTTCGGCACTTGGCCGTCCTTATGGTCTAGCTCTCACAGCCATACATTACTTTTGGGAATACCATTGCTTTGACCATACAGACTTTTGTTGGAAGGGTGATGTCTCTACTTTTTATTATGCTGCCTAGGTTTGCCATTGCTTTCCTCCCAAGGAGCAGGTGTCTTTTAATTTCATGGCTGCAATCACCATCTGCAGTGATCTTGGATCCCTGGAATGTAAATTCTGTAACTGCTTCCATGACTTCCCCTTCAATTTGCCAAGGAGTGATGGGGTCGGATGCCATGATCTTAGTTTTTTTGATGTTGATTTTCAAGCCAACTTTTGCACTCTCCTCTTTCATCCTTCACTTTCTGCCATTAGAGCGATATCGTCTGCATATCTGAGGTTGTTAATGTTTTTCCCAGCAATCTTAATTCCGGCTTGTGATTCATCCAGGCTGGCATTTTGCATGATGTACTCTGCATATAAATTAAATAATCAGGGTGACAATATACATCTTTGTTGTACTCCTTTTCCTATGCTAAACCAATCAGTTGTTCCATATCCTGTTCTAACGGTCGCTTCTTGACCCTTATACAGGTCTGGTACTCCCATCTCTTTAAGGACTTGCAATAGTTTGTTGTGATCTACACAATCAAAGGCTTTAGCGTAGTCAGTGAAGCAGAAGTAGATGTTTTTCTGGTACTCCCTTGCTTTCTCCATAATCCAGCAAATGTTGGCAATTTGATCTCTAGTTTCTCTACCTCTTTGAAACCCAACTTGTACTTCTGGCAGTTCTCTATCCATGTACTGTTGAAGCCTAGCTTGTAGGATCTTGAGCATGACCTTGCTAGTGTGTGAAATGAGTGCAATTGTGTGGTAGTATGAACATTCCTTGGCATGGCCCTTCTTTGGGATTGCAGTGTAAACTGACCTTTTCCAATCCTGTGGCCACTGTTGAATTTTCCAATTCTGATGGTGTATTGAATGAAGCACTTTAACAGCATCATCTTTTAAGACTTTGAATAGATCAGCTGGGATACCATCACCTCCACTACCTTTGTTATTAGTAATGCTTTCTAAGGCCCATTTGACTTCACACTCCATGATGTCTGGCTCGAGGTCAGTAATCATACCGTCGTGGTTGTCAAGGATATTGAGGTCCTTCTCATATAGTTCTACTGTGTATTCTTGCCATCTGTTCCTAATCTCTTCTGCTTCTGTTAGGTCCCTACTGTCTTTGTCCTTTATCATGGCCAGCTTTGCATGGAATGTTCCCTTGATTTCTCCAATTTTCTTGAAGAGATTGCTAGTCTTTCCCATTCTATTGTTTTCCTCTATTATTTTGCATTGTTCATTCAGGAAGACCTTATCTCTCCTTGCTGTTCTCTGGAAATCTGCATTCAGTTAGGTAAATCTTTCCTTTTCGCCTTTGCCTTACACTTTCCTTCTTTCCTCTGCTATTTGTAAAGCCTCATCAGAAAGCCACTTTGCTTTCTTGTATCTCTTTTTCTTGGGATGGTGGTGATTGCTGCCTCCTGTACAAGGTCACGAACCCCCGTCCATAGTTTTTCAGGCACTCTGTCTATCAAATCTAATCCCTTAAACCTATCCTTCACCTCCACTGTATATTCATAAGGGATGTGATCTAGGTCAAACCTAAATGGCCTAGTGGTTTTCCCAGCTTTCTTCAGTTTAAGCCTGAATTTTGCAATGAGCCACAGTCAGCTCCAGGTCTTGTTTTTACTGACTGTATAGAGCTTCTCCATCTTTGACTGCGAATGATATAATCAATCTGATTTCAGTGTTGCCCATCTGGTGATGTCCATGTATCGAGTTGCCTCAGGTTGTTGGAAGAGGGTGTTCGCTATGACCAGCGTGTTCTCTTGACAAAACTGTTAGCCTTTGCCCAGCTTCATTTTGTTCTCCAAGGCCAAACTTGTCCATTATTCTGGTTACCTTTTGACTTCCTACTTTAGCATTCCAGTCCCCTATGATGATGAGGACATCTTTTTTTGGTGTTAGTTCTAGGAGGTGTTATAGGTCTTCATAGAACCGGTCCACTTCAGCCTCTTCTGTTTCAGTGGTTGGGGCATAGACTTGGATTACTATGATGTTGAATGGTTTGCCTTGGATTCGGACTGAGATCATTCTATTGTTTTCGGGATTGTATCTCATTACTGCCTTTCTCACTCTCTTTTTGACTATAAAGGCCACACCATTTTTTCTATGGGATTCTTGGCCACAGTAGTAGATATAATGCTCTTCTGGGTTAAATTTGCCTATTCCTGTCCACTTTAGTTCACTGATTCCCAAGATGTTGATGTTCAGTCTTGCCATCTCATTTTTTACTACATCCAACTTACTTGATTCATAGATCTTACATTCCAGGTTCCTATGCAATATTGTTCTTTGCAGCATTGGACTTTCCTTTCACCATCAGATACATCCACAGCTGAGTATCCTTTTGGTTTTGGCCCAGCCACTTCACTCTTACTGGGGTTACTTGTAGTTGCCTTCTGCTCTTCCCCAGTAACATATTGGACACCTTCCAACCTGGGGGGCTCATCTTCCGGCATTATATCTTTTAGCCTTTTGTTACTGTCCATAGAGTTTTCCTGGCAAAGATACTGGAGTGGGTTGCCATTTCCTTCTCCAGTGGATCATATTTTGTTTGAGTTCTCTGCTGTGGCCTGTTTGTCCTGGGTGGCCCTCCATCACATAACCTGTAGCCTCATTGAACCATGCAAGCCCCTTCGCCACATCAAGGCAGTGATCCATGAGACCAACCTACTGACCAACAAACATACCTATATGCCTCCAGCTACCATCCTAAATATACCAAACGATCCATTATATACAGCCAGGCTCTATGCTACAGCCTCATCTGTCCCAATCCTAGGAACAGAGGTTCTCACCTGAGGGATCTACAGCAAACCTTTTTGGAACTACAATATCCACCTGTTGAAGTCAAGTAACAGATAAACAAAGCCAGAATGGTACTCAGAGAAAACCTGTTGTGAGACAGGCCCAGAAGAGACAATAACAGAACACCACTAGTGGTCACATACAACTCTCAACTCAAAACAGTTCAATGCATCTCAGTGACTTACAACCTCTACTGGATAATGACAGTTCTCTTGCACACCTTTTCTTGCACACAGACAGCCCCCCCCCCCATCTCAAACAACTCCTCACCCACAGTAATACAACATCTAATTTGAACATGGACACTGGTACCAGAGCTTGCAATAAACTCAGATGCCAACTTTCCTGCTACATACATTCAGACAACACAATCACTAGACATAACAACATCAGTGGCACCATCTCAGGCTTATTCACTTGCTCATCTTCTAACATTGCTTGTGCCATTAAATGTCAGCAATAGCCTTCAGTTCTCTACATAGGGCAAACAGATCAAGCCCTACACCAAAGGATAAATGGACGCAAATCTGACATCAAGAATCACAAAACTGAGGAACCTGTAGGAGAACATTTCAGCCTCCAAGGGCACTCAGTGGGGGACCTCAAAGTAGCTGTTTTGTTGCAAAGGAATTTAAGAAATGGACTGGAATGGGAGAGTGCTAAATTACAAGTTATTACAATACTCAGGGCAATAGAACTCTCAGGGCTTAACAGAGATATTGGCTTCTTACCTCACTACACATGCTAAGTCACTCAGTTCTCACTTATATCCAGAATTAAGCTTTTTCAGTCTTAAAGCTGCCACTGGACTCAAACTTAGTTCTCACATCTTGTTAACTCTGGCCCTGGTCACACAGGAGGATTTGCCCCGTGAAACAGACGGGTTGAGGGTGCATCAAACAGGTGCAATCATACAACAACATCTGGGAAGTGTAGCACACCCATCACCAACCCATACCATCAGCCCGAAGAAGTGAATTAAAGTACCAGCAAAAGGGTAGTAGCAACCGGAAAATGCGGGTCGCAGGCGAGTGTCGGATCGTGGAATCAAAGTTAATCCAGTGCATCTGACACGTGCATGCGTCCCGTCGCACCGGATGTGTTTTTTCCAAGCCTCCACAGTATGCGAAGAAACGTAAGATTGTACATGCACAAGAATGTGAAAGCGAAGCCCTTTGATGCGCTTCAACATTGCCGTGTGATCACTGGCTATCGGCATCTGCATGGCATCTCAGTGATCTGTCTGATTGTGCTACTGCGCATCTTTTTGCTCCGGCTCTAATTTGCCTCCCTTCAGCAGCGCAGTATCCTGCTCGTGTGACCGTGACCTCCTTATGCCAATTTGCTGCTATTATGCATTATTCCAATCTTATTCCAAATGCATGATTCCAAACTTAGCTGTATTTATTGTTCAGTTATCTTGACTGTAATTGGTTCTTGGCAACTACCCTCCCCCCCATGTAATGTTTGAGGAAATCTGTTTTAGTGCATCTAAGAAGTGCGCATCTAGGGACTCGATTTCCGGTTTGGCAGGCTGATGGCAGTCATTTCTCCTGGCTATCAGGGACACAGACTGCAAGCCAGTGGGTAGAGAGGGGGTGCGATCGTACACATCTCCCCAGGTCTCATGGGATGAGCCCTGAGTCAGGGGGTGATGAGGTTCACCACCCCCCAGCTTCTAGCCTGGGGGTGGGGGCATCCTTTTGCCCCGACGGTCTCTCCGCTGTGTTCCAGTATTGGCCGAGGCTTTGTGTACCGAACCAAGTGACGGTGATCAACTTCTAATTAAGCGACTGGCTGAATCCATGAAGTAACTGAAGAAGTGTAAGTGAAAGCTATGAAGCATCAGAGGGAGGCAAAGTTTATCCCTGTAAGCATGGAGGGGAGGTAACTACGGACCCCCCACCGGATGACCAGATAAAGGAGATTAATTACTACTGGATAAATGGAGCTTGAAGGGACTGTGATGGAGGAGTGCTGAGATTTAAGAAACGAGTAACAGATAAGCAAACATTTGGGACTTTAAAAACAGTATTTGAAAATCTACGTCAACTGGCTGGCTAGAAATGGCAAGTTTTCTTTTTAAAGACTGTTAACATCATAGTAAGAGTCGGAGTGATGCAAAGTCTACCCCCTCCTCAAAAAAAAGAAGTGGAGGGGAAAGGGAATTCCCTCCCCCCATATAACAATGTTAAAATAAAGTTTTTAAGGGGGTAGAGTGAAAAGAGAGAAAAGATTGAATGGAAAAACTTACAAGTGTTGAAGTGCTCTTATGAATGGCGGCTGTAAACAAGCAGAACTTTCCTCTAGCAGCCAGACAGTGGGGGGAAAAACCCTTGAAAGACAAGGTTACTATGTAAACATCTGAAAACCTCTTTAGGCATTGGAAATCGTCCTTTTCCTTTTAAAAGAAACTCTAAACATTTCCGTGAGTGGTGACTGTGAGAACGAGTTGATGGATTTATGGGACCCTGGCAATTTGGAAGATAAACAGACCCCTTTGAAGATGGCGCTTGTTGCGTCAAAAGAATTAAAATGAAACTGAATCCTCTTCAGGAAGTTGAAAGTTTAACTGAACAATAAACCCTACTGAGAAAGACTGGCGGGGCAGTGGGGCAGTTACGTCCTCCCTTGACGAGTGAAAAATAAAGTTACTAGGCATTTTAATGGGGGGACGACAGAGCTAATGGAATGTTGGGTGAAAGGTGGATACGTGGGTTAGTTGTTCAGGAGATAGCAGATTTTTAGAAGATATCAATAATATGGACTGTGAGCTGAAGAAGATCAAGAGAAGAGGACTCTCCAGCGAAGAATTTTTGCAGATAATGCTTTTGGTTAAGGGGGGGAGGTATGGATAAAATAGGGGTGAAGGGTTCACATAGAAAAAATGGATGATTGATGATTATGCAAATGAAATTTAAATGTATTTTATCAACTTAGACTAGTATTTTAAATGGAAGAGGTGAAGGGGATGTTACTTGTTGCCTACTTAGGTTCTTTCTTTGTTGTTTTTTAATAACAATAGAAGGATATTCAAGCCTAATTTTGATGTATTTAGTAATTTCACTTAAATAATTTTGAGTGTTGGGAGGATTGTAGGTAATGGTTGGTTAATGGATAGAATATAATAGCCAGATGGGCAGAAACTATTGTATTTTAGATGATGAGGATGCCTGATGTTTGCATAAAAGAAATCTAAGTGTATTTCAGAAGTATACTCCAAACAGTCTGTATGAGCTAGAGCTTCTATAAGCGATTGATCTAACTGTCACCTTCAAGGTTAACAACTGAAAGTTCTTCTTGATGCCATATTTGTAATGTAATGTTTGAGGAAATCTGTTTTAGTGTATCTAAGAAGTGCGCATCTAGGGACTCGATCACCAAACCTTGGATTTTCTTTTCTATCTCCCTTTCTTGTAGTGTGTTTTAGTACCCTTCCCTTTTTCTGTAGTTTTTTAGAAAATGCAATAAAAAAATCCCCTGGGTGGGTGGGGGGGGAGTGCGCATCTATACATGCTAAGGCTCTCAGTTCTGGCTTATACCCAGAATTGAACTTTGTTGGTCTCAGAGGTGCCACTGGACTCAAACTCAGCTCTCACATCGGTTTGTTAACTCTTGTATTTATATGCTATTCACAGATCTAACCAACTGCTTTAATCCAATCTCAGCTATGATCTCCCAGTCACTTACGCATCTTGACTCTAACTAGTCCTTCCTGGCAACTAACCCCTCCCCACTATATGTAATGGTTGAAGAAATTCTGTTTCACTGTATCTGAAGAAGCATGCATGCACACAAAATCTTATACTTTAAATAACACTTAGTTGGTCTTAAAGGTGCCACTGAACTCAAACTTTGTTCTGCTGCTTCAGACCTTCATGGCTACCCACCTGAATTTATCTTATATTTACATTATTTAGAAAGAAACCCCATTTATCTTCAGAACTGCAGGCTAAGCTTGTATTTTAAGGAGGTGCCCAATCAAATTGTTTTAGAAATGCCACAAAGGGAGCAATACTAAGCCAGTGTTCTTAGAAGTAAATCCCATATTATTCAGGAGGGTTGACTCCCAGGAAATTGCCTTTAGGATTACAGCTGTTATTCTGATTGCCTAGGGCTGCCAGCTGGATAAGAAGTGGATGAGGTTCCTTAAGTCAGCCTTCCTGTTGGTCATGCATTTACAAACACGCTGTTTTTGCGGGGGTAGTCCCAAGGGAAGGAGCAATGGAAAGCATATATGCAAAAGCTTTTATTGGGCCAGTTAGAAATGCATATACTGATATACAGCATTTCAAGGTATGTACACACCCTAAATAAGGCAAGCTAGAAACTAACTTTCTAAGAATAAGGTGTGTTGTGAATGCAGATATTTCAAATATTTCACAGAGTGGTCCCTTCACACAGTTTTTTTTACATGTTCCTGTTACAGAACAGGAAGATGTTAAACTGAAATGGTTGTTTTTGCCATTATTCCTTCCTTTCTATTGGATTAATTTAGAAAAAAGATTGTACCCAGTAAGACCCTGCACATACTTTAAAGCTACTTCTACAATACAGTACTCAGAAGCGCATACACAAAGAGAGAAATCTGACATGTTTCCCTTGAAAAATTAATAATTTTAAACTTCAGTGTTAACTGTCAGCCAAATATTCTGAAAAAAAGATTGAACGTCATTATCTGTGTTTTTCTGTGTTTGGATTGGAGGGAAGATCGTGTTACTATTTCTTCTGTTGTTGTGGTTTCATTGTGGAGACAGACAACTGCTGATGTTGGATGGCAGGGTAATACATTTGCAAAAATGTCAATGCTGAAATCTGGCTATTCCACATCCACAATATATGTAATCTCAGAAGCCATGGGGATTCTCTGCAGAAAGGGGTGGTGGAATAGCCTTGCGGTCTGTAGTAATTGCAACCTCTCCCCCCCCCCCACCACTTGCCATCAAGCCTGCAAGGTCTTTATCTAAGAAAATATTTTCCTGTATAGATGTTTATGTTGTAAAAACTTTCCCTTGGAGATTAGATAATAGATCCAAAATATCCAGGGGATTTGGTAGGTTCAGGGAACATGAGTGGGAAAAGAATTTCATGTAAGATTTGGGGAGGCATTCTCCCTCATGCGGGTCACCTTATTGAAGGAAGAGGAGTGAAAGAGGGGAGCCCATTTGCTGACTTCTGCAGGAAGCCTATTCTGGCAGGCTGCCACTTGCATCCTGGCATAGCTGATGGTTCCCAGAATGGTGGGTGGGTGTTTGCTGCTGCTTTGGCAAGAGGCTGCAAAGGAGGGGGGAAATGCCCACATTTTGTGCGTGTGCGTGTGTGTGTGTGTATGTAAGAACAAAGAGGACATGGAGACAAAGGTTTTCCTTTAACACTTTGAATCTCGGAAGAGAATCTAATGCTGTGCAGAAAAACAGCCTCTTCTTTCTGCCCTTTCTTGACAAGTGCAACCCACTGGTAAACTTAAGACAGCATGAGAGCTCATTAAAAATAAACCAAGTCATTCTTTATAAAATAAGCATGAGGCAGATTAATTCAAGGATTACTGTCAGCACACCCACAATGTCTCAACATAAAAAGAGAAGACTAATATTTTCCCTGTCACTGTCTGGGTAGAGCTATGGCTTGATTTGTAAACACACCAGTGCTGCAAATTACACCTTCTCACAAATGCTCTACCTTTCTGACAGGACAATCCTATGCAGAATTAATCCAGTCTGATCCCACTGTAATCAGTGGGTTTAGAAATAAGTAACTGCCCAGGACTGAAATGAAATGAAATCCAGGTTCATGAGAGAAGCTGGCCACCAAGTCTGGCCTTAGTATGGAGTAATATCAAGCAATTGTTTCAGGCAGCTATTTTCCTATCTCCACAAGTTTAACTATGAATTCTACAGCATCCCACATTGCAGTGACATCACTTCTGGTTCCGCAGCCAGAAGTGACATCATGATGTTGCAAGGAAACCATTCCAGTGGGTCTCTGCCCCCCTCCCAGTCTTCTAGGGGCAGCTGAAGCACCTTGGGGTGCAGGATCTCTTTCTCGCTCTCTCTGGAGATCAGATATGCCCTGCAGATTCACTCCCTGCATATTTGTAAACAAAGAAAATGTTACAAAAATGCTGCAAGTCTCCAGTGTACTCTCCTCTAAGGGGAGCCAAAGTGGGTAAGAACTAGCCACTGGCATTTCCCAGCACTCAGAAAAAGTGGGATGTATGTACAGTACTTATGTAGCTGAGCTCTCAGAAAGTCTGTCTTAGTAGCTATGTCACTGCCTATCAGGTGACAGATGAGAAAGAGAGCACTTTAGCGGGGCCAAAAAGTGGGTTGTTCCAGCATTTGTAAGTTGGAACCACCACAAAGGAAAGCAAATATTTTGCACCAGTCCACAGAGCAAATCTGCTAAAGTACAGTATAGTGCATTCAAGAAATTCCTCCATGGGCTGATTAGCAAATAAGCTGTAAAAGTGGTACTGTGGTGGAGAGTGCCATCGAGTTGCAGCCAACTTATAGTGACCACTTAGGGTTTTCAAAAGAAGATACCAACACAGGTGGTTTTGCCATTGTCTTTGTCTACATAGAACCCTGGATTTCCTTGGTGGTCTCTCCTCCAAGTACTAACCAGGGCTGACCCTGCTTCGCTTCCACTTTGACAATTTTTTTTAAAGTTTATTAATTATTTTATTTCTCTTATTCAGTTAAGAACCAAAGAAAGGTGAAAAGCTCTGCTGGTTATTGACACCATTGTCAAGTATTTAATTATACTGGATTTGACTGTCCTGTTGCCCAGATTTACATATTAAAACTATCAAAACCATTTGCTAGACTGGTTCAAATATTTCTCTCAGTGATTCCAAAGCTTTCACAAACATGCCAGTTGCATTTGCTTACAAAGTCTGCTGATGGTATTTGCAGCTGAGTGTACTTTCAAAGAGGCCTAGTTTAACCACTACTGAATGATTTTACAGAGCTTCAGCCCTCTCAGACAGAATACACCCGCTTAATAACCATCAGAGACAATTCACTTTCTCATACATGGTGAACTCATCACAAGTTGATATGTTTTGCATTTCAGGTGTTCTAAAACATCATTTTGAGTTAGGATTGCCAAGTGTTCCCCTCAGCCATCGGTGGGGGATAGGGGGCATAGGATTGCCAAATGCAGGTTGGGAAACTCCTGGAGATTTGGGAATGGAGCCTGGGGAGGATAGAGACCTCAGTGGGGTACAATGCCATAGAGTCCACCCTCCAAAGCATCCATTTTCTCCAGGGGTACTAATCTCTGTAGTATGGAGATGAGCTGTAATTCCAGGGGAGCCCCAGGTCCCAAGTGGAGGCTGGCATCCCTATTTTGAGTGATCTGAAATAGTAGTGCTTAGAGGTGCCAGGATTCAGGATCTTGGACTAGCTCTCAAGTTCTCAGAGTTACAAGTTGAAATTTCTGACCTATCAACTAGCACACACAATGGACGTTTCCCTCTAAGAACCAAACTGGATGATATACATGACATACATCAGATTGGGGGCTCCCAATCCAGCTTGCAGTCACACATGATTTTAGGGAACTAATGTTCACAAGTGCTCCAGTCCCAAGCCTTCCCTTCCATGTCATTTTCCTGAGCTGAAATGACTGCAGAGGACCCTATTTGTCCCACTGTGGGACTCCACGTACATTGACTTCAGTATATGCCTGCTTCTGGTAACTACTGCAAATGTAAATTAGAACTAGGTAGGAATAGTATGACACTATTTTACATCTAGCACATAGTTAATTTCTCCTTTTTTTGTTTGTTTGTTTGAAGGCTTATCAAAGCCACATGATAGAACTACCTACATTCAGAGGTACTATATGATACCATTCTTTGTGGGACATGATGTTATTAAGTGACACTCATTCAGTGGCTCAGGAACCACATGTGGTACCTGCTCTATATTATAGGAGTATGAGCAAAGTCATTGCCCAGTAAGGCTTGTGGCTGGCAGGTGGTATACACCCTGAAACAGGTATTGCTGGAAGGCCTGGAGGATGGGTAGTCTGTGAGCCTTCCTGAGCTTTAGGCCTCTTTCCAGGGATTGAAGCTGAGGGCCTTCTCCGCAACCTCTGTGCTCTAATCTCAGCAACTACCAGGACAGCAAACTTGAGTGCAGAGAAAACAGAGTTAAACCACCACAGCAGCCACCCAAGGAAATAGCACACTGGCCATGGTGGGGTGGAGGGGTGGTTTCACTCTGCTCTCTCCAGGGACAGCTGGTCCTCCTCTGGGCACCTACAAAGCTCCCTCTAAGCTGTCGAGTCTTGTGAGCAAAAATTCTACTTTGTGAGCTACTGGCATTAAAGTTGTGAGTGATTGGTTTGGCTGCTGCATAAACTAGTTTGCTCTGGAGCCATCCATCCTGAGCTAAGACAAAAATGTGTGAGCTGGAGGCTAAAAAACTGTGAGCTAGCTCACACTAACTCAGCTTAGAGGGAACATTGCTCTGCAATCCCACTCTCTCACCTGGCCTGCTGTGCCTCTTGCTGAGGAGGGAACAAGAAAGCTGAGAGGGAAGCCCATCCCCTCAATTGAGATGCACAAGAGCTGGCTAAGGTTTAGCTGTGGTGGGCGATGACAACCCTACATGCACAGAGTACTTTGTAAATTAGACAGCTTATAGTTACATACTTAATATGAGTAGCTATATCTTACATTATTGTATGTATATGTTTGGTGGAGGTGCACTCAGGATACACAGTAATCATGTGGCTCTTTTGGTTGCCAGTAATTGTGAATGTGGCTCTCTGTGAGCTGTAGGGTACCACTGCACTAAGGAGCAGAAGACGACCTAATTATTAGGGAACTGTAAGCAAGTAAGAGATAGTATGGTATAGTGGGTAGACGTAAGGCCTGGGTTCAAATTCCCACACAACCATAAAACTTACTTGGTGACCTTGGGTCTGTCATTCTCTCTCAGCCTCACTTAACTCACAGGTTTGTTAAGAAGATAGGAGAGAGAACTATCCAAGTTGCCCTGAACTCCTTGGAGGAAAGGCAAATTAAAAAGGAGATAGATAGTGACTGCAAGATTGCCACTGTGAAATGGATGTTTCCATGACAGTCAGACTTGAGTTGAAACCAGAATCTTTGGGGCCATAAAATATTCAGGTCAGATAACAGTTGGTGTCCTTGCACTCTTTATCACATTGGAAGTATTTCTTATGTATCTAAGGAACTATTACCATGTAGTGATACAGCTCATTTTCAGATGGGAACAGTTCGAGCAAGCGGACCTTGGGGCCATACAGAAGGTTGTTAAACAGGCCCTTGGCAGGAGAGGCGATGTCAGTGTGTTGTTGTGGTAATCAAAATGTGGGCTAGTGGCTGGAACAAATCTGGCAACAAGTTATCCTGAAACTGAGGAACAAGACACTGTGTATTGTAAAGCAGATAAATCTGCTACGTTAACACAAATGTCACTGCTGAAGGGGATAATTTTGCATCTAATTTCTTATAAGAACCAGCATTCTGCTATTCTCCATTTACAGCCAAGTTCTGGCTTTTCCCCAATTGTCACATGGACCATTGACTATGAAAACTAGTGTCATTATGAACCCTGGAACTTAGTAGGCCTGATCCTGAGAATTCTATTGCCAATGCAAATGAATGTTGTTGGTGTGTGTGTGTGAGAGAGAGACAGAGACACCAACCAGACAAACCTATTATCAGTACTGTGGGGTGGATGAGCAGTGCTGCTTCTGTACCTCATATGCTATGTATAATACTGTCAGAGCTGATGACTGCCTAGTTGTGGGGTAGGGTTGCCAACCTCCAGCTAGCATCTGGAGATCTTCCGCTATTATATTTATCTCCAGATGGCCGAGATCAGTTCCCCTGGAAAAAATGGCTGCTTTTGAGGGTGGACTCTATGGCATTATACCATGCTGAGGTCCCTCCCCTTCCTAAACCTTGCTTTCCCTAGGCTCCACCCCCAAAATCTCCAGGTATTTCTCAACTCAGAGTTGGCAACCCTACTGTGGGGTAGAGGAAGTGAAAATGAATGTTCCATGTGCATAGGAGCTAGATTCCTATTCCTACTGGCTACCAAGCAGACAGCTCTTCCTCTCAGCTCTGTGATGGGAGTGCTATAACAAAATCTGTGCATGTAACCCTAAATTAAAATCTTGGCTTAGCAGTTTGCACAGTGGATGGTGATGGGGAAATTCTCTGCCTCGTATCTTTGTCATCTTTAGGTTGTAATCTTCTTTGGGGGAAAAGACCTGTCTTTGTTGCTTCTGCAAAGAAGAACCATAGGGAGCAATCCTATGTAGGTTTACTCAGAAGTAAGTCCCATTTTATTCAGTAGGGTCCAGTCTCAGGAAAGTGTTCTTAGCATTGCAGCCATAATGACTTACCACATGAATCTGCATTAAAAGAATGATTAATTTTTAAAAAATCTTTGTGCATTATACTGTTTTCCAACACATGAACAAAATTAAAAATTAAGCACTGCTGTTAAGATGGATAACTGTTATGTTTGAGCCTAAGCCAGCTAAAGCTCAGTGTAGTTCTAAGTTTTACAGGTCTCAGAGGACTGAATTGGTATGCTTGGCTCCTGGAAAATCCTCTGTCTGCAAGCATCACATAACATGAACGGAAGCAAGGCAGAGGAGGGGGAAATCCGCAGTTGGAACAGATAGAATATGCTGATACAAATATATGCCAGAATTGCTAGGCTATTTTCCAGAAAAAGAATTATGCAGCACATAACAATCTGCAACGTTCTTCATGAAAGTTAAATGAATTGCCTCCATGAGAAGAAAACCTCACCTTTGCAATGCACGTACTTGTGAGCAAAGATATTTTTTAAAAATCCTGGGTAATATCTGCCTGCATCATTTACTTCCAGAAGCCTTTGACTCCATCTGGCACCATGGCATTAAAATGCTACAAAGAAGGATTGAGGGGAAAACATATTATCTCCTCAGATTTATATGCCTCTCTCTGTGTAGGATACAAATTAAAAGCAAGTAACCTTTGGCTGTTAAACAAGAGAAGCATGAATTTATACATACATCCTCACCACAGTGGCCTTCAGTTTGCATATCAATCATCAGCTAATTTTTAACAGTTAATCAGACTCAGGATAGCTGTAAACATGGAACATTCCTATAACTACTGTACCGTCTGAGCATTAGGTCAGTGATGCTTTTGATATTTTGGGTAAAACAGTCACCTCACTGATAGGGCTGCCTCAAGCAGGGCCGGCCCCGGGTGTCTGGGCACCCTAGGCAGGACAGCCTGGGGCACCCACCCCACCGGGGATGCCAACCTCCCGGTGGGGCCTGGAGATGGCGGAGCACCGTTTTCCTGGGCGCCTTGTACCTGCGAGGCACCCAGGAAAGCCGGGGAAGGGGCAGAGTTATAACCCTCACCCCTTCCCTCCCAGCGCTGGCAGCGCCAGCATTTCTAGGCGCCTCGCAGCTGCGAGGTGCCCAGGAAAGCCAGCGCTGCTGGCGCTGGGCGGGAAGGGGGCTTTTCACGGGGGGGGCGGGGGGCATTTTGGCGCCCCTGCAGGGCCGGCACCCTAGGCGAGCGCTTAGCTCGTCTAGTGGGCGAGCCAGCCCTGGCCTCAAGACATTTTGGTACACCATGCTTCCTCTTCCTTCTCTACCCACCCCCCCAGTTAAAATGAGCTCTGGGGGCAACATGCCAACAAGTCCTCCTTGGATCCAGGTAGCAGTGGCATGGCTTTGGCCACAATCGCTTCCTGCAATATCACTGCCTGCTGATTGTTTTCATTGCAATATTTACATCCCACCATTCGTCATGGCTCAAAGCAGTTTACAAATAACACAGGCCTGTAGCCAGGAATTTCCATGTCAGAGGGCATTTTAATTCCTTGGGGGGCACTGGGGCACTATCTAATTCAATTTAATTTAATTAACATATGCACTGGCATTAATTAGCTGCTTGTTCTTGCCACCCTTGGCTGCCTTCTTCTCTGAGGGTAGCTCACCCTACTGCCTGCCTTCCCCCATGGGGTAGCAGGTGGCGGCCACCTCCCTGGCAGAGAGCAACTCAGAGCAGCACATGTCAATTGGGCCTTGCTTCGAGATGGGGGCAGGGAAGGTAGGGGCTCTGGGAGGTGCTGACAGGGCATTGCTGCAGCCAGATACCTGAGAGCCCAGACAGCCTGGCAAACTGTGTGAGAGAAAGTGTGCTAACATGGATGGAGGGGGCAGGAGGGAGCGCACACAGTGCCCAGACAAAAGCCTGGGCATGCAGACTGCCAGCTGGGCTCTCTCCTCTCACCTGCTGGACCTTTGAGATCCCCCAATGGCCATGAGAAGGGAGGTGCCGACACCAGTCCAGCAGTAGCCAGTTAGCTCTGCCACTTGGACAGCTGGCCAGAGGTGGCACCAGGAGGTCTCAGGATTTGCTGCCTGAAAGCCTCCCCTTCATGAGGCCTGTGCACCTGTCTGCACGCCAACGGAAATGGCCCATGGAGCTGCCCCTTGAGCATCTCCACTCTTCTGAGCGCACTGTCTGCTATAGTCCTGTAGCTCACCATTCCTGGCACCTGTTCATCATGGCTCGGAGCTGGGGCCATGCTTTGAAGGCCTGAGGAGCGCCTAGGAAATGGCAGAAATCCCCCTTTTCTCCAAGGGATATCCACCGCCTGTAGGGAGAGTTTGTGGTGGCCCTACATCTTGCCAGAGAGTTGGGGGGCCTGGGCTGAAAGGAAGTAGTGGGGCCTTGGAAGGAAGTCAGGGGGCCGGGCCCCAAAATGCCCCACCATAGCTATGAGCCTGAAGTAACAAATTAAAAACATACAGAATAGGACACACACACACACACACACACTGGTTGATTAGGCACCCAGTTGGCTGCTTGTGTTGCTTGGGTTGTGAACTGTCCCTGTTCACATTAGAGTCTGAAGTCTGTTATTGCACATCCAAGTCCTTTTCAAAGCTAAGTGGAGTCTCTCTCAGACACACCCTGCCTTTTCAAAATTACATCTGCTTCTTCCTCAAATCTTCTCATTGTCTTCCTGTCATTTCAGTGGACTTCCTACAACCTTTTCCAGCGTTAGGCCTTCAGTCCTTTCATTGCTGTGCCCCCTCTTACTGATATCTGCTGCAGAACCAATATGATGCCCAACAGCCATCTAAGATTTACTCTGAAAGAGCCAATCTGGGGTCATGACTTTTGCCTTGCAAGATAATTCCTCTAATAGTTTCAAAAACAACCAAAATAACCACCAGAGAAACAGAAATTGAGGATTAAATTATTTTTGACATGGATGTTTCCAGACAGCAAAGATTGCTGTGTTGTTTGGGCTGAAAACCCCCCCCCCCCACTTACCTCCTGATATGAATTGGGGCCAAGAGCCAATATGGTATAACAATTAGGGGATGAGGCTAGGATCTGACAGATCCAGATTCAAACCTCCACTCTGCCATGGAAGTTGCTGGGGGACCTTCGGCCAGTCACATTACTCTCAGCCCGACCTACCTCACAGGCTTGTTGTGTGAATAAAACGGAGGAGACGGAAATGATGTAAGTGGCTTTGGGTCCCCATTGGAGGAAAAGGTGGGGTATAAATGAAGTAGTGAAATTAAACTCTTCCCTATCTGCTAGTATCTGTGGTTTTTCCCTATCAGGACTTAGAGCTGCCTGGAGATGTGCATTTTTTTTGGTCACAGAAATGGTATTGGAGAAGAGTTAGCCACCTTTCCACAGTGTTGTGTTCAAATTACGTGTAGCCAAATAACACAGTAGGAATTCCAGGCACATTTCTTTCCAACACATTTTTATCTGCCCTTCCTTCCAGGATCTCAGGGTCTCTCCACTTTTTAATTTTATCTGTACAACAATCCTGTGAAGTAGGCTAGGGTGAAAAAGTAACCAAAGTTACCCAGAAACTTTTGGTGGTTGAGCTTGGATTTAACCTCACTTTCCTAAGGCCTAGCACTGTGCCTTAACCACTACACCAATGTAGTTAATACATTTTAAATTCTACATATCTGGCTCTTAAAACCTGTTTTCAAACTAATTGTGGACATGCTATGATATTCTGGGAATGGGACATTTTCAAATTGTGTTTTAAGGGACACTTCATGCTCCTCTGAAGCTTATTAGTGGTTCTTCCGCATTTAAGAACACAAGATAGATTGTGATTTCCTACTTGTGCCTTCTCTCTGACAGGTTTAGAGAAGCATGAGAAAACAGGGAAAATAGTGGTTATTAGATATGTATCTCTGCCTGGGCCATGATGGAAGACTGGACAGAGGTTCCACTAGCAATATATAATCCTATCATACACTGTCTATTTAGCTTCTAACCTAATATATTTCACACTCTCTGTCTTTCTTTTTCCCCATTGCTTTGTATACCCTGGAACTTATAAAGCATTGCAGAGACTTCTGTGGCATCCTCTCTGAGAAGCATTCCATATGGGAAATTTGCCAGGACCACTGAGCTTCATTGCTGCCCTCCTAACACACATTTACTCATCTTCTCCAGCTACACATTGCAGGGGAAGTTATTAACGACACACAAGCTTGGTCTTCTTGCTAAGGAACCCCCTGATAAACTTCTGAGAATTCCCAGAACAGTTAACAAACCACTGCTTTCTCCTATCTAAGCAAGGGCTTTGTTTGCACAGTATTATTAGTTTCAGAATATTTGATGCACAGCCTATCTGGATGAAAACCATCCAGATGTTGCTTTGAGAACAAAGCACAGCTGGGTCATCTACTCCCCAACATTCAGACTGTCAGGGGAGATGATGCCAGGGAGAGGGGTCACAACAACATGTATTCTTCTCTGCTCCATCACTGCCAAGCAGTGAATGCCAATGACCTTTACCTTCCCATATTTATAATTCATTCATGTCTCCAGCCTCCCGTTTGACTTCAGACTCAAACAGATATGGCCGACTATGGTCTGTGGCTATTTTAGATCAAGGACAGGCTTATTGGAAACACAGACAAAAATTGTATTGTATACAACCAGTTCCCTCCCCCCATCCAAAATACTGGTGAACCACAATGGGAAATGCAAACATGCAAAAGTAAAAATTTGGAAACATTGTCAAGTGTGTACATTCCCACATCCTGAAAAGATAAGACTCACTGGAAAATATAATAATTTTAGGAAAAGATGAATGCTGTAGGAAAAGAGGAAGATTCAACATGAAATGGATTGACTCAATAAATGGAGCCATGGCTTCCATCTACAAGACTTGAGCAAGGTGGTTAATGCTAGGACATTTCAGAAGTCATTAATTCATAGGGTCGCCATAAGTCAGAAGCAACTTGACTGCACATGAGACCTACACATTCTTTGTATTACAAAATGTAGATTCACTTCTAGAGAAAAATGTTCAGATAGATACAATAACTACAGCATGAAGGCAGGGAGCTTGCAATTGATTAGAAAACCAAAAAGTTTACCCTGGCTGGTCACTAGGAAGCTATGACCTCAACTCTCTTCTTTGATTCTGACAATCTGAGCGGCTCCCCTGCTCTGAAGATCTGTTAGGCTCTTTCTGGTATGTTTTTACCCTACCCTATCTAATTCCACAGAGTCTGCCATCTTGACTATTGGTGCTTCAGTCAATTCACAACAGTGTATGTCTGCCTCTCTCTCACTCCCTCATTTAAACTACTTGGCACACACAGAGCCACATCCCTCCCCTCCCTTCAGTTGGGCTGGTGATCACCCCCTGACAAGCCCTTGAAGGGTACTTGGACAGAGCCATTTTCCTAGCACTTAAGGCCCACTGAGGAGATATCTACAATTGTTAAGAAACATGACCATTCTTTTGTCATGGGTTCTGGCTCTCCCCAGGCATGTTGAGTCCATACAACACAAACAGTTACTATAAATTCACATCATGCACATACCCTAGATAGATCTAGTCTTCTGACTAGTCCCATCAGGCTGCCCACAAAAAGGAAACACATTAACAAGTAAAACAAGAAATTAAAGAATACATGATGATTAATCACTAACTATTCACATATTACCAAGACATTTTCCCCATCATCAAACCTATGTTTGTTTTCATTCAATATACTATAGGTAAATAATGCAAGAAACAAAAACAAATGGCCCCCCAAATATTGGGTTCACTTCTTAACTCAAAGCCATTTCGCCAGCCATCTTGGATATATGAAGATAACTACTCCAGTATCTCAGCTTCTTGATAGAATTCTTGAAACCTCAGTTTCTTTGACCAATCTCCACACTTAGAAAATCCCAAGTATGAGCTTTTCACATGCTCAAAACGCACAATAGAAACAATCCCTCTTGGAACCCATAACACTTGTAATTCAAGAAGACATATGCTGGTTAACCTTATAAAGCATTTAATCAAATTTACATTCATTTTTGTACTATTCAATGTTTTCAATAGCTTTGTGTTCCTCTGTAGCATACAAGCAATCAAATAGTCTATTTTTTCCATCACAAATAGAAAAACACAGTATACAACGAATCAAAAATCTTAACAATTTTGCAAAATCACTCATTTCTGTTTCTCCCAAAGATCTCCAACCATCCTTGCTGGGTAGGGAAATGATCAAGATACTTAATTCCAAATGCAGTCTCATCCCCACAAATCACACGTTTGTTGACAAGCTGTGCTTCTGTTTGGTCTGGGGCTGAGTAAACTTCTATATCTACTGAGATTAATACTGCTGGTAAATGGATGCCCAGGCACTTTTCCATATACAGCAAACAAAAGTCCCAGTTGTGTGTGTGTGTGTGAATCCCCCCACTCCCAGACCATTTCAACATGTTTTGCTCCAGGCTTCAAATCTAAGTCCTGCCACAAGTATTTATCTGGTGGTGTGCTTTGTAGACACCCTAACCTGCATAGCCCAGACTAGCCTGATTTCATCAGATCTTGGAAGCTAAGCAGCCCTGGTCAGTATTTGGATGGAAGACAACCAAGGAATACTCTGCACAGAGGCAGGCAATAGCAAACCACCTCTGAACAGCTCTTGCCTTGAAAACCCTACAGGGGTCACCGTCACCATAAGTCAGTTGTCACTTGATGGCAACAACAACAAATATTTTTCGAGACCATCAGGGATGATCTACTTAAGCCAGTTCATAAACAATCAGGGTAGGATTTCAAAGTTAGACAAATAGACTCCCAATTGTTTTTACCTGGGTTACTCATAGGCCTATGGATGGCTCTCACTGAAAAGGCCTGATCCTATCAGCCAAAGTCTTCCTTGGGCACACCTTCCCCCCCTTATATTTCTGCAACAAAAAGGGCTAGAGACAATTTAAAGTTAAAGCAGAGGAATTAGCAAATTATGGCAATAGATTTTGATAGTTTTACTGAACTGTAATTGTTTAGCGATGGACAATTAAAAGAAAAGCCAGCATGGTTCCATTTTGCTTCAGTCAAACCAGCTTGGTTTTCTCTCCAAATAAACCCAATCTCATTTGTCACACAAGTGTTATTCACTCCACAGTTCTTCAGTCTAGTGGCACCTTGAAGACTAACTGAATCTACTCCACCATCAGCTTTCATGAGCTCACTGCATCAGATTCATGAAGTGTTCAAACACTACAGCTATACTCAGAACTGCAGATAAAGGTGTGTGGGGAGGGATATATTTCAAAGAGCGGCTGTTCTCCCCCCCCACACACACACACACAAACTTTCCCCTCTGCAGGTTTAGATAATAAATACACTTCCCCAAGGGCCTGAACACTCCATGCACCTGATGAAGTGAGCTCCACAGACGGTTACCCTGTAATAAATGAAGTTAGTCTCAAGGGTGCCACTGGACTCTTGTTTTATTTTTCTGCAAAAGAAAACGAAAGTCCAGTGGCGCCATCAGAACAAACAACGTTAATTCCAAGCAGAGCTCACTTCCTCGGTGGCTACCCCTTCGCAGGGAAATTTGCTACTCCGAGCAAGCGCGGCTCCCGCGGTAGAATTGGCCAGCAGGGGGCTCCCAGCTTGAGCTGACGAGTGAAAAACCCTTCGAAGTTCCTCGGAGGGAAGCGCCTTCCCCCGTCATTCTGGCTCCTCCGGGTTCTCTTCATTCATCCACTCTGGTTCCCTCCCCCTCCGAGTCTTTCCCCCTCCCCCTCCCCTCCCCCTCCCCCTCCCCTCCCCTCCCCTCCCCTCCCTTGGTCCCTCCTCCCTGCCGGTGCTTGGCTAGCCTCGGCTTCTTCTTCCCCCTTGCCGCTGTAACTGCCCGGTTGAGCTGTTTCTGCTGCCGCCAGCAACATGTCTGAGCGAGGCGGCTTCTATAAGCAGGACTTGAACAAGACCGTGTGGGAGGTGCCCCAGCGCTACCAGCACCTGACCCCGGTGGGCTCGGGTGCCTACGGCTCGGTGTGGTAGGTGAAGGCGGGCGAAAGGCAGGTGCCGCTCTCGGCATGGGGGGGGGAGGGAGGGAGGGAGGGAGGGAGGGGGGAGCGCCAGCAGTTGTGCCTGGTGCGAACAATGCACCAGCAGCGCTTGGGCACGGTGGGCGCCGCTGGAGGCCTGCCCACTTGCATGCTATAAACCGGTTTGGGTTGTATGGGAAATGGAGTACACAATAGAAGCACTGGAGCGAATGTATACTGGGTGACTCTGTGAAATGGACCCAAAGGAATGTGTGTGACGTGTTCCATGGCGGATCAGTACTGGTGTGGCTAAGCAATCGTGCATGCGGAACCTTCTTGAGTGCATAGCCGACTGGGCACTGCCCAGACACCGGGGCGGGGGGATAATGCCTAGTAATAGCTATGATGTTGGGGTGGAGTAATACAGTTGTAGATGTGACTTAGTGGGGAGCTCGCTCGGGGGTGAAAATATTGACATCTGTGATGCCTGGACAGCATATGTGGTTTATCTGCATGCACATAGGCCAGGGGAGGGGCAGAACCCTGAGTACAATAAAGTGTGTGTATTGATAAGGCCTGTGCTGTGGATATTATCTTGTGCCCAGAGAAAACAAGAAATTCAAGATGGGTAATCAAAACAGCACAGCTGGTCTGCTAAAAGGTATTACTTTCCCTTACAAAAACATGTTTTTGTTTTTGTTTGTTTCTGTTTGTGTAGGGTCTTTTTGTCTTGTGCATATTGAGAATCTGAGTGTATGTTTTGGGGATAGTTGTGTGAAACACTAACAGTATCATGGGCATCTTTTGTAATGGGATATACATGTGCAGGTTGATCTGTGTCTGGTGACACAGGGTTTTATGTACACCAAATTCCAGCTTCTTCCCTGCCCCCACTTGGGTCAGCATCAGCAGAGACAGCCAGAGCTCTGCTGCTCTCTGAATGCCATTCAGCCTGGAATTCCTCATGGGTTGCTAAGGGCAACCCCAGGCCATGCAGGCCCCAGAAAGAGGCTTTCCCCAGGCTACTTTTTAAGACCTCCTCTTTCATCACTGAACTGCACATATGAATGAGAGTTTGGCAGGCTGATGGTTTTGTTCACACAGCTTTTGTGGTAAAATCTGAAGCAGTGAGGGGTGGGGCAGTTCAGGCTTGGCATGGGCCTCTAGAACAGAGTGTCTGATATGAAACTCCAAATGAATGAAACTTTAGACCCCCCCTTTCCTTATGGGTAGTTTAACAAGACCTGTGGTGTCTAAAGAATCCCCCCTCCCTTTCATATCATGGGGTGTGCCTTTGTGTTCACTCTGTGTGTGTTGTGATTGCTCAAACTCTAAAAAACAAGTTTAATAAGGTTAGGATTAGGGGCCAAAAATGTGGGCTGAAGTCAGAGTACAGCAATTTAGGGAGCAATCCTAAACAGGTCTATTTGGAAGGCAGCCCCAATTCTATTCAGTGGGGCTTGCTCCTAGGAAAGCATTCTTAGGATTGCAGGTCTGTCAGCACACAGATGAATGACTACCAGGAAAACATTTGTATGACTCCTTTTGGGCTCAATAGTGGCACTGTGTAATGTTCCTTGAGTCTCAATGAGAAAGGCAGACTATAAAGAAATTAATGAACACAGTAAATGAGTATGTTTGATTTATTTACACCCCACTTTTCTCCCCAGAGGGGACCTACAGGAGCTTATAACATTCTCTGTTTTATCCTCACAACAACCCTGTGAGGTAGGTTAGGCTGTGTGTGACTGTCCCACACCCAGTAAGTTTCCATGGCAGAAGGGGGTTTGAACCCAGAGTCTTCCAGATCCTGTCTGACACTAACTGCTACACCACACTGACAACCATCTCACATTTGCATGGGCAGAGGATAAGCGAGCACTTTGTATTTTACAATCCTCCTGGCCTCCTTTTCTTCAGAGGATACAAGGCAGGCTACAGTGCAATTAAAAACAACCACCACCACCAGTAACTCAGTCACTAAAACATCATTATGAATTAACAGTCAAAGACCCATTCATAAAACTCCTGCAAGATGTTTCAGCAATCAGACTTGAGAAAAATAATTCTGTTATATGAAATCTCTGAAAGCCCAACAGCATGGAGGCCTTCCTGCTTTCCATAGGTGGGGGTGGGAGGGAATCACTGAAGAAACTCTGGAATAAGCAAACGGAGCTCTTGCTCCTCTGCAGTACTGAATCTTTAAAAGGTCTCCATTGTCCAAATAAAGCTGATGAAGAGGAGCAGCATGGGAGAGACCATCCTGTAGATATATGTGGCCTAAGCCATGAAGGGTTTTATTGGACTTTTATATAAAAGAAAGAAATGAGAATCTTGGCTTTCTTCAAGGATTGGGATTGGTGCTATTTTCTGAGTTCATAAATTATCTGGAGTCAGTGGTGGGGTAGCCAAGTTTTTAGATGATACTAGTCAGGATGGTGAAATACTAAGCAGATTGTGAAGACCTCCAGAAGGATATCTCCAAATAGGGGTAGGTGCTCGGTGTGGCTAATGATGTGCAAATAAGTTTCAGTGTAAATTACTCCCCCCCCAAAAAAAAACAAAAAAAAAACAGTTACACTGTTGATTATCTTTCTCATTGAGTCTCAAGGTAGATTACACAATGTAAATCAATACAGCGACCCGGATGGGATATCCAGTAAGCAATGTAATAGGATTATGATTGCAGAAATCTGAGATAAAGCTGAAATGCATGTTAAATGATGCAGACATTACACAGGATAATACATACAGCAACAGATAGTGTGTACTATACAAAGTGGTACAGTCCACAGTTCCTTTCCTTGCGTTAAAGCATCTTTCTGAATCATTCAATTATAGTATCTGAGTTAAAAAGACCTCCTGAATAATTCAGTTTTGCACAGTTTGCAGAAAGCCAGGAGTGGGAGCCTCCATAATTGCCTCAAGCAGGTTATTCCACAAGGTGGAGCCTACAACAGGGAATGCGTGTGTGCGTGTGTGGGCAGTAGTTAATCTTGCCCATTTGGGCTCAAATGAGCGAAGCTGTCATGGTGGAGCACAGGGGGAGAGGCAGTCCTGCAGATAGGAGGGTCCAAAACAATGAGGGCTTTTGTATGTGACAGCTAATAACTTCAACTTAACTGAGTAACTGTGGGAGTAATATACGTAGTCCACCTAGCTCCTGATAATAGCTGAGCTGTGGCATTCTGCACCAGCTGTAGTCTCCAAACTGCAAGGAGAGTGCACTATAGTAGTTTAGTCTCAATGTCACCCTGGCATGGAGCCAGGTGGTCAGGTAGAGGGTCATCTTCAGGCTAAACAGAGTTGGAAGAAATCTATTTTTGCAGCTGCATTAGCTTGTTTTTCCAGCAGTAATGGTGGATGCAGTATGACCCCTTAGGCTCTTAAAGGTCTTCAAGGGTCAGCTGAACTCCATCAAAGGTGTTGCGGCAGTGCCCTTCAAGATCTCAGCCTTCCCAGCCAGCATTACCTCTGCCTTGTCACTACTTAGTTTCAATTTGTAGGCAATATAAACAAAAGAAAATTCTAACTTATCATATATACTGATAGGGTCTGAATTAGCTGTATCTGGCCATGAAAGCAATCTGGGGGTCATAATTGACAGCTCAACAAAAATGTCAACTCTGTACACAGTGGCAAGGAAAGGGGAAAACATAGTAGTGGAAATTATTAGAAAGGGACTGAAAATAAAACTGCCCCTATGTAAATCTATGGTGCAGTCATAATTGGAATATAGTGTACATTCTCAGGACTCCATCTTTAAGAGGGTACTGGAACACTGGGAAAGGGACAGAAAGTAGCAACTAAAATGATAAGGACTTGGGAATACCTTTGTTCAGAAGAAAGGCTAAAGAGGGGGAGTGGGTTAGTTTAGGGGAAAAAAAGTTTATAACATTAACTATATGGGGAGAGTTTGTATATTATATGTGAAATAGATCAGCAGTGGGTTCAAGAATTGATAAAAGGAAATTCCATTTCACATAATGTGTATTTAACTGACAATTCACTATTAGTGGATGTGTCAATGGCTTAGAAAGACAAATGCATGAAGGATTTTAACTGTTCTGTATTTAACTAGTATAAACCACTCTGAGCCTGCTGTAAAGTGGGGAGGGCGGGGTATAAATCCAATTAAATAAATAAACAGGTCTACTAGTAGTTATTAGTCAGGACAGCTAAATGGAACCTCCATGTTCAGGGGCAATATATCATTGAATAGCAGAGGCTGGGGATGTACAAGGAGGATAGCACTATCCCTGCTAGAGGGTTCACTGGAGACATCTAGGCAGTCAGAATTAAAAACAGGATGTGGATTAGATTGGCCAGATTGTCTGGACATCTTATGCTCTGACTTTTATAAGGGTTACTGAGAACACTAGAAATATTACAGAAATGTTGACTGCTGTTGATGATATTACTTAAGTAAATACAGTTGTTGCTCTTCAGCTTTGAGAACTGCATGGCGCAATCCTTGTTGAACTGGAGTTACCGCAATTATCCTCTTGTACAAAGGATTTTGATGCCATCATGCCTCCAGGCAAGTTGCTTCCTTAGACCAAAGTGCCATCAGAGCCCATTATGGTGTTTGATAACCACCATTTGCATGTGGTTGTCATAATGCAAGTAGAAGAAAAAGGCATATAGCATGTTTCAAGTAATTTTATAATTTGGATTTGTGGGTCTGTGAATGGAGAGAAGGCAGTTGGAAGTGATAAAGAGCACTAGAGTTCATGTTTTTGGAATGATGTTTTGTGGGTCTGTATTTTTTAGGCTGAAGCAGCTTTTTATGCAGAAGGTGGGTGTTGGTGAATATATTTTTTTCTGAGGGGATTAAACAATGGCTGGTGACGAGAAACAAGATGTATGGTATTGCACATGTTCCTAGCTGATGTATTCCATAACTGTGAGTTCAACCTGGATTGTTTTTATTTTGATATAAATTTGGGGTGGGGTAGTTTCATGACAGAGCACTTGCTGTCGATCAGGAAGTTCCAGTTTTTGGTCTCTGGTATCCCTAGCTACAAAGGAAACCTCAGGCTCTTGCAATTTCTGCATTGCTGCATATGCCATTTTCAAGCATTATATTTCTGGCTATCCTAGCTCATGTACTAGGAGAACATGCTATGTGTGATCCTCGTGATATATGCAGTTGCCATTTTGTGTGAAAAGGGCAGTGTGTTCATTCTGCTGTTTCAGTACCCTTGAAAATCCACATTACAGTTAGCGTGTATCATACTTTGAAAATACATGTATAGCCTGTTTCATAAAAAATGGCAGTTGGACATCACATGCTCTCATGGCCAGTAGTAGGTTTTGGGAGCCCCAAGCAAGGAGTACCTGGGATCTCTTTTCTATCTGTGCTACCACCAGCCCCCCTGCCTGCACTTCCCTTCCTGCCCTCCCATGTGTGCCCCACCTATCTGCACATCCTTTCCTGCCCACACTCACTGCCATCTACGTGCCCTTTCCCCAAGGGCACAGGCAGTGCATGTGGGCTGATAATGCCACTGTTGTCATACACGACCCACCCACCTTTCCCTGATGGCACTGGCAGCCCATATAGCCTGTAGTACATGTGGCAGAGCCCTGGCAAATGAGGGAAGGATGCATAGGCCACACAAGTCAGTAGCAGTGGCCCGCACCAGAACCCTGGGCCCCAACAGCTCCCCTATCTCAGGATATGCTTTAGCGAATATGTGAGAGAGGAGGGCCAGAAACAGCATTGGGGTCCAGTGAACTGATGCAATCGGAGCAGCTTCCTGTAGTCAAAGGACCATATGTTGTAAGGCTAAATATTGTTCCTGTGAGGCACATTGCATGCATGATAATTACTTAGAAGAATAAGTGATCTCATTGTGATTACAAATCTCCCTGATTGTATAGGCTTACTCTCTAGACTGTGGAGGCCTACTTGATTTGCAAGGTTTGCTAAGTCCCATAAATATATCTTTAGACCAATATAGTGGACGGAGAGATCTAGGATCTTCACAATGGAAAAATATGAGTGTGTGTTTACAGCCAGTCCATCTGTCAAAACATCGATTTTTCCCCCCCAAACCACTTCGTGCTTGGGGATATTGTAGCAACACCAGTGATTTTTCTGCAGTCACTGTGTGAATTGGAAATGAAATTTAGCTTCTTGGAAGCAAACAGAGGAGTTTACCACTATTAAGGGTATGCAAGACTGTCTCAGATCATCTTGATAACATTCTGAGAAAAGCAACTGCTTTCTGTCATGTTCTAACCACTTTAGGGTATTTTGTTCCCTAGGTTGTCTACAGCTCACTTGCGCCAGTGATTGCCTCCTTAATAATACAGTGGTTTGCATTTATAGAAGTTCTGTGGCTGGCAAGCAGCTTAATGGGAGTGTTGATTTAAGATAGAAGAGGGAACAAAAATCTCTGTTGAAATGATACTGGTTTGGGATGAGGAGTGTAGATTCTCACACACTGATTGCATGATGATCTAATTTGCTGCTTATACACCTGTTGGGAGTCTGTATTGGCTGCAGCTTCCCCATACATATTCCTCGTGGGTGCATGCATTCAAAAAGATGTGTCTGTAGTTGCTACAAGTGATAATCTGTACATAGCTTGCACACTTGCTGCATGGTATTGATATCCCAGAGTGGTGTGTTCACTTCAGAACTGAGGTACTGGATACAGCTGCACAAGATGATAATTTAAAAGCTTCTGAAGGTGCCACCTTGCAAATGAGTGACAGCTGCAATGTTAATGTGCATTTTCTGCTGTGGTTCCTGCTTGGTAGCTTTTAAACTTTCCCAGAATGTGTAGAACAGAATAGTTCAAGAGGGCTTTTTCAGTGAATGTCTGTGAAATGTGAAGTAGTTGTCATCATTTGTATTATAATGGTGCACTCTCTAATTTTGTAATCCAGTTTTGTTTTGCTGTTTGGCATCTGTATGATATTTTTTCATTCTAGTGCACAATTTTTAGTGTGTGCTAATTTTGTAATCTTGTTTTGCTGTATGTTGATTGTATTTTTTGCACTGCTCCTTGCCTTGTTCACCTGTGTAATCTACCTGCAGTCTCAGTGGGAGAGGAGGATTATAAATAAATCTATGATTTTGCTATGTAGCTCCAGGATGGGCAGTTTGAGGCTCACAAACCCAACGAGGACCATCCTTTGTCCCACTTTATCCTCCTGCAGCTTAGTCAGTTCTGGCCAGCCCTCCTGCAAACAGCGTGGAAGGAAATTTGGAAGAGGAAAAAGGGAAGACTCATTGACAGGCCTGTGCTATGTTAGCGTAAACTGTTCTGGGTGTTTTTGTGTGTGCGCACTCTGCTTTGTTGTATGTGTGTATAAATGTTTTGCTTTTACAGATAATTTTTAAATGTCTGTTGAATCAAGTTTCTCTTCTTCTTGTACTTAAAAAAACTCTTCCTGTACTTTAAAAAAGGTCATTAAATTAGGAGAAGATATCTAGATCTGAATTTAAGCTTCTCTGTTGAACAGTAGTTCTCCATTCTTTTCATTTCACCTAAGGGGTGAAATGAAATGAATTTTTTTTTGGGGGGGGGGGATTACTACCTGCCAGTAGTAGGGCTCATGTTATCTGAGGTATATCTACTTTTTCTGGAAGGTGGCTTTCTTTTAAATAGCTCTCAAGCTATGAGTTGGCCATTGTAAATAGAAAGCACTTTGATTCCCTAATTGCTCCTGTGTTTTTTAAAGTGCTGATATAGCTGTGAAAAGCAATCTTTGCAGTGAGTATCTAATGTAATGCCATTCACAGCCCCCCCCCCCATCATAATCATGAAGGTAAAAGCCTGTGGTGGACTTCTATGTCTTGCCCAGCAAGTTTGCTTCCAACTGATATGTGCATTATTCAACGCATACGTCCTAGTGCTTTTCTTCTAAAGGAATTCTGGTTGCTGATGACTGAGTAAGGAAACAAAATTAAGGAAGAACAGACTGTGTTGCAATAGGAAGCTGCTGTAGATGATATAATTCTTGGGTCTTTGCTCTGTGATCAGTAATGTTGAAATAATAACTAGATCATACCTTGTTTCCATACGTTTTATTTTAGAACGATTTTCAAAATAGAAGTGAGTTTGAACCAAGGCCAAGAGTCCCAGAATAACTGAATACTCATTTCTCTTAAATATCCTGTTCGTTATCTTTGGTGTTTAGAATTCATGGCAAGCCCTCAGTGGAGTATGGGAAAATACCTTCAAGGTCCTTAATATTTGATTCTGGGTTATTCTAGCATCCTGTTCTGTTTTTGCCTGTTAAGCCAAAATCTCTTGCTTTCACAGAATGCATGCTGTGGTGTGGAGGGAAGTGGAGGCATTTAGCTATTGCTGTTGTGCAGCAATTTGAAAGGGAAGCTGTAGCATGGGGCAGTGCTGGCATTTAATGGCATATACAATGTTAGAAGATGAGCAAATGAATGCACTTGAGATGGTGTAGTTGGTGTTGTTTGGTCCAGTGACTGTGTTGGCAGGGTTTATGTGGCAGCAAAGTTGGCATCTGGGTTTATTGCAAGCTCTGGTACCAGTGTCCATGTTCAAATTAGATGTTGCATTATTGTGGGTCAGGATTGTCTGTTGTCCATTGAACAATGACAGTTCTTTCACAAATACTGAGAGATAAACCTTTTCTTGTGCACAGAGAACCTCCCAGTCTCAGCTCCTCTTCTAACACTGTATATGCCATTAAATGCCATTGCCCTTTGGCTCTCTACATAGGACAAACAGGACAAATCCTATGCCAAGGATAAATGGACACAAATCTTTCTTTTATTGAAATACTATATTATAGTAGTGATTGTAATGCAATGCAATATCTTGTTGATCTCTGACATAACACTGTACCCCAGGAAAAGGATTCTGTCAGTTTACTCCATGTTTTAGTGAAACAAAATGTTATTACTGCTCTTAATTAAGAATGTAATTGAATATGTAATGTAATTTGGAATGGTGGATTTAAATGTAATTCTCTGTTTTGGGGACAAGGAAAATACTCTGTACAACCAAGATGCCGTAAAGTTCACCTCCTTGCTAGAAAGGAGATGGATGGGGGTCTAAGGATGGGATTCTCACAAATTAGGGCACATCAATCTCCAGTTCTAACATATTTATTACCTATGTTGTTTCTCCCCCCTAACCCCCCCCCATTGAACTAAAACAGACGATAACCAGAAACCGAGCATGTCATTCTTTTGATCTGTTTTAAAAATATTTTTTCACTATTTTGCATACTAATTTCACAAGCCACCCCTATGTATACAACTACTAGCCTGATACCCCTGCTTTGCTACGGTATTTAAGTTCCATAAATCCAGTTATAATACTGATGATGCGAAGTTTGAAATGTGACATATGTTGTAGGAATTCTAATGGAGAATATTATGGTGTAAAAAATGAAGTGAGACATATGTACTTTTTTTCTCTCTCTACCGAAGGACCTCTCTCCAGACCACATTGATGGTTCTGCCCTCAGGTGCTAGGATCACCAGGCTGCTTGATGAGCTCACTCTGGAGCAGGCCACATAGAACTGTCCATTTAAGAAGCAGTCCTCTGTTAAGTCAGTTCCTGCCATCTTCCACAAAAGTGATGGCCTCTCTACTTGTGTTCCTGGATTGTTTTGCTCATATGGATACTGTGTTGTTCTGAGCACCTCAGGGTGATCTTGCTGGTACTTGGCCTGTGCAGCTCAGTGCATTGCAGGAGTACTATGTGCAAATGTCTTTGCCGCATTCCTAAGTTGCTTCCTTTGTAGCGTTTGGTGTATCTGGCTGGACGTTTGCCAGGAGCTTTCTTGGGGGCAGTAAGAGGTGTGAGGGGGAGTTGGTGTGAGGAAGTGGTGATGTGGTGGACATTTCAGGTTCATGAGGGAGGCATGCATGCATTGAAATGGCTCCTAGAAATGTCCTCTACTATCTTCCCATAAACATTCATACTCTGTCCCTGCTCCTACATCTGACAGAAACCAGCCTGTCTGGTGTTGGGGGGGATTATATTTAAAGGCATCGGGGAGGCTGGGCCAGCAACAGTGCTAAGGCAACCCTGCTGAGCAAACCTCCCAGGTGGCTGTAAGCATCCCTCCTCCTCTCCTATACCTGACAGGCAGCTGCCTGTCCAGTGTGGGAGGGGGAAGGGGAAGGAGTATTAGAAGTCATGGTGGAGGTGGGCAGGATCACTAAGGCGTTATGGCTGGGGCGGGCTCCCTCATGGCTTTAAGCACCCTGCAACCGCTGCTGCACCTGGCAGACAACCGCCTGTTAGGTGTAGGAGGTGGGGGGAGTGTGTTGGAAGCCATCCCACCTCCTCTCCTACACCTGACAGGCAGCTGCCTGTCCAGTGTAGGAGGGGGAAGGGGGAGGAGTATTACAAGCCACTGTGGAGGTGGGGCTGCACCTGACAGACAACTGCCTGTTAGGTGTAGGAGGTGAGGGGAGTGTGTTGGAAGCCATCAGAGAGGAAGTGTGTTGGAAGCCATCAGCAGCTTTGCTTCACCTCGCAGGTGGCTGTTGGCTACTCCTGATTTCCTCAACTGTCATTAGCTCTCTGCAGTCCCCTGTAACTGTTTTTTTTAGCTCAGAACACTGAGCTCCGCAGTTGACCAATCAGAGGGGGGGGGCATGCAGGGAGGGCAGCTGCCTGGCAGCTGCATAGGAATCAGTGGAGGGAGCACGTTTTACCCCTTTTGACCCACTTAGGGGTCGAATTTCCAAAAATCCCTTCTTAGTGAGCACCTATGCCATGGTAGGAGTGCTCTCCCTGAATTTGGTGTCTGTAGGTCCAGCGGTTTGGCTTGGATATTGATTTTACGGTGAGGGGACTTTCTTTTATATATTTATATATAGATGATATGTAATTCCATTTCATCATCTGAAGTGTGCATGCACATGAAAGCTCACATCTTGAATAAAAATTTATTGGTCTTAAAGATGCCATTGGACTCTAACTTTGTTGTATTGCTTCAGACAACACGGCTGCCCACCTTGCACTATCTTTATGGAGGGCTACTTTATAAACACTTTAAGTATTCCTGTTTAATTGTCAAACTTATATCTGCTGTTCTTGCAGTTGCTTGATGGAAGCATATCTGCTTTCCACCACACTGCTTTCCATGAAAACCATTCAGGCTTAGAATGCCTCATAGCTAAGGGACAGAGCCCATGTTTTGCATGCAGAAGCTCACAGTTCATTCTCTGGCATCTGCCCATTAAAAAGGATCTTCGGCTGCAGTGCTGGAAAAGTGTTCTCTGGAGAGTTGCTACCCATCCGGTAGACAAGATTGGTCTATAGATAGTCAGCATCATATGGGTTGGTTAACGGTAGTCATTATCTTGATTGGTTTCTTTACTCCCTGTTGCTTCCAGGGTTGTCCTTTTTGTTTTGGTGTGAGCAGGATGTGTGGCATATCCCCTAGCCTTTCCTCTGGGTCCCTAGCCTTCATTTTGACCAGAGAGGGCTTCAGGTGGGCTTCAGTTTCCATTCATCCATGGTAGAATTATAGAGTTGGAAGGGACTACCAGGGTCATCTAGTTCAACCTGCTGCACAATGCAGTAAATTCACAAATACCTTCCCCTTCACACCCCCAGTGACCACTGTTCCATGCCCAGAAGATGACAAGAAACCTCCAGGATCTCCAGCAAAACTGGCCTGGAGAAAAATTGCTTCCTGATCCCAGAGTGGCAATCAGCATTTCCCTGGGCGTGTAAGAAAGGGCCACAAGAACTAAGCACTGAGGCAACCCTTCCTACCCTCCCTCTCATGATCTGCCTAAGTTCATATAATAAGCGTTACTGTCAGATGGCTATCTAGCCACTGTTTGAGAACCTCCAAAGAAGGAGAGCCCACCACCTCCTGAGGAAGCCTGTTCCACTGAGGAACCGCTCTTAACTGTCAGGAAGTTCCTCCTAATGTTTAGCCAAAAACTGTTCTGTTTTAATTTCAGCCCATTGGTTCTGGTTCGACCTTCTGGGGCAAAGGAAAACAACTCTGTACCATCCTCTATATGACAGTCCTTCAAGTACTTGAAAATGGTTATCCTATCATCTCTCAGTCGTCTCCTCTTCAGGCTAAACATACCCAGCTCCTTCAACCTTTCCTCATAGGACTTGGTCTCTAGACCCCTCACCATCTTCGTTGCCCTCCTCTGGACACATTCCAGCTTGTCCATATCCTTCTGAAATTGTGGTGCCCCAAACTGAACACAGTACTCTAGGTGAGGTCTAATCAGAACAGAGTAAAGTGGTACCATCACTTTGTGTGCTCTGGACACTATACTTCTGTTGGCACAGCCCAAAATTGCATTTGCCTTTTTGGCAACCACATCGCACTGCTGGCTCATGTTCAGTGTATGGTCTAAGACCCCTAGATCCTTTTCGCACATACTACTGCCAAGACAAGTCTCCCCCATCCTATAATTATACATTTGACTTTTCCTACCTAAATGCAGAACTTTACTTTTATCCCCATTGAAATTTATTTTATTTGTTTTAGTCCAATTTTACAGCCTGTCAAGATCATCCTATGTCCTGGCTCTGTCTTCTACTGGATTTGCTACCCCTCCCAATTTAGTATCATCTGCAAATTTAATAAGCATTCCCTGTTTGCCACTGGCTCATGATCTTTTCTGGAGAAAGCCCACCAGATATCTAATTTCAGAAATCCCTAGGCGATGCTTACCTGTCATGTTTATGCTTCAGACCAGTTGTGTAGTGCAAAATTGGAGGGGGATGTCATAGTGGCATCATATAGATGAACTAATGTTTCTCATGAGAACTACCTGCTCCAGGAGCCTTCAGTGTTGTTCAGCTACTGAAATAGGCAGTCATTAAGTTCATGTATTGTTTGCCTGTTTAAGTAAGCCAGTAGGTGTAATTTCCTACTGATATGCAAAGTATTAGTTGTTGTAAGGATCAGATTTTAAAGGGCGTCTGTCACTTTTGCACTTACCACTAAATTCCTTAAACAGTTGATAACTTGTGAACCTCTTTAAGTCCTTCCCCTCGCTTAAAATCAAAAGACCTTCCTGAAATTTAATCTATTATTGCCCAGTATCTGGTTAATATTTTTCTCTGCAGCTCTCTTGTGAGTAGCTTGATAACGTAAACAAATAGCACTTCCTCCCATTGACGTAGCAGATAATTGTGTGAAGCTGTGAAAAGGAAAGTTAACATGAAAATGAATGGTTATGCCAGTTCTGAACCTTTGAGCATTTGAAGGCATGGAGATAGGCTGAAAAAATGCAGTACACCCCCCTCCCCCCACCCCCGCTGATGGGAACACTGAAGTAGTGTACAAAGTCTGACACAAATTGATTTTTTTTATGTTGGCAGTCTTATATGCTGACTGGACCTTCAGTAAATGTAACTGTAAGGGATCATGGCGGAGGTGATATGTCTATAAATACTAAAGGTTTAAAGATTTGCATAGGAATTATTCTACCCTGGGATATTCAACAAGGATTTTTTTTAAAAAAATCTGATTATCTTGGTTTAAACTGACAGTAAATAATAGTTATATTTTGTGTGCTGCAGAGGAGTTGTCAACTTTTTAGACCTGTCATTCAATGTTAAGTGCTCTTTTGGGGAGTTAAATGAGGTGTTAAAATTGATTTTCTTCCTTATTACATCCAAAATGTCCCTTTGAAATGTTCATTACTGTCCCTCAGTGAAATGGAAAAAAGTCAGGAGTGATAAGGCATCAGAAGTAGTGGAATTTAGGAACTCTAGTCACCTTGGGCCCCTTTTTGCAGCGGCTTATATGAATGAAATAAATGGAGGAGAGGAGAATAGTCCAGATGCAAGCACTTCAGGCTGATACCCTAAATATACTTACCTTGGAGTAGTCCCTTGTTGAACTCAGTGGGAGTTGGGGAGGGAGTGTCGTAGCTCAGTAGCGATGTCACACAATCTGCATTCAGAAGGTCTAGGTTAATTCTCCATTTAAAAGATCTCTGAAGGAGTTGGGAAAGGCCATTTTTTTTGCCTGAGAGTGGTGTCATGACCCACTCTGACTAGTCCAGAAACTCGGAGTTTTAGAGCCTGAGGAGCTAAGGCCGGTGGGCTTGGAGGACCAGGGGGACCAAGGGTGGGCCTGGTACTGCAGAGATGCCTGTTGATAGTATTCCAGGATTGCCAGAGGCCACCTGCCAGAGCCTGCAAGGGTGACCTTGCCAATCAGCCCCTGAGATAGTCACTATCCTCTGCTGGGTGGGATGCAAATTTGGGCCCATAGCCTCCCTGGGACTCCCTCCCACTTTGCAGTAGCAGAAGGCCTGGCCAAAGTAGCACAAAGGAGGCTAAGTGCCAGACTGACTGTGTGCAACCACACAATGGATATAGAACAGTGATCCGAGAGTAATCCTTCCTCACAGAATCCTGGCTGGAGCACAGTGCAGCCTCAGGAGCTTTAGCATTTGTTGCAGTGCAGTTAGGCCCAATTACCATCCAGCCTACTTCGGCTGAGGCCTGGGAAGACTTCAGCCCCAGGGACAGGGACAATATCCCTCCAAAAAGGGCAGGACAGGCTGATTTACATAGAATAAAGTCAAGGGAAAGTGGGCTTAAGCCTTCTGCCCTGTTTTCCCTACATGAAATCACCCCAGGGAGATGCTGTTTGTCTGTTGGAGTTGTACTTATGGCTACTCATAAGTTTCCTCAACAGGGCAAATAATGCCATTTGAGCTGTGGTGGCTCAAGTGGTTAAGACGCTGAACTACAGGCTGTGGAAGGTCAGTAGTTCAGCAGTTCGAGACCTGAGAGTGCCACATGACGGAGTGAGCTCCCATCTCTAGTTCCAGCTCCTGCCAACCTAGCAGTTCAAAAGCAAGAAATTGCAAGTAGATAAATAGGTACCACTTCGGTGGGAAGGTAACAGCGTTCTGTGTGCCTTGGTGCTTAGTCATGCCGGCCACATGACCACGGAAATGTCTTTGGACAGCACTGGCTCTTCGGCTTTGAAACGGAGATGAGCACCGCAACCCTAGAGTTGGATTTGACTGATTTTCAAGCAAGGAAACCTTTACCTTTATGGCCATTTCAGGTCAGGAAAAGGGTACGGGGGTAAGGCTTAAGCTCCTTCTCCCCACATGCTGTGATTCTGATCCAAACTCGGCTAGTGTATGCCTTGGAATTAAATTCCCGGCATGGAACTCCAGGCTTGTGTCTGATCAGCTGTCCTTGTGGTAGACACAACCTCCACATGGTCTTTGTGAATCAGCCCCGAGACTGTGGAGAGTTGTTCTCTGCCCAAGCTGGCAATATAGAGAACGATGACCCAATAGCATTTTCATATGTTCTTATGATTAACCCTCCAGATAAAAGTTTTCCCATCAGATTGGGCTGCTCTTCATTGTGATGGTCATGCAATTTCTGTTTCCTTTCTAAGTGGCTACTGGTAAGAAATCACATTGATAACAATGAGAACTTTCCAAGGCCATCAAAACAAGTGAATCTTACTTCTCTTTCCAGTCCTTAAAATGCTAAGCAGTATTTTTTTCCAAGTGTTCAGCAGCCCAAGGCTGCAATTCCACGCATGTTTATCTGGAAGTAATTGCCACAAATTCCATGGGGCTTGCTTCTAAGCAAGAAATGCACAGGGTCTGTCTGATGCTTTTCTTGTTGAAAAGATGCAATCCAAAACAAAATGTAATTTTGCCTTGATGTCTGTATATGCAACTGAGCCACTTGGGCCTGGAACATAGCCGAGCTGGTATGCAGTTAGCTGTTCATGTAAGTCTAGTAGAAATGAGCTATAGGCAACTAAGCAAAGAAGCTTTCATAAAGCAGATCAATTTTGGCTTTTTTCCCTTTCAGACTTAAAAATGCCACAGATTTCTAGCATGTGGGCTGTTTAACTTTTATGGTCTCAGGTTTTCAAGACAACTATGGTTATTTATTTAAGCACTGGTTATGTGTCCAGGAAAGGGTAGGTGTTATGGTATAGCCCAATCTTGTCAGATCTCAGAAGCTAAGCAGGGTTGGTACTTGGATGGGAGACCACCAAGGGAGACTTTGCAGAGGATGGCAATGGCAAACCACCTCTGTTTCTCTCTTGCCTTGAAAGGCCCTTGTTGGGGTTGCCATAAGTTGGTTGTGACTTGATGGCACTTACGTAGGTACATATTTGTCCAGGACTGCCAGTTAGAAAGATTTACAGCTCTTATTGAGAAAATAAAAGCTGCATTTATTTTATAGTCGTAGTTCACTGATTTGCAATTAGAGTAAGTTCTGAAGTTATGACACATGATATTTGCAATAAAATCAAATGATAACAGACAGAGTCAGTGCAGCTTAGCATTTTGAGTGTAAGACTAGGAGTGGGGACATTCTAGTTCAAATCTCACTTGGCTGTGAAGCTCTCTGGGTGATGTTGTATCAGGGTGTGGTCATACGGCAAGCTTACCATGATTTGTTTCCGTTGTAGATTTGATTTGGGATATTTTTAGTGGGTTCAGATGATCACACATCCCTTTCGCTACCGCTTGCATTGCACGACAAGGCTCCAGGCACTGTCCAGATAGCCACGCCGCCCAAGTGGCAGCGTGGCACAATTTTAAAAAAATTCTTTGCACATGCGCGCACTTTGATGCAGTGTTTTTTCCCTGAACAGCAAACAAAATGAACTACCAACTATTTAAAAAAAATCTTTGCACATGTGCACACTTGGATGCAGTGTTTTTTTTCCCTGAACAGCAAACAAAATGAACTACCAATGTGCAACCAAGCACTGGTCTATATGCGCTTGAGTGTTCATGTGTTAAGTATGACAATGTGATTTCAGAAAGTGATTCAGCTTTATTTAGCAACAGCTCAAGTCAACCAGAACAGCAAACAACAGATCTAACAGGTGGCAAACAAACAGTGGAGCTTCGCTCCTTTTAAACATTCCCAGGCTAATGTAGCCACGCCTATTTACAGAAAGTAACCAATGCGATTACTCAGATAACAACCAATAAGGTTCGTTCCCCCCAAGAGTGCGTGGTTCATCCGGATTGGACAGCAGTTCCTAGACAACCAATCATAAGTGCGGGATTTCAATCCTTGTCTAGGAATGAAGCTTAACATAGATTTTCAATGGGTGCATTACACTTTCACAGCATACATTACATCATGCATTTAATATATTCAGCGCAGGATTGGTCATATGCACAACAATGAAAGTTGGTGGGGGGGATTACTGCAAGAAGGACGTACAGATGACCTAATCACATTCATAGTGAGAGATGGCTGTCCAGATGGGAGAAATTGTGGATTCACAGCACAAGTAGTAGGAAAGTACTCAATTTTCCCGGTGTCAGAAAACACGCTAGAAAACCGGGAGGATTGCAGGGGTGAGTCCGCTTCGATACGGGAGACAGAATTGGCTGACTGATCAGCCCTTTTAAATGCGATAAGGAGCAGTTGTGAAACCCGATCAAAATGCTCATATGACCATGACCTCAGTCTCTCTCTCTCAGTATAACTTAGCTCACAGGGTTGTTGTGAGTATAAAAGGGAAACTCATATATGCTACCCTGAACTTCTCAGAGAATAGTCCAGATAAAAATGTACCTTCAGGACAAATAGCAGGAAATACCACTTCACTCAGAGAGTAAATAACTTGTGAAGTTCACAGCCACAGAAACTGTAGTGCTAGACACTAATTTAGTTGTCTTTTAAAAGGGATTTGACAAATTCGTGGAGGATAGGGCCATCAATGGCTACTGGTCACAATGACTAAATGAAATTTTGATGTTCAAAGGCAGTACGCCCCTGAATACCAGTGGAAGGAGGAATGTAGGGGGGTGCTTTGACCTGTTTCCTGCTTGGATCATCTTGTTGGCCACTATGTCAAGCAGGATTCTGTCTATCTAGTATATTGTAACCCCATGATTCTAGAAGCTCAGAGTATGGTAAGGTAAAGGAAAGGTAAAGGTTCCCTTGCTCAAAAGCCAGTTGGATCCAACTCTAGGGTTGTGGTGCTCATCTCCATTTCAAAGCCGAAGAGCCAGCGCTGTCCAAAGACGTTTCTGTGGTCATGTGGCCAGCATGACTAAACATCAAGGTGCATGGAACGCTGTTACCTTCCCACCGAAGTGGTACCTATTTATCTACTTGCAATTTCTTGCTTTCAAGTACCCCTTTCCTTATTGGGTATCCTCACAACAACGTTGTGAGATAGGTTAAGGTGAAAGACTGGCTGATCCAAGGTGACTCAATGAACATTACAGAGGGAGATTTGAATGCAGGTCTAATTTTTAATTTTTTTGGCAAGTGGCACGAGTCTAGTGATATGAGACTATAGCTAGTCTCGAATCGCTGAATAAAAAAATTAAGATGGAGGGGTTTAAAAGGAGCTGCACGAGGGTTAGTTCCCTGCTGGTATTGACTTGAAGGGGGGATGGGAAAGGAGGCAAATGACAGTGTCCCCTGTGCAAAAAAAGGGGATTTCAGTGCTGCATGCAAATAAAATAAAGGGGGGGATTGTCAGCACAAAATGAAATTGGTATGTGATGTAAAGAGAGAGAGAGACTGGAAAGGGAAGCCTACAGCTTTGAAAGCATTTTTTACTTTAATGCTTTAGTGAACAAAGTTTTTTGGGGGAACCATTTTGGCAGTCTCTGGAAGCCTAACATTAAAATGGCAGCTGAGCCACATGGACCTCCTGCAAACCACTGTACTTAAGAATCACTTGGGATTGATCCATTTGGAGTACAGAATGCAAACTGCCAAGATCACAAGCAGTGTGCAGGATCAAATTAGAAAATCACAATGAGAAAACCACGCAAATTTGCAAGGGTTAGGAAATCAGCATTACTATGCAGCTGTGCTAGTGCATCAACAAAAATACCCTCCTTTTTTCAATTTAGTGGCACAGACTAGAAAAGCTCTCCAGAGCTTCTGCCAGAGTACTCCTCCCCTATACAAATTGCAGCCCTATGCAAAGCGTGACAAAGTGTGTGCACACACACACATATTGCTGATGATCACAGCTTGCAATGCCAATGTCAGTGGGGTCTACCGTGCATTCTCTACACTCAGCATGTTCCTCCATATTATGAGATTGTGCGATTCTTTTCCATTTTTCACAGTGGCCGACAACACAGCAGAGAATCCCCTAGTGCTCAGCAGTATGGAAAATGGAGCTTCCCAACTGCTTGTCACTTTCAAAAAAGTCTTGACAATTTCAACATCAGGTTTTCTCCTTTTGCCTGTGTTCCTTTCTGTTCCCTTTCATTCATTAACACTAAAATCCATGCGCAAAATCTGAACTATGTGGATTTAAATGGAAGGCGCTTGCTGGATGCTACTGCACGGCTGTGATAGGGCCACTGTGTAAAGTTTTTTTTAAAAAAAAAAAATTTGGACACTATCCCCCACATGTCACAAGTGACGTTCTACTCTGATTTAGAAAAGTATTGTTTTTTAACATTGTAGCTGCAGAATAAATACACCAGAGGAAAAAGGCGGGCACAGATTCCAAAGTCAAGATTAAAGGCTTAATGCTCTGAAAAACTGCAGTCATATGTGTGTGCATAATGGGTCATAGTCTCTCACCCTCTCACCTTTGCTCTGTGAAACAAATTTCCCACTATATTCCCTTGTAAATTAGGAGTGAACTGGCCATTTTGCTTACAGGGAAATACCCTGGTGGACCACTGCCCTAGTGAACTGCTGGTGGCCAGAGGTTAGCATAACCAAGCACTAGCAACTTCTGCTGGAGCCTCAGAGGCCACTTGGTTCAGACCCTTTATCTGGAATGGTGACTGGTGTCAGTTCACCACTTGCATTTCTTACACTGCTTCCAGTTTTCAAGAGAGTGCAATAGGTGAGCAAATAGCCATTGTTTGCACTGCTGAGCTGATTGGTCTCTGCACCACAGGCTTGTAGCTCCACAGGGGCTACTCAGCTTGGCTTGCTTCAGCCATTTACACTTCCCTGTCCACTCCAGCTGTTGATGATGGTTTATTTATTACTGTTACTATATTTTATCCTTCTTTTCCACCAGGGAGTTTAGGCAAGTTTAGATGGTTCTCAGTTTTACTCTCACAGTCACCCTTGTGAGGCGGGCTAAGCCCATGTGCTTGACATAGGTAGACCCAGCTTCCCCAGCATTGTGTGAAAACAACACTCATTCTCAGTGGTATGGAATTGGTCACACAGTACACAAGAGAATGAGCTGGATCCAGGTAGTTTTTCCACAAGTGAAAAGAGAAAGAGCATGTCCCCTTTGTAGTGACAAAATAGTTCGTAGAGATTTTTGTTTCTTTATATGTGTTTTTTATTGTTATAAATATTGATATGTTTAATAAAATATTTAAAAAAGAAAAAAGAGAATGTCCCCTTTGACCACCAAAATTACTATGCTGGGAATCATGGAACCTGCAGGAGTAAAAGGCGTATGCTGTAGGGGGGTGGAGTAAGGAAGAGGAGTAGGTAAGATGGAGTGAAAAATCTGGTAGGATCCAACCCACTGTCACAGAATTTCAAGGTATTGTGAAGGGTTGTGTCTGAACATGGGGCAGGAGTCAATGGCTTTGGGGGGAGGGTATAGGGAACAGAGAGAGAGAGAGCAGAAGCAAATAACTCCTCCCCCAGCTCTTAAAATAGTAATATTACAGTTGCCCACTCTAAAGCACATGTTAAAATATACTTAGAAGTTCCTGTTTTTCTGTCCACTGAAACAAAAACAAAAGATTACAATCCAGTTTTCAGATATGAATCAGTGAAATTGTAAATGAGTGTGTGATTATATCCATAAGCACAATTCAGGCAATGTTGAAGCCTGCTCAGCTCTCAACAAACTGAATAGTGTTCAAGTGTCTCATTTTGTAATAAACTCCCATTAATTTTAATAGGAGTTAAATGTGCCTCGCTTTTTTTTTTTTTTGAGCAGATGCAGCAAACTAGTGCAAATCTCCTTTGTGTTGCAAACTGACTAGGTAGCCTTAAGGAAGTCCTTTCTCAGTCAGTGCTCTCCTCCCACCATCATTACAATACAGGGGTGTTAATATTGGTCAATTTGCAAGCTGTTACAAATATGAATATAATGGTATATGTGATGTCATTATTGCTGGTGCTATATCTTTAGAACAGGGGTGTCATAAAATGTAATGCCGGGTAGCAGAGAGATAAACTTTATAAAGGACACAAACACAAAAGTTGTTTTTTACTGAAAATAAAAACATGTTTAAAACATTAGCACTCTTGCAATATTTTGTTTATTTAACAGTGTCTGATAACTGACACCTCTTGCTCTGAATTGTTGCATCAAAATGCCTGTGCTGTTGCAATCTTGAGTATGCTGTTCCGGTGTGTATCTGTAAGCTGCAAACCTATGATGATGCAGCAGCAGCAGCAGAACTGGAAGAAGAAGCAGAAGACAGCCAGTTCCACTCCGGCCCCCGGGCCACATGTTTGACACCCTTGCTTTAGAGTATCACTTAGCCATTATTGCCATCCCAGTACCCATAATTCACTCAGCAAGGCCACTTGCTATGTTGCTTCCTAATATTTATTGAGATACATAGACATTGTTTTTATCCCCAGTGGGTACCCAAAGCTGCTTACAACATCCTTCTCCCCTCCTCCATTTTATCCTCACAACCTTCAGCTTGTGAGGGAGGTAAGGCAGCATACCACATACTGAAAACAACAACAACAAAGAAATTAAAATGCATAAAATATCACAGCCTTTAACCTGCAGTACTCTGTGACTCTTAGAGCAAAAGAAGAGAACCACCAGCTTGAAAAGTGTCCAGTTAAAAACAGAGAATTTCCTAAAAATCTGCATTAAAGGCCCAAAACCATAACATAAAAGCTTAGTTCAAATGGACACAATAGCTGGAACCAACTGTGTTGGTCTGTAAGACAGTGTGGTGTAACAGTTATTATTGAACTAGATTCTAAGAAACCCAGGTTCAAATCCCCACTTCGCCATGGAGACTCACTGATTGACCTTGAGCCATTCACTCTCTCTTAGGCTAACCTACCTTACAGAGTTCTTGTGATGATAAAATGGAGGAAGGGAGACCAATGTAAGCTGCTTTGGGTTCTGTGGACAAGGGTGACCCAGTAGATGTTGTTTATCTAGACTTTCAGAAAGCTTTTAATGAAGTTCCTTATCAGTCAGTCACAGGATAAGAAGACAAGGCTTCTTGTGGATTAAAAACTGCTTAATTAACAGGAAACAGAGTGGATATAAATGGACAGTTTTCACAGTGAAAGCTGGCAAGCAGTGAGGTACTGCAGCTCAGTACTAGGTCTTGTGCTTCTTAACTTGTTTTTAATGATTTGGAGTTGGGAGTAAGCAGTGAAGTGGCTAAGTTTATGGATGACACTAAGTTGTTCGGGGCGGTAAGAACCAGGGAGGACTGTGAGGAGCTCCAGAGGGATCTGTTGAGGCTGGGTGAGTGGGTGTCAGGGTGGCAAATGAGGTTCAACATGGGCAAGTGCAAAGTAATGCACATTGGAGCAAAAAATATGTGTTGATAGGGTCTGAACTGATGGTAATTGAACAAGAGAAAGACCTTGGAGCCGTGGTAGATAACTCACTGAAAATGTCAACTTAGTTTGCAAGTGCAGTAAAAAAGGCAAATGCTATGCTGGGGATTATTAAGAATGGTATTGAAAACAAACCAGCCAGTCTCATAATGCCCCTATAAATCTATTGTGTGGCCTCATTTGGAATATTGTGTACAGCTCTGGTAACCACACCTCAAAAATGATATAGCATTGGAAAAAGTGCAGAAAAGGGAAACTAAAATGATTAAGAGGATGAAACACCTTCCCTATGAAGAAACGTTAAAGCAGTTAGGGCCCTTGAGCTTTGGAGAAATGATGATTGAGGGGTGACATGGCAGAGGTTTACAAAATTATGCATGGGATAGAGAAGGTAGAGAAAGAAGGCCTTTTCTCCCTTTCTCACAATACAAGAACTCATGGACACTCAGTGAAATTAATGAGCAGTAAAATTAGAACAGATAAAAGGAAGTACTTCTTCACCTAAAGAATAATTAACAGGTAGAATTCACTGCTGCATTGCATGGTGGCGGCTATAAGCGTAGCTTCAAGAGGAGATTGGGTAAACATGTGGAACAGAGGTCCATTAGTGGCTATTAGCCACAAGGTATGGATGAAACGCTATGTCTGAGGCAGTGATGCTCTGTATCTTCGGTGCTTCCAGTGAGCTCCCAGAAGACATCAGGGCCCTGCGGGACCTTTTACAGTTCCGCAGGGCCTACAAAACGGAGCTTTTCCACCAGGTGTTTGATTAAGGAGCTGCCCATAACCATCTGAGGCCTTGGCCCCAATACCATCAATACCATCAATATTATTAATATTTTAACAACATTAATAACATTATTAACACTATTGAATAGCCTGTGCCTCGCCTATGTAACACAGACCATGCCTTAAACTGATCATTGGACTTCCACCATGTTATATGTTACTGCTAGCACTTTATGTGTTGTTTTTAGACTTAATTTATTGCAAAGCGTACAGTCCTAAGCTCCAGTGGGCTTCTATTGTACATATAGAACTCTGAATGCATAAGAGCTTCCTATTTTGTCTAAGGATGGAAAAATTAGTGCCTGCATTGGGTTTCCCTCCTGTCACATGGAATATTCCTCAGTTCAGAAACAATAATTTGGCCCTCTCACTGGTTAAACTTTGTGTTCTCTTTAGAACACTCATGCGCAAAATGAGTCAATTTTATTGACTCAATTTTATTATAAGCAGAATCTTAGTTTTATTGCCTTTACTTTCAGTATGAGTCATGGGTGAGGAATGTGGTGAAACTTAATGGTGGTAATCATGGTAAAAAAGGCAACTTTGAGGTCAGAAGGGTGAAACTACATACTTTAAAATATTGGCAGCTATTAAAGGAAATCTGCAAAAGAGTTGTAAGTTCTCTCGAATAATCAGGGCCTAAATTGATCAAAGCCTAAAGGACATGCATTTGTATTGGGCTCGTTTATTATCAGTGGCGCCTAAGGCAAACTTTATAGCATTGTAAATTGCTGAATTTTAATTACTGCTCCACATATAAAGATTACATACAGCATACAAATGTTTGGCAGGCTCAATTAACACTTAGTGCTTCTAGACAGTGTGGCAGACTCTGTAATTAATAGAGGCTCCTGTCTGTTCACCAGGGGCCCAAAATTCAAATCGTAGTGTTCCCCAGGGAGTCTTGAGTTGGAGTCATGGGAGATAAAAAGCCAAATTAACTAAGCTAATTCTCTGTTATGGCAGATGGGAGAAGGCTATTACCTGGGGATAATCCTTGTGTTGTTGTTACAAGAAGAACTGCTTTGCTGGGAATGCATCTTCCTGCAGAGGGTAATTGTTGTCAGGTTTAAAATCAAGTAGATCCAGTCATTCTTGCACAAAGAAAGGTTTATTGGATTATCTTGCTAAAACCCACAGTAGGAGGTCATTGTCAGGAATGGGGGGCAAAGCAGAGCAAGCTAACTTATAGTGTGATGCAATGAAGCGCCTAGCGAATAAAACTTGAGCACTCGCGCGGGAACTCCCGGCGGGAGAAATACTTCATGAGCGGGAGACTACTCCCCCCTCCCCTTGCCTTCCCAGGACTGGAAAATTCTCAGCTAAACAAGAATAGTCCAAAGCCTACATTCAAGGCCACCGTGATAAGGAAAAGCGGCAGGGAAGAAGCTCCCACGTTTCTGCCTGCATAGCTACGCAAGCGCAAAGCAGGGTAGGGAACATAAAACAATGGATTCAGTGAGAAACATCAAAGGCATCTTTTCTGACATTCTGCCCTTCCCAAAATACCACCCACCCACCACTCAGGAAGGAGAGAACAAGGGCCCCCAGGTTTGTTAGGGTATCGTGTGTGAAAGTCTTTCAGGTGATCAGGTGCATTGATATCAGAGACTTTCACCCATTCCCTGTATTGGGGCCCAAAGTGTACCCATTGAACAAGGTACAGGAGTTGTCCACGAAGAATCTTAGAGTCCAAAATATCAGCAATTTCGTAGTGTTCCTCATCGCCAACCATCAAAGGGGGGAGGAGCCGACATCTCAGGTTGCCATTTAGTCGGGGGTAACGCAGGTTTGAGGAGGCTGTAATGGAAAATTGGATGTATTGCTTTAAGAGATTTAGGCAAGTCTAGTTGTACAGTTACTTGATTTACACATCTCAACACTTTGAAAGGACCAATATATTTCCAAGCAAGTTTCCTGGATTGCTGCGCTAGCCTTAGGTTCTTAGTTGACAGATAAACAGTGTCTCCTGGTTGCAGTTTCCATCCACCGGTCCTTTTTTTATCTGCCTGTTTTTTGTACTGTGCCTTGGCCTCAGTCAAAGTTTCAACAATCAGGGGCCAAGAATCGCGGAAAGTTTTACACCATGCTGAGGCTGTCCCCCCATTTCCAACAGGCTTTAAGAAGGGAAGAGGGGGGCTATCATAGCCCATGGCCGCTTTGAATGGTGACATTTTTGTTGAAGCGTGCCATGAGTTGTTGTACGCAAACTCCGCCAATGGCAGTAGATCTACCCAATTGTCTTGTTGATAGTTAGAAAAACATCTCAGGTATTGTTCCAACGTCTGGTTTACTCTCTCCATTTGCCCATCAGTTTCAGGGTGATAGGCAGTACTGAGAGCACGTTCAATACCCATTAGAGTCATTAACTCAGACCATAACTTGGAAACAAATGGAACCCCCTGTCGGAGACTATCTTGAGCGGTAACATATGTAACTTGACAATGTGTTGAAGGAATGCTTTGGCCAAGACTTTGGCTGTTGGCAAACGGGGGAATGGTATAAAGTGAGCTTGCTTGGAGAATAAATCCACTACCACCCAAATGACCGTCATTTGTTTAGAGGGGGAAGATCAGTAATAAAGTCCATAGAGATTACTTCCCAGGCTCTGCTTGGGGTGGGTAGAGGCTGCAGGAGACCTGGAGGTTTACCTGGTCTGGCTTTGCAACGATTGCATGTTGGACAGGATTGTATATAGAGGGATAACTCCTGTTTCATTCGGGGCCACCAGAAGCTACGTTGCAGAAGTCTTAAGGACTTTACATATCCAAAGTGCCCCGCAGCTTTTGAGTCATGTACTGTCTGCAAGATTTGGGATCGGGTAGCTTCTGGGACAAACATTTTATTTCCCCTGTACCAACAGCCATTCGGACCACAATTTACATCGTCTCTGGCTTGTAAATCATTTGTTTCTTGCGGGGTGATGTCAGATAGAAATTGTTTTTCCCAGGTCAATATCTGGATGGGGTTCGTTTGTGCTTGCTTGGCTTTCCGGGTTACAACTGCCCCAACTAACTGTTCCGGGGTGAACATAGACTCCCGTACTTCGACCCTCTTAGAAAAATGTTGGGGAAGGCGGGAGAGAGCGTCCGCTAGATGATTGGCTTTCCCTGGGAAATGGTGAAGGGTAAATTGAAATTTGGAAAAAAATTCAGCCCACCTGAATTGTTTAGCATTCAGATTCCGCGGTTTTCGCAATACCTCAAGATTTTTGTGATCAGTCCAGATTTCAAAAGGTATTTGGGACCCTTCTAACCAGTGTCTCCATGTGATCAATGCTAAACGTACAGACGCAGCTTCCTTATCCCAAATGGGCCAAAATCTTTCTGTATCGTTAAATTTTCTTGACACATAAGCAAGGGGTTGTAGCTGTTTCTGAGCATTCTCTTGCAAAATCACCCCACCCATAGCAGTGTCCGATGCGTCTACTTGGACTACAAATTTCTTTGTCTCATCAGGGTGTGCAAGTATGGGTTCAGACGTGAACAACCGTTTTAGTTGTTCAAACGCTTGCTGACACTGCGAGGTCCAATTCAAAGGGGCCCCTGGCGCCGAAGCCTTAGATCCCTTCCCCTTAGTCTTTAGCAGTTCCGTGAGGGGAAGGGCTACTTGGGCAAAGTGTGGCAAGAATTGACGGTAAAAGTTGGCGAAGCCGAGAAAACTTTGGAGCTGTCGCCTGGTTTTGGGGGGCTCCCACATTAATACATCCTGGACCTTTTTTGGGTCCATCTCTAACCCCGCAGAGGATATGCGGTATCCCAAAAAGTCAATGCACTCTTGGTGAAATTCACATTTTGACAGTTTAACAAACAGTTTGTGCTCTAAGAGCTTTTCCAGTACTTTACGCATAAGGTTAGTGTGGGATTCCTGATCCGGGGTATAGACCAAGATATCATCTAAATAAACAACCACCCCCTTGAATAGATAGGGGTGTAACACTTCATTGATTAAGTTCATGAAGACCCCTGGTGCCCCCTGTAACCCGAAGGGCATCACCCTGTATTCAAATTGCCCCAGCGGGGTATTAAATGCAGTCTTGTATTCATCCCCCTCTCTGATGCGAACCCGAAAGTAGGCATCTCTTAAATCCAGTTTCGAAAACACTTTCCCTTTAGCCACCTCTGCCAGTAAGTCTTTGATGAGGGGCATTGGGTAGGCATTAGTTGCAGACACTGCGTTAAGTCCCCGGTAATCCGTGCAAAGTCTGAGCCCCCCATCCTTCTTTTTGCAAAACAATACAGGTGCTGCAAAAGGAGATGATGCTGGTCTAATGAATCCACGGGCCAGATTTTTATCAATGAAACGGCGCAGTTCTTCCTTTTCACTTGGGCTCATGGCATAAATTTTCCCTTTTGGTAACTTCTGGCCCGGAAGAATCTCAATGGCACAGTCGGAGTTACGATGGGGGGTAATTCATCAGCTTCCTCCTCCTCAAAAACCCTTGTTATATACTGGTAATCCTCAGGGATGCGATTAAGATCCTCCGTTGCTAAACAAGCTCGAGGAGGTTCATTGCATGGGGGATTTCCCCACCCTGGGTCCCATTTGTGTCCCGTACATCTTGGGGAGATAAATTGTACATCCCCTTCTTCCCATAGAATGTAAGGGTTATGTCCATGTAACCAAGGACTACCCAACACTAAGGGAAATTGGGCTTGCGGGGCTATCACGAACGAGCGTAGCTCCCAGTGGTCACCAATGCCTATTCTTAAAGGAACAGTCTCAAATCGGCATGGTTCTTTCATTGGAGACCCATCCATCTGCGTGAAAGTTATTGGGTCTTTCAAGTGGACCACGGCTGCCTCCAACCCCATAACCATAGACGGGTTTATGAGATCCCTCCCGCACCCTGAGTCAATGAGGGCCCGAACCCGAATGTGGGTCATCATTGCGGGATTCATCACCAGAACAGTCACAAAGAAGAGAGAGGGGTAATTGCTCACCAGTTTAGGCGCCTCAGGTGCTGGGTCCTGCTGTGTAGCGCCATTCACAAACAGGACCATTTCATTTCCCTGCATCTCGCTCTCCTCCTCAAGCATCAAAGCATCCGCTTGGTCGGGGCTAGCAAAAAGAGCCCGCGTGTTGCGTGGTTTTGCTGTACCTTTCCTCGGGGTAGGGGTTGTCCACCTTCTGGGCTCTTCTTGTGGTGGGGCTCTATTGGGATCCCCTCTCGGGCAGGCTGCAGCGAAATGCCCTTTCTCCCCACACCGCAGGCAGAGCCCCTGTCGCATACGCTGATCCCTCATTCCACTTGGGGTGGACATTTGTTTGGGTCTGGCCTGGCCTGCCGCAGTACTTGGACGGTTGTTACCCAAAGATAGATCCAGTTTCATCATGCGTAAGCGACTTTCGGCCTTCTCGGCTTCCTCCATCCAACCCTGGAGGGTGCGGGGTTGCTGAGAGCTGAGGACATTATTGCGGACGTCTACGGCTAGTCCCATTCGATATTGTTGGGCCAAGACCGCATCTGTCCAGTCTCGAATCTTCACGGCATGCCTTTGAAACTCCCGTGAGTACTCCCGCACTGAGAGTTTGCCTTGTCTGAATGTGCGGAGGAAGGCTTCAGCTTTTTCGGCCGCCCCGGATCTTCAAAACGATTTCTCAAGGCCCACATGAAGTCATCTACATTCCCCAACTCCGCTGCCTCCAGATCATGAAGGGCTACATACCAGCTAGTCGCACTCCCCCGGAACCTGGATGCGATAAACTCCACCTGTTGTTCTTCGTCTGGGAATACATAGCCCCATCTTTGCACAAATTTTCCAACTTGCAAAATGAAAAAGGACACAGTCTCTGGATCTCCATCAAATGTGATCTCAAGCATGTCCTTGGGGCGGATTACCGGGGGGCCGGCGCCATGATCGGTACTGGGACCGGCTGCATGAGGGGTGCTGGAGCAGGGGGTTGAGGCGGAGGTAAAACTGGCGGCTGGATAGGTCCTGGTTGCCCCGGCCCAGGTCCTGGCGCTGGGACAACCAATGGAGGTGGGGCTGGTGCTGGCTGGCCCGGCCCCGGCCCTGGGGGAGCTGGCTGGCCCGGCCCTGGACCCGGTGGTACTGGTTGGCCCGGCCCCGGGCCCGGAGGAGCAGGAGGTGGCCGCCCCGGTATCAACGGTGGTGCCGCGGCTGGTGCCGGTCTAGGTTGTGTCAGCGGATGGGCCCGAATGGCTTGGTCCATCATCTGGGGTAGGGACTGCATTAGTTTGCTCATATCCCTTACCAGCCGTCGGGTATCCTCTTGAATAGAGTCCATGCGGGCATCAGTATCTTGGCTGGACCCCATTCTGGGGGATCCCCGAGACACCCGCCCTTGGGGAAGACCAAAACTACCTCTGGGATCCAAAAGACTGTCCCGGCTCTGGCTTCCCGGCATAGTCCAGGTGGTCTGGGTAGTGTCCAACAAGTTCTTAGTCCAATCGCGTGATCTGCGATAAGTCACCCCTTTATCCCAGGGTGTTGGGACTCCTGGCACATAGGTTCGTGGAACCGCACCTCCCTGACTTTGTATAGGCCCGGCCGGGCTGTAGATCGGGAGTGTGTACGCGGCTCCAATTGTGCCAATCGATGGTGGGGTAGCCAACCCGGCTGCTGAGTAGACTGCCGGTGCTGCCAAAACTGTAGTTGTAGTCACCGGAACAACGGTGGTGGTCGGGATAGTGACCACTGGAGCTGCCACCGTAGTGACGGGAACCGTGGCTCCTGACGCAGTAGTCACTGGAACGGCGCCCGTGGCTCCCGCAGTAGTGATCGCTGGAGCTGCGCCGGAGGCTCCCGAAGTAGTAATCAACGGGGCTGTGCCCGTGGCTCCCTTCCCCGCTCCGCTCATCGTGGTAGATGGCGGAAACTGACGGTGAGGGAATGATGGTAGATTCCTGACAATTTCTGTCAGGTTTAAAATCAAGTAGATCCAGTCATTCTTGCACAAAGAAAGGTTTATTGGATTATCTTGCTAAAACCCACAGTAGGAGGTCATTGTCAGGAATGGGGGGCAAAGCAGAGCAAGCTAACTTATAGTGTGATGCAATGAAGCGCCTAGCGAATAAAACTTGAGCACTCGCGCGGGAACTCCCGGCGGGAGAAATACTTCATGAGCGGGAGACTACTCCCCCCTCCCCTTGCCTTCCCAGGACTGGAAAATTCTCAGCTAAACAAGAATAGTCCAAAGCCTACATTCAAGGCCACCGTGATAAGGAAAAGCGGCAGGGAAGAAGCTCCCACGTTTCTGCCTGCATAGCTACGCAAGCGCAAAGCAGGGTAGGGAACATAAAACAATGGATTCAGTGAGAAACATCAAAGGCATCTTTTCTGACAATTGTCATGAGAGAATGAATGAAAGATAAGAACATAAGAGAAGCCAATGTTGGATCAGACCAATGGCCTATCCAGTCCAGCACTTTGTCACACAGTGGCCAAAAATACCAGGTGCCATCAGGAGGTCCACCAGTGGGGCCACACAGGTAGTGAGGTAGTCTTTTCTAAGACTCAACTTTTGTTTGACATGGAAACAGGCTACAGGCAACCACATTGGCCCAAAACCAAAAGCCATGTGGTACATTTTATGAACACCAACCAAAATAACACAAAACAGTGTGCAAGCTTTTGAATTCTTCAGGACTCTTCATTGGAGGTAGTTAACTAACTGCTGGTATTTAACTTTGCAATGACATGCTTCCATTTTTCGTTTCTTCTTCCCAGCATACCAGTGTGCTGTCTGATATTACCAACTAGCCACATGGAGTGGCCTGTGAAGTCAGTTAAGCATCCTTCAGACATCCCCTGGGGATGCACACAGACAAAGAAACCTTAACAGTATGGCCTGAAAGATGCCTCCCCCTTTCTTTAATAACCAGACTGAGAACTTGAAAACTCACATGCTGTTTTAGGTTGGTCTTAATAAAAGGTATTATGTGGTATATGTTTTCCTTTAATTCAGCTTTTTGTTCAGTGTTTAGTCAGTAATGCTGAACGTTCAACCTATGTGCTCTGGTTACTTGGAGAGCAACTGAAGCTGGTAGACATCATAGTATTGCCTGATCTGTGTCTGGTAGCTGAGGCCTAGATAGGCCAGGCTAGCCCCATCTTGCCAGATCTTTAAAGCTAATTAGCATTATAACTAGCCAGTACCAGGGAAGTCCAGGGTTTCTATGTTGGCAATGGCAAACTACCTCTATCTCTTCTCTTGAAAAACCCCACGCCATAAGTAGCAAAAAAAAAAAAGATGGCAAAAAAGGGCGGGCTGATCCTTGCATTGCATATTATACAACTGCAAGCTAATGGCATCCTCTTATTGGGATGCACCCTGTGGTCTGTGGATGGTATTGACTTTCAGATTTGTCACTCATGTTGCTATTGGGTAGGGTTGCCAGCTCCAAATGGGGAAATGCCTGGAGATTGGGGGTGCTGACTAGAAAGGATGGGACTTGGGGAGTGAAGGGACTTCAGTGGGGAGTAATACCATAGAGTCCACCATCCAAAGATGCCATTACCTCCAGGGGAAATAATCTTTTTAGTTTAGAGGAGATTAGCAGCTCAGTTGGGTAAATGCCAGACTTGCCTGATGTGAGAAGCATGCTTGGTCATGCTGTTTTTGACATGGTTACATTTGTTGTTTATTTACCTTTCTCTCTCCCCCATTGGTCCTCTTGCTTTACATCAGATCCATACAAGGCTTATGATTCTGTTTCCTCAGGCAGATTCACTGTTCCAACATTATAATTCATAATCTGCAACACTGAACTGGTGCATGATACCTTGTGCTAGGATCTATCTGTCATTCATATATATATGCCTCGCATAGTCACAGTTCATTCAAATGAGGTATTTCAGTGTCTGAAGTGTTAACTGGTTTATTTTTTCCACTCAGCGGGACACAGTTTATTTGTTTAAAGTGGGGTGATGTTTAAATATATAAGAAATGAATGAAAAGGACACAATTCCAGGTATCTCTTAAAAAATGGACATTGTCTCAAAGATAGATTTCAAAGTCAGAAAACTATAGATGACAAAACAAAACAAAAACCCCTTTATTCTGTTTCAGTTCAGCATATGATACCAAAACAAGACAGAAGGTGGCAGTCAAAAAGCTTTCGAGACCTTTCCAATCTCTTATCCATGCCAGAAGGACTTACCGGGAGCTTAGATTACTCAAGCATATGAAACATGAAAATGTGAGTGAAGAGACTGAGTCATGGGTATTGTTAATAGAGCACATGTAGCTCATCTTTCATATCATCATCATCATCATCAGAAAGCACATGTGCATCACTATACACTTCAATAGCTCAAGATTGTTTGAACCACGGGCTGTAAGCCTCTGTCTCCTGTACCCAAATTCCTTAATTTAGTCTTGCACTTAAAAATAAGATTTACTAGCATGGTAATACAATGGGATCAGTGCTGGTATGGAGTACAGGATTGAATTCTTTGGCTGTGCCCCACCCACCAGCCCCTATCCTGGACATTTTTGTTTCGATAGAGCACCTGTGTATGTGCATCTTGTATGCTTGTAAGCCTGTGACCAGAACTGTGTTTCTTACAATGTGGATGGAACCTCTGGACATGAGCACAGCTGACCACATTGGGATGTGCATTCACAGGCAAAGAAGGTAGTGCCAGAGCATTTGATCGTAATGGGGTGGATGGGGAGCTTGTCTACCTGAGCCTTCTCTCTCACTACGTGTATTGCCATGTACACATGTGTCTTCAGTACATATGACAGATATGGACACACTGCACATTTTCCTTGCTGTACCAGTCACTGCCACAACTATCTGGGACCAAACTAGGGCTGCTGTATTGTTGACCTAACAACAGTCATTAAGCAGAGCAGCAGAATATAAACTCAGGCTTGAACCATTGATGTTCTTGAAGCAAATAGAACACCCACACACACACACACACAGAAACATTTTCTCTGGAATCTCTGCAGGATCCTAGGCTGAGCTCAGGTCGTTCTACTCTAGTGCTTTTACAGCAGAAGTCAGCTGGGAATGATCCTAATAGGTTGTCAAATTGCTTATCCATCTCCCTTTTTCTTCATGAAGCAGGTGTCCAACGCTCTAAAAAGTTGGGGGGAGAGGAGGCATAAACATGTCTTTAATCATATTAATGTACATGCAACATTTTAGAAATGAAGAGGCGTGAAGCCTTTCAGAAGCATGGGGAGAGGCCAGAGGCTTGGATAACTGGGAAGTATATCTGCCAAATGCATGAATGTGGGAAGAAGACGGGCTCAAGATATTGGAGGGGACATAATGGAAATCCTGATTTGCTCATATATTCTCCATACACTTGGTGGAAAGTTGGATGCACTAAATTTCATGAGTTTAAATGCATTTAGCCCTTTTGTTCTACTGTTGCCTGTATCCTGACAACAGAAATCTGTAGATACAGATAGCAAACACACTGAGTTGCCACTTGCATTTCTCAAGATAAAATGTCATCTCTTCTGTTTCAGGTTATAGGATTACTAGATGTTTTTACACCTGCAGCATCAATAGAAAATTTTAATGAAGTGTAAGTAAAGTTTGACATACAAGTGAACAGTGGGAATGCCACAGAACACCATGGACATGATCCGGCCAAAGTAAAGCATGTGTAAGGCCTGTGGATTTCAGTGTGAAAGTTAACCTTAACTTTCTAAAACAGATAACACTTAAAAATATTGTATTTTAACTGGCTCAACCTCTATGCTATTTCTTAGAGCAGGAAGCATGATTTTCTCATATTGATGCCAATGAAATGGGGTTTGGTCAGATATTTCATGTCATTGATTAATAACTTTCTGTAATAGCACTAAATGCTATTAATCACATTTTCAATTGCCTTTTTCTGTAAAGAAGTAGATTTAAATGTCATGCAATCTTTTTTCTTTTGCGCAGGTATCTCGTCACAAATTTAATGGGTGCTGACCTGAACAATATTGTGAAGTGCCAGAAACTGACAGATGACCATATACAGTTTCTTATATACCAGTTACTACGAGGACTTAAGGTAAATGCTGATTGATATTTAAAAGGTTTCAAAAAAGCTGGAATCTCTTTCTGGTTAATTTTTATTTCACATACATTGATAAATTTGTAATAAACAACATTGTAAAAAGTTTACTACATATATTGCATATTAGGATATAATTTGTACTGCAAGCCAAATTCCAATGTATCTTGGAGCAGAAAAAGTCCCACAAAGCTGTTATTGGCAGTAATTGTTGTATTTTACAGTACTACCACATCTAGTGTTTGAAAACATACTTTGACTTGGGACAGAATGTTTTGTTTGCATAGATTCACCTCTCCCCTTGTACATATTGAATAATTCACACTAGTATGGTTCCTTTACAAAGCTATATATATATTTTTTTTAATTTGGTATAACAAAAACTATTATTTGAACCTAAGATACACAGGTTTTCATGAATTTCAAAGGAAAACATTTTAAAGCATCTAAAACTAATAAGTCCTAATACTTTTTATACTCAAGATGTTTTTTCCTGCCCCAAATCTCTCCATAGAGAGGTAAATATTCTCTTGGTTGGCAGGAAGACATGTATCTCTCCAGGGCACTTAAAATGGTTCCCTGGATCATGGTTTTCTTAATGAAATCCTGTAGTGCTTTTCTACCCCAGTGCATTATTTGTTTATTTAAAACATTTTTGTACTGCATTTCCACCCAATCAGGTGGAAACATAAAAACGTAAAACATTTGAACAATTAAAAATAAAATTTTAAGTTAAGAAACAATTCCATCAGAACACAAATAAAAAATATCAGAATCAGAGGAGGGCTAACAGTGGTTATTGGGGGTATGCCAAATGAAATTAAAAAAGTCTTCATCTGCTGGTGGAAGACACTCATAGATGGAGACAGATGAAGCCCTGTAGGGGAGGCAGTTCCAAAGTTTTGTTGCTTTCTCAGGTTGCTATCTGCCATTACGTGGGCTGCAGTGGGGAAAAAAATATCCCAGTGGCAAAATGCATGGATTTCTGTTCCCCTTACTGTTTTTTTGTTTTTGTTTACAGAAAGTGTAAATGGTAACTGACTGTACTTTGGAGACAGTGTTACTATACTGTTCTGTGGAGACAGTGTTATTACTGTACAAGTGATAGTGCCTTAAAAGGGAAAAGTTCTGGAGGCATTTTTCTTGTACATACTGCCAAGAAAGGACAACCAGGATGTAGAAATACCCTGCAAGTATTATCTAAGTACATTGCAGTGCAGTCTTAAGAAAAGTTGCACCCTTCTAAGACCATTTGGTTCAGTAGTCTCAGAAGAGTATAATTTTATTTAGGCAGGGATGCCCTGGCTGGGTGCTCTCTGCAGCAGTGGCAGTGGGGAGATCCCGCTGGCCACCACGGCGACGCCATGCTGCCTCTGCCTCCTACCCCCCGAGGGGGAGGGTGGGCGAGGTGCTCCGCAGCGGCGGGGAGTCCCCACTGGCTGCCGTCATGCCACCCCTGCCTCCTTCCCCCTGAGGGAGGAGGGTGAGTTGCGCCCTGGCTGGGCGCTCTCTGCAGTGGCAACAACAGGAAGATCCTGCTGGCCGCGGCAGCGCCACCATGCTGCCCCCACTCCTCCTCCCCAAGGGGGGAGGGCAGGCTTGCTGCCGGGCACTCTGTACTGGAGGCAGTGGTGGTGGGCGCCCGGTAAGGGCGGCGGGGGAGGGCTTTTCAGGGGGTGGGGTGCCATTTGGCGCTCCTGAGGGCCAGCACACCCTAGGTGAGCACCTAGTTCACCTAGCGGGCGAGCTGGCCCTGTATTTAGGACTACATTGCTAAAACAACATGCCCATATAAGTCGTACAATTGTTTTAGTTGGGTAAGGTCTAAGGAGGGATAGCACAGCAGAGATGCTCTGAGGTAGAGGGAATTTAAGCCCCTTATTGGAAGCACTGGGGCTCTAGGTGTGAGCCTTCTTCTGCTCATTGTATCCTCACAACATTACAGATGTCAAAACACACAGTTAATCAATTAATTTAAGCATGCATGAAAAGCTGTTAAATGCTCTTTGAAACAAAAATGTTTTATAGACATAGGTTAACAAAAAGGGGGCTTGGGATAATCCATTCTTGAGTACCAAGACAATAAAGATTCCATTTGGATAGAGGACAGATGAATGACCTATGAAGAAAATATGGCAGAAAGGGACTCACAGGTTCATTCTTCACAGAGTTGTAGAGGATGCATGGCTTCATATCTCCTTGCAGAGTCAAAAGTAAAAACCCACCAGTAGCACTACTACTTTTCCTTGTGTCTAACAAGATGTGACAAGAGAGGGCAGCATTATGAAAGTGGAAATTAACTGCCATTATGTGCCCCCAACTATCCCAGTGTAGTAACTATAATTTTGTGAAAAGCTGCCTGTCTGTAATCTTTGGCTCTGCAGTGAGCCAAATGTCACCTCACTTCCTGCCATCCCTTTACCATTTAGAACTCAAGAGAAATGAGAACCCAGTGATGCTCCATTCACTATGCAGCAAAGACCTTTAGGATGTTGAACAAATTGTTTTAGTGGGAGGGGACTGTCTGATAAAAGATCTGCTGCACTGCTTCAGTTTTGAGGGCCAGTTCTGTTTTTACACAAATATACCAGCTTGTTTGCCACTCAGAATGCAATGTGCTAGGGATGGAGATGAAGAAGACTATCTGAGCCTGTAGATCCCTTGGGATGGCAACATGGGTCACCCTTTCCTTTTCCTTTACTCTCTCCCAAGGACATATCTGGTTGAAATTTTAATTTGAATTCCCATATCTGAAATTGTTTACAGGGTATGATTACTCATTTTTGCTTCTCGTCTGAAAGACTATCTGCTTGCTGCACAGATGCAGGCTGCCCTAAACCTTTGCTCTGTAGAAAAACCTCAGCCAGCATGGCTTATGGCTAATAGCTGTCTTTAACCGCTTATGTTTGAATTCAGTTACTGACCTTCCCTGTTTCTGTTTTTCCTACAGTATATTCATTCAGCTGGGATCATTCACCGGGTAAGGCATTGTGTTAGTGCTATAATACAGTAGGTTAATTATCAGTCAGGTTTGTGGCAGTGGTATAGTTACTATACTAATACTCTGTTCCGATGCAGGACTTGAAGCCCAGTAACCTAGCTGTAAATGAAGACTGTGAATTAAGGGTAGGATTCATGCTATTTTGGTTATTTCAGTGAAGCTTTGAACCATGCATATTTCAAAGCAAATGTGATACAGGCTTGTAGAGATTTTTGTGGAGTACATTTTTTACTGTTACCATTGTTGTATTATCAGCATCCTCACCAGTGCTAGAATCAGTGTTTTTTCAAACAAACAACATGCTCAAAATACTCGATCTATGTAAATGTAATTTAAAATTGAACAGGAAGCTCTCTGAATGGGCTGCTGTGAACAAATTTCGTTCTATGTTCAAAGCAACCCTGTAGAAACCTGCTTGTATGAAAAATGTTCTTCTGCTTTCAGGCCCTTCTAGTAGGCATGATGGATACTACGGAACTACTATATTACAGTACAAGACTAGTGTATATCTTTATCTCTATTTGTCTGTCTGTCTGTCTATCTGTCTAAATCTAGCTATATATAAAAAGCTATTCTGGTAATGCACACATCAATCAACTGGAGCTGACTCTGTTGCTAGTACTGCTTTTATTATAAATGCTCATATTTCTGATTTTCCACACTATGTTCCATTTTGGAAGACTTGGCCAACAGTGTTTTATCCAGCTTTTATGCAGCAGCAGCAAATAATCAAATGTCTTCAGTCGTTTTGTGCACCATTTATTTATATGTACCAGTGGGGACCCACAAGGATTTGCAGGGGGAATCTCATTTTCTCTTCTCTCAGTATTTCCTCTTTCCCATCCCTAAAAAGACCCCATAGCCTCTCCTCCTTTCCTGCTTCCTTCTTTCCTTCCCATCCACTAGCCAGCTTTCTTTTATCTGCCCCCCTGTATTCAGTTTTCCCTCTTTCCCTCCCCCTGACAGTCTTTCCCTGTGTGGCGCTTGCTGCTATGCTAGGCTGAGTTTTGTGGTACCAGGCAATTGCATGGGGGGAAGCTGTAAGGAATTGTGGGGGCACCTCATTTTACCCTCTACCCCCTTTCCCCCACTAGTTCCTCTTTCTTTCCTCCTGACATCCCCCATCTTCTCAGCTTTCCCTGTTTCCTTCCAATCACCAGCCTACCTAACTTTATCTGCCCCAGATGTCCCTCCTTCCATTCTTCTTGTAACCTCTACCTGGGAACACAATGGCTAAGTTTCACAGTGAGGGTTGCAGGACCCAGCTGTGTGGTGGGGAACCTGTAGGGACATACAGAGGGCACCTCACTTCCCCCTGTATCTCCTTTCCTGCACTATTTCTCCCCCCTCCCTCCTGCAGGCCCCATATTCTCATCTTTCCTTAGAGTTTCCAGCTTTCCTTCTGGGAGTTTGGGGGGGGGGGTCTCCTGCCACCAGCTCCCATTGCCCACTGCCACTCAGCTGGGTGGTGGGAGAAAATGCCCAGGAAAAATGGGCAGGTGTGGTTGGTGTCACCAATGCAATGATGTAGCTTCTAGTACAACCTAGAAGTGACATCATCACATAAGTTGATGCTTGTGCAGTCACCCAAAACTCCATGGTTAAACCATAGAGTTTGGGGTGAGTGTTATAACATCAGCCCCTAGTGTAATGTCACTTGTGGGTTGTGCTGGAAATGACATCATCATGCCGGGAATGCCTATCCCCCCATTTGCAAGTCCCGGGCTCCCACATCTCTGATCAGTTGCCAGGCTGTTCCCAGCAACTATACCCTTCCCTTTTTCCTTCTCTTCTTTGCATCCAGCCGTCATCCTACCTTTTTTATCTTTGGCTGTATTGGTATTTATTTATTTTATTCATTTATACCCCATCTTTCTCCACAGTGGGAACCCAAAGCAGCTTACATCATTTCTCTCTCCTTCATTTCATACTCACAACAACCCTGTGAAGTAGGTTAGGCTGAGAATGTGCAACTGCACCAAAGTTACTCGGTGACCTTACATAGTACAGTGGCGATTTGAATCTGTGTTTCCCAGATCCTAGTCTGAAACTTTAACCACTGTACCACATTGACTTTTGTGGAGTGGCTTTTGAGCAGTAGCAAGCAGCTGGGTCTGGGTGAGTCATGTAAGTTGTGTTAGTAAAAAGTTTCCCAGTAGTTGCTGCTGGGCCTTGCCCCAATGAGTCTTTTTTCAAAGGCCAGAACAGCCCTGGAAATGGTCCTACCCCTTCCCACTGCCTTTTACTGACAGAAACCAAGGCTTGGAGGCTAGTGGTACTGTTGTGATTGCCTAGCAATGCCCACTGAGGGCATTTCCTTCTTAAAGGAACATGCACTGCTTCTATAATTTTGAAGGGTTTTTAAAAAATCCATCTATGTGTGTGCATGTGTTTAAGATTTCAGATTTTTCTGCAAATCTGGGGCTTTTTTAGGTTCATAGAAAGATTTGTCTTGTCTGTCCATGGCTTTAATCCCTGGATGTAAGTGTTCAGAGATTTGGCTGTGCTGAGAAATATATTGATAAAAGCAAACAGGAAACAATAAGAAACATACAGTGCTCCACATTATGGGCTGATCATGGCTCCACCAGCCCGGCCGTGATCCATGGGGAGACATCTAAGGGCCAACAGCTTTTTGGCTTGTTTCTCTGGCTCAGCCCAGACTTTTGTTCACATGTCATAAAGATAATCTGGGCCTTTCTCCCCTGCTAGGATTATCAATAATACCTGTCACTTTTTATCGATCCCTTCCTTTGAAGAGCCATCTTGGATTACACTGTGCAAGAAATTGACATGTTAATGCTGCAGGGAAATGACACATGGAGACCCTTAACCCGGATGTGAGGATCCAGCACTGGTGATTATCTACATGACTCCCTTTTGCTTGTGGCAATCACAATACAAAAGGAGATCGATATAGGGAAACATGTGACAGATTTACCTTGCTGAATTGTATTAATCAAAAAGTAAATCAACTCTTACTCAACTGCAACTTCCAATTAGTCACCCAAACAGTCCAACTAGTTCTGCTGCTTTCAGATGATGTTCTGGATTTGGAGCTCTGTAACTGTGTATTTTCATTATTTGAACTTACTAGGTGGCTGTAGCATTGATATCTTTTATCTACCTTAGGGTCTGCAGTAAGATCTAAGAGATGAAATTCTTTGAGATATTTAGAGGTCCAGGATGGTTAAGCCCTTATCATTCTTGACTTTAAACATTTTCTCCTTTGGCTTGAGTTTTATTTTCTTCACTGACTGTGCACCTATCTTGAAAATGTGAAACTATTTGCCTCAATTTAAAAAAAAGATTAAATATGAGAAATGGAAACAACCTGATCTGGCATGACATTTCTTGCCAGCTTTTACATTTGCTGTATCCCTTTATTTTGTAGAGTGTATCTTTTCATGCCTACTATGGTCTCTGAAACATTCACTCCATCGTAATAAATACAACTTTGCCTTGGTTCACTATATGAGGTACTTGGCTTTGCATAATAGTGGAGTAAGTACATTCTATCCCATCTGTCATGCCGATGGCCTTGATTATGAAGTGGGCAATTTATGCTAATGAGCATTAATTTTTCAACTTAAAAATGGTTATTGAGATAGAGCATCCATATTGTCTCTATGGTAGAGGGGAGGATTGTGCCTCCACTCTTCCATGTGAAGAAGAGCATCATGTCAGGCAGTCCATTAACCTGAGTTTATTTCCACTGAAATCTGTGGTTTTTGTGCATGAACGTTGCACATTGATTAGTTTACAAATTAAGCTGTATAAACCACTTAAATATTCCTGAAGCCCTTCACTGAAGCTCACTTCCTGGGTGGTTGAAGCCTCTTATCAAAATGATAATTTAACTTGCAGGTTGTTCAAGCGCTCTTGAAAGGTTGACCCAATATCTGCATGTAATGGGTTTATTTTTAGATTAGGTGATAAATATGAACTTTCATTTTATAGTAAAAGATATAGCTTTATTTTAAATCGCAGATCTGTGGAACCATTTCAGTGAATTTAAGTGGACATAAGGCTTGACAAACAGACTATATTATAGGGGCAGGAGAAGAGATGATGGAGTGATTTTGCTGTTCTGGTTCATAAGGTCTTGGGATGGGACCTGTCGAAATAAAACTACATGAACTGATGAAGAGACATGATGTTGCAGTGAGATATTTCAGAGCCAGTAAATATGAAGACACTATGCCTAAAAAGGTCACTAAAAGTATAATTCACTGTCTGCTTTCACTGATAGGGCTCAGATGAAACTATACTTCTCTGTGTGGTCTTCTTCCCTGTAATCTTCCTGGACAGTGTACATGGCATATAAGAAACTGCCCTGACTTGGATGGCCTAGGCTAGCATGATACCATCAGATCTCAGAAGCTAAGGAGAGTCAGTCCTGACTAGTACTTGGATGGGAGACCACCAAGGAAGTCTAGGATTGCTACACAGAGGCAGGCAATGGCAAGCCACCTTTGTTTGTCTCTTGCCCTGAAAACCCTACTGAGTTGCCATGAGTTGGCTGTGACTTGACGGCATTTTCCACCCCATGTAAGAAACTGGCAGGTGTTGCAAATTAAACTGATTATGAGCAAAACGTTTTAGACCAATGTCTTATAATTTTGTTGCAACAATGTTTCCTTATCTAAAACAATTCAAGCCTGCCCTCTGTGATATGACAATTGCATGAAAATTTATAATAAAATAATGGGAGATGTTTGTGTTGATTATTCTGTAGATTTTAGACTTTGGTTTAGCCCGGCAAACTGATGATGAGATGACAGGCTATGTGGCAACACGATGGTACAGAGCCCCAGAAATCATGTTGAATTGGATGCATTACAATCAAACGGGTAAGTCTGAACAAGAATTCATTATTCTTTGTTTTGTGGCATATAAAAGGTACCTGAAGGGTGTGGCTGGGAAGACATCTGTCTTGCAACACCTCCTGTTCTCCTGCCCTGTTTGTTTTGTGTTTTAACAGTGGACATTTGGTCAGTTGGATGCATCATGGCTGAGTTGCTGAAAGGCAAGGCCCTTTTCCCAGGAAATGACTGTATCCTTAATATACCACAGAATTATACAGGTTCAAAAATGTTCTCCAGACCTTCCTCCGCTCTTGAAACTGTGGTGCTTTTAAAGCAGCGTTAGTCGTTATAGCAAGAACTGGTACAGTAAACAGCACACTGCTAATAATTAAAGCAACTGTTTTTCACAGCTGGACATCTTAGCTGTTGCAAAGAGTAACAACGTCATGTCCTTAAGCTGCAGTAGGCTGCCTGACAAACTTTGTTTCCATGCTTCGTTTAAATAATGACCCAGATAAAAGAAGAAGCTTGAAATAAACAGTGACTGCTGGGTTTCAGAGAACAGAGCTGCCGAGGGTATTTGTAAAGCCGCACAGCAAGCACAACAGGCTCTTCGCCTTTTGGAGCACTCAGAACTATAAGCAAATAAATTTGTTCAGTTTTTTCCCCAGTTTGCAACCTATTGAAAAATAGCATATCTTTGAGACTGCAGCACAGGTATCAGTGGAAACACTGGAGTAGTCCATCCCAGGAGCCCCAATTGTTTAGAAAGAACAGGCCAGAAGCTTATGTTGTGTGTCTAGGCATCTCTCATGTGGGGAGCGGCACTCCCGGTAAAGTACCGATAGCACTCAAGGATTAGAGATGAATTCACAAAGACCAAGGCCTGATAAAGGGTCCCGCTGCGATGCTGTTGGAGCACAGGAGATAATGGAATATGAGAGTCAGGATCCAGAAGACTATAGATAGGGGGAAGGTCATCCTGTTTAAGTAGCAAGAGCAAAACCATTGTGGTGCTGTGATCAGATTAGGCCCTGGGAAACCTGAATTTGGATCCCCAGTCAGCCATGAAGCTTACTGGGTCACGTTTGCCTAGTTGCTCTCTCTTAGCCTAACCTATCTCGCAGGGTTTTTGTGAGGGTAAGATAAAGAGAGAATCATGTGTACTGTCCTAAATTCCGTGGAAGAAGTGCAAGATGAAAATGTTTTGGCAGGAAAAAAAATCTGGGTTCACACTCTGCATGCGCCAGACTTTGCCTTGGAGCATGTCCATGGACAGAAAGTTTTGCGCCTGTAGAATGCAACTTTTTTGCCTTTCCCCTTCTGCCGCAGCCCAAAATGAACAGCATTTCAAGAGCAGCAGGAGAAGGGAGAAATCATGCTCCATGGGGAGAATTCCTTCCACCTGTGGTGGAAATGCTGCAACCTTTTTTTTTAAATAGACAGTATTTAGTATCTTTAGATCACTGCTGAGTCTATTCTAATGAACCACATTCTGTAGGCTGAAAAGTATGGGGTTTTCAACTTTTTTGCAGAATGGAATGCTGGCAAATTCTCTTTCTTAGATAATGAGTCCACTTCCAAATTAAATATTGTTAGCTGTTTTGGGTAAATAATAACTTAATCATAAAAGTAAATGTTTTATTCAGTACATTAACTGGCTATATGTTGCATTCTCATAATGACCAAGAATATAAGATATCTGTTCACAGTTGTCTACGTTATCAGTGCTATTGTCACCATACAGATACCGCCAAATTTCAACTTCCCTAGGTGTGGTCAAAGGATGTGGATCAGGGTTCGCCGATGTCCCCTCTCAGATTTAATTTTGCTGATCAGATGGGCCAATCTGCCTCCTGTGCCAAACCAAGCTCACTTGCACAATGCTCCTGGTTCTCTCCCACATTTTCCTGGACCGGGAAAATCAAGTACTTTCTGGGTATTTGCGCTTTGAATCCACAGTTTCACCCATCTGGACAGCCATCTCTCACAATTATTGCAATTAGGGCCGTCTGACTGTTCTTTGGACGATTAGGTGTTTGTTTGTTTTTACAGCTTCCAGCTTTGAGTGCTTGAGCAATCATGCACTTAATAAATCCATTATTTAACTGTTCAAGCACTCATCCAATGCAGAGAAAGGTCCTGCCCGCCCCAGGAGTGAAGCTGCGGCGGGCAGCAGGAGGCAGAAGGTAAAATTGCGAGGGGGGGCGGGGAAGGAAGTGCCGGGTGGGCTTGCAGGCAAGCGGGTGGTGGAGTGCACCCCAGGAGTCCCCGAAGCTGCGGCATTAGGAGGGAGGGATGGAGGACCCGGCTTGCCAGCAGCATCGAGCCGGGGGTGGTCGAGCAGCAGGAGGCGGCATGGAAAGTTGCTGGAGGCAGGCAAGGGGAAGGAAGTGCCGGATGGGCTGGCAAGTGAGTGGACGGTGGCGAGAGAGGGGCTGGCTGCATCTAGACTTCCCAACCCGAAGAAAAATATTCCCGATTAAATTATAGTGGGAACAAATCTCAATTACCTTGCTGTGTGATCACAGCCAAAGAATAAGGCCTTTTAGTGTCTGTAAGAGAGTCTTTGCAATACAAGAAAGATCTCCTGCCTTTGCCTATGGAAGCAGCTCCTTCACTGAAGTTCATATCATCCTCTTTCAAACAGAGCCTCCCATTCCTTTGTTCATTTTTTTTTTTTTTTTGCATTAAAGATGTCAGTAGAGATGAAGTAGAAATTCTGCCTAGGTCTGGCAGGTTATATAAGCAAGAGACTTATTAGCTGTTTTCCCCCTTTCTCTGGAGTTTTCTTAACTCCTTGCAGATATTGACCAACTAAAACGAATTATGGAAGTTGTTGGTACACCCAGTTCTGAACTTCTCAAGAAGATCTCATCAGAACATGTAACTATGATGTATCAGCAGTGTAATCATCAATTCTTTCAGAAGTATTGGCATGAAATCTTTTTTAACTGACATATATTTGCATCCTGAGTTTAACAAGAACAAAATGTTTTCTGTCTTTAGCTGCATCCACATAGCTAGGATTCTTTATAACCCCATAATTGCTGCTTCAAATGCAGAGGCATTCACAATAGCTGAGGCATTCACACTGGCAATGGGGCATCCATAGTGGAGTTTTGTGCAGTTTGCTCTAGTGTGGTGTAATGGTTAAGGGCAGTGGACTCTAATCTGGAGAACCGGATTGGACTCCTTTGGGAAGTGAAAAGTGGGATATAAAATCCAACTCTTCTTCCACCAGCTGCCATTCTCCCTGCATTTACCCCCTTCTATGCCACTGGAGGGTTTTTTGAGGGCATTTTTTTTAACAAATTGCCATAGCCCTGCACCACAGCAACATTGTAATAATCTGTGACCATGTTATATTCATTCCTCTGAATTCTCAGGTTTGGGGTTTTTTTTAAGAAACAAGTATTTCCGCCTTTCTGTGACAGAGAGGTGAAGGGAAATTCTCCAGTTAACTTTCGCCTTATATTTATACAAGGAAATGGTCTAGATACTTAGCAACTTGGGGGACCATTTGGAGCTGAGAAAACAGTAAGCTGGTAAAGACTTGTGTGGTTCCTCTCCCTGCCATATCAATGCTCCCCCAGGACAGCTTTTCATTCTAAAATTAAAGTTCAGTTATATGTATTTGCAATGTGTACCCCCTCCCCAGTTCTGTCTGCATGAATCTACAAGTTTTATTTTCTGTACTGGTCAAGGGGAAAGAGTTCTGTAGCGCTTGGGAACTAGACATAAGAAGAAGAAGAAGAAGAGATTGGATTTATACCCCGCCCTTCACTACTCAAAGGTGTCTCAGAGTGGCTTACAAATTCCTTTCCCTTCCCCTCCCCACAACAGACACCCTGTGAGGTAGGTGTGGCTGAGAGAGCTCTTGACAGAACTGCTCTTTTTCAAGAACAGCTCTTATCAGAACTACAGCTTGCCCAAAGTCATCCAGCACGGTGCAAGTGGAGGAGTGGGGAATCAAACCTGGTTCTCCCAGATTAGAGTCCATGCACTTAACCACTACACCAAACTGGCTCTCACACTAAACTGGCAAGTATATGGAACTTTTTTCCAGCTGAGGACACAGTATAATTACTGGTTCTAGTGTTTGTCATTTCTTGTTCTGTGATCAAGGGAATTAACCAAGTACAGAAAAAGGAAAATGTGATCCTGAAAGTATTCATTATACACTCAATACTATTAGACATATTTCAGTAGTGAGATTAGACAGTAATTGAGGATTAATTTTGTGAATAAATAATGATTATATGCAATAAAAGGTATGGCTTATAAATTGGTTGCAGTGCTAGGACTTGATAGTCTATTTAAAAAACTGGTAGGAGAAAAGTTTAAATATGTTGATACTTGGGGAAGTATCCAAGCTAATAAATATTGGAGACTGAATTACTGCTTGCTATCATTTACATACATATTAAAATATACTTTACACTCCACAGCATTAATCTCTGATAAATAACTGTCATCCTATGGTCATACAGCTGTAAAACAATGAAATCCTATGGAACTCTATCCTTTTTTTTATTGGGGGAGGGAGCAACCGTATGGACATGTCATGCTCCAGTGATGTTCTGCAGCACATTTGTTTAGAGTATTTTGTCTGTGACTTTTCTAGAAAAAAAACTACTTAAAGTGTTTCACCATACAGGAACAAATATTAAAAGTTAAGCAATATTAAAAGTAAAGTAGCAATCCAGTAGAACTAATCATAAACAGCAAGAAACAAAACTATTCCTATCCAGTAGCTCATAAAAACTGACAGCACTAAAAACAACAACAGAAAAGCAAGCAAAACAAATGGAAAATGAAACAAAACCTCATTTCATTTGACTATCCACTACACTTCCAAGATCTCTTTCCATAGTTGTTATAACAGTTGTGTATATTGATTTTTTCAAAGGGGAAAATATACGTTACCACAAGCTAAATGTTTGCATATACTTTCTTGTATTGCAGGCCAGAAAATACATAGAATCTCTACCATATATGCCTCCACAAGATCTGAAGGCAGTATTTCGTGGCGCTAATCCATTAGGTAAGATTTGGTGTGGCTTCGCTGTAGAAAAGGTAGCTGCACTAAGTCAAGCCACCCCAAGAAGGGAATGCCCAGAGATCCATGGAGAAACCTCCTCAGTCTCTTTCCTGGTGCTCTTTCCCAGCTGGTCACAGTTGGTGGGAGGGGGTGGGAGTGTGGAGAGAAGGCCCAAAGCCAGGCGTTTTCAACTGGAAGCAGAAGGACAGGGAGGAGCTTTAGGAACTGCTTCCCCTAGAACCTAAATACAGTTGCCTCTAGGGGTACATGGTGAGGAAAACATGGGGACTTGGCCTTAGCTGGAAAGGAAAGATCTCAACATAGCCTTGGGGCTCTGTCCACCCGAGCCAGTGTTGTCTCTCTACAGACATCTGGAACCAAATGGGTCAGCATCTTGTGCTACGTGTGCTGATCCTGATAGCATGCTGGGCCTGTTGCAGCAGCATCGCTGTCAGGCCCGTAGCTAGGAATTTTTCCGGGTGGGATGGGAGCCAGGTGGGGGGTGTTTATTTAATTAACAGAGCTAAATTATTAGTATTATCTTTTTTTTTTTGAAACAAAATTTTATTGGGATACATTCAACATTTCCAATCACGTTACCAATACAATTTCAAAAAAGAAGATCCCCGTCCCAACCCCCCACCCCCCTAATAGGCTTCCAACACTGCTAATAACAAACAGAAAGATTATAAGGTAATCAAGCTTAGACTTAAATACATCGACAAACCAGGTAGCACATTTCAATTATATATAACCTCTACAATTTCAGCATATTATATATAACAGTACATACAGTTCAAAATTCATTTCACTTCTCGTTCAATATCCATACGTATCCAAGTTATATATTTTCCCCTTCATTCTATATTCAGTTTCTAGATACAATTTCAATCCTTCCCAGTCTTTTAAGTACTGTTCTGCCATTTGTCCATTTAATTTCTTTGTCATTTTGTCCATTTCCGCTAAAAATAACAATTTTCTCAACCAGTCATGTATATCTGGCACCTTCTCCATTTTCCAATGCTGAGCAAAGGCCATTCTTGCCGACGTAATCATGTACCATAACAGTGTCCTTTTTTCTTGTGGAATTTTTTCCATTGTCAAACCGAGGAGAAGAAGTTCTGGCTTTCTCTCAATTGGGATTTTCAATATTTTCTGCATCACACAATGTATATTAGACCAGTATGCTTTCACTTTATCACATGACCACCACATATGGTAAAAAGAACCCTCTACTTTTTTACATTTCTAACATTTATTACTCAAGTTCTTATCCATACTAATATTGGCAATCTTTTTTGGTGTCATGTACCATCTATACATCATCTTATAACAGTTTTCTTTTACATTGATACAGGTAGACATTTTAAAAGATCTTTTCCACAAAAATTCCCATGATTCCATAGAAATTTCTTTGTTCATATTTATGGCCCACTTTATCATTTGTTCTTTAACAGTTTCATCCAAAGTATATACAGTCAACAAAGTTTTATACATCTTTGATATCATTTTCCGCTCTTTTTTCAACCATATATTCTCAAAATCATCATTCATAGCTCTAAAACCAAACTCTTTACAATCTTTTTTATAGATGTCCCTTATTTGACAATATTGTAGCCAACCATACTCAAATTCTAATTCATTATTTGGTTTTAAAACATATTTTTTCCCTTCTTTTTGCAACAATTCCTGATATTTCAACCAGTCATTACCTTTATGCTCTGAAAACCGATGTATAACTGCAGCTGGAACAATCCACAGAGGCCTCTCATCCGAAATTGTATGCTTATACCTGGTCCATGCATCAAACAATGTCCTCCTTACATAATGATGCTTAAACATAGAATCGACTTTGTTTTTCCCATACCAAAGATAGGCATGCCAGCCAAATCTGCAATCGTGTCCCTCAAGAGCTAAAAGTTTTCTATTTTCCAAATTTACCCATTCAGATAACCAAGACATACATACTGCTTCATGATACAAACGCAAATTCGGGATTTGGAAGCCACCTCTGTCTTTAATATCATACATTATCTTCATTTTAATTCTTGGCTTCTTTCCTGCCCAGATAAACTTAAAGATTTCTCTTTGCCATTTTACCAACACTTTCCCATCTTTCACAATTGGTATTGTCTGAAACAAAAACATTAACCTGGGCAGTACATTCATTTTAATAACGGCAATTTTTCCAAGAAGAGATAATCTTAGTTTTTCCCATTTTTCTAAATCACTCTTTATCGAACACCACAGTTTTTCATAATTATTCTTAAACAAATCTATGTTTTTCATTGTAATTTCAACTCCCAAATACTTAACTCTTTTAACCACTTCACATTCTGTCACATTTTGTAACGTTTGTTGCTTTGTACCAGTCATATTTTTACACAGTATCTTAGATTTATCTTTGTTGACATAAAACCCTGCAAGATCACCAAACTCTCTTACTTTTTCAAATACCTTAGGCATATTATTAACAGGATCTTCAACAATAAACATGATATCATCCGCAAATGCTCTTAATTTAAATGAAAAACCTCCAATATTCAAACCTTTTATGTTATCATCATCTCTAACCGCTTGTAGCAAAATCTCCAAAATCCAGATAAATAACAGTGGTGACAGGGGACAACCTTGTCTAGTACCTTTTCTTACCCGGAACATATCTGTTGGTTCTGCATTGACAATCACCGAAGCTTTTTGTTCTTTATATATCGATTGAATCATTCTTATAAATTCTACGCCCATCAAAGATTTCTCAAGCACTTTAAACATAAATTCCCAATTCAAGTTATCAAAAGCCTTCTCTGCATCCAAAAATAAAAAAGCAACTTCTTTTTCAGGGTGTTTATCATAATACTCAATTGCGTCCAAAACAACCCTCATATTGTCTTTAATTTGTCTATTTGGTAAAAAACCAGCTTGATCCTCAACAATAGTGTCTTTCAAAAACTTTTTAAGGCGCTCTGCCAATATTTTTGCAAATATTTTATAATCGTTGTTCAATAATGAAATGGGCCGGTAGTTTTTAACATTTGTTAAATCTTGCATTTCTTTAGGAATTAAGGTGATTGCAGCTTCATTCCAGGAGTCTGGAATCTTTCCTGTCTTTCTAATTTCGTTTAAAAGAATCTCCAACACCGGGACCAAATCTTCATGAAATTTTTTATAAAATTTAGCTGAAAAGCCATCCGGGCCTGGAACTTTAGAGATTTTTGCCTCAACTATTGCTTTACTAATTTCATCTTTAGTTATTGCAGCATTTAAAAATGTTTTCATTTCAGGGTTTGGTTGTATCAAGTTAGCTTTGGATAAGTAATCCAACATTTTTTGAGGATCCGCTTACCTCGCTTGAAAGAGAGTCGCGTAGTATTTAAAAAATTCCCTCTTGATTCCTCCTGGGTCTAAAATCTCTTTGTTTCCATCTTTCAAACAAGTGATTGTTTTATTCTCTCTTCTTTTCTTCAATTGCCATGCTAAATATTTGCCAGGTTTGTTTGCACCTTCAAAGGATTTCTGTTGCAATTTTTTCAAGTTCCAAAATACTTCTTTGTTCAACCTTGCCTCATATTGCTCCTTTAAAATCCTCAATTCTCTCAAAATCTTCTTTTTGCCAGGCCTTTTCTTGAGTTCTGTTTCTTTTTTCCGAATATTTTCCATAATTTCTTTGTCTATCTTCATTTGTTGTTTCCTTTCATTATTATTGATTGCAATCAGATGTCCTCTCATCACAGCCTTGTAGGCTTCCCATACCGTTTGCGTCTGTACACTTTTATTTAAGTTCAATTGAAAGTATGTTTGGGTTTCTGTCCTTATTTTATCCACAATATTTTGCTTGTCCAGCAAATCTTCATTAAGTCGCCATTGAAATTTTTTTCTCTTAACATACGTTGACCATTTTATCCGACTGTGGTCAGAAAGAATCCTAGGCAATATCTCAATTTTGCGTGTTTGCAAGATTAAATTCTCTGTCATCCACATCATATCTATCCTTGAAAAAGATTCGTGTCTTGATGAATAAAAAGAGTACTCTCTATCTCTGGGATTTTTAACTCTCCAAACATCTGCCAAGTGTTCATGTTTAGTCAATTGAAAAAAGACTTTAGGAAGTTTGCCCATGGCCTCAATTCCTTTTTTTGATTTTCTATCAACAACTTTGTCAACAGTACCATTAAAATCGCCCATTAAAATCATTTGCTCATAGGTCAACTGTCGTAGTTGTTCCCACAAATCCTGAAAAAAGTTTTCCTTTGCCCCATTGGGAGCATAGAGATTAACAATTAATGTCTTTTTATTCTGCAACACAACTTCTACCGCCAAAAATTTCCCTTCATTGTCTTTAAAAATTTCTTTTGGTTCCAACTCCTTTTTAATATATGTAACAACTCCTTTTTTCTTTTGGGAGGAGAGTGAATAAAATTCCTCTCCTAATCTTTTTTGAATAAAAAATTTGGCATCTGATTTTTTAATATGTGTTTCTTGCAAGCAAACAATATCACATTTCTGTTTTTCCAACCAAAGTCTGACATTTTTCCTTTTTTGGGGTGAATTCAGTCCATTAACATTCCATGAAATTATTTGACTCTCCATGTTAGTTTTATAATTATTTATCAGAGTCTTTAAAATTATCATTGATGAATCTGGTCATTTGGTCAACTGACTTGATGGTGACTCTCTTCTGCTTGAACGAAAAACTGACGCCTTTAGGAATTTCCCATCTATATCTTATGCCCTCTGTTTTCAGCTTGTCAGTCAGGTCTTTAAAAAGTCGTCTGTCCTGAAGCATCGCTCTGGGTAGTTCCTTTAGGACCATAATTTTCTTGTTGTCAATTGTGAAGTCATCCTGAAATTGTTGCTTAAACAAATCCTCCTTCAGCTTCTTAGATATAAACTGGACAATTACATCTCTAGGTAATTTTTTCCTTTGCGCAATCGCAGAATTGACTCTGTATACCACATCAATCTGTGCCGCCACTCTCTCCTCTTCCATTTTCAAAAAGTCTGCAACAGCATCTACCATAACTGAATGGATGTCCTCATTCTTGTCTTCAGGGATCCCCCTGAATCTCATGTGGTTAATCATTGCATTATATTGGACCATCACATTCACTTTATCTGTTTCTATAGTGACCTCCGCTATATTAGATGCTGCTCCCTTCACCCTTACATCCATCTCATCTGCTCTTTTGGTCAGCGTCTGTATCTCTTTTGTAATTCCAGACATTTCTTTTTTCAACTCTGTTACTTCTGTTGTTACAGTCTTTTCCAACTTCAGAATCGCATCCATCACTCGTTTCTCCATAGCTTCCATCATGCCCTGTAGCTTTTTTTCCTCTTTCCCAGCCATTTTTGGGGAGGACCAGGTATTTGCCCTCTGTCGTTGCCGCAGGTCGTAAGCCGTTGTTCAAAGTTTTCCCTCCAACCCACTCTAAATCAAAGTCCTTCTTGTGCCCACCTAAATCGCACTAGTTTCACTTTTTTATATTGAGTCTTTCGTTTAAAATCAAAGAAAATTTTTCTGACCTTCCCAAAATGGCGGGCGCAATTTCTCTATGGTAAATGGTTCTTCCAGGTACTCACTTCCTGTCCGGCAGTCTTGATGGTCCCCCTTGTTCCTGATTTCCTCCCTTCTTCCGGCCTCCTTGGTCTTCTCTAGGATGATTACTTGTCTGTTCTGAAGTCACTTCCTGTTTTGCCGATTTCTGCTGCAGCAGCTACAGTACTTTTCCACTGTAATTCTCGCGGAGTTACTGTTAGTTTCTATTTTAAAGTCAATAATCTAACTGCAGGAATGATCAACAATTCGGCTTTTTGGCCTTTTTTAGCTGTTTAACTGCACTTTTTCTGCTCCAATGTTAGTACGACAGATACAGCACGATCATGCGCTTCATCGGATGTTGTTTATTTTCGGCTGAAACGCGTCTCCGGTGAGCAATTTTAAAAAGTTACCTTCAAAGTCCGTGTCTTGTTATAGCAGTGTTTCCTTGATATCAGTTTCCGTAGAATGTCTTGGAGGTCTGGGTCATGCGTTCTTATGTTGAGAATCCAACTCGGTGGGGTCTTGTAGAGATTTTCCGAAGTGCCTTCTCTGGGGGAGGGGATCAAGGCTGGTCGCGACGCTCTTTAAAGCCCCGCTATCAGCCGATCTCAACTCCTCTCTCGGGCCAGGCTCGCTGCCAGTCACCCCCCTGCCTGGGGGATCTGCGGTGGGCTATATGAAGCCCACCCTGTCGTCAAGACCCTCTGTATGCTCTGGGAGCTCTAAGAGCAAGCCAGAACACGTTAGGACGCCATGAATCCCAGACCGGAAGCCAATTATTAGTATTATCAATCCATCTCCAAGAGAGCATCCATGGCTGCTAGTCCTGGGTAATTTCAATGTCCATGCTGAGGATGCAACGTCCATACAGGCAACAGATCTGGTATCATCCATGGTGGCACTAGAACTCTACCAACATGTGTTTTTTAAAAAAACTTTTATTAGTTTATATATAGAAAGGGGAAAAGGGAAAAGAAAGAGTACAGAGTTAATATATATATAAAAAACAATTTATCATTCTGCATGCAAATCTTCTCCTAAAAGTTTCACAACTATTACAACCATCTTTCTTGTTGTTCTTCATTTAGTCTTAGTTTCTCAGTAGATATATTTTAACCAGTCATAAAATGCCCTCCATGGTCCCATAAATTCTTCTTCCATTTTTCCATTTAGTATATTTGTCAATCTGTCCGTTTTGGCACATTCTGGTTTCTCTTCAGATCATATAAAACTTACGCCTTTTAACTCTCCCAACATGTTACAGTGCCCACTCACCAGGCGGGACATGGGAGTGCATGTGAGTAGAGGCCATAACTTTCCTGAAGAAGTGCTCCAAGTTGGTTCCTGTGCGATGGTCCTTGGAATATTTCACCAGGCGGGACATATGCTAGATTTGATCTTCCCAGTGGGGGTTACAGTGGACTGGATTACTACCAAGGCAGTATCATGGCTGGACCACCATGCTCTGAGAGCCCAAATGAATATACCACCCCAACCCTGTTTGGGTGGTGAGCATATTTTAGCTTTCCTGAGGAGTCAGATGGACCTATGTGGCTTCAGATGGCTCTGCGGGATCCTGTGCCCCTGACGGCTCATTAGATGAGCTTGTGGAAGTCTGGCATAGCTAGCTTTCCATGGCCATCGACGGGATTGCTCCCAGGCGCCCTCTCATCTCCACTCTAAGCAAGCTCCATGGTTTACCCTGGAGCTGTGGCTGATGAAGCAGAGAGATTAAGATGGCTAGAGAGACAATGGCAGCGTGCCCACAACGAAGCCCCAAGAGCATCCTATAGGTCATTTATGAGGACCTATGAGATGGCAATCAAGGCCACTAAGAAAGAGTATTATGTGCCCTTGATTGTGTCTGTGAGCTCACACCCGGCCCAATTATTTAGAACAATTCAGTCTCTGACTACTTTGCCCCTTGGCAGACCAAATGCTCGGGAATTGGACATTGGCTGTGAGGCTTTTGCGAGCTTTTTTGCAGATAAAGTCTTGTCACTCCGTCGTGACCTCCCTGCCACAATCAAGACAGTAGCTGAACTCAAGGCTCCACACACATCTTCAAGTCAGATCATGGATTATTTCACTTGGCTCAGCTTGGAAGTTGTTGACAGCATTCTCTTGACTGTACATGCAACCAATTGCAGCCTTGATCCATGCCCATCATGGCTCATTAAAGCAGGCTGTGATTGGCTGCAAGATCCCCTAACAGAAATTGTCAACAAGTCCTTCTCAGAAGGATCCTTCCCTGGAGCACTTAAGGAAGCAGTGGTTCACCCTCTCCTAAGGAAACCATCATTAGACTTGGCCGAATTGGCAAACTATCAGCCGGTCTCTAACTTGCCCTAATTGGGCAAGATTATTGAGAGAGTGGTGGAAATTCAGCTTCAGAGTTTTCTAGATGACGCTAACATCTAGACCCATTCCAGGCTGGCTTTCACCCAGGCCACAGGACAGAGACAACACTGGTCGCCCTCATGGATGACCTCAGGAGGCATCTAGATTGAGATGGAGTGTCGGTACTGCTGGTTGTATTGGACATGGTTGACCACCAGTTACTGATCCACCACCTTGCCAAACACTGGGATTCAGGGGTCCGCCTTACAGTGGTTGTCCTCTTTCCTACAAGGTCGGGGACAGAGGGTGGCACTAGGGGAGCAGCTGTCTCAAAGACACCTGCTGGTTTGCAAAGTGCTACAAGGGGCTGTCCTCTCCCTGATGTTATTCAACATCTATATGTGCCCTCTTGCCCAGATTACCCAGAGGCTTGGGCTGGGATGTCACGAATATGTAGATAACACCCAGCTCTATATGTTGTTGGGTAGCCAGTCTGACTCTAAACTGGAAGATTTGGACCTGGCATTACAAGCCGTAGCTGAGTAGCTTAGGCTGACCTGACTGAAATTGAATCTGACGAAGACACAAGTCCTGTGCCTGAGCTGCAGCAGTCCAGGTTTAGGGATCCCACTACCGACCTTCGATGGGGTACCACTGGAGCCAGCAGCGGACATTAGGAGTCTGAGAGTGCTCTTGGATGCCTCCTTAACCATGGAGGCTCAGGTAGCAGTCACTGTCAAGTCGGCCGTTTACCATCTTTGACTGATTAGGCAGTTAGTTCCCTTCCTTGAAAGCAACGACTTGGCAACTGTGATCCATGCAATGATCACCTGGAGACTAGACTACTGTAATGCTCTCTACGTGGGGCTGCCCTTGTCCCAAATCTGGAAGCTACAGCTAGTGTAGAATGTAGCAGCCAGGGTGTTATTGAGCCTCCCTCTTAGGGAGCACATTTAGCCTGTGCTGAAAGCACTGCACTGGTTGCCTGTAGCATATCGGGTTTGCTTCAAGGTGCTGGTTCTTACCAGTAAAGCCCTATATGGCCAGGGGCCTGCATACCTGAGGGACCGCCTTTCCCCAAATGTTCCCCAGAGAGTACTGCAGTCAAGTTCACAGAACCTTCTTGTTCTCCCCAGCATGAAAGATGCCCTGCTGGCCATAACCAGGGCTAGAGCCTTTTCTGTGGCAGCTCTGCTTTGGTGGAACAAGCTCCCTGAGGACATCAGGGCCCTGCGGGATTTATTAAAATTCCATGGGGCCTATAAGACAGAGCTCTTCTGCCAGGCATTTGAGATGCCACACTAAATGATTTACCATTCTAACTGAATACTATGCCCTATCATCTACTCTTGGCTGCTAGCATAACGTCTGTGCCCATATGAAAGAACTCAAGCCCTAAGGAGCCTGACACCAGCTGCTGTTTTCCCCAATGATTGATGTTTAAGACAGTTCTGCTATCTTATGTGAATGGTATTTAAAATGGTTTGTTTGATTTAAATTGTTAAAGTATTATATTGTTTTACTGGTTATAATGCCTATGGCCATGTTAGCAACCATGAGCCTGCCCCGGTGGGGAGGGTGGGATATAAATCTAATTAATTAATTAATTAATTAATAGCAGCCAAAACAGGACCAGGAGGTTGTCCTCCTTAAGAGCGAGTCCACTTTAAACTGGGGAGACCAAGACGGAGGCAGCTGCCACCTAAAGGCAATGGCTGGGAAGAGCTGGTGGCCTTTAAAGAAAGAAGGCTTTGCAGCACAGGTGGGATTGACCTGAGGGGCCAAACAAGGAAAGTCCCAGGACCCCACACACCTCCTTGTTTCCGTGGCGAAGCACCCGGTGGGGGAGGAGTTTGCTGCTGGCTACTGGAGTCATGTGATAACCAGCATGGAGCTCCTCCATGGCTGCAAAAGGTTGGCTCCCTGGCCTGGCATGGGGCGCACTTGTCAGGCTCAATAGCAAGTAGATCCAAGCATTCTTCAAATAAAGAAAAGCTTTATTGGAATACAATGCTGTAATGCACAGTAATACGGTTATTGTCAGGAATGGTGGCCCAAGCTGCTCAGGCATTATTATAGTATGATGCAAAAGCGCGACTGGCAAATGAACTTTTAGCGTGCACGGGAAACTCCCGGCGGGAGATTACTTGATGATCGGGAGAATGAGTTGCCCCCACCCCTCGGTCTCACAGGACTGGAAAATTCCCGTAAACAAAGAACACTCCATAGCCTCCTCCCAAGGCCACCGTGATAAGCCAGAGCTTATCCATTCTCCCACGTTGCAGCTGGCAATGCTACGCAAGCGCACAAGCAAAAGACAAGATAGTAGACACAATGAACTCAGTGGAAAATAACCCAAGCCTCAAGTCTCTGACAGCACTGCTCTTCTTTGTGGAGAGGGCATTGTGACAGGGGGCACCCCTGATGCGATGGGGGCACTGCCTGCTGTGCCCCCTTCCCCCGCTGGCTATGGCTCTGATCACTGTGGCTAGAGCAGTTGCTGCTGCTGCCACCATCTCCAGCAAGCAGCACCAGAGGATATGGAAGCAGCTGCAAGGAAACTGGATACCTCCCCTAATTTGAGTATCCTGGGAATCTTCCCAAGCCAAAGGGAGAAATAAAAACGCAGATCCTTTCATGTTTCTGCACATTATTGCTTGAAACCTGTGAATGATCTCCAGTTTTTAAACGAAATTTAGCCAAAAGGTGTGGGATATGTTAGAGTTCATGGTTTTTAGTATATTCCTACTGAATGTTTTTATGTAAAATGACTTGAGTGTGCTGGTTGTTGACTGTAACAATAAATCTGAGTATATTCCTACAGGGGGCATGGCTAAGGGATGTGAAGAGCTTCTGAATTTACCACTTAAACTAGTGCAACTTAGTAATTATAAGTATAAATATTTATTATCAATTTAAGTACTTAATAGGCTAGAAAGTTTCAGACCTGCTTACTCCAAGTGATTTTGCTACACATGGCTCTGTGTGATGCTTCTCATTGGCTAAGAAGGCAAAATGGGTTATTTCATACTCAGTTTTGATTTTAAAATCCTAGCTGTGGATCTCCTTGAAAAAATGCTTATCCTGGACAGTGATAAAAGAATAACAGCCTCGGAAGCACTTGCACATCCATACTTTGTACAGTATCATGATCCTGATGATGAGCCAGAAGCAGAGCTGTATGATGAATCAATAGAGAATAAGGAACGGATTATAGATGAATGGAAAGGTAAGGAAGTGTTTTGTTCAGCAATCGAAAGGCAAAGGAAAAATGAAAATGTTTTAAAGCACCTTTTTGTTAATACCTCCATGACTGGAAGTCCTGTTAATGCCAAATTTACCAACAGGCAGGTCTAAAGCGAATACTGAGCATACAAGTGAAAAAGCTAGAGATAATGCAGAGAGTTAATGGAGACCATTCATTTTGGTGGAACAGAGTTAGCTGTCATTTACTAGTTTATAGCTTATTGGTCTCTGAAAGATGATATGAAAATCTGAGAATATCTGTCTAGACATTTTTATACTGCTACCAAATCTTTGAAAAAAGATAGGAGATCTTGAAAAGTACTCTTCTTCCCAAGATGCTGTATTTTTATGACTTTTCCATTTATTGAAAAGGTCTATATAGCACACTGGTTTTTAGGCAGTATAGGAAAGCTTGCATTAAAATTTTGATCTTGGAAGTGTTTTTTTATCAATTCAATATTGGTTTGTGTTTGTGATTTTACAGTATTTGGCCTTTGTGAAAACCTGCATGATGAAAGGCAGTAGAGAAATATGAGAAATAATTAATATTAGTACCATCTTCTCACTGTTCATTCTTCTTATCTGTTATGCATATCATCTGCCCAAATTGCAACTGAACTTGCCACTCTCTACTTAGGACTTGTCTGCCGTGCCTGTTGATGGCTGGAAAACTTGTACAATTTCTTTCTCTCTAGCTTTATCTGCATGGTAAAGATTCTTTGTTCTGCATCCTTTGCCATTGCAAATGTAGAGGTGTTTGCTGGCAACAGAGCCTCCACATGAGAGTTTTCTGTACATTTCCCTCTGTCAACCTCCATTTTCCTTGAATTGTTTCCCCGCTGCCACAGGAGGGCTTTTCGAGGGCTTAAAAACCCCTGATGATTGTTATAATACTATAGCAATTACTGATGGTTTTAAAAGTCCATGAAAAGTCCTATGGAGGGAGGAAATTGCAGCCATGAGAGGCTGATGGAAGTCCTACCTACTCATGTTGGTAGGACCTTGGAAAATACACACCGTCCTGTCCAGATGATGGAATAACATGCTTGAATTTTGCTTTTTCCCAAAAGATTGTAGTAAAGCAGATTTGAGAAAGACTGTATCAATGACAGGAGAAGACTATTGGAGCACAATTAAAGAATGACACTAGAACACTTCTTAGGGAGTGTCTACATATTTGGATGCCAAAGCAAAAAAAATATCTCCACTTGAAAGCAGTCTTTCTTTCTTTCTTTCTTTCTTTCTTTCTTTCTTTCTTTCTTTCTTTCTTTCTTTCTTTCTTTCTTTCTTTCTTTCTTTCTTTCTTTCTTTCTTTCTTTCTTTCTTTCTTTCTTTCTTTCTTTCTTTCTTTCTTTCTTTCTTTCTTTCTTTCTTTCTTTCTCCCCGTCCCCTTTTCTCCTCTTTACTTTTCTTTCTATAATGCTTGGTCAAAAAGGATCCCTGTTGTGCTCCTAATATCTGCTACCCACTTATCCACCCACAATGTGTCTCACATCCAGGGATTTGTTTGGTTTTTTTTGGAGGGGGGGTTGTTTTCACTGCTTGCTAATTTTTTATTTCATTTTGTAATTATATGTGCAGTTATAAACATGAAATAAAGAAAAAAGGCTTATAAGATTGATTCCATACATTCTACAATATTTGCCAAATTACATCTATACCAGATAAATTTTCATTCTTACACAGATCAGATAATTTAATTAAATAAAAAGCTTTTAACTTTGTCAACAAACAATTTTCTTGTAGGAATCAGCTTAACCTTCCATACCTCAGCTACTACAAATCTGGTGGCAGTTATCATGTAGGCACCCTTAGCTTTTTTGGTACTGAAACCACATAATTTTAAAAAAATCCCAATTATTCTGGGCTCTAAGATAATTCCACCATGTGAAAATAATCTGCATGTAAGTCATTGAAATACCAGCAACAAGTGTGTGTGTGTAAAGTCAACATATGGTGATCCCCAACAAGGGATTTTCAAGGCAAGTGATTAAGTATAGGTGGTTTGCCATTGTCTGCCTCTGCAAAGTCTTCCTTGGTGGTCTCCCATCTGAGAACCAACCTGCTTAGTTTCCCAGATTTGATGAGATCGGGCTGTATTAGACCATTCCACATCCCTAACAACTGCTTACTCCTTGGTATATTCAGGGCTGTTTTGGGGCAGGAACGCACAGGAACGGAGTTCCGGCTGGCTTCCAAGTTGGCCATGCCTACAGCCTCCCCCCCTCAGGTTCCCCAGGTGCCTCACAAGCCTCAGGATGCCTGGGGAAGCCAAGCCGATCCAAGGAGGGAAAGCAGTTTAACCTGCCTTCCTTCCCTCAGGTTCCCCATGTGCCCCGTAAGGCATGGGGCACCTGGTGAAGCCAATCCTGAGAGGGAGCTGTGCTGTCAGGGGTGTGGCCTAATATGCTAATGAGTTTCTGCTGTTGGGTGTGGCCTATTATGCTAATGAGTTTCTGCTGGGCTTTTTCTACAAAAAAAGCCCTGGGTATATTCTTTCTAACCTGGTTGGAGACAGTGCCACTGATGGAGCATTGTAATGGCATTTTCTCAAAAACTGAGACTCACTGAAAGGGATAAGCCAACAGAGAAGAGAAAACACTATATGGAAATGGTATATATATATATCCTGTCCTTATTAAAATTTCAATTTTGGTTCCGCAACATTCTATGGTCGCCATAATTGATTGGGCTCAAGAACTGGCAGTCAGAAGATGCTGGACAGGGCTGACTGGCTGCTTGGCGAAGTCCCACCCACGTCAGCCCCGGTCAGTGTCTTCAGCTCAGTCTGCTCCGATCCTCTGACAGGAGAGAACCGTCTGCAGAGTGAGCGCAGGGACAGGCCCTCAAGGCTGAGGCAGGTGACAGAAGCCCTTTTCCACCCCCACCCCCATCCTCTGGGCCTTCTATGGTGCAGTAGACCCAGAGAAGCCCTTTCCCGCCCCCCACACCATCCCCTGGGCCTTCTATGGGGGCAGTAGGCCCAGAGAAGCCCTTTTCCGCCCCCATCCTCTGGGACTTCTATGGGTGCAGTAGGCCCAGAGAAGCCTGTTCTGCCCCCCCACCCCCTGGGCCTTCTATGGGTGCAGTAGGCCCAGAGAAGCCCTTTTCTGCCCGCCCCCATCCCCTGGGCCTTCTATGGGTGCAGTAGGCTCAGAGAAGCCCTTTTCTGCCCCCCACGCACCATCATCTGGATCTTCTATGGGTGCAGTAGGCCCAGAGTAGCCCTTTTCTGCCCCCCCACCATCCCCTGGGCCTTCTATGGGTGCAGTAGGCTCAGAGAAGCCCTTTTCCGCCCCCCCCACCATCCTCTGGGCCTTCTATGGGTGCAGTAGGCCCAGAGAAGCCTGTTCCCCTCCCCCATCCTCTGGTCTTCTCAGGGTCCAGTAGGCCCAGAGAAGCCTGTTCTCCCCCCATCCTCTGGGCCTTCTCAGGGCCCAGTATTCCCAGAGAAGCCCGTTCCACCCCCAAAAAACCATCCTCTGGGCCTTCTATGGGCCCAGTAGGCCCAGAGAAGCCCGTTCTGCTCCCTCCATCCTCTGGCCCTTCTATGGGCCCAGTAGGCCTAGAAAAGCCCATTCCGCCCCTCTTCCCTTCCTTTCCCCCCTTTCCTTTCTTCCTCTCTCCTTTCTTTCACTCTTCCCCCTCTTCCTCCCTCCCTCCCTCCCTCCCTCCCTCCCTTCCTTTCTAGGGCCCGTTGTCTTCCACCACAATGGGCTTTGCTCCCATGTGTGTGTATACACACACACACACACCATTTTTACATAGCTCTGATCAGAGCCTCATGTACACATACGTAGCAGGTTAATAAATTGATAGTGAACAATTACTTCCAGAGGTAATAAGAACCTCAGATTCTCTCCCAAGCATTGCTTTATGGATCCTAGCAACAAGAAGACTTTTAATTTAAAAGAATTGAAACACTGGAATACAGTTGTTACTTTCCTGGGATACAATATTATTATGTATTGTTTCCTTAGTTTTAATTAAATCACAGTATCTGCCCAGTTTTGCCTTTTCCCAGCAATTACAGTCCATTTTTGTCCATCCAACTGTAAGAGCTAGTTCTCTTAACTGCAGATACTAATAGGGAGAATCAAGGTGACAAGTTTGATCCTAACTTATCCCAGGTTTCTGTAATGCAATTTTTATGAGCATTGTTATTTCTGCAGTGACTACTTCTTTCCAGTATGTTCAAAGTACTGGAATTCCAATAAATGGTTACTCAGTTGCAACCGCCTCTGAGTCTTTATCATTCACCCAAAAAGTTAACCAGTTCACTCATGCTGCATGATTGTGTATCGAAATGTTTGGTACTGCAAGACCCCTCTTTCCAGTTTCATTGAGCATCATACCATGGAGATATTGGCTTTCTCCCTCAGATAAATTAGTTAAGTATATACTGTTGTTTATTTAGTTGCTTTTCTCAGTTATATTTGCTGGAGTGTTTTGGAATACATAAATCAGCTTTGGTAATAATGTCATTTTTATAGCATTAATTCTGTCTAAAAGAGACAGAGTTTTCTGAGTAGATATTGTGTCCTCCCCCTCCCCTTTCAAAACAGGGCCATAATTAGCCACAGATTTTGTTACACAAAGAAATGTGAATGCCTAAGCATTTAACCATGTCTACACTCTGTTTTATTTCTGTAATCCAGCTGCTAATGGATAACTCTAAAGATTTAATATTTACTAATTGCATGTCAGATTTCTGAAGATTTAATTTGTATCCTGAAATGCTAGAGTACATTTTAATAACTGATTCAAATGTATTAAAAGAGAACTCTAATTCTGATATAAAAAGAACTATCATCAGCATAAAGACCTGTTTTATACTGACATGATTTAACTGTAATATCTATAATATCCGGATTAGTCTTAATATAAATGGCAAGGGGCGTAGCATCTAGTTTTTGGAGCATCGTCACAATGTCATCCACTAATCATCTACTGTCTGCATTTTCCCCTTGTTTGTTGCAGCTTTGTTTCCAAACATTGTTCATTACATTTCTTTAAAGATAGCAGCCCAAGTGACTTTGCACACTGTGAATGGAAAGACGTGCAGCGTTTTGAAGGCCCTGCCCATGGTAGTGCCGTTTTCTTTCCCTCAGTACTCTGTGGCTGCCATTTCTCCCCATGCTACCCCCAGGGTTTAAAAAAAAAATCAGTTAATTGTTTGATCACTATAATGTTACAGTATTATACTGATCTGTTGCCATGATCTGCTAGCTTATATGAATTCTCATCATTCATTAAAAAAGGAGTATTATGCATTTTTTGTTGCAGAGGTAACAACTGGTGGGGTCTGAGATGGATATGACAAATGCACTTAAAAGGATGTCATATAAAAGTCTTCCCAGCATATATGGAAAGTTGCATATGTGCACCATTCTTGCTGAATTGAAGTGTGTTAACTACATCGTTAATTAAATAGTGATGCATTCATACTTTGTGATGGTTCCAGACTTTGTATAACCCAACCTTCATTAATGGCATAGCAAAACAATCAGAGGATCAGGCTCTTCAAAAAATTCAAGCGTATTTTCCTAACCCATATTGAATATTTTGTTCTTTTTTTAGTTTTCATACATATATGTTGTGGACATCTCTGCGTGCCTTATACCTGTGTTACTTTCTCTTCCTTTTTCAAAAAGAACTTACATATGAAGAAGTGATCAGCTTCAAACCTCCTGATTTAAAGATGGATAGCCTTGAAATTGAACAATGAACACAGACGGCTGATGTTTGGACCCCGTTGTACTGCAAAAACTACTAAGCACATAGCATTGCAATTTAATTTCGTATACTCCAAGCATTGATTTTATTATCCAAAGATCCTGGAGGAGCTATAGAAATGGTGATAAATAATGCTGAAGAAATTATCTGGGAGTGCATTTTGCCTTGTACTGTGAATGTAACATTAAGACATTCTGACATATGATGCACTGAGGTTATTTTTTTAACTGTGTCTTCTCTGCATGTCTCATTTTATCAGTTGTGATGCCAAAAAAGGAAGGTGATTTTTAATTATTGTTTTGAAGTTGTACAGTTAAAGCATGAATGTATGTTGAAACAAAACATAGAAGTCCATATAAGCAACTTATTGTTTTTAAGAGTTACCCTGATTCTATGTTGTGTTTTTCTTTCTATTGTTTTCTATTTATAGCTAGTGCCTTTAAGAAAAGGGGCCATTGTAGCAAGTTAGACATTACATTTCACTGTAGTCATGCCTGTAATAGTTTCATGAATATGTTAGGAATTTCTTGATTGAGTGACTGAGCATCAGTTGGAAGCTGGTCAATAAATCATTGTTTTCTGATATTGTTAATATTTTTTTTCCCCAGCTAAAGCAAACTACACATTAGTGATCTTCCCCTAAAGCATCTATTAAACCCCAGAATCCCAAAAGAAACTAGTGCAGCTGAGCTGAAGCAGTGCAATCACCACTGAAACTTCAGGATCCTGGCTGGCTGCAGTTGGGAGGGCTTAGGTGTCTTGTGGGAGAAGCCATCCCACTGTAGGCAGCCAGGGTGATGTCATAGGTAGGCCCCAGGACAAGTGCAGTTATAAACCATTGTGGCCCATGGAAATGTTTTGAGTTTTGCACCCATGGATTAATTTAATTAGAACTGCAACACATCCAGCATAAACTTATTTAAATACTTCTACCCAATTTTTCTCTCCTGTGGGAACCCAAAACAATTACAAAATACAATTTAAGCAAATAAACAATAATACTCCTAATGCTTGGTCAGGTATTAGATTCATCAGCCCAGCTCACTTAGAGATCATTGGCTAAGATCTTGCTCTCTGAACTTGAGACAAAGGCTTATGCCTCTGATCACACCCAGGTTTAAATACCTGGAAACAGAAGAGAAACAGCCTCAGTTCAGGTCTTATTCAGATGCTGCTAGACTAGTAGATCTGGGAGTTGTTGTACTATGTGTTATTCTTGTACTGCTCTGGTGTGAACTCTGCCTATTTATGGCAGCTTGCAGAAGGTTCCTACCAAAAACAGGCAGTGAAAGGAGAGGTGGATAGGTTCTTAAAATAAAGGGATTTGGGAGTCTCAATTCTCCCTTTGTTCTTCCTATCTCTCCTCTGTGATGCTGTTCCATACTGTTTATATGTTTTTTTAAATTGTTGATAATTTCTCATTCCTACTTGGAAAGAGCATCTGACCTCATTTTGTTTGCTCCTCAGCATATGGATTGCTTTAGGGCAGAGTTGATGAACTCATGAGGTCTGGATCTGACATAAATGTCACTTTGTCGTGTCAGGCCATGTGTGCCATAAAATGTGATGCCAGGTACCGGAGATATAAACTGTATAAAGGACACAGGCAAACCGAATTAACGATATTGTTTTTTACTCAAAATACAAAAATAAGCAATTGATTCCTACAAGTGAAAGCAATTAACTTACTGGGCAAACCACAAAAGCTCCAATAAATGTATTCATATGTAAGACTAGGTTTTTTTCCAAGGGATACCATATGCAAGACTAGGTCTTTTTCCAAGGGATACCATAAAGGGTTACATTTCCATACAATTTGTTTGTGTGTGTATCCTATATATATATATAATTCCCTTACGTATTGGCCATTTCCAGCTCTCCCATTGGCTGTGCAGTGTGTTCCATCAGCCATTGGCCCATCAACCGCCACTCAAGAGTACTCGCATGCCATTGGCTGAGTGCTGGGTCTGCTCCTCTCCCCCGCCCACTGCCAGCCTGGACACTATTCCTTCACAGAATAAACTATCAAAATGGCTGTCTCTCCTAACAAAGACACTTCTCTTGCTTGGCTTATGTGGGACTAACTTTTCCCTCAGTGGATGTTGCTAGGCAACCAAGTTTGGTTCTGTCAGTAAAAAGCCTTTGTGGGGAACTCATTGGGGCCAGTCCTGACTAGGGCTGCCAGCTCCAGGTTGGGAAATTCCTGGATATTCTGTGGTAGAATCTAAGGAAGCCGCAGTTTGTGGAGGGGAGAGGCCTCAGCTGAATAGAATGCCATAAAGCCCACCCTCCAAAGGAGTTATTTTCTCCAAGGGGAGGAGAGATCTGTTGTCTGGAGTTCAGTTGTGATCCCCGGCAATCTTCAGGCCTCACCTGGAAGTTATGCAAAAGTATATAGCACTGTGTATAATAGATGTAAGTTCAAAGTAAATCAATTTTGTGCTTTTTATTTTTCTAATTTTTCTATACTCTTATAATCTAAGATAGCATCTCTCTCAAGCTGTATTGAGTAATCACAGCCATCAGAAAATTAATGTTACTAGCACTTTATTATGTTGTACAGTTTAAATGATTTTAGAATTGTTTTAACTTAAATCAATATTCATGTTTTATTGTAAATTATGTATTGATTTTATGTAAGCTGCCCTGAGTGAGCCTTAGCTGGGAGGGTGGGGTAAAAATCCAATCAATCAATCAATAAATTTGTTTTACCTTGAACATACATCTGTTATACGTAGTGCTATATACGTTTGCACATCTTCCTAACACTGTGACCCTCAGCTTTTATATTTTCTACCTGGAACTTGGCTACCCTAGGCGTAGCAGTTAGCTCTTTAGAGCAGGGTCTGCTAGACCCAGGTTCTTGCTGTGCAAGTTGAGTGGGTGATTTCAGACCAGTCATGGATTTTCAGCCTAATCTAGCCTCACAGGGTTGTTGTGGAGGTCTGTTATGTCTGCTGACCACCACTAGGTGCCAGCACGTAACCACCGAGCTTGACTCCCTAGGAACAATAGGGACTAGGCTCCTGGACTGTACTTTGGGGAACCAATAGAGACTTTGGTGGGAGGTTTAAACCCACCAATCGGATCTAGAGGTGTTTCCAGGGGTTGTATATAGTGGGCCACCTGGCCGGTATTCTGTGTTCTAGTTGTGTTCCAGTAAACCATGCTGATCACTACAACCGTGTCTATGGTTTCTACATGCGTCTAACCCACTACACAACAAGGTCAAAAGAGGGAGAGGAGAAAGATGTACGCTGCTTTGGTCTCCACTGTGGAGAAAGACTGTACTTTTCCTTCTGGGGAATCATTCTGCCAATCTCCACATGAGGGCTGGAGATCACTCAGAATTAAAACTGCTCTCCAGATGGTAGAGATCAGGGGCAGATAATGGTAGGTTGATGGCTGGCTGGGAAAGAGATAGAGTTGCCAACTCCAAGTTGGGAAATTCCTGGAGATTTGAGCGGTGGAGCCTGAAGAAGGTGGGGGTTTGAGGTGGGACCTCACACAGGTACAATGCCATAGACTCCACCCTCTAAACCAGCCATTTTGTCATTATACCCTTCTGAGGTCATTTCCCTCCTGCTTGGGTCCCCACTGCTGAGAGACTGTAGTTTTCCTAAGTAGAGGCTGCAGGTGGGGTGGTGGTGGAAAGCTGAAGTCAAGAGGGGCGGATAAAGGCCGGTTGATGGTTGGCTGGGAAGGAGATAGGGATGCTGCCTTTAAGACAGGTACAATGCCATAGACTCTACCCTCCAACCAGCCATTTCCTCCTGGGGAACCATTGTTGCCAATCTCCAGGGGAGGGCTGGCAATCACTCAGAATTACAACTGCTCTAAAGATGGCAGAGATCAGTTCCTCTGGAGAAAATGGTAAGCTCTGTGTCATTATACCCTGCTGAGGTTGCCACAGCAAGTTGACAGTGCCCAAGGCCGGGGCACCCACCCAGAGCTTCTTTCTAGAGCTCATTGTAATTATTTCCACAATGGGCCTTGTTTCTAGTGTGTGTGTAAAGGTAAAGTTTGAGTTTCCCTTGCTCAAAAGCTAGTTGAATCTGACTCTAGTGGGCGGTGCTCATCTCTGTTTCCAAGCTGAAGAGCTAGCGCTGTATGCGTCTCTCTGTCTCTGTCTCTGTCTCTCTCTGTCTCTGTCTCTCTCTCTCTCTCTGTGTCTACATATATAAATAACTTTTAGCAGATGAGTAATCTTCCTTGAAAATAAATAAGGTAGTTTTTCAGCACCCCAACTCCATACGCTCTCAGCAGCTGAGCATGGCTATGGTCCATCTCTCGCACTTTTTTCCCTCTCTTCCCTCTGCCTCTGAGGATCTCGAGGAGGCACACCAGACTCCCCCCTCCACTGCCCCATCCCCAACAACAACCCTGTGAGGTAGGCCATGCTGAGCAACCAGCCCCGGGTTTTCCAGATGACGGTCCTGGCTCAGTAGGGGGCTCTCCCAGACCCCTCCCCCAGTTCTCATCCTGAGTTTCCCACAGAAGTGGCAGGGCTGAGGGGAAGGCCCAATGCCGAGGCTGTGCTTTTCATCTTCCTGCAACCCATTTTCCCTCATGAGCCGAGAACAGGAAGAAGGGAGGTCACCCCTCCCAACACTCTGCCTCCCAACTTTGTAGCTTTTCAGACATAAGGCAGTGACACAGGCATCACTTTTCCCCTTCACTCCTCCACTTGCTTCCAAGGCCAGGATGTCTTTTCCCTCAGAGTGGCATCCACAAGACAGCCCAGTTGCCTCTCAATCCATGTTCCAGTCCTCTCTCCCTCGCCAGCCCATTCTGTCATTGGCAAACCACCACTCTGCATGCTCGCTCTCACCAACCCCCTCATGATTGCCATTTGTAAAAAATGCAAAGCCAGTTGGTGGTGCAGCAGTGGCAGCATGGCTGCTTGGCTCCCCCCCCCCGGTAGTGGCTTCACCAGTTGTCACTGAGCTGCAGTCAGAGGAGGCAGGAGGGGAAAAACACACCTTCTCTTTCTCTGTCCATTTTACCTCAGCCTCTTAGCCCCACTCCCTAGCCATTTCCTTTCTATTTCTTGACAGCTTCAACCACACACACCTCACCATGTGTGCCGGATTGGTCGCTTCCCCTCTCAAGCAGCCTCCTGCCTTCCCTCCTTCACATCAGTTGCTCAAGGGCCAGGTAGGAGCCCTGGATAGGCTGGTTCTGGCCTGTGGGCTGACACCCCTGCCTTAGGTTGTCATATGCTAACACAGAGAAATCCAGTCAGGTGTAGTGGTTAGAGCATCAGACTAGGTTCTGGGAGACCCAGGTATTAATCCCCATTCTGCCATGGAAGTTGGCTGAGTGACCTTGGGCCAGTCACGCACTCTTAGCCTATCCACCTCACAGGGCTGTTGTGAGAATAACATAGAGGGCAGGAAAATGATGTAAGCCACTTTGGGTCCCCTTTGGGGAGAAAGCTGGGATATAAATGAATTTACACACACACTGCCTTTTTCTAGGAGCTTATCTGACAAATGAAGCCTTAGGGAAACACTAGTTTGCATGTCTGTGTGTGAATCTCAGAGGGTTTGCTCTCTGGAAGACAGAGCTTTGTTAATGACTCACCTTACATTTCTTTCTACATGGTTTAAAGAGAGTTTATTCTTTCTTTTTATTCTCATTTCATTATTTTCAATCCCTTCTGGTTAGCAAGGAAAGGAAAGTTAAATTGAAGGCAGTACCACAGGGATTGGGGGTGGGGAATGTAATACTCTCATACAGTCTGGCCTGTTTGTGGAGGTTCTTGGGGTATGTTAGCTATCAGAATGATTTCCAGGAGATCAGAATTAAGTTAATGTAATTTTAGAGCAAAGGGAATGATTGATGAGAATACTTTTCTTATGCTTGGCCCACAATATACAGTTCAGTCAACATTCAATGATAAAATACAGCTGTTTTAAAGTAAAATATCACAAGGTTAATTGGGGTTAGGAGAAGAAAAGCAAAAGTCACAGGGAGCTCAAAATCTTGGTATCTTAACTCTAAATATATTATTGCTGATCTGAAGAAAGCCTGTCCCTCTTAAATCTCATTGAAAGTAATAGATTTGAGGTCATTGTGGCTGAGTGTTGTTCAAGTAACATTATTTGGATTGAGTCCCTACAGTCACAACATATGGTGCCAAGTGAATGTGTTTAGCATTGTAGCTACAATTTTTGACAAGCTTCCATACATGCCACTGCACAATGGTGCCAAATACAGTTCAAATTAAAGATACTGTTGCTCTGGAATAAATTCCTTTGAAATCAATGGGGCTTATTTCTGAGCAAGCATGAGGTATATATGTGTTTAGGATCTGATTGGTTGTTTTTGTTTTTAAAACACCTTCACACATTTATGACAAATCAGCTGTATTTCTGACTAGGTTTAGCATTAGATAAATACAAGCTGGGTTTCTTTACCCCTTTTAGACTTTTATAGGTTTTCAGGGGCTTGAACTGGCTGAATTCTTGTTCCTTGAGTATATGATTTTTTCCTTGAGTGTATGATTTTTTCCTGGTTACCTAGGAAGTCCCCCAAGTTGGCAGAATGCCTTGCCTCGCTCTTGAGTGTTCCCTTTGGGCTGATTTCATTATCCACACAAAGCCAGTGTGGTGTTGTGGTTAAGAATGTCAGATTAGTGTCTGGGAGACCCAGTTTCAAATCCCCACTTACGTCATGGAAGCTTGCTTGGTGACCTTGGGCCGGTCACACACACTCAGCTTAACCTACCTCACAGGGTTGTTGTCAGGATAAAATGGAGAAGAGAACGATGTAAGCCACTTTGGGTCCCCCTTGGGGAGAAAGGCAGGGTATAAATGAGTTCAATAAAGCAGAGGCCAGCTGTTTTATTATTATATATAAAAGCATGAAGTAACAAATAACTTCCCAGTTCAATAAAAAAGCCCCTGCCTTTGGTTTTATAATATCCTGTTCATTGTTGTTTGTGTGAAAAAAAATCTTTACATAAATATGTACTGTAACCTGTAAAATTTTCTCCAGAGTCTGGTTTTACAGAAAAATTACTGCCTGTTCATTGAACAATAAAGCCATAAATTGCTTTTCTGAGCCTGTACCAAGAGAGAAGTCTCCCCTCCTCATTAAAAGAGTAAACCAATCAGCACAATTAGTAGAGCACTGCAGGGAGGGCAGCAGCTTTATTGTGAAGAGCAACTGGGAAAGCTTTTATTCTACACTCCCCACATCTAAATTAGCAAGTGAGGGGCAGGGAAGGCTGCTTTGCCAAATGTGTGAGTCACGCAGAGGACAACCTACAGTAACATCAAAGCCAGCAGGTTTGATGAAATGTGTTCCTGGAATGTGTTGATGGCCTTTCACTGAAGTAAAAAATAAATTCCAGTGGCACATTAAACTGTAACATTTATTGCAGATTGATTCAGGTGGGTAGCCATGTTGGTCTGAAGCAATAGAACAAAATTTGAGCCCAGTGGCACCTTTAATACCAACAAAGTTTAATTCTGGATATAAGCTTTCGGGGTGCATGCACACTTCATCTGATTGTGAGTCAGACTTCACATCTTCAGATGCAACAGAAAGAAGGAAAGTCATCTTCCTCATATCTGTCCAGAAAACTACAGAAGGGGTGGTGGACAAGTTGAACAAAGAGAGTCTCTGGTGTTATAAATTACATGTGATTCTCTGTGTTTTAGACCTGAACAGCCATGTTGTTATACATAAATATGTAGTGTTTCTAAAGTGACCTCACATGACAGCAAGCTTGAATTAGCCAATTTCAGCATTTTGGTTTGTGCAACACTGTTTACAGCAGTGTTCCCTCTAAGCTGAGTTCATGTGAGCTAGGTCACCGTTTTTTAGCTTCTGGCTCACACATTTTTGTCTTAGTTCAGGAAGGATGGCTCCATATCAAACTAATTTATGCAGTAGCCAAATTGCTTGCTTACAACTTTAATGCCAGTAGCTCACAAAGCAGAATTTTTGCTCACAAGACTCCACAGCTTCGAGGGAGCATTGGCTTACAGTGTTCTAAGAGGGCAAATATTAATGGTGCAATGAATAAGGAAGAACTTAAAAAACAACACCATTTGCACTGTCAGTACATGCCAGAGAACTGGGTTTAATTGGGTTAAAAATGTAACAGATGGATAAAAGCCTTGCTTAGTGAGGGCTGCTGAACAGGATATACAGACAGAAACTGTTCTGCTACCAACATATTTTTCAATTAAGCCATAGATACACCTGAAGTTTTTTAAAAAATAATATTGTCACAACATGAAATATAAAACTGAATAATTTGTAGAGAGCTCAAAAATACATGCTCACTTCTACAGGGCCTGCTCTAGTTTATGTCAAACTGCAAGAAACTGAGATACTAATATCTGGAAAACATCTAAATACAAAACCCACTATGACACACGCCCCTTCTCTATATACAATACTGTGAGGGTCTGCGTGTGGCGCCTGGTCAGAACTGCTACTGATTTCTTCTGACCAGTTCTCTAAGCAAATTTTCAAATGTCTCTTTGGGGTAATTGTTTTGTTTCTGGGTCAGGGATATTTACAAGGACCACTGCTAAATAGGTAGGCACCACAGCTGGCTAACGTAAAAACTGAACAGGCTTTATTCACAAACAACACAACAGGGGGGATGAAAGTTTTTACACAGAGGTTAATTTTCTGTTTTTCAGGTTGAACTGTTGAACTTGGTTTCTCTTTGTTAGAATGCTTGTTTCTTTTCCTCAGTTACACAGGTGTTAAATAGTTCACTACATCCTCTGATGATCACACCCTCCTGCACTGTTTTGTGGTTAACTTTTGGCTTTGGTTCTCTGGCCCCTTTTGAATCCAACTGGCCACCACCAGTTTTCCTGACTCGGCTCAGACCTTTTCTTAGCCCTCACTAAACCACTTCTCTCAGATCAAGGAGTGATGTCTCACTGGTGTATGACACTATTGTGTTTAGGTTTTTAACCGTCTGGTCACTGTCCCCCTTCCTTCTGAGGAACTCAGTAAACCAGGTTCTTCCACAGAGAGCTTCAGTTCTCTGACAGACTTCTTCTCCGCTCTCTGTCTCACACCGAACGCCTTCGCAGCTTCCCTCAACTGCCCATTCCAAACGGAACCTCTTGTCTGTTATATGCCAATCACTGAGGGTTCCGAGCTAAATGGCCCCCTCCTCACTCTGTCATGTGACCCAGCAGTGTTCTGTGTTTTATTCTCTGCTGGTCCCAGATCTTTAAGTCTGTCACATCCACCAACACACTGTGAGACACTCATCCTTTCAAATACTACATTACTCAATTAACATCAGTCCATGCTTTCCCAACATCGTGGAATTCTGGCAAAGGTTCTTCATACATGGGAGAGCAACTGGCCAGACACTTCCTGGGATAAATGACAGGCATGATTCCTGCACTGTTGCAAAAAACCTGGAGAAAAGAATGTCTTGCCTCTTTAACAAAGATTTGATGTGTAGAAATGGGCAGTTGAAGCTTTTCATGGCAGGGAGCTAAATAACACTTCCTGGTAATTAATATCCCACTAAGTTTCTGTTAAAGGGGGCAAGAATTTTTTTCTTCAAGACCTTGGTAACACAACTCAAAGTGCTGTAGCCACCTGAAGAAGATACAGTCTGACCCCTATGCCATGTGGAAAGTCATTTGTGTGAAGAAGCTTCCCATACAGGTCAATTGGTTTCAGCGCTGTTAGTCTAGATGGTATCCCAAGACAATTGTTTGTTTGTTTATTGCTGCAAGTGTGGCATAAATACCACAATAAATAAAATTACAAGAGTTAATACCTATCCATTTATAGAAACATGGCAGTTGCAGCTCTGGAAGCGTAATTCATTAACAAATCTGCTTGTGTTTCTCAGAGTCACAACAAGTATAAATCTTCCAGCATTATGGTTATTCTCCCGCTTAAAGGTTCTTTGATTTTGTGTTCCAACAACTACATGTGAGTAATGCTCCAGCAAATATCCAAGGTATGACATACAGTCTGCAACATATACTTGTATACACGTCTCTCTGAAGAACTGTCAGATTACAAGATGAAATCTACTCCAACAGACAGGATTTATTGTACATTTCTGTTATCTTTAGTTGTCACCTTGTTAATCTGATTTACTGTGTAATGGCGTTCAATTCACTTAATGCATTTGGTGAAGCAGGCTGCTAGCTAAGAAAGCACACACCAAATCCACCAGTTATTCTTCAATGGGCTATTGCAGATTTTGTGCTCTTGCTGCTAAAGATAAAGAATCAATTTCAATGCTATTAAAACAGCTTCCCTCCCCACACCCCCAGCCCCATCTGCTGCTCTCCACTATGTAAAGAGGCAATAATTCCACTAAAATTTATTTTACAGGGTGCTTCCATTTTACAACCTTATAGAGGCATGTTAACCAGAAGAAGCATAATATCATGATTTCTGCCTTGCAAACTCAGAGTAAGGGGGGGGAGCCATTTTGAGAAGATTTGAGTCAGTCCCTGGTATTCTTTGAGGACCATATACAGTCTAGGTCAGTTCAAATGAACACAGGGCTCAAGACAGCAGGAATGGGTTGCCATGAGCAGAAATTGCATTTTTGACATGAGGTACAATGTCAATGTGGGCTTGAGAACATGGTAGAAAATGGGCAGGAGAGAATTCTGCTCAAAGATTTCCTAGTACACCTACTGAGATGTATTTGTGTGTGTGTTTTTTTTAATAAGACCTGAAAATTCAGGAAAGTACATGGATGCCTCCTCCCCAATAAATCATGGCTATAATCCTGTTTTAAGTGCATTCTTACAATAATTGACACTTTCTTAGACTTTCGGGCTGCTGAAAGTCTTATGTATCCATACTACAGAGTGAGGCTTGATCCACATACCTAGCAGAATGTGGTGGTAGAATGCTGAGGTGGGAGAACAGGCCATGCTATTTCAGAGGAGTGATTATAGTTTTCATAAAGTTCCCCAACAGTGATAATGCCCTACAGTGGAAACTGAGCACTGCATGCAAAGGACTAGATTAGAATCTTTGTTCCTATTTATTTAAAAAGGAGTGCAAGAGAGCATTTACAATAGCAAACATTATCAGTAAAATGTAGTAAGTAGATACACACCTGTCAAATTCAAAAGCTGACATCATAAAATGATTGAACTAATACATTTTAAAAGTTGTAAAGTATTAATAAGCCCACTATAAAAACTAGATCAGTTCTCTGAACTCCTCAATCAGGATAGTTTCAAGACTTGGTCATGTTGTTTTAATGCCCATAAGATCAACTTTACCAATAATCCTGAAGTATTCTTGTCAGACCCCCAAAAGGAGGTTTAACAGATGATAATCTACAGAACTTGCTATATAGGTAGCCATAAGTGGAGCTAACATAATTGCTATTTGTATGAGCAAACATTACAAATGTGACCCCTGCCCAGTCTGAAGTGGTGTCATTTTGTTGTACTGCAGGTGTAGACCAGGCTAGGCTAACACATGCTGACTGGAGTTGCCAGTTATGGCTTGGGAAATTTCTGAAGATTTGGGGGGTCATTCCTGGGGAGGGTAGAGTTTGGAGAGTGGAGGAAGCTCAGCAGGGATGCATTGTCACTCAGGACTTCCATTTCTCCTAGACTGCTGGAATACTGTAACTTTGGTGAGTATACTCTATGCTATATCATAGAGTCCACCTTCCAAAATTGTCCTTTCCCCCCAGGGAACTCATCTGTGTAGTGTGGACAGCAGCTGTAATTCTGGGAGACCTCCAGGCTCCATCTGGAGGCTGGCAAGCCTGTGGGGGTAGAACTGTGAGGTGACAGAATAGGCCATATTATTTCAGACTGCAGGGGGAAAGAACTACATTTAAAATGCTTTCCCATGTACAAATGCCTACAGATAAAAACATAAGAGAAGCCAATGTTGAATCAGGCCAATGGCCCATCTAGTCCAACACTCTGTCACACAGCGGCCAAAATATACCAGGTGCCATCAGGAGGTCCAGCAGTGGGGCCAGGACACCAGAAGCCCTCCCACTGCTGCCCCCTCCAGCAGCAAGAATAGAGTGCATCACCTGCCCCAGACTGAGAGTTCCCATCTATACCCTGTGGCTAATAGCCACTGATGGACTTCTGCTCCATATGTTTATCTAATTCCCTCTTGAAACTGTCCATGCTTGTAGCTGCCACCACCTCCTGTGGCAGTGAATTCCATATGTTAATCACTCTTTGGGTGAAGAAGTATTTCCTTTTATCTGTTCTAACCCGACTGCTCAGCAATTTCATGGAGTGCCCACGAATTCTTGTATTGTGAGAAAAGGAGAATAGTACTTCTTTCTCAACCTGCTCAATCCCATTCATAATCTTATAAACCTCGATCATGTCACCCCTCAGCCGTCATTTCTCCAAGCTGAAGAGCCCCAAGCATTTTAACCTTTCTTCATAGGGAAGGTGTTCCAACCCTTTTATCATTCTAGTTGCCCCTTTCTGCACTTTTTCCAATGCTATAATATCCTTTTTGAGATGTGGTGACCAGAACTCTACACAGTATTCCAAATGAGGTCGCACCAATGATTTATACAGGGGCATGATGATACTGGCTGATTTGTTTTCAATTCCCTTCCAAAGTTATGGGGTGGGAGATGTGGCTTCATTACCATTTTTGATAGCTTAAGTTTCCTTGCAACCAGTGGGTTTGAGACCTATGTCTACACAACCACAGAGCAAGAGTTAATAAGGTGGGAAAGTCTGAAGGCAGTCTAAGTAGACCAGGGGTCCTCAAACTTTTTAAACAGGGGGCCAGTTCACTGTCCCTCAGACTGTTGGAGGGCCGGACTATAGTAAAAACAAAAACTATGAACAAATTCCTATGCACACTGCATATATCTTATTTTGAAGTGAAGAAACAAAACGGGAACAAATACAATATTTAAAATGAAGTAAAGTTAAATCAACAAATTTACCAGTATTTCAATGGGAACTATGGGCCTGCTTTTGGCTAATGAGATGGTCAGTGTCCGGTTCCATATTTGTCACTACTTCCTTCTCATGTAAAAAAAAATGACAGACAAGCAGCGGCGGCATAAACACCCGGTGGGCTGTGTAAATGTCCTCGGCGGGCCGCATGTGGCCCGCGGGCCGTAGTTTGAGGACCCCTGAAGTAGACAATACTGACTTCCCTAGTTCAATTATCTGATTCCCTATAGGGCAGTAGCATCATGTGTTCACTGTAGTACTTCATCCTGTACCAGAGGAATTAACTCCCCTAGATGAACCACTGGTCTGACAGAAGGGTTCTTCTTGTATCCCTCTACTTTAATTATTCCCTTTTAAGTGACAAGCTGCGACAACATGTGAAAGGCTAAGTATGCATGGTGGTTAGAGTGGCAGAACATAGAGACTCAGGTTCAAATCCCAGCTGCACCACTGACCTTGGGGCAGTCACTCACAGCCCTGCCTGCTTCAGGGCCTTGTTCATGAAGATAAAAAGGGGGGACAGACACATAATGTAAAGCGATTTGTATCTCCATTGTGGTGAAAAGCAGGAAACAAGCTAGAACGTTTTCTCCTTAAGTCCCGTCCCCCCCCGTTTTAGTACTACCAAGTCTTTACACAGGAAATACTAAAATGTGAGCCTCACACACCTGTAGTTTGAAACGGTAGGGCGCCAGCCTATTTCTGAGTAAATAAACGCTATAGGCTCATGCGCCAGAAGTCTTGCAAACAAGCTTACAAAGCCCCTTCCTTTAAAAATTTTCGCTATTCCATCCCAACCAGAGAGCAGCTTTCCAAGAAATAAATGTCTCCGGCCAACTCAGTGATGGAGGTTGATATCTCAGAGCAGAATAGCGCGCCTTCGCTTTTATTGTTGAACAGGAGAAACAGAGAGTGCTCAGGGTTGGAGATTCCCAGAGCCCTAGAGCAACAACGACCCCCAATCATTTTTAGACCTCGTTCACAAAAAAAAGACTCGCACGACGCCGAGCCCCCCTTCCCCTTCATTTATAGTCAATAACTACAGCCCAGTTTCCGCAGCCTAAGGAGGACGAAGTGGGGGAGACGGGCGGGAGCCCCCGCCCCCTCCGCCCCTCCGCTCCCTAACACGTGCAGCAAAAGAGAGTCGCACACATCACGTGCACTCGCAGAAGCGAGGAGTGACTCCAAAGCCAGCCCCTCGCCAGGCACAGTAACTCCCTTCTGCTCTCGAGGAGCTTCCTTTCCTCTTTGTTGCAAGCCGGGCGGGCGAGCCGGGGAAGACGCTGCCCACAGAGCCACCATGGCTTCCCCTAAGAAAGGCTTCTACCGGCAGGAGCTCACGAAAACCGTCTGGGAAGTGAAAGAGCGCTATCGGGACTTGCAGCCGGTGGGATCCGGAGCCTATGGCTCGGTGTGGTGAGGAAGCGGGCTGGGCTGGGCGGACTCGAGAGAACGCGTTCGGCTCATTTTGGGGAACTCGCCCTGACCTGTCTCCCCCACCCCACCCCACCCCACCCCACCCCACTCCTGGAGAGGCACCAGGGCCGCTTTTGTTATGTTTGTCTCGCAACTTCTGCTTGGGGGCGAGACAAGCCCCGCAGAGCTCTCCACACCAACTCCCCGGAAGGGAGAGGCGTTCGTGCCACCTCCCCAGTCCTGCTGAGACCCCGCACCTGGCCATGTCTGCTCCATAGGGATGGTTTTCTAGCCTCCTACAAGCTGGAGTGTGTGCACTGTGGGTGCGTGCGTGCGTGGTGCTGGGGGACTCTTTGGGGAGGGAAACTGTGATGATTAAAAGGGAAATGCACGTTTTTGGAATTCACGTATTCTCTTGTAAGATGTGCTAACACAGGGCACTCATTTGACCGGCTTAGATACTTAATTGAGTAACAGGAAACGAATCATCCCCATTGAATACTGGAATCGTGTTCTCCAGTTTTGTGACGCCACTCTGTTGTTTAAAGGGCTGCCCCCCCTTCTTTGTCAGCACCTGCATGATCAGCAAAATCTACAAGTGGATCCCCATCACTACATTGCTATGTTTCACCTGTTGAACTTTTGCCCCTCCATGCAAATTTTGACTGCCCCGGATCCCTTGGGGAGGGGGAGAAGAATCCTAATTAGTGTTCCACATTGTGGAGACATTATTAGTTAGACTCTCAAAGCCATGCTTCTAGAATCATAATTTCGTTCTGAAACAGGAAAGCATTTGGCAGTGTGATGGAGAGACTGACAGCTGTCAGATATAAAATTATGTCCAGGAAGAAGTGTATAGTATAGATAAGTTTCTCTCTGGTCTTTTCATGTAGTACAATTCATTACAACAGAGTTCTAAGGCCACCTTTTCCTCCTATCCCACTGAGAACAAAACTGAAACTTGGCCACCCTTACATAAACTGTTGCAAAGTAACCAGTGGCAACACAGCTGGAATTTACGTATTACAGAATGGGCTTGGTCAGTGTAATTTGGAGCAGTTTTAGATATCCCCAGAAGCTTCCTAGTAACTATGGTGATGCTGCGTGTGCACAGAGCAGGCAAAGAGAATTGTAGAGTAAAATGCAAGTGGTATTGTCCATGCAAGAGAGCATAACATACACCTCTGCACAGTGTGGCACCTCCTGTTTGGATATTCCTTCCCACTCTTCTCTTGTTTACTGCTGAAGCACTAAACTGCTAGTCCATGAGAACATGCCTCTGAACTATATGGGAGTGCTGTCACATTTCTTAGCTAACATCTTGTAAAATGTAACAGTTCAGTTAAGATGTGCACTAATGCAAGTGTTGCCAAGTTATATGCAAAAAACCTTGGCATCCCTGAATGTTTCCCTGGGCGGTATTTTGTATGGCTTGCAGCTTTCTGTGTTTCCAAATATCCATCGGACATGTGGATCTTTGCACTCAGTGTGCATTTTCTCTCTCTTTCTGCTCTCATCATTCCTGTTTTTGTGACAGGGAAAGAGAGAAAGAAAAGAAGAAATAGATACTTATGGGTCATTGGATACTGAATATTATAGCTGTACTTGCTAGCTATGTTTGTATGCTGGATGTATAGAAGCTGCCGGACTGCCCCTTGCCTGCTACTCATTTTGCCATGTATATCTGAAGAGTTGTGTTCAGGGAATTAGAAGGAAAGACAGAATAGCTAGCAGGTTTTAAAAGCTTCTTCTGGGATAATGTTTGACCACTTGCTGGATCAAGTGACTTATTGTACCAGTTTGGTGTAGTGGTTACGTTTGCGGACTCTAATCTGGGAGAACTGGGTTTGATTCCCCACTCCTCCACCTGCAGCTGCTGGATGACCTTGGGCAAGCCATAGTTCTGACAGAGCCATTCTCTCAAGGACAGTTCTGGATAGAGCTCTCTCAGCCCCATCTACCTCACAGGGTGTCTGTTGTGGGGAGGGGAAGGGAAATGAGTTTGTAAGCCACTCTGAGACTCCAAGTGAAGGCTGGGATATAAATCCAATCCATTCTCCTCTCCGCTCCTCACAGAGACAAACATAATTGTTTACAGCCCACTTGTAGAAGATGAGAAGTGGTCTGCAGTCAATGAAAATGTATGCTGGTATAAATCAGACAGTATTTGAAATAGTGCAGGGCATTCTCGTGTTTACTGTAACAAGCTAAAATGTCAGTCACTTGGAAAGTGGGACCCATGAAGCAAATAGCTGAACATGTGAGAAGATTAATGTCAGGAGTCTGTAACATTTCCAGAGATGAATCCATGGGCAGAATTCTAGACACCTGATGGGCTCTGTTCTTTTCATGTATGATGTAAGGTATCGCAGCACATTTCAGTATTTATATGATTGCTTGGTCCCTTGATTTTTATTTATTTGCCTCATTTATGCTATGCTTATTTCCTCAATGGGGATCCAAAAAGGCTTATATCATTTTCCTGTCCTCCGTGTTACCCTCATAACAACCATGCTGTGAGATAGGTTAGGCTAAGTGTGTGTGATTGGCCCAAGGTCACCCAAGTGAGTTTTGTAGGAAGAGTGGGGACTCAGACCTGGGTCTCCCAGATCCTAGTCAGACACTCTGCCCACGATATCACACTGGCTCTTAATTTGTGGGTTGGATCCCACCATGAAGAGAAGTTTCACTTAATGCAGTTCTATTTGTGTAAGACATTGCACAAGAGGTGTACTGTAAGATCAGGCACTGATTTTGTTTTTTATTTTCCAGTCACTGTTTCTCTGTGCAAAAGACAAATACTATTTTACTGAATTGGTGTGCAATACGATGTGATTGAAGAAGGTCATTATGGGGAGAGTTGCTGAAATATATACTTTGTACTATGTTTTGTGCAAGCAGTAATACAAGATGGATCTTAACAAAGGGCTACTTAATAAAGAGATACTTACAATGACTTTCTTGTGTTTCCACTTCCATAAGAGCTGTTCAGTGATAATTCAGCCTAGTGGTAAAATTACATTGGAATGAGGCCTGAAAGAACTGTGTAGGTCCAGACTCCCTGAGTATTCACACATAAGAACAAAAGAAGAGCCCTGCTGGATCAGACCAGTGGTCCATCTGGTCCAGCATCTTGTCTCACACAGTGGTCAATCAGTTCCTCTGAACAACCAACAACAGAGCATAGAGGCTGAGGCCTTTCCCTGATGTCATCTTCTGGCTCTGGGATTTTTTTTTTATGTGCCCCAGAGGGCATTTTTTATTTTTCTCACACCACAATACATATAGTACATACATAACAACAAAGACAACAACATAAAACATTTATGGGGGTATACAAATCCGTTATTATCCATAGTCTATATTTTCTACCTTGCCTCTATTATCTCTTGTATGAGTATCTCTGTTCTCTACCTAAATTGCCATCACTTAAAATATATTTAATCCACCGCCAATAATCCGACCTATACCCACTCCACCCTTCCTGTCTTTCCAAGCTATACCATTCGTAGAAGCGATGCCATGTATTCTGAAAAACTGTCTTCATAGCCTTTCAAAGTCAGTTTATCCATTTCTGCCACTTCTAGTAGTTTCTCTGTATATTCTTGTTCCGAAGGCATCAAGGTTGTGCGCCAGTATTTTGCATATAGAATCCTGGCTGCTGTTGTTAGATATATTATCAAATACCGGTTGTCTCTACCTGTCTCTTTTGGCAATATACCGAATAATAGGGTCTCCGGTTTAAAGGGTATAGCTTGCCCTAAAATTCTCTGCATCATTGTGTGAACCCATATCCAGTACTTTTTCACAATATCACATGTCTATCACGTATGGTAAAATGTACGTGTCTTATTTCCACACTTCCAACACTTATTAGAACATTTCTCATATATTTTGCAATTCTATCAGGAGTAATATACCACCTATAAAACATTTTATACATATTTTCTCTATATGACACAGATCTAGTTATTTTAACATTTTTATTCCATATTTGGTCCCACTGTTCCAACTCTATATTATGTCCCAAATTCTGTGCCCACTGAACCATATTATTTTTCACTATTTCATCAGCCGTATAATCTTTCAGCAACAACATATACATTTTTTTTGATAAATTTCTGCTCTGGGGCATACAATATTTTTTCTGTTTCTGTTAGGTTTTTATCAAAGCTGACCTTCTTTTCTTTCACAAATCTCAATCTGATTTGAGCTCTCTGCCACCACGAAATATCCGTCTCAAGTTCGAGTTCCCCTTTCGAGTTTGTAATATCCATATATCTCTTTGGAGGGTTCTCACAATAGACTCTCGGAAGGGTCATTGCCTCTAATGGAACTACCAGTTTTGAAGTTTTATTAAACCATCTCTTATGAATCACCTCCCATACTCTTATTAATGCATCTCGTAACCAATGTTGTTTAAAATATTTATGTACTGACTCTTTCCCGTACCATAAAAAAGCGTGCCATCCAATTAAGAGGTCGTGGCCTTCCAAGCTTAATGTTCTCCTATCCTCTAACATAACCCATTCCTTGATCCATGCTAGTGCACCAGCTCTATAATATAGAGTCCAATTAGGAAGGCCTAACCCTCCTCTTTCTTTCGAGTCTTCCAGGGCTTTCAGCCTGATTCTAGACCTTTTCCCTTGCCATATAAATTTGGTTGTTATTTGGTATAATTCTTTAAGAATTCCATACTTTTTCAATACCGGAATCGTCTGAAAAAGAAAGATCCATCTTGGCAGGATATTCATCTTAATCAAGGCAATTTGCCCCATCAAAGAAATTTTTAAAGTCTTCCATTTGTCCAAATCTTGTTTTGTTGTTCTCAATAGTTCCTTATAATTACTTTCTTGTAAGGAGCTACATTTATTTGTCAAGTTTATCCCTAAGTACTTGGTCTTATCACAAAGTTGATATCCAGAAACTTTTTGAAGAAGTTCTTTTTGTGCAGTTGTCATGTTCTTAGTCATTATTTTAGTCTTATCCATATTGACTCTTAGTCCTGCTACCTGTCCATAATGTTTTAAGGCTTTATTCAATGCTGGAACTGAGTACAGGGGGTTCTCCAATATGAAGATAAGGTCATTGGCTGGCTCTGGGATTTAGAAGCTTAGTGCCTCTGAATGTGGAGGTTCTCCTCAGTTACTGTGGCTAGTAGCAATTGATAGACTTATCCTCAATGAATCTATCTAATCCCTTTTTAAAGCTGTTCATTCCTGTGGCCATCTATGATGAACTCCTGCTTCTTCACTGTGAGGCAGATTTTTCCCACCAAATTCTTAGTTCCCTTTAGGTGCTGAGCTAATTCCCCTAGAAGCGTGATAATATTTGTGGCTTTATAAATTGGAACGTCACACCCTGTGACAGAAGAATCTGATTTGACTCTTGTCCAGCCCAGGAATTTCTCAGAAGAAAACAAGAGCCCTCTTTTTTGATCACTTGAAATGGCACTGGAGATCTTGTAACAGTGAACAATAATAATAATGTTATTTAATAGACAGGGGCCATAGGGGGTAGTCAGGAATTGGAAAAGCTGAGATAAACATTGGTAAAACAATATATTTTTCAGTTGACAAACAAGATGGTGTTGTAGCAGCTTATTTTTACAAATTCTTGATCCTTATCAGTGAGAGAGAGTTGACTAAATACTTTGGTTTCGGTCACAATGTTTCTGCATATAGTTTCTTAATACCTGTTCAGGTTTTCTGGAAAGGTCACTCTTTTAGTGCAACAAATTCTTTCCCCTTTTCTTGTAATAATAAATCATAATGTGTCTTCTTTCCCCTGACTAGTCTCCTTTCACCACAGACCTGGGACTGCCTTAGTGCCAGTTCCCTATATAAGTGGACAGGACTTATATTTCTTCCCTGAAAATATAATTCTATTCCTTTTGGCCTGATTGGGAGCTTTAGCCTGCTACCCAGTCACTCTTTGCCAAAATCTCAAACCCCAGTTCTGGGCATCTGTGTGAAAATATACTTCAGCTTTAGCTGACACTAGACTGTGAATCCTTAGATGGAATTCTTTCTCAGGTTATGTTTAACACACCTAAGACCAGGAGTAAAAATAAATTACCTTCCAGGGTAGAAATAAATTACTTGCCTACCATTTTTTCTGCTCACCTTGACACAGAGAGTACTCCATCTTTATGAGTTATACCTCTGAGGATGCCAGTCACAGCTACTGGTGAAACGTCAGGTCCTACAATATCAAGACTACGGCCACACAACCCGGAAAATCTACAGCAATTAATGGCCCTTGTTTACTTCCATACTGTTGCCTGTCTCATTATTCTGAGGGGGGGGACGGGACACACAGGCCTTCTTTTAAATTTGGCAGTGTCTTTCCTAACCTGTAGAATGTATAGTATTTTGGCTTCAATTAGTGTGGTTTTAAATAGTTTTCAAGCATCCTCTATAGAGATTTGACTCTCTTGTGTTTCCCCTTCAACTTCCTTTTTATTATTCCCCTCATTTTTGCAAAATTCCCTCTTTTGAAATTAACCATTGTAGTTTTGACTTCAGGGGTAATTTTCCATTCACCTGAATGCTGAACTTAATAGTGCTGTGGTCACTGTTCTCAATTGGTGTACATCTCTCACCAGGTCCTGAGACCCACTCAGAACCAAGATCACTACCCCACTGGTTGGCTCTGTAACCAGCTGTTCCAGTGCACAGTCATTTATGATGTCTAGGAATCTCCTTTTTATAGTCATTTCATAGCATATTTCTAAGTGTGAAGAGTGTGTCTTGGTCAATGCTTTGCATTCCAGGTGTCTGTGCCATTGGCTATTTTTGCATCTTTTTTTTTTTTTGACACACCTTCCATTACAAGCAGCAGAGATGACCATCCAAATACCTTTGTTCAAAGGAGCTATTCAAAGGAAGTAGAAGTGACAGTGTAGATATAGTTTGTGAGGAGTGTACAAGAGCTTCTTAGGAGACTAGTAGAATCATCTGAACAAATGAACAAAGTTTGGTTCCAGCGGCACCTTTAAGACCAACAAAATTTTATTCAAGGTATAAGCTTTTGTGTGCAAGCACACTTCTTATACCTTGAATAAAATTTTCTTGGTTTTAAAGGTACCACTGGATTCAAACTTTGCTCTGCTGCTTCAGACCAACGGGACTACCCATCTGAATCCATCTGAACAAATATAAGAGGCCAGAGATGTAGTCATATGGAGAGTTCTGAAGAAGCTTGTTTCTTTTTTTCCTAAAACCACTCAAGTAGCAAAACCAAGCGAAAATATTATGTTCCGCAATGTTATATTCAATGTGGTCTGTTGAATGAAGTCTACATTAGGAAAAGAGGCATAATTCTTACGGTGAAGTTCTGGTTACTCTCAGCTAGTCAGTGGGCAGGGAAGAGGAGAACATAACAGTACAGTGCTGGATTCTGTGAGAGTATTTGAGAATGTTCTGTTCTGTCTTCCACTTCTGTGTTCTCTTGCATCCTGCACATCCTAGTTGTCCTGCATGTAGAATCTGTGGGGATGGTACATGAAGTGCAGGAATGGTGAGGGAAGGAAGCACTTTTCTTAGAGCAAGGATTAAGATACAGCCAAGATGAATCTAGGCTAGGGACCTTCTTTTCTCATATTGAAATTTGAAAGGTTCTGATTGTCTCCCAGAGTTATTAATCCAACTGCCTTTGTGGCACAGTCATATAAAATTAAATATTACAAAAAGAAAAACTATTGGTTTGATAAAGAATGTTGTCAATTTAAAAAGTACAACAAACAATTCTTTAGTATAGGAACAATCGTGATCCAAGATTTCTTATTATTCTGTTTCAACTTGAATCCAAATATGGGACCATAATTCCAAATAAAAAGCATGAAGCTGTAAGGAAAGCTTGGAAGTCTGTTATTATGGCCATTGAAAGTAACAATCCATTCTGGCAGTTGGTGTCACCATCATTTAATTCTAGGAAAGTATTACCTTTTTGTATCTCTGCTCAAGTTTGGGAACAGTATTTTTCTAGACTTTTTACCTCATCAATAAGGTCTACAATAGACCATTGTGTAGTTCTTTACCATTTAGCTCAGAAATAAGGGTCACTTATATGTTGCTTTGGGGGATTTACAGGTCCCTTTTGACTCAGTTCTATGTTGTCCCCTGTGGTATAAATTAGATAAATTAGCTGTGGCTTGGAAAGAGCTAGAAAAGTAATTTTGGATCGTTCATATGATCTGGATTGTCTAAGCTCTCATATGCAGAGTTTGCTCTCCTACCAATTTGGGATTGTCCTATCCCAGAAGTCTCCCAGTGTACATTAAGCAGTTGACTGTTCCCTGATGTAGAAGAGCTTTTATACTTGCTAGGTTGAATTTGATACCATTGCCAAGTAGTGAGTGATCTTTATTAGAAGGTACTCAATTTGGAGAAGCTATGCATATGTCCTACTAGCAAAATTGACATTGGAATGTTTTTTTCTGGAATGTCCCCTTTTCTCAAATTTATTTATTTATTTATTTATTAGTTTGACTTTTACCCCACCCTCCCACCAAGGAGGCTCAGGACAGCTTACATAAAACCATAAAACCAGCATGAATACATACATAATGTGAGAGATTATTCCATCACTAGCTGGGATGGTAGGTGCACCAGTGGGAGAAAAATTGGGGAGACTTTTGGCTGGGGTTCAGAGGTTACTTTAGCTGTTGCAAAATTCTTTTCATACATTATAAGAGTGATCCTAAGAGGGTTTACTCAGAATCATACTCTGATATTTCCAGTGGGGCTTACTCCCAGGAAAGTCTTCTGCAAGTAGAAAATGTCTTTAAGATTCTTTTTAGCCTGGTTTATGTGGATTTTAATGTGACACTACTCAGAACCTGTAGCTTAAATGAGTAGTATCATTTAAGTAAGGTACAGCCAGGCTTATGGAGTTTATCACCTATAATGTTGCATTGGGATGGTGCCTTTCAAACTCTGTTAAATTGCTTTCACTTATCCACCTAGCTCAAAGTATTTAGTGATTTAGGTCCCAAGGTTTTTTCTTGTAAGCATTAGGGAAATCCAGTTAAGAATGGGCTATATATCAACCATTGTGGGCTATGAACTAATGAGTTAGAGAGAAATGTGTCAGGTTATAGCAGTTTGGAAATAACTTTACCCAACCAAACAACTTAATTCTTTCATGCGTTTTCCCAAGTAAAACTATTTTGCTGACCATCTCTCTTTCTCTTTGGTAGACATAGTGAAGCCCAAATTCGAATTTTGGTGCTGTTATCTGGAATGCATCAGGAGCATAAATGTATCCTCCTGCTGAGGTTTCACTCATGCTATTTGTGTTTTTGTTCCTTTCAAGCTCAGCTATTGACCGGAAAAATGGAACCAAAGTGGCCATCAAAAAGTTGTACCGCCCGTTTCAATCCGAACTCTTTGCCAAACGAGCCTACCGGGAATTGCGACTCCTGAAACACATGAAGCATGAAAGTGTGAGTATGGACACCAAGTATTATTCCAACACTGTAAGAAGACGGTTCTCATTCCTTATGGCATAGCTATAAGGAAATTATTTCGAGTGGGTAAGTAAGTGAATGTGTCATTCAGTCTTCATATAAAATCTGATGGAGAGCCAGCGTGATGTAGTGGTTAGAGTATCGGACTAGGATCTGGGAGACTCAGGTTCAAATCGCCAGTCTGCCATGGAAGCTGGGTGGGTAACCTTGGGCCAAACATGCACTCTCAGCTAGCCTACATCACAGGATTGTTGTGAGGGTAAAATACAGAGGAGGAGAACAGTGTAAGCTGCTTTATGTCCCCATGGGGAGAAAGAGAGGATATAAATAAAATAAATAATAAATATATATGGGGTGTTTCAGAAGTAACGGCAAGGTGTGTGCATCAAAACAATTGCTGTTACTATCACAGATATCTTTGTTCTTACATATGTGCACCTGTAGCTTAATCAAGGTTGTAAATGGTTACAACAAAATACAGCCTTGGGGAAGGTAAAAGCAGTATGTAGTCAGACATATAGGTTGGACTTCAGGAAAGCAAATTTTGACAAACTTAATGTTATGCTAGGTAGAATCCCACGGTCAGAAATACTGAAGGAGAAGGGAGTTCAAGAGGGATGGGAGTTTCTTAAAAGCTGAAGGCCAATGTTCCCTCTAAGCTGTGGAGTCTCGTGCGCAAAAATTCTAGTTTGTGAGCTACTGGCATTGAAGTTGTGAGTGAGCGATTTGGCTCCTGCATAAATTTGTTTGTTCTGGCGCCACCCTTCCTGAGCGAAGTGTTGCCCAGCAATGAGCTTTGTGCTCTCTTATGGACATAAATGAAATGTGTATGAAATGTGCAAAAGGGACTCTGATGTAAGGTGACCAGATTGTGATGCCAGACATGTGCCAGCAAGAGCCTGAGATGATATGTCCGTGGTTCCCGAGGTTGCCCCATTCCAGATGTATCCTTAGACACATGAAGCACTCCAAAATAGCCATCTGCCATTGCTATTTAAACTATGGACTCCCGACGCCATTAAAGAAGTCCTTTTTAATCACACTGGCAGCCCCCCCCCCAACCTTCTCTGCAGCAAAGGCACAAAAGACTTTCTTGCCTGCAGTTTGATAAAGGACTTGACATTCCTAAGGAACCAGTTTTGCTGCTCTGAAACAAAGAACACAATAGGTGCTAGCCGATGAGTCATCATGACCCTCGAGGTGTCTCTATCACAAGCAAAACTAGAATTCAATATTGACCAGTTCCTTAAGCCCCTCACCCATTGCGAACATGACTTTTGGAATGTACCACCAAGGGGTCGGCTCAAGGAAGGTGACCAGCATAGCCCTCCCCCAAATGCCCCCCTAATAAAAGTGAGTACCCAGCAGCATGCTCACGCTCTCTACGCCCTCTCTACACCCTGTATACATCTTCTCTAGACCTTTCCAGCCCTCTAACTCTTGCTGTCCAAAAACTCACCCTGCCTCTAAGACTCCTGGACTGCAGCCAGAGTCTTCCATGTGTGTCTGCTGGTTCAGACCATGATCCTCTCCCTTCCTATTAGTCTCCCCTATTTTTCCATTGGGACACATCATCATCACATCGGACAGGTAAATATTGCCCACCAACAATATCCTGCTCATGCGAATGTCTCTATCTAATTTTCCTAGAAGCTGTGTAATTGAGTGTATGTGTGTGTATTGTTTGAATGTGAAGTTTCTCCAGTAAAAGACATCAGTTTTATACTGACCCCAGCCTTCGTGTCTATTACTGATATCTCTGGAAGAAGCAGGACTTCTGTATATACAGGTGTTCATTCCCTTATTGCCCATTGCCCATTTTATAATATCATAAATTCCCCATTATAATTAATAATTCAAGGCAATCAGGCTAACAGAAGACAAAAATGTGTGAACTGGAGGCTAAAAAACTGTGAACTACCTCACACTAACTCAGCTTAGAGGGAACACTGCTGAAGGCACAATCACAAATGATTCCTATGAGAAGGAAAAATGGGAGGAGCCTAAAGAAGCCAAGGTGGCTCCATAAGCTTTCAAAAGGCTTGAGAAATAAAAAAGACTCATTTAGAAAATAGAAGGAGGATCTTATAAGCAAGGATGAATATAAACAAATAACCAGTGCTTGTAGAGAGAGAGTTAGGAAGCCTAAAGCTCAGTATGCTAAAAACAACAAAAAAGGTGCTTATGTTCAAAGTAAGAAAACGAGCAAGGAAATGGTAGGCCCATTATGGGGACAGGAAAGTGAAATTGTAACAGGAGATGAAGAGAGGGCAGAACTGCTCAATTCCTAATTTTGTTCAGTCTTCTCTTACAAGGGGAATAGTGTTCAACATGGCAAAAACAGAACACATGATGAGGGAAGGGAGTTGCAGCCTAAGATCAGCATAGGGGGTAGTGCATAAACACCTAGTTTCTTTCAGTGACACTAAGTCCTCAGGGCCAAATGAACTGCATCCAAGGCAGGCCCATAGCTATCAAGGGGCCCAGGATCCCAGCCCCCCTGTGGTTTTTGCAGGCCCCTCCCCCAATCCTCAGCTCCCCTTCTCCCTCCCTTCCCCAACCCCCTCACCTCCTGATCAATCGTTGCACTCTGCTGGCTGACTCAGGAGAAGAGCAGCAGAACTTGTTGGGGAAAACAGAAAGAGGAGCGGAGTCAGTTCCTGCCCCGACCAACATCAGGCTCAGCATTGGCTGCCTTATTTGGAATAGTGGGCGGGCTCTAAGCAAAGAGCCTGCCAAATACAAGTTTAAGCCAGCCACACTGCCACTTCCTCCAACTCCAGGCAAACTGCAGCGGCAGCAGAGCATGAGGATCTGAGCCTTCTGCTTGTCCTCCTGCACAGCCCCAGGCCATAGCTCCTCCTTCTCCTTGTCTTCCTTGGACAATCGGACCCCAGCAGCTCCATCTTCATCAATTCAGCAGCTCAGCAGTCTTGGAGGAAGTCTCCTCTGCTGAGCCTGGTCATCTTCCATGGGGCCGGGCTGGCTGGCTAGGGTTTGTTGTTACCCCCTCATTTTTGTGCTGCTGCATTTCCAGCATCCATTCCTCCCTCCACCATTGTACAGCTTGCAGGACTCCAAGTTCAGGTAGAGACCAGAGAGGCTCATGTGGGGGATGTACTAAAAGGAAGGACAGGATTGCCCATCGGAAACAGTGGGAGTGACTTGAAGGCCCATTGGAAATAATTGGAGCCAAGAATGCCAATTGACTTGCATGGGCTCCATTGAAATACATTACAGTTCAAGGGGCTTCTGGTTTTTGGCGACTCCTGAAACGGGCACGCCTCATCAAACTCTGATGTGGGCAGCCCGGATTGTGGCAGATGGGAGGGGACTCAGCTGTTTCTGAGCCCCCCCCCAAGCCCCTGTAGGGAGCTCTTAGCCTGGGGTGCGAAGGGTGCCTCTTCCAAGGCGATGGCCAAAGAATTGAGGCACTTCTTTATCCTGAAAGGTCCTGCCACCGCGAGGCCAATATGGCAATTTAGTAGCGTACACCAGACGAAGTGAGCAAGTGATCTAGTGATGCACTGACCTCCCTACAGCCAGTTAAGCGGATCAAATGATCTGTGAGTAAAGCGAGCCCCTTTAAGCTACATGAGCCAGAAAAGCAGAGAAACAGACTCACCTCCAAACTGAAGTAGAGAGAGGGGAGGAGGATGGGATCCCTCCCTGAAAATAGCAGTTCTTGAGCGGCGGTTTGGAAGCTAGGTGATGGGAACAGCAAGAGATCTTTAAGGCAAAGAAGGTCCAAAATTGTCTAAAGTGGAGAGAAAATGGCATGGAGAAAAAGACCTTCTCCTGGGAGCACCCTTTCTGTGACTTCCTCTCTCACTCCGGAAGCAGCTACTGACTTCCCTACTATGATGGCAACAGCGCTGCGCCTTCCGCTGGACCAGATGTCTAACATTGATTTTTTTTTAAGAAAATGTTATTAATAAAATTTGTCTTAGCAAATATATCTTTAAAAAAAGAATGAGAGAGACATGCAAAACAAAATAGCAGACTGGAACATGCTGTGTCCTTATTTGTTCTTAGCAGCCAGAGGCTTACTAACATTGATGACAAACTTGACAGCTTTCAGAAGCAACTGACAGGAATGCATAAAAGAGCAGACGAGATGGAAAAAGCTATTAAACAAGTGGATGTTAAGACAGAATCCCATCAAACAGAGACTGGAGCTGGTGGGAAAAGAGCGGATCTCTGATAAAGAGCAATTATTACAGCTTCAAATGGAGCAATCAATGTATATCCTATGATTTCAAGGTGTCCCAGAACAGAAAGGGGAGAATTTAAAAGAAATACTAAGGGAAGCACTGGCACCAGTGATATATTCCAAAGTGGATATAATATAAAACGATATGGACTTGGTCTAACGAACATGTCCAGACTTCATCAAGAAAAATAAACTACCTGGTGAAATATTTGTTAAATTCGCCAAAAGACACATAAGGAATGTAATTTTGAAAGCAACAACTGGGAACCCTCTGAAAATCAAAGGCGAAGAAGCGAAAATCTTGAAAAACATTCCATTTGAGATACAAAAAAAGAGACATCAATATAAAAGCCTAACTTCTTTTTTGCATAATCATTCCATCCCCTTCAGATGGATATTTCCAGAAGGACTTATATTCACCTATAGCGATAAAAAGATGAAGATTGTCTCTGCTCAAAAGGTGGAGACTTTCCTGGAACAACAACAAAAAGCAACTAAAGACAAAGGAACAGCAGAAGACAACACACAAGAAGAAGCCCAAAGTGACAATGAGGACAGTACAAGCCATCTTGGTGGTTCCCCAGAAGGTTCTGATTCTGAAAAAGGAGCAGCAGCTCCTAAAACTCTCAAAGTTAAGCTGTCTTATGACAAAATCAAGCACAGGAGATAATAACAGTTTGTTGTAACGCTTTTGAACTCTGAAAGATTAATTATTAAAAAGTATAGACTATAATGTACCAAAATATAGGCTTAAAATAGTTTTGTAATGATAAGACGACAAACAGTTTCATAGGGTTTTTTTTAATTCTAAACTGTAGGAATGACAACTGAAAATGTTTGTATGTTAACGATCCTTGCTTTATTCTGTAGTGTTTGTTAGTTTTAGTATTCCCCCTTCCCTATAGTGTTTGTAGAAATGCAATAAAAATTATATAAAAAAAGAAATACATTACAGCTCAAGAGTTGCAAAGAAAATGAAGAATGGATTTTCCATTAAGGTCTCTGGTCCCAAATACACTGCTCTTGGACTGGAATGACAGGCCCCATAGTGGAATGACAGCCCCTGGGATTAGCAGGAGTGTTCTGGGACTGGAATGACAGGACCAAGTGTGGAATGACAGCCCCTAGGGGTAGCAGATGTGTTCTGGGAGTGGAATGACTGGCCCTATGGTGGAATGACAGCCCCTTGGAGTAAGAGGAGTGTCCTGGGACTGGAATGACAGGCCACAGTGTGGAATGACAGCCCCTGGGGGTAGCAGGAGTGGTCTGGGGGTGGAATGCCAGGCCTATCATTACAGTCCCAGGACACATCTCCTACCCCCTGGGCTGTCATTCTACTTTGGAGTCAGTTATTCCAGTCCCAGAATACTCCTGCTAACCCCAGGGGCCGCCACTCCATTCTGAGGCCTGTCATTCCACTCCCAGAACACTCCTGAAACCCCCAGGGGCTGTCATTCCACTCTGGGGCCTGTCATTCCAGTCCCAGGATACATCTCCTACCCTCCTGGGCTGTCATTCCACTCTGGGGCCTGCCATTCTAGTCTCAGAGCAGTGTATTTGGGACCAGAGACCTTAATGGAAAATTCATTCCACATTTTCTTTGCAACTCTTCTTGAGCTGTAATGTATTTCAATGGAGCCCACACAAGTCAATTGGCATTCCTGGCTCCCATTATTTCCAATGGGCCTTCAAGTCTCTTCCTGAAACATTTTTGTGCAATAAACCACTTGTATTTATTATTTCTCCCTCATGGATCACTGCCTTGTCATGGTGAGGGGGCTTGCGTGGTTCGATGAGGCTGTGGGCTATGCCATGGAGGGCCACCCAGGACGGACAGGCCACAGCAGAGAGCTCAGACCAACTGTGATCCCCTGGAGAAGGAAATGGCAACCCACTCCAGTATCTTTGCCAAAAAAACCCCATGGACAGTAACAAAAAGCTAAAAGATATGACGCCGGAAGATGAGCCCCTCAGGTCGGAAGGTGTCCGATATGCTACTGGGGAAGAGCAGAGGGCAAGTACGAGTAACCCCAGAAAGAGTGAAGCGGCTGGGCCAAAGCCGAAAGGACGCTCAATTGTGGATGTGTCTGACGGTGAAAGGAAAGTCCGATGCTGCAAAGAACAATACTGCATAGGAACCTGGAATGTAAGATCTATGAATCAAGGTAAGCTAGACATGATAAAAAATGAGATGGCAAGAATGAACATCAACATCTTGGGAATCAGTGAACTAAAGTGGACAGGAATGGGTGAATCTAACTCAGAAGACCATTATATCTACTACTGTGGCCAGGAATCCCGTAGAAAAAATGGTGTGGCCTTCATAGTCAACAAGAGAGTGAGAAAGGCAGTATTGGGATACAATCTCAAAAATGACAGAATGATCTCGGTCCGAATCCAAGGCAAACCATTCAACATCACAGTAATCCAAGTCTATGCCCCAACCACTGATGCAGAAGAGACTGAAGTGGACCAGTTCTATGAAGACCTACAACACCTCATAGAACTAACACCAAAAAATGATGTCCTCATCGTCATAGGGGACTGGAATGCTAAAGCAGGAAATCAAAAGGTAACCGGAATAACAGACAAATTTGGCCTTGGAGAACAAAATGAAGCAGGGCAAAGGCTAACAGAGTTTTGTCAAGAGAACACGCTGATCATAGCGAACACCCTTTTCCAACAACCTAAGAGGCGTCTCTACACATGGACATCACCAGATGGGCAACACCAAAATCAGATTGACTATATATAATTTGCAGTCAAAGATGGAGAAGCTCTATTCAGTCAGTAAAAACAAGACCTGGAGCTGACTGTGGCTCAGATCATGAGCTACTCATTGCAAGATTCAGACTTAAATTGAAGAAAGTTGGGAAAACCACTAGGCCATTCAGATTTGACCTAGATCGCATCCCTGATGAATATACAGTAGAGGTGAAGAATAGGTTTAAGGGACTAGATTTGATAGACAGAGTGCCTGAAGAACTATGGGCAGAGGTCCGTGACGTTGTAAAGGAGGCAGCAATCACCGCCATCCCAAAGAAAAAGAAATGCAAGAGAGCAAAGTGGCTGTCTGATGAGGCTTTACAAATAGCAGACGAAAGAAGGAAAGCTAAAGGCAATGGTAAAAAGGAAAGATTTGCCCAACTGAATGCAGATTTCCAGAGAACAGCAAGAAGAGATAAGGAGGCTTTCCTGAATGAGCAATGCAAAGTAATAGAGGGAAACAATAGATTGGGAAGGACTAGAGATCTCTTCAAGAAAATTGGAGAAATCAAGGGAATGTTTCATGCAAAGCTGGCCATGATAAAGGACAAAAACTGTAGGGACCTAACAGAAGCAGAAGAGATTAAAAAGAGATGGCAAGAATACACAGAAGAACTATACAAGAAGGACCTCGATGTCCTTGACAACCACAATGGTATAATCACTGACCTCGAGCCAGACATCCTGGAAAGCGAAGTTAAATGGGCCTTAGAAAACATTACTAACAACAAAGCTAGTGGAGGTGATGGTATCCCAGCTGAGTTATTCAAAGTCTTAAAAAAGAAGATGCCGTTAAAGTGCTGCACTCAATTTGCCAACAAATTTGGAAAACACAACAGTGGCCACAGGATTGGAAAAGGTCAGTTTATAATGCAATCCCAAAGAAGGGCAATGTCAAGGAATGTTCACCCTGTCGCACAATTGCACTCATTTCATACGCTAGCAAGGTCATGCTCAAGATCCTACAAGCTAGGCTCCAACAGTATGTGGATAGAGAACTGCCAGAAGTACAAGCTGGGTTTCGAAGAGGTAGAGGAACTAGAGATCAAATTGCCAACATTCGCTGGATTATGGAGAAAGCAAGAGAGTACCAGAAAAACATCTACTTCTGCTTCATTGACTATGCTAAAGCCTTTGATTGTGTGGATCACAATAAACTATGGCAGGATCTTAAAGAGATGGGAGTACTAGACCACCTCACATGTCTCCTGAGAAACCTGTATAAGGGTCAAGAAGCAACAGTTAGAACCAGATATGGAACAACTGATTGGTTTAGCATAGGAAAAGGAGTACGACAAGGATGTATATTGTCACCTTGCTTATTTAATTTATATGCAGAGTACATCATGCGAAATGCTGGCCTGGATGAATCACAAACTGGAGTTAAGATTGCTGGGGAAAAGATCAATAACCTCAGATATGCAGACATTACCACTCTGATGGCAGAAAGTGAAGAGGACCTAAAGAGCCTCTTGCTCAGGGTGAAAGAGGAGAGCGCAAAAGTGGGCTTGAAGCTCAACATCAAAAAAACTAAGATCATGGCATCTGGCCCCATCACTCCTTGGCAAATAGAAGGGGAAGTCGTAGAAGTAGTGACAGACTTCACGTTCCTGGGATCCCAGATCACTGCAGATGGCGACTGCAGCCATGAAATTAAAAGACGCCTGCTCCTTGGGAGGAAAGCGATGGCAAACCTAAACAGCATGATAAAAAGCAGAGACATCACCCTGCCAACAAAAGTCTGCATGGTCAAAGCAATGGTATTCCCTGTAATAATGTATGGCTGTGAGAGTTGGACTATAAGGAAAGCCAAGCGCCGAAGAATAGATTCTTTTGACCTATGGTGCTGGAGAAGACTCTTGAGAGTCCCTTGGACTGCAAGGAGATCAAATCATTCAATCCTAAAAGAAATCAACCCTGACTGTTCCCTGGAAGGCCAGATACTGAAGTTGAAGCTCAAATACTTTGGCCACCAAATGAGAAGGGAGCATTCACTGGAGAAGACCTTGATGCTGGGAAAGATTGAAGGTCAAAGAAGAAGGGGACGGCAAAGGATGAGATGGTTAGACAGTGTCATCGATGCAACAAACATGAAATTGAGCAAACTTCAGCGGACAGCGGAAGACAGGAGGGCCTGGCGTGATCTGGTCCGTGGGGTCATGAAGAGTCGGACTCGACTGTGCGACTGAACAACAACAAAAATTTATTATTTAGTTGTTATTTAGAAGTATGAGCATGGCATGGCATGGCAGTACCACACAGACATATAATGGCAGGCCCCCTGAGAAAAATATTGGCCCCCCCGAGCAAAAAGTTGTTAGCTACAGGGCTGATCCAAGGGTACTAAAAGAACTTGCGGATGTAATTTCTAAGCCCCTGTCCGTTATTTTTGAGAATTCTTGGAGAACTAGTGAGGTGCCAGATGATTGGAGATGGGCAAATGTTGTCCTGATCTCCAAGAAGGGGGAAAAGGAGGATCCGGGTAACTACCAGCCCATCAGCTTGATGTCTATACCTGAGAAAGTTTTAGAACAAATCACCAAACAGACAGTCCTTGAGCATTTAGAACGGATGGTTGTGATTACTAAGAGCCAGAATGGGTTTCTCAAGAACAAGTCATGTCAAACTAACCTTATCACCTTTTTTTTTTTGAGAAAGTTACTACCTTGCTGGATAAAGGGAATGCTGTGGACATAGTTTTTCTTGATTTCAAATAAGGCTTTTGATAAGGTACCACATAATATTCTTGTTGACAAATTGGTAAAATGTGCGTTGGATCCTATGACTGTTAGGTGGATCTGTAACTGGTTGACAGATCATACCCAAAGAGTGCTTGTTAATGATTCCTTATCCTCTTGAAGAGGAGTGACAAGCAGAGTGTCTCAAGGATCTGTCCTGGGATCTGTTTTGTTCAACATCTTTATAAATAATTTGGATGAAGGAATAGAGGGAATGCTTATTAAATTTGCAGACGATACTAAATTGGGAGGGGTGGCAAATACAGTATAAGACAGAGTCAGGATACAGGATGATCTTGACAGACTGGAAAACTGGGCTAAAACAACTAAAATGAATTTCAGTGGGGATAAATGTAAAGTTCTGCACTTAGGTAGGAAAAAATCAAATGCATAATTACAGGATGGGGGAGGCTTGTCTTGGAAGTAGTATGTATGAAAAGGATCTAGGGGTCTTAATAGACCATATACTGAACATGACTCAGCAGTGTGATGTGGTTGCTAAAAAGGCAAATAGGATTTTGGGCTGTACCAACAGAAGTATAGAGTCCAGAGACGCTCTGGTTAGACTTCACCTAGAGTATTATGTTCAGTTTTGGGCACCACAATTTCAGAAGGATATATACAAGCTGGAATGTGACCAGAGGAGGGCAATGAAGATGGTGAGGGGTCTGAAGACCAAGTCCTATGAGGACAGGCTGAAGGAGCTGGGTATGTTTAGCCTGGAGAGGAGACGACTGAGAGATGATAGGATAACCATCTTCAAGTACTTGAAGGGCTGTCATACAGAGGATGGTCAGAGTTGTTTTCTGTTGCCCCAGAACCAATGGGTTGAAATTAAAACAGAAGAGGTTTTGGGGTTTTTTTGGCCCCCCGAAGGGGATTTTTTATTGCTTTTTTGTAATAGACAACTAAAACTGCAACAAAAAAGAGGGGAGGCGAACTAACAACTAGGGAGAAAGAAAAGTATACCCATGCTATACTAAAAACCCAAGAGTAGGAGATCATTATCCCGGTTAGAATCTATGTTAGTACTATATTGTTAGTAAACAATGTGTGCTGTGAGTTTCTATCTATCCCTGATAAAAAATTAGCTGATTACTTGTTATGGGAGAATTTCAGAGCATCTCCCAAATTCGCTTCATAAAGGCAATTTTCAGAGTCCTTCTGCCTTTACTTAGGCTTTCTATCTCTAAAGGCATAGGTTGGTTTGCAGGCAGGTGCGCCTTCTTCTGTGGCCAAGTCTTCCTCCGTCTCCGAGGGTGTGGATCCATTTGAACCAGTTTCACCGTCTTCTTTGGTTCCCAGATGACATTTCAGGAATTCTTTAGCCTTGTGCACAGAGTCAATTTTCTCTCTCTTGTCATGTAGTTTAAAGATGACCCCTTCTGGAAATGCCCATTTATATGCGATTTGATTAGTTCGAAGGAAGAGAATTAAATCCTTGTAGATCTTTTGTTTTTGACAAATTTCAAATGGAATGTCCTTTAAAGTCTTGATACTTGAATTCCCCATTTTCAGTGGAGTTGCTGACATAGCTTTTAAAATTGCATCCCTGGTTTGTCTTCTTGAGAATCTGACTGATATTTCTCCAGGCAGGCTATTCTTTTTGGTGTAATTGGAATACACCCTATACGCTGCATCCATATCATGCATTATTTCTTCAGCTGTCAAGCCTACTAGTGGTGCGATAAGATCACTCAGAAGCTTCTTCAGGTCCTCTTTCAACGATTTGGAACTCCCTGGAACCTGACGACCATATTGGCTTTTTCCATTTGTAGAAACAACAGTCTATTTTCCTGATGATTCTGTTTATTTGTGAATTGGTCCACTCTTTTCTTCAAAGTCTTGTTTTCGGTGTGCATCTCTTTCACTACTTCCATTGTTTGCTCCATCTGTTTAACTGTTTCAGCCATCTGGAGCTGTTGTGCTGCGAGAGTCTGTTTAAGGATGGTTAACTGCTGGTTAATACCAGTGAGTTGATCCATGACAGGCTTGAGCGTGTCTGCTAAGAGTCTCATAACATCCGCTCCCTCGTCTTCCGGTCTTGGACTTTGACCTCCCATAGGTTTCGGTTTCACTCCTTTTCTCCCTGTGCCCGACATCTTGATTGATTGTTTACAAAAGCCAGCTGCTATTTCACCACCTCTGAAAATCGCTTATGCTTCAAAGCCACTCTGGTAAGTCTCACCAAACAAGCCAAATGATCCATTCCCACCCCCCTCTTATTCTGCTGCTTTTCTCGCTTGCGGGGGGGGGATCCCTCCGCCTTCCGTCTGCCACTATAAGGGGGGGTGAGGAATTTTCCAGTTATTTTAAAGTTCGGTTACAACCAGCCACTTTTGACCTCGCTTAGATCTTCGCCAGTCGCTCAGTCTCCACGGCTTGTTCCGGCCAACCTAGCTGGTGCCATGCGGCCACACAGTGGTAGGACTGTCAGGGCAAAGGGGAGCCTCAATTCACTGGCATTCCGCCATTGAAGAGGCTACCCCTTCAAAGTCCTATGGTTTGGAACCCTACCCAAGGGTTCCGTGGGGGGCCACGTCAGTAGCTCCCCTCCAAACCGCTGGTGTGCAAATCGCTCCCCCGAGCCTCGGGGAGAGTGACTGCCATCGCCACGCTATAGACCGGAAGCTCAAAACAGAAGAGTTTTCAACTAAACATTAGGAAGAACTTCCTGACAGTTAGAGTGGTTCCTCAGTGGAAGAGGCTTCCTCAGGAGGTGGTGGGCTCTCCTTCTTTGGAGGTTTTCAAACAGAGGCTAGATGGCCATCTGACAGCAATGCTGATTGTGTGAACTTAGGCAGATCATGAGAGGGAGGGCAGGAAGGGTTGCCTCAGTGCTTAGTTCTTGTGGCTTTTTTCTTATATGCCCAGGGAAATGCTGATCACCACTTTGGGGTTAGGAAGCAATTTTTCTCCAGGTCCATTTTGCTGGAGATCCTGGAGGTTTTTTGTCATCTTCTGGGTGTGGAGCAGGGGTCACTGGGGGTGTGGGGGGGAGGTATTTGTGAATTTCCTGCATTGTGCAGCAGGTTGGACTAGATGACCCTGGAGGTCCCTTCCAACTCTGTGATTTGATGACATTGGAATGCATACGATGGCTGATCCTAGGGAGATATTTGCACAAGTTTGTGGAGAACTGTTTTTGGCCTTTAATTGAGGCTTGGTTCAGATATAAGGTAAAATTAAGCCAGTTTGGTGTAGTGGTTAAGTGTGTGGACTCTAATCTGGGAGAACCAGGTTTGATTCCCCACTCCTCCACTTGCAGCCACTGTATGACCTTGGGCAAGTCATAGTTCTGTCAGAGCTATCCTTGAAAGGGCAGTTCTTGAAAGAGCTCTCTCAGCCCCCCAACTACCTCACAGGGTGTCTGTTGCGGGGAGGGGAAGGGGAAGGAGTTTGTAAGCCACTCTGATTGAAGGGCAGGTTATAAATCCAATCTCTTGTCCTTCTCTTCTTCTTCTAAAATTATGGTTCAACCATGGTTAGTTTGTAAAACCTGAACTCAATTTATAGATGATAAGCATTCTGTGATGCTGATCCTACATTGAGCAGGGGGTTGGACTAGATGGCCTGATGGACCCTTCCAACTCTGTGATTCTACGATTACTGAAATCTTGGTTTGGCTTGACCAATATGTATTTCATCACATTTGCTCTGTGGCTGGGGAAGGTGGTGACAGAGTGAAAACCAGAATATCTGCATTCAGACATCCCATGAAGTAACTGTGATTAATAAACCAACTTCAAAGAACAGTGTTTGACTGATCCTGACTAACCAATTTAATAGAGTGGACAGTGTTCAGATGATCACATTGAACACAGTTTAATTAAACCATGGTTTTGTGTGATGTCTGAACTGAATCTAAATGTGTTTTTATTCTTGTTTGAATCTATTTTGTTTTAACTGTTAACAGCTTTGGTCAAACTCTTGATAGCAACTGTTTATGTCAGCAGAAAACTTAAATGTGTCATAATATGTGTACTGGGAAGGATAAAATAAAGTGTGATGAGTATGCTTGATCAATGTATCAGTGGTAATATGAAGCAATATAATGGGCTACTTCACATTATGTTTTGTATATCTTTGTCCAAGCAGGTCTGGTTTGGGGCAAATGCTTTGTATGGCTAACTGTAATGTGTGAATGGGATCTGCTGGTTGATTTTCACATGATCGTGATGTACTTTGTATTTGTCTGCACAGGGGCAATCATGAAAAGGGTAAGAATAAATGAGAAGTGTGAGTTATCCCATAGAATGGGAAGACCATAGCCATTCTAACAGAATACTCATGAGTTAAAATTGAAGTTAATGTTTCAAATTGAAATCTCAGGAGAGAAAAGGTCAGTAACTGCAAACATGAAAGAGATAGTCTGTGTACAATTTTTTTTCTTCTTGTTCAGACATTATGTTTTTTAAGGAAAAATGTCACATAGGAAACTACTCTGTGTTTTAAAAGCAAAGAATATGATCTGAAGATGACCTAAGTAGTAGTAGAGCAATAAAAGGAAAAAGAGAGGATATCAATTTGTATCATTGTCTAGCTTTAAGCTCCCAAGTAGCTCACAGTGCCCCATGGACCTTTTCACTAGGATCAAGAGAAATCATTCACACTGCTGGTTAGGGTATGAATTAGATTAGTTTACAAACACAATGGCAAATAATCAGGTAAACTGCAGGCTTCACCACCAAAATCTCCAGGTATTTCTCAATTCAGAGTTGGCAATCCTAAACTTCCTTGATCTGAACAGTCCTAATTTAAAGAAGAACAATACTTTTCCATTTGCTTTCATAAGGTCAAAGAGTTAGATGTACCATCTTATAGGAAAGCAGGCTCTTCTGTACAAGATCTGATAATTTCTGCTTAGGACAGGGTCTTTTTCAATGAATAGGTAAGAAAAAGGCTTAAGCAAGGTTTAGCAATTCCTAGCTACTTCTGTTTCAGCCTCTTCCTGGCTATTGTTACATGTTGCTTAAAGCAAGCAAAGTTCCTCTTGTGTATTCTTGAAGGCTCTACCCCACTCCCCAGACAATTCATGAAGAAAGAGATCTTCATACAGACTTTGGAAAGTTTGACTACAGGTTACTTACCTTATCTCTTGCTTCGAGATAGTCTCCCTCTTCTTGGCATGCAGGCCTCCTTTTATAACCTGGAAACTTTCCATCTTGTCTGTAACCATTTATCCTTTAATACCTTAGCTAATTTCTAACTTGGTTCAGGAGTTCTTGGATCCCTGAATGTTGGTTGCACAACACAAATTCGAACAATCACTTGGCTCTTATGGAGTCTGAGTGAGTGCCACTGTATGAAATGGACCTCTCCCCTCCTACCACAGTATTCAGTGCCTCCCTCTGTCCTGATTGTGACTCCTGCGTCAATGGGCCCCCAAGGACATAATGGGAATGTCTAGATGGATGTCAGCAGCATGATGCTTGAACTGGTGAAAATCTTCCTTTTTTGTGAGCAAAAAAACTTCAAATAAAATTCTTAATTAAAACAAGTTGACAAATGCAGGGTTCCAAAAGAATGTGTTGTGCTTCGTACAGTTCTCAGTGAGTTTTGGTTAATGCCCCAGCTGTTCTGTTGTCCAACTGTGCTGGGCCTTTGTTGGAGTATTTAGGTGTTGGTTTTAATGCTGGTCCTGCTTTTGTGTAATTTTAAACCTGTTGAATAGTTTGTCAGTTGCTATCGCTTTTGATGGATTTCTGCTCTGCTTTTAATGGATTTCTTCAGTTATCAGAATAAAACAATAAAGATAACTACAACAAAAAACCCCAAGCATATAGGGGTGTTTTTTACATTGTTTTAATGATAAACTTTCATGTCTTCCCACTGCAGCCTTATGTGCTGACTGAAACTTTGCTCCTGTTGGTCAGTGGATCTCTCAGGAACAGTGTAGGGAGCAAATCTTGAATCTGCAGCAGGACAGGAGAATTGGGAGCATCTCCTTGCCCTCTTTTGCAAACAGAAAAACTAATCATTTGTTAGGGAATTACTCTTGTGCTGGCAGAATGGCATCTTAGGGTGCAAGCAAAAGTGGGCTGCCAGTATTTAATGTGAAATAAGATTTCAGTGGCCCTACAATACATGTGCCTTCCTAGGATTATGTTCTTCACTTAGGATGTGTTTTTATTGTTATTAGTCACCCTGTCTTTGTAACTTTATGCTTTCTAAGTAATGGAGAATTAACAGCCTGGTTGGAATTGGGATGAGAGAAAATTGGCTATGAGTTGTTGATAAAAGGTTCATCAAAATAATGGACCTTAGAGAGCTTTGCTAGAAAATATTAGTTGGTCAGCATTCTCTGGTAAAAGAATTTTAAAGTGATAAAACCACTAAATTAGAATTCATCAAGAAGTTCACATGATCTCCCAAGTACATAACAAAGATCTGAGATTTTTTTAGCCTTTAGGGGTGTCAGCTTAGTAAAAGGTGAGAAATTATATTTACTGGTATTGTGAACATTCTCTACATTTTTCATAGTTACATCTGAATTTTACAAAATTACATTTCACCCTGTTCTACTGGAATTTCCTGGTCTTTTGACCTTGCTATTTATCTTAATAATTGTGTATGTGTAATATCTGCCTTATGATAGCCCCCGTGCAAGTTTAAAATGTCTAAAATAACATCTTTAAAATTTCTCTGTCCAGCTCAAAAATTACAATTTAATTCAGTTGTTTACTTTCTTAGGAACCATATTTGCTCTGATTTTCCTAGTGGCCAGAGCAAAAATTGCCATCCTATAGGAGACAAAAGAATCCACATCTGAATGTAAAGTGATTAAAACCTTAGCCAGAAAATTGTTTTGGGGCTCCAGGAATACGGGGCAAACCAAGATATAATGGGGGAGGTCTTTCCCTGAACTTCCACATACACAAATATGTTGTTGTTCCAGTGCTTTTTTTTTAAAAAAAAAAAGATCATCCCCCAAGCATCTCCATTGGGTGTGATGATGCTTTACATGAATCTGATGGTGGGCCTTAATACATGAAAGGTTATACTAGAATTTTTCAAAAATGTCTTTGATAGTGTAAGACTCCTGCTTATTATTGCTAGAAAAGAGTCTCTCAGTAGTAAAAAAAAATCTGCTATTTTAGTGTTAACATGTGAGGACTTTCCTGAGATCCTTGCAGGCAGAGCTCACAGAGCATGAGAAAATGAGAAAGGAGTTTATGATAATTTGGCTGACTAATGGAATGTAAGCTACAGCTAATGAGAGATTTATTCCGGAGTAAGAATAATTTTAATTGGGTTGATGAGGTCAAGATAATTTGAAATAAGTGGCTGTGACAGTGGCTAAAATGTTATAGAACTAAAGGAAATACAACCACAGGGGCATTTAGAGTGGGTGGGGTGGGGAAGCAGGGCTGGGAGGCATAAAAGGCAGCAAGGGAGCTGGGGTCGAGGAGGAGGAGGAGATCAGAGGATGACAAACTGAGTTGACTGAGAGTGGAAAGAGTCAGACTCCAGAGGGTGCCTGTTGCCAGCTGGCCAAGACCCCTCATCTGTGTTCTGAGACCCCAGTGGCCCCTTTGCTAACCCCAGAGCCATGGCAGAGTGAGGAGTCCCCATGGGGGGGCCAGCAACAGTGTGAAAGTGACATAGTGAGCATTATCCAATAAGAGGTAGATGATTCTGTCTGCCACTAAATGCGAGGCTAGCCTGGCTGCAAGGAACATTTATTTATTTAACTTATATCCCACCCTCCCTGCCAGGTCAAGCTCAGGGCGGCTTACATGGAATATATAGAAGAACTAAAACAAAATTGAATAAAATCACACAATATAATTAAAAACATAACATAAAGCACTAGTATGGTTTGTAAACGATGGCAGGCATTAGTAGCATCCAATACAGGCATACAGTCAGCTAACTCCATAGTCTGGGTTGTATCAGGCTGTTATTAATGGTGTTGATATTGGGGTCAGGGCCTTGTTTTATTATGTGCAGCTCCCTAATCGAAGGCCTGGTTGAAGAGCTCCTTCTTGCAGGTCCTGTGGAACTGTAAAAGGTCTCAGAGGGACCTGATGTCCTCCAGGAGCTCATTCTACCAGTATGGAGCCACCACTGAGAAGGCCCTGGCCCTCGTCACAGCCAGCCTGGCTTCTCTGGGACCCAAGAGGGCCAGACAGTTTTGGGATCCTGATTTTAATGCTCTATGGGAAACATGTGGGGAAAGGCAATCCCTTAGGTATGTAGGCCCCTGAAGGTTAAAAAAAAGGATATAATGAGTGAGAGCCTCCAATTCCACAGCTCCACAGATGCATACTTGCTGAGCAACTGGTGTATGCTGATAATGGCCAACTAACATGGCTGTTGTCATTGTTTGAAATCTGAGGACTGTAAAAACTTCTCTAAATTTGTAGAAGATGATGCTGGACAAATAGGAAGCTTTGGTGTTATTCTGTTTGAGTGGTTTAAACCATAGGGAAAATCTAGAACTGATAATGGTTCCCCTATCTAAGGCAGCATCTGTGATGAATATCAGATCCTGAGTTTTGAACCCATCCACATTGAAATTTAATGCTTAACAGCTGGGATGCCTTTTGAAGGAAATGTATTGATATTATTATCTGACTGCTAAAGCTACCTTGCTTTACCATTCCACTGACCTTTTATATGTAATACCCCATGACCAGATGCATAAAACAACCTTTGTTATATGTTGATTCATTCTGCGTAGTGTAGTGGTTACTGTGTCAGACTAGCATTTGGGGCCATCAGAGCCAGAACAAGGTAACCATGTGCCTTGGAAGTACATGGGGGGACCTTGGGCCAGTCATACCCTCACACCCTAATGTGCTACACAGGGCTGTTGTGAAGATAAAAAGCAGGATAGAACGATGTAAGCACCTCTGTGTTCCCACTGAGGAGGCAGGTAGGGTGTAAATGAAGGAAATAAGTAAATATGAGACTAAAGTTGGCATGATCCTGACTAGAGATGTGAAGGCCTGGAAAAAAACTGGAAAAATTCAGGGGAAAAAATGGGTTTTGTTCCATTTTTTCCGAAAAATTGGAAAAATTGAAAAAAGAAAAGAAAAGAAAAAAATTATTATGGAATGTTTTATTTTAATATGATGAATAAAGTATTCTAAGAAAAGGTGTTTAAATATTTTCCAAATTGTTTCTAAAAAATATGTATGGTATCAGATTAATCTAATTTCTGTGCACTGAGAACAAGCAAGTCCTGAGTAACAAAAGGGTTTTTTTTTATTATTTAATACTGTGGAGAGGAAATTTGAATAATTGTTTTGTGGAGGTTTTTTTGTCTGTTCCTTATAAACTAGTAAACAGTTCAGGAGATTGTTGCTCCACTTGTTACAATTACAAATGAATATTATTTAAAAAGTAAATTGTGTTTGTCAGGGGTCTTTTCGTAGAAAAGGAGCTGCAGGAACTCATTAGCATAACTCATTAGCATATGTCACACCCCCTGACATCACCGGAAGTGTGTCAGAAGGCCACACCCACCACTCAGGCTCCACCCCCAAAAATCTCCAAGGTATTCCCAACTCAGAGCTGGCGAGCCTATCTGATAGCACACGTGGGGGAAAACAAGCAAACCACCTATGCCAGGTAAAGAGGGGGGATACCAGGATACCACGTCAATATATTATTATTCTCCTTGGCGTTGATGGCTGAGGTGCTTTTAGTGTTCCTTTTCTGTTTGACTGGCAGCCTTCCTCCCTGTTATAGTTGACTGTAGATTTTATATCACTGCCATTTATTGTTATTTTTGTCAGCCACAACAAGGTCACTTTCAGGGAGGAAAAGCAGGTTATCCATTTTTAAATAAATAATGTTGACAAGTCTGGATCCAGAACAACAACGAAATCACATCCACTAATTTTTGCCTAAACAAAACCCAATGATCTAGAGTTGTGGTCTTCAACCCAGAAGAGCAGGATGGTAGGGTGACGTCACTCAGCAGCACAGATGAATCCTCCGGGGTGCCCAACCATTGGTTCATTTATCAGTAAAATAAACCTCTTGATGACTGTTTTTTGTTTCTTGTCCTTGGCCCTTTCAGTCTGTTGGTTATGGTCCACCTCCCCCTCTTCCTGTCACATGAATCTGATATCACATCCTTGCAGCTCACAGGGTCCCGGTTCTAGAAAGAGAAGAAATTGGATTTATACCTTGCCCTTCACTATGCGGAGGAGTTTCAGAATGTCTTACAATCTCCTTTCCCTTCCCCTCCCCACAACAGACACCTTGTGAGGTAGGTGGGGCTGAGAGAGCTCTCTCGAGAACTGCCCTTGGGAGAACAGCTCTGACAGAACTTGTGACTGGCCCAAGGTCACATCAGAGCTGCATGTGGAGGACTGGGGAATTAAACCCCATTCTCCCAGATTAGTGTCCACGCTCCTAACCACTACACCAAAACCACTGATCTTGAGAAACTGATGAAGAACAGCCTCAGCAGAAATGTCTGTCCCAACTCATTCATTGTTTAGAGAATTACCCAACATGATGGGCCCTCAGAACAAATGCAGTTTTAGCAACAGCATTCATTGGCATGAAGAAAGATAGGAAAGTCTCAAATGTGAAATAAATAAACATATACAAAAATAAGTTCTAGTTAAAAGTTCACATACTGAATTTTGACTTCAAACTTTTACTCAACTTTGAAGGAGATGGAGGCGCTAGACTTTGAAGATGTCACCAACTTCCTCTATCATCCTTGGGGTCTTGAGCATCCAGTGATGAACAATCGATTTGAAGCAGCAACATCCCTGCATGCTTTCCCCCTATTTGCAGCTCTTTTAAAGAAGGTCGCACAATCTGTTAAAGGATATCCAACAATCATTACGAAAAGGGAAAGACAGCTTACTTGGCTCTGGAACAGAGTGCACATAGAGAACAACTAACCTCAGCAGCACAGGGTTTTCCAAAGTTTAATCCTGTGATCAGACTCCTGTGTTCTTTTTCGGGTCTTGCTTTGGGTGTCTGAAACTGAATGATGACCTTGAAGCAACCAGATCTTCACAAACTTCGTTGAATCGAAGACTGTAAGAGGAGGTCCAACAATTCTTCTGAACAATAAGGATGTTATAGTTTTGATTTTCAAGGAGGACCTTTCTGGAGTAACAATCAAGTTCATCTGGGAAAATCCCCTTTCACATTCACTGGATGAAATAGCAACTGTATTGAGCGTGTGGCGGATTCGAGACAGTTCCTTGGGCATTTGTTCTCTGTATTTTAGATGCTCTCTGAAGGCCCGAATGGCTTCCCTCTCACTGAGCTGAAACCTTCTTGCCAATGTACTTATTTCTGCTTCCCCATAGAGAATACAGTCACTGGGGTTTGCTGGCCAGTTCTTAGACTCCAGAACTCTTCCACATTTTGACAATTCTGCGTCTTCTGTGGAAAGCAGTCTTTTTTGAAGAGATTTTTTTAAGTTGTTCATAGAATGCAACCGGGCGATTGGTGGGTCATCAACTCTATTTCTTCTATGTAACTGGACACCCTTAAATTGCAGCTTTTCTGTTGTCTCCAGTGCTTGTGTATAGTAAGGACCTGGAGCAGTGCCTCTCTTCCTGCATATTTCAACAAGATTCTCAATCTTACCATGGGCTCTGTACAGATCAATATTTCTCTCCTGCATATCTACACTTAATTCTGAGAGCTCTTGCAAAGAATCAGAAAGTTATCCGAGATCCAAAATGAATTCTGCAGATGTAATCTTTTTCTGAAGACCTTCATATGTGCTCTTCTCCTTTCTATCTCGCCCACTATCAGTTTTAGCTTTTTCAAAATGAAGCACTAGGGCTTCGTAATCCTTCCAGACAGCCATAATGGTTCAGTAACTGGAGGCAACCCATCTTGTAGACAGGATCCTTCCAATTTTCCAAATCTCCATCTCTAACGTGGCCGCGCATGCCTTGAGGTCCCTTGCATTTTTTGGAGATGAATGGTATATGACATATAACTTGTCCATAAAACTCTTAAATCTATTGATGCCACACAATGCTTTCATGATGCCACACAATGCTTTCACGACATCGTGGACTGATAATTCCAGCCTATGGCTAGCACAGTGCCATATAATAATGGAAGGGAATCTGTCTTTGTAATGGAAGGGAATCTGTCTTTGAAAAGTTTTGCAACTCCTCCATGGGGTCCTATCATCACTGCAGCCCCATCACAAGTCAATGAAACCAAACTTTCCAGACTTCCTTAGTGATCCTTAGTGACTCAAGGGTAGATATCAAACTTTTGAATATTCCATTTGCTGTCACGTTGTCCAGCTCTATCAAGCCAATAAAGTAATTCATAGGGTCCTCCATGTCCATCTCTTCAACATAGGTGTGAATATACACTATCAGTACAGATTTCTGACTCACAGTAGTAGATTCATCAAGTATCAATGAAATTTTACTCTTGGAGTCAATAATCTTCTTAATCAGTGTGATTCTCATTTTGCTACCAATGTGGTCTACAATATTTGCACAAGAATTAGCTGAGTGCAAAATTCTCCCCACATCAATGCCGCTTAATTCTAACAGATCAATGTCAGCCTCAAAATCATTAAAAGACTGGTTCCTTCTAGCCACCTTATATGCTGTATGGAATATGTTCTTGGTGATTTCCATCTCTCTTTCTTGGGACCTCAAACATACTGTTTTCAGTGTTTCTTTCCTTGATTCAGCTGTGATTTTAACTGCAGCTTTATGACCTACATTGTCTCTATGTTCACAGTTTTTTTCCTGAGAGATGATAGCTGCTGTTTCCTCGATTCTCCGTAAAATGACACTTCACTATGTATCCAATCTTTAGAAAGACGCATGCCCACAGTCGTCTTCTCCGGCCCTAAGGCTCCAATATTTTTACCCACTGAGCAACCTAACTTGCCAGCATTGAAAAATAACCAGTCAGTTTTTTGGAGATGATCATTCTTCTGCTCTACAGTCCAACAAGTAGGCCAGAAGCTCTCACTAACTGCAGAGGCAGAAATGCTGGTCGATGGGTTTGACTCGCTGGTTGACGGAGTTGACTCGCTCGTTGACAGATTATTGTCAGGAGTTGACATTCCACCTGGATTGCTTGATGATTCCCTTGATGCTGAGGGACAATCTTCAATCGCTCCATGTTTCGCTGGGGTCCCAGCAAACTAGTCCAAATTAGTCCTTTTCATGGTGGATTGTAGACTTTTAAAATGTTGCTGTCCTGCAAAAGGGTTATGATATTTAAGCACAACCATGGTATTATAGACCTGGAATTATTAGAAAGTCTGCAACCCAGACTCTGTAATAATATCAGTTATGTAGGATATTGAAAAAACAGATACACTTGAAGTCTGAGCAAAATTAAGATGCAGTGTGTTCCAAGAGGATTCCGGTAGGAATTGTTTCCCTTGCTCAGTTGATGCAAAATGTAGATTTTTCTGGTCTAACTAACCATTTCCACATCACAGCTGCTCTTAGGAAAGCAGGCTGTGTGGGAATGTGACATTGCAACATTAAGGGGAGCAGCATTATTTTAAAAACCGTGTGGAACCCCAGTTAGTGTTCCGCTTCTGGCATTTTGCTGACGAGTAATCTGTCTGCAGTGCCAAGGGACACCCCTTACATGGAAGTAGCCAAGGTTAAAGGAACAGCACCCATTCATATCTGACATGCAAACATTACAGCTAGATGGATCAACACATCCAAAGAGGTTTTCCATGAACAAATAGTTTCAATGTGTCAAGACACATAAAGACTTGCAGTTGCATCCAAAAAGGTGTGTTTGTGTATGTGTAAAGTGCCGTCAAGTTGCCGTCCCCTGATTTAAATGGAGATTTTGAAGGATCTATGTGCCATTGGTGAGGGATCCTTCCCTAGGATCTTTACTTTGTGACAAAGACTCCCATTTGAGTACAGATTCCTGTGGGGTAGCAGATAGCAGCAAAAGAAGACTTATACTCTCTTTCTTCTGGGATTGAGACCCAGGCCCTCCCCAAACAACCATGCTCACAAGTGCCCTCCACAAACAACCACGCTCACCTTCTCCTTCTCCATTCCCCACCCCCCAATACAGTTCAGCAAGTGAGGGAGAAAAGGGTTGGGTCAGGGAGGGGCGCATGCAAGAGAGGCTTGCTCAGCCAGCCAGGTGGACCAGCTGCTTGCTGCTTCTGAAGTCCAGCTGGCTTCAGTCAGGCGATTGCCCATTCCTTTTCAATTGGGGAAAGTGATATGGCAAGGGAAAGGAGGCTAAGAAGGTATGGCTGGCTGGTGCAGAATGCAGCAAGGCAAGGCAACCATCCAGCCAGCTGCTGTTTGGAGAGGTGTGATAGATGTTGGACAGAGCGCTGTCTCATTTGCCTCCTCCCCCGGACCAAGCCATGGCCTTCTGCCCCCATCAAAAAATGGCATAATTAGAAGACGTCCCCCCTCCCATACTTACAAAGCCATGGTAAGTGTAGGCTGTGATGCAAGATGCACATTCAAACAAGTAGACAATCAGGATCAGGACCAGATACTGAGGACATAAACGACAAAGTGAGACTCCAGCAGGGGGAGGATACCAAGTCAAACTTTTCTGTTGGTCGTTTTACCTGGAGATGCCAGGGATTGAACTGGGACCTTCTGCATGCCAAGCAGATGCTCTACCACTGAGCCACGGCCCCTCTCCTATACACACAGGGCCCAAGCATCATTTCTGTGAGCTTGGTACAAACATAATCGTTAACACCCCTTGCATCAAGGAAAGGCCTACTGTGCTGGAGGAGGGTGATACCAAGCAAAGGATCCAGCCCTATCCATCTGCCCAGTACCACCTGCTCCTACTGACAGTGGCCCTTTAAAATGTATACAAACCAGCTAACATGTATATAATACAATCATTTGGTGCCCAGATATGTAGAATCTATGAAATAGCTGACTGATATTGCCTCTTTATTTCTAGCACCACGGTCAAAGGATCTGTGTAACAGTTTAAGTAGGATCCACTTTTGTTCAGCATGGGCTGACCCAGCTGAGCTCTGAGAAGGAGCAAGGTGTTCGAGCTGTGGTATTTTTATTTATTTACTTTCAGCTGAGGTGCTTTAGCTGAGAAGGTACTGTGTGGGGGACTGTATTTGGGAGTGTGTGGGTGAGTTGTAACAGACTCCTGGCTGCTGGAGTTAGGGTGTGAAAGGGTCATTGTTTGCCTGTAATTAAGTGCCTGGGTGAAATTGAATAGCAGACTCCTGGCTGCTGGAGTTGGGGTGTGAAAGGGTCATTGTTTGCCTGTCATTAAGTGCCTTGGGTGAATTTGAATAGCTGCTGGCCACACCCTCTCCTGGGGGACACTTCTATTTAAGGCAGGAAGCTTGCAACAGGCACGAGCCTCTGGCACGAACCGAAGGGTGAGAGCAAAAGGGTGAGGCTCTTGGCCTGTGGCTCTCAGCCTAGGGGCTCTGTAAGAAGCCCAGGAAGAGCCAGAAAGCCAGGGACCTTGGCTCCTTGGGTTCCCAGTAAGGTAAGGTAAGTAGACTTCTACAACAGGAACCATATAAATACAAAGAATTTTAAAAGGGGGGTTATAGAAAAGTATTTGTTTAAAAACAATTATGAAGCCAGAATGCCAGCAGGGGGTTGGGGCTATCCAGTGTTTTGCATCGAGTGTCACATGTATGACTATCTGCCCACTGGTCAGAAGTCTTGGGTGTGTGCTCGGTGCAAGGAGCTCCTGGTTCTCAGGGAGCGAGTTTGCTCCCTTGAGGCCAAGGTGGCTGACCTGGAGAAGCAGAGACAGTCAGTTAGGTGCACAGAGAAGACTCTCAGGGACTTGTTAGATATGTCCCACTCTGGATCTGGCAGCCCAGCTGCTGCCAGGGAGCATGAGGGTCAAGGGGAAACGGGGCACCACGCTGAGGATAAGGGGAATGTGCCCTCAGAAGGGACCTCTTCTTCAGCTGGTGAACGGGTATCCTTTCGTACCAAGGAACCGTCCCTGGGAAGGGTGGGAGGGGGGCTCTTGGTAGTTGGAAATTCGATCCTTAGGCAGGTAGACAGCTGGGTGGCGAACCCACGTACTGACCGTATGGTGATTTGCCTGCCTGGTGCGAAGGTAGCGGACATTACACGTGTTTTAGATAGGCTGGTAGATAGTGCTGGGGAGGAGCCAGTGGTCGTAGTGCACATCGACACCAACGATGTGGGGAAATGCAGTCGTGAGGTCTTGAAGGAGAAATTTAGGCTGCTGGGTAGGAAACTCAAGGCCAGGACCTCCAAGGTAGCCTTCTCGGAAGTGCTACCTGTTCCACGTGCAGGGCCGGAGAGACAGGCACAGATCAGGAGTCTCAATGCGTGGATGAGACGGTGGTGTAGGGGGGAAGGGTTCAAGTTTGTTAGGCACTGGGATGCTTTTTGGGACAAGAGGGAGCTGTACAAAAGGGACGGTCTCCACTTGTCCCGAGAAGGAACCAGGCTGCTGGCGCTCAAAATCAAAAAGGTGGCAGAGCAGTTTTTAAACTGAATAATGGGGGAAGGCCGACAGGAGATGAAAAGTCTCTGGTTCGGGATGGCTCATCTCAAAGAAATGAAGGGGTAGCTATTACTTTTGTACAAGGAAATGGATTACAGTTGTCCACTGAGACTGTGGCTAATGATAGGAACTGTCTGGCAAGGTCTCGAGGCAGCAAGAGGAAGGCTGTGGGCTTAACAAATGTGAGAAACTATAAGTGTTTATACACAAATGCTAGAAGTCTCTGAGGTAAAATCGGGGAGTTGGAATGCTTGGTGTTGGGGGCGGGAAATAGACATTGTGGGTATTTCAGAAACTTGGTGGGATGAGGAAAATCAGTGGGATACGGTGATTCCTGGTTATAAATTATATCGGAAGGATAGGGAGGGAAGGGTTGGACGTGGGGGGTGGCTCTGTATGTTAGAGAGGGTATACTGTCCAGTATACGCTTCTGGAAATGCTTTGGGTTGAAATAGTGGGTCCAAAAGGAAGCTTAACAGTGGGAGTTTGTTATCGCCCACCAGATCAAAAGATAGAGGAGGATTATAAAATGATGAATGAATTAAAGATAGCGGCTAGACGAAATAACTGTGTTGTAATAGGTGACTTTAACTACCCACACATTGATTGGGTCAATATGATTTCTAGTCGGGAAAAAGAGATTGAGTTTTTAGACACTCTCAATGACTGTGCTATGGAACAGATGGTCACAGATCCTACCAGGGCAGAGGCGATCCTGGATTTGGTCCTAAGTAACACCCAAGACCTGGTGGAAGATGTAAAAGTGATTGTACCACTTGGGAACAGTGACCATAATGTCATTGAGTTTAACATTTGTACAGATAGGGAGTTGCCCAAAAAGACTGACGCAACCACTTTTAACTTTAAAAGGGATAACTTCTCTGGTATGAGGGGACATATGAGGAAGAAATTGAAAGGAAGAGTGGAGAAGGTCAAAACCATTGGGGAAGCTTGGAGACTATTTAAAAATACAGTCCTAGAAGCTCAAAATATATATATATATACTGCAGGTTAGGAAAGGTACAAATAGGTATAGAAAAAAGCCTGTATGGTTAACAAATAAAGTAATGGAAGCTGTAAAAGGTAAGAAGGATTCCTTTAAGCGGTGGAAAGCTAGTCTTAGTGAGGTTGATAAAAGGGAACACATACTATGGCAAATAAAATGCAAGTCTGTGATCAGGCAAGCAAAAAGGGAATATGAGGAACATATCACAAAAAACATAAAGGCCAACAATAAAACTTTCTCCAAATACATTAGAAGTAGGAAGCCAGCCAGGGCGGCAGTGGGGCCCTTGGATGACCAAGGGGTAAAAGGAGTAGTGAAGGATGATAGGGAAATGGCTGAGAAGCTGAATGCATTTTTTGCCTCTGTCTTCACTGTTGAAGAGGAGAAGTGCTTGCCCACTCCAGAAGCACCTATTTCGGGAGGGGGTTTGAAAGACCTGAATCAGATTGCGGTGACAGGAGAGGAAGTCCTCCGACTGATGGACAATTTAAAAACTAATAAATCACCAGGCCTGGATGGCATTCATCCGAGAGTTCTGAAAGAACTCAAATGTGAACTTGTGGATCTCCTGACAAAAATATGTAATCTTTCTTTAAAATCTGCCTCCATTCTGGAAGGTAGCTAATGTCACTCCCATCTTTAAAAAGGGCTCCAGGGGAGATCCGGGAAATTATAGGCCAGTCCGTCTGACATCGATACCGGGTAAGTTGGTGGAAACTGTTATTAAGGAAAGAATTAGTAGGCACATTGATGAACAAAAACTATTGAGGCAGACTCAGCATGGGTTCTGTAAGGGAAGATCTTGTCTCACTAACCTGTTAGTGTTTTTTGAGGGCGTGAACAAACATGTGGACAAGGGGGACCCAATAGATATTATTTACCTTGACTTCCGGAAAGCTTTTGATACAGTTCCTCATCAATGGCTCCTAAGTAAGCTCAATAGTCATGGGATAAAAGGACAAGTCCTCTTGTGGATCAAAAACTGGCTTATAAATAGAAAACAGAGAGTGAGTATAAATGGGAAACTTTCCCAGTGGAGGGTGGTAAGCAGTGGGGTACCACAGGGATCAGTACTCGGTCCGATGCTTTTTAACTTGTTTATTAATGATTTGGAATTGGGAGTAAGCAGTGAAGTGGCTAAATTTGCAGATGACACGAAGTTCTTCAGGGTGGTGAAAACCAGGGAGGAGTGTGAGCCACTCCAAAGGGATCTGTTGAGGATGGGTGAGTGGGCGTCAACGTGGCAAATGGGTTTCAATGTGGCCAAGTGCAAAGTGATGCACATTGGAGTCAGAAATCCTAAATATAAATACACATTGATGGGGTCTGAACTGGCAGAGATGGACCAAGAATGAGATCTTGGAGTCGTAGTGGATAACTCGCTGAAAATGTCTAGACAGTGTGTAGCTGCAATAAAGAAGGCCAACGCTATGCTGGGGATTATTAGGAAGGGAATTGAAAACAAATCAGCCAGTATCATAATGCCCCTGTATAAATCATTGGTGCGACCTCATTTGGAATACTGTGTACAGTTCTGGTCACTACATCTCAAAAAGGATATTATAGCATTGGAAAAAGTGCAGAGAAGGGCAACTAGAATGATAAAAGGGTTGGAACACCTTCCCTATGAAGAAAGGTTAAAATGCTTGGGGCTCTTTAGCTTGGAGAAACGACGGCTGAGGGGTGACATGATTGAGGTTTATAAGATTATGAATGGGATTGAGCAGGTTGAGAAAGAAGTACTTTTCTCCCTTTCTCACAATACAAGAACTCGTAGGCACTCCATGAAATTGCTGAGCAGTCGGGTTAGAACAGATAAAAGGAAATACTTCTTCACCCAAAGAGTGATTAACATATGGAATTCACTGCCACAGGAGGTGGTGGCAGCTACAAGCATGGAGAGTTTCAAGAGGGAATTAGATAAACATATGGAGCAGAAGTCCATCAGTGGCTATTAGCCACAGGGTATAGATGGGAACTCTCAGTATGGGGCAGGTGATGCACTCTATTCTTGCTGCTGGAGGGGGCAGCAGTGGGAGGGCTTCTGGTGTCCTGGCCCCACTGCTGGACCTCCTGATGGCACCTGGTATATTTTGGCCGCTGTGTGACAGAGTGTTGGACTAGATGGGCCATTGGCCTGATTCAACATTGGCTTCTCTTATGTTTTTACGTTCTTATTTCTAGGCTAGATGTTATAACATAAAGATTAGTAGAGCACAGCAAATCTGATAGTTCTGAATAGATTACTGGGCAGGCCGCAGGAGAATTTAAATTCTGGAATACCCAGGTTCAAATCCCCACTCAGGCCATAGAAGCTTGCTGGGTGACCTTGGGCCTATTACACTCTCTCAGCCTAACCTATCTCACAGGATTTTTGTGAGAATCAAATGGGGGGAAGGAGAATGATGTAAGCCACTTTGGGGCTCCATTGTGGAGAAAAGTGGGGTATAAATGAATTAAATAAATCAATAATAAATATAACAAAAATAAGCTGCTGGGGTCCCTACTGGGGAGAAGAGAACAGATGTTTATAATCAATATATACTAATTATATTCATGCAAATAAAAAAGAAGTAGCTTCCTTCATTCCTTTCCTTGTTGTACTACTGCATAAATAAGTTTGCTCTGGAGGCATCTTTCCTGAACTAAGACAAAAATGTATGAGCCAGAGGCTAAAAAAACTGTTAGCTAGCTTGCACTTAGAGGGAACACTGGAAAAAACCCAGGGGCCATCAGAAGGTCCACCAGTGGGGCCTGAACCCCAGAAGCCCTCCCACTCTTGTCCCCCAAGCACCAAGAATGCAGGGCAACACTGCCGCAGACATAAGAACGTAAGAGAAGCCATGCTGGATCAGGCCAGTGGCCCATCCGGTCCAACACCCTGTGTCACACATCGGCCAAAAATACCAGGGGCCCTCAGGAGGTCCACCAGTGGGGCCTGAACCCAAGAAGCCCCCAAGCACCAAGAGCTTACAAACCCCTTTCTCTTCCCCTCCCTACAACAGACACCTTGGAGGTAGGTGGGGCTGAGACAGCTGTCTTGAGAACTGCTCTTGAGAGAAAGAGAAGAAGAAAAAGGGATGATGATGAAGAAGAGAAGAGATTGGATTTATACCTTGCCCTTCACTACGCAGAGGAGTCTCAGAGCGACTTACAAACTCCTTTCCCTTCCCCTCCCCACAACAGGCACCCTGTGACTTAGGTAGGTGGGGCTGAGAGAGCTCTGACAGAAACTGCTCTTTTTCAAGAATAGCTGTGCCAGAACTGTGGCTTGCCCAAGGTCATCCAGCAGCTGCAAGTGGAGGAGTGGGGAATCAAACCTGGTTCTTCCAGATTAGAGTCCACACACTTAACCCAGTACCACTTTAAAGGCTAACAAAATTTGTGGCAGGGTATGAGTTTTCATGAGTCACTGCTCCCTTCTTCAGTAAGCTTTTTCTCAAAGTGAATTTTTCTCTCACTGAGTCAGTCCCAAAGAACCTGTATGTGGCTTAAGAGAAAACCAAGACAGGTGTGGTCATACAATTGAATCTCACACTTGGCGACAACTGGGTATCTCTTGGTTCCCCGGGGCAGGGAAGACAAATTTGTTTTCTCTGTGTAGGATACATTCAGAAGAGCAGAGTAAAAAATGCTAGGGAGAAGTCAAAGTATTAACCACATTATGCAGCTGCGATATCTTGGGCATAGTAAAATTGGGGAATCTGAATGGATGGATGGATTATAGGGATCTGGGTTCAAGTCTAAGGTCTGCCTGGACAAGGCCATTGGGCAAGTTGGCCTGCTATTGTAATTAGGTCACACTAGACAGAGAATTTCTTTGGACTCAGTAAGATTTGCTTCTTGTGTAGGACTGAGCTGCCAGTCCCGCCCAGTCCCTCATCTGTAAAATGGGAAGAGAGTAGTGATCTACAAGGGATTCTTATAATGTGCTTGGCTTTTTGGTAGGGCTGCCAACATCCAGGCCAACACCCTGTGTCACACATCAGCCAAAAATACCAGAGACCCTCAGGAGGTTCACCAGTGGGGCCTGAACCTCAGAAGCCCTCCCCCAAGCACCAAGAATGCAGAGCAACACTGCCCCAGGCATAGAATGTAGGACTGGGGAGGGGGGGAGGACCTTGCCTGGGACACTGTGAAGTGGCCCGAGGCAGGCAGGGATGGGGCGGCTTACCTAGGCCGCATGGAGTGGCCTGAGGCAAGCAGGGAACCGGGGGGGGGTGGAGAGTGGGGGGCTTGCTAGGCCGCATGAAGTGGCCGGAAGCAGGCAGGGACCCAGGGGGAACCTTTCTCGGAGCACGGGACTCCAGGGAGATGAAGGGGGGGCTTGCTAAACCGCATGAAGCGGCCTGAAACAAGCAGGGACCCGGGGGGGGGATCTTTCCCAGAGTGCGGGGCTCCGAGAAGATGGAAGGCGAGGGGGCTTGCTACGCCGCATGAAGTGGCTTGAAGCAAGCAGGGACCTGGGAGGGGGAATCTTTCCTGGAGCATGGGGCTCCAGGCAGATGGAGGGGGAGGGCTTACATGGGCCAGGCAGGGGATGCAGGGGCCGGGCAGGCAAGGGCCAGGTGCCTCCTCCTGGGCCCGAATGAGGGCTGGAGGCAGAGGACGGCCGGAAGTAGGGGGTGGGGCTTCACCATGTGCCCCCCCCGGTGCCTCACTCCTGGAGCGCCACTCTGGAGAGGTCCGCCCCCATTCGAGCTCTGCTGTTTGTAATAATTGTTTGGATACACTATATTTTTAATATGCTAGTTCTGATAATTTCATGCCAAGTAAAATTGTCCATAGTCATATTTTATGTTCCTAAAGTAACAGAATGACTTTCAATCTGGAAAAGAAAAAAGAAGTGCTAATGTATCATTTTTTCAATTTTTCCGAAAATTTCCATTTTTTTCTGGAAAAAAACGGGGTTTTTCCCCGAGCTTCAAAATTTCCGGAAATTTTACATCTCTAATCCTGACTAGACTGATGTCATTGGAGCTTGGAACCTAGGCAGGGTCAGCCACAGATAGTTCTTGGATGAGATATTGCCAAGGAAGACTATGGTTGCTATGCAGAGGAAGGCAATGACAAAGCACCTTTGTTCATCTCTTGCCTTGAAAATCCCATGGTCTTGGGGTCAACATGAGCCAGTTATAATTTAACAGCACACAATTATTATTATAAAGATGACATAGCAAATATTTTCTGAGGCTGCACTTAACATGTTTATATATAACAAGCAAATGGCATTAGTCTTAGAATTACTTGCCATGCATGTTGAATTACAAATATCATATTTTCAGCTGTGGCCTGATCTGTGTATATTTAAATCCATGGATCAGGACCACAAAGACAGAAAACAGATTAACCCAGGTTTGCAGAAGAACCTGAAAACTTTTTAAAAAAAGAAAGTTGGGCTTAAATTTCCTCAAAGAAAATTTTGTGGCCTGTGGAGCCACAAAAAGATTCCTCCTGCTGCAGGTAGTGAGGGAGCTGGGCAGGGATGCATGCCCCCTCCACGAAGCTGGCAATAAAGGAGTTGACTGAGGGGATGTGGGCATCCTTGCCACTCCCCAGCCAAGCCAGCGATGAGGGAGTTGGGTGAGGGGTGTCAGAGCTCACTGCCTCACGTCCTGCAAGCCAGAAAGTTGGTAGTTGAGTATATGGGAGTTCATGCTGCCCCCTATGTTGGAAATGTGTGTTGCAAGGTCTAAAATCCAGTCATTATAGGGTTTAATGTATTTACCTTGTGTGCTATTGTTTAGACTGACCTGGAAGGGAACCAGGCACAGAGCCAATGGGAAGAAAGCCTGGGAAACTGAAGCCTATTTACTAACAATCATTGGTTAATGCGTTCAGGTGATTTCCTTCTAGGGGTCAAGAAGAAAAGAAGAATCTCCATTGTTGTAGACCGTGTGGTCAAAGTGTACAGATGTAACCTTAGGTGTCTTTGTTGTTTTGTAGATTTCCTGTGAACCCTTCCTTTAGAAATAAAGATTTTTACATAGAAGAAAATGCCTCCTCTCCAGAGAAGTTAAGATCCATTGTAGTCTCTAAATATTTAATTATTTTGCCGATTGTTCCAACTTCCCAAACCAGCAATAGGGAAGTCATGTGGGGGTGCAAGAGTTTTCACTCCCCCCAAGCTGGAAACCAGGGAGTTAGGCAGAGGGCATGGGAGTCCTTGAATCCCCCAGCTGTGAGCTGACAACAACTGAGTTGATCAGGAGGGGTACTGGAGCCCTCACAGCCCCCATGCTGAACCAGCAAGGAGGGAGTTGAGCAGGGTGTGTGCCGGAGTCCTTGCTATGGATGCCCCCATCAAGCAAGCAATCAGGAAGTCGGGTACAGGAGTCCTCATGGCACCCAGCCCTGCTAAACTAGAAACAAGAGAGTCAGGCAGGGCCCCAGGAGTCCTTGCATAGAATAGAACAATAAAACTCTGTGTGAGTGAGTGAGTGAGAGAGAGAGAAGACACTGGCAGACAGGAAGAAAGAGAAACTGGCAGCAGGAGTTGTGGAGACAGAGAATGAGAGAAAAACTGACACACAGAGAGAGGGAATGTGAGAGAAGGGGTGGGGGAAGAGGGAAGGAAGCAAAAGCAGAGGGAATGGAATGGCTGCTCCTTCAAGTTTCTTGTGAGTCCCCGCTTGTATGGGACTAAAATGCAGTGGCCTTATGCTTGGGGAAGCAGGATGGATGGTCTCTGGGCAGAGGATTTTTAACGAGAATAGGTCTCCTTATTCAAAAGCTAGTAGTGCTGAGTATAGTGGGATTTACTTCCTGGAAGAATGTTCAGGATTTCTACCTTAGAAACCAACTATCTTTGGGTATAATCTCCAAACATTCATTGCTTCTGTAGTGTGACCTTACCTTCCCCTATGGCAGCTCACTCTGCATGAATACCATGAGACTTCTGAGTAACATTCATGGGTTTTGCTGGTATTAGTTGGAACAGTTCCCAGAAGGAACTTTTTCATTCCTCACTAGGGCTTTTCTACCAGTTCCTGCAAGTCACAACAGAATTGCTGCTTGTCAGATGACAGCTGTGAGGGTCTCCAAGGACATACTTCATCAGAAGTGTAGATTGGGTTGTGCTTTCATGAAAATGAAAGTTTTAAAAAAGCTAGTACTTGCATTTGTGTATGGATAAATTGATGGAAACTGAAATGAAATAATGATTGCTAAACCAGAATAAGGTAATAATTAAAAATCTCATATGGAGAGAGAAAAGAAATCCAATGGAAGAAGTCTGGCCATGTGACAAAAGCAGACCAAGATGAAATTGCATAGAAAAGCTTTGTTGAAAATCAGGTTTGTTACTGAGAAAGCATGAACCTGTCACATACTGAGTCAGATCATTGGTCTATCAATGTTAGTGTTGTCTACTCTAACTAGCTATCCAGCGTCACAGGGCAGAGGTCTTTGATATCACCTGGTCTTTTTTTTTTTTTAGCTGGAGGTATTAAAGATTGAACCTAAGACATTTTGCACACAAAGTAGATGCTCTGCAACTATGCCACATTACATTCTGGAGACTTCTATATTTCAATTAAAATTCCTGAATAGTACAGGAGTTTACTGCAGGCATGTTTCACCTTGGGCTACTATCTGCATACTGCAGGAGGGACCTGTGTGTGTATGGAATTTTACAAATCACCTGGCAGACAGCTTCAGCATAGTTTTGGGTGTGTTTCCCTCCCAAATTTTATTTTTCCTCATTGGTAAGTCAAAAGTCTGAAAAATAATTTTATAACTCTTAAATTAAGATCAAATATTCTTTTTAAGGTACCCCCTCCAAAAAAAGTTTGCTGGAAATAGGGAGAGTCCATTGAGAGAGCCAGTATTTTTGTGACATTGTTCCTGTTAAGAGAACCTCCAAATGTAGAGAAATTTAACACTAGCACTGCTTCCTTCTAAAGTCATGGCCCCAGTTAATTTTTACAAACACTAAGGCTAAGTTTGTATAACTGACCCCCAAATGCTTCCTCCGTCAATAAATTTTCATTCAATCTGCCAAAAAAAAAAAAAAGACTTAAAATGCTCTAGTGAAGCAGCCAGATTTATCCACCACATGGGGGTGGGTAGTGGATAGAGGGAGCTTTTTCTCCCTGTCCCATAATACTAGAACTCCCCGAGGACACCTGATGCAATTGTTGAGAAATAGGTTCAGAACACAAAAAAGGCAATACTACTTCAGTCAACAAATAATTAAACTGTGGAATTCACCGTTGGGGAGGGAGAGATGGGCACAAGCATGTTGTTGTTGTTGTTGTTCAGTCGCACAGTCAAGATGGGCACAAGCATAGATAGCTTTAAAAGGGGGTTAGACAGATTCACGATGGAGAGGTCTATCAGTGGCTACTAGCCTTGGTGTCTGAAGGGAGCTTCCATACCCAGAGGTGGCAAACCTCTGCAATACCAGCTTTGGTAGGCAGCAGCAGAGGAGGGCCTTGTCCTCTGTGTCCTGTTGTTTGATCCTCCAGGCCAGCCGTTTGGCCTCTTTGTGAAACAGGATGCTGGACTAGATAGATCACAGGCTTTATCCAGCTTGCTCTCCTGTGTTCTTAAAAGAAAATGAGGAAAAAATATCAAAGTGTCTCAGTGCAGTAGTTCAACTCACTATTGACGTAAAACAATAAAAGTGTCCTATTGAAGGCAGTGTGCAAATACACATAACACTCCTTTACAAACCAATGAAGCAAAATCAGTCTCAGATGTGCGGTGCAGTTTGGGTATCTCCTCCTTCAAGTATAAATAACAGTTTTCCTCCTTCCTTCATCAGCTTTTTAAGGCTTACAGAAGATAGATATTTGTTATTACCAGTACTTTTATAATGTCCTTCAAGACACAGTTTGGCTCTGAAACTCTGTCTGGTTTCTCTGTGTGCTGATTTGGTCTTGCTATAATCATTGTAGCTACAGATCATGTGTACTCGGGGTAAGTAAAGCCTGCATTTAGCTCAGTTGTGAAAAGTCTGTTCCATTGAAAAGAATCATCGTTATTGCCAGACCATTTCTTTAATGTTGGCGCTTCAGCAGATGTTCACATGACCGTTATGTGTGTTTTCCAACAACTCGGGATGTACTTTGAATCCCTGTTGTCTTTAGCTCCCACCCTGTTACCTGAGTTATCCTCCACCACTTTCTCAGCAGTGGCAACTCAAAGCCCTTTCACTTGCTGCTCTAAGGACATCTTGTTACTGAGGGGAAGGGTTATATCACAAGACAAAGAAGCTTCCCCAGATTCATGAGAGAGACAGAATGGGTCCCCTCGATTTCAAGAAAGGGCCTGCCATACAAGCCTGTTAAAAATTCATAGTTAGACTATGAAGTCTGATGAAAGACATAACATTATTTCTGCAAGTTACATTGGTGAGAATGTTCTTTGATCAGTGTGTGTGCGTTAAACATAGCAATGCCGATATGCTGCTGCTCACCTCCTCCAATGTGACTTGGTGGTTCAGTTATGTGCCTCTTTTAAAAGCAATACTTGTCTCACTCAGATTGTTTAATCCTTATTTACATCTTTTCCTCCTTTTCTTTCATAGGTAATTGGACTACTTGATGTTTTCACTCCAGATGTGTCACTTGAGAAATTTAATGATTTGTAAGTTTATAATTTATGTGTAAAATGTTGTGTATTGTACAATGATTTCAATTTCATACTTCATTTAAACATACCATCCTTCTTCCAACACAGATAAATCCATTTGGATTTATCTCTTGAGTTTTTCCTTAGTTTTTGGTTTAATATAACATACATGCAGGCTATATTTAAATTTCATTTGCCTTGATTTGTATTCGAAGATTGAATTACCTCTTTAAATAAAAATAGTTAGACCAGATGCATACCCTGTTGGAGCAGGTGGGAGACATTTTATATGTAACGATTATCACCAGGAGATGATGGTGAGTTCTCAAAAAAATCTCTATAATGCAAAGTCTGAATGGCCTTCATGTGTATATATTCATGTTCATCTACACGTAAATATATAAGTGCCTTATACTGAGTGAGACCATTGGTCTTTCTAGTTCAGCATAGTCTACTCTGCTTGTTTGGCAACAGCTGGATAGGGAATAGAGCAGAGTTCTTCCCCAACATCAGCTACCTTGAGAGTATAACTGTCGAAGGCTTTCATGGCTGGAGTTTATTAGCTGTTATAGATTTTCCGGGCTGTATGGCATTGTAGGACCTGATGTTTCACCAGCAGCTGTGACTGGCATCCTCAGAGGTATAACACAGAAAGATGGAGTACTCTCTGTGTGAGGATGCCAGTCACAGCTCCTGGTGAAATGTCAGGTCCTACACTGTCAAGACCATGGCCATACAGCCCAGAAAATCTACAACAGCTACCTTGAGTGTCTTAGCTTGCATGCTAAGGACTGAATCTCTTTTACCTTCTGCGTATAAACCATGTGGTCTACCATTGACCCATGATGCACTTTCTCTTAATCAGAATTTCTTTCCACTTCTGCTGTGGTATAACTGAATGCTAGGGAGCATGAACAATATGGAATTGTACTTCACTTGATAAAAAATGGTTATGTTCTCGGCTGCTGTGGAAGCAAACCTAAACAGGAATACTTACAAGTAAGGCCAATATTGTTCAGTGGGGCCCACTCCCAGGAGAATGTACTATAGAAGTCTTGATGACTAAACATTAAGTTGCAAATAGGCTATTTTGGTGGTTAAACGGTTACTTGAGAAACTGGAAGACCACAGCTTCTTCAACCAGCCGGTTGAATGAGTTAAGTGTAAAAGATTTATTGGCAAGAATGACTGTCAAAGAGGAATTCTTTGAAATGGACAATAAAAAGACTGTTCACATATGAAAGTGTATCTCACTTTTATACTTTACTAGGAATAAGGCTCGTTGTGGAAATAAATACAACGAGCTCAAGAAAGAGGCTCTAGGAGAGTGCCAAGGCCTTGGGCACTCAGCGTCAATTTGGTGTGGCGACCTCAAACCTCACCCTCTCCAGGATCCACCCCTGAAATCCCCAGGAATTTCCCAACCTGGAGTTGGCAACCCCATCCCCTTCCCAGCTAACCATCAACCTACCATTATCTGCCCCTCTGATGGCAGCTGACTTCTGCCCTCCCTCCTGGAGATCAATTTTAATTCTGAGTGTTCTCCACCCGTCACCTGGAGATTGGCAACAATGGTTCCCCAGGAGGAAATGGCTGGTTTGGAGGGTGGAGTCTATGGCATTGTACCTGTCTGAGGTCCCACCCCTACTCAAACCTCACCCTCTCCAGGCTTCACCCCTCAAATCTCCAGGAATTTCCCAACCTGGAGTTAGCAACCCTATCTCCTTCCCAGCCAAGCTTCAACCTGCCATTATCTGCCCCTCTGATTTCAGCTTTCCATCTCCTCCCCCCTCCCGGAGATCAGTTGTAATTCTGAGTGATCTCCACCCCTCACCTGGAGATTGAGAACAGTAATTCCCCAAGAGGAAATGGCTGGTTGGGAGGGAGGAGTCTATGGCATTGTACCTTTCTGAGGTCCCGCCCCTCCTCAAACCTCAGCCTCTCCAGGTTCCATCCCTCAAATATCCAGGAATTTCCCACCTGGATTTGGTAACTGTATCTTCTTCCCAGCCAATCATCAACCTACCTTTATTCCCCCTCACTTTTCAGCTTTCCACACCCCCACCTGCAGCCTCTATCCAGGAGGAAAAGTAGTCTTTCTCTGCCATGGGGATCAAAGCAGCTTACATCATTCTCCTCTTTCCCTTTTGACTTGCACAACAACCCTGTGAGGTAGGTTAGGCTGAAAGTCTGTGACTGGTCCAAAATCACCCACTCAGATTCTACAGAAAGGATCTAGCAGACCCTGCTCTGAAGCACTGACTGCTACGCCTAGGGTAGCCAACCTCCATGTGGACCCTGAAGATCACCAGGTATCACAACTGAACTCTCCCCTCCGGAGGAAATAACTGATTTGGAAGGTGGGCTTTATGGGATTCTGTTCAGCTGAGGCCTCTCCCTTCCCCAAAACCTGGCTTCCATAGACTCTACCAGAAAATCTCCAGGAATCTCCCTACCTGGAGCTGGCAACCCTAGTCAGGCCTGGCCCCAATGAGTTCCTGACAAAGGCCTGCAAAGGGTTTCCTTCCTTTGTCTGAACCAAGCTTGGTTGCCTACTGTGGTGAAACAGGCTCCAGTTTACCACTCAGCTGTTCGCCTCCCACCCTTGCCTTGGGCGTATCTCACTCCTTAAGTTTGCTGCCACCACTCACTGAATTGTCACTGCCTTTTTAGAGGGACAGTGAGACCCCTGTGGCTGAATTTCCCTATTTGGAGGTGGAATCCCCAATCTTTGGGGGACCCCTGGAAAGTTGGCAACCCAAGGGTCTGGCCTTTCTGTGGTTCCTTAGGCTACTCCCTTCCTTTGGGGGAGACTATGTGGTCAAAGCACAACACAGATTAGTAGCCCAAATAAAATAATTTATGTAACTATTTACACAATTATGGGGCGCACGTACACTGAATGAATAAGGCAAAACTGTAGGAGTAAGCACACACTATGAAGCAACAGGGGTTAAACGCAATCCTCTTTCCCTACACACTGTACCTCTGGAGGTTGTCAGCTCAGGATAGGATCTGTCCTTGGACCGGCCTCTGGTTCTCCTTCAGCCTCTCTCTCTTGCTCAAGAGAGCAGGAAAACTTCCATTCATTCCCCAGTCCAGCTGACTGTGGAGTGGCTGAATTTCTGCTGCCTCCCACGGTTCCCCCATGTCTGTGGCTTGTGGCCTGGACAGCCTTGTCAGCACAGGCAACAGGAGCATCTCCTTCCTTCCTGTAGGATGAAGACTGCCTCCTCTCTGAATGGGCTGCAGTCTATATTGATGCTACCATGCCCCTCGGGACAGTCCTTCTTTTCCTGCACTTTTTGACCTTGGGGCAGCTGGGAACTGTAGGCCAGCAGATGAAGAAGCCCCATTCAACCCAGTGAGCTATACCTCTGCAGGCCCCTCTCTGGAACTACAGCTCAATTAACCTTATGGGGGAACATTTTAAACAAACAACCACACAGACGGCAGCCATCTTACAAATACAGGTAACTGCCATTTCGTTACACCTACCAACAGCACCTGAGGGAAGAGTTAGTCCCACACAGGAGGCAAGCAGGAGAAGCGTCTTCGTCAAGAGAGAAAGCCGTTTGCCAGTATTCTGACAAGGCACAGTGGCTGAAGGGGGAGTGGGTGGGGAAGAGGAGCAGACCCAGCACCCGGCCAATGGCACTTAAGTTCTCTTGAGTGGCGGCTGATGAGCCAGTGACTGAGGGAGTGCATTGCACAGCCAATGGGAGAGCTGCAAAGTGCCACTCCAAAACAGAATTATATATAAGGAGAGATACTTTAATTACACACACTTTGTATTTATCGATTCTAGTTTGCTTGCTAGTCAACAATTGACTCCTGTCAGTTTATCCCTTTCTTTAGTTTGTGTTCTAGTTGTACATTAGCAGTGCTCTTTGTTGTATGTGATCTGCCTTAGTCTTACGCATGGATTTCTCTGTGTGTTTTTTCTTGTTATGTGTGCACACAGTCATATTCTCTATATAATCTGTTTTGGTCATGGACATTCCACACGCTGCCAAATCAGTTGGCTCCCTGATCTGTCACTCAGAAGCTGTCCCTATCCACTGGCTGTGTTGCCTGAGTCTCGCCTCCAATATTTTAAATAGTTTGCTGTTCCTCTCCCCCTATAGCCAGTCAGAACACAGAGGTCATTTGCATATGTGGCCTGATTGGCCTTTGCCTCTAACATTCTAAACAGTTTGTTGTTTCTGTTGGGAGTCATAGAATGTGTCCTGAGGTAAACTACATATCCCAATCTTCCCTTAAACAGTCACTAGAGTTGTCAAAATATATCCCTTAAATGGGCACTGGAGATGCCAATCTCCCTGTGGGGCCTGGAGATCTCCCAGAAATCACTGTGTTCCCCAGCCACAGCACATCATTTCCCCTACAGAAAATTTCCTGGCTATTACAATGGCTGCTTTGGGCAGTGGACTTTATGGCATCATACCCTGCTGAAGTCCCTCCACACCCCAAACCCTGCCCTCCCCAGGTTCTACCCCTCAAATCTACAAGTCTGGCCCTCCCCTTAGTATTGCCAGCCTCCAGGTAGCACCTGGAGATCTCCAAGATAAGTTCTCCTGGAGAAAATGGCTGCTTTGGGCAATGGACTCTGGCATTATACCCTGCTGAGGTCCCTCTGCACCCCAAACCCTGCCCTCCCCAGGCTTTACCCCTCAAATCTACAGGTCTGCCCCCCCCTTAGTATTGGCAGCCTCCAGGCAGCACCTGGAGATCTCCAAGATCAGTTCTCCTGAAGAAAATGGCTGCTTTGGGCAATGGACTCTATAGAATTATACCGTGCTGAGGTCCCTCTGCACCCCAAACCCTGCCCCCCCAGGCTCTACCCCTGAAATCTACAGGTATTTCCCAACCCAGAGTTATAAGGAGGGGCAGGGAGATGCCAATCTCCCAGACCTGTAACTGGCTATGGAACCGCTTTCCAGACCCTTGGAACCTAGAAGACATGGCATAGGAGGAGGTGCTTTTCTACCTTAGCTGCCAGTGCATAATCCCAAATCAACATAAGTCAGGGGTGGAGGGAACCATACCTGTTACCATGAGGCTGTCCTCCCATACTACCCACTTGGGGCAGCAAAATGACTTGAGACAGCCCTGCCTTATACCTAAGCAGAAGGAAATAAACATGCCTTGCCTCCTTCTATTTTCCCTTTCCCTCTGCCACCCCACCGGCCACAGCCGGGACACTCACCTGGAGCTTCCTTCTAGAGCTCATTGTATTTCTTCCCACAATGGGCCTTACTCCTAGTAAAATATAAATATAATTTTTTTTTAAATCCTGCAGCAATTCTGCTGCTTTGGCAAACTACTCTCTAGTTTTCCAGGTTTAACTGGAGCAATTAGTGAGCTAGTTCCAATTCACTTTGGAGTATTCAGTAACTGTACTAAAATCATGGGGAAGAGTGGGTATCTTATGTTTTCATATTTCAAAAACAGTAACACTAAATACGGCTTCCGGTCGGAGTAAAATGGCGAATTGACGCACCTTGCAAATGTACAGGGTGGATGGTGGCTCCTTTCGACAGTTTGGGCATTATACATTGTCCAACGCAGCATCCCCCAGGTAGGGGGCTGGCAAGCAAACAACAAGGTCCAAATGAGAGTTGAGATTGGCGTGCACGAGTCTCAGAGGAGGCTTGTTTATACTTTGATCCCCTCTCCTGAACCGAGCGTTTGCAAGACAGCACTAAAGGAGCCAACCGAGCTGAGGAATCAGCATAAATCCATAATTTCCCGACTTCTTAAGAGAGAAGATCAATTGGAATGCAAAAAAGAAGCAATGCGAAACCCCAAGATAAACATGCAAGGTAACAGAAGTATTTTGCTTACCGGAATGAAGTTCTAGTGAAAATTGAAGCAGACGGTTAAGCGCATAAGACTTATAAAAAAATAATCTGTGCATCGTGGATTTAAAAAGAGCTCGTCAAAGCGCTAAATTAGTGAAAAATTGACTTTGTTTAACATTACTGTGGTTGTGAAAAGATAGAGAGAGGAGTCAGAGACCGAAACTGACAGGAAAGATTGCGAGACTGGGAAAGAGAGGTGTTGCAGGCAATTGTTTCCGGCTGGAACTGTGACTAGGGAATCAAGAAAGAAGGCTAGAGCAGACCCTGGAGGACCAGAAGACCGGCGGAGTGGAAAGTTTCCTGGAGGACAGTTTATAAGGAGGGGCAGGAAGCAGGAAACTCAAAAATAGCCTACTCTAGCCAGAAAAACATAGAGAAATTGCGCCCACCATTTTGAGGAGGACTAAACTTTAAAATCTAATTTTAAGACTGAAATAGACTTTAAAGGTGTGCCAAAAGGTGGCGATTAGAATAAATACATACAGGACAGTTGGAATATATAGAAGAGAAGAACCTGGAGCAACTTAAAAAATTTCAAAACGGACCCAAAACAAAGGCAAAGGGCAACTTCTGCAGTGAGTTCAAGTATGGCAGCGAAAGAAAAGAGAGAATGGCAAGCTGCAATTGATGCAATGGAAAAGAGAATGATGGAGGCAATTCAAGGACTGGTAAAACAGATAGAGCAACAGCTGGAGAAACAAATGGAAAAACAGTTGGAGCAGCTGGAGGAAGTACAAGAGAAGAATGTGGCAGCAATGAAGGAACTGGTTATAGCAGAGGTGGCAGAAATTAAAAAAGTGGCAGACATGAATAATCAAGTTCAAAGTCTGGCAGTAAAATCGACAGAATTGGAGCAAAAATCACAAGCCATAGATAAAAAAATGGAAACAACATTACAAGACAATGATGGAATACAGAGCGATGTTAAACCATCTGAGGTGAAGAGGGATTGAGGAAACGACGGACGAAGACATACGTTCGGTGGTAATGACAGCATTGACAGAGTATTTGGGAGAAGATCAAGGAGAGCTGGATTCTGATTTTGATTTAATTTATAGAATGAACTCAGCATATGCTCAAAGAAAGAAACTACCAAGAGACGTGATTGTACAACTGGTAACAAGGAAGATGAAAGAGGATATTTTTAAGAAACAGTTTACATAACCCTTGGAGATTGATGGCAAAAAGATAATAATAATAATGAGAGAACTCCCAAGAATGATTTTACAAGATAAAGAAATACAAGAAGTTGGTTGACAAGTTGAAGCAGCTTAACATCAGGTTCAGATGGGAAATACCACAAGGTCTGTCTTTTACCTATCATATGTTAAGATATACGATTAAGACACTAGAAGAAATACATAGGTTCAAGGCAAATAATTTAGAAGACTTTGGAGATATATAAGACAAGACACAATGGATTACAAATTTTTATCATGGAATGTAAATGGACTTAATTCACCCACTAAAAGAAAGATAGTAAGATATTGGTTGGAAAAACAAAAATTTAATATTATTTGTCTACAAGAAACCCATATTAAAAAACGTATTTGATCAATAAAAAATTAGGAGAAGCGTTTTATTCATTGGCAGAGAAAAAAACAAACTTATGTAAAAAAAGAATTGGATCCAAAAGAAATTTTTAGGGATAAAGATGGGAGATATATTGGAGTGGAAATTACAGTGCTTCAGAAAAAAACATTGGTGGTTGACTTATATGCGCCTAATGGAGCAAAAGAAATTTTTTTAAAAGATCTGATGAAGGAATTGGACCAAGTGAATTACGATCAGATAATCCTGGCTGGAGACTTTAATGGTACTGTAAATAACAAATTGGACAGGAAATCAAAAACTACTGATGAAAAGATCGGAAAATTACCAAAAGTTTTTTTTAAAACTGATGGAGCAAGAGAAATTGGAAGATGTGTGGAGAAAATGGAATCCTAGAGTTAAGGACTTTACTTTTTATTCCAATCGACATAATTCATTTTCCAGGATTGACATGATCTGGATGTCTGGAGATATCGCATTAAAAACGCAAAAAGTGGAGATTTTACCAAAGACTAATTCTTTTTTTTTTTTTTTTTAAACATTTTTATTATTTTCCACTTAGCATGTTTACAACAAAAATCTCTTACATTTTAAACCACTATATATAGTATTAAATCATATTATACATAGTGTCACTGGCATTGTCTGCTTTATATTGTGTATATATATATATTTTTTTCCCTCCATCTTTGCCAGTGATGCTTGAAAAACTATTTATTATCCACTCCTTAAACTCCTAAACAAATGATACATAGATAATAAAGTGATATCTAGAATTAACAAGAGTATTTCAAATTGGGCTTTGAGCTTGTATCACAAGCTATTACTTGTATGTCCTAGCTGTTCTATCTTGTGCCTTTGAAGAAAATTATACAGCAACTACAGTATCTATATCTTCATCGTGGAGTTCTTGGAGATAGCCTCCGCCCCGTGGGTCTTTGGAAAATTCCAAAGGGGGTCTTACCCCAAGACCCCGCCCTATGGGAGGTAATTGGGGAGTTCCTCCCGAATGCCTTACCCGCTGTATTCCTGTTATGTAAAGATATCTCTATATTTAAAGAAAAAAATAATAATACTAGAACATGGTGCCTGAATTTAAACTATTTCTATCTCTCTCATTGAGGGCTCCAATGATTATTTTTTCAGAGGCTCTTGAAGATTCACTAATAAGTCTTACAGTTCATCTCCGTTGAAGTTTCTTATGTAGATTCATTTTCCAAAGCTCTTAACATTTCTTCTCCAGACTTAACGTCGTGAACAGTGAAGACTCTATTTTTATAGTTTATATGCAGGTGTCCTAATGGAAGCCAACGATAACGGATATGTTTTTCTGCCAGGCGTTGAGTAATTGTTTTCAGGTTGCGTCGTGCTGTTAAAATCTCTGGTGGCAAATCTTGAAATACCTGAACCCGGGTGTCCTCCAGTTGAAGTCCGTTGTTCGTCCTTGCAGCCTCTAACACGGTTTTCTTAACTTTAATATCTGTAAGTTCCACTAATATGTCAGGAATGAGAGTGGGAGAGGCTGGTTGCGATGGGTTCAGCCGATAAGCTTGACAAATTGGTGCAGCCGGCAGTTGCAAAAGTTTTTGGAGCCATTCGTTTAAAGAGCCCATGAGATCTTTGTCTGTAGCAAAATTTGGGGATATTCCCCTGAGCTTGATTTTTCTTTCACGGGCTTTTATGTCCAAGAGAATAATTTTAGACTTGCTCCATGTCTCAAAAGTCCTTAGGCTTTCTATAGCCTTTGTATTTTTTGCGGCCTCCGTCAGTGCTTTGTCTGTATTTTCCTTCAGTTCTGTTAAGTTCAGATTCATAGCATCAAGTTTTTGATAGATTGGAGTAATGCTTTCTTTCAGTTCTTTTTTCATTTCTGCAAACAAAGTCTGTATATCTTTTTTGTTATAGAATCTTCACGTTTTCTTTTGCCCTGTCGATTAGCAGCTTCTCCTTCCGAGTCTGCTTCCAATGGAGGGGGAATCCTCCTCCGATGTTTGCATATTTCTCTCAGTTTGTTGAGACTCCTTGGTGTTTTCCTTGGCTCCTTTGCCTCCTCTTGGCCTCCCCATTCCCTTCAGCAAACAGTTTTTATCTTTGGAGTCCTTAATTAATCTTTTCTTTACGATTTTAGAAGCTCAGACGCGGAGGCTATTTCGGTCTGACTGCGCAGCCTCGCAGTCACCGGAAACTCCCCCAAAGACTAATTCTGATCATAATCCGTTGATATGGATGCTGAAAGAAAAGGTTAAGTAGTTTCAGTGGAGAATAAACGAAGATTTATTCGATAAGAAAAAAACAATTGAGATATTGTGTAAAGAAACCCAGACATTTTTTCAAATGAATTTAAACCAAAATGTGAAAATACAGACTGTCTGGGATGCATATAAAGCGGTAATGAGAGGAGTACTTATATTGTTAAATGCGACTGACAGAAAACAAAGTATGAAACAACAAAATTATTTGCAAGAAAAGATCCAGCAAAAAGAAAAAGAACTAAAGAAAAGACCATGGAAAAAGAAAACTATTAAAGAGATACAAATTTTACAAGAACAATTGAATGTGATACTTAATCGGGAACTGTATTGGAATTTAAAGAAATTGCAACAAAAATCTTTTGAAGGAGCAAATAAGCCAGGAAAGTATTTGGCATGGCAATTAAAAAATCAAAGAGAAAAAAGGTTAATAAGCAAAATAATTGAAGAAAATAAAGAAATTGTGGATATGAATGGTTTAAAAAGAGGGTTTTTTAAAGTACTATGCGAAATTATTTCAGAAAAAGAAGATAGACCCGGAAAAAATTAAAGAATATTTGGACAAAGTAGAAATTCCAAAGGTAGAAGCAAAGATTAAGGATATGTTGAATGGTCCAATTCAAAAAGAAGAAATCTATAATGCGATAGACGATGCAAAGTTGGGGAAAGCTCCAGGTCCAGATGGATTTACTGCAGAATTTTATAAAAAGTTAGAGGAGGAACTGACCCCAATTTTGGAACTTTTATCAAATGACATAAAAAAAGTAAAGGTTCCCTTGCTCGAAAGCCAGTCGAATCCGACTCTAGGGTTGCGGTGCTCATCTCCGTTTCAAAGCCGAAGAGCCAGCGCTGTCCAAAGACGTTTCCGTGGTCATGTGGCCGGCATGACTAAACACCAAGGTGCACGGAACGCTGTTACCTTCCCACCGAAGTGGTACCTATTTATCTACTTGCAATTTCTTGCTTTCGAACTGCTAGGTTGGCAGGTGTCAAATGACATACAGGAGACTAAATTAATACCAGAGACGTGGAAAGAAGCCAATATATCACTCATACCAAAAGAAGGACAAGATTTAACAGATGTAAAAAATTACAGACCAATTTCTCTTCTTAATAATGATTATAAATTGTTTGCCAAAATAATTTCAGAAAGATTGAAGAATTATTTAAAAGATGTTATAACAGAAGAACAAGCCGGTTTTTTACCGAACAGACAAATTAGAGACAATCTAAGAATGGTGATAGATGCAACTGAATATTATGATAAACATCCAGAAAAAGAGGTTGCTTTTCTATTTGTAGATGCTGAAAAAGCCTTTGACAATTTAAACTGGGACTTTATGTTTCAAGTGTTTGAGAAAATGGACATTGGACAGCCCTTTTTAAACGTAATTAGGACGATGTATTCAGAACAGAAAGCGTCGTTGAATATAAATAAAGAGATGACGGAGCATTTTAAAGTTCAAAAAGGCACCAGACAAGGTTGTCCGCTATCCCCTTTATTGTTTATTTGGATTTTGGAAGTATTGTTGGAAGATAAGAGAAAAAAAGGACATAAAGGGACTTACAATTGGAGGCTTCACGTACAAATATAGGGCATTTGCGGACGACATAATGTTTTTGGTCAAAGAGCTAGTAAATAATTTACTGTTGTTGTTAGAAAGGATTAAGGAGTTTGGAGACTTGGTTGGGTTTTATGTGAATAAGAATAAAACAAAGGTGTTATGTAAGAACATGACGAAAGAAAAGCAACTGGAACTGCAAGAAAAAATACAATGTGAAGTGGTTAAAAAAACAAAATATTTAGGAATTGAGTTGACAATGAAAAATATAGATCTTTTAAAGAACAATTACGAAAAGATATGGAGTAAAATTCAACAGGATATAAAAAAATGGGACACTCTGAACTTGTCATTACTGGGAAGAATCTCGGTAGTTATGATGAATATTTTACCTCATTTGATGTTTTTATTTCAGAATATTCTGATAGTAAAAGAATGTAAGGTGTTGAATCTATGGCAGAAAGAAATATCAAAATTTGTGTAGTCGGGAAGGAAACCGAGGATTAAAATGAAGACTCTATGTGATGCAAAGGAAAGAGGAGGATTTCAATTACCTAATTTCAGATTGTATCATGATGTGGTGTGCCTATCATGGTTTGAACAATGGATTAATTTGGACAATAGAAAACTGTTGGCGTTGGAAGAACATGATCATAAATTTGGATGGCACACCTATTTATGGTATGAAAAATCTAAAATGGATAATTTTTTCAAACACCACTTTATAAGAAGATCACTGTTTGTGACTTGGATGAGGTATAAAAGATTTGTTTTCAAAGCAAGACGGTCATGGATAGTACCGGCAGAAGTAATTAAACCACTTTCAAGGTATAAAGGTGAAGATTGGTTGCCTTACAGAGATATCTTAGAGGTAGAGGGGAGTAGTTTCGTGATGAGAGCTAGAGAAGAATTGGATTTTGAATATGATTGGTTAAATTATAGACAGATTTATGATTTATTTAAGACTGATAAAAAGAGATATGGTTTTAGGAAGGAGAATAACGAAATTGAAGTTATATGGACAGAGAAAGGGGAAAAAGTGATTTCAAAAATGTATAAGCTTTTGTTAAAATGGTATATAGAGGACGGAATTGTAAAAGAACAAATGGTAAAATGGGCTATAAATGTAAATAGGGAAATAAATATGTCACCGTGGGAATGTTTGTGGAAAAAGTCAATGAAAATTTCAACATGTGTTAATGTGAAAGAAAATTGTTATAAAATGATGTATAGATGGCATATGACGCCAAAAAAAATTGCTAATATGAGTGAGAATCTGTCTAACAAATGTTGGAAGTGTAAAAAAATGAAGGCTCATTTAATCATATGTGGTGGACTTGTGATAAAGCAGTAGTTTATTGGACAAAGATCCATAATGAAATACAGAAAATCCTGAAATGTACTTTGAAAAAAGAACCAGAAATATTACTTTTAGGTCTTAAAATGGAAGAAGTGAACGTGACGAAGAGAACATTGTTGTGGTATTTGATTACAACAGCAAGAATGACCTATGCTCAATTTTGGAAGCAAGAAAAAGTGCCAGAAAAATGGGCCTGGATAAAGAAGATGCTTTTTATGGTGGAAATGGATAAACTGACAAAGAAACTTAATGAGAAAGAAGATGAATAATTTTTTGCAGAATGGAAGGATTTTAAAGTCTATGTTGAAACGAACTGGGATGTAAAAAATAATTTATTCTGCTTTGACAAGTATTGAGAATAGAATATAGAAAATATTGACTGAATAGTAGTTAAATTGTTACCTAAGAGTGAGACAATGAAAATGAATATGTTAGAAACGAAGAATTGAAAAATTGAGAAGTTTTATTGTAATTGAAAATTGAATTAATAAGTAGCGGGGGTGGGAGCATTGCTGGAAGCCATGAGGGGGGGATGGAGGGGATATTAGAAAAGGATGTATTTAAAAGTATCTTGAAATATGGAACGTGTTATTATAGCCTATTAATAAGTACAAGCTGGGTTTTGAAGAGGTAGAGGAACTAGAGATCAAATTGCCAACATTCGCTGGATTATGGAGAAAGCAAGAGAGTACCAGAAAAACATCTACTTCTGCTTCATTGACTATGCTAAAGCCTTTGATTGTGTGGATCACAATAAACTATGGCAGGTTCTTAAAGAGATGGGAGTACCGGACCACCTCACATGTCTCCTGAGAAACCTGTATAAGGGTCAAGAAGCAACAGTTAGAACCGGATATGGAACAACTGATTGGTTTAGCATAGGAAAAGGAGTATGACAAGGATGTATATTGTCACCTTGCTTATTTAATTTATATGCAGAGTACATCATGCGAAATGCTGGCCTGGATGAATCACAAGCTGGAGTTAAGATTGCTGGGGAAAAGATCAATAACCTCAGATATGCAGACGATACCACTCTGATGGCAGAAAGTGAAGAGGACCTAAAGAGCCTCTTGCTCAGGGTGAAAGAGGAGAGCGCAAAAGTGGGCTTGAAGCTCAACATCAAAAAAACTAAGATCATGGCATCTGGCCCCATCACTCCTTGGCAAATAGAAGGGGAAGTCGTAGAAGTAGTGACAGACTTCATGATCCTGGGATCCCAGATCACTGCAGATGGGAGGAAAGCAATGGCAAACCTAAACAGCATGATAAAAAGCAGAGACATCACCTTGCCAACAAAATTCTGCATGGTCAAAGCAATGGTATTCCCTATAGTAATGTATGGCTGCAAGAGTTGGACTATAAGGAAGGCCGAGTGCCGAAGAATAGATTCCTTTGAACTGTGATGCTGGAGAAGACTCTTGAGAGTCCCTTGGACTGCAAGGAGATCAAATCAGTCAATCCTAAAAGAAATCAACCCTGACTGTTCCCTGGAAGGCCAGATCCTGAAGTTGAAGCTCAAATACTTTGGCCACCAAATGAGAAGGGAGCATTCACTGGAGAAGACCCTGATGCTGGGAAAGATTGAAGGTCAAAGAAGAAGGGGACGGCAAAGGATGAGATGGTTAGACAGTGTCATCGATGCAACGAACATGAAATTGAGCAAACTTCAGCGGACAGCGGAAGACAGGAGGGCCTGGCCTGATCTGGTTGATGGGGTCGCGAAGAGTCGGACTCGACTGTGCGACTGAACAACAACAATAATTTAAAAAAACAAAAAACAGTAACACTAAATATAGCCATAGAAAGCTGAAATGATTCAGGTTTTTCCCTCTTTTCTCCTTTCTTTTCCCCTGCACTGTTCTGTGAATTGCACTGCTCTTACTTTGAAACATAAATACTAGATTAAATAAAATAGTTTGGGGTTTCCGTAGCACCTAAAATCCTGTTAACTCTCATGTAGAGGAAGGCCTTATTGTGGTCAGGGAGACTTATTTCTGAATAAACATCCAGAAGACTAAAATATAACTCAATGTGGTGTCTAACGTCTGTGTGGAAACTTGAAAGTAGTTATTCCGAGTTTCCTAATTATGCTATTCCCTCACATTATTAATGTTTAAGGCCTTCATCCTATCTTCAACATTGATTTGATATTCCAATTTTTTTTCCAGTGTCATCTCTGGAGAATCCAAGGAATAGAATATTTCCATAAAGAGTCTGCTTTTGTTCTCCCACCCACTCCATGTCTGCTTTTATCCTCCCACCCACACCCAAGTCTTGTTCTCACTTTCTAAGATCTAGGATAGGCTTGGAGTAATTAATAACTGGATTGAATTAAACTAGTTTCATTCTTAAATATTGTTTATACACTCACATTCAGTGCTGATGTTCACATTCAGGGCTCATTTGCATAACTCATTGGCATATGCTACACCCACTGACAAAGGGCAGGCATATTTAAAAGGATTTAAGGCATATGCAAATAAGTTTAATCCCCCCTTCCCTGAGTCTTCTCTGCAAAAGCAGAGAGGCTCAGGGAAAGGGGCCATGTCTGCCCACCTCCCCTTCCCCTCCCCAGCCAACCCGCCATGGTGAGCTGGCTGGGGAAGGGCAGAGAACCCAGGCATTTAACCCCCCCCCCCGAGTCTCTCCATGGGTGGGCCAGGAAAGGTGGGGGGCAGGGCCTAGGCTCCTTACTGCCAGCGTGCTGCTCTGGGGCGCTCTGGCAGGAAACGACCCTTGGTGTGAGCTAGCTCACAGTTTTTTAGCCTCTGGCTCACACATTTTTGTCTTAGCTTAGGAAGGATGGCTCCAGAGGAAACTAATTTATGCAGTAGCCATTGCTCACTCACATTTTTAACACCAGTAGCTCACAAAGTAGAATTTTTGCTCACAAGACTCCATAGCTTGAAGGGAGCATTGTGATTTTTAAAAAATGTTTTACCATATAAAAAAGTTTCCAAGATACCACTTCTGCAAAAATGTCATATACTTATTTTAAGTGGTTATTTTATTAACTAAATAATAATAAAAATTACTGTGCATTATAAAAAATACACTGATAGTGCAGTCCTAAATAGTTGTGCCCTATTAAGCCTATTGTCTGCTGACTTTAGGACTGCACTGTCCCGTCCCCGTCCCCCCCCCCAAAAAAAATAAATTATTTTGTGTTTGATTTCTTTTACAGCTACCTCGTCATGCCATTTATGGGAACAGATTTGAGTAAAATAATGAAACACGAGAAACTATCTGAAGATAGGATCCAGTTCCTGGTCTATCAGATGTTAAAGGGCCTAAAGGTTAGAGCTACCTATATGCATATGTTTATTTAGAAACGTTAGATTTCCAGGGTTAGGAGCTCAAGTAGTGAAATCAGTGGGCTTATAGTGGTATGACTTCACATATGACTGCATTATAAGAAAAGAGAATAATTGCTCATTCCAAGGTTTTTCATGCTTTTGAACATCTACATAGAACAGCTGGTCACAGTCGCCTGGGGATTTGGAGTGAAGTGCTGCTGCTATGTGGCTATTTGGGTGATTTGGGTGAGGCAGTGGATATTTTGAACCATTGCTTGGACACAATAGAATGAGTGAAGGCTAATATTCAGTCCATATTAGACAGAGGTGATATTGGGTCAAAAATATGGCCAGTTGGCAGGGCCGGCTTGCCCGCTAGGTGAGCTAGGTGCTCGCCTAGAGCACACCGGCCACGGGGCGCCAAACTGCACCCTGCCCTCCCCGCGAAAATCCCCCAGTCACCGCCACCTCCCCACCGCCGCCAGTAAAGAGCAGCTGTGGGGCGCCCAGGCAAGCCGGCGCTGGGAGGGAAGGGGCGGGGGGTTAAACCTCCGCCTCTTCCCTGGCTTGCGGCTCGCCCACCCTCCCCTCTGGGGGGGAGAGGAGGTGGGGGTGGCATGGTGGGTGTCTCCAGGCCCCACCGGGAGGTTGGCATCTGCGCCCACCTAGGGCACAGAGACACCTCAATCCAGCCCTGCCAGTTGGGAATGAGGACACAGCCTATTCTAGATGAATTTAATACTCCCCCTGTTAAGGAGGTTTGCGTTTGGAAGTGGTACTAGAATCAGAGCTACTGATGGAGGCAGAGATGTCCTCTGTAGTATATAGTACTTTTTACCAGCTTTGGCTAGTCTGCAACCTGTGGGCCTTCCACTTTTTCTCATGTTATGAGAGTAGGTAGGTCACTTCAAGGAGGGCTTTCTGAATAACAATGCCTTACTTGTAGAATGCTCCCTCCTCAATTCACCTGGGGCCTGGTATAATATTTGTTGATTCCTCCTCCTCCTTCTCTTTCTTCCCTTCGTCTCTTTGAGTTTAGTATGGGTAACATTCACCCACTGGTTTTATCCCCTTAATGCTGCTCTGTGTATGTTCTCTCTCTCTGTCTCTCTCTCTCACGTGTGTATACATTTTAATAGGTTTTGCTGCCTTTGTTTTTTTTAAAAGTTCTGATGTTGGTAACTTTTGTTTGGGTTAATTATATCTGCTATTTCATTGTGATGTGTATTTGATTTTAACTGTAAACTTCCCCAAGAAACATGTGTTTGAAGACTATATATAAATAATAAAAAGTGATTTCCCCAGCCTGACAAGGCAGCTTAGGGTTGTGTGTCTGTAGCCTCTATGAAAGAACACCCAGTTGCACCAATCCGCTGATTTTAGTCCCTCCACTTTACCTGCCAAACATCTTTTTACAGAGTTACATGAAAATATTGCTGGGTCTGGGCTTAAAAAAAAGTGGGGACCTGCAAGAAATTTGCAGGAGTGATTATCCCATTTGCCCCATCTCTGCTTCTTCCCCTCTCCCCCTACTTCTCTCCCACTCTTTCTCCTTCCTGCCACCCCTTTTATTTCTCTCTTTCTCCCCCTCCATGTCTGTCATTTCCTTTCTCCCCCACCCCATCACTCTTTCTGCCCCTGTCACTCTCACGGCCTCTGTTATGTACTGAATGTGAATCGCTCCTATCTATTCACATGTTAAGCTTGAGTATGAATGTGGCTCTTCAGATGTTGCATTGCTATTGGTCGGTTTCTGCGAAACCTTTGTAATTATCCAATCACTGAGTGATATTGTTGCAAAGAGGGAATGGTCCTGATTGGCCTTTATCCCTGTATTCTGATTGGTCTTTAACATGTTATGGGTGTGGCTTTGACAGCCCGGGAGAGTTTAAAAGAAGGAGCTGTGCTCCCCTTGCTGTGGTGTGTTCCTGAGTTGGTGTTGCCATTCAATAAAACTGAAATCACTTGTTGAGCTTATTCCGTTGTTGAGTCTCATACTTAACAGCCTCCCACCTACTTCTCCCCTACAGCAGCAGTGGCAGAAGCCACTCTCCAGGAATCACAATGGATTGCCCAAATACAGAGATCATTTCCTCTTAGGGTTGCCAGCTCCATGTTGGGAAATTCCTGGATATTTGGGAGTGGAGCCTTGGGAGGGGATGAGGTTTGAGCTTGGAAGTGAGCTCAGCAGGGTATAATACTACACCCTTCAAAGCAGCCATTTTCTCCAGGGAAACTGATCTCTGTCATTTGGAGATCAGTTGTAATTCCAGGAGATCTCCAGCCCTCACCTGGAAGTTGGCAAAATTAGTTCTCCTGGAGGAAATTACTGCTTTGGAGGGTGGAGCCTATGGCATTATCTCTGTCTGAAGTCCCTCCCCACCTCAATCCTCACCATCCCCAGGCTCCACCACTCACATATGCAGGAATTTCACAACCTATCTCCTTCTCACCCAATAGCCAACCTACTTTTATCTGCCCCTCTGTCTTCAACTTTTCATCTCTTTCCCCCTGTGGCTTCTACTGAGGAAAACACTGGTCTTTCTCCACAGTGGGGGCTAAAACAGTTGGCATTATTCTGTTCTCTGTTTTATCCACACAACAACCCTGTGAGGTTGGTTAGGCTGAAAGTGTGTGATTGATCCAAAATCACCCAGTCAGCTTCCACCACAAGATGGGGAGCTGAACCTAGATCTCGCAGACCATAATCTGAACCTCTGTTACATCATACTGACTTTCATGGGGTGGCTGCGGATGAACAGTAGCAAGCAGCTGGGCCTACTTCAGTCATGCAACTCAGGTGATATCAAGTCATACAGAAGATGCTGCCTAAGGATGCCAGCTTCCAGCTGGGACCTGGGGATCTCCTGGAATTACTGCTCATATGTAGACTATAAAGATAACTTCCTATAGAGAAAATGGATGCTTTGGAGAGTGGACTCTATGGCATTGTACTTCACTGAGGTCCCTGTCCTCCCAGGGTCCACCCCCAAATCTCCAAGAGTTTCCCAGCCTGGACCTGGCAACCTTACTCCCCCCCCATCCCCTGCCGGTGGCCAGGGAGAACCTGGCAAGCCTAAACTGCTACCAGGCATAAGGTTGCCAACCTCAAGTTGAACTCTAGAGTCCACCACAAAACCTCTAGGAATTCCCCAGCCTGGCACTAACAACCCTTATCAGGCCTGTCCCCAAGGTTCCCTCCCTCAAAGGCCAAAATAGGCTGAAAAGGGACCCCCCTGCCTTTTACTCACAGAAATAGTTAGAAGCCTCCCCCGCACTAATATTCTAATCTCTTACCATTGATGCTTGAAGTAGATCCCTGTGGGGGGCATTTCAAAAGGTATTGGGGGGGGATTCAACCCTCCCTGAGGTTTTTTTTTTAACTTTCTGGATTTTTCTGCAACCCCAGAAAGTCCCCTGAGTATGTAGGAAAAGCTGTTGGGGGAGAGTGAGCTCTCTTTTGGTGGAAATAAGTATCTGCAAGGAGAACAGAGCTTGGGAAATAGTATATAGATTGTATTTTCTCTCCTGAGTGTTGATTCTACTGAAATAACAGCACCTATTTTAAAAGACATGTTGCCTGTTCTTATTGTGGTGTACTTCTTCAAAAACATGCTCAGCAGAAGTGAAATTTGATTTCAGAATGTGTCCCGACCTAGATTTGCTAACTCAGACCCAGTTTCGTTTTCCTGCAGTAATTGTAGCCATCCCTAGATAATAAAAGCACATAGAAGCAGACTGTATAACTAGAAGAGAAGAGCATACAAGAAAAATGAAAATAGGATGATTAATGTACATCGGAAATTTAGATATTAAGATTTCTAATGTTTCAGCTCTTCTCCTGTACAGCAGTAATCTCTACTGCACGCTACAGAAGAATTACATTGCAATCCTAAACAGAGGTATACTCTTCTAAGTCAAGTGGTCTTAAAGGGGTGTAACACTGCTTAGGCTTGTATTGCTGGAAAAACTAGATAAACCATTTCTCCCCTAAAATGATCCCTCCATCTTTCATAATGTCTTTGATAACAACTGGAAATGCTTTCCCAGGGAATTTTTATAAAAAAAAAAAACTTTAGGCAACCAAGGACCACTTTATCTACTTGTTTTGTAACGCTTTTCTTTTGTCTTCATCTTCCACAGAGAAAACAGGTCAATTTGGACACAGAGGCTATGGGGATACATGGCTATTCCTTTCTGTCCCATCCACTGTGGTCAAAATTGCATGGTCAATTTCCAGCTTGAAACTTTTTTGGGGAGGAGGGGAAGCAAAATAAAAACCACTAGAATTTTAAAATCAAATAAATATTAATACTCTAGATTTGGACCTAGGGGTGATAACATCTTCCCCGAAGAGCTGAAGTTCTAACAAAGGTACAAGGTCAGAAGCCCACATTACACAAGCACCATGTGCTATGCTTCCTTGGTTTCCAGTAAAACCAGTTCTGTTCTACAACGTTAATACAGGTGTCATCTTACAAGGTACATTTTTCTTTTTTTACTCTTGATTTTGCCATTTGAAGTTAACGGGTAAAGAAAGCCAGATGAGAATTGCCTGCCTGTCTTTTACAGTAGAGTCTCTAGTGACTAGACAGTAGGGACAAAAGCCATAGGGAAGCCAGGATAGCTGAGTGGTTAGAGTGGACTAGGATCTAGGAGACCCTAGTTCAAATCCCCGCTTTGCCTTGAAGCTTCTGAATGATTTTGGGCCAGTCACTTTCTTCCAGCCTAACTGATCTCACAAGGTTGTCATGAGGATGGAAAGGGAAAACCTCAGACTCTTCATGGAAGCACAGTAAAGCTTGTAATGTGATCATTAGTTCCTTGTTTGCAGCACACACCATTGCTTGCTGGTTCTGTTTTCTAGCATGTGCTCAAGATAAGCAAACATAATGCCTATCTGGAAATATCACAAAAGAGATTAGCTACTTGTAATACATTGTCAATTTCTATGTCTGGGCAGTGATCATGCAAAGCCCACTCGTGCTGTTCTTGGCTCACCTTAGTGCTGTTAAGCTGTTGTTTCCAGGTACACTTCGTATGTTTTATATTAACACTATTTGCTAAGTATATCTACTATTGCAGACATGTTTGTCACATGCTGCATTGATTATGCACAGTTTCTCTTTATCTCCAGGTCAGTTTATAGTCTCAAAACCACAGCATGTAGATGGGGGGAGGGAAGTGGCTGCATGGACCAGGCTCTGCACATTTGCATTTAAACTGGGCCTTAGCCTACTTTCTTCATAACAAAAACAACGTGCCATACTTTGTTACCATGAAGTTTTGTTGATAGTTATGTGGTGTAATAGCATATTGATAGAGAAGATTTAAGTCCAAGTGGAATAAGTAAGGCTTTCTTTGGTTACCTCCACACTGGTATTTTCCCTCTGCCTTAGCTTCCAAATGGCAGCATTTGGGTGGGTGCATTGGTTAAAGCTTCCATATGCTATGCTGTTGTATTTTCAGGTTTCTCCCATGTTCAGTTTGCTCTTTCCAAAGCATTCTTTACTCTGATTGTTTTGGAAAGAATGCTGTCTAAGTATGTTAATGTGTTATCTGGAAGGAATAGTGCACATTTTCCTTTCTTGCAAAGCTCATGCCCATACAGGTGCCCCCAATCAATGGAGGATGTTTTTGAAGGAAAAATAAGCCCTCAAAAAAGGTAATCAGTCTAGCACTGTAACAATCTATTGCCCCTTATCTATTTAAATCCTAATAGAGCCCTTATAGAGCTATTGCACATATGAAGAAAAGGACAGGAGGAGGCTACTGAATTGCCTTGGCAGCTGTGATGACCACACTCCTGAGAATCAGTACAGAGTTGTTATGGAGCACTTGAGGAATGGAGAAGTTGGAAAAAAGAGAGAGGAAAGTGTGCAGGAGACTTCCATGTATGGAAGTTCTGGCACCAGTTCAAGTGCCTCTGCATTTGTAATGACAATGAATGGAACACAGAGAATGCCAGCTAGGGGGAAAGTAGTCTGCAGTCTACAGCCCCTCGTTCCAAATGGTGCACAGTGCTTTAGTAGGATTACTTTGAAGTAAATTGATTTAGGCTTGTGGCTTCTACACTTCCATCCTGTTGATTTCTACAAAACTTGCTGTTTAAGGTCCAACCTATACATACTTCCTCAAGAGTGTTACTCCATTGAATGGAATTTGAGTCTTTGTAAGCATATTTAGGATTGTCATTGGCCATGGCTCCCACAATAGGTGGAGCGATTCCTGGACTTATTCTGCTAACAATCAGCTAGAGGAAAAGTGACAACCCCCCCTCCCCCAGGTAGTGCTCTACTGACAATTTCAGGCATGTCCTGCAGCCACTGCTGCAATTCAGGCCTTTATGGTCCTGCTGCTTCCACAAATGGCTGATTCTGGTCCAATAGTGGGCCAGGGAGAGGGAGGTGAAACTTGGGAGAGGCTAAGCAAGTACCCCCTCCGGACTCTTCATGAGACCTCTGTCTCTCAGGTAACCAGGAAAACATACAAGGCCTATGTATATAGCTTGCTGTGCCAGTTTCATAAGTGGGCCAAGATACAGCCTGGGGAGGCTCTCCTGGTGGAGTTGCCATCCTCCAGGTGGCACCTGAAGATCTTCTGCTATTACAGTCAATCTCCAGAAAATCAAGATCCGTTCCCCTGGAGAAAATGGCTGCTTTGGAGGGTGGCCTCTGTGGTATTATATGCCTCTGAGGTCTGTCCCCAAACCCTGCCCTCCCCAGGCTCCCAAATCTCCAGGTATTTCCCAACCCAGTGCTGGCAACCTTCTCTCCTGGGAGGAAGGAAGAACCAGATGAAGAAACCTCTTCTCTCTACATCTGAACCCCTGTATGTCCCTAGGGTCAAGAGAGCAAAAAAGAGAAACCACAGAAAGTACAGAGTACCAGAGGTCACTGGGGGCAGCCAGAGAGGTCAATGCACAGATGATGTCCTGTCTGATGAGTGGGATTTGAGGACCCCTGCGCCCCATAGGATTGTAGATCTACCTTTTTCTGGGTTTGCTAACTAAATAGAAAGTTCATTAGCATGAAGAAAAGTTAATATTCATTCTGAGGACCAAAATATACAAGTTAACCGGGATGTCCACGATCAGATCTCCCTCACTTCTTTTATAGCTTAAAACAGCTGTATAGGAGGCCAAATAGATTGGAGACATAATAATACAAAGGGGATGCTTTGTCTTCCCAGACTTCAGAAGCCCTTGGAGCCTCTCTGTGTCCCATTAGGAAAACATACACAAATAGTTCTATGTGTTTTTTTCTAATTCGGACCTCATGACACATTGGTTTCTCAGGAGTATAGCTGACTGCTGGCAGGAGATATCTGTTTTTCCTATATGATGTTGTTACTAGATTTTATCAGGAAACTTGACTTTAGAATATTTAGAAATATTTTCTTGGCAGTTTTCTGCTACTGCATAACTGTGTGAAAAGATATCCTTTCCTGCAGCAAAAAATATTCACTCAGCTATATGCCTGTGCCTGTACTGAAGTTTTAGAATTGCTGTTTCAGGCTGCAAACAGTAGAAGAGGAAATGAAGGCTAAACATGGCTGAATGCAGCTATGGCTACAGTCAGACTTGCCTTTAGATCTGACTTAGCTGTGAATGCCTGATGGATCTAAAGTGCACAATTTGATTGCAACATCTGGAAAAGGTCTCACAGTCATTGGCAACCTGTGCTGCCCTGCCACAGAAATGGAGTTAAAAGACACCAGGGAAAGTCTGGTCCTAACACTTGCTGACAGGCCACGGATGGATTTTCCCTAGTCTGATCACTCAAGCGCGCGCTCAGGCCGTCAGTGCCATTTCCCCTCACTTCGTGATATGCGCATATCTGCATAATCAATCCATGGAGAACTCTTTGTGCAGGGGTCTGATTCCTTGTTTATATGCATACACACAAAAACGCAAAAAAAAACCCCACTTGCCCGAATGTGCCATCTGGTAGCGCAGTGACAGGCTGCGCCCACAGTGAAAATGAATTATACTGGGATGTGTGATCAAACAACACCAATGGATGCCAAATACCAACAGATGAAATAGGAGCGCTTCCTGACTGTGCCAAATGGCACGTCTGACCACAGGTGTGATAATAAAGATGAATATTATGGCCATTATTAACAGACATCTGTATAAGTAAAGCAAAATCAGAATCTAGGTACTGTTGCGTTACAAACAGCTCAGCTGCTCGTTTGTTTTGAATATCAGCTTTATTAGTTCTCCACAGCAAAGTTACACAGCGACAGTCACAGTAAAGTTAGACAGCTTTAGTTGGGAGGAGAGTAGCTTCCATTAGGGGAGATAGAGATGAAAGGCACTTGTCTGCAGCAGTGAAATTTCATACTTGCAGTTAGCACTGACTGGATTGTTTATTTATTTATTTATTTCATTTGATTTATAATCCGCCCTCCCCATGACGGGACAAAGAAAAATGGCTTTCTGGAGGATGATCTTATACTTTTAATAGTCTTTGTTACAGTTCTATCTTAGACATATCTTCTTAAAGCCACAGCCCTGATTCATATTGAAGTTGGCATTCCTAGCTCAGGCAAAAGTGAAGAAGAAATTTAACAGGTGCTCTCTAGAATCCCAGACAATAAAACTGCTAATTTTATAGCACTCACATGCACAGTCTTATACAGCTTGGAATATTAAATAAATAAAACATAAGAAGTTTGTTATATCAGCAAATGAGCATGAACCATGATTCCTTTCCCTTCTCATGATATCACAGCCCTATTTTTAAAATTATGTACATTCGAAACATTAGATCTTCTGAGAGTCCATGTTCTGTAAATGAAGGTCTTTCAAAGAAAAATAGAAAGCACACTACATTTCCTTCATATAGTTGGCTCAAGACCAGTTTTATTTTGGGCCTTAGGCAGCCTAAATATTTTTACATGGGTGTACATTCTGTAGAGATAATTGAGATAGTTTTAAGTGAATGGATTTACATTTACATTTATTTGGAAGTAAGCCTCTCTCAGTTCAAGGGGATTTACTTAATAACAAGCAGTGTTAAATGCCAACATTTCTAAACACCATTCATTCAGAAGTTTGTTTTGAACAGTGACTTACAATGCAATATGGTACAGATAACTGAATATTAACTTTCCTGTCTATGGAATACTTACTATGGAACTTTAAAGGATGATGGGGTGGGTAAAGTATCCTTAAGCTAACCACGGGGATTTCAAAGTATAGGCTGAATATAGAAGTTGGCAATTTTAAAGAATTCTGCTTTTAAAAAGTATTTGCTGTTTCTTTATAGTGCCTGTATTTTGTGTTTCGTAAGAATGTAAGAAAAGCCCTGCTGGATCAGTGGTACATCTAGCCCAGCATCCTATCTCACACAGTGGCCAACCAATCCCTGTGGAGGGCTAACAACAGAGCACAGAGGGCTGAGGCCTTTTCCTGATGTTGCCTCTTGGCACTGGTATTCAGAAGTTTACTACCTGTGTATATGAAAGTTCCCTTTAGTCACCAAAGCTAGTGGCCAATGATAGGCCTGGCCTCCATGTAGGTCTCCATATCTCTCTTTATACATAATTCTTTTTTCATATGGCAACATTCCATGCACTCCCTCAGCCATTGGCCCGTCAGCCGCCACTCAAGAGTACTCGCTTGCCATTGGCCGGATGCTGGGTCTGCTCCTCTTCCCCACCTACTCCCCCTTCATCCACTGTGCCCTGTCAGATTTACTTGCAAATGGCTTTCTCTCTTGACAAAGAAACTTCTGCTTGCCTTCTGTGTGGACAACTTTTCCCTCAATGGCTGTTGGTAGGTGTAATGAAATGGCAGTTAGCTGTGTTTGTAAGATGGCTGCCATCTGTGTGGTTGTTTGTTTAAAATGTTCCCCCATAAGATTAATTGAGCTGTAGTTCCAGAGAGGGGCCTGCAGAGGTATCACTCACTGGGTTGAATGGGGCTTCCTCATCTGCTGGCCTACAGTTCCCAGCTACCCCAAGGCCAAAAAGTGCAGGAAAAGACAGACTGTCCCAAGGGGCAGGGCAGCATCAATATAGACTGCAGTCCATCCAGAGAGGAGGCAGTCTTCATCCTACAGAAAGTTAGGAAATGCTCCTGTTGTCTGTGCTGACCAGGCTGTCCAGGCCACAAGCCACAGACATAGGGGAACCCTGGGAGGCAGCAGAAATTCAGCCACTCCACAGTCATCTGGACTGGGGTATGAATGGAATTTTCCCTGCTCTCTTGGGCTTGGCCTGAAGCAGAGCCAGAGGCCGGTCCAAGGAGAGATCATATCCTGAGCCCACAGCCTCCAGAGGTAGAGAGAGCATTGTGTGTAGGGAAAGAGGATTGCATTTAACCCCTGTTGATTTATGCCCTGTTGGTTCATAGCATGTGCTTATTCCTACAGTTCTGCCTTATTCATTTAGTGTGTGTGTGTGCTCCATAATTGTGTAAATAGTTAAATAAATTATTTTATTTGGGCTACTAATCTGTGTTGTGCTCTGACTACATAGTCTCCCCCACTCTGCACAATAACAAAAGGAGGGGGTAGCCCAAGGAAGCAAGGAAGGGCCAGGCTCTAAGGTTGCCAACTTTCCAGGGGTCCCCCAAAGATTGGAGATTCCATCTCCAAATAGGGAGATTCGGCTAGAGGGGTCTCACTGTCCCTCTAAAAAGGCATTGACAATTCAGTGAGTGGTGGCAGTGAACTTCTACGGGAGCTGAACAGTGAGGGGGAAATAAAGGTAGGTTGATGATTGGCTGGGAAGGAGATAGGGTTGCCAAATCCAGGTGGGAATTTCCTGTATATTTTAGGGATGGAACCTGGAGAGGCTGATGTTTAAGGAGGGGTGGGACCTCAGACAGGTACGATGCCATAGACTCCCCCCTCCCAACCAACCATTCCCTCCTGGGGAACTACTGTTGCCAATCTCCAGGTGAGGGGTGATGATCACTCAGAATTACAACTGATCTCCAGGAGGGGGGAGGAGATGGAAAGCTGAAATCAGAGGGGCAGATAATGGCAGGTTGATGCATGGCTGGGAAGGAGATAGGATTGCCAACTCCAGGTTGGGAAATACCTGTAGATTTATGGGGTGGAGCTGGAAAGGGAGATGGTTTGAGAAGGGGTGGGACCTCAGACAGGTATACTGCCATAGACTCCACCCTTCAAACCAGCCATTTCCTCCTGGGAAACCATTGTTGCCAATCTCCAGGTGAGGGGTGGAGATCACTCAGAATTACAACTGATCTCCAGGAGGGAGGGCAGAAGTCAGCTGCAGTCAGAGGGGCAGATAACGGCAGGTTGCTGGTTAGCTGGGAAGGGGATGGGGTTGCCAACTCCAAGTTGGGAAATTCCTGGGGATTTCAGGGGTGGATCCTGGAGAGGGTGAGGTTTGAGGAGGTCGCCACAGCAAATTGACGCTGAGTGCCCAAGGCCTTGGCACTCTCCTAGAGCCTCTTTCTAGAGCTCGTTGTATTTATTTTCACAATGGGCCTTATTCCTAGTAAGTAATTAAAACAGAATTATGAGTTAATGCACCCTCTCCCTGCATGACTGGCTAATAGATTTGTGAGTCTTACATATGATGTAGATTCTAGGTACAGTTGGTGGCCTTTATATGTATATTACACCTTTATAGCCTTAAGGGTTATGGATGAAATTGCCTTATTTCAAATCAGTTCATTGGCTGATCCAGATCAGTATTGTCTACTCTTATGGCAGCAGTACAGGATCTCAGGTAGAGGTTCTTTCACATCATCTACTATCTGATTCTTTTAATTGGAGATGCTGTGGGTTGAACCTGAGATCATCTACATACAAAGCAGTTGCTCTGCCGCTCTGGTTGACTGCAAGGGGGCTGCTCTTGCAAATGGTTAAGAAGTTGCAGCTAATTAAAGATTCTGTACCAGTTATAGTGAGGGAGCAATGAACTTCCAGACACTTTTGGCCAAACTAGATATTAATAATACAAGCAGAGCTTCAGTGCATATGAATGCCTTCTTTTCCCTGTAACATCTAGTAGAACTTGCTGTATATTGTGGTGTCATGATATTCTATGTTTCCTTGTCCCTGCTATTGGCAGCCAGTGATGTAAAGTGGGGCAGGGAAAATACAGGAACATTGTGATAGCGGGGCACAAAATAAGATCTTCAGGGGTGTCAAACTCATTTGTTATGAGGGCTGGATCTGACATAAATGAGACCTTGTTGGGTCAGGCCATGTGTGGCATAAAATGTAATGCCAGGTAGTGGAGATATAAACTTTATAAGGGACACAGACAAACACAATTAAAGATTTTTTTAACTTTAAATAAAATATGCTTAAAACAATAACACTCTTGCAATATTTTGTCTATTTAACAGTCTCTGATAACTGACACCTCTTGCTCTGAATTATTGCATCAAAATGTCTGTGCTGTAGCAATCTTTTATTTTTAATAAATGTTTTTATTGCATTTTTAACATATTTACAGTCATCAACATAAACATTAGTTCCAACTTTCTCTGACTTGACTGTAAATCATGGTTTAGCTTACTAGTAACTATACAACATAAAGCCCTTCTTTATTAGCACTCCAGTTTGTCGAAAGGGATTGTTCCCTTGGGTTGATATGTGATATGTGCTGTAGCAATCTTGAGTATGATGTTCAGGTATGTATCTGTAAGCTGCAAATCTACTTTTGATTTATTGACATTCATTATAGAAATCTCATGCTGAGTGTTCTTAGCTTAGGACCCAGGGAAAAACATGAAATGGCTGGGCATTGTGAGCTTTTGTACATAAGTTGTTCCATTTGCTGGTCAATAACATGAGAAAGCATTCTGACACAGACTGAGGGCTGTTTATTTGTTGACAACACTATAGTCTTCCCCAGAGAAATAACTACAACTTCCTACAACGGAAATGTGCTGGGTGAACTTGTTCTGGACACACACACTCTCAGCCTAATCCACCTCACTGGCTTGTTGTTTTTCCTCCTCTAAAATAGTTCACATTGCTTGCTTACTGAGAAAGGCTGGATCATGAGGGTATCAACACAGTGAAAAAAGGGAGGGAACCAGTTGCACTCAGGAGAGCCCTGGCATAAGGAGCCCCAAAAACCTCACACACACACAGCATAAGGAGCCCAACAGAATATACACACACTCTAGCAAGACACACAAAAGCTCATGCCTTGAACAAAACTTTGTTGGTCTTAAAGGTGCCTGGTATTTCTGCCATGCAGTTGAGGCAGCCCAGCAAAGCAAGATCTCCCTCATTCCCTCCCTGCCCAGCAAAGCAAGCTCTCCCTCATTCCCTCCCTGCCTGCCTCCCTCCAGGGAGGAGCCTCAGCCAGTGGAAAGAAAGAAAGGCTTCCCTTTGTCTCCTGTATATGATTGAGGCAGCTTGGCCAGGAAGTGAGCTCTGGCTGGTTCTCTCCCTCCCCCTGGGAGAAGGAGGGGGAGGAGCCTCAGCCAGTGCTTTACCAGTCTCTCAATTGCACAGGATAGGTTTGCCTATCTAGCACTCCTGTGCGACTGAGAGAGTCTGCTAAAGTACGCTGTGATGTAGCAGCAGCAGCAGAACTGGAAAAGGAAGCAGGAAACACCCAGGCCTTTGCAGGCCAGATTGCAGCCCTCCGAGAGCCTCCGAGAGCCTGATCTGGCCCCTGGGCCGCATGTTTGACACCCTTGTTCTAGATATTTTGGAAAGGGAGGAAGGAACTTGGAATGGGGCCAGTTTTTGGTGGCAGCAGTACACTTACTATGGTAATTTGTTCACCCAAAGAGTGTTTAACACATGGATTTCATTGCCACAGGAGGTGGTGGCGGCTACAAGTATGGACAGCTTCAAGATGGAATTAAATAAGCATACGGAGCAGAGGTCCATTGGTATGGATAGGAACTCTCAGTCTGGGGGAAGTGATGCTTGCGGGGGGGGGCAACATTGGGAGAGCTTCGTGTTCTGGCCCCACTGGTGGACCTCCTGATGGCGCCTGGTTTTTTTGGCCACTGTGTGACAGATTGTTGGACTGGATGGGCCTGATCCAACCATGGCTTCTCTTACGTTCTCTAATGTTTGATATTTGGAGTCTGCTTCTGATTTTGCAATGTTGATTTCTTTCGATTTGAGTAATTAGTTATGGTCTACAACCATTTTGCACAACTGTCAGAAGAAGTAGTGGTTATCCAGGCTTTTAACTGAACAGTTCCATCTTTTTGAACTATTTTTATGTTCAGCTTCTAGCCTTCTAGGCTGTTTTATGAATATTGGTTTAGGCTGTAGAATATCATTTTAGCTGTTCTTATACCCTTTATTAATTGTTATTGATAATTCCTATGTTGCTGTATTGTTCTTACTTTGTGAACCACCTCATACAGGTCTCTGAAGAGGATATGCATGTATGTGTTGTTGACGTTGTTTGCCATTAAACTGCACCCAACTTGTGGTGACCCTGCAGGGTTTTCAAGGCAAGAGATATTCAGAGGTGGTTTGCCATTGCCAGCCTCTGCATAGCAACCCTAGTCTTCCTCAGTAGTCTCCCATCGAAATACTAACCAGGGCTTGACCCTGCTTAGCTTCGAAGATCTAATGAGATCGGGCTAGCCTGGACTATCCGGGTTAGGGTGTGTGTGTCTGTATTCTAAAATAAATTGCTTGGCCCATTAACACCCCCCATCTGGGCTACATCACAGGGTTGTTGTGAGGATAAAATGAGAGAGTGGAGAACCATGCTTGTCACCCTGAGCTCCTTGAGAAAGGGCATAATAGAAATACAACAACTTTCCCTAAATTCTCACATCATTATGTTGTATGTAGTGTCCCCTCTAGGGTGCACTAAGGTGCGTTAGCTAGATTTATGGACCTCAGTACAGGGATTTTCATCTCTCTCTCTCTCTCTCTCTCTCTCTCTCTCTCTCTCTCTCTCTCTCTCTCTCTCTCTCTCTCTCTCTCTTCTTCCTGTCAAGGTAAGTATTGCCAGTGGTCTGCAGATGTTTAAGATGGAGAACTGGTTAACAATTAAGCACCCATCCTCCAACCAATCCTTTTCTTCCCTATGTCTGTATTCTCTATCCTTGCATTTATGTTGCCTTGGCAAAAAAGTGGGTTTGGGAACACACATTTGCCAAGGTAATGCAAGTTCCACCTTTAGCACTATGGATTTTCAGGTGGCTTTCATTGTTACCACTACTTAATTCTCTAGTGTTAGATAAATAAGCAATAGTCTTGTAGCACCTTAAAAGCTAATAATATTTTATTCCAACAAGGTTTGGAGAACTAGAGTCCACTTCTTTTTCACTTTTAATTCCTTTCTTCACCCCATTAAAAAATGTAGGCCTGCTCACAACTTTGTTAGTAGATCTTTCGGCTCATGAGCTAGAATTTCTGCTCACAAGACAACATTGCTTAAAGGAAACATTGAGTGTGTTCAGCCTCTGTAGAACCACATAATTGTCCACCTTTAGCATGGAAATGCAGTTATCCCAGGATATGGGATAAGTTGTGCTACTCAACTCAATATTGGCTGTTAATGTTGCTGCCAGTTTCACGTGTTCTATAATGTTCATTCCCTAAGTTTTGTGATGTTCAATGGGGCTTACTCCCCAGCAGGGGTCATTTCGTAGAAAAAGAGGTGCAGGAGCTCATTAGCATAACTCATTAGCATAACTTATTTGCATATGCCACATTCCCTGACATCACCAGAAGTATGTCAAAAGGTGGGAGAGTTTGTACCTGAATAAGCCTTGGTCTTAAAGGTGCCACTGGACTCTTGAATTGGTAGCTATGGGGGGGAGAAATACGCAGATCTGCCCTTACAGAGGAGGGAGAAGTTCTACCTGAATAAGCCTTGGTCTTAAGGGTGCCACTGGACTCTCTGCATTGCTCCTATGGGGGGGAAGACACAGATCTGTCCTCACAGAGGAGGGAGAGGTTCTACCTGAATAAGCCTTGGTCCTAAAGGTGTCGCTGGACTCTTTGCATTGTTACCTATGAGGAGGGGAGAAACACAGAGATCTGCCCTCACAGAGGAGGGAGAGGTCTACCTGAATAAGCCTTGGTCTTAAAGGTGCCACTGAAGTCTTTGCATTGCTCCTATGGGGGTGGGGAGAAACACGCAGATCTGCCCTCACAGAGGAGGGAGAGGTGCTATCTGAATAAGACTTGGTCTTAAAGGTGCCACTGGACTCTTTGCTATGCATATCCTTTTTCACTACCCCAAATATTCTGCTGTGCGCAGTACCCTGATCCATCCCCTCTTTCCTTTGCAGAGGGACCCCCTCAACAAGGATTTAAATTTTTTCTTAGCAGACAAGAGTCCAGCAATAACTCTTTCTGTCACTGATTTTTTGGCCTATGTGTGGAAGTCAAGGGTAACACTTCGCAAAATTTTTTAAGGCTGTTTCATGTTCAGAGGTAATTTTATTGTGTGTGACTATGTCCGATGCTGTTCTATGAACCTACCCTTTAAGATTCCCCAGCGTTTGTATTATCTATGCTATGCTATGCCAATAAAGGTTGCGTATTTGTGACTCTTTGCATTACTACCTATGGGGGAGGGAGAAACATGCAAATCTGCCCTCACAGAGGAGGTAGAGGTTCTACCTGAATAAGCCTTGGTCTTAAAGGTAGACTGTGATTGAAGTGCTAAAATTATTGATACCGTACTACAAGAAACAGAAAATATATGCTTTTAAATTGATAGGAATAGTCAACAATATGTGCAGTCTTTGTTTTTATAATATAAGGTGCAAAAATAATTTCTACATAGCATAAAGATGCAAGAGTTGTTTTCTACATTGCATAGAGAAGCAAGAGTTGATGACGTGTTTTGGAATGTCCTGTGCCGTTTCGATGTTCCTTCTTCTGAACAAGATTATTTCTACAAATAAATATTTACAAATATTTTTTACAATACTTCTTAAGGACACTTGGAACTATGTAACCTAATAAAGTGTAAACATAATAAAAGCTTATACATACAATTTGTCTCCATTTCTTGTCTTATCTACAGAAATAGAACTAAAGTCTGTCGCTTACATACTTCTTTATTTATTTATAAGAAATTCATGAACAGACCATCAAAAACAGAGTATCATTCTATAATATATATTGTCAAAATTGTAAGAATAACTTACCAAAATCAAAGCACAATTGTGAATAGAGAATTCTTTTTGGGCAAAATACAATCAGATGGAATGCTTTAACAGATGTAACACATCAATAATTTTATATATGCAGAGCAGTACTGCCCTCAACATCCTGAAATGACTTACATTTAAGGACTTAGAACAAACATTACATGAAAGAGCATTGGGTCTTAAATAGCTGAAAAGAAACTAACACCTGGTACACCTGATTACAAATAACTGTATAAGTCTAAAGAGAGACTCAAACCGTTTGGGTAGCTAATATACAAATCCTGTAAGCCACCCTGCGCAGTGAGATCTTCTGTGTATCTTGTCTAGAATAGAGATTGCTCTTAATGATTTCCAAGACTGTAAATCTAAACTCGTCATATCTATGGCCCTTGGACATGTTGTGCTACACGAGCGTTGCTTCAGTGCATTGATGTTTAATTCTTAATTTATGTTCTAAAATGCGTGTCTTGACGGCGCACATTGTCTCTCCAACATATTTCAAATCACATGGGCAAATCCAGAGATAGACTACACGTTTGGTTGAACAAGATGAATAAAAAGATATTTCACTCCTAAACTCAATATCTGGAAAATCTAGGACCTCAGTCTCCAAACTGTTACATGCTGCGCATCTGAGACATTTAAAATTCCCTTGGGGGAAGCATCATTGGTTGCCAGTGGTTTCAAATCAGCTGATATCAGTAAGTCTTTAAAACTCTTAGTTCTGCGGAAGCCAAGGTGGGGCTTAATGTTGCATCCAGGGATATCGCTTAAGATATGCCAGTGCTTAAAAATTATATTCCTAATAGAATAGGCTTTAGGAATGTAATCAGTAGCCCAACATATTACGCTTACTGACTTTTTCTCTGTATCTTTAAGAAGTTCTAATCTGTCTCTCCTATTTGCCCTGTTTCATGCCATTGCTACAATGTCTATTGGATAGCCTCTTCTCAAGAAATCTACCTGCATTTTAGAGGCTTCCCGATGATAATCCTGTGACAATGTTGCATTCTTTTTCAACCTCAAAAACTGCCTGTAGGGTAAATTATTTCTAATGTGTTTGACATGAAAAGAAGAAAAATGTAAAAAAGAATTTTTATCTGTGGGTTTATGGAAAGGACGCACAGCTAATTGTCCATTATGCACAAACACTGTCGTGTCTAAATAATTGATCTGTTGTTTGTCTGCTACATATGTAAACCTAATACTACTGTGTATAGAGTTAAGCCAGTCCACAAAAGGCTTTATAATGGACCAGTTTCTATTACAAGAAAAGCATCATCTCTGTAGCGTTTAAAATAAAACAAATGCTTATGGAAAGGATTATTGTCCGGATTGGTTATCCAGTTGTACTCAAACTGACTCGTGAATAAACAAGCTACACTGGGTGCGAATGTGCTACCCAGGGCTACTCCCTTTACCTGCCAGAAGAAGTCATTGCCAAAATGAAAAAAACTCTTTTCAAAAATAATATCAACTAAATCTAACAAAAAATGAGTGGGAGGGAAGAGGACAGTTCTTTTTTCAAGTACATTAAGGAGGCAAAGCTGTGCTTCCTTGTGTGGGATGTTTGTATAAAGGGCTGTAACATCCATTGTCATTAGTACTCCTTGTGGAGGAATTCTCAGGGCTTCAATCTTAGTGACAAAATCCCTAGTGTATAAATTGGAATTATAGTAACAAAAGGTCATAAAAAGGAATCCAAAAATGACAAAATCCCTAGTATATAAATTGGAATTATAGTAACAAAAGGTCATAAAAAGGAATCCAAAAACACAGATAATGGCTCAAAAATAGAGTTAACACCAGAAACAATGGGTCGCCCTGGAGGGGGATGTCCTGGTTTATGGATCTTAGGTATGATGTAAAAAATGGGGACTCTTGCAAAATTATTAACAAGGAAAGATGCTGTAGCCATGTTCATGTAATCGGAGGATAAGGCATCCCTTACTGTAACCTTAATGATATTTAACGCCTCATCAGCTGGATCGTGATTAATTGGCTTATAGTAATTTATATCAGACAATTGTCTCTGGGCTTCTGATATATAATCTTGGTGGTCTAGTAGCACTATTCCACCGCCCTTATCTGCCCCTTTAACAATGATAGAGGAATCTTTCACTATATTCTGTGCCAATATCTTTTGCTCATAAGTTAAGTTACGCTTAACAAAGCTACTTGATGTTTCCAAATGTTTCACATCTTCCAAAACCCTCCTCTCAAAAACTGAAATAGATGATGGAAATGTGGATGGTATAAACTGTGATTTATTTTTAAAGGTGCAAGGGGTATAAAAGTTATCCATTCCAAAGAAAGCTTTCAATTTCAAAACCCTAGTCAATTTAAATATATCAACCCTGGTGCGAAATGCATTGTATTTAGGTGTCATAACAAAACCCAGTCCTAAATTAAGAACCCTATGTTCTTTATCAAATAACAGTCTCTTAGATAAATTTACAACTAAGTTCTCCTCCTGCCCCTTTTGTTGTACTGAGCATTCTCCCTGGCCTTCTGTTTCGTACGTTGATCCAAAAACGGTCTTTGATAACTCTCTTCCCCTGAGGTTGTGGCCGAATCATCACCCTCTGTAGTTTCATATTCAGATGTTGATTGGTGAGAGTCTGCCCATGTCACCCTCCTAACATTACTAGTATTCGGTGCTTACCATTTATACACTCTATTAAGAACATAATCATGGTTATCCCTCTCTAATTTCTTGATCTTGGTATCCCTAGTTTTCTCTTTGTACAGTTGTAACTCTTTCTTTAGTTCCTTATGCCAAATTGCAAATGTACCTGAAGGCAAATTAGCTTTAAGTTTTTCTTCTGTCTCATGGATTCCTCTTTTAACTCCCTCTGCTTCCTGTGTAGCCTGGTCAATAATGAGAAGCATCAGGTCATAAGAGCATTTATTTAAGATGGCAGTCCATCTTTGTTTTAACTCCTCTTTTTCTAAGAACATTGTCGGACCTTTCTGAAGGCGTAAGCCCCTTGGTATTAAATCAGATTGGCAATATTCTAAGAGAGACAATGCATGTAAACTCATTCGGATATTTTCTTATGAAGATACTCCAGCTGTGTCCAATCATTAGGGTTTCTACCATTAGTACCTGGTTTTAAATTAGGCACACTGCCAAGTATTCTGTCACGTTCAGTTTCAGAAAAAGTAAACCTACTATTGTTCTGCCGTTCTGCCCTCACAGAGGAGGGAGAGGTTCTACCTGAATAAGCCTTGGTCTTAAAGGTGCCACTGGACTCTTTGTATTGCTACCTATGGGGGGGAGAGAAACACGCAGATCTGCCCTCACAGAGGAGGGAGAGGTGCTATCTGAATAAGCCTTGGTCTTAAAGGTGCCACTAGACTCTTTGCATTGCTACCTTGGGCGGGGGGGAACATGCAGATCTGTCCTTACAGAGGAAGGAGAGGTTCTACCTAATAAGCCTTGGTCTTAAAGGTGCCACTGGACTCTTTGTATTGCTACCTATGGGGAGGGGGAACATGCAGATCGGCCCTCTCAAAGGAGGAAGAGGTTCTGCCTGAATAAGCCTTGGTCTTAAAGGTGCCACTGGACTCTTTGCATTGGTACCTACGGGGGGGGAGAGAAACATGCAGATCTGCCCTCACAGAGGAGGGAGAGGTTCTGCCTGAATAAGCCTGTGACTGTGAGAAGAAGTTGATGAATTTATAGGACCCTGGAAATTTGGTAATAAAATGAAGATAAACAGACCTCTCTGAAAATGGTGCTTGTTGCATCAAAAGAATTAAAACTAAACTGAATCCTCTTCAGGAAGTCGAAGGTTTAACTAAACAATAAACCCTACTGAGAAAGACTAGCGGGGCAACTATGTCCTCCCTTGATAAGGGAAAATAAAACTACTAGGCATTTTAATGGGGGAGACAGAGCTAATGAAATGTTGGGTGAAAGGTGGATGCGTAGGTTAGTTGTTCAGGAGATAGCAGACCTTTAGAAGATATCAATAATATGGACTGTGAGCTGAAGAAGATCAAGAGAAGAGGACTCTCCAGCGAAGAATTTTTGCAGATAATGCTTTTAGTTAAGGGGGGAGGTATGGATAAAATAGGGGTGAAGGGTTCACATAGAAAAGATGGATGATTGATGATGATTGTGCAAATGAAATTTAAATGTATTTTATCAACTTAGCCTAGTATTTTAAATGGAAGAGGTGAAGGGGATGTTACTTGATGCCTATTTAGGTTCTTTCTTTGTTTTTGTTTTTCTCTTTCTAATAAGAGTATAAATGGAGTGAGCTTTTAGAGGAAGGATATTCAAGCCTAATTTTGATGTATTTAGTAATTTCACTTAAATAATTTTGGATTTTGGGAGGATTGCAGGTAATGGTTGGTTAATGGACAGAATGTAATAGCCAGATGGGCAGAAACTATTGTATTTTAGATGATGAGGATGCCTGATGTTTGCATAAAAGAAATCTAAGTGTATTTCAGACGTATACTCCAAACAGTCTGTATGAGCTAGAGCTTCTATAAGCAATTGATCTAACTGTCACCTTCAAGGTTAACAACTGAAAGTTCTTCTTAATGCCATATTTGTAAGCATAGTATACAATCACCACACCTTGGATTTTCTTTTCTATCTCCCCTTCTTGTAGTGTGTTTTAGTACCCTTCCCTTTTTCTGTAGTTTTTTAGAAAATACAATAAAAATCACTTTTGGGGGGCTAAAAAAAAAAAAGAACAGCTCCCAGCATCTACTGTGGCTTGGAGTTGCTCCCTGCAGCGACTGCCACCAGCTGTTATAATAAGGTGGTTTTTTAAAAAAAAAAAATGGCGGAATTTAAACCCCCAATGTATTTTTTTAACATTTCTGATTTTTCTGCAAACATTGGGAGTCTCCCAAGTTTACAGAAAAACCTGTTTAACGGCCCCCATTCATGGACTGACGATAGATGGGGGCCACGTGTTGCTATTAGATATATAGGTATGTAACATGAGTATTTGTGGAGGAATAGGTATATTAAAATAATAACTTAAATTATAAAAATAAGTATGTTGCATAGCCAAATGGGTTTTCATAGCTGAGTCTTCATAACTCAGAATGTTCTTCTGATTAAAACTTACTGTTTTAACAGTACACATTGGGTTTTGGGACAAGTTCAGATTTTTCAGAAGCATAAAATAGTAGAATTTGTTTTAAATCTGTTAGTTTTTTGTTCCAGCTTTGGATGTATTTATTTACTGGTAATTCCAACCCTGCATACAGAAAAAAGTAGTAATGTTCTAGGTGCATGCAGTTTTCCTTTGGGAATCAATTCTAAATATAAGAATGTCACTGATGTAGCTTGACTTGTTTGGCCTTAGCCTCCATTACTAGTTCCTCTGGCAAGTTCATGTAGCTCAGTGGTTCTTAATCATTAATCTAATACTATCCCCCCAAATATATCGCATTATAAGTTGCCCCCATTTAATTATTTTTTGGAATGTTTCTGTGCCACCATTAAAAAATCCTCAGTCTTTTAGTGGGTTTTATTTACTTTCACCAGTAGCATGTAGTTTCTCTTCCCTTTTTTTCATTGTAGTTTTTAGAAAATGCAATAAGAAATTCCCCTACGGGGGGCATAAAAAAAATCCTGAGCCATAAGTAACCAAAATGAAGTAAAAACAGAAAATAAAATCAAAACTGTATTACTTTCTCTTAAAATAATACCATCCTGGGGGCGTGGCGCTGCTGTGTGAGATGGTGGATGTGTGAATCTGTCACTCCTGACCTTTCCCATCCCTCCTCAGCCCCAACGCTTTCCCAACGCCGAAAAAAAGCATAGAATGGGCAGAAACAAAGCTGTAAAGCCCAGACTCACCCGATGGCCGGGAAAACAATTAAAGAACACCTGGAAAGCACTGCTCACTGCTCTGGGGCCCAGAAAGTTGAAGCAAAAATGGCAGCCGTGCCGGAAAGCGTGGGAAAAATGACGAGCCTCCCAGCAGCATCTGCAGAAGAAATCCCCAAGCACCTTAAAGCTATGGAGGTAAGCCTATCCTCCCAAATGACTAACCTAGTGTCATGCCTGCCCCCGACCCAGCGCCTAGAAGCTCAGAAAGGGAAGACTTGACACCAGTGACACCCCCTGACCTGGCACCTGGGAGCCTAGAAAACGAGGACATGGCACCTTTAAGACCATCTGGTGTGCCTGAGTCCTCAGGTAAGTGCTGGGGAGGGTGGACTCCCAACTACGGGGCAATGGGCACCTGGAACGGATCAGGCAAGACCAAGCCAGGATACATCACCACCCGACTCGCCCCCACATGTGGACTGGCTGCGAGACTGCAGGCACTGGGATTTGGTGGCCAGGCGAAAGGAAGCACACATGTGTGGGTGACAGTCGATGAGCCCAGAGTATTAGCCGGAGCCAGGACCTCGTAACAACCTGCTAATTGCTTAATGAACATCACCGGCCATGAACAAACTGTGCTGGCAAACTCGTCATTGGACCACCTGGCTTGCACCTCCTGTTCGACCCACGCCTCTGATAGACTTCCTGGCTCCCAACCTTGGCTCGTGTACTGACACCCCCTCCGGCTCCCGACCTCAGCTCGTGTACTGATGCTCCCTCCGGCTCTCGACCTCGGCTTCGCTCCTTGACTCTGCCCCGGACTCCGGCTACCGGTAACGACTGACAACAGCTTTGTTTACTGTATTGGAACTTGTTCACCCAGACTTCTGTTGACTACTCTGGCTGACCCCTGGAACTCTCGCTGACTCTTCTCTTGGACTACTCTTTGGTACCCGACCCCCAGGCCCCATCGTGACACCTGGCCTCTCAATTTGAGGACCTAAAAGTAACCCTTACAGACACTTCACAGAAGGTGGCAGCTGCCTTGGAGCTGGGATTTGTAAACCAGGCAGATATAAAATCTTTGCAGGAAGCCTCCACCGTGCAAAAAGACTCTTTAATAATTTTAGAATCAGAAGTTAAATCTGCAAACCTGAAATTTAGAGGCATCCGGGAGGAGACTGAAAAGAATAAAGATTTGATTGTGTTTATGGCCACCTTTATAGCTTCTTCATTAGGCTTGGAGGACGGGGTGTTTCCTACCATAACCCAAACATATTGGATGGGCCCTCCATCTCGCAATCGCTGCCCTTTCCCAAGAGACATTTTGATTACAGTCCCAGATGCGAGAGTTCGTTGCAGAATAATAGACTCAGCAAAGACAATAGGAACCTTCCAATTGGAGGGTGATCCCGTGCAAGTATTTCCTGACAGCCCTAAAGAGGCCATACTGATACGTCACAAGCTGAAGCCAGTTATTTCTAAGCTGCGAAGCATGAACCAAAAATATCGATGGCTCCCGTCTGGAAAATTGTATGTAGCCTACCAAGGCCAACAGTTATATGCCTGGGATGAAGACAGTGGAGCTGATCTGCCTTTTATACTCCAAGGTGCAACTCCTATGGAGCTAGAGGAGAGGAAAGTGCTGAACGCAAGAGACAGCTTGAATCAGCACACATAAACAGCAAGATCACGATCCTTTAATCACTTACAGGAACCTGAATGTCAGGTTCAAAAGCAAGTAGGTCCAGGCATTCTTGATAAAAAGAAAGGCTTTATTCGGATTACAGTGCTAAAACCCACAGTAGAAGGTCATTGTCAGGAATGGGGGGCAATAGTAAAGCAGGCAGGGTTATAGTATGATGCAAGCAAGTGACTAGCAAATCAACTGTAAGTGCGCGCGCGGGAAACTCCCGGCGGGAGAGTTACTTCATGAGCGGGAGACGTCTCCCCCCATCCCTCGCATTCACAGGACTGGAATATTCTCATCAACACAAGAATAGCCCAAAGCCTACATTCAAGGCCACCGTGATAAGGAGAAGCGGCAAGGGAAGAAGCTCCCACGTTACTGCCTGCATACCTACGCAAGCACAAAGCGCAAAGCCAAATAGGGAACACATAACAATGGACTCAGTGAGAAACATCAAACAGACCTTTTTTCTGACACTCTGCCCTTCCCAAAATACCTCCCACCCACCACTCAGGAAAGGGTGTACATGGGGCCCCCTGGTTTGGCAGGGAAACGGGTGTGAAAATCCCTGAGAAGATCAGGTGCATTAATATCAGAGACTTTAACCCATTCCCTGTGTTGGGGCCCAAAATGTACCCATTCAACCAAATAATGCAATTGTCCATGGATAAATTTGGAGTCCAGGATGTTTTCCAGCTCGTAGTGCTCCTCGTTATCGATGATCAGCGGGGGGGGTTGCCGGAGGCTCCGGATGCCACTTAGATAGGGGAGATGCCGGTTTGAGGAGGCTGTAATGGAAAATTGGATGAATGGCTTTAAGTGACTTAGGTAAGTCCAGTTGCACAGTCACTTTATTAATACAGCGAACCACCTTGAAGGGACCAATATATTTCCACGCTAGCTTCCGCGACTTCTGTAAGAGGCGCAAGTTCCTAGTGGAAAGGTACACTGAATCCCCTGGCTGCAGATTCCATCCCCCTGCCCGTTTTCTGTCGCATATTTCTTATATTGAGCCTTGGCTTCATTTAAAGTCTCTATGATCATAGGCCAAGACTCTCGAAAAGATTTGCACCATTCTGTAGCTTTACCAGGAGAACCCACCGGTTTCAGGAACGGAAGATGGGGGCTATCATAACCCATGGCCGCTTTAAAGGGAGACATTCCAGTTGATGCGTGCCAGGAGTTGTTGTATGCAAACTCAGCCAAAGGCAACAACTCAACCCAATTGTCTTGTTGGTAGTTAGTGAAACAACGCAGATATTGCTCAAGTGTTTGATTCACCCTTTCTGTTTGCCCATCAGTCTCCGGATGGTATGCACTACTTAAAGCACGCTCAATACCCATGAGGGCCATTAACTCTGCCCATAGTTTGGATACAAACTGAACCCCCCGATCGGATATTATTTTGATCGGTAGAGTGTGGAGCTGGGCAATATGCTGTAGGAAAGCTCTTGCAAGGATTTTGGCCGTTGGCAAACTAGGGAACGGTATAAAATGCGCCTGTTTAGAAAATAAGTCCACCACCACCCAAATAACGGTCATGTTTTTGCTAAGAGGAAGATCAGTAATAAAGTCCATAGAAATCACTTCCCAGGGTCGACTTGGGGTAGGCAATGGTTGTAGTAGACCTGGGGGCTTCCCCCCCTGGACTTGCAGCGACTACATGTAGGGCAAGATTGTATGTAGAGTGATAGATCTCGTTTCATTCGGGGCCACCAGAAATTGCGCTGCAGTAGGTGGAGGGACTTCACATACCCGAAGTGTCCTGCTGACTTGGAATCATGGGCAGCCTGCAGTACTTGGGGTCGCGTACTTTCTGGGACGAACAGTTTAATGCCTTTGTACCAGCAGCCATTGGATTTGCATTCCACATCATCTCGAGCTTTTAGCTCAACCTTCTCCTGATCAGTGATGTCGTTAGCAAATTGATTTTCCCATGGCAACCCCTGACTCGGGGTAACTGGCTGTAATTGTCTCTGTTTGCGTGTTAAGACTGCCCCAACAAGTTGGTCTGGGGTAAAAAAAGATTCTCTCATCTCCGTTCTCTTGCTCAGATGCTGGGGAAGGCGTGAGAGGGCATCTGCCAAGTGATTAGATTTACCAGGGAAGTGATGAAGGGTAAATTGGAACTTAGAGAAAAACTCAGCCCAGCGGAACTGTTTGGCATTTAGATTCCGGGGCTTTCGGAGTACCTCAAGGTTCTTATGATCAGTCCAGATTTCAAAGGGTACCCGAGCCCCCTCTAGCCAGTGCCTCCAAGTAATTAGGGCTAAGCGTATGGAAGCAGCTTCTTTGTCCCAAATGGGCCAGAACCTCTCTGTGTCATTAAACTTTCGTGAGATATAAGCGAGAGGATGCAAATGCCCTTGGGCGTCCTCTTGTAAGATCACCCCCCCCATTGCGGTATCTGAGGTGTCTACTTGGACAATAAATTTTTTTGTTTCATTTGGGTGTGCCAGCACTGGTTCAGAAGTAAATAACTGCTTCAGTTGTTCAAACGCCTCTTGACACTGGGGTGTCCAATCTAACAGGGCCCCTGGCATGGAGGCTTTAGCCCCTCTCCCTTTAGTCTTTAGGAGGTCTGTGAGAGGGAGGGCTACCTGGGCAAAATGGGGCAAGAATTGGCGGTAAAAATTGGCAAAACCGAGAAAAAACTGGAGCTGCCGTCTGGTTTTGGGGGGTTCCCAAGCCAACACATCCTGGACTTTCTTCGGGTCCATTTCTAGCCCATTTGAGGATATGCGGTACCCTAAAAAGTCAATGCGACTCTTGTGAAACTCACATTTGGAGAGCTTAACAAACAGTTTATGCTCTAGCAACTTCTCCAGTACCTCCTGAAGCAGCTTGGTGTGAGATTTTTGGTCTGGGCTGTACACCAAGATATCATCCAAGTAAACAACCACCCCCTTGAACAAATAGGGGTGCAGCACCTCGTTTATTAAGTTCATGAAGACCCCAGGTGCCCCTTGCAAACCGAACGGCATAACCTGATATTCAAATTGTCCCAACGGGGTGTTGAAGGCGGTCTTGTGTTCATCTCCTTGCCTAATGCGGACTCTAAAATAGGCATCACGTAAATCCAATTTGGAAAACACCCTCCCCTTTGCCACTTCTGCTAATAAATCCTTGATGAGGGGCATGGGGTAAGCATTGGTAGCTGAAACTGCGTTCAAGCCCCGGTAATCAGTGCACAGTCTCAGCCCCCCATCCTTCTTTTTACAAAACAACACAGGGGCCGCAAAGGGGGACGATGCCGGTCGGATAAATCCACGGGCCAGATTCTTGTCGATAAATCTGCGTAGCTCCTCCTTTTCCATAGGACTCATAGCATATATTTTCCCTTTAGGCAACTTGTGGCCCGGAAGGATTTCAATCGCACAGTCTGAGTTACGGTGGGGAGGTAGTTCATCAGCTTCCTCCTCCTCAAACACACGGGCCAGATGCCGGTATTCTTTGGGAATGCGATTGAGCTCTTCCGCAGCTAAGCAGGCTCGTGGAGGATCGTTATTAGGGGTTTTTCCCCACCCCGGGTCCCACTTGTGCTCCGCACACTTCGGGGAGATGAATTGTACTGACCCTTCGTCCCAAAGTATATAGGGATCGTGCTCATGCAACCATGGGCTGCCCAACACTAATGGGAATTGGGCTTGTGGGGCTATTACAAAAGACCACAGCTCCCAGTGTTCTCCTATGCCCACCCTTAAGGGGACAGTCTCAAATCGACATGGCTCCTTCATCGGTGACCCATCCATTTGGGTAAAGGTAATGGGGTCTTTCAAACTGGTAACCGCCGCCTCTAGTCCCGTTACCAGTGATGGGTTCATCAAATCCCTCCCGCACCCCGAGTCAATGAGGGCTCGGACCCTGATGTGGGTCATCATGGCCGGGTTCATTATAAGGACAGTCACAAAGAAGAGAGAGGGGTAATTGCTCACCATTTTTGGCGCCTCAGGGGCAGGGTCCTGTTGGGCCGCGCCACTCACAAACAGGACCACTCACAAACATTTCCCTGCAGATCACTCTCTTCTTCTTCCAACATCAACATATCCGCAGGGTCCGGGTTAGCAAAAAGGGCCCACGGGTTGCGTGGTTTTGCTGTACCCTTTCTCGGGGTGGTAGCTTGCCATCGTCGGGGCTCCTCTTGCATCAGAACCCGACCAGGATCCCCCTTAGGGCAGGAGGCGGCAAAGTGCCCTTTCTCCCCACATCGCAGGCACAAGCCTTGTCTCATGCGTTGATCTCTCACCCCACTCTGGGTGGAGGTAGGCTTGCTTCTGGTCGGGGTGGCCGAGGTGCTCGGGCGGTTGCTCCCAAGAGACAAATCCAATTTCATGAGGTGCAGTCTGCTCTCCGCTTTTTCTGCCTCTTCCATCCACCCTTGAAGGGTGCGCGGCTCTTTGGAGCTGAGAACGTTGTGAGAACAGTACCATCCGGTACTGTTGAGCCAGCACAGGGTCAGTCCAGTCTCGAATCTTGACTGCGTGTCGTTGAAATTCCCGTGAGTACTCCCTCACCGTTAGTTTGCCTTGTTTGAAGGTGCGGAGGAAGGCTTCAGCCTTTGGAACCGCCCCTGGGTCTTCGAAGCGGTTCCTCAAGGCCCACATGAAGTCGTCAACATTCCCCAGCTCCGCTGCCTCCAGATCGTGGAGGGCTACATACCAGCTGGTAGCAATTCCGCGGAACCTTGACGCAATGAATTCCACCTGTTGCTCCTCATCCGGGAACACATAGCCCCATCGCTGTACGAATTTCCTGACTTGCAATATAAAGAAAGACACAGTCTCAGGGTCCCCGTCAAAAGTAATGTCTAACATGTCTTTGGGACGGATTATTGGAGGAACGGGACCCATGCCAGGCACCGGAACAGGCAACGGGAGGGGCACCGGAGCAGGAGCGGGAGGCGGTGGTAGTACGGGTGGAGGCTGGACAGGTCCAGGCTGCCCCGGACCGGGCCCTCCCGGCAAGGGGCCAGCCGGAGGAGGCTGAGCAGGCACCTGCTGGCCTGGTACGGGGGCTGCTGGTGCTGGCTGCCCTGGAGCAGGTTGACCGGGAAGAGGCGGAGCAGGCAATGGTGGTCCTGGGGCTGGTGCTGGTCTCGGTTGAGTCAGCAGGTGGGCTCAGATAGCTTGGTCCATCATCTGCGGCAGGGACTGCATCAGCTTGCCCATGTCCTGCATTAAACGTCGGGTGTCATCTTGGATAGAATCCATGCGGGCATCCGCATCCGGACTGGACCCCGACCTGGGAGATCCGCGGGACATCCGCCCCTGGGGAAGCCCGAAACTTCCCCGGGGATCCAGTAAGCTATCCTGGCTCTGGCTCCCCGGTAACGACCAGGTAGTCTGGGTGGTGTCCAAAAGATTCTTAGTCCAGTCCCTCGATCTACAATAGGTAACCCCCTTGTCCCAGGGAGTTGGGGCACCCAGAAAGTAGGTTCGAGGTATCGCTCCTCCATGACTCTGGGTTGGCCCAGCGGGGCTGTAGATCGGGAGGGTGTACGAGGCTCCCACTGAGCTGGTCAACGGAGGGGTGACTGGCCCAGCCATCGAGTAAAGGACCAACGCCGTGGTCACCGGAGTTGTAGTCACTGGAGCAGCAGTGGTAGCTGGAACGGTGGTAACTGGAACAGTGGTAACCGGCGTGGTGGTCACTGGAATTGCCACGGTGGTGACCGGAACCGTGGTGACCGGTGTGATAGTCACCGGTGGACCAACCCCAGCCCCGCTCATCGTGGCGGACGGCAGGAGCTGGTGGTGGTGGAAGGATGAGGATTCCTGACAATTTCTGTCAGGTTCAAAAGCAAGTAGGTCCAGGCATTCTTGATAAAAAGAAAGGCTTTATTTGGATTACAGTGCTAAAACCCACAGTAGAAGGTCATTGTCAGGAATGGGGGGCAATAGTAAAGCAAGCAGGGTTATAGTATGATGCAAGCAAGCGACTAGCAAATCAACTGTAAGCGCGCGCGCGGAAACTCCCGGCGGGAGAGTTACTTCATGAGCGGGAGACGTCTCCCCCTCCCCTCGCATTCACAGGACTGGAAAATTCTCATCAACACAAGAATAGCCCAAAGCCTACATTCAAGGCCACCGTGATAAGGAGAAGCGACAAGGGAAGAAGCTCCCACGTTACTGCCTGCATACCTACGCAAGCGCAAAGCGCAAAGCCAAATAGGGAACACATAACAATGGACTCAGTGAGAAACATCAAATAGACCTTTTTTCTGACACTGAACTGTGCCTGAGGGATTTATACCCTGAAATATGCTTCTTGTTGTTGCGAGGTGTTCTTTACTGTTTTTATGTAGCTCTGTTCTTAAATGACCGTTATATATTTGTGCATGGTCATTTATAACCTTTCATATACATTCTTGGATGGGGGGGAGAGAGAGAGTCAGGTCTGCTCCTCTGTTTGCACCCTCAAGAGACAGAGCTTACTCTGTTCACCAGTGAGGTAACTCATGGTTTGGGAGGTGGAAATTGCCTAGGGTGAGTTTGAGTATACTTGATTCATCATCTTGTTTTTGCACCCTGGGGTCTATTAAAGGCACCTACTTTTATATTTTTTAAGTGTTATTTTTTAATTTTCCTCTTTTCCTTTTTTGGGTAGATTTGTACCTAAGTGGTATTACATATTTCTCCTAGCTCTATTTGGGAACAGGGTTTTGAGGTGTGGGGGGGGTCTTAAGCAAACTATAAAGGAATAGTTGTTTAATCTTGCACATTTGTACCTTATTGTCTTAACGCATAAATAATCATTTTTTTCTGCAATACATCATTAAGAGTCATATTTGATAAATATGAGTGATGAGCTTGTATTCCGTACAATTAACATGCGTGGGCTGAACAACATTATTAAGGCTACAAGAATGACTTCCTTTATCATGAAAACCAAACCTTATATCTTATTTCTTCAGGAGACTCACTTGCGGCCCTTTACAACTACATTCCTCAAAATGCCTTGGTATGACCAACAATTTTATGCAGGAAGTTCCTCAAAGTCACAGGGGGTGGCTATTTTAATTTCAAAGTCAGTACACTTTCAGTATAAAGATTGTATGTCAGATCCCAGAAGTCGGTTCATATTCTTAAAGGGTACACCTCATCAACAGAACATCACACTAGCCTCCATTTATGCCCCAAATGAAGGTCAAGAACAATTTTTAGAGGAGGTCCTAACAAAATTACAGACCTTTAAAGAAGGACAAGTGATCGTTGGAGGCGATTTCAACATAATTGTTGATTACCAGCTGGATAGATCAGGCAAGAAAACTAAACGAATGATGGAGGGCAAAAAGTACTCTAAGTTGGCAGAACTTTTCTATAGGCACCAACTAGAAGATCTCTGTAGGGAAATGCATGGAAAAGAGTGAAACTATACCTACTCCCCCCCCCCGATTTGGGTCTTACTCTCGCATAGACTATTTAATTGCCACCCCAGATATAGTACACAGCATTGCAAAAATTGATATTGGACCCGTGGTGTGGTCGGATCACGCTTACGTTGAGATGCATCTCAAACACAATAAACCACAAGACTCTCAGATTTGGAAATTAAACAATTCTTTTATTGAAAGACTAGCATAAAGAGGAGATCAAAAAGATGTTGGAACAATATTTTCAAGAGAATGACACTGGAGACGTTGAACCCCATATTGTGTGGGATGCTTTTAAAGCAGTTGGCGAGGGGCAAGATCATTGCAATGGCAACACACCTAAAAAGAGAAAGAGAACACATGGTTAAAACACTCCTCACTAAAATTCAAGACCTAGAAAAACTTCATAAAAGAACTGGAGAAAACATACAAAGAGCTACAGGCTGAATGTGAAGTCTTGGAACTTTTGCAAACTCGAGACATTCAGAAAAAGATTCTTTACCTAAAACAACAACATTAGCAACAGAACCCAAAATACCTCAAATTCCTGACATAATGTTGCAAACAGAAACAGGTGAAGAGGAAAATATACTCCTTGAAGACAAAACATAATAAACTCATCACTGACCCAGCAGAAATTGCAGAATCATTTGCAGATTTCATTGAACATCTGTATGCGTCCTCACACCCAAACTCTACAGCAATGAAAACCTTTTTACACAAAAGTAACATCTCCATGCATTTTTTACACAAAAAAATAACAGCTCCATGCAATTCTTAATTTTGCAGAAAGAACACAGTACATTTCTAGACATTCCTATCTCATTAAAGGAGGTCTATACTGCCATCCAACAGGCAAAAATAAACACAGCTCCAGGCACAGATGGCTTTGGGCCAGAATTCTATAAAACCCTCAAAAACACATTAGGAGAATACCTGACCCGCACCTGCAACTATATATTAGATCAAGGAAAAATGCCACCTACTTGGAAAGACTCATACATCGTGCTGATTCCCAAGGACAACAAAGATCAGGAATCCACAACATCCTACAGGCCTATCGCTCTATTGAACTGTGACTCCAAAATCTTTTCCAGGATTCTTGCAAATAGACTGCAAACGTTAATTTCAGATTACAACTTGCCAGACCAAACGGGCTTTATACCCAGCCATGCATTAACAGACAACATCCGCTGCACTTTAAACCTAACTCTATATGGCAAGCAGTGTGAACAAGAAAACCTGCTGCTCATGGTCAACCTGCAAAAGGCCTTTGACAGCGTGGAACCCAGCTACATCAAACAATTGCTGTTTGTCATGAAATTTGGTGAGAGATTTAGACGAGCAATAGCAACTATATATGCAAACCCTACGGCAAAAATCCTCACCAACAACACTCTGAGTAGGCCTATTCCCCTTGCCTGGGGAACTAGACAGGGGTGCCCTTGGCTTCTGCAATACACAACAACAAGGAAATTCAAGGACTATGAACTGGCAATGAAACCCACAAGGTCAGCTTGTATGCAGACGATCTCTTGGTTTTTCTCTCAGCTCTGAACTCATCACTTCGGAACCTACAACAGACCTTTGCAGACATACAGAATATTTCCAGACTGACAGTTAACTTAGAGAAATCTCAAATTGTCCCCCTGACTATATCCCAAGAAACTGAAAGAAGACTGAAGGTAAACTTTCCCTACAAATGCGTCAACAAACCATGGAGATGCTTAGGCATATGGATACCATCGAATCTAGATGACCTGATCAAACACAACTTTGGCAAGATCTTTGAAGAGGCCAGGAATAAAATGCACAGTTGGACCCATCTGAACCCAACATGGGCAGATAAACTTAGTATGCTTAAAAGTTTCATTTTACTTAAATTTCTGTTTCTCTTTAGAGCTTTAACAATCTGGATCCCAAAGACACTCTTAAACAAATGGCAGGCAGAGATCAACAAAGTCTTCTGGAGCTACAAAACACCGAGGATCAAGTTTGTTCTCTTAAAATGACATCATACTGACGGAGTCCTGGGAATACCTGACCTGACATCCTACCATGAAGCGGCTAATCTGGCCACAACACTGCACATCTTGAACTGTAAGGTCCCACCAGCCTGGTAACAGATTGAAGAATGGACAATCAGCTCCATTCCCTGGCAAGATGTACTTTGGAAAGGACAGACTGAAGCTGGTCTTGAGTAACCAATTCCTGGATGCTTCCCTCCCTATATGGGATAAAACTTGTAAAAGGTTTTTAACTAACAAATCAAGATTCACATCCTTCTTAAATCAGAACTGGTTCCCAATAGGGAAGGACAGCCAAGCCTTTGCCTCCTGGAGACGAGCTCGCCTTACAGGGATATAGACCTGTTTAATAAGGGGAAACCTTACAAAAAACTAGAATTGGAAAACATTATATCAGAGAAAATACCTTGGTTTCAGTATTTACAAGTCTCCCATATCCTTCAAGACTTCATCAGGGTGACAAAACAAGACAAGACTACATCGAAGTTTGAGGAACTCTTGGACTATCGAGTGGGGGAGGCTAAAGGTTTGATTTCAGAACTTTATAGACTGCTTATTTCGCCCTCCAACCCAGGCCACTTGAGATCTCATATGCTATGGCAATCAGACTGCCAGGGCCACCTGACAGACCAGGATTGGGAACATAACCAAAATTTCCCCAATGCCACCTCAAAAATTTTTAACATCAGATTTAATCACTTTAAAGTCCTGCATCGATGGTACCTATACCCTGCAAGACTGCATCAAGCCCAGCATCCCAAAACTCTGTTGGAAAAACTGTGGGAACGTGGCAGACTACAGTCACTGCTGGTCTCATTGCCCAGTAATTAACAAGTTTTGGCAAAAGGTGTACACCCAAATAAAAACCATCACTGGACTTGACTTACCTTTCAGACCAGAAGTGATGTTGCTGGACATATGCCCCAATGGCCCTGGAAATAAAACACAACACATTTTAATTTCAACCTCAATAGCAATTGCCAGACTCTGCATAGCTCAAAAATGGAGAGATAAAGCAACCCCCACTATCCTACAAAGGCATAACAAATTATGGGAGCATTTTGTTTATGGTAAACTGCCCCCTCAGGGGAGCAATCACACTGGCAGATATCAAAAATAATTCCAAGCAGTTTGGTTCCCAGTAGTTGCATACCTAGTAGAAATGGAAGTCATTCCGAATAATCCATATTATCAAAGTTTGCTATACTTTTAATTCATGGTATTGCATATATGTGTACAATATTGTACTAGAATGGTTGATAGTTTTTGTATACAGTTGGTTGGTCTTTTGACTTTTTGGACTATTCCTGAAATTATATGTGACATGCTCTACTTGTGGTTAATATTCTTTTATTTTTAATTTAAAAAATAAAAATTATAAATTAAAAAAACACAGTACCATCCTGATGAAAAGAATTCCAAAATTGCCACCTAAAAAACCAGCCATATTTCTTACAGAAGGTGGATGGCATAGGGGGAAGGGCATTCTACCGTGCTGGAGCACCCCCCCCCCAAAAAAAGAGCAGGCCTATGCTATGAACAGAAAGGGAGGACTTAGTCGAGAGGAGGCTCTAGGTCTAGGAGGATCTGAAGTGGAAAAGAGGTTCATGACAATTCAGTAAAACATGAGGACAGAAAAACAGCACTCCAGGCATAGGCATGTGATATGCAGATATCAGGGATACATTCAATGGGACCCTTGTGCATGGTGGCCATTAGCCAACTCCTTAATAGTAGATGTAGTTCCTGTGTACTACTTTTTAAAGGCCCAGGGAAGAGATGTGGGGCTTTATTCTCAGGATGGGATAAGTATTACAAAACAACTGTCCTTTGCTTGCTGTCAGAAGCCATTGCAAATAATGATGGGAGGCCTCACACACACAAAAACATACTGTTCTTCTTAGTGCCCTCCATTTTTATTTATTTGTTTGTTTGTTTATTAAATTTCTACCCTGCCCTCCCAGCCAAGGCTGGCTCAGGGTAGCTTGCACAAAAGTCCATACATAGTTTACAATAAAACATAAAATATAAATTAAATTAAAACATTTATAAAACCATATAGTAAAGTGCTAGTGACATTGATTTCATAATGACTGCTATTCAGTTCTCTCTTCTCACAGTCAGTTCTTCAATCTTCTTTGATTGTCTTTCCTGCGGTTGGCTCAGGCTGTTGTTGGAATTCCAGGAGGAAACAGGGCTCTCTAGCTCTCAGTTCTTAATGGTGGCGGCAGCTCCAAAAGCTCTGAATTTCGAAAATCCTAAGATTTCTAGCTCTCCCCCTTGGGGCACTATATAGCCCTTGTTAAAAAGCACTAATGTAGCTTGAGGAAGGTGGAAAATGAATGTACTTTAGCTGTGCAATATGCAAATATTTATTTATTTAAAATATTTATTAGCCACTGTGAAGAAAGGCTTTGTCTCCTGGAGGGTTGGCAAGCAGCAAAAGCCTCCCATGTACCTATAACCAGTTTTTTCTTTCTCTATGCTAAGAACAAGCGGGGCGGGGGGAGCAAGTTAGCACATGGCCTTCCAGATACATCTCTTGAGAAATGTTCATGGGTCTTGCTAGAGACAATTGAATGGGCCAGTTCACCCCCCCTTGTCCAAGCAGGGAATAGAGATGGAGGTATTAATGACTAGACAGGTTACAGGAAAGGACTTCCTGGAGACAGTAGGCAAAGAAGCCTTGATCTGGACTGACTGGAGTCAAGGGGGAGGAGACACAGATTTATTAAAACTGCCTTGCAAGGGGAAGGTGGTCTCTCTTTTTTCCTTGGGATGCTGAGCTGACAGACCTCTTGTCTGAGGATGGACCCAGGCTGCCATTTTTGGACCATACAGCTGGCCTAAAGAGCTGGGAGCAAGCTAAGTTAATGGAAGATCTTTAGAGAACTAGAATCCCTAAAATTAAAAAAGTCTGTCCTATATTTTACCAATAGATAGCACACATACAGCTGAGAGGGACAGAGGATTTGCGTTTTACTAGTTTCTTTTGTTCTTCCTTGCTTCATTCTGGTGCTGTCAGGGGTCATTTCGTAGAAAAAGAGGTGCAGGAGCTCATTTTCTTAACTCATTTGCATATGCCATATCCCCTGACAAAGGGCAGGCATGCAAGCATGCCTGGGTTCCCTGCTTGATCTTCTTCAGGTGCCCTGTGGCTGCAGGGGCACCTGGAGAAGATCGGACAGGGAACCCAGGCATGTTTAGAATGCCTTTCTTTGCCTTCCCCAGATGGGGAAGGAAAAGAAAGAAATTTAAATCCCCTTAGGCAGTGGGGGGGCTCTGCAGGCCTGTCTGAGTGGGCGGTCCAGGAAAGGCGGCCATTCCTGCGTGCTCCTGCAGGAAATGACCCCTGGTTGTGCTAAAAGTATGCTTCTAAACATTTTCTTTTTTAATAAATACTTTAAACTTTTGATTCTGGAAGTGGTTCTCTGTACCACATAAACCCCCATTGTTTCAGACATGCTATTTTATAGGGGAACCCCAGGAGGGGGTGGGGAAGGAAAGCATCTGGCAACTGGCTATTTCCCCAGGGGCACCTAAGGCACTAATCCGTCCCCATGGTAGCCAGGCGCTGGGCTAGCAGGAGACATTGAGGCAATGCCTCTGAGCTTGGAAGGGGAGCTCAGGGTCCTGATCCATTTAGTGGGAAATTCCTATATTGATCAGGTGGTGGTAGTGGCTACTAGAGAGTAAGAGGAAAAGGTCCTCCAGGGAGTTGGCAATACCAAAGAGGGAAGAGCAAAAACAGAGCCTGCAGGCCAGAACAGGCATGTTCTGCCACAGCCACCTTTCTATCTTACAGAACTCAAGGTGACTTACAATACAAATAACAACCATAGAAACCCAAATTTATTTATTTTTTTAAACAAAATTTTATTGGAGTATATTCAACATTGTTAAACATCGTTACCAATACAATTTAAAGATTACATCCCATCCCCCCCCCAATAGGCTTCCAACACTGCTAATAACAGAAAAAAAGAGTTAAAAGGTAATCAAGTTTAAACTTGTAACAATCGACAAACCAGGTAACACAATTCTAATACGTAAAAGCCTGACTCTTTCAAACATAGTTTCCAATAAAGGTACAGTACAATCAAGTGTTCATTTCATTTCTCATTCAGTTTCAATACGAATCAAGATTGTACATTTTCCCTTTCATTCTATATTCAGTTTCCATATACAGTTTCAGGCCTTCCCAGTCTTTTAGGTATTGTTCTGCCATTTGTCCATTTAGTTTCTTCGTCATTTTGCCCATCTCGGCTAAAAACAGCAGTTTCCTTAACCAGTCTTGTATATCTGGCACCTTCTCCGCTTTCCACTGTTGCACAAAAGCCATTCTTGCCGATGTGATCATGTACCATAGTAATGTCCTTTTTTCTTGTGGAATTTTTTCCATTGTCAAACCTAAGAGAAGAAGTTCCGGACTTTTCCTGATAGGAATTTTTAATATCTTCTGCATCTCACAATGTACATTTGACCAGTATACTTTTACTTTATCACATGACCACCACATATGGTAAAAAGAACCCTCTATTTTTTTACATTTCCAACACTTATTACTCAAGTTCTTATCCATGCTAATATTAGCAATCTTTTTTGGAGTCATATACCACCTGTACATCATCTTATAACAATTTTCTTTTATATTAACACAGGTTGACATTTTAAAAGCATTTTTCCACAGAAATTCCCATGATTCCATAGAAATTTCCTTATTCATATTTATGGCCCATTTTATCATTTGCTCTTTAACAGTTTCATCCAGAGTATATACAGTCAACAAGGTTTTATACAACTTAGATATCATTTTTCGCCCTTTTTGCAACCAGATATCTTCAAACTCATCTTCTTAGCTCTAAAACCAACCTCTTTACAGTCTTTTTTGTAAATGTCCCATATTTGGCAATATTGTAACCATCCATACTCAAATGCTAATTCATTATTTGGTTTTAAAACATATTTTTTACCTTCCTTTTGAAGCAACTCTTGGTATTTCAACCAATCATTACCTTTATGTTCTGAAAAAGGATGAATAACCACAGCAGGAACGATCCATAAAGGCCTCTCATCGGGAACTGTATTCTTGTATCTGGTCCATGCATCAAACAACGTTCTCCTTATATAATGATGCTTAAACATTGAGTCTACTTTATTTTTCCCATACCAAAGATAGGCATGCCAGCCAAATCTGCAATTGTGACCCTCAAGGGCCAAAAGTTTTCTATTTTCCAAATTAACCCAGTCAGTTAACCAAGACATACATACAGCTTCATGATACAAACGCAAATTCAGAACTTGGAAGCCACCTCTGTCTTTAACGTCATACATTATTTTCATTTTAATTCTCGGCTTCTTTCCTGCCCAGATAAATTTAAAGATTTCTCTTTGCCATTTCACCAACACTTTCACATCTTTCACAATTGGTATTGTCTGAAACAAAAACATTAACCTGGGCAGTACATTCATTTTGACAACGGCAATTCTTCCAAGAAGAGATAATCTGAGTTTTTCCCACTTTTCTAAATCACGTCTTATCAAAACCCACAATTTTTCATAATTATTCTTAAACAAACCGATATTTTTCATTGTAATATCAACTCCCAAGTATTTGACCTTTTTAACCACTTCACATTCTGTCATATTTTGTAAAGCTTGTTGCTTTATACCATTCATGTTTTTGCACAATATTTTTGATTTATTTTTATTTACATAGAACCCTGCGAGATCACCAAACTCTTTTACTTTTTCAAACACCAATGGCATATTATTGACAGGATCTTCAACAATAAACATAATATCATCAGCAAACGCTCTTAATTTATATGCGAAACCTCTGATACTCAAACCTTTTATATTATTATCATCTCTAATCACTTGCAGCAATATTTCCAAAATCCAGATAAATAACAATGGCGATAAGGGACAGCCCTGTCTAGTTCCTTTTCTGACCCGGAACGCTTCTGTTGATTCTGCATTTACAATCATCGTGGCCTTTTGTTCTTTAATATTGATTTAATCATTTTTGTAAATTCTACGCCCATCTGTAATTTTTCAATCACTTTAAACATAAATTCCCAATTCAAATTATCAAATGCCTTCTCCGCATCTAAAAATAAAAAGCCGACCTCTTTTTCCGGGTGCTTATCATAATATTCTATTGCGTCCAAAACAACCCTCATGTTGTCTTTTATTTGCCTACCTGGCAAAAACCCAGCCTGATCTTCGGCAATAGTGTCTTTCAAATACTCTTTGAGGCGTTCTGCTAGAATTTTTGCAAAGATTTTGTAATCATTGTTCAAAAGTGAAATTGGTCGATAATTTTTGACATTAGTTAAATCTTGGGTCTCTTTCGGTATCAAGGTGATTGCTGCTTCGTTCCAGGAATCTGGAACCTTCCCACTTTCTCTAATTTCATTTAGAAGAATCTCTAGAACCGGTACCAGGTCTTCTTGAAGTTTCTTATAAAATTTGGCTGAAAATCCGTCTGGTCCTGGAACTTTGGAGATTTTTGCTTCTCCTATTGCTTTGCTGATTTCTTCTTTAGTTATCACAGCATTTAACAATCCTTTTGTTTTTGAACTTGGCTGTGTCAAATTCACCTTAGATAAGTAATCTTGGATTTTTTGTTGATCCACCTGTTTTGCTTGAAAAAGAGTAGCATAGTATTTATAAAATTCTCTCCGGATCCCTCCTGGGTCCATAATTTCTCTGTTCCCATCTTTCAATTTAATTATTGTTTTGTTCTCTCTTTTTTTCTTCAATTGCCATGCCAAATATTTCCCAGGTTTATTCGCTCCTTCAAAGGACTTTTGTTGCAATTTTTTCAAGTTCCAAAAAACTTCTTTATTTAACCTCGCATCATATTGTTCCCTTAGGATCCTCAGTTCTCTCAAAATTTTCTTTTTGCCAGGTCTCTTCTTAAGTTCTGCTTCTTTCTTTTGGATATTTTCCAAAATTTCTTTATCTATTTTGAATTGTTGTTTTCTTTCATTGTTGTTAATTGCAATTAGATGTCCTCTCATCACAACCTTATATGCCTCCCATACCGTTTGCGTCTATACTTCTTTATTTAAGTTTAGTTGAAAATACGTTTTGGTTTCCGTCCTTATTTAATCCACAATGTTTTGTTTGTCCAGTAAATCCTCATTGAGTCTCCATCGAAATTTCTTTCTTTTAGCATAAGTTGACCACTTTATTGGGCTGTGGTCGGAAAGAATTCTAGGTAATATTTCAATTTTACGTGTTTGCATAATCAAGTTCTCAGTCATCCACATCATATCAATTCTTGAGAAAGACTCATGTCTTGATGAGTAAAAAGAATAGTCTTTGTCTTTAGAGTTTTTAGCTCTCCATGCATCTTCCAGGTGTTCATGTTTTGCCATTTGAAAAAATACTTTCGGAAGCTTACCTATACCTTCATTTCCTTTTTTGGATTTTCTGTCAATTGCATTATTAACAGTACCATTAAAGTCACCCATCAATATCATTTGTTCATAGGTTAACTGTTGTAATTGTTCCCACAAATCTTGAAAGAATTTTTCCTTGTCTCCATTCGGGGCATAGAGATTTAAAATTAAGGTCTTTTTATTCTGAAGCATAACTTCCACTGCCAAGAATCTTCCTTCTTTGTCTTTAAAAATTTATTTTGGTTCCAATTCTTTTTTTACATATGTAACAATTCCTTTTTTCTTTTGCGAGGAGAGGGAATAGAATTCCTCTCCTAATCTACTTTGAATCAGAAATTTAGCATCAGTCTTTTTAATATGTGTTTCTTGTAAACAGACAATATCACATTTTTGTTTTTCCAACCATAGCCTAACAGTTTTCCTTTTTGGGGGTGAATTAAGTCCATTAACATTCCATGAAATAATTTGACTCTCCATGTTGGTTTTGTATTTATTTATCAGAGTCTTTAAAATTGTCTTTAATGAACTTGGTCATTTGCTCTACTGACTTGATGGTGACTCTCTTCTGTTTAAATGTAAAGCTGACACCTTTTGGAATTTCCCATCTGTATCTAATGCCCTCTGTTTTCAGTTTGTCAATCAGGTCTTTAAAGAGTCGTCTGTCCTGAAGAACCGTTCTGGGTAGTTCCTTTAGTATCATAATTTTCTTTTGGTCAATTATGAAATCTTCCTGGAATTGTTGCTTAAACAGGTCTTCTTTCAATCTTTTGGATATAAACTGGACAATCACATCGCTGGGTAATTTTTGCTTTTGGGCAATCGCAGAGTTGACTCTATACCAAATCAATGTGTGCTGCCACCTTCTCCTCTTCTAGTTTTAAAAAATCTGCAACAGCATCCACCATGACTGAGTGGATATTCTCATTTTTGTCTTCAGGAATTCCCCTGAATCTCAGATGGTTAAGCATTCCATTTTATTCCACCATTACATTGGCTTTTGATGCTTCTTTAGCAACCTCAATTACGCCAGTTTCCACTCCTTTCACTCTCTCCTCCACCTCGTCTGTTCTTTTGTTCAGCGTCTGTATTTCTGTTGTGATTCCAGCCAGGTCCTTTTTCAAATCAGCTACTTCATCAACCACTTTACCTAGAGTTTTTTCCATTTTTTGCATAACATCCATCATCCGTTTTTCCATGGCCTCCATCATGCCCTATAGTTTCTTCTCCTCTTTAGCAGCCATTTTTGGGGAGGACCAAGAGTTCGCCTTCTGTCTTTGCCGGAGATCGTAAGCCGTTGTTTACAATTGTTACAAAACTTATATCAAATTAAAGCTCTTCTTGTGCCCAGCTGAACCGCTCTATTTTCACTTTTTTCTGTTAAGTCTTTTAGCCAAAATCCGAATAAATCGTTTCGACCTTCTCAAAATGGCGGGCGCAATTTCTCTATGGTAAATGGCTCTTCCTGTTGCTTACTTCCTGTCCGGCAGTCTTAGTTGTCCTCCTTGTCTTCTGGTTCCTCCCTTCTTCCGGCCTCCTCGGTCGTCTCTAGGAAGCGCTGCTCGTCTGGTCTGAGATCACTTCCTGTTCTGGTGTTTTCTGTCGCAGCTTAAGTAGTTTTCCACATTGCTTCTCGCGGGACTTGGTGTTAGTTTCTATTTTAAAGTCAATATCCCGACCGCAGGAATGATCAACAAACCGGCTTTTTTGGCTTTTTTTTTTTTGCTTTTCAACCGCGTTTCCCGGAGTTGGTGTTAGTACACAGTATGCCGCATGATCATGCGCTTCATCGGGTGTTGTTTATTTTCGGGATCAGTGTGTTTCCGGTGAGCAATTTTAAAAAGTTACCTTCAAAGTCCGTATTTTGTTATAGCAGTGTTTCCTTGGTATCAGTTTCCGTAGAATGTCTTGGAGGTCTGGGTCATGCGTTCTTATGTTGAGAATCCAACTCGGTGGGGTCTTTTAGAGAAATTCCGAAGTGCCCGCTTGGGGGGAGGGGATCAAGGCTGGTCGCAGCGCTCTTTAAAGCCCCGCTATCAGCCGATTTCAATTCCCACTTGGGCCGATGCTCGTTGCTAGTCACCCCCCTGCCTGGGGAGATCTGCGGCAGGCTAGGTAGCCCGCCCTGTCATAAAGACCCTCCGTATGCTCTGGGATCAAAGCCAGAGCACGTCAGGACGCCATGGCTCCCAGACCAGAAGCACCATAGAAACCCAAATTTAAAACCACAGTTTAAGACTGCCACCAAATCAATGAAATGCAGTCCAAGATAAAACTGTCTGCAGCTGCCTCCTCAAGATGAAAAGTGAGGGGTCCAGGCACACCCAAGTTTCTTTGGTTGATGTGACAATCAGGAGGAGCCTCTCCCTGTGATTTTAATTCCGGGGCAGTAACATATGGCAAACTTCAGCAGACAGCGGAAGACAGGAGGGCCTGGCGTAAACTGGTCCATGGGGTCGCGAAGAGTCGGACTCGACTGTGCGACTGAACAACAAAAAACATATGGGAGAAGACAGTCCTTCAGATACTCATGTAGGGCTTTAAAGGACAAAACCAACTCCTTGGATCAGTAGCTGGTATAATTCCGGTAGTCAGGGTCACATGCTACTGATAGCTGGTCCCAATCAGCAGTCTAGCTTCAGTTTCCCAAGGCTCTTCAAGGCTAGTGTTATGTTCTGACTCTGAATCAGTCCTATGTATTACCATGTTAAGCTTGAGTCAGTAAAAGGGATTATAAGAGAGAACATTTCCATTGGTTGTTTCTGTGAATCTCTGTAAATAGCCAATACGAACTATATATACTTTTATGGAGGGAACAGACCTCATTGGTCTTTATCCCAATGTTATGATTGGTTGTTAACTGAAATATCGGTGTGGCTTTGACAGCCCGGATTATATAAAAAGGGAGCTGTGCTCCGCTGTTTTGTGTGTGTTGTCTGATCGTCTAGTTTGCTGTTAAATAAAGCTGAAATCACTTGTTGAAATCACTACCTTGTTGAGTCTCATACTTATCAGCTAGCTCCAAGTAGAGCACATTTCAGTAGCCCAGTGTAGATGTAATTAAGGCATGGATCACTCTGGCTAGGTCAGACTGCACCAGGAATGAGTGTAGCTGATGCACCAGCTGAAGCTGTGCAAAGGCACTTCAAACCACTGCAGCCACTTGGTTTTCTAAAGTGACTGTTGTCTCAGGTAGCACTCCCAGGCTGCAGACCTGACTTTTGAAGGGGAGTATAATCCTGCCCGAGACAGGAGAGATCTGAAGTCCCTAGTCTGCCTTTCTACTAACCCAGAGAACCTCTGTCTTGTTAGGATTAAGGTTCAGTTTGTTCCCCCTCAGGCATATTTAATGATGAGGTATAACAATTTAATAATGAGGTATAACAAAAGATGACTTACTCCCTTTCTAGAGCCCGGAGAGAACATATGAAAATAGATTCAGACCCCTGCATCGTCCCACTGAATGTTCTTCCATGATTTTATACATCCTTGCAGGGTTTCTGAGTTTTAACATTTGGATCCTCTCTTCTTGGAGCTATAGCAGAATAAGCTTGATTTCCATGGTGACTTGACTTATTCAAGTATGGTATGCTCAGTCACCTATTTACCAGGCAGCAATTCTGAGCCGGTCTGCCTGTTTTGGTCTAAGGTCACATCACAAGATGTACCATGCTGCCCTATAGACTCCAGAAATACTATCATCCAAAAAGATTTTCAGGATCTTTAGTAAAGGTGTAGAGTGGGTGTAGCTATGTTGAATTCATGAATTTCACTGTTTCCTGACATAATTCACTTCTATGGGGTTTTTTTGTATATTTGCAAACTCAAATTCTCATTATTGATCAGTTTTTTAAAAAGATTAAAAATACCAAAATATCATCAAGTTTAAAATATAGATGTCAGCCAGATGTTTCTGGCAGGCAAAGCCAGTTTTAATGTTATTTCCTTTGGATTGAAAGTTACACTCCAGAATCACAAACCTTTTCAACATTCAGTATTTGATGTTATCTATTTTTTTCACAGTATATCCATTCATCAGGCATAATTCACAGGGTAAGTGAAACGTGTCATTCCAGTTTCTGCTTGTTTTAAACATTCTATTCACTGAACCAAACCATTTGAAAGGGGTGACCAGTAAAAGGAAAATTTGGTCTGTCACTATTGAGCAGTTATGATACTATTAATTAGAAAAAATACAAAAGTACACTTATGTAAGTTTGATGCCAACTGTAGTAAGGAAGAAAATGAATGTGAAGTAACTGTGTGACTGCATAGCACCAGTAGTTCTACAATATTTATTAAGCATATCCGTCACCCAAGAACAATGGCATTGCTAGTTTAATTAACATGTGATGCTGTTACTTGTGTTTATATATCTCAGCTTGTAATGTTACTTAGAACTATCCTCTTGTAGCTAGTTGAGAAATCATTGCTAATTTATTCTAATATGATAACAGGGAATAAAACTGCTCTTTAATACTAAGTTGCTGGGAACCCAGGTATATGTGTCTTTAGTTTGCTCAATGAAAGTATTATAACTTGTTAAATATATGTAGCCTTGGCTGCAGTCAGACGTGTAGTTTGATCTGGTGTGGCCCCACCTCTTATTGATCCAGGGTTTTTTTGTAACAGAGAATTGTGATCAGACTCACCCTCTTAACACTCTTCAAAGTGCTTTTACCCCGATCTTGAGCGATCAGACGCAGCAACCAGGGAGTTGGGCTGTTGGCCATTTTCCCCCCATTCGTCCTTTGAGCATGTGGACAAGCTCTGATGAGTCTGCTGGGATATGTAGTTCACTGCCGTCCTCCCTCCCTAATCTTTTCAATTAACCTCTTCCACAAAGCACAGAAAAAAGCTGAAATACAGAGGGGTCTTTCTTTGAAAGTGTTTATAAAGAAAACAGTTTTGAGAAGCCCCTGTGGGTGGGGTGGAGATGTGAATATGCAATTATGCTCACATCGCTAACTAGTAAAAAATGGAAAACAAGAGAGCAGTCTTGCCTGACAGCTTGGGTGTGCAACAGAGCGACCAGACAACCGGAAATCTGTTCCAAAATCAGCTCAGCGCAAAAGGACCAGACTTTCACAGGATTCAAAGAAACACACTGTAAAGGGAGGGATGGGATGCAGACGACTGGGGCACAACAGACATGTTGCTGTCTGATCTTGTATTTTAAATCTGGAAGGGAACAGCAATGGCAATGGATCAAACTGCACATCTGATCACAGCCCTTGTGCCATAAAAGTATAAGAATCCTGAGTTAAACCTTTGGTTACTTGCCAGGCTTTAATCTGCAGCCAACCAAAGCCACTGCCAATTGAGAATGTGGTGGCCTGTTCCTATCATTTGTAGGGACAATCACAACATACAGTCCTGGGCTTCATTTAGGTCTCAGTCTAGACTTGACATGTTTGGCTTCAGTGCAAGCCCAGTGAGGCCCTGCAGGATGATGTACTCTCTGAGTCTGCAGTGAATGCCCATTAAACCTGTCATCAAGAGCTCCCTCCCAGCCTACATGCTAATAGATCCTAGAAGAGTTTCTCTAGATCTTTGACACTTCAGAAATTCAGTGGAAATGTTACCTAAAATTTTGTAGCCTGAAATTTGTTTACTGCTGCTGTTTGTAGCTGAAGCCACCTCTGTACAGGCCTGCCCAATGCCATGTTCACCTGCAGCCAAATTGCCACTTTTTGTATTTGCTCTTTGAGTTACCTAAAACAGTGGCCACACCCAAAAAAACTGTTTAAGGTTTCAGGTGAGGTCAATGTTTTAGGTAACTCAAAGCAGCAAATACAAAGAGTGGCCATTTAGCTGCAGCTGAGTTCCCCAGTCCTTGAACATGACACTAGGTTGCAAGTCTCTGCTTAAGATTTTTTAAAAGAAAATGCACTGTTCTTTCTGTTGACAACTCCATTTCAGATTGGTTTATTTTATAGGACCTAAAACCTGGAAACCTAGCAGTAAATGAAGACTGTGAACTGAAGGTAAGAAATAGAGTGTGAAATATTGGCAGGGTTTTTGTTTCTTTCAGATTATTCTATATTGCTGCTCAGAAATGGAAGTGGATATAGGGGATTTGGAGAGGATATGAAGCAAAGGAAATGTAATTTTGCCTCCTAAAAATAGGGCAAGGGTAAAGGATACTTCAGTTATTCTATGGTAGGCCAATTTTACCTGCACTGAAGTAATGGAATACTGCATCAATAGCCTGAAATAATTCAGGCTGTATAATTATATACTGCATTCCACTGAAGTAAGTTAGCAAAGATCCCATTGATTGAACGAGGTTTGCACCCAGTCTCTTACCCACTGTCTTAGGGCTTGTGCATAATTGCTTCTGTTGATAATAACTGGGTAACCAATTAGTTTGGGAAAAGATTGCATATCACCTAGAACAGGGACGTCAAACATATGACCCATGGGCCAGAACTGACCTGTCCAGGTTCTTATCTGGCCTGCAAACAACTGGTGTGAGGGAGGGAAACAGGAGGCTGCTTGGGAGGGGGGGAGTGAGTGGGCACACAAGGTGAAGTGCATGTGGTTGAAGCTCTTTGGTGTAGTGGTTAAGAGTGGGGACTTTAATCTGGGAGAACCAGGTTTGATTCCCCACTCCTTCACATGCAGCTGCTGGAGTGACCTTAGGTCAGTCATAAATTCTTTCAGAGCTGTTTTCTCAAGGACAGTTCTCGGGAGAGCTGTCTCAGCCCCACCTACCTCACAGGGTGTCTGTTTTGGGGAGGGGAAGGGAAAGGGATCGTAAGCTGCTCTGAGACTCCTTTGGGTAGTGAAGGGCAGGATATAAATCCAATCTCTTCAATCTCTCTGTCAAGAAATAGAAAGGAAATGGCTTGGGGGGGGGTGCTGTGAGGCTGAGGTAAAATAGTGAGGGAATGGCAATGAAAGTGGAGTAAGAGGAGGTGTGATGGTTTTTCCCCCTCCTAGGTCTTTTGTCCACAGCTCAGCAAGGTTTAACAAAGCCACTACACTGGGGGTATTAGCAAGGGCAGGTGTGTGGAGTGGTGGTTTGCTGATAAAGAGACAGGGCCAGTGGGGGAGAGGGGAGGAGGAGGGTGGCCAGCGTATGGATTGGGAAGCAATCTTATGTTTGCCACTCTGTTGTTTCCTTCATTTGTTTGCTTAAATAAAAGCTTCCAGCACTGAACTGCCCTACTACTTAAAGGGGGTGGGATGGGATATGTAAAAATATTTACATTTCAGAACTGGGTGCCACGGCAGCAAAATTCCCAGAATTGTTCCAGGAATGCATGCCATCTCTTACATGAGTGTTGTTGCATAGTGGCATTGGTATGAAAAAAAAAATCATTAGCATAGTATTGTGACTTTTTTGTTTTTTCATTTGTTTAAATAAAAATGACATTGAGAGAAGTTTGATTGTTACAGTTAATGTGTAATTATGAGTGTTACTGCCTTTGTAATTTATTTCTAAGTTTTAAAAATGACCTGTGTGATTTGGTGGAATTCCCATTTACTGTTGCCAAAAAAAACAGATAGTACTCAGAACCCATATTGGTGATACCCTCCCTGACTGATATTGAATAAACAGTACTTTACGTCATGAATGGGCACTTTCATATTAATGGCCTATTCATTGCAAAAGTGCTATTCAGTGTAAACTAAGATATCAAAAGTGAGTAGACATCTGCATTTTTCTGAACCAAAGCTACTGTTTCATGATAAGCAGTTCTTCGGACAGTACTGGAACCCGGAGGGCTACTCATTGTGTCAGACACAAAGAGAGATTGTTTTCAATCTGTACTTGTTAATAAGGATCATGCAGTTTAAACAGGGCTAGGTATTTCACCTTGGAAATTAGAACAGATTGTAAAAACATCAAATGGATATTTTCCTGCCATCTTCCCCCCTTAGATGTGCTTCACCCACTCGAAGTTAGCTATGGGTTATTGGGCCTGAACATATGTAGCTGCAGGTTTACAGTTTAGTAGGCCCAGTCTTGACTTTGTGTTTTTTGGTATAAGCTGATGTTTGCTCTACAGCAACCATAGTACAATTAGGTGAGTACAATTGTTTTGTTAATGCCTTTCCACCAGTATGATATTTTATGTGTGCTCCCTCGTTAAAATCCCTTTGTGTAGTTTCCCTGTGATTTGATGTTTTCCCTGAGTGCCAAAGAAACCACAAGAATAGTTGCCACCATTCTTGAAACTAGCTAAGAGATGTATCTTAAGGTGCCAGAGGAGTTAGGTTTAAATTCCTGGGGCCAATTTAAATGTGCCACTTCCTATGTGTAGCATTCCCAGATGTCCTCACCCAAGGCTGCACACAGGAAGTGGAGATATTGCCAGACTTTTCTCTCATACAGCATTATAACATAATTTGATTGTGCCAATCTGGAAGATTATATTTAGGGATTCTACATCAGTTTGCAATTGCTTTGCCTTTTGCAGTACTTGTTGCCATGCTAAGATAGTCTTTAAACATTGAATTGGGAAGTTACAGTATAAATCTTAGATAACTGCACCCTTCCCTTCTTGACAGTTATGGCTGAAACAGCATATTTTGAAACTGACCTAAAAATAGATTATAGCTGACAAAGAAGTATGGAAAATGGATTTATGAATGTAAGAAAATGTGAGTCATTGACAGTGAATACTTAAAAAGCGCCATTCAGTTCCTAAGAGGAGTGTTTGAATGTGCATCACATTGATTTTTAAGAGTGGAGAAATGCTCCATAGGCCTGTCGTCAGTGAAGAAACAGTAGCTCAAGTACTGCTATCAAAGCAAGCAGACCTTATTAACTGTTATATACTGAGATCGGCAGCATTTCCAAAACAAGTGATTCATTTATTCAGCTCAGAACACACAACACACACTATCTTCATAGAACGATGCAATATATACATTTTGAACTAGCGGGGCCACATCCCCTTAGTACAGTAATGCCCAATCACATTTGCAGTCTTAGGACCAATGGGATTTGTTCCCGCCATCAGTCAGTCTTTCTGGATTGGTCTGCTACACAACAGCGACCAATCCGACTGCCAGGTTTAGGATACTTGAGAGTCAATGGAGCTTGTGCCTAAAGCTTCAGTTTAGATTACATCGCCTAACACAAGTAAATACATAACATTAACCCATGACACTACAAAGTGGAGTATAAACCTGTCTCTTAGAGAAGAGATCAGATCCTGGGGAGTCCTTCCAACCTGTATGTTCACTGATGTACACAGATCCCACATCCCTCTTCACAACCCTCTTCAAATAAACACTTTCCATGCTCTGCTAGCCACAATTTACAATGCACTACATGAAACCATGCACATCCTCAGATTTTTTGTCTTTTAAATGGCAATGATATACAATCCAGCTGTCAAACTTTTTGGAAGAGAATGCAGTTTCATTTGAAGCCCTGTACATGCTGAACTGTAAAAGCCCTGTAAATATTGGCCTGGATTAATCACAAGCCGGAATTAAGATTGCTGGGAAAAAGATCAACCACCTCAAATATGCAGACGATACCACTCTAATGGCAGAAAGTGAAGAGGATCTAAAGAGCCTCTTTCTCAGAGTGAAAGAGGAGAGTGCAAAATTTAGCTTGAAACTCAACATCAAAAAAATGAAGATCATGGCATCCGGACCAGTTATGTATTAGGTTATCTGTGTAGCTTTGTAAGCATGAGCTTCAGTCACAAACCCCATAGACGGCATCCTAAACTAAGCAACTGGATTGGTTGTTGTTGCAAGCAGACCAACCCAGAACGACCGTGACATTCGGTGGGAACAATTCTCATTGGGCCCAAGCACTAATCATTGATTGGATGTTATTGTTCCAGGAGGCGTGGTTTTCCTGGTTCAAACTGTATATAGTTGGGATTGTTCTGCATGTGTAGTTTGTGTTCTGAGCTGAATAAAGAAATCACTTGTTTGAAATGCTGCCTCAATCTCAGTACATAATACTGGCGACGAGGATGGGATCGTGTAGGTAGGCAGCCCCACAGAACCTAAGCTAATCACTGCAGCAGACAAGGAATTGTCACCTTGACCCGCCAGAACAACAAGCAGGACACTGCAACCTGATGCTCTGGCATGGAACTACGATGGCCGCCAAGGGCCACTTCGAACCGTTCAATTCAACTAAAGAGAACTGGGACACCTACGTCTCCCAGTTTGAATTCTGTGCTGCTGCTCAAAAAATATCTGATGTAGATCTCCAGAAAGCCACGTTCCTCAGTGTCTGTGGAAAACACATCTTCGATGTGGCTTGGACATTAGTGGCACCGGCTGAACGCAAGGTGACCAATTTCACCACAATAAAGTCTATGCATCGTGAACTTTTTTCACCTAAGCCTTCCAAAATTGCATGTCAACACGCATTCCACAAGCATGACCAGGCCCAGGGGTGAGACAGTTGCTGATTACATAATGGCCCTTAGGAAGATAGCGCAGCAGTGCAACTTTACGGACTTAAATGATAGACTCAGAGACAGGCTAGCCTGTGGCTTTTGGGATGAGAAACTACAATGGCAGCTTTTTGCCAAGAAGAAGCTTACCTTCCAAGCTGCATTCGAGGAAGCTGTTGCCACGGAGGTTGCTGAGCAGTCAACCAAAGATGTGCGTCAATCCAGAAGTCCACCAACGTCATGCAAGTTGCAGCCAGTGCATGAGGAGAGTATGGAAGACTCTGATAGTGAGGACGACTAAGTCCACTGAACACAGGCCAAGAGGCACAAATGCTCCAATCAGCAACCTGCTACCAGAGCACCCTGTGCCAGTTGCAGTGGTAACCACGAATGCTGAAAGTGCCAGTTCCGTGAGGCCCAGTGTTGTGATTGCAGGAAGCTTGGACACCTTGCCCAGGTCTGCCATTCATGAAAGGCCAAGACATCAGCTCGAACATCGTCTAGCAGACTCTGACTGCTGCCATGCTATACCTCTACACCTGCTGATTGTCATTCGATATCCAAGTGCCTCTACCACTCGTCAGTGGCAAGTACTCATCTCCAAACAAAAAATAAAATCAAAATGACAGTAGTCCTCAACAGTGCTCCCTGTGAGATGGAGGTCAATTTGGGGTTGGCACTCACCATCATCTTAACTCAGATGCTATGCTAGCTCTTTCCCAGATGGAGCAAACGACAGCTTGAGCCTTGCGATTTCCACCTCGTCGATTTCCAGAGACAGTGCATTCCTGTTGCGGGAATCGGCAAATTCATGGTTCGCTATAAAAAGTTCTACGGTCCATTGAGCATTATAGTGGTCGAAGGGCAACATGCCAGGCTCCTGGGACTTGATTGGTTTGATGCACTTGGCATCCACGTGATGGGAGTACAACAAATCTCCCACTCAAATTTGGACTCTATGTGCAAAGACTTTCTAGCAGTATTCAATGGTTCCCTGGGTCGCTACACAGGACCCCCAGTTTCTTTCAACCTCAACCCTACGGTGATGCCAGTTCAGCTAAAGGCTCATCAGGTGCCCTTTTGCATTGAAACTATGTATCAATGAAGAGTTGGACCATCTCATCATACAGGTGCTGGAGCCAGTCTCACATACTAGGTGGGAGACCCTTATCGTCACACTCATTAAGCCAACATGTCTGTAAGAATCTGTGCAGTGGTTACCACTGTGCAGTGGTTGCCACTGTGCACAATTAACAAAGCTTTGCAACAGCACGCATATCCAGTTCCAGTCGTCAGCCACCATTTTACTTTGCTCGCTGGAGGCAAAATTTTTGCCAACCTTGACCTGTCACAGGCATATCAACAGTTGCCTGTCACCATGGCCATGGCTGAGGCTGAAACAATTGTCACACACCACGGGGCATTCAAAATTAACTGCCTGCAGTTTGGGGTTAGTGTCACCCCAGGACTTTCCCAAGACCTCATGGAAGGTCTGTTTTGGGACATTCCAGGTGTCTTTCCTTATTTTGATGACGTTCTGATAGCCAGCGCGTCCACAGAGGAGTTGGCAGACTGCCTTCGACAGGTCCTTCGCCGTTTCCAAGATGCGGGTCTCAAGGTGAAGCAAGAAAAATACTAGTTCGGAGTCTCTCGAGTTTTTGGGATTCCTGATCGACGCTGATGGCATTCACCCAGCAGAGAGCAAGGCCAAGGCAATCCACAGTGCACCACCCCCGACTTCTTTTTTTTTTTTTTTGAAATAACTCTCCTAAAAAGGAGAGAATTTTATTTTTTATAAGAAAAGGGTAAGGTAGACAGATGGGAAGAGAAAAAAGAGCGGAGTGAGTTTTTTTCTGTTAGTAAAGGTTAGTTTTATTTCTTCCAGTTGTCGGCATCCATCACGGTTGAAAGATCTTCTTTTCAGCTTTTCAAAGTCCAAATCAATTCTGTTAGTAAAGTTAGTAAAGTCCACTGGGGTTAAATCAAATCTTTTCAGATGTTACACGAACAAATTCTTTTTTAAGTCTCTCCAATTATCATTAAGTCCTTTGAACTTTAATGCCTCCCGTTCCGTCACTTCCTTCCCCCGGGCCGCCGTCTTCTTCAAAAATCCAAATTTTGAGTACTGCTTCCTCCTCTGTGCTGGCATGTCTCTTCAGAAATTTTTAAATCCATCTTCTTTCGCTTCTTTTTTCTTGTTGTTTCTGGCAGTCATTTCTCGTTGGCTCCATTAACACTCGGGTTGAAATTAGATCTCCATTACTTGCTAAGCTCAACACCCCTTTCTACTGGCAGAGTATATCCTTTTTTTAAAGGCGGAGTAGGCTTTGAAAGCCTTGTCCGCCTCTTCTTTTTATTTATTCGCTCCACTGCCAGATAGAGGTGTCAAGACTTTCGTCAAAATAAATCTGAGATCTTCTTTCCCTTCTTCATCCATAGCTTGGAACTTTAACATCGATACATTTTCTGCCATCAACCTTGTTAATTCCAAATATTTGTTTTTATAGTCTGATGAGAACAATTTCCATTTTAAAAGCGTTTCATTGATATTTTAGATTAACTCCAGCAGGTGGCGCAGTATCTCAGTCTCTTGTTGATTGACAGCTAGTTCTGGGGGGGTTGACTGGAGCGGAAGTCCCGCCTCTCTTCTCTTCCGTTCTAAGCAGGATTTTCCCCAGCATCGACATTTTGTTTTTTATTTACTTTTTCAAAGTTCGTGCCACATCCCCCAGAAAGCAACTAAAGCCGTAGTCTTCTGTAAAACCCCAACGGTACTTTCACCAACATTTTTTCTTGTTACCCCCCTTCGCGTTTCCTTTAAAAATTCGCTTCTTTGAAGAGGGTGGAAGCTCCTCCCTCCTCCCATACGCTTATCCGCTTGCGGGGGTTTTAATTTTCGCTTCAAAATAGATCTTCAACTCACGATTAGATGCCATATCTTCTTTTCATGGTAATTCATCCGCTTTTCCTCACTCCTGGAAGTCGGCAGGGCTGCTAAGTCCCATTCAGGACGCACTACGCGGCAGGGCCGATTGGGGCGGGGAGAAAGCCTCAATTTCCCGGCAGTTTGCCGGCAAAGAGGCTACTCCCCTATGCGCCCCCGGTTCGGAGCCTTTGACTAAGGCTCACTAGGGTCTTTCGCAAACGCGAAGACCCCCCATTCCGCGTGTGGGCTGACCGCCTCCGGGAGCGTCCCGAGAAGCGGCTGCCATTCGCAGCACCGAAACCGAAACCCCCCACCCCCGACTTCAAAAAGGGAACTATAATCTTTCCTAGGCCTCCTCAACTTCTACCATTCGTTCCTGTCACACAAGGCGTTAGCCGAACTGTTGCATTGCTTGCTGGAAAAAAGGGCTCTGTGGAGGCCAAGGCACGCCCGGGCATTCACCGCTGTCAAGGACTTACTGTCTTCCAATACTATTCTTACAGATTTTAATGAATGTAAACGTCTCATCATAGCAACTGACGCCTCACCCTACAGAATCTGCGCTGTCCTGAGTCACCGTTTGTCAGATGGTCAGGAGGCCCCGATCACATACTCCTCCAGGACCTTGTCGTTGGTGGAGAGAAACTATGCACAAATTGACAAGGAAGCTCTTGCCCTTGTTGCTGGTGTAAAGAAATTCCACAATTTTGGACCAAGTAATTACAGGTTGGGTTCAGACTTGCCAACTCTGCCAAGAGTCGCAACTAGAACCACCTCAGGCACCAGTACAGCACTGGGAAACCACCCAAGTGCCATGGTCCTGCCTGCATATAGACTTTGGTGGCCCTTTTCAGGGATAAACCTTTTTGATTGTGGTGGACTTGTTTTCTAAGTGGCTGGAAGTAGTTCCAATGTCAGTAATGACTTCTGCATCGGTCATTAGGGCGTTGCGCTGCATCTTTAGTATGCACGGACTGCCCGGAACTATTGTGTCCGACAATGGACATAATTCACATTGTCCACATTCCAGAAATTCATGGCTGACAACTTGATCTGGCACATCACAGCAGCCCCGTTTCATCCATCCATTAACGGGCAGGCCGAATGAATGGTCTGCACTACAAAAGACACACTGAGAAAAATAGTCTACGGTGACTGGAACCAGAGACTAGTGGATTTCCTTCTGCAGCAGCACATAACGCCTCACATGTCTACCGGGAGGAGCCCCGCGTAACTTCTGATGAACCGCTGCTTATCCACAATGCTCGACTGTCTGCACCCAGACTTCACATCGGATTGCCCGCTGTGGTGAGAGGTTCTGGAGCCCCTCTGTTCCTTCCAGCCTGGTGATCTCACTTGTACCCAGAACTACAGTGACGGGCCGAACTGGATTCCAGCTACAGTGACAACTACTGGACCAATATCGTACGTTGTGACTACATCGGATTGGAGACACCTCGACCAGCTTAGGCAGTGCTGGGTCAGGGAATCGGAGCCAGCAGACACAGAGACCCAAGTGGCACAGTAAAATCCCGTGCCGTGTTCAACTCCAATCATTTCCCAGCCAAGTACTGAGTCGGAGGCGAGCATTGCCTTGACACCCTGCTCAGAGTGCGAAAACTCTCTAGAGCAGATGCTGTCCATCAAGCCTGAGAGTGCTGGCATTAAGGTCCCTGACTGCACTACGGACTGTCAGCTGCCTAGTTCGAGCATAGATCCAACTTTGACAATTGGGGAACGACGGCATTCCCAATGAGTAAGAACTCTCCCGAATTACTTGAAAGACTATGTATGCTAGCTTAGGGGGGAGGAGTGTAGCCTTTTAAGCATGAGCTTTGGTCACAAACCCCATAGACAGTCAGCATCCTAAACTAAGCAACTGGATTGGTCGTTGTTGCAAGCAGACCAACCCAGAACGACGCTGAGATTCAGCGGGAACAATTCTCATTGGGCCCAAGCACTAATAATTGATTGGATGTTACTGTTCCAGGAGGCGTGGGTTTCCTGGTTCAAATTGTATATAGTTGGGATTGTTCTGTGTGTGTAGTTTGTGTTCTGAGCTGAATAAAGAAATCACTTGTTTGAAACTTTGCCTCGATTTCAGTACATAATAGGCCCCATCACTCCTTGGTGAAGGGGAAATCGTGGAAGCAGTGACAGACTTCACGTTCTTGGGATCCAAGATCACTGCAGACGGTGACTGCAGCTATGAAATTAAAAGATGCCTGCTCCTTGGGAGGAAAGTGATGGCAAACCTAGACAGCATAATAAAAGTAGAGACATCACCCTGCCAACAAATGTCCGTATGGTCAAAGCAAGGGTATTCCCAGTAGTAATATATGACTGTGAGAGTTGGACTATAGGGAAGGCCAGGCGCCGAAGAATAGATTCTTTTGAGTTATGGTGCTGGAGAAATCCCTTGGACTGCCGGGAGATCAAATCAGTCATTCCTAAAAGAAATCAATCCTAACTGTTCCCTGGAAGGCCAGATACTGAAGCTGAAGCTCAAATACTTTGGCCACCAAATGAGAAGGGAGCACTCACTGGAGAAGACCCTGATGCTGGGAAAGACTGAAGGAAAAAGAAGAAGGGGATGACAAAGGTTGAGATGGTTAGACAGTGTTATCGATGCAATGAACATGAAATTAAGCAAACTTCGGAGCACGATGGAAGACAGGAGGGCCTGACTTGATGTGGTCCATGGGATCGCGAAGAGTTGGACTCGACTGTGCAACTGAACAACAACAACAACAACAACAACAACATGCTGAACTCTCCCAATTACAATTCTAGATAGATGGGATGGGCCACAGAAAAATGTTAACAGTGGTCCTTTTTATTAGGGCTAACCAAAATTTCTGAAAAAAGTGAGCAAACTTTTGAACTCTGTAAAATGTTTCATCTGGTGGTTGATTGCATCCATGAAATATGGCTCTAAAAGTGTTTGTATGGATGAAATCTCCATGGATAAGCTTGGAAATTATGAAAGGTTTCAGTAGGTCAAAGACGTGAATCATCTTTTATGGATAGCAGATCTCTAATTACCTGGTGTAGATCTTTGCATCCAAAATCTTACCTCCAGTAAGCAGGGGCAGATTTTTCTCTCTGTTTAGGTGACAGATGCACATGATGCCTATCAACTTTAATGTGGTTAATTTATTTAAACGAGAAGCTGAGAATAAAGCTACATAGGATGCATCTTGCCACTTTGGGATCCATGTCTCATAGTTCAGCTAATGTCATTGAGTATGATACCACTGAGCAATGAAATTTGTTTCTGGAGAACTCTGAGCTATTTTTGATACTTGAATGAATTTCTGAAAGCTGGTCATTTACTGAAAATGCATAATATACAGGTAGTTGTTTATATTGGGCAATCTGGAGCATGTTAAATATTAATGCAGATGTTTTCTGCATTCATGATGTCATATTGAAACTGTTAATTTACTTTGTATTACAAAAACTCTGTCTGGAACCATCTTCTATTGATGAAAGAGCCCCACCTTAATTCCTGATGTCCGAGGCTTTGGTGAAGGAAACTCTCTAGCCTTACTTCATATATTCCAAGGGTTCAGTCCTAAACTGGACTGAGTTGTAGTGCTATGTAAGCTCAGAACTTTTCCATGATTAGGAGCTGTTAACAAAGGAGAAATGTTCATCTTCAGTCTTCTGTGCAGTCCAATGTTGGGACTGCACTTGTGCAGGCCAGCCATCAGAGGCCCTCTTCCAGCTAGATCTGACATTTTTTAACACTCTGAGAGGAGCCCCTCCCTTGCAGAGCATATTGGGGACCGTCTTCCCACCCAAACAGTCACATGCTTTGCAGGGAGGGGCTCCCTCCTTTCCTTCAGTCCTTTCTTCACCACCATGTTGTGAGGACATGATTGTTCCAGCTCTGGTTCATTTCTGGGTTTCCCCCCTAGTGTTATTCTTCCTGAAAAATCTTCCCCCTTTTGCCTTGAACATGTATCAGAAGGCTTTGTTTAAAAAATGTACCTAGTGCGGTACAAAAAAGACTTGCTCCGACGAGCATCTTCTCTGCCTTTTCTGCCAGGGTGAGGCCCATAATACAGCTATGTGTAAAATCTGCCTTCAGTTCACTCCAAAAGATCACTCCAATTGAGCAACATGCTTAAAGGCAAGCCTGTGGGAGAAAGCACTTTCTTGCTGTAATAGCCCAGCAGCAAAGATATCTGCCCCGGCCAAGCACATCCAATCCTTTCCCTCAAAGTCCCTGGCCAGAACCAGCCAACTCACAAGCCCACCATTTAGAGTCTCAGCTCCACTAGTTCCGGGGATGAAACCGAAGCGTTGGATCCGATCACCTACCTGTTCGGCTGAACGCTGCACATTGGAACCTCCACCCATAAAGACCCAGTCTAAGACTAAACATAAGGAGAAGCATCAGTCCAGTTCTAAGGCACCATCAGTTCCAACCAAGCCATCTTCAGTTCCAACAGAACAGAGAGAAGTTTCTCCCCAATGCACACCTTTTTTACATGCCTCCTCTCTGGTACATTCATTCTCAGAAGGAGAAATAGAGCCCAGCCAACATGCGCTTGTGATTCCAACCGTGAGTCAACCATTGGAACCACCTTCTCCACCCCCCATGCAGAGGTCCATGCCCCCCCCACCTCCTTGGCAGGGCAATCCTTATTATTTTCTTTTTCCTCAACCCCAAGAGTAGGGTGACTGACAACCACAAAGAGGACATCCAGAATTGAGGCATTCTTCTCAGAATTGAGAGGTTGTGCCCCCCCTTTTGGTACCCTTCCACAGTGTCTCCTCCTCTTTTTGTGGGGCATTCTGATTCTGAAGAAGAGTACCCAGTCAGAGGAACCTGTCTGGTGGACATGTGATAGTAATCTCCTAGCTGGGATACCATTTGGTAGGATGACACATTGTTGCAAGGTTGGGGAGTGCACTATAGGACATTTGATCACCTGAGGAGAAGGGGCTTCACACCAACCTTTTAGAGTTGCATTCATATGTTATGCCCTTACCTCTTTTGCAAAGCTTACCAAAGGGAAAGTCACTCAGGTCATTGTGGACAATACTACAGCAATGGCCTATATAAACTGACAAGGGGTACTATTTTAGCAACCCTCTGCTGGGAAGCCACTATCATTTGGGAGATGGCCATAGCTCAAGGATCCTCCCTCCAAGTGGTACATGTGGCAGGTACTGCCAATACAAGGGCTAACATCCCTAGTAGAATGGGACACTTGGAAAACAAATGGTCTCTTGTGGGGGAGCATATACTCCCAATTTTCCAGCAGTGGGGTTTCCCTGGAGGCCTATTTGCTACCTGTTTCGATGTGAAGGCCCCAGCATTCTGCTCCAGGGAGGGCAGCGACCACCTCTCTGTAGGGGATGCATTCCAGATACAATGGACAGGCACTCTTTTTTATGCTTTCCACCCAATTCTGTTTATTCCCAAAGTGTTGACCAAAATAAGAGAGGAACACACTATGTACATCCTGATTACCCCATTTTGGCTGATTCCAGGTCTTCCTTTTGATGTCCAAAGGCCTCTATATCCACCTTCCCTTGGCCATGGATCTACTCCACAGGGGTCCTGTGATTCATTATCAGGTGCACAGACTCAGGCTGATGGCTTGGCTGCTGAATGATCCCAGTTTAACTGACTAGCTAATGTCATACACTCATAGACACCCCACTAGGTGGTCTTACATGAGTAAATGGGGTAATTTTTCTACCTGGGAGTTACCGCACCAATGTGTCCTGTTGCCCTACTGTTTGACTGTTTAATGACTCTTAAAGAATCTGGCTTAGCTGCTTCATCCCTGAAGGTACATTTAGCAGCCATATCTGCTTACCATGTGAAGGTTCGAGGCACAAACTTTTTTCACACCCAGCATCTAGGAGTTTTTTGAAGAGGTTGTTTAACTTGTTCCCACCTTTAGTACCTCAGTGGTCCTTATCAGGTCCTCTCCCAGCTCTTGCTAGCCCCCTTTGAATCACTTGGGTCATGTAGTTTGTGACTCTTGTCTTGCAAGATTGTGTTTTTGCTAGCAATTACTTCAGCTAGGAGAGTGGTGGGAATTGGTAGCTTTGAGGGCTGAACATCCGTTTATCAAGTTTCAGACAAGTCACTTAGTGCTGAGACCCAGTTTACATTTTTTACCTTAAGTAGTCTTTAGTTTCCACCTGGCACAAGACATTGTTCTTCCAGTGTTTTTTCCCATCCCCCACTTTGGATGCTGAAAAGATACTTCACTTGTTAGATGTTAAGAGATCTTTATTGTTTTACTTAGACAGAACAAACTGTTTCCAGCAGTCCCAGTGTCTATTTGTGCACTGTTCCAGTAGCTCAAAAGGGAGGCCAGCATTGGCGTAGACTATCTCCAGGTGGATAATGTCTGTAGTCCATGCACAAGCCAGTCTGTGGTGTCCATTGGGGGGTCGAATGCATTCCACATTGGCACAAGCCATATCAGCTGCTTTCCGGAGAGGCACTCCTTTAGAGCAGCCATGTGGTTGTCATTGGACACATTTGTCAAGCATTATTCTGAGGATGGTAATGTGAGAAGGGATTCAGCAGTTGGTAGAGCCATTCTGCACTCCTTGTTCCACTGTAGCTCACTCCACCTCCAACGTAAGGAGCTCTACAGTCTCCCAATGTGGGACTGCACAATAGACTAAAGATGAAAACAGTGTTGCACTTACCTGTAACTGTTGTTCATTGAAGTGTCTTCTGTGCAGGCGCACATTCCCTCCCTCCTACCCCACTGTGAGCTCACAGATGTTATTCTATTTGTGAGACATGCAGCGGCTCAAGAGAACTGTGGAAAAGGGGGGAGCCCCTCGCTGCAAAATACATGACTGTTTGGGTGGGAAGACGGTCCCCAATATGCTCTGCAGGAGAGGGGCTCCCTTCAGAGTGTAAAAAAATGTCAGATCTAGCTAGAAGAGAGCCTCTGATCGCTGGCCTGCACAAGCATGGTCCCAATGTATGCCTGCACAAAAGACACCTTAATGAACAACAGTTACAGGTAAGTGCAACACTGTTTACTTTAATGATGAAAAGTATTTTATTTAAGTTTACTATAGCATAGCAGTTCACTGGCATTGCAAATGAGATATACCAGATATAAATTTTTAATATAATGATTGTGTTTTTCCTGGTACTTGGCTTTCAATTGCAGTAACTACACAATAGGATATGTGTTTTTCTGTTATTGCCATTTTGAATGTATTTGGCTCTCTATAGATTTTGGACTTTGGACTAGCAAGACATACAGACAGTGAAATGACTGGATATGTGGTTACCAGGTGGTACAGAGCCCCAGAAGTTATACTAAATTGGATGCATTATACTCAGACAGGTAATTTTGGTCAGGTGTTTGTGCTAAGATTAACACTGGCTTTTCATATTCAGTTTTCTGTAACTTTTGACCTTTGAATCTTGATTGAACCTTGAATCTAACCAGATCACTTCATCAAAATGCAAACTAGTGTCATGTCCTCTTTATAGAATGCTTTCCTGTGGATATACTTGCATCTTGGTAAATGTTTTGTAGTTTTCTGGTGTGCTATTTGCATTAGTTAACCTATGTTAAAAACATCTTGCAAAAAGGATAGTTCTTCAGGTATTACTCCCTGAAGGATCATCTCTCAACTTTCAGGTCTCTGGAAAGAGGATCCTATCTCTCAGCATCTCCCTCTATCTCAGGAGGTCAAGGAAGTTTTCTGTCATTCTTGCTATTCAGGACATCATTGTATGGCAACTAATCTCTTTTGGGATCTGACTGGAGTTCAGTCTGGCCATCGTATCGTCTGAAGGGACTATGTTACCTTTTTGGAATTCTGTTCATCTTGAAGTCCCCAGCAGTCTTAGCATAGATAAAATCTTGTTACATCATTTGGTTTGCAATTCCTGATTCTGTTTAGTCTGCCCAGTTTTAGCTATTTTTGCCTCCAGCACACCCACACATACCCTTAGCTTTTCTTTCTTTCTTTCTTTCTTTCTTTCTTTCTTTCTTTCTTTCTTTCTTTCTTTCTTTCTTTCTTTCTTTCTTGATTGATTGATTGATTGATTGATTGATTGATTGATTGTATTTGTATCCTGCCCATCCCATGAGCGGGCTCAGGGCGGGGCACATCATCTCAAACAATAAAGCAAGGTTTAAAACACAATAAAACATTACATTATAAGCATTTAAAATCAGTAGTTATAGCTGCTGGTGCAAATTCCAACCCATTAATACTGATAGATATGGCTGGTTGCTGGCAGATGGACAGCCAGTAGGTAGGAGACAGCAACCTCGGGGAGGCCATATGTGGATGCCAGCTGCCTCAACCAAAAGCCTGGTGGAACAGCTCCATCTTGCAGGCCCTGCGGAACTGAGTAAGATCCTGCAGGGCCCTGATCTCTATGGGGAGCATGTTTCACCAGGTGGGGCCTGGGCAGAAAAGGCCCTGGCCCTGGTTGAGGCAATACGGATGTCTTTTGGGCCAGGGCCCATCAGGAGATGTTGATTACTAGAGCGTAAAGCTCTTCAAGGCATATATGGGAAGAAGCGGTCCCTTAGATATATTGGTCCCAGGCCATATAAGGCTTTGAAGGTTATTACCAATACCTATAAGCGGATCCAGTACTCAACTGGCAACCAGTGCAGCTGGCAAAGCACATGCCAAACGTGAACCTGCACAGGCATTGACGTCAGTAGGCATGCTGCCGCATTTTGTACCAGCTGTAATTTCTGGATCAGTCTCAGGGATAAGCCTGTGTAGAGCAAATTGCAGTAATCAAGCCTGGAGGTGACCATTGCATGGATCACTGTAGCTAGGTCTTGGGGGGAAAGATATGGCTTCAGTAGCCTGATCTGCCTAAGATGGAACAATGCAGATCTGGCAACTGCAGCAACCTGGGCTTCCATAGACAAAGAGGCATCCAGTGTTACTCCCAGGCTCCTCACTGTTTGGGCTGATACCAAAGGTGCCCCTTGCAGGGTGAGAAGCCTGGTGCCCACATCCATGTCCCTTGACCCAGGTACAGGACCTCCATCTTTGATGGATTAAACTTCAGTCGATTCTGCCACAGCCATCCAGCCACAGCTTCTATAGCCTCACCCAGTGTTTCGGGAACAGAAGACAGATGGCTGTCCATTAACAGATAGAGCTGGGTATCATCAGTATATTGATGACAGCCCAGCCCATAACTCTGGACTAACTGGGCGAGGGGGTGCATATAGACGTTGAATGACACTGGTGAGAGGATGCCCCCTGCAGCACTCCACATTCTAGAGCGGATACCATGGGGAGACCCTCTTGCCAAGTGCCACCCTCTGTCCCCGACCATGGAGAAAGGAAGAAAACCATTTCAAGGCAGTTCCCTGAACTCCTACGTTGGCGAGGCGGTGGGTCATAAGATCATAGTTGATTGTGTGAAACGCTGCCGTCAAGTCTAATAACAACAGCAGCACTGACCTGTCTTGGTCCAGGTGTCTACGGAGGTCATCCATAAGGGCGACCAGAGCCATCTCCATTCCGTAGCCTGGGCAGAAGCCAGACTGGAAGGAGTCAAGGACAGAAGCATCATCCAGGAAAACCTGGAGTTGTTCAGCCACCACTCTCTCAATGACCTTACCCAGGAATGGCAGGTTTGATACTGGGCGGTAGTTGTTCAGGACCATCAGGTCCAGTAATGGCTTTTTCCAGAGTGGACAGACCACTGCCTCCTTCAAAGCCTCTGGGAAAGTCCCAGTAGAAAGGGACAAGTTGATAATTTCTCCCAGAGGAGCCCGAATGCTCTTCCCACAAGATTTAACTAGCCAGGACGGGCATGGGTCAAGGAGGCAGGTAGTAGGTCTTACTGCTGCCAGGATCCTGTCAACTTCCTCCTGAGAGAGTCAGTCGAAGTGGTCCAATACCGGACCGGAATACGGACAAGGGGCCCCCAGTTCTTTTACTGTCTCAATTGTGGCCAGGAGGTCCTGGTGGAGCGTCACGATCTTATCTGTGAAATAGTTCACAAATGCCTCACAGCCAATGGCCAATTCCTACTATTTGGTCTGCCCTGAGGCAGAGTTGTAATAGACCGAATAACTCTAAACATGGCGACCGGCAGGGACTCTCTGTCTCTATGAACATTGAGCACTGTTTGAGTTCCTGGCATGTATCTGATCTAAATTATACCTCCAAAAACTTGCACAAGTTAACCCATATGGTCTCCAAGATGCAACTTTTTATCTTATTGCAGTAGTCATGTAAAAACTAATTACACAACCAGTTCCTGTACTCAGAATGCAACTAGCTGTGTTCTGTCCTCCTTAGAGTAGCCAAAAAAGAAGACTTTTGTAGCCTAGGCCTAGAAATCTGCAAGTATTTAGCAGGTTATTGGTGAGAAACCATTCTCTTTATGGAAATCAAACACCCATAGCTTGCCTTTTCAGATTTTGTTTTTCTGCATTAAGAATAGATAAACTGAATGTTGAGGTATTGCGTGGCAATTTATTATAACCATTTTCCATATTTCAGTTGACATCTGGTCAGTGGGTTGTATACTGGCTGAGATGATAACAGGAAGGCCGCTCTTCAAAGGCAATGATCGTATCCTTTCATGATAACATCATGACATCATGATATAGAGGTATGTTAGAATTCAGGTGCCAAAGACAGTGAGTTCAGACACATCAAATAAATAACCATCTACTGAGCTACATCCTGGAATATGATTTACTAGTAAGAAGGCCCGTTGTGGGACTCAAGACAATGGGTGCTAGCCTGGCCATCCGGGTGCAGGCTGCCGTCTCCATCCCCCGGTGAAGTTGCCTTGCCCCTCCCCCCACCCAATCGAGGCCCTGGCAGGCCAAGCCACCTGGGCTAGTCCCTCTCCCTGCAATGGGCACCAGCTTGGCCGGGCAGCTGCGGGCCCCCATCTGCTTCCCGGCCCCCATGCCTTGGGGAAACTGCCTGGCCTCCCCTCCACACGGTTGAGGCCCTGGCAAGTCAAGGTGCCTGGCCTCACCCTTCCCCCTGCCATGCCCACCTGATAGAGGCCCCACCGAGCCAAGCCACCTGCAACGTCTCCTGCAATGGGCGTCAGCTCGGCCAGCCAGCTGTGGGCCCCCGCCTGCTTCCTGGCGCCCCCCGTGCAGTCGAGGCACCGGCCAAGCCAGCCAGACTCGTCCCTCTACATGCAATGGGTGCCAGCTCAGCCAGCCAGCTGCGGGCCCCCATCTCCTTCCCCACCCCGCCCGCCCCGGCGGAGTTGCCTGGCCTTGTCCTGGCCTTGTCTGTTCCTGCCACCCCTGCCCTGGCGGGCCAAGGCCTGCGACCTCATTCCCCTGCTTACCGGAGGGGTAACAGGACAGGCCGGGCCTGGCTCCCCACCTGGCCTCAGGCCTGGTGGCACAGCAATGTTTCCCCTCATCCCCAGACCACACGGGGGAGGCACAAGGGAATAGGCCGCTGCCGCCTTCCTGCTCGGCCACCTCTGGGGCCTTTCCAGGCACCTGGGTGGAGCCAGTGCATGTCGGCCTGGCCCTCCTCTTGGCCAGTGGTGGGTCCTGGTGGCCGCGGCTCGGCTGCTGTGGCTTGGCGGCGCCAGCACCATGGCCCTGTCTGCGGCCTGCAGGCTGAGCAAAGGCCCCTGGAGCACGCGGTCCGTCTGGTGGCTCATAGGAAAGTGAGGGCAAAAGGCTGGTCACCGCCTCTGTGGGTGGGTCCACGCTGACGGAGGCAGCAACACAGCCAATGGAGAGAGACGCCATGTGAGTGACACATTGGGGCACCAACCAGTTCCAGAGCATGTGGAATCTTCTAGAGAAGTGCCACCACCAAATGGCTTTTATAATATAGGGAGATTTGTAAGTTCAATTTTTTTGTATTTTTATTTCATTCTCTTGTTTTTCTTGAATCCATGCTGTCATAGGTAAAATTTACTACAGAAATGTATGCAGATGTTGTCTAAAGTTCAGGAGGGGTTAAAAAGGTAGTTTACCATTCACTCATCAAGATAGAAATCCATCTTTTTATCTGTTTCTCTTGATACACAGGTGTTGTCTATGTTACTGTTGTCTTAATAGAAAATCACCTTAAAGTTTCTAGGGTTAGGGTGCCTGTATATGTTAATATCAGCTAAGATTTTCAGTGTCCTTTACATTCCTTACTTTTTTCCTCCTGTGAATATTGCAAATCAGTGTTTGTAAAGACTTTTGGAAGTTTGGTGCAGGTGGCTGCAGATCATTTTAAGAAAGAAAACAGAAAATTATCTGATATCTGTATGTGGCTCTTACGCCACTTCTAGGATGTTATCACTTAAGCAGTGGCAAAAGCATGGCTGCAGAGGAATGTTTGATCAAGTACCATCCTCACTGCTTCAGACATCATTCTAGATCAAAAGATGTAGCTGTGAGAAGATATAGAGGATGCCTCTGGGATACGTGAACAAATTTCCTTTGTAGAACAAATTTATTTTTTCCTCTTGTGTGATATGCTCCAGTTTCATGACCAGTAGCAAAACACTTCATTGATATCACAATTTCCATTTTGAAATACTGACTAAAGATTTGACTCCTGACTTTGGCAATCAGATCTGGACCAGCTCACAGAAATTATGAAAGTTACAGGAACACCAACTCAAGATTTTGTTCAGAAACTTCAAAGCCAAGATGTAAGTAGTTTGTATTGCCCTATCTAAGAACCAGACTATAAGTTTAGAAATGGAAAGTGCTAATTTCTTGAACTGTAGCAGTTCAGATTTAGGATGGGACATTGTACCCTTTGAGTGCCACATAATCCAAAAAATAGAGGGAAAGCCCTTCTCTCTGCATGTAGAAAATAGAAACAAAATTAAGCTAGAGTCTTTTTACATGACATGCTAACTTTGGACGAGCAGTTTTTGTTTTTTTTAATGTGTGTGTGTGTGTTCAAATGTGTGATTTCCTACTCAAGTATGAAGTGACACAGTTCCAAGATATGTCACATGACATTTCTGAACTTGTGAATTGGCCTGAATTTCAAGGGATCTTTCAGATCATTGTTCTTTAGTATGGTCAATACACAGATAGCTTCATCCAGAAAGCCTTGGCAAGGGTAGTTTAGGTAAACAGAAAAATAGTGTCTGCTCAAGGAAATATTAATATTATTTCTGAGGAAAATATGTTCAAAACAAAGTGGAATTCTACATGTATATTTTTTGTAATGAGTAGTTTCTCTTTGAATATTCAATCTTCAGTAGTTTGTATAAGAAACTGAATTCTAGGTTAATACCACAAAACCTCTCTTCATAGTCTGAATTCCTCTGGGACTGAATCTGAAGAGACACAAATACCTCTTGCACTCCATTACTGAGAATACAGTTTTGAATGTATAATTTGGATCTTTTTCAAGGCAAAAAACTATATCAAAAGCCTCCCAAAAGTGCAGAAGAAAGATTTTGCTGCCATCTTGAAGTATGCAAATCCCTTAGGTAAGCCAATATACATACACACAAATGGTGAAGTTGTGTTATAGTAAGGCAGTGATCAGTTAGTGTAGCCCTCTACTTTTGGTTACTTCCTTTCCTTTTCTTACAATTTTTTGTCCATACTCTGTGCTGTATTGTGAACCTTTTAACCCTTTCCTACAAATAACTTTTAATGAAAAGTTTACCATGCAAAAGGGTGTGGCCAACTCCTTAATCAAGGTGCAGCAAAACAATTTGGCATAGTTGCACTAGTACGGGGGAAATGTTCTCAAAAGTGGTGTGCTTGAAACAGATTTCACTCTTTAATGTTACACGCCTCTTTGGATAGTTTAAATAATTAAGTTCTCGAATAAATAATAAGAAATTTTAGTTATTTCGTACAGGGGATATTTCATACAGATATCTCAACAGTATTCTATGAAGGCGAAGTAGTTCTTGGCATCCTGAGGCAATGTTTTAGAAGTGCCGTGGCTCAGTGGTAGAGCATCTGCTTTGCATTTTTAATTTTTTTAAATTGAACTACTAGCCTGCCATCCCTCACAAACCAGGTTCAGGGTGGGTTACAAAAAGCAGTAATGCCCAATGCAGTATTAAAATCACATCATTAAAACCCAATTTACGGTAAGATCAATTACAATATCAAGAGTGCAATCAGTGGCAACCATTTGACTACTCCATCTCCTTCTGCTCCCACATAACTTCCCAGTGTCGAAGGTGGCTGGTAATTGATGTTGGGGAAACAGGCAGACAGCTGACAGTACAGGGGAGTCCAATGTAAATGGATATCTGCCGCCTCATCCACGGGCTTGGTGGAACATCTTCTTGCATTAGGTCCCACAAAAAGGCTCTGGTACTGGTTGAGGCTAAGCGGATGTCTTTAGGGCCAGGGATCTCCAGCAGATCTTGATCCATTGATCACAATGCTCTATGAGGGACCTATTGGGCAAGACAGTCCTGCATGAGATGGTCCCAAGCTCAGTCCCTAAAATCTCCAGGTAGAAGGATAGAGGATGTGAAAAACCTTGACCTGAGACCTTGGAGAGCCACTGCAAGTCTGAATAGACAGTCTGATTCAGGGAAGCATCTTAATTTGCAGCCCTTGTGCATATGTTGCAGCCCTTGTGCACATGTGGACTTTATTATAAATTCTAACAACCTTTTACAGACTTAAGTTGTGCAACAAAATATATTTACAGCCTCTGGGCCATGTCTGGACAATCAAGCTACATCTGAAGATGCACATGAAGTTGGCTTACACTGAATCAGACCATTATTCTATCTAAGTGCATACTGTGTACTTTGATTGGCAGTAAATGTCCACAATCACAGGTGGCAGCAGTCTATCACATCAGTTATGACCAGATGCAGCCCTAATACCCCAGTCTAGCCTTATCTCATCAGATCAGGGAAGCTAAGCAGGGTCAACCATGTTTAGTACTTGGATGGGAGTCAACCAAGGAAGACCAAGCTTGCTGTGCAGAGGAATGCAATGGGAAACCACCTCTGATAATCTTTTGCCCTGACCTGGATGGCCCAGACTAGCCTGAGCTCATCACATCAGGGAATCTAAGCAGGGTCAGCCATAGTTAGTACTTGGATGGGGGACCACTTAGGAAATCAAGGGTTGCTGTGCAGAGGCAGGCCATGGCAAAACCATCTCTGAACATCTCTCGCCTTGAAACCCTTATGGGGTTACCACAAGTCAGCTGCAACTTGATGGCACTTTCCACCACCATGACCTGATCCTTTTAACTGGAGATGCTGTGGATTGAAGCTGGTACCGTCCTTATACATACCAGATGCTCTTCTAATGAACCATGGCCTCTCCCACACATATGGGCATTGGTGGTCCGGATTCTGAAAGTCTAAAAGTTTGTTTAATTTAAACAGAATATCTGTTCATAAATATTTCAACTTTGCAATTAGCATGACTCTAAACTTTTTAATATTTCCTAAACTTAACTTGCTATTACACAAGGTAGATTCAGTACCAGTGCTTGAACATACTTCTCCCCCCCTTTCACTGAGCCAGCAGTAAACCTTTTGGAGAAGATGCTGGTGTTAGATGCGGAAAAGAGAATAACAGCCACAGAAGCTTTGGCGCATCCTTATTTTGAAGCCATCCATGACCCTGAAGAGGAACCTGAAGCAGAGAAATATGATGATACTTATGACAACATGGATCTGCCCCTGGATGAATGGAAATGTACGTTTGGTATTGCTTCACTGAAAGAAACGTGGTAGTTTAGAATATAACATTTATAGCCATTGTTGATTTTTAGTTAAAGAATATATAACCATTAATTATAACCAAATATAACCATTAATTATAACCATAATATAACCAAAAGAAAGCTAATGCAGCAGATTTGTGGACTCTATATGTGTCCTCCTTTTGCAATATTCTGTTCTTTTTATTTTCCTTTCTCTCCCATTGTACTTCTCTTTTCTAGAACAGTGAGGGGCATTGTGAAGTGCCTTATGTAGAATCAGGCCATTTTTTGTTCCAACAGGAAGAAGCTGTCCAGGATCTTGGCAAGAAATAGTTTCTAACCCTGGTTCCTTAGATCTTTTAAAGTGGAATTGCCAGGGATGTTTTTGTTTACAAATCATGAGCTGTACCATAGAGTCATGGCCTGTTCTCAAATGTCATGTCACCTTTCTCTTCTCATCATTTTGGGGCCAGTGCTGCTGTTACAGTTCCTTTCAAGCCAACTGTTGCCTTGCTCCTATCTCCCTCTTGCTTTAAAAGTCCACCTGTCTAGTAATACAAGAGTTTAGAGATATAAAGCCAGAAAAGAGCAGAATGGTGAATTACGTGTCCTTTGCAGTGGAGGATAAAGAATGCTTTGCTGACATGCTGAGTCCAGAACAGATACAGCTGGAGTGGGAGTGCGTCATAACAATGACACCCTGACTGTTCCTTTCCTCTTGGCTGTTCTAAGATTTGATAGGGTTTTTTAAGGCAGGAAACATCACTACACAATTAATAAAAGCCTAAAATTCTATCAGTGATTCAGAACTTCATAGATTTTTCACCCATGTTGAATTCACCAGGGAGTGTCCTATGCACACAAGTAGGAATCCCCAATGGATGCATGAAATGCTCCCTAATGCCAGGAAAAGAACAAAGTGTCCATACTTCACACAGTACTTTCCGTATGCTGTAGAGCCCTTGTTAACATAAACAGTACTTTGAAACACAGGCATTCCATGCTCAGGAAATCCCAGCATGTTTACGTAGCCATGTTTCCTGTTCTTAAGCCTTGCTCGCTTTTCCACTGCTTCCTGAAACCATGTCATAAACAGCAACCATATGTAGCTGTTAATTTTTTATCTCCATGAAGTGACATGTTTCAACTGCTGATGGTTGCAAATCATGCTGCTGCTAAAAATCTCTTCATTATTATGATTACTGATTGGTTAAGCTCCTACAGTTAGTTACAGATAAACCAGTTCTCAAATTGTGTGAACTATGGAGTGGCATTTATTTCCCTTTTTCTTTTAACTGATCATGGTACATGGTGACATAGTTTCTGCCGTCTGATACAAATCATGATTATGAATTATGACAGCATTATTTTAATGTTTTGAACTCTTCCAGGCATTACATATAAGGAAATAATGAACTTTAAGCCTCCACAGTTGCCTGAATCAAAAGAAACAGCAGTGTAACTACAAAGGACCATTTGCCTGGGAATCAAGTAGAGAAGAGTGTAAATTTTTAATGTATAATTTAATTGTACAAATCTTTTCTAAATAAACTGGATACAATCTGTTTAGTCTGTATTGTATGTTATTAGTACTTTGGATCTTAAGGTGGAAGCTAGTGTGTTTATTAGTAGCATTTCAAGGCCCTGGCTTCTATTGGCATCCCACATTTCCTCACTTAAAGAATGATGTGCTTAAAAAGGTGAGAGAGTTGGTGTGTGTGGAAATCTACAAGTTAATACAAAATCCACGAGTTATTACAACTGTTCAAAAGGTTCCCTTTTGTGATCACAGTATCTGGGGCCACTGTACATCTTTCATCTGCCTGTAAAATCCTGTAAACTTGTTAATGATAAGCCCTCTTCCGTTATATTCCTTTTGTTACACATGATCGCTAAATCTAATTCCTTATTTCTTTTATGGAGAAATAGAAATATGCTCATATAGATGTATTATGGAAATAATGTAATTTGTGTTTCCTTATATAGAGTGTCTCATGAAGATCATTTTAAAAAGCTACGTTTTTGACAGTAAGTCAATAAGTAAAACCAAAAAAAAATCAGGTAAAACAGTTTAAGGAGAGAAAGATCACTTTAAAAAATGTTTGGCATTTGACAGTTATCCAGTGGGAAAATGCCTGTGTACTTTTTTAAGAGCAATGACAGGGTAACTGCAAGAGGCTGTTCTCAAACATGATTCCAAATGGTGTAAGGCGCTGGCAGTGTAATTCTATGCATGTTTATTCAGAAGTAAGTCTCAGTATAGTCAATGGGAAATGCAAGCCTGGGAATCTCAACCTGAGAACTGACAGCCAGGCCCAGATGCCTTTGCTCGTAGTAGTTATTATGGCTGACACTCTGCTGTGGTTAGGCCCTGTCAGTGCTGGAGGTCAGAAGCCTGCTGGTAGCTGAACAGCTCTCTGATGACACAAGGGGATAATAAGGTTTCACCAGCAAGTCCCAAGTTAAGTGCAAAGGAACATACATCTCTCTTGAAATTATTTTTGTTCATAATGGTCCTTTGTATAGTGGTACAGAGGCCAAGTGGGGTTTTTAAAAAATTAGGTGTGGAAGATATATCAGACTGCAAAAGCATTATCTGAAGTAGACTTCAATTTATTCATATGCCTTGGCTTATTCTGTCAAAAGTTTCCAGCTTGGTTTATTGGTTCTTTATATAAACTTTCTGGAAAAGCTAGGGGTGCCAGCTGTCTGCTGGCAGCCCTGTGTTATGGAAGGTTGGAGGGAAGTTGCCTTTCCTTGCTGGAAAACTTCTTTAGACCAAGAATTCCCTGGAAAGCACTTTAATAACTAGGTGCCTGGCGTGATATGGTCCATGGGGTCACAAAAAGTCGGACTCAACTGTGCGACTGAACAACAACAAAACCACCACTCAAGGATCTCCTGAGAACATCTGGCTTGATCTCTTGGTACAGTACTAGAACGATAATGAAGTTACAGGGTGGAAACCCTGGAAAATACTTCCCTGGAAGTCTAATACAAATCAGTTATTTTTAAATTAGCTATTTCCGTGGTTTTCACAAAATTGTTATGATCTACTCCTGGTTAACCACTGGTATGGGGTTGGTTGGTTCACATATTTATATCCTGCTTTTCTCCCCAATGGGAATCTAAAGTGGCTGAGAACTTCATCCTCCCCTCCTCCATTTTCTCACAACAACAACCCTTTGAGGTAGGAATGGCTGAGATAATGTGATTGGCCCAGGGGTTGTTGTAGTGTTGCTTCTGGGATTTAAAATGCATAAAGTCTATCCACAGAAATAGGATGGCTGATTTTTCTTTAAAAGATTTTTCTGCTCTACAAAAAAAAATATCACTCTGTAAAAACTCAACAGCACCTGCTAGGGCCTGTATCCAGACAAAAATGTAATGTCATAACCCAAACCCGCTCTAAGTAGTTTGATCTATTGTGGTGTTAGGGTTGAGACATACCATTATCTGTGGCTGATGATGCTCAAAGGCTTCTGCAGTTCTCTTTGTGTTTTACATACCAATGAATCACATTAGCTGGAGAGAGAGAGGAGGTTGCCACCTAGTGGCAAGTACCAGCTAGATTGCACATGAACCTTTCTTATAGTGACTCAGAGCTTTGGTCCACTGAAGTCAGTATCATCTATTCTATGTCAACTGGCAGTGGATCTCCAGGTCTCAGGTCGAGGTCTTTCACATCATCTACTACCTGATCCTTTTACTGGAGATGTCTAGGATTTACGAGGGTCAAGCTAACAAATAAATTAATATAAAAAATATACAAATGTTTATTAGGGTGTACACATGAATAAAACATACATAAGGTTAAAAGAAATAGTCTAAATATCAGACTCTTAAAGCTTATATCATTCAAAGCTAATTGTTATACATATCCAATTGATTTTTTTAAAATAAATTCTTTATTGTTTTATTTCATAAAACACGTCCATCACCAACACCACCCATGTGCGACCTCCAGGTAGTAGATGCATAAATAAATTCCTTACAGTCTTATATCACAATCAATTCATGTGCAACTCTATCACTCTATTAAACTTCCATCTTAATTCATAATCAAATTTACCTCTCAATTTCTTATTAATTGACTAATCATCACAAATTTTTTAAACTTTCCCAAATACCTCGCCATCCTTCTAAACCATTCCTCCTCCTGTTCACTAACCTTTAACCCATTCATTCTACATATCTTCATCGTCAAATACTCTTAAGATTATTATATTATTCATTTTGTCCCTCCAGTGATTAATCATCAGTTCCTCAGCTTCTTTCCAATGCTTTGCTATCACTTGTCTTGCTGCTACTAACATCAAATTTATCCACTTACTTTCCTCTTTTAACCTTAGCCCTATACTATCCAAACTAATAAGTGCCATTGCTGTAGATATTTTTTCCTTTCTTCCCACAATCCCCGACATTTCTATACCAATCTGCTCCCAGAACTTTTTTACTAAAGGACAATCCCACCACATATGACTGAACGTTCCTACCTCTCCACATTTCCTCCAACAATTTTTACTCCCTGTTTTTGAAATATAATACAGTTTAACTGGTGTATAATACCATTTCTGTATCATCTTCAAACCCTGCTCCTGTATTAACCTAAACGTTGTAACAAAGGGAGGTGACCTAAAAAGTCTTTCCCACTCTTCGTCCACAATTTTTCCTTGAATATCTGTTTCCCAATATTCCTTCATAAATTCTCTTGGTGATTTCCCTACGCCTAATAATACCTTATACAATTTTGAAACTATTTTTACCTTATCTTCTCCATACTCTTTCACAAACTTTTCAAAGGGAGTAATAATTCTTTTACCAATATCATTAATTTCTTCCTCCTTCAACAATGAGGAAATTTGACTTTTTTGCAACCAATTCATCCTATTCAGAATATTATTTCCCTCTTCCATCATCCCTTCCGTTCCCCAGATCTTTTTCAACTCTCTAATAGTAATCTTCTTTAATTTATCTCCTACCTCCTTTGACATTGATCCTCTTAACGGGGTAAATTTATCATAATACCACAGTTTGGTAAGAGGTGATATCCCCGGAGCAATCTCTTTTTCCCACCTCTCCCATACCATACAAGGCCCCAGAAAAGTTGATAATTTGTCCCCTATCTTCTTCCTCCTTTTTCTATCAAACAGACTTTCCTTTCCTCCTACCTCCGCTAAATTTCCCCACTCTGTCCAACCAAGATCTTCTCCTAGCTCTCCCTCCAGCCAAATCATTAAATGCCTTAATTGATATGCATCATAATAAATACTAATATTGGGAATCCCCCATCCCCCATCTTTTATTCCATAATATCTATACCTTCCAGCTGTCCTTGGTTTCTTAGATGCAAAAACAAAACTGTCTATAGCTCCTTGCCACTTCTTCAATATATTTACTGGTATATGCCAGGGTAATACATAGAAAAGGTAAGTCAGCCTAGGAACTAAAAACATTTTAACCATTGCATTTCTTGTGCTAACTGAATCTTTCTTCCTCCCCCATTCTCTCATTTTAACTTGTATTCCACTCCAAATTCTTTTATAATTACACTCAAATATTTTTTTTTCATTCCTAGGAATATTTACCCCTAAATACTTCACCATTTTATTTGCCATGGGAATACCCAAAGTTTTAGAAGCCATTAATTGTATTTTTGGTTTAACATTAAAACACATCATTGAAGATTTTGAAAAATTCACTTTTAACCCTGACACCTCTTCAAAATCCTGTAATACCTTTTTTAATGGTGCCATTGCAGACTCCAAGTCCTTAATTGACACCATCATATCATCCACATACAATATTAAAAGATTCCCATCTACTTTCCCTATGCCTGGAACGTCAAAACCTGTTATTTCTTTATTCTTTTTTAATTTAAGGACCAGCAGTTCCAATGCTAAAATAAATAACATGGGAGATAGTGGGCATCCCTGTTTCGTACCACTCATTACCTGAACATACCCCACTGCTGATCCACTAACTCCTACCATCACCTTAGACCTAGTATATATTGACTCAATCATATTTTGAAATTTCTCCCCAAATTTATACTTTTGAAATATATTTTTCATATACATCCAATCCACCGAATCAAATGCTTTATAAATATCCAACGCCAAAAGCGTAAGAGGCACCTCCTTATTTTTAGCTAGATAGACTATACCCATCACTTTCCTTACTGCCTCTACCAAATATTTCTGAGGCATAAACCCAAATTGATCTCTCCCTATCAATTGTGTTATACATTTTTTAAGTCTCAATGCCATAACCTTTGTGAATATTCGATAATCCATATTGGTGATAGAAATTGGCCTATATGAATCCCTTAAGGTTTGATCTTTCCCCGGTTTAGGAATTAACACCAGCCTCGACTCCAACCATGTAGATGGGGTAGTAGATCCATCCAAAATTCCCTGAAACAATTCAGTCATATGTGGCACCAATATATCCTTAAAATGTTTATAAAACACCGCATTGAATCCATCCAGTCCAGGTGCAGATTGCACATTCATAGATTCTATTGCCCTCTTAACTTCTTCTTCAGTTATATTCTTATCTAATTCTCTTCTACTTTCCTCACTCAATTCTTGGAATTCCACTCCCTCACAAAATTGTTCTATATCATGCTTTTTGATTCCCTTACTTGCATACAATTTATTATAAAAGTCTAAAAAAATTTCCAATATCTTTTTAGGTTCAGTTTCCAACACCCCTTTGTCGTCCCTAATCTCCCGTATATTTTTTCTTACCTGGAAGTTTCTAATTTTGTTTGCTAATATTTTCCCTCCTTTACCTTCTAACTCATAATACTTCTGTTTACTATGCCATAATTTCAAAGTAGTCCTATTAACTTCTAATACTTTCAGCTCTTCTCTCTTCTTATTCACTTGTTCCCTATCCTTCTTATTCTTAGATTTCCTAAATTTCTCCTCCAATACTCTGACTTCCTCTTCTATTTCTTTAATCTTCCTATCTTTACCTTTCTTCAATCTCACTAAATTCTGTATACACACTCCCCTAATATTAGCTTTCATTGCTTCCCATATTGTTGTTAATGAGGTAACTGAGTTACTATTCTCCACAAAATATCTCTCTATTGCTTTTTTAATATTACTCTTGCTTACTTCATCTGCAGCTAACCATGGATTAAACTTCCAGAAATAGGGCCTATTAAAATGGCCTACTTGCAAGAACACTGAAACAGGGGCATGGTCTGTAATCTTAATCATTCCAATATCCATATCTTTTACCCAATTCCTAACTTCTTGGGAAATTAAAATACCATCTAATCTTGAATAAGTTCCATGGGCACCGGAATAAAATGAATATGAATCATCATTAGGATACATTTCCATCCAGAGTTCCATTAATCCAAATTTCCCACACATTCTTTTAAATGTCACTTCTTTTCCTTTTTTAAAACTACCTTTCCCTTGCAAATTAATATTAAAGTCACCACCTATTATCTTCGTGTGCGGCGAAAAATTATCCAGCTTCTGCAAATACCTATACAATACATTCAGCTGATGCACATTAGGGAGGTAAATAGACGCTAAAAGCAGCAGCTCTCCCTCAAGATGACCTTGAACAAAAATAAACCTTCCATTCTTGTTTCTCAATACTTTATCCTCCACAAAATCAACTTTCAAGTTTATTACTATTCCCACCCCTCTACTTTTCAAGGAGCCCGATGCAATAAATTTCTTTCCTTTCCCAAATCCAGGAAAGTTTATCTCTCTCCCCACCCCCATGTAACTCTTGCAAAAAAAACACATCAGCTTTTAATTCATGAATTTATCTTCCAATTCTTGCCCGTTTCACCGGATTCCCCAACCCTCTCACATTTAGAGTTGTACATATAATATTTACATCCTTTGTCATATAACTACTGACCATTTCTCTTTCCCATATCTTTTCTGTTTTCTACCAACCTGGAATTTCGGTCCCCACCATCCCTTTACCAACCCCACCTGTCTGTGTTTATCTACCCACCACCTAAACATCCATTCCAATTCTACCCACCCAAGAGAGAATTTATATGCCACCACACTTGGCATATCTCTTGTATATATAACTCTTCCCAATATACATTCACACACCTTCATACTCCATTCATAATCCACCCATTCACCCCATTTACCCCACTCTTTCAAAAAGTCCACCATCACACAACCCAAACATACCAACAATATTCCAACCGCCATCAATTCACCCCTCTCTTCCTCATTCATTACACCTCTCACACCAAACATTACCTTCTGTATCTTGGTTTCACTCTCTGCTTCTGAGTCCAAGGTTGCCATATCAGTTCCTCTCAGCTCTTTAATTAGTTATCTGCTTGTCCTTCAGCTCTGCCAAATTCCAGACGTTTTTGTTTTTTTCCACTCTTCACAACAAACCAACTTAAAGTTAAAGGTCTTTAGGGCTGTTTTCAACAGTTTTATCTCCAGAAGAAGGAATTTCTTTATACTTTCTTAGCCTTGTACTGGGAGCTCAACCGTGACACGCCTTTCCTCTCAGCCAAACATGCCACACCCTCATACATATCCAATTGATGTGTAAAACTTTTGACCTAAGGACCATATGCGTTTCAGCCCCTTTGGGCATTCCTCAGTGTTCAATATTCTTTATTTTACAATGACACACATCCAGAAATACGTGCATAAAGAATTTTGTGTATATATGTATATGACCAGGTGTTGCTTTCTGAAATTGTTGAAAAAAAGAAAAGAAAAAAGGCCAGATTATTATATATCAAATATATATATAGTAATTATATGTAATAATAATTTTTTCTTTAAAATAAGAATTTTTTACTGGGGTTACCTTATATGGTTTGCATTTGCTACAGGTTTGTATAGTGGGCCATGGATAGTAGCTGTACAAATTCTCCAAATTATTCTACCTTAAAAAAAGAAATATAATTAATAAAGTTTATAAGTGGTCTAATTCTAGAATAATTTTAGCCTAGAAAATATTCAAATTAGCCAACAAACCTGGTAGCGAATATCCCATTCATCAGGATGTGTCGCTTCCATCAAAGTAGTCAAGTTACAAACTGCTAACATTATTATCATTATATAGTAGAACCCAGGGATGATGCAATCACCCATATGCATTGCACAATGCTATTGCCAAGGAAGGGATTACAAGATGGGAGGGGATGAAGAGAAGAGAGAGAGAACTCAAAGGGGGAGGGAGTCACAAGGTCAGCACTGTCAAATACAGAATGACAGGTATACGTTTTTCAAAGGCAGCAAGTCCAATCCACTTCTTCATTCAGTCCTTGAGGAATTAATGTGTTTAGATGATGTATCCAAAATAACTCTCTTCTCTGGAGAAGCTGGAGCATGTTTGAATTTGTAGTCTGAATAGTTTCTGAATCCAGAATTTCAGCTGTTTTTCAGTATATCCTAAATCCAGATAGTGATTGACAAGTGGAGCGTTCCTTTTCTTTAATTCGATGCAACTCTTATGTTCATCAATTCTTACTTTCATTAGTCTTGATGTTAACCCCACATACATTTTTTCACAAGGACATTCGATACAATAAATTACTCCTTTGCTGTTATATAGGTACAGAATGAATTTACAAAAAAAGTTCTAGTCCTGGCAGTATTATGAAAGGACTTTTTAGCCTCAGCACAAACACATACAGAACAACTCCCACATGGAAAAAAACCTTTCGGTATATGACTCCCCCTCATGCAGCTGGAGTCCTTCAGTTCAGGAAGCTTGCTTCTAACCAGTACATCCCTAAGATTTTTAGCTCTCCTGGCTGTGAACAAAGGAGGATTGTGGCATCTAAGGATGTTAGGCAGAAGGTGCCAATATTTATTTATAATAGTCTGTACTGGTTTAAATGTGCTGTTATAGGTTAAAGGTATAATCATCCTGTCTACCCTCTGATTACGAGCCTTAGGGGTAAGTCTCAGAGATGTTCTAGATGTATTATAGGCTCTATGGAAAGCTCTTTTCAAATTTCTGGATGAATAACCCATGTTAGCAAGTTGATCCATTAAAATTTATTATTACATGTAATTACTATATATGTGTGTGTGTGTGTGTGTGATATATAATAATCTGGCCTTTTTTCTTTTTTTCAACAATTTCAGAAAGCAACACCTGGTCATATATATATACAAAATTCTTTATGCATGTATTTCTGGATGTGTGTCATTGTAAAATAAAGAATATTGACCACTGAGGTAGGCCCAAAGGGGCTGAAACATATGGTCCTTAGGTCAAAAGTTTTACACATCAATTGGATATGTATAACAATCAGCTTTGAATGATACAAGCTTTAAGAGTCTGATATTTAGACTATTTCTTTTAACTTTATGTATGTTTTATTCAGGGGTCTTTTCGTAGAAAAACAGCTGCAGGAGCTCATTAGCATATGGTATGCTAATGAGCTATTAGGTTATTAGCATAAGCCATGCCCCCTGACATCACCGGAAAGTGATGTCAGAAGGGGAAGCAAAAGGGGGGGAGGCATCTTCAAAAGCCTCCCCTTCCCTTCCCCAGCTGGTCTGGGTGGGGGAGCTAAGAGAGAAGGGGTTTAAAGTTTAAATTCCTTCTCATGAGAGTTGGGCCACAGAAGGAGGAAAGAGGGAAGGAAAGAGAGAGAGTAGAGAGAAGGAAAGAGGGAAAGAAAGAGAAGGAAAGGGGAGGGAAAGAAAGAGAGGGAAGAAGGAGGGAAACAGGGAAAGGAGGAAAAAAGAGAAGAGAAGAAGGTGGGAAAGAAAGAGAGAAGAGAAGAAGGAGGGAAAGAGGAAAAGGAGAGAAGGAAAGGAGGGAATGAAAGAAATTTGGCGGCAATTCGGCCCCATTATATCCTATGGGCCATTGAAGTCAATGGTGAAAACATAGGGTATATTCTGGGGGCTGGAGGGAAGGGGTTTGAGGGAAAGTCTCCAAACTCACAGGGTAGCTGATGGAGCCTCTCCCCAAGATACCCAGCAAGTTTCAAATACATTGGACCAGGGGGTCCAATTCTATGGGCCCCCAAACAGGTTGCCCCTATTCCCTCCATTGTTCTCTATGGTGAGAAAAAAAGTTACTTTTTTTGGACCCTCTGATCCAATGTCCTTGAAACTTGGTGGGTATCTTGGGGAGAGGCTCCATCAACTACCCTGTGAGTTTGGAGCCTGTCCCTCAAGCCCCCTCCCCTCCAGCCCCCAGAATATACCCTATGTTTTCACCATTGACTTCAATGGCCCATAGGATATAATGGAGCTGAAATTGACATTCGGCTGCCTGGAAGACTCCCCGAGATGCCGGCTGGGGGCGGGGCTTGGCTCCTGAGCTCCCGGAGCTGTGCTTCGGTGTGCTCCCCCCCAAAAGACCCCTGGTTTTATTCATGTGTACACCCTAATAACCTTTTGTATATTTTTATATTAATTTATTTGTTAGTTTGACCCTCTTAGATCGCAGCAACATTTTGGGTTGAGTTTCCCTTCCCCCTTTTTTCTTCAGTTGATGTCTAGGATTTAACCTGGGATCTTCTGCATGCCAAGCAGATGCTCTGCAACTGATCCCTAACGCTCACAGTTCAGGAATGTACTCAAATACACCACCTACATGGCCATTATTAAACTAATAGTAGCAGAAGTAATAGCAGGAGTACATAACTAATAGAAGACATTAAATATTTTATGATCACATATGGGGAAGAAGCGAAAATGTACATTAACTCTTTCTTAACGTTGATGCTAATCTAAAGGGAAAAGGGAGATAAATGGATGTTGATAGTTACAAAATATTTCCTGAATCAGGGAGATTTCCAGGGGTCTTTTTTGGGGGGGAGCGCACCGGAGCGCAGCTCCGGGAGCTCAGGAGCCAAGCCCCGCCCCCAGCCGCCGTCCAGGGGAGTCTTTCAGGCAGCCGAATGTCAATTTCAGCTCCATTATATCCTATGGGCCATTGAAGTCAATGGTGAAAACATAGGGTATATTCTGGGGGCTGGAGGGAGGGGTTTGAGGAGGGGCTCCAAACTCACAGGGTGGATGATGGAGCCTCTCCCCAAGATACCCACCAAGTTTCAAGAACATTGGATCAGGGGGTCCAATTCTATGGGCCCCTAAACAGGTTGCCCTATTCCCTCCATTGTTCTCTATGGTGGGAAAAAAATAACTTGTTTTCCCACCATAGAGAACAATGGAGGGAATAGGGGCAACCTGTTTGGGGACCCATAGAATTGGACCCCCTGATCCAATATTCTTGAAACTTGGTGGGTATCTTGGGGAGAGGCTCCATCAGCCTCCCTGTGAGTTTGGAGCCCCTCCCTCAAACCCCCTCCCTCCAGCCCCCAGAATATACCCTATGTTTTCACCATTGACTTCAATGGCCCATAGGATATAATGGGGCCGAATTGCCGTCCTTTCCTTCTCTTTTTCTTCTTTCCCTCCTTCTTCTCTTCTCTCTTTCTTTCTTTCCCACCTTCTTCTCTTCTCTTTTTCCTTCTTTCCCTGTTTCTCTCCTTCTTCCCTCTCTTTCTTTCCCTCCCCTTTCCTTCTCTTTCTTTCCCTCTTTCCTTCCTTCTTTCCTTCTCTCTACTCTCTTTCCTCCTTCTGTGGCCCAACTCTCATGAGAAGGAGTTTAAACTTTAAACGCCTTCTCTCTTAGCTCCCCCACCCAGGCCAGCTGGGGAAGGGAAGGGGAGGCTTTTGAAGATGCCTCCCCCCCTTTTGCTTCCCCTTATGACATCACGTCCGGTGATGTCAGGGGGCGTGGCATATGCTAATAGCCTAATAGCTCATTAGCATACCATATGCTAATGAGCTCCTGCAGCTCTTTTTCTACGAAAAGACCCCTGGAGATTTCATTTATACTTCCACTGCCACCTGATTATCTTCTGCCCTGTATCCCATCCTAATCACTAATGCATCATTTCCAAGCTCCCTCCTATGTTTATGTTGTCTGTTAACAGCAGGTACTAGTCAGGAACTGATAAGTGTTAGAAATACATAATAAACTATAGAACAAATAAACACTAGAGGTGTAGGGCAGATTGCAGATCAGTTACTGTGGATCAGTTTTCAATACTAAGCAGCTGGAACACAGATATTTTCAACAGTTTAATAAACCCCAAAGTCATTTCTTTCCTTGTACACTCAGGTGGGCAACCTTTATGACCTAAGTTTGGTGTAGTGGTTATGAGCAACAGGACTCTAATCTGAAGAACTGGGTTTTTTATCCTCCTCCTCCTCCTCATTTATTTATTTATTTATTTAATTTATATCCTGTCCTCCCTGCGAAGGCAGGCTTAGGGCGGCTTACATTCATATATATAAAATACATTATACAACTATTAAAACAGATAAAACAGTTAAAACCACAACAAAATGCAAAGTTCTAGCAGTGCAGTAAACAATGGCAGCATTCTTTCGGCATCCAGATATAACAGTCACCGTATTACAGGTCCTTGCCAGGCTATCAGATATTACTTTGGTGCTGATGTTACTTTAGTGCTGATGTTAGGGCCAGGGCCACAATGGTATCAGCGGCCCCCTAATTGAAAGCCTGGTGGAAGAGCTCTGTTTTACAGGCCCTACAGAACTGCAGAAACCATCTGGGTGATCTTGGGCCAGTCACAGCTCTCTCAGCCCCACCTGCCTCACAGGGTGTCTGTTGTGGGGAGGGGAAGGGAAGCCACTCTGATACTCCTTCAGGTAATAAAGGGCCAGGTCTAAAACCAACTCTTCTTCTAAGAGTAACCTTCCCCCAGAATCTTCCAGTGAAGATGGATGTTTTAAGTATTTATACCCCACTGTGTTCTCTAAGGGACACACATAGCAGCTGATCCTAGATTTGTTGGCTGGCTCAGTTGAAGGTAGCAGCTAAGAGTCCTTTGGCTTACACCTCTGGCCACCCCAAGCTTTGTAATTTACCTGGAACTGAAAGGAAGCAAACACATTTTCAACAAAAATGTTTAACAGTTGGTAAAAATGTTCCTCTCAGTCCTTTCTTCATAAGAACATAAGAGAAGCCAATGTTGGATCAGGCCAATGGCCCATCCAGTCCAACACTCTATCACACAGTGGCCAAAAATACCAGGTGCCATCAGGAGGTTTGCCAGTGGGGCCAGGGTACTAGAAGCCCTCCCACTGTTGACCCCCCAAGCACCAAGAATACAGAGCATCACTTGCCCCAGAGTACCTATCTATACCTTGTGGCTAGTAGCCACCGATGGACTTCTACTTCATATCTATATATCTAATTCCCAAGTGCCCCCCCCATGCGGATACTTATTTCCGCACCTGGAGGCTAAAGAGGTTTTTCTGCATGCTTGGGAGTACTCTCCAGGGTTGCAGAAAAACCTTACATGTTTAAAAAAGTATATAGGGGATACTTCAATCCCCTCCCAAAGTCAAACTGCGTTCGCTACTTACAGATCCCCAGTAGAATGCTCAGGAGCTCAAGGAAAGCTGCGTGGCTGCACATGCCGCCACTTAGAACGGCAGGAGCAGCTGTTGGAGCTGGGAGGCTCCAGCCGTCCACCCACAGCACAAACTGCCATCTCAGAAACTGTCCCTACCCCACAGATTTGTGTACGGGTGGACCCGACAGGCAGAGGCTTTATCCTTTCTTCTTTTTTTTAATCCTGATCCCGCAGAAAACAAGGAGCCTTCCCTTCCCCTCCCTCACGGTACTCAATAACAAAGAAACCCAGGGTCTCAGGAATCAAAGGGGGGAGAAGGAAGTAAGTTCAGGCAGGGAAAGAAATGTGGAACACAGACCTGAGGAGGGGGAGAATCTGGGTTGGAGGGGTGCCCACACCTTCTGCGACCCTGATTCCAGTCCAGCAGGACTACAGAGCAAGAGCAGAGATGGTGGAGCACAGAGACTGGAAGCTGTCTTCTCCAGTCCAGCATTGGCTGCCTGCCTGCCTCTCCTGATGAGAAGTTACCTAATGCAGTCACTGTGTTACTGCTTGCTCGCTCTTTCTTTTTCTCCCTCTCCTGTGCCTGGCTTCACTCACTCAGCCAGCTTGCCTGCTCGCTTGCTCTGCCTTGCACTCTCACCTGAGGCTCAGCACACGCCTTAAAGGAGAAGCAGGGAGGTGGAGAAGCCTGGGCACTCTGCACTCACATTGTGAACATCTGAAGCAATAAGCAAGAGGCAGGAAGAGAAATTGTGCATTAATATGTTTGGGATAGTGTTGCCAACCTCCAGGTGACACCTGGAGATTGACAGATAACTAAGACTAGTTCCCCTGGAGAACATGGCTGCTTTGGAGGGTGCATTCTGAGGTCTCTCCCCTCCCCAAATCCCACTCTCACCAGGCTCCACCCCCCAAAATATCCAGGGATTTCCCAACCTGGAGCTGGCAACCCTAGCTTGGGGGCAGAGAGAAAGAGAAAGAAGGGGGTATTGGGTTGGGGAGAGAAAGGAAGAGAAAGAAGGGGAGGGAGGGAAGCAAAGGTGGGAGAATACCCCTCCATGCATATTTCTTAGGTGTCCTCATTTCTGCAAGCCCCAGGCTTCCCAAGAACTTACCATAATTTGGCGGGGGACGCATACTTCTTGGCAGGACCATTCCCGGGGGGGGGAGAGAGACGCAGCGCATGATGCCGTTGCCAGAAAGTGATGCTGGTACCATCGCGTTTCCAACCCCATTGCCAGAGCATCACCTGGCATCACTTCCTGGCGACAGCATCGTTCGGTGTGGGTGTTCCAAGGAAGAATGTTCCGGCCAGGGACTGTGTGTCCCCCGTTGAATTACGGTAAGTATTTGGCAACCCTAGCAAGCCCCCTTCCCTTCCCAGTTTGGTGCAGTTGTTAAGTATGCAGACTCTAATCTGGGAGAACTCAGTCTGATTCCCCGCTCCTCCACTTGCACCTGCTGGATGACCTTGGGCAAGCCATAGTTCTATCAGAGCTGTCCTTGAAAGGACAGTTCTGGAAAGAGCTCTCTCAGCTCCTCCTACCTCGCAGGGTGTCTGTTGTGGGGAGGGGAAGGGAAAGGAGTTTGTAAGCTGCTCTGAGACTTTGGCAGGCAGGAGGCTGGGAGAGTGATGGGGGCAGAAAGAGGGAGTGATGGGGTGGGGGGCAGAAACAGAAAGAGTGATGAAGTAGGGAGGCAGAAAAACAAAGAGAATGACAGGTCAGAAGGAGAGAGGAAGTCACATGCATGGAGGAGAAATAGAGTAAGACAAGGGGGCAGAGGGGAGAAATAGTGTGAGAAAGGTAGGGGTGAGAAGAGGAAGCAAAGGTGTGACAAACGAGATAACCATTCCACAAGTTTCTTGCAGGTTGCCACTTGTTCTTATCTAATTCCCTCTTGAAGCCATCCATGCTTGTAGCCGCCGCCACTTCCTGTGGCAGTGAATTCCATGTGTGAAGAAGTACATCCTTTTATCCGTTATAACCCGACCGCTCAGCAATTTCATTGAGTGCCCACAAGTACTTGTATTGTGAGAAAGGGGGGAAAGTACTTCTTTCTCTATCTGCTCTATCCCGTGCATAATCTTTTAAACCTCGATCGTGTCACCCCTCAGCCGTCATTTCTCCAAGCTAAAGAGCCCCAAGAGCTTTAACCGTTCTTCATAGGGAAAGTGTTCCAACCCTTTTATCATTCTAGTTGCCCTTTTCTGCACTTTTTCCAAAGCTATAATATCTTTTTTGAGGTGTGGTGACCAGAACTGTACCCTGTTGGAGTGCCAGCTAACAAAGTGAGGGAAGGAGAGAGAGCACTCACCCCAGTCCCTTGGGTACAGAACTAGCCGTGAGTCTTGACCCAAATGGTGCTGTTTGCCATGTGTTCCTGAGGGTTGCCTCCCTCTGCTCCAGACTGTTCCTGCACAATCATGTCAGTGTTGGAAATGGTTTTTGTTGTGAACATTGCAATGTACTTAGCCATTCAAGCAAACTAAGTCCCTTTCATGTAGGTCTTTTGCAGGTAGCCATAGGCCCCCTGTAAGGATGAAGCCACCTGATCTGCTGCCCTGGATGGTAAACAAGCAGTGCCACAGTCAAACAGGCCGGGCAGACTCACTTTTTTATTTTATAAGGGTGGAAGTTCTGCTCCAAAGGCCTTAACTTCTTGCCCTCAGGGTTCCCTTCTGAGGTGCACCCACATTCAGTCAGTGATTCCAGACACAGCTTCAAGGTACAGGGCAAATTTATTAGTCCAAGGAGTGTTGAACAAGACATAAATCACTCAGACAGAAACACGGAAAAATAAAACTTTCTGTTTCTAACTAATAACCTATGTAAGGACTTTTAAGCCTTACTGCCTTTAGATATCTTCGGGTAGCATTCTCCAATGATTATCTCACCCATCCAGCAAAACAGAGTCTCTTCATGCTTGACAACTATCCGTCAAGGAAGTAATCAGTCATTGAGACTCCATAGAGTCGAGATTTGTGTAGCCAAAATCCACCTTTTTCCAACACTCACTAGCCAATCTAAGACTTATCAGTTAATCGATATCTGGTGTAAAGGAAATTAGGGAGGTGAATTAGGAGCTCTACAGAGCAATCTCCCAAGGTCAAACTTCTCAGGGAGACAAAACTGCTCTGCAGCTGTCTCGGCAGGCAGAAACTAATCAAGCCAGAATTCTGAAAACACTTAAGATTTCAAAGAGACTCCTACCAAAACCTTACCAAGACCTTAGATCTGAATTCACAACTTCCTTATACTCCCCCCGGACAAGAATCCCCCCCCCTTATACCACTTAGACCCAGCCCAAACAGTGTGTTCAAAATTCCCATGACTTGCCTGGTTCCATGAGCCGCCAGAATGACCAAGGCCCCCATAATATAGTTCCCCTCTGCATCCACATTGGGATAATTCCCCAATTGAGGACTCACTACCAATGCTCCCTCTAAGCTGTGGAGTCTTGTGAGCAAAAATTCTACTTTGTGAGCTACTGGCATTAAAGTTGTGAGCTAGCGATTTGGCTGCTGCATAAATTAGTTTGCTCTGGAGCCATCCTTCCTGAACTAAGACAAAATGTGTGAGCTGGAGGCTAAAAAACTATGAGCTAGCTCACACTAACTCAGCTTAGAGGAAACACTGCTCACTGCAGAGGCATTCACAGTAGGAACAAAATGTTTACATAGCAATTCTCTGTTCTTTTCTTCCTATCCCCTCACACTTGTAATTCTTTCTCCAACCCCATACTGCCAGAGAGCTTTTTAAAATTGTGTTACCATACCTACTCACTAGTGTGTGTGTGGGGGGGAGTGGGCTGTGGGGGAGTGGAACTGGTGGAGGCATCCATGCCTCAATTAGGCACATACAATAGCCAGTTCTTAACCATGCCGCCATTTATACCCCTGCCAGGAACAGCCTGTGCACCAGGAAATGCAAGTGGTGAAGGCCCTGGAAAGACCATTCCCTTTTAATGGGCAATATTTATTCATTCAAACAAAATTTAGATTGACAAAATGAAATTATAGCAGGTGTGTGGTTTACCTCAGAAGTAAATTGCCAGAGGCCTGATCTTGTAATCTTAGCTTTGGGTGTTGGCGAGATCTCACCGTGTTTATTTTTAATGCTTTGGGAGGAGACATTTTTATCAGTACCTTTCCTGGCAAGATATGGCCATGGCAGGGCATTAATTTGCCTTTGATCTCAGCAACAGCAACAGCCAAGAATTAGGTAAGCAGACCCTGTCAAAGGAATTTCTTTTCTACTCTACATAAACCTTCAGAATCCCAAAACATAAAGTTAACGTATTATTTTCCTGGCTGGCACATAAAGTGAAAAGTGGGATGCTATTAACATGAAATGCAGGTTTTTGGAATAAAAATTCTTTTTATTACATTGTAACTGAGACCCCTCCCCCCCAAAAAAAAAACAAAAAAAAAAAAACAAGCAATCAACCTACAGCTAGACAAATTAGAATTGAAATGAGGGCCATGGAATCTGTGGAAAATCTGCTTGAGAATAAAGTTAGTGCATGGGTGGGTATGTGAACCCATGTTTGTTTTTTAATAAATATCCCACAACTTCCCCTTACAGTAGCTCTCTGGAACAGATTGCTGTTTGCTCAAAGAACTGTACAAAACCTCAGAGATTTTTTGCACTTTGGGATTTTCTCCCCCCCCCCATTGAAGACCTTTATAGTTGTTTGTTGAAAAAGAATCTAATGCATTATTTCTATGGCCCCTTAAAGTGTGGTTCAGGGAGTCATCTGCTTCCAGCCTGGAGGATCATTTTCTGGTGCCTGATTCAGTGGGTAGCACCAGTTAGATAGTTGAGTTTAGGGAACAAAATAAGGAGCCAGATGTGTTCTGCCCACTCAAAATGTACAGAATTCTGAGATCGCAAAAGAAATGTTTTTATTCATTCCATATGAATATTCCCATCGATGAGTTCATGCAAAGAGATACCTGATTTTATCCTCACAACAACTTTGTGAGGCAAATTATGCTGCGGAATTGTACTGATTATCAGCCTGCAGTAGATAACTTGGCCCTTGGCCTCTCCTACCAGCCTTGTTTCTTGTTTTCTTGTTGCAACTAGCCAACCTGGACTTAACTCTTCTTCCTGAAACTGCCAGAGAGGACTGGGGGAGAGAATGAAGCCCAGGCTGGACAGGGGCAGCCAGGAGGATGAATAGTTTTAAGATGTGGGATAGAGTGTTGGGCAAGAAAGGGTAAGCAACTGCTTCTTGAACCACCTAGAATTCCAGGTGTTTCTCACAGGTATATCATCCTCCATAGCTACAGGAAGGGTGACCATCTGCTTTCACACTTCAAAGTTGGAAAAGGCTGCAGGTAATCTAAACAAATAACAACAAAGCTAGTGGAGGTGATGGTATCCCAGCTGAGTTATTCAAAGTCTTAAAAGAAGACGCAGTTAAAGTGATGCACTCAATTTGCCAACAAATTTGGAAAACACAACAGTGGCCACAGGATTGGAAAAGGTCAGTTTACATTCCAATCCCAAAGAAGGGCAATGTCAAGGAATGTTCAAACTATCGCACAATTACACTCATTTCACATGCTAGCAAGGTCATGCTAAAGATCCTACAAGCTAGGCTCCAAGAGTACGTGGATAGAGAACTGCCAGAAGTACAAGCTGGGTTTCGAAGAGGTAGAGGAACTAGAGATCAAATTGCTAACATTCGCTGGATTATGGAGAAAGCAAGAGAGTACCAGAAAAACATCTACTTCTGCTTCATTGACTATGCTAAAGCCTTTGATTGTGTGGATCACAATAAACTATGGCAGGTTCTTAAAGAGATGGGAGTACCAGACCACCTCACATGTCTCCCGAGAAACCTGTATAAGGGTCAAGAAGCAACAGTTAGAACCGGATATGGAACAACTGATTGGTTTAGCATAGGAAAAGGAGTACGACAAGGATGTATATTGTCACCTTGCTTATTTAATTTATATGCAAAGTACATCATGCGAAATGCTGGCCTGGATGAATCACAAGCTGGAGTTAAGATTGCTGGGGAAAAGATCAATAACCTCAGATATGCAGACGATACCACTCTGATGGCAGAAAGTGAGGAGGACCTAAAGAGCCTCTTGCTCAGGGTGAAAGAGGAGAGCACAAAAGTCGGCTTGAAGCTCAACATCAAAAAAACTAAGATCATGGCATCTGGCCCCATCACTCCTTGGCAAATAGAAGGGGAAGTCGTAGAAGTAGTGACAGACATCATGTTCCTGAGATCCCAGATCACTGCAGATGGTGACTGCAGCCATGAAATTAAAAGACGCCTGCTCCTTGGGAGGAAAGCAATGGCAAACCTAAACAGCATGATAAAAAAGCAGAGACATCACCCTGCCAACAAAAGTCCGCATGGTCAAAGCAATGGTATTCCCCGTAGTAATGTATGGCTGTGAGAGTTGGACTATAAGGAAGGCCGAGCGCCGAAGAATAGATTCTTTTGAACTATGGTGCTGGAGAAGACTCTTGAGAGTCCTTTGGACTGCAAGGAGATCAAATCAGTCAAATCCTAAAAGAAATCAACCCTGACTGTTCCCTGGAAGGCCAGATACTGAAGCTGAAGCTCAAATACTTTGGCCACCAAATGAGAAGGGAGCATTCACTGGAGAAGACCCTGATGCTGGGAAAGATTGAGGGTCAAAGAAGAAGAGGACGGCAAAGGATGAGATGGTTAGACAGTGTCATCGATGCAACAAACATGAAATTGAGCAAACTTCAGTGGACAGCGGAAGACAGGAGGGCCTGGCGTAACCTCGTCCATAGGGTCGCGAAGAGTCGGACTCGACTGTGCAACTGAACAACAACAACAAAATCTAAACATCTGAAAACATAGGCCAAACAGTACTTTTATTATTATGACCAACTAAAATGACACAGCACAATGTGCAAGCTTTTTTGTTCTCTGGAACCTTTCATCAGGTCTGATGTTTAACGGGGAGGGGGAGTGTCCCATGGTGTTAAGGCTTTGACTTGTCAGCATCCTATGTAGAATGGTGAGCAGATCTGTAGAGTCTACATGAACCTGCATATGCTATATTGGCATTTCATTCACACAAAGAGGGAGTCCACCAGCTGTGCATTGAGAGTGCATGAGTTGTGTGGTCACAGAACGTGTGAATTAGATTTTGGTGGAAATGGAAGCTGTTCCTGCATGGAAAATCCATACATTGACCCAGTCACACATAATATGTTTGCATATATCGGGTACATTGTGCGGATCCATGGGTTTCCCCTTTGTGTAAATAGCATACCTGTCAAACTCGGGGCCTCATTTGCCATGGAAGTTCTCTGTTCTACACATGTGTATGAACCATGTGTGTGTGTGTGGGGGGGGAGGAATAGGTGACTGAATGAATGTCTTTGTGGGAACCTGCTTTGTTTAGCCACTTTGTAACTGTTTTCTTAAGAGCCTCCCAGATGAGAAGAATTTGAGCAACTTTGAAGCCTGTCTCTGCTAGCTACTCTGTCATAGATAAATAATTGTAGGCTCACAGATGGGGATGAGGAGCAGTGTTAGTTTTAGGTAGGCTGAATGGACGATATGATTGGATGGGTCACTGGTGGGGTGCTGTTTCAATCAGGTTATTGGGCTGGCACCAAACCCAGTCAGTTCTGACACAGATGGCTTCTACTTGACACAGCTGCATATCTCAATAAACAAATCTTTACCAAAAGAGTGTTGTTGGGAGTGAGTTTGTGCAAGAGTCTGACAACACCAACATAGCATCTGTAGAGGGCTAAAATAATGCTGGAATCAGGTTATACCCACCCTTGGCTGTTTGGAAAGAAGAAGCAGGGGGGAAATGGAGGCAAATCAGAAGCCCAACCTTACACCAACACCCTCTTGAATCTGCATATCTGCTGCTTGTTCTATACATGATGCTGACAAGGTGAGGCCCCTGGCTTGATGTATACTTTTTCTCCTCCCTCTTTTAAATATCAGGTCTGGTGAAGTGTTCTTGAGAACTCAAAAGCTTGCACCCTGATTGTGTCATTTTGGTTGATCCTAATACAAGGTATTATATGGCTTTTGTTTTCGGATTTTCCAGGTTGGAGCAGTTATTCCTAAAAGCAACTTTACAATATGGAACTGTGCCAAAGTTCTGTTTCTATCCAGGCACTTGTTAAGCTAATAGTAAAAGGTGCTACATTTATCTGCTTCCTTGTGAAAAGAATTGGGTCAGCCCTTATAAATCCAGCAGCATTGGGTTAACCCTTATAAATTCAGCAGCAGGCCTTCAGTGAGATATCAATTAAAGATAAAGGGAGAAATGTGTATACCTGCTCCAGCAAAGTGAGTGTTCACTGGGGAATTTTACTTTCATACTGATGGAATTCTTTCTCACATATCACCTGAAGGCCAGGCATGATTGTCAGTTCTTGATCTGTGCTTTCTTATCACCATCATCAGAAGGTGGCCCCAGACTTCAGACAGAGAAAGTGCTGAAGACTGACAAGGTGACCTTGCTGACTTTCCAAATGGACTGCAAACAGACAGAATGTATTCCTCCTTCAATTCAAATTATTTGGCCTTTGCCGGAGGCACTTGTGAAGCAACTATTGACCCTCCTCTTTTACATTACAATGGTCAGGGCAGATCATGCAGTAGAACTGGGCACAGGCCTTAATCTTTATTTAGTTATTATTTATTTATTGAATTTTAACTCCCAAAGCTGACATGAAAGAAAGCAAGGAAGAACTGGACTGAGCTAGTTTTATGTCTGCTAGTGTAGTCTGGGTGTGGCCAGAGATACAAACCCTTCCATAAACAAAGGACGATGATGATGACCCTTGGCTCCCAGCCTGTGGTTTACAGCCTGGAACCTGTGTTAGCCAGCCCCAGTAAATCAGGGTCCACCTAGGGTGTCTTTAGTAGATTTTATTTATTTGTTTAAACCATATTGTCTGTTTAAATTGGTTGTCTGCATTGTATTTTGATATTTTCTATAGGCCAATTGGTAGTGCAATCTTAAACCAAGTTATACCATTGTAAGTCTACTTAGCAGATCGCGCTGCAAGGTCCCTCTGGGGGGGGGAAAGTAATGTGAAATGCCCTAATAAATAAAATGTGGTCAGGATTCATGGAAACCAGTCATTAAATCAGCATGCTCACAGAGGGATGAAGGAGGCTTGGACTTATGTTTCTCAAACACAAAAATTTGGTTGAGGAATTCTGTTTCACTGTATCTGAAGTGTGCGTGCACATGAAAGCTTAGACCTTGAATCAATATTTGTTGGTCTTAAAGGTGCCACTGGACTCAAACCTAAATGCAGTTTGTAATATGACTGTTCAGATATGGGGATGGAGGGGTGAGTGAATACAATACCCCACTAGTTTGTGTAAACATTTAGATTGTGGAACCACAACTGTGTGGAGTTCCTTCCCCGGGAAAAGTAATCTATCACCCTTAATCAATGTTTTCTGCAAGTGGGTGAAGACTTTGTTTGTTTTGGCATCCCCTATTGACCCTCCTTCCTGTTTAAGTTCTAAATGTTTTATAGTTAGGGATGCCAGCTCTGTCTTGGAAAATTCCTGGAGATCTTGTCAGATTTTGGAAGCTAAGCAGCCTGGCTAGTATTTGGGTAGGAGACCTCCAAGGAAAACTAAAGGCATGACACAGAGGGAGGCAAAGGCAAACCACCTCTGAACATCTCTTGCCTTGAAAACCCTACAATGTCACCATAAATCATCTGTGACTTGATGGCACTTTCCTCCACCACCAAGAATTTTGTATCTGTTGCTCCTCCCTTGCGAACACATTATTTATTTAGTTAAAATTTTTCCTCATGGTTCAAGGCAGATTACAATAATAATTAAAATGTTTGCAGTTAAAACCAAAAATAACATAGCAAATCCCAAAACATTGCCTTGATTTGGATGGCCCATGTTAGCCTGATCTCATGAGATCTTGGAAGCTAAGCAGAGTCAGCCCTAGTTAGTATTTGTATGGGAGACCTCCAAGGAAGTCCAGGGTCATGACACAGAGTAGGCAATGACAAACCACCTCTGAACATCTCTTGCCTCGGAAACCCTAGGGATCACCATAAATTGGTTGTGACTTGGCAGTCCTTTCCATCACCACCAAAACATTAGGGGCACAGTCACCAATAATGTTACCAGGGCTATGTACAGACTGTCCTGGCTGCTGGATTGGTTTAGGAACCTCATGGACACACCCACTTAAGTCTGCAGTTTCTTGCTCAACACAGATGTTCATAGGAAAGCTTGCTTCCATGTATATAAATAAGTCTTAGTGGAATCTGGTGGACAATTTTTAGCCCTGTTACTTACAGAGATTGAAGTAACATTTAATTGCTAAGTAGAATGTAAACCTCCTTCTGCTCTTTCAAAGGTCTTTCTGGTGATAGGATTATGTTTATGTAATCTGATATTTTGTTATGGCTGGTGTCGATATTGTATTTTTATGGTGCTGTTGGTCTACAGTTGTTCTGCCTGAATTTTTATGGGGTTTTGTAGTTGTGTTTTGATTAAGTTTTTAGGATAGTAGTACAATGTGTATGCTGTTAGCCATTACAAGTTGGTAGTAAGGTAGGAAATAATTTTTAAATTAAATATATTCCAGTGATCTAGCCAGGAAGGAAGTGCAAAAACATTTGACACTGCTTCTACTTCCCTAACATTCAATTTGATTTAGCAACATTGTATTATATTCCTAAACTAAATAACCATCTGACCTAGAAGTAGAGTTGCCAGCTCCAGGATGGTAAATTCCTGGAGATTTGGGGGTCAACTTAGGGGTGGGTACGGTTTGGGGAAGGGAAGGATCTCAACAGGGTCTAATACTACAGAGTCCACCCTCTAAAAAGTATCCATTTTCTCAAGGGGAACTGATCTTTGTCACCTGGAGGGTCATTGTAATTCTGGCAGATACCCAGGCCCCACCTGGAGGTTAGCAATCCTGCCCTGAAACCAAGGACAGACATAAGTTTAGAAGGACATGACTGTTATGTGGATCTGTAACTAGCTGACAGATCATACCCAAAGAATGCTTGTGAATGATTCCTCATCCTCTTGGAGAGGAGTGACAAGTTGAGTGCCTCAAGGATCTGTCCTGGGACTTGTTTTGTTCAACATCTTTATAAATAATTTGGATGAAGGAATAGAGGGAATGCTTATTAAATCTGCAGATGATACTAAATTGGGAGGGGTAGCAAATACAGTAGAAGACAGAGTCAGGATACAGGATGATCTTGACAGGCTGGAAAACTGGGCTAAAACAAACAAAATGAATTTCAGTGGGGATAAATGTAAAGTTCTGCATTTAGGTAGGAAAAAAATCAAATGCATAATTATAGGTTGGGGGAGACTTGTCTTGGCAGTAGTATGTGCGAAAAGAATCTAGGGGTCTAAGTAGATCATGTGGCTGCTAAAAAGGCAAATATGATTTTGGGCTGTATCAAGAGAAGTATAGTGTCCAGATCATGAGATGTGATGACACCGCTTTGCTCTGATTAGCCCTCACCTAGAGGATTGTGTTCAGTTTTGAGCACCACAATTTAAGAAGGATATAGAAAAGCTGGAACATGTCCAGAGGAGAGCAACAAAGATGGTGAGGGGTCTGGAGACCAAGTCCTATGAGGAAAGATTGAAGGAGCTGGGTATGTTTAGCCTCGAGAGGAGACAACTGAGAGGTGATATGATAAACATTTTCAAGTACTTGAAGGGCTGTCATCTAGCGGATGGTGTGGAGTCATTTTCTGTTGCCCCAGAACTTTAGACCAGAACCAATGGGTTGAAATTAAATCAGAAGAGTTTTCAGCTAAACATTAGGAAGAACTTCTGGACAGAGCGGTTCCTCAGTGGAACAGGCTTCCTCAGGAGGTGATGGGCTCTCCTTTGGAGTTTTTCAAACAGAGGCTGGATGGCCATCTGACAGCAATGCAGATTGTGTGAACTTAAGCAGATCATGAGAGGGAGGGCAGGAAGGGTTGCCTCAGTGCTTAGTTCTTGTGGCCTTTTTTTACATGCCCAGGGAAATGCTGATTGCCACTTTGGGGGTCAGGAAGCAATCCTGGAAGTTTTTTGTCATCTTCTGGGCATGGAACATTGGTCACTGCAGGTGTGGAGGGGGAGGTATTTGTGAATTTCCTGCATTGTGCAGGGGGTTGGACTAGATGATCCTGGAGGTCCCTTCCAATTCTATGATTCTATGACATGCTTTTGTGTAAAATGTATTCCTTAGAATGACCCAGAAGAAAAATTATTCCATCTCTATAGCTTTTCATAATAGAAAGTGAGCCATGTTGTAATATACATGTCTAGAGTAAGGCTGGCCTAGATGAGTCTAATCTATGTCAGTGCAGTGGACAGCTAGGAGCTGTAAGGGTGGCTGGTTCCAGCCAGTTTAGGGCAGTCCGGTCCAGCACTGAGTAACCTGCATCACCATGATTCAGCACTGTACTGATTGGTCAGTGGTTGTATAAACGTATTGCTTGTACAGTGTATGTATCTCTCTCTTAATGTATGGTTACAGTGGAGTGCTTTGTCACTGTGAACTGGATGTAGGTGGAGGCTTGGTGTAAATAAATTGTATATAATATTTGCACTGAAGCTGTGGAATCCAGTCTTCCTTTGGATACTCATACTCCCTTATGGGCCCCTCAGTGCTTGCCAGTACCGCATATAACAACAAGCCATTCTAATCTTCTTCAGTTGCTAATGCTTCTTGCTTTCTTTTAAGAGAATTCCTGTCCCTTTTCCTATAAGAAGTTGCTGATTGGTGGCTCCTGAATATCTCTGTCAGTCTCCCAAGGCACAGCCAAAGGAAGTGAAAGAAGACGATAAGAGAAGGCAAGTCTCCAAGGCATAGTCAGGTTATCAGCAGGCAACAGCCTCTCATGCCCATAAGCAATTAAAAAACAAAAACTAAAACATGAGCGAAGGGACTAGGCCCAGCTATCATCTGAAATGTCTTGAAGACAAACAAGTTTAAAGGCAGAACTCTCAAGAATTTCCAAAACACAACAATAGGTTTCAAAGGGTCAAATGGTACATGATAAGAGGGATCCACTGTCTTGGTGAAAATGCGCCCCATGCTGCTTTAAGCCTAGGTAGTAAGGAGAAAAGTCACAATAACAAGGGTTAAAACCACAATGGAGGAACTTTTTTTTTTAATTGGGGAAAATTACATATGAGTAAACAGGCTGTTGTGAAGATGAAGAGGTGGGATTAGGGCGAATGCAAAACAGGAAATGATGTCACCATATCAGCATGATGCTCTAGGATCTCTCCAAAACGCTATCGTTTTACCAACATCACATGTAGTTTGGCTCTAAAATTTGCAGTTTTCATTTATATGGAGTAATAAGTTTATTGTACGAATTCCTTATCCTACAAAGGAGCATGATGCTGCCTTCATTTTGGACCAGGGTACATGAAAGATTACCTTTTTCAGTTCCACATCAAGATGACTGCCAACTAAGATCTGTGCTAGGGTTGCCAACCTCCAGATGGGGCCTGGCATTCTCCTGGTATTACAACTGGTCTCCAGAGTACAGAAATCAGTTGCCATGGAGGAAGTGGCAGCTTCAAAGGGTTGGCATCACATCCCCACCAAACTCCCTCCCCTCCCCAAATTCTGCCCTCCCTACGCACTTCCTCCGAATTCCCTAGGAATTTCCCAAACTGGAGTTGGCAACCTTATCTCAGGCCCTGTGTGCTCTCACTTTCTAAAGTAAAATGGATGGCAACCAGCATGAGGATTTTTCTGTGGTATCATTTTGGCTGTGGAATGCTGGGCATGCCCTCTCTATAGCAATTTTCCTGGTACCTAGTCTTTTAAGCTTTATGGGCCCTATGAAAACCTCTGATAATTGCACTCAGTTCTGTTGAAATTGGATTATTGTAGCTATCCATTGTCACTATTGAGTTGTTTACAGTGTTTTTCATGCTGTTATTCATTTTGTTGGTTCTATTGATTTTCACTGATTTTAATAATGTATAATGTTTTGCAGTGCAGTCATACTGAGTTATAATTTACTAAGTCCATTGAAGTCACTGTAAACCACTTAGGACCAGGAATAGGGTTGCTATCTGCCCTCTGTAATTGGGAAACCCCCACTGGTACTTCTGTTCCCCTGCCAGTACTCATTGGAGCAACAGGGTGAAAATAGGAGAGGGATGTAGTCATGCTGAGCAGCGTTCTAGGAGTTCTTCCAGTCTCCATGGCCTTTGCCATAGAGATTGGGAAAGTTAATTGTAAAGTACTGGGTTCCATGCATTAGGACTCAGACCATGACGGAAGCAAAGACGCATTTATTGGTACTTTACATACTGAACAACAAATAACGGCCGGGTGGCCAACTATATACAAAATGGGAGGGGGGGGAACGCCCTGTTGTTCTATTGGTGGGTTCAAATTTCCCACCAAGGTTCCTATTGGCTCCTTACTGGGAATTCAGGAGCCTAGTCCCTATTGTTTCCTGGACTGAAGCTAGGCTGCTTCTGGCTGATGCTTGTCCCTGGTCTCAGGACATAACACCCCTTCCCCCTTGGTTCCATCCCTACCCAGGTGATGTAGTCCTGCAGGTATGAAGGGGGCCGGTACTCCGTGAGAGACCTTCTGGGGCCGGTACCGGTTCTGTGGTAGGCCTTTTGGGCTGAGGGTTGGAGACCGCTGGCTGAGCTGTTTTTTGCTGTGGTTGATGTGGCAGTGGAACTGCCATGTCACCTGCAGCCAGACTGGCTTCTCCTTGGGGAAGGGACTCACACCCCTCCGATGTTGGGGCCTGCTCATTGGTTGCCGGTATGGGGATCTCGGGATTGTCGGTTTTCAGCGAGAGCGCTGCAGCGGGGTTTGTCACCGTTGCAGTTGGTCGATGTGCTTCCGCAGCAGCTTGTCTCCTTCTTTGATGACCTCATAGGACACTGGGCCAGTGGGCCGAATGATCCTACTGGCCAGCCATTGTGGACCCAACCTGTAGTTTTTAAAATAGATGGGCTTCCCGGGAGAGAACCCTTTAGGCGCCTCTTGGTCCACGATGAACTTCCTGGACTCGGGGGTGTGGTCGGAGACTGGGTTTGGCATTGTCCTCCAAGAAGGTTGCAGGGCGGCAGCCCATTAGCAATTCCGCGGGGTTGTGGCTGGAGACTGAGTTTGGCATTGTCCTCTGTGTCGGGAGGAAGCGAGCAAGCTGGAACTCCCAATCCCTGTCCATTATGCGACGCAGGGCTTCCTTGGCCGTCCGGACCATTCTTTCCGCCTGTCCGTTAGTTGTGGGGTGAAAGGGGGCTGACCGTATGTGCTGGATGGGGTTTCGCGGCAGGAAAGCCTGGAATTCGGCCGAGGTAATTCATGTTATCTGACACGATTGTTTCTGGTAAGCCGTGTGTGGAAAAGATTCGGTGGAGGGACTTTATTATGGTCTTGGACGATGTGGTGGACACCGGGCTGATCTCTACCCACTTTGAGTATGAGTCCACGGTAATTAAGAATAGTAGCCCTTACAATGGCCTGGCGAAGTCCACATGTAGCCAGGACCAGGGTTTGTGGGTGGACTCCCACTTCTGTGTTGGGGCAGACTTCCTGGCAGATGTTGCACCCCCGGACCCATGTCTCTATCTCTGCATCTATCCAGGGCTACCACACGTAACTTCTTGCAAGGGCCTTCATGCAAACTACGCCTGGGTGTGCTTCATGCAGTGTGTGTAGAACCCCTGTCTCATGGAGCTTGGTATCACCACCCTGTCCCCCCATAGTAAGCATCCCTTAAGGGCCGAGAGCTCATCTTTCCTGGCCTTAAATGCTGTGAACTCCGTCCCCGTGGGAGCTGGTGGCCATCCCCTTACCACCCAGCTCAAGACCCAGGAGAGGACAGGGTCCTTGGAAGTATGTGCTGCCACATCCAAAGCCTGTGGGAGGGTGGTCCAGGAAACCTTCTAGCATCAGTACCCCCGGGGCAGGAGCTGGGTCTTCAGCCATCAGAGGAAGAGGAAGCCGACTCGGCATCGGCGTGCCCCATCGCCTTGCCCGGCCTATGTTCCAGCCTGTAATTGTACCCCACCAAGAACAGGGACCAATGCAGGACACAGGGTGATAGGACCTGCAGCGTTTGCTTGGCAGCCACGAATAACCCCAGGAGCAGCTTATGATCTGTGACAATCATAAAGGGGCGGCTGTATACAAAATTGTGGATTTTTTTTTTACACTGGCCACGATGGCGAGCCCCTCCTGGTCTATTTGCACGTAATTGTGCTCAGCGGGTGATAGTGTGCAAGAATAATATACTACTGGGACCGCTCTCCCGTTTGGGAGGAGGTGACCCAAAACCGTCCCTATCCCATAGGGCAATGCATTGCACACAAGTACTACAGGAAGGGACTCATAGAAATGAGTGAGGACTACGTTAGATATCAACAAAGTCTTCACCCCCCCGGAACGCCTCTTCCTCCTGTGATCCCCAGGCCCAGGGGGCTGATTTGTCCAAGAGTCTGTGGAAGGGTTCGGCCACCACAGCCTTGTACAGTAGGAAGGCATGATAAAAGTTAATGAGGCACAGGAAGGCTTGGAGCTCCGCCTTGCATTGCAGTGTTGGGGCCTCCACAATTGCCTTCACCTTGTCCCGTGCAGGGTGGAGGCCCGTCGCATCCACCTGGTATCCCAGGAAGTCCACCTCCAGCACCCCCAGGAGGCATTTTTTTCTTTTTTACCTTTAGTCCGGCATCATGGAAGCGCCCCAACACAGCACAGAGACGGGCGGCGAAGTCCTTGGGGGTCACGGCAGTGATGAGGATGTCATCAAAAAATGGTGTCATGCCAGGGATCCCTTTCAACAAAGTGTCCATTAGTTGCTGGAATATCCCAGGGGCCACACTGACTCCAAACTGCAACCTTCTAACTTTAAACGCTCTCCAGTGTGTTACAATCATTTGGGCCAATGCCATGGCCTCATCAACCAGTAACTGCTGGTATGCCTGGGCGAGACCCAGCTTACCGAAAATAGTGGCCCCTTCCAGGGATGCCAGCACATGGCTCACCACTGGTACCAGGTAGGAGTGTGCCTGTAGGGCTTGATTTATGGTGCATTTATAATCCACGCAGATGTGGATGTCACCATTTGGCTTTACGAGGGTTACAACTGGGGTTTCCCACGGAGAATGGAAATGGGTTCCAGCACTCCTTGGGCCACCAGCCAGTCCAGTTCAGCTTCAATTTTTGGCCGTAAGGATAGGAGCACCGCGTGGAAGCACCGGCGGATGGAGGCTACTGTTGGATCTAGCTGCAATGACACTGGGGGCCCCTTGTAGCAGCCCAGAGCCCCATCAAACACTGTGGGAAATTCCCGGAACACCTCTCCAAAGTCCCCCAGTGAGCATTTATTCACCCCCCCCATGTTGCCCAGTGCCTCCACAAAGTCCCAGTATTGCACTCTGAATTTCCTGACCACCCTGATTGGGACTGGATTCCTCTGGAAATCCACCAAGCTTAATGATGAGGACTGCAGAGGGAGTCCCCCCGAAGGGCAAAGTCTTAGCAGCGTGTCCATGGATATGATGGAAGCAGCCAACCCCGAGTCCACTTCCATGGAACAGGGGGACCCCTCAATCCGGACTTGTACTTGGATCTTTGGGGTGGCTGGCAAGTTGGGGAGGCAAAGTACCTGCAGTGGCTGGTCGGTGAGGTGGTAGAGATCGGAGGTCTCTGCTGCTGATTCATGTGTAGTGGTGGTGTATCAGCAGGGCTGCATGGAACCTTGCATGTTCCTGGGGCCCTTGGACCAGCAGACTTTGGCGAGATAGCCTTGTTTCCTGCAGCCATGGCAGGTCACATTCCGGAAGCGACATGTCTTCCTCTCGTGTGCCTCTCCGCAGCTGGCATATTGGGAGTGGTTGGGGCCCTTACCGGCATGGCTGCTGGCCTGATGGTGGCCGGTGGCGCAGTTGTCAGATGACACAGACCTCCTCCTCGTCTGAGTTGATCAGGCTGTGTCCCAATCTGACTTGATGCGCGGCGGCTGCTGGGCGCTCCTGGTGCAATGCCTTGTGTGCTAGGATGAGCTGCATGGCCTCTTTTAGGGTGATCTGGCGGTTGCCGATCATCTTTCGCAGTTTGGCATCCAACAACCCCCACACTAATTGAGTCAGGAAGTTATCTGCAACCTTTGGGAAGGAGCAGTCCACCATGAGAGCACACAGGGTGGCCATGTAGGCTGCGGCGGATTCTCCTTGGGCCTGCACCCATCCTTGGAACCCCATCTGGCTAGCCAGGAAGGTCGGCTTCGGGCTGAAGTAGTTTTTGAGGGCTTCCATGATGTCCTTGAACGAATACTCCAGGATGGCCCAGGGGACCAGGAGACTTCATGAGCCAAACGGTGTCGGTCCCACAGGAGCTAAGGAGGAGGGGTCCTCTTCTCCCGGCATCAGTGAACCCGTTCAGCTCGATGTAGCACATCAGCTGGTCGGTCCACGAGTCCCAAACTTCAGGGTGGGAGGGGTCGAACTTATCAAGACTTCCATGAGCCGTGGCCATGACTTGATCGCGTTGCTGGAGTGGGAGCAGTGTCCAGGGCACGGGGTGCGGTGCGATGCTTGGGAGCGATGTGGCGGGACGTCGTTGGAGAGATGCTTGGTGCTGCTGCGATTCAGGCCCAAATCAGTGGAATCCCATCCTCATCACCACTGTAAAGTACTGGGTTCCACGCATTAGGACTCGGACCATGTCATAAGCGAAGACACATTTATTGGTACTTTACATACTGAACCATGAATAACGGCCAGGTGGCCAACTATATACAAAACGGGGGGGGGGGGGATGCCCCGTTGTTCTATTGGTAGGTTCAAATTTCCTGCCAAGGTTCCTATTGGCTCCTTACTGGGAATTTAGGAGCCTAGTCCTTATTGTTTTCTGGACTGAAAGTAGGCTGCTTCTGGCTGACGCTTGTCCCTGGTCTCAGGACATAACAATAAACCATTGCTCATCACAGTGATATCATTTCTAGGTTTTTACCTGGGAGGGATGTTGCTACATTGTTCAATGTTCCCCCTCCCCATGCCCCATGCCCCATCTCAGTAAGCTCCCTGTAGTGCCAAGTGCTGGCCTAACCTGGTCTGGAATTATAACTCAAGAAGAAGGTGGGCCCTTCACAAATGATAAGAGGCCACCAGGGTCAATCTCCCATAATCCAAACTAGTACAGTGTGCCACACGAAGAAAACAGGATCTTGAAGTAAGTGCAGACTTACTTAACTCTAAAAGCCAGGGGCCATCAACACTTGAGTCAGACCTTTCAGAGGGCTGTAGTACCAGTAAGTGGTGAGCCTCTATTTGTTGTTTAGTCGTACAGGTGAGCCCCTATAGAAACATCAATTGCTGCTTTTTAGAGGGAACTGTTTCTCATGTGTAGAGAAAGGAAACTCTGCATCCTGGCTCTGGCTCTGCCATGCAACTTCCAGTCATGAAGCATGATCACACACACAATTAGCCATGCCATAGGCACGAATGCCGGACAGATTTAAAGGGCGCGATCAGACACGAATATCTGGGAAGTGCCCTGCACCTGTCAGCAACCCGTTTTGCTCTGCTGCAGAAGCAGAATAAAAAGACACCAGGGAAAGTCCGGTAGCAAACAGGTTGCTATGGGCCACGGATCAACTTTCCCCTGTCTGATCACTCCAGCGCTCTCTCATGGCATTGGGATGGTCTGATCAGGCCATCCCGACTCTGTGCCGTTGTTTCCCCCCTTCTCAGTATGCGCATCATCACACCCCCATAGGGAGTCCTCAATGCTGAGATGCAATTCATTGGTTCCCTGTTTAAGCGCATCGGGAACAAATGGCAACCCCCCCATTCACCCATGGTTGTGCCCCCACAGCTTCAAAGGACTGTGTGATTGGGCAGCTGTGGGTCAAATTCCTCTGGAGGAAATAGCCTCACTTTCCCCCCCATGTTATCTCATGCGTGTGACCGCCAGCATGTGCTAAGTGAGTCCCATGCTAGTACCTGTGAGTTAAAGTTGGATTCTGGGTCTGGATAAGTGGAAGACCACTGTCTAAAGAATTATATAAAACCATTCTTCTTGCTACTAATATTGGAACTGTACAGATATGCTCTTAATTCTGTTTGTAAAAGAGCAAGATTCTAAAATATAAAGATTTTGTTCTCACTATTCCATATAAAGTGTGCATGCTCTGTCATGAGCATAAGCACAGAAAGAAGGTACAATTGTATTTTCCCCCCTGTAATTAAGGTGATCAGACCTAAAGCAAGACAAGGCTCTTGGCCTTTAATCACAGTGAGGCAGAGAACACTTTTTGCAAGAGCAGCTTTGAGAAGTTGCATCTGCTGATAGTTCAATTTCCACCGAACAGTTAAAAGTGGAGGAAGCCCATCTTCTGTTGCATCAGCTCATCCTCATTGCATCCCATTTACCTCCCCCAGAAGGGGAATTACCAGCTTTCAGTCCTATTTTCCTGCCCCTGAGGAATTTAGGACATAGTGATACTCTAGGAATTTTCTCTAGTCTTGATGGTAAAACCCATACAGACTTGGAGAGGCAATCTAGAGCATCACTTAGAGGTGACATCACATTCTCCCCAAATTAGCCAGGCACCACTTCCAAAATCTCCCAGTATTTGCCAAGGTAGTGTTGGGAACCCTAATGTGAAGAGTGGCAAAACTTAACCTTTCAAGCAACTAAGCCTGCACTGTTGCATCTAGAGTAGGACAACCATGTATGTTCTTGCCTGTCTAGCTGAACAGGTAACTGGCATTTCTGTTCTCCACAAAGTAAATTTCTTTCAACAAAACCGCCGTTGAGAGATCCTATGAAAACTATGCATTTTTTTAATCCCACTGTTCCTTCAAGAAGCACAAAGTGGTATATATGGTTCTCCCCTCCTCCTCCTCATATTCTCACAACAGTCCTGTGAGGTAAGTTAGGCTGTGAGAGAATGTTTGGCTGAACAGCACTGTAAGTTTCATAGCCGAGTGGGGATTTGAACCTACAGTCTGACACTCAGTATACTGCACCCCATAATTGCTTCGGGCTAACGGATTTGTGGATTGAAGCCATACTTCTCTGAACTTAGAAAGATCTGCGCAGTGCAGATTTCTTGCCAGCTCAAGATGGGCCCATGCATAATGGAAGTAGATGTGCTTCTGAAGCAAAGGACAGGACACAACACACTGTACTAATTTCCCTGTAGAAAAATCCAGTAGTAGAACCCAAATCATAAGATACAGGCTGTCAAGGTAAGTTTTTCCATGCTTTTCTTCCACTATTAGACACCTGTGTGTTCTGGATAGTGACTGAGGAACTTTTATTGCTTTTTGGAATTTTAGTTTCAGATTTATGGTGGTGGGGAAGGTCGCTGCTGCTTTCCAGATGGCCAAAAGTGCAATTGACAACAGCGCCATTTTTATCTTTGCATATCTGCTTAACATTCCACACTGGAAGCTTACAAGAGGCCTTAAGAACATGGCCTGAAATGCCTTCCCTCCTCCCTCCCTTTTTAATGACGATGAAGTGTTCAAGAGAATGTGAAAACTTGCACACTGTTTTGTGCTATCTGGTTGCTGTAGGTGTTTACTGTGGACTCATGAATGTATTTGCCATCTGCTGAGAATAGAAAACTATTTTTAAAAATCATTATTATTGGTAAAGTGTCCTTCTGTTTAGCATTTATAATCCTCAGTTCAAGTTACATTTCTTAACATGCATATGCAACCAGATCCATACATTTTTGTGTAATGCATTTCATAAAAACAGAACTTTATAGTTCTGTAGGATACCAGAGCCACTGCAAGACAGCAAATCTGACATCTGTCAGAGGACCAATCCCTTCTGAAGCAAGGGACATTTTTGTCAAAGGGTTTTCCTGCAAGTAATATCGTCTTTGCCACAGACAGCAGTCTCCTTCCTGCCACTTGAACACATCAAGGAAAGCCCTCTTGGATGCTTCTAAGCAGAGGACAAGAAGACATGGGGGCAATTAACAAAACCCAAATGATTTCACTTGATAATCCAGGTTGTCTGTATTTTCTGCTAAAGCAGTCATGTCTGAAATCAAAGGAGACAATCCCAGCCCAGGAGATGGGTTGTCTGCCCCCACACTTTTCCAGGAGCCTGCCTTAATTCAGTTTCACATGTATTGTACAACAGTCAAGACTTGCATGCCAATCACAGTTTCACCTAATGTGCCATTCTGAAGCCACACACCCTCCAAATATCATATGTCAAAAACAACAACACTTCAATTAAGGAAAATATTCCATATTTTTGGATCTGTCATGCTGGTTATCTTCACATCAATCACTTAAATGAGCAAGAGGCCTACCTCTTGCCTTGAGTGTTTGATAAGTGGCTGATAAAGAAGAGAGCCCTGGGAGGCTATAAAGCCTGAACTGTCAAGGGTTGGCAGCCCTTTCAGGGGGTTTTGCATCCTCTCTGTATTTGGGAACACCACAAGATGCTTCCAGCAGCATTTCTGCTCATCTCTGCTCTGAGACTGGTAGTGGGATTCGACTTAGGGCTATCTACCAAGTGTGTCGTTATCCCTAAGGAAATGAGCATCTGCCACGATATTGGTCACTCAGAAATGAGGCTACCCAATCTCATGGGACACACCAGTTTGGCAGAAGTTGTTGCAAAATCTGCTGGATGGCAGCGTCTTGTGTGGACTGGCTGTCATCCTTATGCAAGGGCTTTTCTCTGCTCGCTCTTTGCACCCATCTGTTTGGACACGTAAGTACAAAGCTGTGTGTAAACAGCCCTGACTTGATGGGTTATTCATTTGTGTAATATCATATTTGATAGGCACTTAAGCATATTTGAAAGGCACTTAGGTAGGAAGGATAATAGGGAGGAAAGTGGAGGCAGTTGAATGTTGAGATGTCTCCTCCTCACAGCAGATAAACTCTTGGGTGTACCTCAACTAAAACCTTGTACAGTATTTTAAAAAAGAGAAAATAACTGTATTTAAAAACCAGACATTCAAATGCCAGTTTATCTGATTGATAGTTTGATAAGAACAATTTTAATAGATAGATGAAGGAGCAGATTTGTTTGATTCCAAAATAAATTTCAGTCATTTTAAAAGTAACCACATAATAGTAAAGATTATTGTTCTTCTTTCACTGCATGATAGTTGCTTGCAGTGTTCCCTCTAAACTGTGCACATGACTGGCTGCTCATTAACACAAGAGGCCTCACTCAGCAGCAGTTTGGAGCTGTGCAGGGTCTTGCCTTGCCCATTTTAAGATTACAGCAGTTATATTCTGCTCAGGAAGAGAACTGCTCCACTAAGTGGGGGGGGAATTAGAGGCAATAGTGGCACTTGTTAAATTGTGAATTATCTCTAAAATTCCTTTAAGAATCCCCAATAATCTGCCTGCATTAAAGTTTTGATGTGCAGATTCACAGATATTTAATTTATTAATAGTAAAATGACTGTTTGAACACATATATGTACATATATATGTGTGAGTGTATATACACACATACACATATGTACACATAATATTGTTCTTTAAATGCCATTCATATCTCATTGATGCCAACTTTTTTTTTGGGGGGGGATGCAGAATTGATTTCTTATTGTGTATGTACATTATGAAATGCTACTCAGATGAAAACAATATTTTTCTTTACAAAGTGAAACAGATGACAAGGTTATTAAGAGGGTTTTTTTGTTTGAGCTGTATTTACACAGAGTTAAATGTATCCAGTAGTGATGGTGATGGTAACAGTTTCCCTGTGTGCAGTACAAAAAGCAAATGGTTGTTTGCCTAAATGATCACAGACTATCATCTGGGTACCAAATATTTACAGAGGTATATCTGATTGCAGTTTTAGCATAGCATCATTTTGGAAGTTCCTGGCATAGTCATGCTAACTGTTTACTTAGTGTAGCTGTATGGTTATGACGGTATCCAGCTAGGTCGGTTCCCTTGCATGCACAGTCCCTCAGTCTCTCAAATGTTTCCCCATTGGTAATAAAGGAGAAAGATATCTGAAAGCACAAAAGGTTGTATGTGCAGACTGGGCTGTTCACCAAAATGAATGGGAACAGGGCTGCCAAGAGCCACCATGCCTCCTATCAAAGATTTCTTCTGTCCCCCTTTCGGTAAGATGCACACACAAAATGCTTAATTAAAACAGGTTTGCTGCTTCTGTTTTCCAGTGGCATCCTGCTAAGCTCTCTGGGGCTCAAGCTTTTTAGAATTTTGTACCCGCTTTCCCCCATTTTGGCAGACCTGAATGGGAGACTCATGTGTGTAGATGGATCAGGATGCAGAGCTATGAGTAATTGAACAGGACATTGCAAGTGGAAGAGCACAGCTTTTGATAAGAGAGTAGGTACAAAGGGTAGGAGAAAGGCAGGCACCAAAAGATGAAGTTGGTGTCTGTCCAAAAACTCCATAATGCTTATGAATCTTTTTGAAATTGAAATATAGTAAAAAATCAGGTTGCCATATTATGAAAAGCAAAGAAGGGGATATATTTCCCAACTGACTACTTCAAACAAGTGATGACAAACCTGATTTTAAATACCCCTACTATTTAAGCTGTGATAATTGCTACTAAGTAGGAATATTCCTAATCTTCCAACCCAAAAAGAGGACATTTCCATCAGTATTTTTTTTTTAAAAAAAGAGCACAAAAGAGGACAGACACCCAAAAAAGAGGACATGTCCTCTAAAAAGAGGACATCTGGGAACCTTAAGTAAAAATGAAAAAATTAAATTAAAATAACAGCTTTTAGGGTTATCTTGATTCTTGCAAGATTAAATGTCAGTTTTTATAAAATATCAGTTTTATACAATGTTAAAAAACAAGTAGCTGTGTTGACTGGTAGCAAAATAAAAAATTAAAAGCCTCATATTTTTAATTAAGACCACCCCCTTGTAGAAAAAACACAACCCAGTATGCAAGCTTTTGAGCTCTCCTGAGCTCTTAATCAGCCTGCAAATAAAATCACAAAGGGTGAGGATGGGAGACATCTAAGGCCTCTCCCTCTGTATCCTGTGTAGAATGCTTTGCTGTTTGGAATGGACACAGTATGGGGCTAATATCAGGTAAACTGTTTCCCAGAATAATATGATTCCGCTCTGCTTTATAATCACAATTAGAAGTGGGAGCTTCCAGTCAAGAGTTTGCAAGCCCAAATATTTGAATGAGGCTTCAGATTAATTTGGCTAGCTGTAACATGCTTTTCAGGAGCTGCGGTGGCTCAAGTGGTTAAGATGCTGAACTGCAGGCTGTGGAAGGTCAGTAGTTCAGCAGTTCGAGACCCAAGTGCCGCATGACGGAGTGAGATCCCATCTCTAGTTCCAGCTCCTGCCAACCTAGCAGTTTGAAAGCAAGAAATTGCAAGTAGATAAATAGGTACCACTTCGGTGGGAAGGTAACAGCATTCCGTGTGCCTTGGTGTTTAGTCATGCCAGCCACATGACCATGGAAACATCTTTGGACAGTGCTGGCTCTTCGGCTTTGAAACGGAGATGAGCACCGCAACCCTAGAGTCGGATTCGACTGGCTTTCAAGCAAGGGAACCTTTACCTTTAGCATGCTTTTCAAACAGTTTCATCCAGCCTTGCTGAAGTATATGCGTTGCAGTTCAGGATAGGTGTGCTCCTGTCCTGGGATGCCATGGAAGTCACTGGCTCAGCAGTCTGGACTGTGATCGATTCCCTGCAGATGAGAACATATGTCTTGGATCACTGAGCAAGGAACAGAAAGACATTGTCAAAGGTACTGTCTATCTAAACACTTTTTACCAAGAAGCCTAAGTTGGCATAAAGAATTCTCCCCCCTACACACCACAGAGGGTTGGGCCAGGATCTGGGAAACATGGCTTTGAATCTGCACTCTGTTATGGAAGCCTGATGAACCTTACAAGGTTGTTGAGAGGATAAAATGGAAAATGTTGAAAGCCAGTCTTGGTCCCCATTGGGGAGAAAAGTGGGGTTATAAGTGAAGTAAATAAAATGAACAAAGAAGACTTTCAGGGAAGTGAGGCTGAGAAATTCTGGCCCAAGGTTACCTACTGAATACTGTGGCTGAATGGGAATTCAGTCCTGCTCTCCCCAGCCCTAGTCCAACACTCTTAACTGTTGCACATCACTGGCTCTGTATAGCTTTAGGTTTCATAAGAACATAAGAACATAAGAGAAGCCAATGTTGAATGAGGCCAATGGCCCATCTAGTCCAACACTCTGTCACTCTATTATATTTGAAAACACATAATATTTTCCCATATAGATGGGAAATAATCACGTTAAAAAGAATTATTTTAGATTTAACATCTGCATTTTGACTAGTTTTCTGCATGCAGAGGGCTTGTTTTAAAATATGAGGCATATGATTTAGTCCCCTGTAGAGTGAAATGGCTCAGTCTAAAAAGGATGCAATCATGTGGCATGTCTGGACATTTAAGACTAACAAAGTTTTATTCTGGGTATAAGCTTTCGTGTGCATGCACACTTCTTCACATACATTGAAACAGAAGTCACCAACCTTTACAGATAGGTAGTGGGTGAGGAGGATATTGCCAGGAAGGGCCAATTAAGAGTCAAGATGTATAATTTACTGACCTGTAAATATAGCTACGACTGGATGAAAGCAATTGGTAAAACTTGTGAATAACAGCAAATTACCACAGCATAATAGAAGAGTTTACAAATGGATGTAAGAACTGAATGACCTTAGGATGTGTAATGATATAAGAACCAATGTCTCTGTTAAGCCCTGGGGGTTCCATTATCCTGAGTGTTGTAATACCTTGTAACTTCTAACTCAGCAAGCTGTTCTAATCTGTTTCTGAAGTTCCTTCGTAACAAAACAGCTGCTTTGAAGTCCCCCATTGAATGTCTTCAAAGGTTGAAGTGTTCTTCTACAGGTTTCTCAGTTTTGTGGTTTTTGATGTCAGATTTGTGTCCATTTATCCTTTGGCGTAGTGTTTGCCCTAAGTGGAGAACTGAAGGGCATTGTTGGCATTTAATGGCATATATAAAGTTAGAAGATGACCAAGTGAATGAGCCTAAGATGGTGGAGTTGATGTTGTTAGGTCCAGTGATTGTGTCGTCTGGGTGTATGTAGCAGCAAAGTTGCCATTTGGGTTTATTGCAAGCTCTGGTGCCAGTTTCTGTGTTCAAATCAGATGTATTATTGTAGGTGAGGAGTTATAGCTTCTTTTATTGCAAAGGAATTTCAGAAACAGATTAGAATGGGAGATTGTTGAGTTACAAGCAGTGTTCTCTCTAAGCTGAGTTAGTGTGAGCTAGCTCACAGATTTTTCGCCTCTGGCTCACACATTTTTGTCTTAGCTCAGGAAGGATGGCTTCAGAGCAAACTAATTTATGCAGTAGCCAATTCCTCACTCACAACTTTAATGCAAGTAGCTCACAAAGTAGAATTTTTGCTCACAAGACTCCACAGCTTAGAGGGAGTATTGGTTACAAGTTATTACAACACTCAGAATAATGGAACCCCCAGGATTTAACAGAGACATTGGTTTCTTATCTCACTACACATGCTAAGGTCATTCTATTCTGACATCTATTTGTAAAATCCTTTATTACATTGTATGCTAATTTGCTGCTATTCACAGGTCTTACCAATTGCCTTCATTAGCTGTATTTACTGGTCAGTTAATTATGCATCTTGATTCTTAATTGTCCCTTCCTGGCAACATCCTCCTCATCCTCTACCTATACGTAATAGTTGGTGACTTTTGTATCAAAGTATCTGAAGAAGTATATGTGCACATGAAAGCTTACACCCAGAATAAAACATTGTTGGTCTTAAAGATGCCACTGGACTCAAACTCTGTCCAACATGGCTACCCACCTGAATTTGCCTGAATATGTAGCTTAATTCTCAGGGGCTAACCACATGTTATGTGCAAAATGTTTATGAGGTCATTAATAACTTTAATTTTCTTTAGAAAGTAGTTTCAGGTGTCTGAGAATGAAACTCATGAAGTGGCACAGCGACAAAAGTGGCACAGTTGCCTGCCTGCCATTTCCTCACTCCAAATTGTAACTCATCTCAATTTGAATCCTCAGATCTCTTTTCCAGTTAGGGTTGCCACGTTCCCACCTCACTTCGGTGGGGGGATTTGAAGGGTGTTCTTGGGTGGGCAAGGATGCCCCCAAGCTATGCCCCCAAGTGCAACCACCTGCCAGACCACCTCTCTCCCCCTCCCCTCCTGCCAGATTTAAAGGGCTTCAGCTGATCAGTGGCGACCACATGGCCCATCAACCAGCTGGAGGGCCCTTTAAATCTAGCAGGAGGGAGAGGGGCTGTCATGGGCTGCATGCTCAGCTCACAAGAAGACTCCTTAAAGGGTCTTTTTGCAAGCAGGGTTGGGGAGTGGGGCTGGGGGAAATCAGCTCCACACACTGCGGCCCCCACCCTGCTTGCAAAAAGACCCTTTAAGGGGTCTTTTTGTGAACTGAGCATGAGGCCTATGACCGCCCCTCTCCCTTGCTAGATTTAAGGGGTCCTCCAGCTGACCAGTGTGTCATGTGGTCCCTCCTGATCAGATAAAGCCCTTTAAATCTGGCAGGAGGGGAGGGAGGGGTGGTCAGATGGGTGGTTACATTTGGGGCTGGGGCTTCCCCCACCAGCCAGCTGGCTAGGGGTGGACTGAAGCCCCCAAAAGTGGGGGAATCCCCACCAGGACCTGGAGGCTGGCAACCCTATTTCCAGTGCAATGGCCATTCATTTGAAACTTAATGTGCTACCATGGTAATCACGGAAACAGTGCCATGATGTAGGTGTGTGCTTATGGTCCCCATATTATCTCCAGTTCATTCATATGGCTGCATGTGAAGACCTTTGCCTTGGGTTTATCTTTGTTGTTATTGCAAAGTAACACATATTATGGCTTTGTTTTCTCTGGAATCCAATGTACACCCTACATTAAAACAGATAGTTCTTCTCTCCTTTCCAGTTGTCCCAAATCCTACCTGTCAGATCTGTCCTGCATTTGAGGAGTCCCTCACACCTAAGAATGTGTTGGACCTTTTTTGCACCAATAACTTTGGTAAGTTTTTATATATCTACTAGGAAAAAGGCCCGTTCTGGGAAGAAATACAACAAGCTCTAGAAAGAAGCTCCAGGTGGGCATCCCGGCTGTGAGAAGGGGAAAATAGAGGGAGGCAAGCCATGTTTATTTCCTTCTGCTTAGCTAAAAGGCAGGGCTATCTCAAGTAATTTTGCTCCCTGTGGGTAGTATGGGAGGACAGCCACATGGTAACAGGTATGGTTCCCTCCACCCCTGACTTATGTTGATCTGGAGCTATGCAGTGGCAGCTAAAGCATAAAGAAAAGCACCTCCTCCTATACCATGTTTTCTGGGTCCCAAGAGACTTGAAAGGTGTTCCATAGACAATTACAGGGTTGCCAACTCTGGGTTGGGAAATACCTGTAGATTTTAGGGGCAGAGCCTAGGGAGAGCAGGGTTTGGGGAGGGGAGGGGAGGGACTTAAGTGGGGTATAATGCCATAGAGTCCACTGGCAAAAGCAGCTATTGTCTCCAGGAGAATTGATCTTGGTCATCTGGAGATCAAGTGGAATAGCTGGGAAATTTTCCGTAGGGGAAATGATGTGCTGTGGCTGGGGAAGACAGTGATTTCCAGGAGATCTCCAGGCCCCACAGGGAGACTGGCAACCCCAGTCAATGTTTAGGGGAAGATTGGGAGATGTATTTTATCTCAGGACACATTCAATGACTCCCAACACCAACAGCAAACTGTTTAGAATGTTGTGAGCGAGGGCCATTCAGGCCGCATATGCAAATGACTTCTGTGTTCCGTCTGGCTATGGCGGGGGGAGGATCAGGCCCATAGCTACAGTGGGACAACTTGGGGCCCAGCCCCCGACTTACTACCAAGGCCCCCCCCCGACTTCCCATCCAGCCCAGGGGACAGGGGACTCCCATCCAGCCCAGGCCCCCAAACTTTCAATTTTTTATTTTATTTATGGTGCTTGCTTGGGGTGTGTGAGGGTGCCCCCCAAATTTGAAAGGCCCCCCCAAATTTAAAAAATCCTGGCTACGAGCCTGGGGAGGATGTGTGGGATGGGGCAAGGCCCAATCAGCCTGCATATGCAAATGACCTTGAAAGGCTGGCCTAATCAGGTAGAAGGTGAGTCGTTGAAACATGGCTAGCCTTTTATATATATATCTAGACTAGATAAGTAGTCTCAGAATATGAATAGGGTTAGTTCATAGAACTTCATTTTGAAACCTGCATTTAAAATGGCCATATACAGTGGTTTGCTGAAGGAGGGTAAGGTGAAAAGTGGATCCCACTGAAGTTGGAGGAGGTTGTGACCAGTTGTGTAAATTTGACAGATGTTGCAGATTAATGTCAGATTATTTGAAACATTCTCATATATACTGCAAATGAACCAAAGTCTTTTCATTGCTCAGATGCACAAGAAGAGTTCAACCTGAAATACCTCCGTATGTGTTTGATCCCTCAGCTAGTTGCACATGGTATTAGTATACTCAGACATAATGCCAAACCATAGTTTGGAGCTATGTAAATAAGCCTTGTGTGCAGTTGCTCTCTCCTGTGTTTTAATTCATTTAGTTTCTTCTTTAGCACAAATCTTAGACTGCTATTAAATCTGTACTTGGCAAATTATGCCCCCTTTCAAACAGCCTTTATAATCTGTTTTAGATGCTCGTTGCTAATGGATTTTTTGTGTCATTTCAGACACAACCATTTTAGCAACTGGCCGCTAATGAATTTTATTTACCTTTTCATACAAAGCCACTTGTGTTGGGTTAGCAAAGCATGGTTGAGCCATTTTTGAGAGAAACGGCTTTCTTCCATTTTCACCTCTTCTTTGCATTTCTGAATCGCTGTAGTGTGCTGTTTAAAATGTCTGCAGCGCTTCCAACAGTGCTCCTTTCCCCCCTGTCCTTTTTTGCCATGTGGTCTTCCCCACACTTTTTAAAAAACATTCTAAGTTGAGCACTATAGCACTAGACCAGTATAGCATTTCAGTGTTACAGTGGCACTGTTGAGATACATTGAGATTATGGCTGTTGTTATATGGATACAGAAGGAGAGAAGTAGCTCATTGGGCAGTGGGTACTCAGGGCATCAGTGATTGGTGTTACAGAAGTTGCTGTAAGGTGTCTGTAGCAAATGTCCTGATGTTCACCCATCCATGCTTCATCCACTCCTCCTTCAAGGAAGATCACACCATGAATTGGGCAGTGGGGGGGGGCAGCATTGTTTGAAATTACCATAGTGCTTCAGAGATGGCTTATTAATGGAATGAAATTTGCTGTATAAAACTCCTGTCCTTGTATCGCTTTACTAAAAATCGAGCCAACATTGGAGAACATCCAGTTTAGAACAGTAATGTGAAAGGGGCCTATGGTTTTTCACTTCCCATCCAAACCAAGATAGCAAAACACAGTTTAAAGCTGGTTTATAATCATGCTTTAGAGAAAAGGCTGATTTGGATCTAACACAAACTATGGGCTTGGATCCAGCAAAGGTCGTCTGCAGATGGAGGGGGAGCAGTATTAATTAATTCTCCCCCCCCCCCATGCTGTTCCTGGGAGTCCCCTGTCCCCAGCAGCAGTATTTCAAGGGCCATTGGGACTATAGGTGGAAGGGGAAACATTGAAATCCCTCTCCAGGAACAGAAATCCCTTATGACAATGGAAATTACTGCTAGATCCAAGCCATGGTTTGTGCTAATACAGAATTGTCCCATTATTTCTTGACTTGACACATACACAGCATTCTGCAAAATTAGTATAGAGGTGACACACATGTTTTTTCCTCCCCTCGCAGCAGTGAAGGTGAAACTTTCTAGGAAACAAACTATCTTCAGCATTCAAGAATACAATGTTGACTGCCAAGCAGAATTGATTACCCCCGGTTTTGTCTTGCCTTATGATGCTTGCAGTATAATTGAACAGTGGCTGCTGGTCAATGAGGACTGTACTCAGAAGATGACCCATACTCACCGTCCCATGGTATATCTCATTGTGGGGACAACTGCGGGAAGTAATGTCTTAGTGCACCAAGTGTACCGCTGGCCAAGATGGAATTCCCAGCTTACCCTATCAACATGGAAGTGGAGGCAACATAAATGTACATAGTTTTTTTATTTTAGTTTCTGTGATTTGTACACTTTAGAGTTCAAGAGGTCCACAGGCACAGCTCATGAACATGTGAGGATCCCCAGTCATTTTAATAAAAGGAGCCAATCTTGAAGATCATTCTCTGTTGACATGAGTGGGAAGACATGGCAGGAGAGACAATGGCTTGAATCCAGTGGAAGATTTCTGTGAATGGAAGGGGCACCAATTATCACTGATTTGCCTCTCCTGATGTAGAACTCTGACTCCTCACCTCATGTTGTTCTTGGGCCTCCCTTTTCTCCCAGGAGAAGCATTTCAGGGAGTATTATGGGTTGCAGAGGGAAAGGGGGAGGAGGGACGTTAGCTCTTCACAGACAGAAAAACCCACTGTCTATGGAAATTACCAGTGGATCCCAGCCTGTGTCCATATTGGACCTTTCATGCCCAGAACAGATCAACAGATCAGGGCAAAAGCAATTTTACAAGTGTATTAAAGGATTAATGTAAACCTTTTACCACAACGTATGTTTGTGAAGATAGAAGAGTTAAAGTTCTGCCTCAGAAACACAATTAGAATGAACATATTTCTGTTGATATGCTTCATGAAGATTTCATTTTACCAAAATTTATAGATGTTATTTCATCAGGATATTTGTGGGGGAAAGTATTATATAAGATTTATGAAACTATAATTAAAATTACTTGTGAAATTCATAATGCTTCTTAGGGTTTAGATACCTACTTTTTCATCTTTCTGCGAAGTTTACAATCTATTCAAGTATGAAAATGGAGCAGCTGCCCCCCACATAAACCATGTTCACAAACTAAAGTGAATGCAGTGAACATCCAACATTCTAACCACTATGCTAAGCTGACTGTAAATTGTTTATATATTGCCATATACCAGTAAGGTTCTCATGGTGGTTTACAAAAAGGAAAACAGTCAGTAAACTGCAAGATGATTCATGTATGAAATATGTGTCACTCTGAATTCATGGACATATCAGCAAGAGAATTTCCCATTGGAACTCATAATGAGAATCAATCCTAGTTCCTACTAGCACATCACTCCAAAACCCCAGAAACAATTCGCATCTGTAGGCAGCCATCTGAACAAAACACTGACTCTTTGCTAAAGTATGTAATTAAAATATATTCCTCATGCAACCTGGCAACTATATCCAACCATGTGACAACAACAGGCAATTGCTGCCTGGAGCAGATTAGGATTTCCATTTCAAAATATTTTTTCTGAAGTTCTGGCAAGTTAACTGTGTCGTGGGTGGAAATTCATCAGGTGCAACCACAAAGGAGACAAAGCAGAGTTAAGTACATGTATTCCTCATAGGACTGATGTTTTCTTTGTTCAGGAGCCAGAGACAGCAGCAACAGAAGGAGAAAAGCCATCAGATGGTGGGGATTTTTTAAATCAAATTGTTCTCCTTCTCCTAGAAGCACCCTGGAGAAGAAAACCTGAGGCTGTTTAAGATATACATTCTAGATGAGGAAGGAGAAGCCCCCTGCCCTTGATTGTCTGCCACCCACTGTTGAGTTTGTTCAGTAATTACATGGGGTCTTGGGCTAACCCACTGAATTTGATGCAGCCCCAGGAAAGACAGTAGCAGGGCCCTCTGAGGGCTGGCATGACTCTTTCTTCAAAGCATCATGGAAATACCACTGAGCAAAATGGAAAGAATAATGCTCACTTATTGTCCCATTTCTTTCGTTTTCCATTTATTTTTTCTTCAGTATTTTTGTTCTGCACAATCACACTTAGCTGTCTTAGGTGTCAATACTGGGACCAAAGTGGGATATAAATGCTTTAAATAAGAGCTATGTAAATAAACAAGTATATCACATTTTTTATCTTCCAAGGAGCTCAGGACAGCATACATTATTCTTTCCTCCATTTTATCCTCACAATCATCATGTGCAGTAGATCAGGCTGAAGGTGTGACTAGTCCAAGGTCATCCACTGAGCTTCATGATTTAAGCAGGGATTTGAACTCAGGTCTCACTGGTCCTGGGGACAAACAGGCCCCCCCATGGCTGTTTCCATGGGCAAAAATGGTACAGGAGGGAAGCTTGAAGCCCTTCCTCTTCTCTTGCAGCACTCCCAAGCCAAATGGCGCAACAATATGCTTTAAAGGTGAGTTCCTACCATTATACTTGTGACTACAAGTCAGGTCAGATACACATGACCTGACATGTAACATGTGTCATATATTTTGGCTCTAAATAAGTACATTGTACAGAGAGAGGGGAAACCACCAAAGCAGGAGGAAGAGAGAGTGAAGGGAAAAGGTGAACATAGGCAATACAAGATAATTGCAAATGGAAAAAGCAGACACCTTGAGAAACTTATTCTCCTGTTTTGAGTCAGAAATAGTTCTAAAAATAGTCCTAGAAATACATCCAGGATTAGGATAAGGGCAAGAACTCAGCGTGAAAACATGCAGGCTTTAGGATGTTTGGAGACATCCAATTTTACAAATTAATTTTTAGAACTTGACAGGAAAACCACTCCAATCTATTTTGACCAAGATAAACTCACTGTTGTCTAAATACAGGCTCACTTTTAATTTGTTAGCCCAAAAGCAAGTTAATTGCAGTGTTCACCTCAGCAAAGAGCAACAGACAAGTGAAGGCACACCTGCTTACCTGATCACATTCCTCCATAAATATAGAAACTGGTTAATGTGGGGACACTTGGAAGACTGGAATCTCCAACCAGGATGTAGCTCTTCCACTTTAAGGGCCCTGGCATGCTTGAGGAGGGAGGAGCCAAAATGGAATCAGATCAAGGGCAGATTTCGTGTACAGAAAGAGGTGATATGTGGGCGACAGCAAGGGAGGAAACTGAAGTTTTATACTTGGGAAGCCTGAAGCTTGTTTACATGTGCCTGTTTGATTGCAAGGAAGGTAGGGTGTGATATTTGATTACACCCTGAGCGTAACATCCACAGTGATCTGGCTGAAGCAATATGATTCTAAAACAAATATAACCAAAAATCTAACTAGACAAAATTCTGGGAGATCTGTGATCAAATATTCCCTGCAAATGGCAGCCATTAGAGAAATCCATTTGGGTGGGAAATGTGCATGTGTGTGTTTGGACAATCCCTCACAGTGTTAGTAAGCAGCCCTATACATGGAATCAGCTAGACACTGTGGTAGAAGAACCTCTAAATTCAATGTAAGTTGTGAATATGAAAAATGGAGACAAGATATAATTCAGATAAATACCATTTATTGTGATTATAACATAGTATCCTATGAGAATTTACATATGACTTTGAACCCCCTTCTCCCCCCTTTAGACAAGGGATTCATGTCTGTGAATTACCTTTGTTTCTTCAGGATTTTTCCTTGGCATATGCCTGTTTACAATCCAAACATAATAGATAAAAAAATGAGAAATGCTGGGACAATTTTGACCAGGACCATGACATAGGGTTGCCAGCTCTGGGTTGGGAAATAACTGGAGATTTTGGGTGTGGAGCCTGGGAAGGCTGGAGGGTGGGGAGGGAATCAGCAGGGTGTAATGCCGTAGAGCCCACCCTCCAAAGCAGCCATTTTCTCCAGGGGAACTGATCTTGACCACCTGGAGATCAATGGTAATAGCAGGAGATCTCCAGGTGCTACCTGAAGGTTGGCAACCCTACAATGGCATATGAGGCAAGGGGCCTTGAGTCTTTTCCCTGTGCTGTTTCCCAGCCTAAAATAGCCCTGGGGGGCACTAGTTGCCCCACTGGGGAAACCACATGTACAGATGGGCTGCGTATAAGTTTCCTGAAAGGGTAGTCCAAGCTGTTTCAAGTTGGGAAAATGAGAAAAGGGGAGACTTAAACTTCCTTTCTCAATCTGAACCAGGCCAGTGTGTGCTTGGGAATCTAGGTCCCAGTATGTAACCTACAATGCATGTGTCATGGCAAGGCTCCATGAGGAAAATGTAAAGTACAGACAGGCCCACAGAGAGAGCACTTAGGCTTTCAATGGCAGCTGTGGAGGCTGTTTTTCAATAAAACAAATGGTGAGGGAAAATAAATATGCAATTGTGCAATATGTAGCTTGACCAGCATAATGCACTGGCTAGACCAGGGGTCTTTTTGTAGAAAAACAGCTGCAGGAGCTCATTAGCATATGGTATGCTAATGAGCTATTAGGCTATTAGCATATGCCACGCCCCCTGACATCACCGGAAGTGATGTCAGAAGGGGAAGCAAAAGGGGGAGGCATCTTCAAAAGCCTCCCCTTCCCTTCCCCCGGCTGGTCTGGGTGGGGGAGCTAAGAGAGAAGGGGTTTGAAGTTTAAACTCCTTCTCATGAGAGTTGGGCCACAGAAGGAGGAAAGAGGGAAGGAAAGAGAGAGAGTAGAGAGAAGGAAAGAAGGAAGGAAAGAGGGAAAGAAAGAGAAGGAAAGGGGAGGGAAAGAAAAAGAGGGAAGAAGGAGGGAAACAGGGAAAGAAGGAAAAAAGAGAAGAGAAGAGAAGAGAAGAGAAGAGAAGAGAAGAGAAGAGAAAGAAAGAAAGAAAGAAAGAAAGAAAGAAAGAAAGAAAGAAAGAAAGAAAGAAAGAAAGAAAGAAAGAAAGAAAAGAAAAGAAAGGAAGGAAGGAAGGAAGGAAGAAAGAAAAGGAAGGAAGGAAGGAAGGAAGGAAGAAGAGAAGAAGGAGGGAAAAAGGAAAAAGAAGGAAAGGACGGAATGAAAGAAATTCTGCGGCAATTTGAACCCATTATATCCTATGGGCCATTGAAGTCAATGGTGAAAACATAGGGTATATTCTGGGGCTGGAGGGGAGGAGGTTTGAGGAGAGGCTCCAAACTCACAGGGTAGCTGATGGAGCCTCTCCCCAAGATACCCACCAAGTTTCAAGAACATTGGACCAGGGGTCCAATTCTATGGGCCCCCAAACAGATTGCCCTATTCCCTCCATTGTTCTCTATGGTGGGAAAAATATAACTTTTTTCCCACCATAGAGAACAATGGAGGGAATGGGGGCAACCTGTTTGGGGGCCCATAGAATTGTATCCCCTGGTCCAATGTTCTTGAAACTTGGTGGGTATCTTTGGGAGAGGGTCCATCAGCTACCCTGTGAGTTTGGAGCCTCTCCCTCAAACCCCCTCCCCTCCAGCCCCCAGAATATACCCTATGTTTTCACCATTGACTTCAATGGCCCATAGGATATAATGGAGCTGAAATTGACATTCGGCTGCCTGAAAGACTCCCCGGGACGCCGGCTGGGGGCGGGGCTTGGCTCCTGAGCTCCCGGAGCTGTGCTCCGGTGCGCTCCCCCCCGAAAAGACCCCTGGGCTAGACTAGCATCAGGGAGAACCAAGTTTAGATCTCCACTCTGCCATGGAAGCTCTCTGGGTAACTTTGGGCCAATCACACTCTCTCAAGTTTAGGCTACTTCACAGGGTTGTTGTGAGGCTAAAATGACGCAGAGGAGAACAATGTAAGCCACTTTGGGTCCCCATTGAGGAGAAAGGTGGGGTATAAATGAAGTAAGTAAATAAGTTAACACTTCGCATTCTATGTAAATAAAGATAATAGTAAAGGTAAAGGTTTCCCTTGCTTGAAAGCCAGTAGAATCTGACTCTAGGAGGTGCTCATCTCTTTTTCCAAGCCAAAGAGCCAGCATTGTCCAAAGATTTCTCCATGGTGATGTGGCTGGCAATGGCGCACAGAAAGCTGTTACCTTCCCACCGAAGCAGTACTCATTTATCTACTTGCAATTTCTTGTTATTGAACTGCTCGGTTGGCAGGAGCTGAGAGACAGGAGCTCACTCTGTTATGCAGCACTAGGGTCTTGAACTGCCAAACTACAGACTTTCCAGTCTGCAGCTCAGTGTCTTAACCTCTGTTCTTTTTTGTGGGAAGAATTCCTCATGAAGTCAATTCCTACAGCACATTTGTGGGAAAAGAAATAGACTGTGGGCCTTATACCTAGGCTGCTTTTTTCAAGCGATCTGGAGGAGTATCAAGCTACCATGTCATCCTAAATAATCATTTCCCATTCATCCTCGCAACAAGGGTATGAAGGAGGTTAGGCTGAGAGATGGCATGGTGCCCAAGGTCACCCAGCAAGCATCATTGCTGAGCAACAATTTAAACCTGTTATCTTGGGCACCCAGTATTCCACCCAATGATTGATATTTCCTCTTTGGTGTTTCCTCAGCCTATAAATAGTGGCGGAAGGCTTTGTCAGCCTTCTAAGAGGAAACATTAGTTTTTGCAGAAAATACTGAGTGGCTTCAGATATCTGTCTATCCCTTTTTATCCTGCCCTTCTGCCAAGGATCTCAGGCTTCCTTCCTCATTTGTCTTCACAACCACTCTGCAGAACCAGTTTGGCTGAGAGAAGATGATTGGCCCCAGGTCACCCAGTGAGCTTCATAGCTGAATGGGGATTTGAACTCAAGTCTTCCAGGTTGTGGCTTCCAGTCTGGGATTCATGGCGTCCTGACGTGTTCTGGCTTGCTCTCAGAGCTCCCAGAGCATACGGAGGGTCTTGACGACAGGGTGGGCTTCATATAGCCCACCACAGATCCCCCCAGGCAGGGGGTGACTGGCAGCGAGCCTTGGCCCGAGAGGGAGTTGAGATTGGCTGATAGCGGGGCTTTAAAGAGCATCGCGACCAGCCTTGATCCCCTCCCCCAGAGAAGGCACTTCGGAAATTCTCTACAAGACCCCACTGAGTTGGATTCCCAACATAAGAACGCATGACCCAGACTTCCAAGACATTCTACTGAAACTGATATCAAGGAAACACTGCTATAACAAGACACGGACTTTGAAGGTAACTTTTTAAAATCGCTCACCGGAGACGCGTTTTGGCTGAGAGTAAACAACATCCGATGAAGCGCATGATCGTGCTGTATCTTTTGTACTAACACCGACTCCAAAAAAGAGCAGTTAAACAGCTAAAAAAGGCCAAAAAGCCGGTTTGTTGAACATTCCTGCGGTTGGAATATTGACTTTAAAATAGAAACTAACAGCAAGCCCCGCGAGAACTAGTGTGGAAAAGTACTCTAGCTGCAGCAGAAATTGCCAGAACAGGAAATGACCTCAGACCAGACAAGTAATATTTCCTAGAGAAGACCAAGGAGGCCGGAAGAAGGGAGGAAACCAGAGGCAAGGGGGACAACTAAGATTGCCGGACAGGAAGTGAGTAACCGGAAGAACCATCTACCATAGAGAAATTGCGCCCGCCATTTTGAGAAGGTCAGAAAAATTATACTTCGATTTTAACCAAAAGACTTAATAGAAAAAAGTGAAATTAGAGCGATTTAGGTGGGCATAAGAAGGATTTTAATTTGATGTAAGTTTTAGGTGAATTTTAAACAACGGCTTACGATCTGCGGCAACGACAGAGGGCGAACTCCTGGTCCTCCCCGAAAATGACTGCTAAAGAAGAAAAGAAGCTACAGGGCCTGATGGAAGCTATGGAGAAACGAGTGATGGACGCGTTACAAAAGATGGAAAAAACTTTAGTAACAGAAGTATCAGACTTGAAAAAGGACCTATCTGGGATTACAAAAGAGATACAGATGCTGACTAAAAGAGCAGATGAGATGGATGAAAGAGTGAAGAGAGTGGCATCCAATGTTGCTGAGGTTGCTATAGAAACAGAAAAAGTTAATGTGATGGTCCAATACAATGCAATGCTTAACCATATGAGATTCAGGGGGATCCCTGAAGACAAAAGTGAGAACATTCATTCTGTTATGGTGGATGCTGTTGCAGATTTTTTAAAAATGGAAGAGGAGAAGGTGGTGGCACAGATTGATGTGGTGTACAGAGTCAACTCTGCGACTGCGCAAAGGAAAAAATTACCCAGAGATGTGATTGTCCAGTTTATATCCAAAAAACTGAAGGAGGATCTATTTAAGCAACAGTTTCAGGAAGATTTCACAATTGACAACAAGAAAATCATTATATTAAAGGAACTACCCAGAGCAATTCTTCAGGATAGACGACTCTTTAAAGACTTGATTGACGAACTGAAAACAGAGGGTATAAGGTACAGATGGGAAATTCCAAAAGGTGTCAGTTTTACATTCAAGCAGAAGAGAGTCACCATCAAGTCAGTAGAGCAAATGACCAGATTCATCAATGATAACTTTAAAGACTCTGATAAATAAGTACAAAAACAACATGGAGAGTCAAATTATATCATGGAATGTCAATGGACTTAATTCACCTCAAAAAAGAAAAAATGTTAGACTTTGGTTGGAAAAACAAAAATGTGATATTGTCTGTTTGCAAGAAACACATATTAAAAAAACTGATGCTAAATTTTTGATTCAAAAAAGATTAGGAGAGGAGTTTTATTCCCTCTCCTCCCAAAAGAAAAAAGGAGTTGTTATATAAATTAAAAAGGAATTGGGATCAAAAGAAGTTTTTAAAGATAATGAAGGGAAGCTTTTGGCGGTAGAAGCCATGCTGCAGAGCACAAAGACTTTAATTGTTAACCTTTATGCTCCAAACGGTGCGAAGGAAAATTTTTTCCAGGATTTGTGGGAACAGCTACGACAGCTAACCTATGAGCAAATGATATTAATGGGTGACTTTAATGGTACTGTTAATAATGTTATTGATAGAAAATCCCAAAAAGGAAACGAAGGCATGGGCAAACTTCCGAAAGTCTTTTTTCAATTGGTTAAACATGAACATCTGGAAGATGCTTGGAGAGTTAAAAATCCCAAGGATAGAGAGTATTCCTTTTACTCATCAAGACATGAATCTTTCTCAAGGATAGACATGATGTGGATGACTGAGAATTTGATCTTACAGACACGCAAAATCGAGATGTTACCTAGAACTCTCTCTGACCATAGTCCAGTAAAATGGTCAACGTATGTTAAAAGAAAGAAATTCCGATGGAGACTCAATGAGGATTTGCTGGACAAACAAAATATTGTGGACAAAATAAGGATAGAAACCCAAACATATTTTCAACTGAATTTAAACAAGGATGTACAGACGCAAACGGTATGGGAGGCCTATAAAGCTGTGATGAGAGGACACCTGATTGCAATTAATAATAATGAAAAGAAACAACAATTGAAAATAGATAAAGAGATTACGGAAAATATTCGGAAAAAAGAAATGGAGCTTAAGAAAAGGCCTGGCAAAAAGAAGATTTTGAGAGAATTGAGGATTTTAAAGGAACAATATGAGGCGAGGTTAAACAAAGAAGTATATTGGAACTTGAAAAAATTGCAACAGAAGTCCTTTGAAGGTGCAAATAAACCTGGTAAATATTTGGCATGGCAATTGAAGAAAAGAAGAGAGAATAAAACAATCACTAAATTGAAAGATGGAAATAAAGAAATTTCAAACGCAGGAGGGATCCGGAGGGAATTTTATAAATATTATGTGACTCTTTTTCAAATAAAACAAGTGGATCTGCAAAAGATGCAAGACTATTTATCTAAGGTTAATTTGATACAACCAAGCCTAGAAATGAAAGCAATATTAAATGCTGTAATAACTAAAGAAGAAATCAGTAAAGCAATAGGAGAGGCAAAGATTTCCAAAGTTCCAGGTCCGGATGGTTTTTCAGCTAAATTTTACAAAAAACTTCATGAAGACCTGGTTCCGGTGTTAGAGATTCTTTTAAACGAAATTAGGAGAACTGGGAAGATTCCAGATTCCTGGAATGAAGCTGCGATCACCTTAATTCCGAAAGAAACGCAAGATTTAACAAATGTAAAGAATTATCGACCTATCTCACTGTTAAACAACGATTATAAGATTTTTGCAAAAATATTAGCAGAGCGCCTTAAAGGGTTCTTGAAAGATACTATTGCTGAAGATCAAGCCGGATTCTTACCAAATAGACAAATAAAAGACAATATGAGGGTTGTTTTAGACGCAATTGAGTATTATGATAAACACCCGGAAAAAGAAGTTGGCTTTTTATTTTTGGATGCAGAAAAGGCATTTGATAATTTGAATTGGGAATTTATGTTTAAAGTGTTTGAGAAATCCCAGATGGGCGCAGAATTTATAAGAATGATTCAATCAATATATAAAGAACAAAAAGCTACGGTGATTGTGAATGCAGAACCAACAGAAGTGTTCCGGGTCAGAAAAGGTACTAGACAGGGTTGCCCCCTGTCACCATTGCTATTTATCTGGATTTTGGAGATTTTGCTGCAAATGGTTAGAGATGATGATAACATAAAAGGTTTGAATGTTAGAGGTTTTTCATATAAACTACGAGCATTTGCGGATGATATTATGTTTATTGTTGAAGATCCTGTTAATAATATGCCTAAGGTATTTGAAAAAGTAAAAGAGTTTGGCGATCTCGCAGGGTTCTGTGTAAATAAGAATAAGTCCAAGATATTGTGTAAAAATATGATAGCTACAAAGCAACAAATGTTACAAAACGTGATAGAATGTGAAGTGGTTAAAAAGGTTAAGTATTTGGGAGTTGAAATTACAATGAAAAATATAGACTTGTTTAAGAATAATTATGAAAAACTGTGAGTTTCGATAAAGCGTGACTTAGAAAAATGGGAAAAACTTAGATTATCTCTTCTTGGAAGAATTGCCGTTGTCAAAATGAATGTACTGCCCAGGTTAATGTTTTTGTTCCAGACAATACCAATTGTGAAAGATGTGAAAGTGTTGGTGAAATGGCAAAGAGAAATCTTTAAATTCATCTGGGCAGGAAAGAAGCCAAGAATTAAAATGAAGATAATGTACGATACTAAAGACAGAGGTGGCTTCCAAGTCCTGAATTTGCGTTTGTATCATGAAGCTGTATGTATGTCTTGGTTGTCTGATTGGGTCAATTTGGAAAATAGAAAACTCTTAGCTCTTGAGGGGCACGATTGCAGATTTGGCTGGCATGCCTATCTTTGGTATGGGAAAAATAAAGTTGATTCAATGTTTAAGCATCGTTATGTAAGGAGAACATTGTTTGATGCATGGACCAGGTACAAGGATACAGTTTCCGATGAGAGGCCTTTGTGGATTGTTCCAGCAGCAGTTATACATCCTTTTTCAGAACATAAAGGTAATGATTGGTTGAAATACCAAGAACTGTTGCAAAAAGAGGGGAAAAAATATGTTTTAAAACCAAATAATGAACTAGAATTTGAGTATGGATGGTTACAATATTGTCAAATAAGGGATATTTACAAAAAAGATTGTAAAGAGGTTGGTTTTAGAGCTAAGAATGATGAGTTTGAAAATATATGGTTGAAAAGAGAGCTGAAAAATGATCTCAAAGATGTATAAAACTTTGTTGACTACATATACTTTGGATGAAACTGTTAAAGAGCAAATGATAAAATGGGCCATAAACATGAACAAAGAAATTTCTATGGAAACATGGGAGTTTTTGTGGAAAAGATCCTTTAAAATGTCTACCTGTGTTAATGTAAAAGAAAATTGCTACAAGATGATGTATAGGTGGTATATGACACCAAAAAAGATTGCTAATATTAGTATGAATAAGAACTTGAGTAATAAGTGTTGGAAATGTAAAAAAACAGAGGGTTCTTTTTACCATATGTGGTGGTCATGTGATAAAGCAAAGGTATACTGGTCTAATATACACTGTGTGATGCAGAAAATATTAAAAATCCCAATTGGGAGAAGACCGGAACTTCTTCTCTTAGGTTTGACAATGGAAAGAATTCCACAGGAAAAAAGGACATTATTATGGTATATGATTACGTCGGCAAGAATGGCCTTCGCTCAGCAATGGAAAGCGGAGAAGGTGCCGGATATACATGATTGGTTTAGAAAATTGCTGTTTTTAGCGGAAATGGACAAAATGACAAAAAAGCTAAATGGACAAATGGCAGAACAGTATATAAAAGATTGGGAAGGTTTGAAATTGTATTTGGAAACTGAATACAGAATGAAGGGGAAAATGTACAATTTAGATCTGTATGGATACTGAATGAGTAGTGAAATGAATTCTGGATTGTATTATACTGTTATATGAAAATATGTTGAAATTAGTTAGATGTTTTATATATTTGAAATGTGTTACCTGGTTTGTCGATTCATATAAGTCTAAACCTGATTACCGTCTAATATATACTTTTTTTGTTATTAGCAGTGTTGGAAGCCTATTGGGGGGTGGGGGGAGGGGATGGAAATTTTTTCAAATTGTATTGGTAACGTTGTTGAAAATGTTGAGCGCATCCCAATAAAATTTTGTTTAAAAAAAGAAAAAAAAAAGTCTTCCAGGTTGTATTCTAACACTCTAACAACTACGCAACATTGGTATGGTGTAGAGAGAACATACACTACACATTCTTCATGGCGAGATTCCTTAGATCTCCATTGGTTGCAGTGATGCTTTACTAGCATTAATATCCTGCATGGTATAGTGGTTAGATTATCAGGCTAGTATGTGGGAGATCCAGGTTCAGATCCCCACTCTGCTGTGGAAACTTGATGGGTGACCTTGGGCCAGTCACTCTCAGCCTTACCTACCTCACAGGGTGGTGGTGGGTGTTGTTGTGAGAATACAATGGAGGAGGGGAGAATGAAGTTGTAAGCTGTTACTGGTTCCCATGGTGGTGGTGGTGGGGGGGGAAGCAGTGTATAGGACCTAAAATAAATGCAGTGTACATCTCAGTATGGAGGGAGATGCTGAATGTATTTTGGGCATTACAGAAAAGTACAAGGAACAAAAATTTCATAGAGACTCCATTTCTTATCCACCAGCTACTGTACCAGTTGGACATCATAGAAGACAATCCCAAAATGCTTGTCAATATTGCAGTTACTGCAAGAAGCACAGGAGGATTTGGCCCTTGGTCAGTGCAGGGCATTGCCAGCAGCACAACTGGTGACATTGTTCCCTGTGGTACTTTGTGATTGTGAATGCCCGTATTGGTGAATTGCTTAGAAATGATCCATTTTTCTCCAGGGAAACCCACTGTAGATATTTTCATAGAGCCATCTGCCTGAAGAAATCAATCTCTGGAGGTTCCAATTCTTGAATGCCAGCTAGCTCTGAGTGACCCTGGACAGTTACTATTTATCACTTAGTAGGTGTACCTTCTTCGCAAGGTTGTTGTGAGGGTAAAATATGACATGTACACTGCCCTAGAATCACTGCAGGGATGCTATAAAAACGTAACAAGGTTTTGTTGTGCAACTTCCTCTGTCGGCTTGCCATGAGGAGGAAAGAAGCTTTGAAACACTCCTCCCTCATTTGCAGTAATTGTTAGTATGACTACAACTCCCAGTGAAAAAGGTGGCCGCATCTGAAGCTGAACTCAATTCTGATCCGGCAACAATGCAGGCCATTCTCAGCTTATGCCTCTTCTTAGCACTCCTAGCTAGAGGTAAGTATGTTATCCTGTGGTAGCAGCAGCTTATGATTTGGCAGAACTGAGGCATAGCTTAAAGGAGACCTCTCTCTTGTTCCAGAACCTCACAAGCCTTCAGTATGTACTGCATATTTCTCAGAATATGATGACTCTACAGTATGGTCAAAGATGCTTCTCATTTCTGACATGTTGTTTTGACATTTCTGTGATGACCACACCTAGTCAGAGAAATGTGTGAGATGTACCCAGCAGTGTTCCTCACTGGCAAAAAAGGTGGAATGTTCCACATAATTCCCTGAAGAAAGTCTCATAAAGGGTTACCATAATTCTAAACGGTTTCAAAACAAAATCGGCACCTGTAAAGATGTGATCAGTTGTACATTGAATGCTATTCTGATGGCTGTGTGGAATGTAGCTAGAATGTAGTTCCTCAAGGTATTTGTTCTGCATGTTTTATGATCAAGTTAGTCATGAAGGGCAGTGGACCCAAGGTTCCTCTACATATTTCTGCACTTTTAGAAAAGTTTTCTTTTAAGCTTAAAGTCCTATGGAGATTATGTGGTTCAAATCCAGGACAAGAGCTCTCATTCAACTCTATTTCTATTTAAAAATTGGGTCATTGTCAGGTTAATCCCCTCCCCAATTCAGCAGTGGCACACTATGGTGAACTGACTGTGTAGTTATTTAGAAGATTCTTTGGAGATTGTATATTCCAGCTTTTCTGCTCTGGAGCACTGATGAATTGTCAGAAATACAAACATCAGCATGGCTAACCATTCCCTCTCTGTTAGGCATGGGAAAGTTTTTGTAAACTGCTTTGAGCATTATGGGGGCAATGTAGCTAACAAATGCCCTCAACAAATAAAGAAAATCTGAGTTGTCAGCAAGGGTCTCTTCGGAGGGCTTTTCATTCCAGGGCTTTTTCTGGAGTCAGGAGACATGTCCCTGTAGGAATCTGGGGGAAAGCTGTGGGGAATAGATTCAGGGATATGCTGTCAAAATGCAGGTCATTCTGAATTTTTGTTGTCATTGCAAGGTCAGATTCCAAGATGATATACATCAGTTTGGTTTCACTATACTAATTATTGGGATTGCTGTGCTCTGTGAGAGAGAGTGTAGTTTGCCCAAAGGTAGCCATTGAGATTTCCTTACTTCAATATAGCTGTCCTTATCTCATTTTATCTTCACCAGGAAACAAGCAAGACTCCTTATCTGTGGTTCTCTGAAGTAATCTAATTTGGAAACATGTTAGAATTCCCAACTCCGGCCTGGGAAATTCCTGGACAACTGAGGAAATGGAGCTTGAGGAGGGTAGAGTTTGGGGTTGGAAGCACAGTAGGATGTGATGCTGTAGAGTTCACTTTCTAAAGCTGCCATTTTCTCCAGGCAAACTGATCTCTGTACTCTGGAGATCAGTTGTAATTCTGGAGATCTCCAGGCCTCACCTGGAGGTTAATTCTATGTGCAATATTCAGCGTCCTGAGTCTGTCTGTCTGTCTGTCTGTCTGTCTTCCTTCCTTCCTTCCAAATGTATGTGGCATTTCATGACAAAATCTCTTAAGCCAGACAAGAAATGTGGGATTTTCAGCAATTGAGGGGAGGGAGGGGGAGGGCTTCAGTGGTTTTGCATAGTTTACAGCTCTCTTTCATTAGAAAGCTATGTACATTATGCAAATTGGTGAAATTAATCTAATTTGCATAATATCAGAGGTCTTGGGGGCTGAACATTCTCCTGCAGAAGTTGGCTCTTTATAGCAGACATGTCAAACATGCAGTCTTGGGGCTGGAAATGGTCAAGCAACTGATCCAGGGCTCTTATCCAGCCTGTGAGCAACTGGGGGAAACCAGTCCAAATATGGACCAGAAGGGCCTATACTACAGTATTATACTCCCTGATGAAGTCCCTCCTTTCCCCAAATGCAGGCCCTCCCCAGGGTCCTCCCCCCGATCTCTAGGGATTGCCCAACCCAGAGATGGCAATCATAAGGGGTGAAGAGGGCTGGCTTGGCCCCAAACTCTGCTGAGGAGTAGTATGGGTCACAGTCAGTTGTAAAATATGTCTGGTACCTGGCATTGCATTTTATGACACACATGGCCCGGCCCAACAAAGTGACATTTATGTCAGATCCAGCCCTTGTAACAAATTAGTTTGACACCTCTGCTTTATAGCATACAAAGTTCTGGCAACAATTTTGTGAAGTAGGTTAAGAGAATAGTTTGCCCAAAGCAAGACAGAATATTTAGTAGCTGAAGCTGAATAGGTGTCTGACCTAACTCAGCTGATTATGGATTTTCATTTTGCCAGGGTTACTTAGATTAGTTTAGTCATAACCTGATGATTCAAGTGATGGGACTGCCCTGCTGGGGCAACCATACAGGTCCTCACCAGAATATGTACAAGTGGGTGATTCATGAGGAGTTGAGGAGGGTAGGAAATCATATTTCCCCTTATATCCCCTTTCCCACTATTTCCTCTTTCCCTTCTTCGAAAGCCCCTCTATCTGCTCCCTTTTTCCTGCTTTCTTTTCTTCTTCCCACCTGCCAGCCAACCTACCTTAAAGTATCCCCATCTTCAGCTTTTACACCTTCCTTGAATCTGCCAGCCACCTCTCCCCAGGAAGTCTGATTGAGTTGAATGCAAGAATTCTGGCACAGGCCTAAATTGTGTAGGCAGTGAGTCTCCCCACTTTCCTGTTCCTCGTGAGTCCTCCTCTATCAGGTGATGTTACAGGGAGGAGGATGGGAACTTTTTCAGGGATATTTTGGCTTCCAGTTTACATAAACCAAGGCACAAAAGGCTCAGCAGCTTTGTTGTGGTTGCCTAGAAACCTCCAAAAGAGACATTCAGAGCTTAGTGAGCATTCTTTTAATAAAGCTACAGGCATTGCTTCTATCATTTTGGGGAGTTTTAGTCCCCCAATTTTAATTAATTTTATGTAGACCAGACTTTTTTTGTGTGTAGACCTGGGACTTTTCAGTTTGTAGAGAAATTCCCCTATCTGTGTGTAGCTCCATTTTGTGGACCTATTAATCATAATCTCTATGGTACAATTTGAAATTAATAAATGACAAATAGGAGAACTGCAAGCCCCCTTTCTCCTATTTGCAATCTAGCCAGGAGGTTTTAGCATATGACTGGCAGAAGCGACCAGGTGTGAAGAAGAGATTCTTTGAACACAGTCTGAGCTCTTAAATATGCCTGTTTTAAAAAAGAAAAATGGCTTGGGATTCATTTGTAGAACCCCAGTGTCATGTGCCTTTGACTCATAGAAGAAACAAGAAATAATACCCAAAAATGTCTCTCTAACCGAAGGGAGGTAAGAATCAGTCCTCTTTATTTTGATTTTTTAACATTAAATCCAAATGCTAAGAATTTATTTCACTCGCTCTGCTTTCCCTTCCAGCTTTTATAAACATATACAAATATATGTTCACTAGAGTTGCCAGGCCCCCACCAGGCTGCCACTTGGAGAAAATAAAAGTAACAAAATGGCCTTTGGGCTGATGATGTGATGTCGGTTCTGGGAAAACCAAGAAGTTACGTCAGTACTCTGTAGGAACTGGGAGAAATCCTGTGGTTTTGCAGCAGAGTTCCTCATGATTCCAAGAGAGATTAGACACCACTTCCGGTTTTATCCAGAAATGACATCATGCCATCAGCCCAATGACCCCCCCCCCCCCATGTTCCTGCTCCCCGGTTTACCATTGGTTGCCAGGCCATTCTTGGCAACTCTAATTTGCACACTCATAAGAACTCATCTGTTCGATATAGGGACAGGTTTGGTTCTATGATTCAGTAAAATAGATGTGAGGCCTAAGGAGAAGCTTCAGCCCTTTGAAGCTGTTTTATTGAAGCCATTCTTTCCCAATAGGGTACTGAATACTGGGAAAATATTTTTAAAAGTGGTAAAATGAAAGAGGGCAATATGTATCTATTATTTTGTTCCCCAGGGACTGCTCTACAGTGTGAAATTTGCACAGGCCTAGGCCACAACTGTACTGGTAAAACAGAGACCTGTCCCCCTGATCATGACTTTTGTGGCACCACATTGTTTGAAAGTAAACACGGTAAGCAACTGTGATGAAATGACTGTTCAGATTTGGGTATTTTAAAAGTTTTAGCTTCATAATATGTATTTTTAGAAACACTGTTACCTGAAATTGTAATATTGTTGTCTTTTGTTTAGGAAAGAACTAATATTGGTTAAATGTATAGCCCTATAACTATTTTGGGAGAACCTTTTTAGAATCTTGGGGAAAGAAAAAGCAAGAGAAACAGTTCAGACACTCACAGTTAAAGAATGACAGCTGGACAAAAGTCAGTTGAGAACATGACAGTTAAATATAAGTTTACACAGCGGAAGAGTTCCTGTCCCTGACCTCCGGCTTCCTGCCGCTGCCCAATGCAACAGTGGGGGGAAATGGGGGGGAATACCATTGTGCAATGCTGGTAAAACCATAGAGATTTGGGATAGAGCAGGGGTCTTTTCGTAGAAAAAGAGCTGCAGGAGCTCATTAGCATATGGTATGCTAATGAGCTATTAGGCTATTAGCATATGCCACGCCCCCTGACATCACTGGAAGTTATGTCAGAAGGGGAAGCAAAAGGCGGGGAGGCATCTTCAAAAGCCTCCCCTTCCCTAGCTGGCCTGGGTGGGGGAGCTAAGAGAGAAGGGGTTTAAAGCTTAAACTCCTTCTCACTAGAGTTGGGCCACAGAAGGAGGAAAGAGGGAAGGAAAGAGAGAGAGTAGAAAGAGGGAAAGAAAGAGAGGGAAGAAGGAGGGAAATAGGGAAAGGAGGAAAAAAGAGAAGAGAAGAAGGTGGGAAAGAAAGAAAGAGAGAAGGGAAGAAGGAGGGAAAGAGAAAAAGGAGAGAAGGAAAGGAGGGAATGAAAGAAATTTGGCGGCAATTCAGCCCCATTATATCCTATGGGCCATTGAAAACATAGGGTATATTCTGGGGGCTGGAGGGGAGGGGGTTTGAGGGAGAGGCTCCAAACTCACAGGGTAGCTGATGGAGCCTCTCCCCAAGGTACCCACCAAGTTTCAAGAACATTGGATTGGGGGGTCCAATTCTATGGGCCCCCAAATAGGTTGCCCACCATAGAGAACAATGGAGGGGGAAAAAGTTACTTTCCCCCCCTCAGTGCTGTTAGTAGCTCTGGGGGGGGAGGGGGTTTGAGGGAGAGGCTCCAAACTTTCAGGGTAGCTTCGGGAGCCTCTCCCCACATACACCCCCATGTTTCAAAGCAATTGGACCAATGAACTTAATTCTATGGGCACCCAAACAGGTTACCCCCATTACCTCCATTGTTTCCAGTGGGGAAACCCAGCCAGCAGCACTTAAGGCAGGCATGCAGAAAAGGGCAACTGCAATAATAAGAGGAGGACACTTTCCCTATGAAGAAAGGTTATCACATTTGGAGATCTTAGCTTTAAGAAACAATGACTGAAGGGTGACATGATAAGAGGTTTATAAGACTATGCATGGGATAGAGCAGGTAGAGAAAGAAGTACTTTTCACCCTTTCTCACAAGACAAGAACTTGTGGACACTCAATGAAATTGCTGAGCAGTCAGGTTAGAAGTTAGAAAAGATGAAATGGTGGGCAACCTGTTTGGGGCCCCATAGAATTGGGCCCCCTGATCCAATGTTCTTGAAGCTTGGTGGGTATCTTGGGAAGAGGCTCCACCAGCTATCCTGTGAGTTTGGAGCCTCTCCCTCAAACCCCCTCCCCTCCAGCCCCCAGAATATACCCTGTGTTTTCACCATTGACTTCAATGGCCCATAGGATACAATGGAGCTGAAATTGACATTCGGCTGCCTGAAAGACTCCCAGGACGCCGGCTGGGGGTGGGGCTTGGCTCCTGAGCTGCCAGAGCACAGCTCCGGTGTGCTCCCCTCCCAAAAGACCCCTGGGATAGAGCATCATGGTGACAGCATGATGTCAGCTCCAGTAGGGATACCAGCCTCCAGGTGGGGCCGGTGGATCCTCCAGAATTACAGCTCATCTCCAGGCTACAGAGATCAGTTCCCCTGGAAAAAATGGATGCTTTGAAGGGTGGATTCCATGGCATTGTACTCAGCTGAGCTCCCTCCCATCCCCTGGCTCTAACCCCAAATCTCCAGCAGTTTCCCAGCCTGGATCTGGCAACCCCTCCTGGTGGCCAGGGAGGACCTGACAACCCTAATTTCCAGTGATAGGACTAGCCCCATCCTCAGAGCTCCTGGGAGGTTGCCAGGGAATGCTAGTTAAAGATGGCTATGGCTGAATAGAGACTAGAGTGAAGATGTCTAGGAAATTAGACAGAAAAATAGGTTTTACAGTTAAAAGATAGTACTGAACACAGCAACAGTTAACAGTCCATGGTTTAGAGTGTGGTTGCTTCCACAGAGAAGTTTTTCTCTACCTTTGCTTTAAAACTAGAGAACTTTTATTTGGTTAGTTACAATATTTCTGTGCTGCTTCTTCAGAGCCCTGCTTGTGGCAGCTTAAAATTAAAAAAATTAAACAATATAAAAACAAGCCATTGGACATAAACAGCATAATAACGATCCATATTCTTGAAGCAGATCATTTAAAAAACCTAGTAAGATAAACCCCCTAATTTAAAAACTTTGTTTTTTGACTGTACAAATGACATCCTCCTGTAATCATCCTCTTTCAATATTTTCCCCATCCTCAGTGTGCTCTTTCCCAAACCTGATTTATTATGATCTTTTTGGAAAGAACACTCCCCAAGTGTCTTATTGTACCATCTAGATGGGAATATCTGTATTTTCAAAGGTCCCACCCACAGCTGTACCATATTCTTCCTGTCAGTCCTTCACAGCCACCATTTGCCTCACAGTGCCACTGAAGTGGTTTTGAAAAACAAACTGGCAATTGCTATGGCACTATAACATAATGCTATAGTGCTACAGTGGTTATCAAAAAGCCCTCTGGTGACACAGTGGGGAAAACATTCGCTGTAAGGAGGAAAGCGCATAGAAACCCCCCATGTGGAAACTCCTTTGCCAAAATGCATGCTTTTGCATCACACCAGCAATGAGAGCCACATGGCGAATCCTCACTGAGTTGAAGCATGCTTTGCTAGTATTGAGATGTGGTACTATTAATCTAGATGGCTGAGAAATGTGTGTGTAGAAGTTTGAAAGTTAACATCTGAATCAGATTGCTCAGTTACTCTGAAACAGCTTTTAATAGTAATACAACCTTGAATATTGTATGTGCATTTCTTCATAATGAGCTGTTTCCTGTAAAAGAGACCAGTTTGTTAACCTCTCACACTTACTGAATTGTGCAGAAAGTTATTTGTCCTTAGAATGAAACAGCAAACTTGACCAAGGGTGATGTGGTATACTCAGAGACACAGTGTAGAGAATGCTTTGAGTGGTGGCAGGAGAAAAGGAAGCCAAGTTAGGTAATAAGTGGAGATAGGGTTGCCAGGTCTGAGCCGGAAAATATCTGAAGGCTTTGGGGTGGATCCGGGAGTGAGCAGGGTTTGGGGAGGGGCCTCAGCATGGTACAGTGCCATAGAGTCCACCCTTCAAAGCAGCCATTTTCTCCAGGGGAGCTGATCTCTGTGGCCTGGAGATGAGCCATAATTCCGGAGGATCCCCAGGCCCCACCTAGAGGCTTACATCCCTACTGGAGATGACATCATGCTGTCACCATGATGCTCTATCCCAAATCTCTATGGTTTTACCTGGAGGCTGGCAACCCTAAGGGGAGAAGCATCCTAACTGGAGCCACTTTCTAGGCAAAACAGTGGCGCAATGCTGCTTGCCCTTTTAATCATAGCAACACTGCCAAATGATCTTTCACAATCAGTGTCTCATTTTCCAAACCTCAGAATGCAAAAAAATTGAGTTACTGCTTGAGACTCATGTTTCATTGTTGCAACTTGGAGAGGGTCTAATGACCAGTCCCTGCTGGGAATGGGGTCATCTGACTGAGGTCTTCAATGTAAAAGCAGCATTCTGTGCTATTTGTGTAGAAATGCATCTTAGTTGATCACCAATTGTCCTAGGCGGCTTACAGAGGTCAAGGACTTTTTTACATTCACTCTTTTGTTTTACTCATTTTTTATGTATGCCTTTTATGACTTGTTTGGTGAACTATTTCATAATCTGAACAGGCTGTGAACCAGAATAAGTGTATGAGTACTATATAACATTGCAGTGATACAGAACAGGCAATGGAAGATAGCAACAACAGCTGCTAGGTTTCACATTTGAAAGACATTATTCACTTTTAAGCCTCTGTGTAGCATCCTCTGCTAGAAGTTCCTCTTTTTTTCCCCCTGCAGATGAAATTTTAGTTCATGGCATTATTAAGAACTGCATTCCATCCAGTGTGTGTGCAGCTGGTTCTACTGATATAAACTTGGGAGAAAAAGGAAGATCGAGAACTCATGTTTTCTGCTGTCAGGGTGATACTTGCAATGCAGCCACTGCTGCCAAATGTAGGTATTTCGTCATGTCCTCTTTCCCAGCCCTGCTCCTGCTTTCTATTGACAGCCCTTGCTCCTGCAGGCAGCAGAAGAAAAAGGGGAGGAGGGCAATGCTGCTGTTTCTTTTATGCTACTGCCAGCCAAAGACCTAGAAATGAGATTGCTGCCCCCCACAATGTACTAGGAATTAACCCAATCTCTGTGGTATTTACCATAGAGTTTGGGGGGGATTCCCAGAACGTTGTGATTTCAAAGCATTGGCAACGCTTTCCCCTCCCAGGCCTTGCCTCCAAACAATCCTCAGGGAGTGTAGGTGTAGGCCTGACATCCCTACTGCTTGAGTTCCTTCTGTTGTCAGGCACCTCTGGAACCCTCGGATATTTGCCACAGGGATGCTACTGAGAATGGCATCCTCTTTGTGAGCAATTCCTCCCTTCTTGGCTGTTACATACAGTTGAAGAAAGCACTATTTAGCACAGGGTCAGCATGTTCTGATGTTGCCATACCTGACCAATGAGGAACAACCAATGGCATGGAGTAGAATAGGGAAACTCAAATGGCAGTAAGAATGATAAGAAATTACTGGTAGGGGGAAGGAGAGAATTCCTTACAAGGATGAGTGTTTTCAATATCATTTCAGTGATATTATCATCTGATCTCTAGGCAAGCTTCCTTCTAAGTTTGCAGGTGTGGAAACAGCAAAACTGGGTGATTCTGCAAGGTTGAACCAAAGCCTTGCAATAATTTCAGAGTTGATGCAGCTAAGCTTGATCCTTCTCTGTATCTATCACCTCCTAATCCATCTGTAGAACTCAATGAGGGACAGAAGAGCCCCCATAACATTTGCCTGGTTGCCTCTATGGAATCCCCAGTCCATCTTTAGGCATCCTCAAAGGTGGTTGTTTGAGTACATTCCCTGGAAGCAATCTGTGCCAACCCTACTCCTTGAAAGGCTATGCCAGGCTCCCCAGAACTCATTTACCCCTGGGGGGGGTAGATTCTGAGGAGGCCCTGCACCATGTCCCAAGAACTCTCAGGACACTGTTTCGGTATCCCCAATATTCCCTGGCCCACCAACTCAAGACCTGTGGAGAAGAAGTAACTATTCTTCCTCTCTACTGTATTCTATGTATTGCAACTTCCTTGCAGGTTCCCACTTCATTATATAACATCATGAATGGAACTTTACAAAGAGACAAAGGAAAAAATGCTACTGCCTTGAGGAGCTAATCATCTACATTCCATTTACAAGTGTCCACTTTTACAGGGAGCTTCCGGTTTAAAACCTGTGGTGGCTATAACATTTAATCCAGTTCTTAGAGTGTTCTTCCAAGAGGAATACTTTCTGCAGGTTTTGAGCATGCATTTGCATCTCAGCATTTAACCCAAAGTCATGCAAATTAAGTATTTCATCCAGACTAACCCCCTGACTTTTCTTTCTGTTTATTCAGTTATGCCATCAGAAGCCAAACTCAATGGTCTGCAGTGCCCCGCTTGCTATGCTTTGCTCGATGAGTCATGCAGTGATGCAGACACAGTCAACTGTGTTGGGTCTGAGTTTCAGTGCATCAGTTTGGTTGGATATGTCCATTATGGTAAATCTGATTTGTCTATTCATTTGGCTTGGGTTCTGTCATTCAGCAGTTAACTCCAACTCTGCATGCCTCTTCTGTCAGAGAAGATCCAAGGACTCTCTTCTGCTAAGTGAAGAGCCTTCCTTTGAGAGAAGGAAGGGTTCCTCCATCTGGGAAGACTCTTTCTATCAAAAGAAGACTCCCTACATAATGAAGTAAAGCTTTGGATCCATCCATAAACAGTTTATTGGAAAATATAGGTTTGATGTTCTGGAATGTTGTCGCCTGCTCCAGCTGTTTGACAGGATAGAAATTAGTACCTCTTGACCCAATCCCGAGTTCCACAAGCATTCAGCTCATGTGCACTGAGGTTTCCCCCTTCATTTCATTCAATTTGCAAGTGCCAGGAAACAAAAGATGGCAATCAAGTTTCTCCACTGAAATGAATTAGATCAGATGAGCACTGCATTTATGCATCTGAGTGCCTTTGACCCAATGCAAGTTAAGTACTGGCAGTGCTATCCTAAACAGGGTTGCACCATTCTAAGTCTAATGAAGTCAAAGAGCTTAGATGGTTCTAACTCTGCTTTGGACTACAATATTAGACGCTAATTTTTATAGTGCAATACTTATACAACAGATACTTTCCTCTCTTTTTAATAGTTTTATCTATGTGCATGTACATGCGTGTGTAACTTTATAAACAGTGATCAACAATGTCAATTTATTTGGGGAATGTAATTTTCTGTATTTCCCACTGAATCAGAAGTCTGCAGGGGTAAGACAATGGTAAATTCTTCTTATCATATTGGCAAGTAGAACAGGTAACCAGTTCCCTATGCAAAATGAAACAAAGGTCCAGTGGCATCTTTCAAGACTGACAGTGGCCTTTTTTGCATTGGCATTTTGTTCTGCATTTGGAGCACCTCGAGGATTTGCATTCCACATCACTCTCCACCTTCACTCCACATTTGCCCTGCATTTAAATTTTTATTCTATGGGTGTGGTCAGACGGCGTGCTGGCAGCGGGTTAAACTGCTCCCTGGTGCATTTTATTTTAACCTGGAGAATTGCGATCACTCTCACCTCCTTGTTCCGGATTGCTGTGGGAGCGTGCGTTGGTAGTTTCTTCCCCCTCTCAGTTTGGTCATGCGCACAGGCGGCCATCTGTAGAATTAAAATTTTTGCGCATGCACAGAACAGCGATTTTCACTTCAACCCAGCTGCTGTAACACTTCCCTTTAAACTTTAAAGGAACACTTCCCTTTAAACTTTTACCCCGGGACTGGCCTCCATGAGATCCCAAACTTGTCTAACCAACAAAACTAGGCACTGTTTAAACATTGTTTTTAATAACGCGGGAGCGGAGCTCCGCCTGTGCACATGCCGCCAACACTAAAATAAAATGGCGGGCAAAGAGCGGAAGTGGCTCGACACCGCAGGAGCGATCAGACGTCAGAAAAGTGCGGCTAGAACTGGAAAATCAGGAAAACACCACTTGGGGACTTGGGAAAGCGATGGCTGGGGACGGTGTGCAGATATTGGGTGTGTGAACGTGGATATATAATCCATTACTGAAGCATGCTGAAAGTGGACTAAACGGCCCGTCTGAATGCATCCTATATGTGTTTTTCATGATTCCGTCCCCAGAGCAGTTTCATGACAGTATTGCTCTGCGTTTTCTGAGGACTCTTTTGCAATGGATTTTTTTGTATGAGCCATTTTCAGCACGCACATGTAGAATCATCGCCCATTGTTCCTCCCCACTGTACCCTTGTTTTTTTCCCTCAAGCAGGAGATGGCGCTCACGTGTACTATTCTCTGCCCATTACCAGCATCATATTTCAGCCAATCACCTTTTGCCAGGCAGGGCACAAGGTGGCCTCTTCTGTCTTTTTGCTTTCTTCCTTTCATTCTGCTGATACTCACTCCTCCTGCATCTTCTCTGGCAAACTAAATAGCTATGCCCAGGAACAACAAGAATGGTGTTGGTACCCGAGTCTCATTTTTTTCAAGTACCACTCCCCTATATGTGCAGCTGTTGGGAGGGAATATGAGGGAGGAGAGAGATGTCTCCACTATGCTGTGCTTGTGAGCTTCACAGAGGCAACTGGCCTTGGAAGGAAACAGGATGCTGGACCTTTGGTCTGATCCAGGAAGGCAGCTCTTTGTTCTTGTGAAGGTGGCATGGTAGAGGGAGCATTACCTACAGTATTCACCTTTCTCTACTACTGTTGCTGTTGCCACAGCTGCCTAGTTTTGTGAGGTTTTGTTTAATTCTCTCCAGATACAGTTGACCTAAATAGGTGATTCACTTGGGTTGGATCTTAACTCTTGGTGTTAAAAGCAATCATACTGAGATTCAGTTTCCTAAATTCAGTAACTTTATATATTGTAGTACGTTTTTAAAAATTTCTAAATTCAACAGTGTCATTAATGTTGCGGATGGAAAAATTGTACCAGCTGAAGATTAAATTGGCATTTAAAAAAAATTAAGACAAGAGAAGTTTCTGGAAATTTTTGCCACAAAATTAACCTCTAGAACTTTGGAAAATGTAAAAAGAGGGAGAGTTTAAGTTCTTCTTCCCGATTTCCTACTTAATTAAAAAACAGAATCCCAGCTGGGAGAGGGGGAAGGTGCAGCGCCCTCTTAGCCCCCCAAACCTTTACATATTAAATGAAATGTGGTTGGAAGGGGGGGGGTGCAATCCAGTGAAAGACCCAAATCTGGAACAACAAGCTTGGTCCTTGAAACTATTAAACAACTTTATTATGCTATATGCTGATTTTCTGCTTACCCTCTACCTACAGGCATGGACAGTCAACTTCCATCTCAATGTATCTGAAGACGTGTGTGCACATGAAAGCTTATCGTTTAAATAAATCTTTGTTGGTCTTAAAGGTGCCACTGGACTCAAGGTTTGTTCTGCTGCTTCAGACCTCCTTAGCTACCCACCTGAATCTAGCTTTGAAAATATTAGAAGCACGTTGTGTGAAAGGAATCTGCATGGTTATGTGAAGTTTTTCCCATGGATAACAATTCACACAGATATGTAATTAATTTCATGAACAATGTATTAACATAGAGAGACCAAATCCATCTCCTAGCGACAAAGAAGGCAATCAAATGCACAAAGAAAACCAATCCCTTTTTTCTTGACAAGAGCAGAAATGTCAGAAGAACCAAATGAACTGGATGCCTCCCAATTATAGTTCCACAAATCTTTTCAGAGGGTGCAGTTGAAATTGGCTTGCTGTTGTTGGGCAAATATGGTTTTGAACAGTTAAATATATTGTGTGAAAGCATTGAGCTTGCCAAAATAAATGCTTCTCTTTGTACACCAAGGCTTCGGGAGCCTCATCATCTTCCTTGTTTCTGCATAGACCCACCCAAATACTCAAAGGCCACTTCTGCATCCCCTCCCCAGCTGGCACATCCAAAACTCAGCATTCCCTACCATGAATGCCCCTTTTGCTCTGTGGCAGAAAGAGAACCTTTGCTGGGTATACAACATTTCAACCAAAAATGAAACACAGTACCGGTCAAACTGGCCTACCTCGCAGGGTCGGCACACACAAAAATCGCCAAAACAGTTCCTGCCAGTTATCAGTCAACCGGTAGCACCCATTCCCTTGGACAAACATAATGTACAAACCAGGCAGTCACAGAAAGTATCATAAATTATCATACACATGAATTCCCAACTTTGAAAATTTTCTTTCCCCCAATAAGGGATATTATCACAGACTGATTCAGGTGGACAGTTGTATTGGTCTGAAGCAACAGAACAACGTTTGAGTCCAGTGGCACCTTTAAGACCAACAAAGTTTTATTCAGAGTGTATGCTTTCATGTGCATGCACACAATATTTAGGTACTTCAGACACTAAGATAGAAGTGTCGCGTATTTTGAAGAGAAAGGTCCATCCATGTAAAATAGAACCACGTGATCAGTTCTGTAGCTGGGTAAAAGTTTACAGCAGGATGTAGCTGTTGTTTCGCTAGGCTACTGTTATTGTGATGACAAATATGTTCCCCTAGGCTCTGTGTAGGGAATTCCCTGCAGATTTAGTTGTGGAGTCTGGGGAGGGTACCTGGAGGGGCAATAAAGTCCACTATTCAAAGCATCCATTTTCTCTCACCATCCGAAGCATCAGTTTTCTTTCAGTAATATGGATGTCATCCTCCAGCCTGGAGGACCTGGAGACACCCAGAAATTAAACCTCATCTCCTGATTAGAGCAGCCTTTGTGGGAGAAGTGGGTACCTGCACCCACCAGCGATCTGCTTGTAGGAGGAAGTTGGTAGAAAACAGCAATATGATGCCATCTACTGTTGTAGCATAGTAATGACAATGATACCAGATTAAGATGTCTTCAATACGCAAAAGTGGAAATTATAATCCAGATTCAGTGCAGTTACACGTGATATATGTAGAAATGGAGGAAAAAGGTGGAGCAAAGGTGTGGCTGTTCGACACTGCATTGAACATGGATTAAAAGGATACTGCAGAAAGGGCCAGTATTTATTTCAGGTGGGCAGCCATGTTGGTCTGAAGCAGCAGAACAAAGTTTGAGTCCAGTGGCACCTTTAAGACCAACAAGGTTTTATTCAAAGTGTAAGCTTTCGTGTGCAGAGCACACTTCTTCAGACAAATGGAACAAAATCTCCTCTAGGGTTATTTACAGGAAAAAAAGGGGGGCAGCTGTTGGGAGGGGCCACTCAGAGCCAAGATGCATATGTGGAGCTGAAATTGGATCAGGCGGCCGGTAAGAACAATGGATAGCAGCAAATTAGCATGTATATGCAAGAGTTAACAAAAAGATGTGAGAATGAAGCTAGAGGCTCAAGCTTCATTCTCACATCTTTTTATTAACTTTTGCATTTACATGCTAATTTACTGCTATCCATTGGTATTACTGGCCACCTGATCCAACTTATTTATTTATTTAATTTGATTTATACCCCACCCTCCCCACCTGCATATGCATCTTGTCTCTGAGTGGCCCCTCCTACTGGCTACCCCCTCTTTCCTGTAAATAACCCTTGAGGAGATTTTGTTCCATTTGTCTAAAGAAGTATGCTTTGCACATGAAAGCTTATACTGTGAATAAAACCTTGTTGGTCTTAAATGTGCCACTGGACTCAAACTTTGTTCAGCATTTATTTCAGTATGAGCTTTCATGAGTCACAGGGGACTTCTTCAAGTATGTGGAGATCAACATATCAGTTCTCTATGAGAACTGATAACTACTGTAGGAAGTTAGCACTTAGTTGCCCTGTGAACAAGTTTTATCTTGACCTTAGATTCCAAATGAGTCAAGGTTACAGCACATGTCTGTTGTATGAATTTTGAAAGGGGAAGAACATACAGGAGAACAGTTACCCAGATGATTAACCATTGCCTTCTTGTGGCTAACAACCATTTTGTTTCCTATTCTTCTGACACCAGATGAATCATCTCAGAGGATTGCCATGAAGGGTTGTGCCACCCAGTCAGTTTGCAGTGCTAGTGTTGGAGGTGCAGCAACATTTGCAGGAGTCAGTTCGGCGATAACGAAGCTTGAGTGCGCACCAGCCTCCAGCACAGCCAGCATATCTCCTGGACCATCTGGACTCCTCCTTTCAACAATTGTTGGGTTTCTGCTGGTGAAGCTCTGATTCTTGTTGACTGGCTGTCTTTGCTGATGCATCATACGGAGGGGCTAAGCCATGTGCCAATGCTTGGCTCTTCCTTAGTATAAACAGACAAATAGGGTGACCTGTTTAGCCATTTTGTATGTAAAGAACCAAAGTCTTGGGCTCAATTTAATGAAAGATTTTAACTACCCATTTTAGTTTTATTTAGGATTATGGTTCACTGCAAAGATGCTGCAGTGTCTGCAGTAATGGAAATCAAGTGCTGTCATATTACTATCAGGCTGATGTCCACAAAGACCTTAGTAAATAATCTACCCATTATTTGTCTAATGGGTTTATATCTGGCATACTACAATTATTTTATCTTTTTATACCTGTAGAGCTATTTACTTAAAAAGAGAAGTGACAGGGGTGAAGGGTGCTAAAAGCTACATTTTTTGGCCTGGAGGTTCCATCCCAAGAGGTTCAGGGGCTGGCTGAGGTTGCTCAGGGCTGAGGATAATCATTTTGCTGCTGAGCTTATCTGTTACCTTAACTGGACCCGGGGAGGGGAAAATTAGCTTGTTACAGGGTCTCCCGCCAGATAAACAAGGGATCTTTTGCCCATTTATATGGAGGTTTTAATCCTGCATAATATTCCCAAGAGAAAGTCTAACCAATTCAAACTAAATGTAATATTATGTAGTAGCACTTAGACACACAACTAGAGGTTGATCAATATTACAAACCCTTTAAAATCATCAGTACAGCTACAAGGGTAAAACCCAGAAGAAAACCACCCTTTTCCTCCTAATAAACACACAAACAAACCAGAGAAGGGGGAAAAGATGAGGGGAAGAGATTCTGAAGAGTGATACTACCTGATCCAAGGTGTGTGAGAGGCTGAGAATTACAATAAGTCTGTGCAGCAGAAGTCTGACAAGGAGGGAGAGCAGCCTGCAAAGCAGTTTAAAGGGGTATCCAGGTCATTGAGGCAACCTGGCACACATTTCAGGCAGCTGGGCTAGTTCGTTTATGGGGGAAATTCCATAGTTCAGCAAGGGACTTGACACTACCAGGATCAGGATTTGTCCAAGAAATAAAGTTTGAAGGTAACTGCTGCCCAAATCTGGTAGGAAGGTTAGCCAGTAACACGTGACATTCCAAGATGGGAAAATTTTAGCATATCAGTCAAAGAACCAGGTGTGAAATGATAGCAAAACTGTCTTCTTGATGGCCATTCTGAATCAGATATGAGCTTGTATCACAGGGCAGGCAGAGCCATGCACATTCTTGTGGGTAGTGAGAGTCCAAGTACAAGAAGCCCAGCCAAGAGTCCAGTTTCAGGGTCAAGAGCTAAGAAAGACATTATTGAGAGCCTGTCCGAAAGGCATAGTCAGGCAGTCCAAAGGTTCCTCACAAGTAGAGACAAGAGACAAGGTCAGGAGCCAGTCCAGAATCACACAAGCAAGGCAGGGTTCAATATAGTGATCAACAATAGAATACCTTGTTGCTTCCATAGCTAACAGTCTCCCTTGGCTGGTTTCTATAGGCATGTGCCTAAGGGTCAGACTTGCAGCCAGCTGCTTGAGAGTAATTCTGCAACTACTCAAAGCAGCTGGTGTCAGACCAGAAGGTGAGAGCTTTGTTGTCTGTCCTGTAGTTCTACTTGTATCTCTGTCTGCGGAGCTCAAAGGGAGTGGGTGATACTAGAGGGCTGGGAATGATAAACTTCATTTCACCTTCTGATTTAAGGCTGGAGACTGTTGGTGGCTCTGTACCAGCTGTTGGCTGTAAATTTTGACAAGCCTGCAGTTCATCTTCCTGCTTGCCAGCTTCTGCTGACTCGGCTACACATGGCTCCTCTTCTCCTGAGGAGTCCTTGCTGAGCCCTGACTGACCCATGACAGGCTGATTTGATGTATCAGAGGTGATTCTTAAGGGCTGTCTATTAACTGGAATGGGTCATATTGCTTTGATGAAACACCCCTTGAAGCAGGGGATATGATAGTATTTTACATGTATGACAGACCGCTGCTTCTTCTTTTCCCACCAAAATGCTGTTCCTACTCTCACTGAGCAGCCCCTTAGCAGAGTAGTATAATAATAGAATTATCTTTCTGTGTGTCCCATCCTGTGATAGAGAAGGTGTATGACTTTTGACCAGGTCAGAGATTTACTGTAGCTAAGCAGGAGCCCTTTGTGAATGGCACTTGACACAAAGTAAAGTTCAAATAGGAATGTTGATTTTATTGAACAGACACAGTTGGGTTAGGAATAGGCAGGGGATGAGAAACTGAGGTGAATTTTGTTGTTTATACAAATTATAATGTTTTGAATGGGCAACAGTACAGCTGAAGCTTGTTTCCTTAGAAAATTAGTTCTTAACTGAGAGAAGTTTGTCTTGGAGATTTCTCTCAGCAACAATGTCTCTTAATAAAGTTTCATATAACTATCTTAGTTTCCTGGAAGTTAGGAATTTCTTCCTGTATTTAAATACCTCCCATGTGGGATTATAACTTTCCTTTTTACTCTTGAGGAGTCTAAAACCATTTCCTTTTTCACATAATCCAAGAGTCCCTTCTGAATTGAACCCCCTGAATAACTGGGTAAGAAACATCCTCCTTTTCCTAGGAGCAATAATCCTTTTCTGTTTGGCTAGACTGGCAGTTTCAACCTACTGTCCAGTCTCTTCTGTCAAACCTAAACCCCAGTTCTAGAGACTGTGAATAAACAGAATTCAGCTAGGGCTGACACTTAGACTTTAAGCCCTAATTTCTGAATTTCCCCCCTCAAATGTCATGGTACGCAGTAAGGGCAAGGAGTTGTGTCTTTTCACTTCCCAAGTGACTTTGTCTGATTCCCTCTGACAGTCACACCAACTCTGTCTGGCTACCGGCACTCCAGAGATGACAAACAGCTGTAGAAAGACCCTTTACCTCAGCAAAGCATGCACACTACAATGATGTCACCAGAAGTGACATCATCACATTTCCATACAGTTTTGCCCTAAAGCTAGAGCATCACCCCCAACGTTGGAAACGGGATGATGTCACTCCCAGGTGATGTAACTGTGTTGGCGCTGCCAGGAAGGGGCTTCATGGGGGTGTGGTTTCCCCTGCAGGCCAGCTGGGCTGCAGTGGATTGGGGCCCACAAAATCAGGGGATCCCTTGGCCCCTTAATCTCCCAACTCTCTGCATTTGATGCACTAAGCATCCTGCTTTTGGAGGTCAGTACGTCACAGCATACCTTGGAGCTGGGGGTATGTAAATGCTTTAGTGACATCGTATCTCTGTGATAGAATGTGGTCTTGACTTATCCCAGAGCTCCCCTATTGCACTTAGGCTGTCAAAGCAAGAAAGAGGGTGCCCTTCAAAATGTTGGAATATGCAAGGTCTATAGTGCAGCCTTATGAAGAAGATCTGAGGATCATCCTACAGGGGCACAGCTGAAGGACCTGTAGTTAGCATAGCTAGACTAGAGACTTCTCACTTTTTCAAATTATAAAGTACTGAGGTTGATGCATTGGAGAATGATTTCAGCTCATACTTTATTTAGTTACAGGCAGATCTTGAGATGATTGACCCAGCTCACAGGCTGGTTTATATCCCTGTAGCCAAACCACACCCAACACACACACACACACTCCCGTGATACGCTATTTACAGTACACTCGATGCCTGTAGGTCCATTCTCAGATCCTAGCCCTCTGATAGGTGTGTGCTAGGATCCGTTTGGCCTATTGTCTTTCAAAGCGAAGCTTGGGCCCTTTGATGGTCACGTGTAGACCCGACCATGTGTGCGGTCTCGCTGGGTACACAACACCCCTCCCCCCTTGGTCCAGGTTACCCTAGCATACATAGTCTTTTAGGTATGTGGGCCTCTTACGCTCCCGTGTGGATCAGTGGATGTCCGGAGCTGGGGCTGGGCTCACTGGCCCCATTCCTGTTGGCTCTGGGGACGGCATCTCTGCTGCTGGGGTCGGAGTCTGGGCTGGTGTGCTGCTGGACGCCAGGTCGCTCATTGGTTCTGGGTTGCCGCTGTCCACCTCTCCAGGAATAGCGCTGGTCCCTGGATGCAGAGGATCAGTAGCTTCTGGTTCCCCGGGGGAGATGCTGTCATTGTCTGTGTCTTCCGGGGCTGCAAGCAGGATGCAGCAGCGTAGTTGGTTGATGTGCTGCTTCCATAGCTGGCCGTCTTCGCTGGACACTTCATATGAGAGAGGTCCGGTCACCCAAACCACCCTGGCCGGAACCCAGGTGGGATCCCAGCTGTAGTTTCGGGCGTAGACCGGGTCCTCTGGGAAGAACCCTCTTGGTGCCACCTGGTCTTCTGGGCTAGCGCTGTGGTCCAGTGCCCGGTCCGGATGGAGGCAGTCAAGGCAGGTCATCAGACAGCGTCTCATGAACAGTTCTGCAGAACTATGGCTGGTGGAGTCAGGGGTCATGTGCTGGCCAAACAGGAAGGCTGCCAGCTTGTAGTCCCAGTCTCCCTGGTCCATGCGGCGCAGTGCCTCTTTAGTCATCTGGACCATGTGCTCTGCTTGACCGTTGGTAGTGGGGTGGAAGGGAGCGGAACGGATGTGCCTAATACCGTAGTACTGCACAAACTCCTGGAACTCTGAGGAGGTAAAGGCAGTTCCATTGTCCGTTACTAGTGAGTCCGGTATGCTGTGTGAGCTGAAGATCTGCCACATCACTTGGATGGTGGATCGGGTCGAGGTTGACGAGACTGATGTCACTTCCAGCCATTTTGTGTAGGCATTGACTAGAATACAGATCTGGCCCTGGAACGGCCCTGCAAAGTCCAAGTGGGGCCTGGCCCACGGCTTGTGAGACGATTCCCAGGGCCACATTGGTGCTTTCGGGGGCTCTGGGCATGATCTAGGTTCCCTTTAAGCTGTGCCAGGCTGTGCTGGTGCACTGATTTCCCCTGGCCAGTGCAGCAATTTTTACCACAGTGCAGGGGCGGGAGGTTCCCTTCCCAATGGCCATGCAGCATGGATTCATTTGCTCAGGCAGCACAGAAACACAGCAGTATGCTTTGTGTTTCCTAATTTCGGCTGGCCCCACCTCCCCTCAGCTGGGGTTTGCTTGCCCTGTGAAAGGGGGTGCTGTTACCTGCCCTGGTAGTCCTCTGCCTCATGCTCCTGGAGATACCCTGGCCCAGAAGGAGGACAGCTCTATTGTCCAGCTTCTGCCCTTCCTGAGATGAGTTGCCTGGGTGTTTGTTTTGTCTTGGGGTGGGGGTGGGGAGCTGGCCTCAGCAGCGTGTTGGAGGTGATCTGGTGTATTTTGCAAAGTGACTCTCTGTGCCCTGAAGCCTGGGAGGTTAGTTGAAAAAGGTGGGGGGGCGCGCCGGCCTCAGCAGCGTGCTAGAGGAGATCTGGTGTATTCTGGTGCTTTGCAAAGTGACTGTCTGTGCCTTTAAGCCTGGGAGGTTAGTTGAAGAAGGGGGGAGCCAGCCTCAGCAGCATGCTAGAGGTGATCTGGTGTATTCTGGTGCTTTGCAAAGTGACTGTCTGTGCCCTTAAGCCTGGGAAGTTAGTTGAAGGGGGGGAAAGCCGGCCTCAGCAGTGTACTAGAGGCAATCTGGTGTATTCTAGTGCTTTGCAAAGTGACTCTGTGCCCTTAAGCCTGGGAGGTTAAGTAATACAAATATGTTCAATATAAATATAAATAAGTTTAATATAAGTATGTGGCTTGTAATACAAATGATAATAATTTATATGTTGTTTGTATGTTTGTATACTTAAAAACATTTTTTAAAAAAATGTTGGCCCACTCACAGTTTTAACACTCGCACCACTTCTGGCTCACAGGGTAAAATTTCTGCTCACGAGACCGCACACCTTAGAGGGAACACTGGGCATGACTCCTGGCACTTCTTTTTTTTTTAATTTATTAAAATAACAACATGCTACATCAAAAATACACAGTACTAAGCAGAGTATAATAACAAGCAATATAAAAAACTGGGGAATAAATTTAAGCAATTTGCTTTAAAAGACTGTTACTACATTAAGGCTTAAGCCTAAGAGCACTTTTAAATAAAAACATTACTGATTTTGTTCGGAATAAACATATATCGGCTGAAGGCTGGTGTTAAGAGGATACTAATGGAGACTATATTACTATGTATCAATTAACTACTGTGCAATAGTTGTAGTGATAGGGTACATTATACTGTTTTGTATTCATAAATGACTCCTGGCACTTCTGACATCGCTTAACCGTGTCCTCAACCTTGCTGTCCAGCCCTGGCCACCATACATAGCTCTGGGCCAGAGCTTTCATTCTCACTATTCCGGGGTGGTGTTCGTGCAAGGCAATGAGCACTCAGCTTTGCAGGGATGGTGGTATCACCACCTGACTTCCCCACAACAAACACCCTTTTTGGGAAGACAGCTCATCTCGGCAGGCTGAAAATGCCATGAACTCAGGACCCACTGGGCTGGCAGGCCAACCACTCCCCACCCAGTCGAGGACCCGGGAGAGGATGCGGTTCCGGGCCGAGTGGCACGACACTTCCCCCACCTGGACCGGGCAATCAGGCAGGTCCTCCAGCAGGGCAATGTGGTGGGCTGGCGCTGGGTTGGGGTCGGAGGAGGGCAGTGGGAGGTGGCTTAAGGCGTCTGCGTGCCCCATCGCTTTACAGGGGTGGTGGAGCAGCATGTACTAGTATCCCGCAAAGAAAACAGACCAGTGGAGCACCCAGGGAGACAAGATCTGGGGAGTCTGGTGGTCCAGAGCTAGCAAACACAGGAGGGACTTGTGGTCGGTAACAATCATGAATGGCCAGCCATATAGGAAGTCGTGAAATTTCTTCATGCCAGCGACAATCGCAAGGGCCTCCTTGTTGATCTGCATGTAGTTGTGCTCTGCAGCTGACAGTGTCCTGGAATAATAGGCCACCAGAACCTCACGGCCATCCGCCAACCGGTGCCCCAGACAGCCCCCACCCTGTAGAGAGAAGCATCACAAGCTAAAACCACGGGCAGGGACTCATTAAAATGGGCGAGGACGTTGTTAAGAGACCAAAAGTTCTTTAACCACCCGGAAAGCGGCAGTGTGTTTTGGACCCCAGACCCAGGGTGCATGCTTGTCGAGCAGCCGGTGGAGGGGTTCAATGACTGTGGCTTTGTGGGGCAAAAAGGAGTGGTAAAAGTTAATTAGTCCCAGGAAAGCCTGTAACTCTGCCTTGGAAGAGGGCGTGGGCGCATCACTGATGGTGCGGATTTTATCTTGTGTAGGGTGAATCCCCTAGGCATCCATCACAAACCCCAGGAATTCCACACGCGGCACTCCCAGGAGGCACTTCTCCCACTTCACCTTCAGCCTGACGGCGGTGGCGCACTCAAGCACTGACTGGAGCCACTCAGCAAATGTCTCGGAGTCCAGGGCCGCGATCAGAACGTCATCGAAGAATGGCTGGACTCCTGGGATGCCTTTAAGAAGGCAGTCCATCAAGTTTTGGAAGATGCCGGGTGCCACACTCATGCCAAGTTGCAACTGCCACACTCTAAAACCCCCCGTGTGCGTTACAATCATTTGGGCCTTGGTGATGGTGTTGTCCACTGGCAGCTGCTGACAGGCCTGGGCTAAATCTAGTTTGCCAAAAACCCTTGCCCCTGCCAAGGAGGCCAACACGTGACTGACCACCAGTACTGGGTATGTGTGGTCTTGCAGTGCCTTGTTAATGGTGCACTTATTATTGGCACAAATCCTCACATTCCCATTGGGTTTTACCAGGGTTACAATGGGGGTTTCCCAGCAGGTGTGTGTCACTGGCTCCAGCACTCCCTGCGCCACCAGGTGGTCCAGTTTGGCCTCTGTCTTGGGCTGCAGGGCTAACGGGGGCCGCCTGACCTTCAATCTGATGGGCTGTACAGCTGGATCAAGTTCCAGAGGGACTGGGGTTCCAGAGTAGCAGTGAAGCGTACTGTCGAAGACCGCCGGAAACTCCTCACAGACCGAATTAAAGTCCTGAGGCTGTATGGAGTTGATGCTCATCACCTCAAATCCCAGGGGCCCAAACCACGCAAGTCCCAGCAGGCTCTTGAGTTTCCCTTCCACCACCAGCAGTTCTAAAGGCCGTCAAAGTCTATGAATTGCACCCTGGATTTGCCCCAGCCCTTGATGGCCACGGGTTTTTTCTGGAAGTCCCGAAGCGACAGACCCCGTGGCTGTTTCAGGAGGGGTCCCCCCTAGGGGCAGCGCACCCGGAATGCCTCTGCGGAAATTATGGAAAATGAGGAGTCCGTGTTCAGTTCCATATGGCAGGGGGACCCCTCTATTAAAAACGTAACATGCATTTTGTTAGGGGCTTCTGGGGGCAAATTCATTACCTGGTGCTGGTGGTGGTTGATGGTCAGCAAATGCAGGTCCATGTCCTCCTGGTGAGTGGACCTTGTCCTCCAGTTGCTGTGGGATCGGCAGGCCCGGGTGATGTGTCCTTGCTTTCCACATGCCGGGCAGATGGTGTCATGGAAGCAACACGTTTTGCACTCGTGTGAATCTCCGCAGCTGGCACAGGATGCTGGGGATGCTGGTTTTCCTCGATATGCAGTGGCCCCAGCCTGAGGTTGGTGATTCCTGTGGCTGGGATGGTGAACTTGTTGGACCTCCTCTTCATCCGTATCATCAGAAGCAGCAGCTAGGAACATGTGGTGTGCTGAAGATGAAGATGGCAGGTGGTTGCGGTGTGAGCCCTCAAACGCGGTGGCCATCTGGAGGGCTCCATCAATCTTGAGGTCAACACTGCCTACCAGTTTGCGGTGGAGTTTGGCATCCCTCAGGCCCTGTATGAATTGAGTCAGGATGTTTTCTTCCACTTCCGTGAACCTGCAGTCCATCGCTTGTTGACAGAGCTCAGCCATGAATGCGGAGGCCGTTTTGCTGGGCTTCTGGAGACGCGCTTGGAAGTCCATGCGCTTGGCCATCATGGTGGGCTTCGGCAAGTAGTACTTTGTTAAGATCACGATGATCTCATTGTAGGTGTTTTCCGTTAGTGGCTTGGGTGCCAGGAGGCCCTTGGCCAGACGAATGGTGGCCACTCCACATGTGCTGAGAAGTAGGGCCCGTTTCTTGTCGACATCGTGGTAGCTGAAGAAGCTGGTGAGCTGGTCTACCCATGATTCCCAGAACTCGGGGTATGCGGGGACGAAGACCTCGAGGTGCCCCGGAGCGACAGCCATGATTCTCGAGCAAAGCAGGGAGCGGTGTCCTGGGGAGCGGTGCACATTGTGGTGCTGCTCAGGAACGGTGCGGGGCACGGCAGCTTCCTCGGGATCGTCGCTCGGTGCTGTGCTGGATGAAGAATCAGACTCACTCATCGGGATCCCACCTTCATCACCAGTATAAAGTACTGAGGCTGATGCATTGGAGAGTGATTTCAGCTCATACTTTATTTAGTTACAGGCAGATCTTGAGATGATTGACCCAGCTTGCAGGCTGGTTTATATCCCTGTAGCCAAACCACACCCAGCACATACCCAGTCCCATGATACGCTATTTACAGTGCACTCGAGTCCCATAGGTCCATTCTCGGATCCTAGCCCTCCGATAGGTGTGCACTAGGATCCGCTCGGGCTATTGTCTTTTGGAGCAAAGCTTGGGCCCTTCGCCTGGCCATGTGCGGACCCGACCATGTGCGCAGTCTCACTGGGTACACCACAAATTGTGTCCTTGCTGTCTCCTGATTGGCTCTTCTGGAGACTTCCTGCTCCTGCAGAGCTTCCTGTTGCTCTTTGTTCCTTTTACAGCAGTTAGACTGGTTAGTTTAGGCTCCCTCTCTGTATGTTTTATAACGATTTGTTCTTCTATAATAAACCTACTTATTTTTCTCTAAACAGTCAGTGCTCCACTTCCTTTTGCATATTTAAGCTCTGCCAGCACAAAACAAGAGGAGATTGGGGATCAAATTGGGGTGTCTCAACTGAGCAGAGGACAGGGGTGTTACATATCATCAGTGGCAGGATTGTTATCAAGGCAGCATTACCTAGTAGTCAGAGTTGGAAAGAGAACTTGTGAAATTAAAGAGACATACTATTCCATTAACAGTTTATTGATATAAATTCACCAGGCTCTAGATTTCAATTGCAACTAGCTGGATTTTTCCAGATTGGTGGACACATCTTTGAAAGATATGCATGATCCAAGGTCTGTCTTGTTGACACAGGGAGGGTGCATAGATCTTTGTAAAATCATTGCCTGTTGTTTTGATTATCTTGTTTATACCTAAATTGTGGGAAATTCCTCCTTCTGTAACTCTGGTTGTCTATTACTGATGTTCTTCCAGCAACAGATATGCTGAAAGAAAAATTCATCTTAATATTTTGGAATATGCAATTGGGTAAGGATAATGCAAGATGACTTTCCTTCTCATTTTATCATTTTAAAAAAAATAATTTTCCAAAACTACAAGAATATAAGGAGGGGGAACTATAAACTGCTGGAGAAAGTAAAGATAACCACTAAAAACCCAAGAGGTGGTGGTCATATAATGGCTACAATATACATGCTTTAAATGAGAAAAAAGTAGTTTGTTACATTAAAAATGATCATTAAGACCACCTATATACTTTAAGTCCAGATAATCTGACTTAGTAAAGAACAATACGAAAGAATGGTTAAATGTCAAAAAGAAAAAACTTTAGAGGGAGCTGGCAACTCATTTGCCTCTTCTTCCCCTTCTTCCCCTCAGTCGATATCCTTCCTTGGGGGCTGCCACCCATGTTCTGAGTCCGAATCTTCTCCAGTAGGTGCTCCATCATCACTTCCCTTGCTGCTCTCCTCGTTGTTTTCTCCTGTTGGTCCAAGTTGTTGCTGCAGAAACTCCCGTGCTTTCATAACAGAGTCAATGTTTTCCCCCTTATCTTTGAGTTTGAAGAGTATGCCTTCGAGTACAATCCATTTGTACAGTATGCTTTCCTTTTGTAAAAACAAAGCCAAGTCTTTGTATTTTCTCCTTTTCCCCCTTATTTCAAATGGAATGTCTTCCAAAACCCTTATCTCCTTGCCATCAATTTTAAGAACAGTTCCATTTGTTGCCTTTAAAATCTGATCCCTCACATATCTTCTGGAGAATCTCACCACCACCTCCCCGGGCACATTATTTTTCTTTATATATTCGGAATATGATCTATAGATCACATCCATCTCATTTTGAAGAACATCCGCTTTCAAATCTGCAACCGGTCCCAAGGCATTGTTCATAATCGGCTTAAGATTCTCCCCTTTATTCACAGGAACCCCTTGAAATCTCAGAATGAAGCTTCATTTTTCCATTTGAAGCTGTAAACATAAGAACATAAGAACATAAGAGAAGCCAATGTTGAATCAGGCCAATGGCCCATCTAGTCCAACACTCTGTCACACAGCGGCCAAAATATACCAGGTGCCATCAGGAGGTCCAGCAGTGGGGCCAGGGCACCAGAAGCCCTCCCACTGCTGCCCCCTCCAGCACCAAGAATAGAGTGCATCACCTGCCCCAGACTGAGAGTTCCCATCTATACCCTGTGGCTAATAGCCACTGGTGGACTTCTGCTCCATATGTTTATCTAATTCCCTCTTGAAACTGTCCATGCTTGCAGCTGCCACGACCTCCTGTGGCAGTGAATTCCATATGTTAATCACTCTTTGGGTGAAGAAGTATTTCCTTTTATCTGTTCTAACCCGACTGCTCAGCAATTTCATAGAGTGCCCACGAGTTCTTGTATTGTGAGAAAGGGAGAAAAGTACTTCTTTCTCAACCTGCTCAATCCCATTCATAATCTTATAAACCTCGATCATGTCACCTCTCAGCCGTCGTTTCTCCAAGCTAAAGAGCCCCAAGCATTTTAACCTTTCTTCATAGGGAAGGTGTTCCAACCCTTTTATCATTCTAGTTGCCCTTCTCTGCACTTTTTCCAATGCTATAATATTCTTTTTGAGATGTGGTGACCAGAACTGTACACAGTATTCCAAATGAGGTCGCACCAATGATTTATACAGGGGCATGATGATACTGGCTGATTTGTTATCAATTCCCTTCCTAATAATCCCCAGCATAGCGTTGGCCTTCTTTATCGCAGCTACACATTGTGTAGACATTTTCAGCGAGTTATCCACTACGACTCCAAGATCTCTCTCTTGGTCCGTCTCTGCCAGTTCAGACCCCATCAACGTGTATTTATATTTAGGATTTTTGACTCCAATGTGCATCACTTTGCACTTGGCCACATTGAACCCCATTTGCCACGTTGACGCCCACTCACCCATCCTCAACAGATCCCTTTGGAGTGCCTCACAATCCTCCCTGGTTTTCACCACCCTGAACAACTTTGTGTCATCTGCAAATTTAGCCACATCACTGCTTACTCCCAATTCCAAATCGTTAATAAACAAGTTAAAAAGCATCGGACCGAGTACTGATCCCTGTGGTACCCCACTGCTTACCACCCTCCACTGAGAAAGTTTCCCATTTATACTCACTCTCTGTTTCCTATTTATAAGCCAGTTTTTGATTCACAAGAGGACTTGTCCTTTTATCCCATGACTAAGCTGGGGTTCGTCAGAGTTTCTCTTCTTTTTCATCTCCTGCATTTGCTTTTTAAGCTTTTTGTACTGGCATCCACTTCTTTAAGGCTCTCTACATTTTGCTGGGTTTTTTTCATAGTCTCGTTTATCTAGCGTTGCTGTGCAGCAAAGTTTTGATTAAGTGCTGTCATTTGCTCCAGCAGGGGTCACAGAGCATCTGTTAGCATTTTAGAGAAGTCTATGATTACGTCTGGTCTCGTGACTGCACTCACTGGGCTAGCACTTCCTGAAGGAGGCTTAGGTTTCGGTTGCTTATCTTTGTCCATCTTCCCCAGCGACATCTTTGAGGATGTTTACACTTAAGGAAAATTGCCAAAAGCCTCTAAAGCATACAAATCGCTTGTAAGTCTCTTGGAAAGTCCTTACTAAAGTCTCATTCTGCTTTCAGATCCATCCCCCCTCATGCTTTAAGTCCATTTTTTTCATGGGGGGGTCCTGCCCCACCTCGCTTACTTTGGGGGGAACTTTTAGCCAAAGTCTCTGGTGCTCGCTTCATCCACAACTCACTTTCAATGTAGATCTAGTAGATCTCGCCATCAGTTGTGTAATACACTCAACCTCCACATGCTCACCCCGGTGTGCGGCTCTGAGTCCAGTACTGGAACACAGCGGCGAGACCGTCAGGGCATGGAACCACCTCAATCTGCTGGCAATGTGCCAGTGGAGAGGCAATCCTTAGTGCCCCATGGCCAGGGAACCATTGCACGGGTCCCCAGGGGGCACATATGATCGCACCCCCTCCCCATCCTCTAGCTCACGGATCCCATCCTTGAGAGCTCTTGAGAGACGGGTCCACCATTAGATCACCAAAACTGGAAACCCCCTCTCATTTTATCTATAGAGTTCCAGTGTAAGCACATTTCAATCACTAGCACAGCTGGTACATGACACTCTTTGTTATGTCCTGAGCTTGGATACCATTGACATGCTGGTATCCTAAATGGCAATGCCTGATTGGCTGCTCTGTGTAGCAGGCCAATCAGGGGACAAGGACTGTGCTGGAGGGAAGTAAACTGGTTGGATGTTATCTCTGTAATTCTCTTGGTTGTTAACAGCAATATGGGCGTCGCTATGCTAGCCCGCACTGTTTAAATAAGAGCCTGTTGCTTTATGTTGTTGTCTGTTCTGAGCTGTTCTGAGTTGCTGAATCACTTATTAAAAGCTGAATCACTTTTCTTGAGAACTGTCTACGTGTCATACATATCAGTGGTGACGAGGATGGGATATAGCGGGTAGGCAGCCCCACTGAATACCGACACAATGGCAGACGAAGCGGGACCAAGCAAGGTTCCAATACCAGCGGAACAGCACCCTGCCAACCCATCAGTGGTACCGGTGAAGGGGATGGCAGCCAGGGCCAAGTTCGAGGTGTTCGAACCGGGCCTGGAAGACTGGGAACTGTACATAACACGGTTTGAGTGTCACATAAAGGCACACCAAATCGAGGAAGAAGCCATGAAATCAGTGGTCATGCTGTGTTCTTGCGGCCGTGCAGTGTTTGACATGGCACGGTCTCTGTTTGCGCCAACCAACATCCTGATGGTGTCATTGGTGGACTTAAAAACTAAGCTGAAAAATCACTATGCGCCTAGTCCGTCCGAAATTGTGTGCCATCATGCATTCTATAAACAGGACCAGAAGGTCGGAGAATCAATCGCGGAGTTTGTCACCGAGCTGCGGAAAGCTGCCTGAACGTGTGGATTCTCTGACCCAGAGACGGCTTTGAGGGACCAGTTGGTGTGTGGCCTTCGAGACGAGCGTCTATAGCAGAGGCTATTCGCCAAAGCTGAACTCACCTACGCTACCGCCTATGCAGAGGCTATAGCCGCAGAAGCTGCCAAGCGGTCTACCCAGGAGGTTCAGCAAGCCACTGGACCATCACAACCAAGGGTCGAGAAGGCCATTCACCACGAATCGACATCTGATTCTGAGGCCAATGGCAAAGACGTCCATCAGATGCGGAGAGCGAGGCCGCAGCAGACCACAAGGAAAGCAACACAGAGGCTGACATGCACAGGTTGTGGCGGCAATCACAAGCATGACCTAAGGTGCCAAAACTGTCAAAAGCAGGGTCATCTGGCCAGAGTCTGCAAGGCTACAAGACTGTAGAAGTCCCCTCAGTCGTCACCTGGAATGCTGAGGAGGGAGTGAAACGCCAGAGCACAGAGGCAAGCAGAGTGCAACGTGACCACCAGCCGTTCTGGCCCAACAACCGTCCTGAGCACCCAAAATAGCGCCAAGAAGATCCATGTCACTGTGCTGTTAGATGGAGTGCCATGTGAGATGGAAGTCAACTCGGGATTGGCGCTGATCATCATCTCCACGGAAACGTTCCATCGTTTGTTCCCTCTCAGGAGCCACTGCCGGTTAGCACCCAGTGGGGTGCACCTCTCAGATATCCAGGGGCGACGCATACCCATGGCTGGGGAAGCCACTTTCAAGGTACAATTTAAAGGGTTTAAGGGGACCCTAGGTCTCCAAGTGGCTGAGGGCGGAGGGCCAGTCTGCTTGGGTTAGACTGGTTTGAGGCTCTGGGAATCACTGTGTCTGGGATCAACCACATTGGTGGGAATAAATTGAGTTTGTTGTATGCTGAGTTCCTAGAAGTGTTTGACGGGACCCTTGGGAAATATACAGGTCCGCCAGTTACATTTGAGTTAGACCCCTCAGTAGCGCCCATCAGGTTGTGGTGCTTGCCCTCAAACTGAAAATTGAGGCAGAACTCGACATGTTGGTGGCTCAGGGGGGTTTAGAGCCTGTGACTTATGCTAAATGGGAAACACCCATTGTAACACCCATCAAACCAGATAGTTCGGTCAGGATCTGTGCTGATTATAAATGTACTTTGAGCAAAGCTTTGCAACAGCACTTTTACCCTGTTCCTATTATAAGCCACATATTGGCTTCACTGAAGGGGGGGCGACTGTTTACAAAGCTAGACCTGGCACAAGCATATCAGCAGTTGCCTGTGGACCCCATGGCAGCAGAGGCACAGATGATTGTGACCCATCGCGGAGCATTCAGGGTCAATCGCTTACAATTTGGAGTCAATGTGGCTCCTGGTATTTTCCAGAGTTTAATGGAGGCGTTACTCAGAGATTTACCAGGGGTAGTGCCTTATTTTAACAACATGCTGGTTGCTGGCACCAATGAGGAAGAACTGGCAGAGTGTATGAGGGGTGTGCTGGGCCGATTCCAAGCAGCTGGATTAAAGGTCAAAAAACAAAAATGACAGTTCGGGGTTGCATAGGTTGAATTTCTGGGGGGTTTGATTGATGAACAAGGTGTACACCCCACAAAGAGCAAGGTTGCTGCCATCCAAAGAGTGCCAAAGCCCCAAACAAAAAAAGAGCTGCAGTCATTCTTGGGCATCATGAATTTTTACCACGCCTTCTTACCCCACAAGGCGTCGGTGGCAGAACCGTTACACAAACTGCTTGAAAATGGGGCACGGTGGATGTTACCATTAGTAAAAGAAAATATGTTTAGTAGTATATGTAATTGCATAAGAGAAATATCAATGGGGTTGGTGCAGTGCGGGAAGCCTTGTTTGGGGGGGAGAGGGAGAAAGAAAAATGGATATGTATTGGTGTGTTTAAATTGTATGAACATGTGATATATCCAATAATAAATTGTATTTACCAAAAAAAAAAAAGAAAATGGGGCACGGTGGCATGATAAAGCGTTTAATGAAATAAAAGACTTGCTGGTGTCTAATTCAGTGTTGATGCACTATGATGAGGGAAAGCCGCTAGTACTTGCCGCAGACGCCTCCTCGTTTGGAATTGGTGCCTTCCTCAGCCACAAGATGACAGATGGGCAGGAAGCGCCAATAGCTTCTTATTCAAGAATACTGACTGGGGCTGAGAGGAATTATGCACAAATTGATAAGGAGGGACTTGCGCTAGTTGCCGGTGTTAAAAAAAAATCATCATTTTTTTGTATGGTTGGAAGTTTGTGATGGTCACCAACCATAAACCCTGGCTGGGTCTCTTTGCACCAGGACGCCAAACACCTCCAGTCCTCTCACCCCGTATGCTGTGCTGGACAGTTTTTCTGGCTGCCTATGATTTCAAACTGGAACATCGCCCTGGCAAGGCAATGGGACATGCAGATGCCTTGAGCCGGTGTCCCATTCTGGGACCTGCTGTGGACCCTGCTCCTGCCTATGAGGTAATGGCCTTGGAAGAACTATCGCAGCCACCAGTCCATGCCTCGGACATTGCCGCCAGATCGGCAAAGGACTCCACAATCGCCCAAGTGCTGAATTGGGTGTGGAGGGGGTGGCCAACGTATTGTTTGCACCAAAAAGAACTTTTTGTTCATAAAGGCTGTCTTTTGTGGGGGAACAGGGTGGTAGTGCCTCCTCCCTTATGGGAAAGGGTCTTGGAGGTGCTGCACAAGGGTCATCCGGGCATGGTGAAAATGAAAGCTCTGGCCCGGAGCTATGTCTGGTGGCCCAGGATTGACCATGACATTGAGGAGTGGGTAAAGGTATGCAAAGAGTGTCAGCTGTCCAGACCTGATCCCCCTCACACTCCTCTGCACCCTTTGGAAAACCCACAGAGACCATGGTCTAGAATCCATGTGGACTTTGCTGGTCCATTTCACGGGCAGGTTTTTTTAATTGTAGTAGATGCTTATTCTAAGTGGCTCGAGGTGCTCCCAATGAGCAAAATGACAACAGGGGCAGTCGTAAAAGCACTGCGGAAGCTTTATTCCACACATGGGCTGCCGGACACATTAGTTTCTGATAATGGGCCTCAATTTGTGTCGGCAGAATTTGAGAAGTTTGTGCAGGACAATGTAATTAGACACATTACATCTGCGCCATTCCATCCTGCAACGAACAGGCAGGCAGAGAGAATGGTTCGAACAACAAAGGAGGCTCTGGGGAGAATGACTCAGGGTGATTGGAGTCTAAAGGTGGCCTTGTTCTTATTATATCAGCATATAACACCACACTCTGCCACTGGGAGGAGCCCTGCAGAGTTATTAATGGGTCGCTGCCTCACCACCCTCCTTGACAGACTCCACCCCGATCTAACAACAGATCGACCACCCCAGAGGGAGGACAGGGAAACTTCTAGGTCTTTCAACACAGGGGACTTGGCTTATGCCCGGAACTATGGGGAGAGATACCTTTGGCTTCCGGGTGTTATCACTGAAGTGGCTGGAACACTATCGTATGTGGTGCAGACAGAAGACGGTCGACAACTTAGGTGCCACATCAAGCAGCTTCGCCAGCAACGGTCCACCCCAGACCGAGAACCAGAGAGCCCAATTGCCAGACCAGTGCCTCTAGAGGTAGAGGCAGAGGTGGGTGAAATTCCTCAGGTCACCGAAGCTAGGGAGGTAGCTCCTACCAGATGAGGGACAGAATCCCAGGTGCCTGAACAGGCAAATAGTAGTCCGCACACTACTAGTGAGGAGCAGACACCCCTAACAGAGACCCTGCGTTGGTCTCAGAGGTCTAGGCAGAGACCGGCTTATCTGAAGGACTACATCTGCTCAGAGGTAGTACATTCATAGGGTGAAGGGATGTTCTATCCTGAGCTTGGATTGCATCCCCATTGACATGCTGGTATCCTAAATGGCAATGCCTGATTGGCTACTCTGTGTAGCAGGCCAATCAGGGGACAAGGATTGTGCTGGAGGGAAGCAAAGTGATGTTATCTCTGAATTACAATTGGTTGTTAACCTGATTATGGGCGTGGCTATGCTAGCGCGCACAGTTTAAATAAGAGCCTGTTGCTCTATGAGTTGTTGTCTGTTCTGAGTTGCTGAATCACTTATTAAAAGCTGAATTACTTTTCTTGAGAACTGCCTACATGTCATACATATCACTCTTCCTTCCACAAAAGGTAAAATGGCTTCTAATAATGAAAATGGATTGGTACTTCAATTTGGCTAATAGTGGATGAGGTGGTATATATAAAATGATTGATTAACATAAAATATGACTGGCTAATAGGGCCCTGCCCTCAAAGATGTAGATTTATCAAAAGTGTTTCTGTTCACACACAGATTGTTTTCCCCCTCACACTGAGGGCCAGTTCACACAACTCTTACAGGCTGTGACAACTGAGGATTTCAGTAAGGCTGTTTTGCTAGCAATGGCAGTCGTCATTTGCCTTTCAACACCAAGCACTGAAGCCGTAGCATGCTTCCCCCTGGCAGCAGCATTCAGCAGCTTTTCCTAAAGGTACATGTCCTTATCTACTTGACAATAAAGTATGGCCACAAACATATTTAAAAGTTGTATTGATCTATAGTTTGGCTTCTGACCATTTTTTTAGCTATTCATTAAACAGTAAAATCAATCAGAGAAAGAAAATATAGGACACTGATTTATTTATTTCAAGAGATAGATAGATAGATAGATAGATAGATAGATAGATAGATAGATAGATAGATAGATAGATAGATAGAGGGGAAGGTTATGCTTCTTCTGTGTGTATTTTACAGCCTCTTTTCCAATTTGTAATTAATTTATTATTTGATTGATTGCAACAATCAATTTAATGAATGCCTTCAATGCTGCTCCCTATTTCAGCTAATCTACTCTGAAACTTAATATATGAGCTTTTAAAATACATATCTTCTATTTACTATTAAGGAAAGGTGCTCAGCTGAGCCAACCGTAAGATGTGATATTTTTTTACAAAGTCCTGCCTCTGGCTACTACCTATACCGATATTAAATGTATGCCATTATTCCTTGTTTCTATCCACATGCTGTCCAACTGGGTGTTATTCTACATGTGGTGGGACTGGCACTCAGGGGCAAGCCTCAGGTGGGTACACCACCACAATTCTATTGTGAAGTGGGATTTTTATCAGTGCATTTGAACAGCCCCTGTATGCTGTTTGCTGTTAATACTATAACTCACTCAGCTGAGACTCACACTGGGCGCATGATGAAACATATAAGAAGTACAGCAGGTAAAACGAATATACAACAATAGAACAGAACAGTCAGCATATCTGGCTAAAGGTAAACATAACCGCTAATGCTAGGTCAGACCTGCTTAGCTTCCGAGCTCTGACGACATCGGGCTAGCCTGGGCTACCCATGTCAGGGTGCTAATTTACTTAGACACATTGAAATAGAAAAGTTCTCTCTCACGTTTATCTTTTCCGTCCCCCGTTGTTTCCTGTTCCTGCTGCAGCTGCCAGTTCAGTGCAGCAATGGTGGGTTTCTCTGCATTTTTCCTACTCCAGCTACGTCTCTAGCAGCTATTATATCCGCTTTGCACCAGGGGGCATTAAAAAAAATGGCTATTGATAAGTCACTATTGCATTTTAATCTTACAGCAATCTGTTGCAACGACGTACTACTTTTTTAAAAAAGAAGTCTCTAGCCCTTTTCGTTGCAGAGTTATAAGTGAGAAGTGCAAGGTATACATTTGTGTATTCAAATACAAAACTGAAGTACTCCACCTTAGATGCGAAGCATATTTTTCCTTGACCATCAACACAATTGCCGAAACCTATGAAGGAACAGTTGTACGTGTTTAATAAATCACAGTCTCTGAAAAAAAATCATATCGTTTTGCCTTTCCCATACAAAAGCTGTATGCCAAACCTGAGACATCCAGCACATATTTTAGATAGAGACGACTTCTGTTTCGAAGACTGCCCCCACGCATGCCTTTCCTCTCTGAACCTATAGGCAGAGGGGATTAGTTGGCACTCCTCTGGCCCAATCAGAGATGGGTTTACAAAGAGAGAGATGAGAAAGGGGAAATGAGAGACTCCCTCTTTTATAACACCTCCCCCGTTTCTTCCTCCCACGTTCGGTTTCTGGTTTGCGTTGCTGATTGGGGCGGAGTCGTGTCATCGAAGTACCCTTTGTACGAGTCCGGAACGACAAGAACTTTGTTCCCTTTGATTCCTCCCACTGTTGAAGTAGCCAGATTTTTAACGTGGAAACCTCTTAAGCCGCCTTTCTGGGTTAGTATGTCATGGTTTTTAATTACCGTTATAGATGAGCATTGGTATTTTACTGGGTGGGGGTGGGGGTGGAGGGATTTTTTTAAAAAATAAAGTTTGTAATAAAGTCAGTTTTGGAAAAGGACAACTGGCGTTGAGAAGCTGCCTGGTTCTTAAACTATGGGAGCTGGTTGTGGGTCCTTTGGTTGCATCCTCACATGACTGAATGTTGTATTTATTACTCCAGTTGCAAATGATTGCCTATAGTGCAATATCCCGCCACATGTGGATGCAGCCTAAGTGGGCAGGAAGAGGCACTTTTTACATGCTTAGAGGGACTCTTCCCCTTGATTACCGTTGCGCAATCCCGGGACTCATCCCTGCCTCGAATTCTTCAACAAATTTGATAACCTAGTAAATACATGAAATGCGCACGCCACGGCAGATCCTGCTGTCTTTCAGTTCCCTATTTTTAGCTTTAAGAGTTCCCAAAAGCGGTTGAGCTGAGGCTGGCAAACCTGCCTCTATTTCAGTCCATGAAGAATATTGTTCTGAAGATAAGGGATGCGGAAGGAGTCGTCATTCCTTCATAGATTCTAAATTGACACATGGCCAGTAGTCAAGGGGGACAGACCTCAAGCCTGCTTGGGAAACATGCTGCTGCCTACATAAAATTAGAATGCCAAGGCTATGGGGACAAGCTGTACTTTTCAATTCATGGGCAATTCCTGAGCACATGCTCAGAGGCACTTTTCTTTTTGATATCTTTGGCAGAAGCATTGAAAGTCCTCTCACAGGGCTGAGCTGTTTAGATTGTCCCTAGCAGGTAAAATTGAAGAAGAGAAGAGAAGAAGAGATTGGCTTTATACCCCGCCCTTCACTTGGAGTCTCAAGAGTGGCTTACAAACTCCTTTCCCTTCCCCTCCCCACAACAGACACCCTGTGAGGTAAGTGGGGCTTAGAGAACTCTAACACAAACTGCACTTTCAGGAACAGCTGTGCCAGAGCTTGTGACTGACCCACGGTCACATCAGCAGGTGCAAGTGGAGGAATGGGGAATCAAACCTGCTTCTCCCAGATTAGAGTCCGTGCACTTAACCACTACGCCAAACTGGCTGAGAGGTTGAGATTGTGCCAATATTCTGTGCCAGTAGCACTGAGAAAACTGTTGTATGCTCAGGCTGCTTTGTTCAGGGTGAAAGGGCAGGGGCATCAGGAGCAGAGCTACTGGTTATGTGGAAGAGTGAGTAGCTTTGAATTCCTGCTGGGTAATTTCTCCGCCTGGGTCAATGAAATTTGTGTTGATTTTATGCACTGTTATGGTCACTGAAAAGTGGTCCTCTCCTGCTCTCTTTGAAACGGCATGGAAAATTGCCGTAGCCTCAATAGTCCATAGATTTACTCTACTTCCTTCCCACATAACACATTATAGAGGAGTGTATGTATTGGCTGATCCAGTTTGGTGTAGTGGTTAAGTGCACAGACTCTAATCTGGGAGAACTGGGTTTGGTTCCCCACTCCTCTACTTGCACCTGGCTGGATGACCTTGTTCAAGCCGTAGTTCTGATAAGAGCTGTTCTTGAAAAAGAGCAGTTTCTGTCAAGAGCTCTCTCAGCCCCACCTGCCTCACAAGGTGTCTATTGTGGGGAGGGGGAGGGAAAGGAGTTTGTAAGCCTCTTTGAGACACCTTAGGGTAGTGAAGGGCGGGATATAAATCCAATCTCCTCTTCTTCTTCTTTTTCATCCTGAACTGTATGCAGTCTTAGGGAGTTCCTGTACCATTGGTCGCAGGTTTGGAGCTTGACAATATTCTTTGCTAACAGAAGGTCAGAATCCTCCAGGCCCCCCACCTTACTCCAGCACACTGTCTCACCCAAACATTGCTGTTGGGGTACAGGGGATTCCCAGGAGCAGCATGAAGGATAAACAAGAGTTCTGGAGGGGGGAATCATCGAAAATTGCCCCCTTCCATTAATGAAAGTTAAAGTTGGTATATCACCCTCAGTCTTCAAGTAAGGGGGCACTTTTCAGCACCTTCTTTGAGAGTATTAAACAGAATAAGTGAAATGACTTTTAAAATGTTCTTTCTTTTGAAATATGTCTGGTCTGAAATGTCTGCAAATGTTCCTTGTTTGTTCATCAGAACCATGGCTTCTGGAACAGCATTGGTTTACGATGATGAAATGACCAGCCATAAACTACTTTGGGAGGAGTAAGTTAATTTTTTTAGTTTGTAGTTTGAATAATGGTCATCATTTCTTTTAGAATAAAAGAGAATTCTCAGTGGAGTCCTGTTCTCTGCTGTATGATATATGATTGGGTGTCAGCTTTGGGGTCTCTTACAGTGCCATCCTAAGAACACTTTCCTGCAAATAAGTCTCATTGAATAGACTTGTAATCACATAGAAAACAGGGAAGTGTCAGGGTCCGAGTAGGCCCATTGAGATTGCTCTCTTATACTGAAGACTCTCAGCTCTGCCTTATTTGACCCTCTAATATTGTCAGTGGTTTGTTTTTGTGGTTTATGGTTTTGTGCTGGGCTGGGTTTTTAATGCTGGATTTTAATTCATCTCTTTTAATGTTTTGTTTTTATTATTTTTATTTGTAATCCCTGGGCAGGTTGCTGGAGAGGCAGCATAACAAAATTCTAAATAAATACTGCAGTCCTACTCAGAATTACACCCTTCTATTGAAGTCAGTAGGCTTAGAAGAATGTACTTCTGCTTAGGATAGATTGGCCTGATGTCTGCCATGATATATAGAAAGATGTCCTATGGGGAAACTATCATTACCAAACTCACCAGGGCCCAATGCAGCTCTGGAGTGAAACACAGTTGAAATCCCTCTTCCCCCAACATCATGGTTCTGAGCTGAATCGGGCCACAGAGTGCTTGGGAACATAAATACCTGGTGTAATGTCTGTCTACAAGTTGAATCAAGAAACCTGCAACTCAAGTCAGAGGTCACATTTAGTTATGCCCTAAGTTAGGAGTGAATGTGAGCTTTAGGCATTCCATCCTATGTTTACCACTAAACTATGCTGCCTTCCTGGTTTCTCTCCAGCTGGGCATTTGTCCGGGCACCCTGTGTGGGTCTGAGGGTATGTTGGCTAGGGGACGTGGCCTGTCGCAGGCTTGGTGGTGACTGCAAAGACAATTGCTGTGCATTGCAGCTTAGATGAGTAAATTGCTGTTGCATGGAAGCCTTTTTGTTGAACTGCCTACTGAGTTGACTGGTATCTGGCACTCTTCTTTCAAACCTGTTGCTTGAATTGTGACAGAAGTCACAAACATTTGACTTTTGGACTGGGGCAGGAGAGACACACTCTAACTTTGTCCGGGCTTGGAGTTGCAGAAAGGGAGTTGCAGGGCCTGCTGTGCCCAGAACAGCATTGAATCTGCTTTCTCTTGATTCCCAATGCAATTCTTGACTGAGGACCTAATGTCTCAGGTCAGAGGTAGATTTATCCTTGTAATAGTTCATATTTCTGCCTTATGTCCCCTTGTCTTTTCATTACAAAGAATAATCTAGCATGTGCTGCATCATTAAAAAAATGATCCTTTGCCTTGACTGATGCACAGAAGTGTAATCGGTAAAGCTTGAAGTGGTGATGGTTAATGTTACTTGTTTTGTTAGGCTTCTGCTCCAGGGTCACAAAGGAAGGTGGCAATCCTGTTGCACTTTCCACTGGTTAGAGCCGTGTAGCAGCAGATAGAACTTGGGTGAAAATTGGGAGTTATAATTTCTAATACGAAAATTGCTGAAAATGCAGTTTTCAGTTTTTTGGTGCCTCTGCAGCCAGTGGTGAAGGCTGAAATGTATCCCCCCCCCCGTTTCCTGTAGTTTCAAAGTGTATTTTCTTTCCCTGAGATATAATAAAAATGTCTTTGTGATAACTTTTAATGCCGTAAGGAAATGTGGGACTTTTTTGTTTGTTTTGTTTAGCCCCATCTGTGCCATTGAAATCCCAAAGAGGCTTTCTTCCTGCTACAAGAACCTCAAGCGCTACAATCTGGTTGAACGATGCCTGTCTGTACCTGTCCGAGAAGGAACGGAGGATGAAATCACATTGGTGCACAGGTCTGCTGTAATGGATTTCCGTCATGGTTCATATTAGTGAAATAATAGGAAAGGCTTTTGCTCCCTTAAAAAAAAATTAAATTAAATTCTATGCACCAGTGAACAAAACATAAACAGATTATCTCATATATCATATATCCACTTCAGTTAAAGAGAAAAAAATCCAAAAATCTATAACATTTACCACTCATAATTATACACTCATAATTTTACTACTGCTTTCCGATGTGAAACAATTTTTTCCTGCTAGTTGTTTGTTCAGATATATCTCAAAATTTCCTCTTTTATCAGCTCGTTATGTTTATTTCTATTCCAGTACACAATGAACAAATACCGTGTTTCCATAAACATCTCCTACACCGTACTTTTCCCTTCCCAGCTTTTCTTATATACTGCGATCTTATTCACTAATGCAGTGTGCCGTATTTTGTGAGTCCATTCAGTGCCTGGCAGGCTTGGCTGTTTCCAAGTTTGTGCTAATAGTTGTCTTGCCGCAACCAAAAGATTTTTGAGCACATACTTTTTTCTCTGTGGTATACCTTCAGGCAAGATACTTAAGAGTGCTTTTGTTCACCCTGACCTGGATAGGCCACAAGCCCAATCTTGTCAGATCTTGGAAGCTAAGCAGGGCTGGGAGGCCAGAGGCAGGCTATCAAGCCACTTCTCTGAATGTCCTCCCTGCTCCAGTAGGAGTTGCCAGAGGTCACCATGACTTCCAGGCATGGGCGTGCACACTCATGCACACACACATACAATGCAAAAATACCCCCCCAAGAGTGCTTTTGCTCCTTGATATGGCCCTTAAACTTGACATACAATTTGTTCTTTATAATGAAAGAGGCTGACTTTAGGCCATTTCCCTTGGATGGAATGGCTGAAAAGAGCATGCCCTCTTATTGGAAACAGGGAGGCCTAAACAAAGAAAAAACAGAAAATGGGATCCTTTAAGCCTTTCTTTGTATTTAAATATATATGCCCAGCTTTTTTCATAGATGGGCTGCGGTCACACACACTAAATAATCCACTTCCGATCCACTTCCACTTTTGAATTGGATTTTGTCAGTTCACACAGTAGAAATCCAGTTGGAAAGTGGATTGAAAGTGGATTATTTAGTGTATGTGAACTTAGCCATGGAGACCCAAAGTAGGCTTCTCTCTCCTCCTCCGTTTTATCCTCACAATGACTCTGTGATGTAGATTAGGCTGATAGTGTGTGATGTGCCAAAGGTCACCCAGCAAGCTTCCATGGGAGAGTAGAGATTTGAACTGGAATCTCCTAGAACTTTGCCTTACACTCTAATCAGTACATCACACTGGCTCACATTAAGGACCCAAGGCATTCCTGATCTTCTTCTGATTGTAAGAGCGTAGACTGCAGGCTTATCCATATCTTCATTTCTTTTACACGCTATTTCTCCACATTTTTGCAGCTCCAAACCAGAGTTTGCAAACCTGCTTGTTACCATGGTTGTAGAGATTTTAACTATGGTTGCAGAGATTCAAATCACAGCTGTAGAGCAGAGAGAGTTATTTTCTCCAATTCCTTTAATACTAGAACTTAAGGGTACCCAATGAAGTTATTGGGAAATATGTTCTGGTCATTGCTTAGTAATTGAGTACTTAAACTGTAGAATTCAGTGTCCGGATGTAATGATGGCTATGGACACAGATACCTTTAAAAAGGAGTTAGATTCATGCAGGAGAAGTTCACTGATAGTTACTAGCTATGGTGAGTAAAGGGAGCCTCAATATACAGAGACAGTGAATCTCCAAATACCAGTGCTAGGAGGCAGCAGTAAGGGAATCCCTTGGCTTCTGTGCCCTGTTTGTTTGGCCCTCCAAGTCAACTGATTGGCTGCTGTGAGAAATAGTATGCTGAACTAGGTGGACCACTGGTCTGATCCTATAGAATCTTATGTTCCAATGTCAAAGCCTGATTAAAGATAATGATGATCAGCATTAATGTCAGTGCACTCAAAACACTGCACCATGGGAAGCTCCAGGAAGAGAAGGGAAGGAGGAAGAGAGAGTGTAAGGTAGTGAGTGAATGATGAGCCCATGGTGAGTTCCTGATCAAGACTGGAAGTGGAACCTTTACATCTCTAACAAGTCATAGTGAGAGTTTTCAGGAGCAAGGTGGCACCTTGAGCTGATATTTGTATATGTCATTGAAAATGTAATTAAAATGCTTCCTACCCATTTAGAAGCCATTTTTAAAATTAAATTGATTGGACTATAGACAGACTCATTTGTGGGTTGGGCTTGTAGGTTTGAGACTCTTTTGAGCATTCAGTAAATGCATACCTGATAGACCTATCTGGAAACTATCACTGGGGTTGGGAAGCAGTTGCTTGTGATGTGGGGTCACCTTCACCCGGTTGTTTGGCCACAAAAACTGAAGAGTGCTTCTTCTGAACTGGCTGTTCATTATCAAAAGTATTTTCCCCCCATTTCAGTTTGGATTACTTGGAGGTTGTGAAAAACACTCAGAAAATGTGCGAAGAACAACTCCGAAAAGCCTCGGCTAATTATGATGCTGTTTTCTTTCATCCAGTATGTACACATGATAATGGTCACTTTATATTGCTGTTCATAGATCTTAATTTTTCTGTGTGTCTTTCTGCTTTCTGCATTGTTTTGCCTGCTCAGCTTAGTGGCACACTGTCAAGAAGGTGAAATGGAAGGGGAGCAGTAGAATGCATTTTGGGGAACCTTGTGACCTTTCTGCTCTTTCTGAGAACTGTAATGGGATAAACCACAGCAGGGCTGTCTGAATATACAGGCCTGAGCAACTTTGACAGCAGCCTCCCTGTTTGCCTATTTGCATGATTACAAATCTCTTGCTATAACTGTTAAGTAAAAGTTGTGCATTCTGTGCAGCTAATGTACAAGGTTCCTTCATAGCCAGCTGGCCTGCAGTTTAGTCTATGACACGTGTATCAACTGACACAGTCTCTGTAGTTCTGTTGAGATCAGTGCTCTGCAATGCCTGTAGCACAGAAGGGTATAGAAAACACACTGGGTAACCTTGGGACCGTCATGCACTCTCAGTCTAATGTATCTCATAAAGTTGCTGTGAGGATAAAATGGAGGCAAGGAAAACAACTTAAGCCACTTTGGGTCCCCTTTGGAGAGAAAAGTGTGGTGTAAATGAAATAAACACACATTTATTATTTATTGACTTCATTTGTACCACACTGGCTCTCTGGCTTTCTGTCTGGGAGGTAGGCGGCTCTTCACTTTCAGGCCGTGGAATGTCCCCTCCACTGCAGCATTAACAGCCAGTGGAATCCATCAGAGAAGACGCTGCACAATGAGGACAAAGGTCAGTCCCACATTAATGGAAGTGGGCAGCACAGAAATGGAAAGCTCACCTAAAATGCTACAAGCTGTTGTAAAGCGAACATTTCTTCACAGAAAGATTAGCAAAGGAGACTGAGATGCCCCAAAGGTGATTAGTTGAAAGTGAAGAGCTTGGAAGTTCTGTTCAGTGAGTACCTTTTGGCCTTAGGGCTAAAAACTGTCATCCTAGCACTTAAAATGGGATTTCTATTTGTATATTTTTATTTATTTAGCTTATTTATAGCCCACCTTTCTTGCAGGATTCAAAGTGAATTAGAGAGTCCCAGAAAGAGAAAAAATGTAACCATCCAGTATAGGGCATCCAATGAACAATTCAACAGGACTAGAAATACAAAACCAGAGAGTAGTGAAAAGTCACTTTGTGTACAGGGCAGGCTGTGTGCTGGCAGACAGAGCCAAGGTGCTGGGGAAATTGACAGGTGGGAATCTGAATAGTAAAAGTGCCAAGGAGACAGGTGCTCTAAGGAAATAAATGCAGTGGTCGGAAAATGACAAGGCAGTTGAAGATGAAAATTATTATCCCTTCTCTTGTAGTTGTGAGAAGTTGCAGTTCACACACTACAAAGTCCCAGTCTGCTACAGGTACTGTTGGAGACATGCTCTGGGAGTTCCATCCTTAGATGTTAATTCCCAGGTGCATGTGAATCCAATTCAGATTGGGCAGACAGAATTAGAGGATTTAAGACCCCCCCCCGGTGACATTTTCTCGATTTGTAATGGCCCTGGGGAGCCACTCTTTGACCCATTGTGGAAACTTATGTGTAGTTCATCTGTACATGGGTAGCGCAGCAGTAATTTTCACCAGTGAGGCAAATCATGGCTGCCCAGGGCTATTTCAGTTCATAAAAATGGTACAGGGGGGGATTAAGCCCATCTCCCCGTGTGTCACAGTCTGTCTGAATCTGGCTCCTGTGCAATTAAGTTCTAAGCATAGAACTTGCAATATATGTCTGTCAACAGGACCCACAGCAGACATGTGGGTGACAAGATAACTCTGTAACATGTGAATTCACCCTAAGTCTCAAAGAGACCAGCAATCTTAAGAATTATCTCTGGGATTTTGTAGGCCTGTCCTAGAATCAACACGGCTGGATGAGATTTGTAAAATAGTTAATAGTAGGTACAAGTTTTATACCTCTATATGCAAACACCATAGCAACCCTTGTTAAATGTGACATGATCAGTGTTAACCATTTTAATTTCACTAATTAAATTTCTCAGACAACATATCACTGTGCCAAGTTGGCTGTGGGAGCAACGCTGCAGCTGGTAGATGCTGTGATGTCAGGAACGACACGTAATGGGATGGCTTTAGTAAGGTAACAGTTTTTAAGGGCTTAACCAAAAAAAAAAAAAAAAAGTCCTTGGTTGTCTCCAGTTCAGGTTAGTGGTAAAGTAACAATGTGATGTTTTCTTGCAGGCCCCCAGGTCACCACAGCCAGAGGGATGCCGCCAATGGTTTTTGTGTGTTCAACAACGTTGCCATTGCAGCAAAATACGCCCAAAGGAAATATGATGTACAGAGGTTAAGTAGATATCTGTTGGTCTCTGTTTATGACTTTCATACTGTAAGGATTTATAGCTCTTAAAGTGACAGTTGTTATTTCATGCAGGGTTCTCATTGTTGACTGGGATGTGCATCATGGACAAGGAATTCAGTATATATTTGAGGAAGATCCAAGGTTTGTACTTTGCTTGCTTGGGCATCCTTGTTAGGGCACAGTGAGCCCAGCCCAGTGCCAATGAGCTGAAAGGGTGATAAGACCTTTACTCAAATCCACTCTGTCCCAGCAGGACTTTTCCCCAGAGGTGAGAGAAGGAGAGAGAGAGAAAGTCAGGCATTAAGTTCTTGAATATAGGAGTAATGTTAATTAAGCTCACACTAAGGAAATTAAAAACACACACACTCCAGTGTCTTCCATTCATATACAGGCACGCCTCCATACATACCTAGGCTAGCTTTAGAGACAGTTGATACAATTTGAATTGGAGACTTCTGACAGGTGGTGATTCTGCTCCCCCCTTGCCTTTTGATGGGTTTTATACTCCTTCGTGTCCTTTGTGTTTACATCTTCCTCCTTCCTAGAAAGAGATTTCAGCAGATCCAGGTGGGAGGTACCACCGCTTTCTTCTGAAAATGGTCTTCTGTTTGGGACAGCCTGGTGGAAATTTCTCCTTTCCTTCTTATCGGAAGGTTGCAGTGGGATGATTCTGGAGTCTTGGTGGGACGTGATCCAGGGACATCATCGGTATTACGGCCAGAGGTTGCCTGTATGATAGTCAAGATACCACTGAAGAGGGGCTGAGGTGGGGGAGGCAGTCATGTGCACAGTGTCCTTTTGAGTTGCCTGGAAAAGCAGGGAAAAGTATTGTAGTTTGTGTTCTCTTCAAACAATGGAATAGACTCATCTGCTTTTTGTAATTTGTCTTCAGATAACCTTAAAGTGGACACAGTCACACCTTGCTACACTCATCCACTTCAGGGTTACCTTGAAATTCTTCTGGAAACCACTGCCTTGTTTCATACAGGGGTATATAGTAAACCCTTTCTAAGGTTGAGGTTAGAATAAATGTGTGTAGCATAGTGGGTAGAGTGCTGGGCTTGTGGTTGTTAGCTGGTGTGGTAGATAGTCCTAACAGGACAATCCTATGCTGAGTCACTCTAGTCTAAACTCACTGATTTCAGTGGGCTTAAATTTGTGTTACTTTGCATAGGATTGCACTGTAACCCTTAGAGAGAATGGATTGCTGATTTCCAAAATGGGAATGATCATGGGGGAACTATCTGTAATTCTTATGACGACAAGGTTCTGGTTCTGGTTGTAAAAGATGGTGTATAATTTATATATTGCAGATTCATCTTTCTTGGCAGTCCAGCATGGTAGAAAAGTTTCAGTTGAATTTTAACGTTTACTTTGTTTGACTCTTTCAGTGTTCTCTATTTTTCTTGGCATCGGTTTGAACACCAGAGATACTGGCCTTCCCTCAGAGAATCTAATTATGATGCAGTTGGTCGGGGGAAAGGAGAGGGATTCAATATAAATGTACCCTGGAATAAGGTGAACCTCACTTGATAGCTTAAAAACATAAGCAGTGTCCTTCTGGATCATACTAGTGGTCCTTCTAGTCCAGCATCCTTCTTCATATAGTGGTCAACAGATTGCCCTGGAGGGTCAAGAAACAGGGCATAGAAGTCCAGGCTTCTCCCTGATGTTGCCTCCTAGAACTTGTAGTCAGAACTTTATTGCTTATGGATGTGAAGGTTCCCTTTAGTTACCATGGCTAGTAGCCCTTGATAGACTTGTGCTCCATGAATTTGTCTAATCTTTTTAAAAGCCATCTATGCTAGTTACCATCTCTACAGCCAATGGTAGTGACTTCCACAGTTTATTGACTGAATGAGTAAAGAATTACTATCTTTCATCTGTCTTATCTCTTGCCCATCAACTTCATTGGTGGACCCCAAGCTCTAGTAGTATGGGACATTGAGAAAAAGTCCACCTTCTCCGCCCCATGCATAATTTTATAAGTCTCTATCTTGCTTCCCCCGCACTTGTAGTCATTTTTTTTCCTAATCTGAACGGTCACAAACTCGTTAGCTTTTCTTTATAGAAAAGGTTCTCCAACACCATAAGAATCTTGGTTGATATGGTAGTAGAGCTCTGAAGTGGCACCTCCTACATATGCTAATGGATTAGACACTGGGAAAAATGTGGTTTCCAAGAAGATGGTTTAATAAAAACAAGCAGAACTATCCCCTGTTCCATTTCTTCTGTATGTTGTCATTTGTGTGTTTACTTGTGTGCTGATTGTATGCATAATACTTTTGCGGCCCCAGCACCTAAAGATGGGGAAAGGGCAGCGAAGGCAAGAACCCCTTTATAATAACCCACCAATAACACAACCACACACAGCATTTTGGAATAAAATGTGGAATAAAATGGCCACAACTTTTATTGGTTACAGCTGTAAGAAGCCTTAGCACAGCATTGACTGTTTCGCCTGCCAGTCGGTGTACTCTGTCCCACCCAGCCCACCTGCTGGGGTGGGGAAAACCATGGGATGGCAGATTGCTGGATTTCACAAGGACAATCACCACTAAGTGGTCTCCCCTGCCACGTAAGCATGAGGGTTACCCATTGGCAGCCCCCAAGCTGAGCATGCCCATTGAAAGCCCTCACCCCAAGATCCCTTAAGGGAATCCCCATATGCCGATTTCCTAAAATGGATCTGGCCCCATGCTGATACCGCCCTAAGGTTGTCACAGATAAATGAAGCAGAAAACATAGTGACCAAAAACATAACCCACACTTCGCCATAACTTAACCCACCCCATGGGGTTACATGCAAACCCCACAAACCTTCTTCCCCTCTAATACCCAGGGAGGAATGTGTGGGCAAGCAATCCTATGCAGCCAGGTGAGGTTCTCTGGAAAGTATCTTGGTAATGAGCCATCACAACTCAGGGACCTTCTGAAAACATCTGGAATTACCTGTTAAGAAGGTATCACTCTTGCACAGTACTAGAGCAATAACAAAGTGATGGTAGAAACCCTAGAAAATACCTTAAGACAAATTATGTATCCTCATGTGGGAAGAGATTCAGAGAATTTTCCAGATAAATAGATTGTACTAAAAAAAGCCCATAACTGATCATTTTCCTGTTTTTGGCTTTGCAGACTGGAATGAAAAACTCTGATTATTTAGCTGTATTTCTTCATGTGTTGCTCCCAGTGGCATTTGAGGTAAGTTTTTCTTCATCCTTAAAAATAGCACTTACAGAAAAGTGACTAAAAGCTCTTGCACTGTATTCTTGGTACTGGGAAATAATCTTCAGGTGTCAAAACAATAGAAAGTAGGTGAAGTTCCAATCTGATATTGTTTCTAGAAGTAATGTCTGCATGAGCAGTGATAACACTGTTGGATTAAAAATTGCATCTGTGTTTGGCCGGTATTATTCCCACTCCCCTTATTCTCAGGAGGCCTTGAGGTGGTTAATACTTTGAGTGGCTCTTAAAATGACCTCACTCAACTTTCCAATTGAGAGAATGAGAGACACAGAAATACAGTGCAGTTCTAAGCAGAGTTACCCTTGTGTGGATCCACTGAAGTCCATTGACTTAGAAGGGTGTAACTCTTACTTAGGACTGCACTGACAGAGTACTTAGTCCAGTTAAGGGAACCTTATTTTGGTTTCTGTTACCTTCCAGCCTAACCAGTGTGCCACTGTAGTGCTCTTAAAGGACAATCTAAATATTCCATTATTTGCATTCTCAAGAAACACAGTAAACATGAGCATTTGCTGCACTGCTTTACCTGACACTTGTTATCAAAAGCCGTAGTACAATTCCTTCTGAATTACTATCATTTATTCTACTGGAGTATAAAACTATACATAACTATGTCTTAATTGATGGGTTTGGCTTTTTCCTTTAAATCACAGTTTGATCCAGAACTTGTTCTGGTCTCTGCTGGTTATGATTCTGGAATTGGTGACCCAGAGGTAAGCAATTGGTAGAGACTGCCCTCCCCTCCCTTGCCTCCCCTCCCCTCATATCCTTTTCTTTCCTGATTGTAGTTTTAAAATCTCTTTGTGTATAAGAGGAAACAAGGAAGCTTCTTTAGTGGGGGGATATGGCTGAATAGTAGCATGGTCATGGAAAGTCGCTGTTCTACCAAAACAAACTTCAAAGGGAATATACAATGTGAAAGTGCTGAATTAGCACTCATCCATTAAATACTATTGTTATCTTGGTTTAAACAGAGATGTGGATTTCCTTACTACCGTCGTAGTAGTTTACAGGACCCACTTTTTAGAAACTTAAATTGGCTGTTCCTAACATGTTTTATCATATTATAAACTGGTAGTGATAGCTGTTAATTTTCTTAAACCTCAGAAGACTTCTTCCTGATCAGTTGTATATATCCTACTTCATTTTTTTCTTTATTTGTACTCCTTCTAACCCCTCTCATCATTCATTATGTGTAATCCCATTCCAGTCCCTTAAACTGAGAATCATACTTGAAAGTTTTATGATGGGATTCATACCCAACTTCTCTCTGCATGAACTTCTGCCCCTTTCTGTAATTTTCCCTGTAAGATTTTCCATAATGATTTTCATATATCAGAAGTAGTGAGTTGTGGCTCATGAGAGTTCAGATAGAGTTCATATAGATGTTGTTAGTCTGTGAGATGCCAGTGGATTTCTGATTTATTTGGCGGTAGATTATCTCCTTTGAATTCAGAAGGTCCCATGTTCAATCTCTGGCATCTCGATTTAAAAGAATCTGGCAGTAGGTGATAAAGACCATTACCTGATTCCTTGGAGAGTGGCTGCCAGAGTAAACAATGCAGACCATTATAGACCAATGGTCTGCTTGGTATAAGGCAGTTTCTTGTGTTCCACAGTTCAAGCTCCACAGTCCACAATGAATCATTGGTTTATTTGTTTCCTATTTTAGGGTCAGATGAGTGCTACACCAGAATGTTTTGCCCATCTTACACATTTTCTGATGCATTTAGCAAAAGGAAAATTGTGTGTGGTCCTAGAGGTAAGCCTTTTCTTATCTTGTAGGAGTTCTCCAGGCTATGAACATGCTAATGGAGGAGCTTTCCTGAGGAGTTTCTTTTGTCTATGGAAACAGGAAACAAGATAATGACTCAGCCCTACCCCACCTTCCGGGGTAGATATAAATTACCTGCCTACCATTTTTCTGCTCACCTTGACACAGAGAATACTCCATCTTTCTTTTTTTTTAATCATTAATTTTTCTTTATTTTCTATAACATACAGAGAAAACAAACATGCATAGAACACATAACAAAACATAAAACTGGGGGTACATTATAGATAAAAGTAACTTTTGATGCCATTAGTATGTCACTTTAGGCTTAAACCTTGCAAAAGAAACAAATTTTTATAAATTCTTTTGCAACCATTTGTAGAAGAATCAATGCTGTTGTAGTCTATACCATCTTCTAAACATGCTTATTAACCTTGTCTTGTCTTGTTAAGAATATAGTTCTATGTAGGTTTGTTTGTCTGTTTATGTGTCACTTAAAAATTAATAAATATATTACGGGGAAAAAATAATATAGTTCTCATACCATTTATAAAATCTTGCCCAAGTATTTTCAAAAGTCTTTTCTGTGTGGTCCTTTAAAACAAAGTGAGTTTGTCCATTTCTGCTGCTTCCAATATTTTATTAATAAACTCTTCTTTGCTTGGCATATCCTGGCTCCTCCAGTACTTAGCATACAATATTCTGGCAGAAGTGGTTATATACAACATAAGATAAGAATCTTCTGTTTTACAATTGTCTGGTAAAATATTCAACAGTAATAATTCCAGAGTAAAAGGTATATGACATTTCAATATATTCTGCAATATTTCATGTATCCACGCTCTCTCACATAGCCACCACATATGATAAAAAGATCCCGTTTTACTCTCACATTTCCAACATTTACTGAACATTTTGTATCAAATTTAGCTAGTTTCTCAGGAGTTATATACCATCTATAAAACTTCTTATAAATGTTTTCTTTACACGCAATTGATTTCATAATCTTAATTTCCCCTCCCATATTTGAGACCACTGGTCTAACTGAATATCATGGCCCAAATTTTGGGCCCAGTGTATCATAACATTTTTAACAGTTTCATCATGCATTTTATAGTCTAGCAATAAAGCATACATTTTCTTAATAAAATTCTGTTCAACCAACAACAATAACTTATTGATTTCCAACCAATTTTCATAAAAACCTATCGCTTTATCTTTAATATACCTTGACTCAATCTGAACTTTTTGCCACCAATTAAGTTCCCAAGGAAGTTTTAAATTAAATTTAGAATCCAGTAAGTCATGATATCAGTTTGAAGATCAACTCAATTCTTTTTCAAAAAGTCTTCTGCCTTGAATATAGATGTAATTCTTTGCCTCTTACCCTTGTAGGAAAAAATTAAGCCTTCAGGTAGGAGCCAGCTGTACTGGATATCATTTTTCCTTAGAGCTGTTGTAAGTTTAGAATATTCTCTTCTTCTCTCTCTGACTCTCCATGGGACCTCTTTCAAGACTTTTATTTCATTATTATCATCAGTGTTTTTTTGTTTGAAGCCTTTAAAATTTCATGTCTAAATATTCTTTTATGAAATCTTACATGGACCTCTCTGGGCAACTGATTGTTTCTGGCATAAGCCGAGTTCGTTCTATAAACTCTGTCCAGTTCTTCTAGTACTTTCTCTGGTTCCTCGGCTCCCGTATATTCTGCCAAGCTTATAGCCATCTTCTTTCTAATATCTTCATCTCATTCTTCTGGAATGTGTTGAAATCTCAAAATATAAGATGCTTTATCCACTTGTCTAATCAAGTCTTGTTCCAACTGTGACTGTTTAGAATCTGTTACTTGGAATTTACTTTCCATTTCTTTCATTCTGGTATCCACCTTTTCAGTTGTTTTGTTTATTTCTGTAAGTTTTTATGTATTGTCTGCTATTTGCTTCTGCAAGCCCTGCGTCTGAGTAGCAAATTGTTGTGTCATCTCTTTCATTGCTTCTTTTATAGGATCGATAACTTCCAGAATTGAACCTTTGATAGTTTCTTGAATTATGGTTTGTAAATCCTTTGCTTGTGTAGTTGTAACAGTGGCAGCAGCTGATCTAGGCATCCCTGGTGAACTTGCTGGTACCTTAGGTGGCCTACTGGTTCCAGCCATCCTTGTTCTAGCTCCCCTGCTCCAACCCAGAAGAAGCCAAACCTGGAGGCAGAAAACAACACTCCCAAACAGCACAGAAAGAAGAGCGAAAAAAAGTAATCACAACAATTTCCCTCACCCTCTTCACCAAGCTTAACTTTTTCTCAGATTTGTTTTGAAACACCGTGTACTAAATAACATAAACAGATACTTTTCTCAGTTGTGGCACAGACCACAGCAATGCAATGCAGTGACTGCTACTTAATTGTTTCCTCTTTCCTTATATGGCAATTGCCAGAGAATCAATTAAAAAAAGGAGAAAAGGGGGGAGATCTCAGTCTCTTCAAACAGCCAGTTCCCCTAATCCAAGGAGCACAAAGTCTGTAGCACTGTCTAATTAGTTATTATTTGATGCTTGTTACTTACTAATTAATGCTTTAATATTAATAAAGATTACCATCTCTGCTCAGAAGAAAATAGGAAGTTATAAGAGCCAAATACAGGTTAGACAAACCCAAGTTTCTTTCCAGCCATCCACACAAACGAACCAACAGCAGAAGGGAAACCAAAATAAATCCACATTCAACCCGATGTGAGGGAGAAAAATTGAGAATGCAGAAATCTATCTCGTGCTTCACCAAAAATTGTGTGCGATGCAATGATCAGGGTACCCGACTTTCCCAGAGACAAGGCAAGATGTTCCTCCAGTGCCCACCATTTTATCCAGAAGTCCATAGCTAAAGTCTCTTTTGTTTGCCGCTAATTTAGAGGATGGGGGGGAACCTCCCACCTCAACTTCTGAGTAGTTCTTAAGGTTTAAAGAGTGAGCTGCAATTTTGTAAAAGGAGTAGACTTTTTTCTCTGTCGTTGCAGTTATCGGTTTACTCACGGTCTAGTTGCACTTAAGCAGGCAGGTTTTCTAACCCCCCGCCCTTGCTGGGAAGTGACAGCTAGGAGCCCGTAGCCATGGGCTTTCTTCTTGATCCCAGCGTTGTAGGCGATCCGGGGCTTGCACCCGGCCGTGACTGTGGGTGGCCTGAATCAAGCCTCTTGCACTACCTCATCTTTCCAAGGGGAAAGTGGGGTCTTGGGAAATCCGTAGACCCCTATGTTAGATCAAAGAAGTCAGCGGTCTCAGGAGCTCGCCTGAGATATGTCTGCGGCACCGCGCTGTATCCCGGAAGCCAGTACTCCGTCTTTCTGTGTTATACCTCTGAGGATGCCAATCACAGCTACTGGCAAAACATCAGGTCCTACAGTGCCAAGACCATGGCCACACAACCTGGAAAATCTACATCAACTAATGAACTCTGGCCGTGAAAGCCTTTGACAACTTCCCTACATGTCAACACTCACCACATTTGAGAGAAAATAAGTTTAGTAGTAAATGTAACTGAATAAGAGAGATACCAATGGGGTTGGAGCATTGCAGGAAGCCTTGTTTTGGGGGGGAGAGGGTGAAAGGAAATGGATATGTATTGGCTTGTTTAAATTGTTTGAACATGAAAATATATCCAATAATAAATTGTATTTACAAAAAAAAAAAAAACACTCACCACATTTGAGATATTCATACTTGAACATCATAATGTCAACACTAAGCAATTTCCTAGAGTTCCTCTCATGCCATTATTAGAAACAGAATTCAGAGGAATTACATGCCTATGAAGGGTTAAGTACTATGTAGAAACAACTGGCTCAATTAACAGGTACTTGCTTTGCGTTTTACAGGGCAAAGGAAATGGGCTTCACTACAGAACATGTGATGGTGGTGGGGAAGGGAGAAGTTTGTGCCTTGGTCTAGAAATTAGATTATAGGTTTCATCCCCTTCCCAGTGGTGTTCTCAGCTCCCGGGGAGTACAATAAAGTGCTATCTGTGGGAACAGCATCACAGTGTCATGCTAGTTATGCTTGTTAGTCATCTCTTGAAAGCTTTGTGAATACTGTTTGTTTGTTATATAATACCCAAGCCTCTGGCTACTGCCAAAGAAGATCCTGCACCTGAGTTGTGGGGGGTTGGGATCGGGAATTAGGCTCCTGGCCTTTGGTGCAGCTCCATTGGTGCCAGCACCAGAGGTAAGGAGTCTCGGGGTGATGCTGGATTCCTCACTTACTATGGGGGCCCAGATCACTTTGATTACCAGATTGGTCTTTTATCACCTTCGGCTAATCAGGCAACTAGTTCCCTGTCTCCCCCCCCCCGGGACTTAGCTACAGTGATCCATGCAATGGTCACTTCCAGGCTAGAGTACTGTAACTTGCTCTACGCAGGGCTACCCTCGAGCCTGGTTCGGAAATTACAGCTAGTACAGAATGTGGCAGAATGCTTGTTGATGGTAATGCCTGCACGGGCACACATTCAGCCAGTGCTGCACCAACTGCACTGGCTGCCAATCGAATACTGGATCCGGTTCAAGGTTATGGTTTTGACTTTCAAAGCCATATGTGGCCTGGGACCATCATACCTGCGGGATTGCCTCTTCCCCCTATGAGCCCCAGAGAGCTTTGCGCTCTTCTGATCAAGATCTCCTGGTGGTCCCTGGCCTGAGGGACATCCGCTTAGCCTTGATCAGGGTGAGGGATTTTTGGCCCTCGCCCCAGTCTGGTGGAACATGTTCCCACTTGAGATCAGGGCCCTGCAGGACCTAGCAAAGTTTTGCAGGGCCTGTAAAATGGAGCTGTTCCACCTGGCCTTCAGTTGAGGCAGCAGGCGTTCAATGTATTCTGGCCCCCCGGTCCTGTCCACGGCACTGTTTTTGACTTTTTCCCCAGTACCCTACTGTTTCTGGACACTGGAGTTTCTTAAGGTAATTATGTTATAATGCATGTGTTTGGTTGATCTGCTATTGCTATTTATTGTTTTTATTGTTTGATTTCATGTTATGAGCCACCCTGAAGCCATTTTTTGGGGTAGGGCGAGGTATAAATATAATAACTAACCAAATAAATACCCATGCTTGAATTTATTTTGTTTGGATTATGGCCTTATGAGTTCTGTCTAAATGAATAAATGTTTGTTCATACAGGGTGGATATCATTTGAGGTCACTCTCTGAATCTGTTTGCATGACAATAAAAACTTTGCTTGGAGATCCTTTACCCACTTTGTCTGGAGAAATGAAACCATGCTTAAGGTATCTGTGTGTGCATGCCTGCATGTGAGTATGTACATAAATGCATGTATGTGGCTACAAACCAGCCAATGTTAAGTATTAAGACCCCATTGATCTCCTTCAGGAAGTTGACACATCCTTAACCATTTTCTTTTAAAATTAGGTTTATGTTTGGCTGTATTACAGCCATTGTTGATGTATAAAGTCGCTGGTGTGTGATGGTCACTGGTAGTATATTTGGAATGGATGTGCTGTTTAGTAAATGTTTGATACTTCATTTTATGGTCTTAAATGCATGAAGCAAGCATCTACAAAACGTAAGGTGCAGAACAGAAACCAAATTATACCTAGAATGAGGTGGTATAGGACCAGGGTAGAGTTGCCAGGACTTTTTTTTGGGGTGGGGGGTTTACTGGAGAGGACGGGGCCTTCCCCAGCATGATGATGTCATGCAGAAGTCATGCACCAGTGCCCCCCTGTTTCTTCCCAAAAGCATTTAAAGGGTCCCTTTAAAAGCTTTTTGGAAGAAGCAGGGGGAGGCTGTGGGCATCTGCAATCCAAGCCGCAAATTCGTGACTTGGAGTGCAGGTGTGGGCAGCCACCCCTCTCCCTCCCTCCATTCTGCAAGATTTAAAGAACCCTCCAGCTGATCAGTGGGCCATGTGCTCCTCTAGGTCAGCTGGAGGGCCCCTTAAATCTTGCATTGGGGTGGTTGCTATTGGGGGGAGCTTGGGATGGGGCCAGGCCAGGGTCAAATCCCCACTCTGTCATGGCTCCTTGCTCTGTGACCTTGGGCCAGTCATGCACTCTCAGCCTAAACCACCTCACAGAGTTGTTCTGAGAATAAAATGGAGAAGGGGAGAAAGTTGTTAGCCACTTCAGGCCCTGTTGGGGAGAAAGGCAAGGGACAAATCAACTAAATAAATAGATAGGGATGTTTGTATCTTTCTCATTGTGAATGGATATCTGTGGTACGTGGTATTTTAAGGGCAGTTCTGTCATCGTATGGATTATAATAACGATTTGTCTTTATTATGTTCTTCCTCCACAGAGTTCAGGACAGCCTTTCCCCTTTCCCCTCCTTTAATCTTACAGTAACTCTTAGAAATAGGTTAAGCTGGCCCAAGATAAGCCAATAGGTATCTTTTAGTTGCTAGGGGTATGAACCAGGATCTCCTGGTCTAAATCCAACATGCAAGCTACTATGCTACATTGTCTTTCAGAATCAGGGTGGAGCATAAGAAACAAAGTGATCTCTAGTATATTTGGGAGCAACTAAGGCTTCATGGTCAATTGCTGGCTCAAGGTTGCCTAGTAAGTCTAATGGAAAGAATGAATTTTGAACCTGGGTCCTAAGGTCTTAACCACAACACCACACTGGTTCTCAGTTATCGTTTTATTCCATTGTTAGGATGAGACAAACTCTTTCAAGATGCAAAATTCACTATCTTAAGAAGTGTAATTTTAGAGTACAATTCTAAAATAGGTTGGAAATGTGGCAAATGTTTGAGGTCTAGAAAGGAGTACTGGCCAGGCTATCTATAGCTCTTTCCCGCCTCTCACCATTTTCTGTTCCCAAGTGCACTTCTGCTCCCCGCATCTGTCTTTTCCTTCTTTTGCACCCTGCAACCTTTCTAAAAACAGACTTTTCTGCTTGTTATCATCGGTATGCAATTTTGAATACTGCATATGTCAAGTGTAGCTTTTGTTGCTGTGCAGTATACACAGTCCTGCCCATATAGAACTTGCTGGAAAATGTGTTTTGGAACCTATTTTCACCCTCTGTTGTAATGTCTTCTGGTGTGATCTAACTCCATAATCGCTCCAGTAAAGGAGTGTAGGAAGCACATTCCCACATACGGCTGTAGTACCTAACCTTGTGGGTTCATCCTCCCTGTCTGGGGTGCTAGGCTCTATACAGTGCAATCCAAAGCAGAATTACACCCCTCTACAGCCATTGAAGTCAAGGGCTTAGAAGGGTATAATTCTGTTTAGGATAGCACTGCTGGTTAATATAGTCCACCTAAGACAAAATCATAACATTAGCATTGCATATTCACATGTTTCAAACTGTATTTGCAAATCTAGGAACACCAAAGCTCTAATCTCTGGATACTGCATACAATAGGTTAGTAATTTGTGGTGTTGAACGTTTTAGCAGATTTTTCTGAACAATATAGCAATCAGGTAGATATTTACAACATTCATTTTAAAAACAACTCATGCTTTGCTTTCTTCTGCAGTACATTAGAGTCTATGCATGATGTTAGAGCTGCACATAAGCCATACTGGAAATGTTTGTCATATGAAGGTAATGGTGGATATTTCTTTTTCCCCCCTACAACACAGTACAATCAGTGGGATGGATCTAACCATCCTCCATGGAGCTTTCCTCCAATTTAAGTGGGTTTTCCTCCAGTGAAGATAGAACTTCCCTGCTCTCCCTTTGCACTGCAGCACAGTTTGTCCTTGGAAAACCCATTCCTGAGGACTGACCTTTAGGAATGGTGAAATTCAGCACAGGCAGCTGCCACTTGAGGGGGGGGGCGGCTTGAGAAATATGGATCACTTCCTTCCTCCTCCATGAGGAGTGCCTTCCATTTATGCAAAGCTGGTATAGATCAAAACTCAATACAGTAGAAGTTGTGGTACCAGTTAGGTTTGAAATTATCCAAGACACCCATTCAGGGCCGGCTCGCCCACTAGGCAAGCTAGGCACTCGCCTCCACCCCCTTCCCGGCTTTCCTGGGGGTTCCACAGCCGCAGAGCCCCCAGGAAAGCTGGCGCTGGGAGGGAGGGGGCGGCGGCTAGACCCCCTGCCCCCTTCCTGGCTTTCCTGGGGGTCCTGGAGCCCCCAGGAAAGCCGGCGCTGGGAGGGAGGGGGCGGCGGTTTAAACCTCCGCCCCCTTCCCGGCTTTCCTGGGGGTCCCGCAGCCGCGGAGCCCCCAGGAAAGCCGGCGCTGGGAAGGAGGGGGCAGTGGCTAGACCCCCCGCCCCCTTCCCAGCTTTCCTGGGGACCCAGCAGCCGTGGAGCCCCCAGGAAAGCCGGCAACTGGGAGGGAGGGGGCGGCGGTTTAAACCTCCGCCCCCTTTCCGGCTTTCCTGGGGGCTCCTAGCCAGTGCCCCCTCCTTCCGCAGCTGTGGAGCACCCAGGAAAGCCAGCGCTCCGCCACTGCCCCCGGTTTCCAGGCCTCACTGGGAGGTTGACATCCCCGGTGGGGGTGCCCCAGGCTGTCCTGCCTAGGGCGCCCAGACACCTGGAGCCGGCCCTGCACCCATTTGAATACAGTAGTCAATACAACCACTGTGTGAGCAGAGTTGTGAAAGACCAGGGGTCTCCTGCAGACACCTTTGAAATTTCAAGAGGGGGTAGAGAGCACTACCCCAAAATGGCTGCCACAAGAGGTGAAGCCAAATGGAATATCTCCCTCTTCCCACCTCTTAAAAAAAGCCTGAAGAGGGAATGGAAACAGCAGTCTGTCTGATCCTCCAATGGAAAACACTTTCACTTAAATCAGGGGCAGCCTTGCTATACAATGGCCCTGGCCACTTTATGAAAAAATTGGCAGGCAGCAAGGGAAGTACTGATAGATTCCATGGTGCCCACATGTTGGGAAACCCTGTACAAGACACTGTAGCTTTCTGTCCCGTCCCCTGTTTCTATGCTGAAGAGGGTCAGTTGATCTGAAGAAGCAGTGTGGGGAACAAACTGAGAGTCTTCAGGAGGAATGAGAAATGGCAAAAAAATCCCTGCCTTCCTCTGCATCTGGAAAAGCTGTTTCCTTAGAGGAGCTGCTGCTGCACCAATAGAATGGTGTCTTAGCATCCAGGCCTTCTGCTTTTCCACAAGTTGTGTCTTCTGTTTGCCAAAGATGTGTTTTGTGGTATTGTTCTCAGACCTGACTCCCTTGAAAGATCTCAGCACCAAATTCTGCCAGCTGGAGGAAGGAGAGGCGGTTCAAACCAGCATACCACTTGTGAATCAGCAGGAAGCTGCAAAGAGAAACAGCGATGAAGCCACTAAAACGGATAAGTTTTTGGAACTGCATATGAAAGAAATTCTGTCTCTGGAACCTGCTGTTAGAACAGCAGTTGCTGTTGCTGAAAGGAATGCTGACATGCTACCATCCTTCATTCAGATTGAGAAGAATGGGGACTCTGAAGAGCTGAAAGCCATAGTCCGGTTAGCCGCGTTTTTGTCTGTTCTACAACTGGGCAGAACATGAAGGAGCCAACCTGAAACACTTTTACACACCACTGATTCCTGTGACCCACTGAAGTACATGCTCCACTTTCATCTTGCTGGAATCAGTGGGAGCTAAAAGTGTTTTAACTCCAGCTGATTTTAGCAGCAATTTGAACCTCAATTCATATCACCCAGTTAATATGCACTGTTTTCTTTTAAACCTTTGGTTGTGTTCATAAAAATTAACAGTGAAAGACCAAGGTTAAGGTGAAACAATTTATAGTTTTCCAACAGAGATCAGAGCATTCTCACACAAATTAGTCTTGGTGCATCTTGGTATAAATGCCAGTTTTATACATAGGTCATGATTATTATTTATATCTCATTTTATTTCCATCTTGGAATTCAAGGCAGTGTATGTAGCCCCAGCCTTGCTAAGCTTCAACAGAGTTGCTGCATCATGCCCCTTTAAACCATGCTGTGAAACATATGAATCTCTATAAATTATATCACTGGAAGTTCAGGCCACAAATAAAATTAAAACTAAGCCCAAACATTGTTGGTTGTTTTAATAAGGCATATTGCCTTTTCCTTGTATATAATTCCCAGAGTATTTCATACCACTGAGCTTTTGTACACAATCCTATTTTAGATTTGTCTATTTTTTAAAAAATGAACAATAATGTCTGAACTACAGTCTTTGTATGAAGAATGTATATTCTCCTCCAGAGACCTGCTTTAGGCAGGTCACAAGCAGAAACAAGATCACAACATTGTTAAAAGAACAATTGATGATCAGTATTAAATTGAGAATCAGTAAATGATCAATATTAAAATCAAGCCAGAAGCATAAAAACACCATAAAACAACAATTGAACAGGCTAAAAAAATCTATAAGGCAGTGTTCAGGCTAGAAGCAGACCATAAAAGCAGCAACCCTACAAAAAAACCCCAAAGAGGACAGTTAGAACATAAGAATATAAGAGAAGCCAATGTTGGATCAGGCCAATGGTCCATCCAGTCCAACACTCTGTCACACAGCGGCCAAAAATAGCAGGTGCCATCAGGAGGTCCATCAGTGGGGCCAGGACACTAGAAGCCCTTCCACTGTTGCCCCCCCACCCTCCCAGCACAAAGAATACAGAGCATCATTCTGAATAACCAAAACAACTTTGGCAAACACACAGTAGGGTGAATGAAAGGCATGTCTCTCTGGGTGCTCTCAAATTTTTCATTCCCACTTATTTGCCTTGTAATATATGGATGTGTCTGTCTAGTTTAAAGAGCAAAAGGGACTCACAGGTGTTATTTACTGATTTATTTCCTTTATAGTCTGCCTTTCACACTATGACTTATGACAGAGTACAACTGAAACAGTGCAGTAAGAACAGCACAATATATACAATCCACGATTACTCCATACAGTTGAAAAATTATAACATACTGCACTAAAAGCAATAGAATACAGACAATAATACAAGGCTGGAGAACAATGCAATAGGCAATATAATGCAGCTGGACCGCAAAATTAAATCGTGACCCGCTCAGCAATAAACTTACAATTGGAACACAGTACAGTAAACACAACAGAATGCACAGTACAGTAAGGACTGCCTTAAATTCCACCACCATTAACTACAACCTTCCTTCACTTTATAAAGATGCCCTTTTCAATAATTCCATTTTACATATTCAGTGTAACAGTGGGAATTTGGGAGTCCTCTTGGCCTCAGGCAGGCCATTCCACCAGGTGGTAGCCACAACAGCTGGCTATGTTCTTAGCTGTTTGCAGGGTGGCTCCCTTAGCTTTGCTACAGCAGAGCATATAAGCAAAAGCAGTTGTTCAGATATGCAGGTCCTAGGCCATGATGGGCTTTGTAGGTAATAACCTATACCTTGAGCAGCATCCAGAAACCAACTGGTAGCCAGTGGCGTGACTACAAAATAGGAGAAATATGCATACCCTGCCTAACTCCTGATAATTACCAAACTGCATCATTTTATACCAGTTGGAGTTTCTGTGTTTTCAAGGGGCAGACTCATGTCTAGGTGCAGGGTTACTGTGGCATGAAGCCCGTGGCCAGACTTGGTGGGTCAAGGTAAGGAGCTATCCTCTGGGTTATTTTTTTTCTTTTTTTGCAGCTGAACTAACATGCATTTCCAGTGATAATGCTGGGTCCAGTATAACCTGTAGGCTCTTAACCAAGTTGGCAAAGGTCAGATGAATTTCTGAAAGTGTGGAAAGCTCTGTATCCTCAAAGACCTCAGCCTCCCTGCCCAGGATTCAGTTTCAGCTTGTTCGCATTTAGCCATGTAAACACAAGCTGCCAGGCACTGGCTCAGGACCTAGCATCATGTTGAGCTGGGTGTCATCAGCATGTTGGTGACACCCAGCTCCAAAACCACAGGGTAAAACTCTCCATCCCACCACCTGCAGGTTACTTCTCTACAGCAGCTGGTCCTGGGCCTCTTTTTTTCTAGCCTGAGGTTCTGAAACCCAAAGTGAGCCTGGATTAGAGAAAAGTACTTGGGGAGAAGAACTGCAAGGAAGTAAGCCCTGAAACATTGAGTATTTAGCCCCGTATCACCTGCACAACCCTTTTCTTAAATCAGATCCTAACACTCCCCTGATTTCTATGTAACTGCAACATGTTTGGTTTCAAAAACAATAATCTGCCTCTCTGTGTAGTGTGGTCCTATTAAGCCCCATTTGTCGCGCAATAAAATTAAAAACATACAGCCTCAAGTAGAAGACTATCACAGCAGGAATGCAGAAGGTCCCAGGTTCAGTCCCTGACATCTCCAGTTAAAAGGATCAGGTGTTAGTTGATGTGAAGGACTTCAGCCTGGACAGCTGCTGCAAGTCTCCATAGACAATACTGACCTTGATAGAGCAAGAGTCTGATTCAGTATAGAGCAGGTTCATGTGAAAAGGGCTGTAAGAACTTCTTTCCCAAATGTGCTACTTTTCTATTTTCAGACAGTATTTAATCAGGAAAGCATTCAAACATGGTATCACCCACCTGTAGTCTGAAGCAATATGATATATTTTGTCACCTCAGTCAGGTGCTTGTGCAGAATAGCCTGTTCTCCAGTACTTTTATTGTTCTCAGAAAGGCTTTGCTTTTTTGACAGTTCTTTGCTGAGAGAAGGTCCTGAGCGGGTCTTTGCCTTGTGGGGAGGTACTGGTTATTATAAAGTTATCCACAGTTTCTGTTGCCGTGTCTCAGCCAATTACTGTTGAAGCAGAGGAAGTGGAAATGATCTGCACTGACTACTTCTTTCTCATTTTGTAAAATGGATAAGAACAGTGATATTTCCATTCTGTAAGTGAAACTTTGTGTGTTGATGAGCATGCATAGCTATTCCAACCTTTCCAAATTTTTAACATATATTTTACAGTGGGTTTGCTGCTGAGTTTGTGAACGAAGAAAAAGTCTTAAATGTGCTGGGGAACATGTTGGCTGTGCTTGAAAAAATAGTCAAAATGAAGGTAATAATCAGTATATCCTGTGCTTTCTGATCCTTGTTCAGTGATAGACTTTGAGCAATTATTGCACCTTTCTCTTATTTTCAAAGCTGCTGTAGATATGTAGCTGTTTACAGTTACAATTGATAGAGGTCCACAGGTCAAAGATAGGAGAAGACGTGCTCTAGAGCCCTACACAGTTACTGAGAGCTGCCCAAGTCTCCTGATCCTTGCCAGGCCAGTGTTTTGTGTATACCTTTGTCCCTGTCCTGACCTGGATAGCCCAGGATATCCCGATCTTGTCAGATCTTGGAAACTAAGTGGGGTCAGCCCTGGTTAGTACTTGGATGGGAGTCTAAGGTTGCTACGCAGAGGCAGGCAGTGGCAAACTACCTCTGACCGTCTATGGCCTTGAAAACCCTATGGAGTTTCCATTTCTGCTGTGACTTGATGGCAAAAAAGGCATTCCATCTTGCTCTTGCTCTATAAATGCTTCCCCTTCCATATACTTAATAAGCCGAGGGCTAATGAGGTTAAGTTTTTTTATTGGCTGTTCTCTTGGTGCAAAGTTGCTCCATCAGGTATGGTGACGCTTACTGTAGGTCTCCATCACCCTGATCCCTTCACTACACCACTGCCTTTCTTAACCAAATTCACTGATTTGGCGTATTTGGAAATGAAATGGATAATCACAGCTGAATCAAGCCTTGTGTGCCAAAGGGGAATGGAAAGAAAAGTACGTTATCTATATGTGACCTAGGCAACATATATGTGTCAAAAGACTTTTCTCTGATATAAACATTACCGAACTTGCAGTGTAGGCATTATGTTGGCCATTCCCTATTCCTTATTTAAATTATTTGTTCATGAGGTGAAAGTCATGTTTGTGTCCTGGATTCTGATTTTTGTCCATATCACAACAACCCTGTGAGATAGGTCAGGCTGAGGTGTAGGAGTGGCCCAGGCTTACTCAGCAAGATTCCATGGCAGAGATTCGATGGGGATATGAATGTGGGTCTCCCAGATCCTAGTCCAACACCCTGACCACTGTTCTCTGTTGCAGGGTTCATAGTCAAGGCAACAAAATTCTGGCAATTAACTGTACTTTAATTTTGATTTTCAGGTGACTAGTGGGCTTGTAGTATCCCCAGCAGCTTCCCTTTCTTCTGCTCTTGCTCTGAAACATTGCCTTAACCTGAGACTCCAAAAGTGGGTAAAAGTGCTGGTTTTGTGCAGTTAATGAGGTGCAATTACAATGAAAGAGCAATCTCCTGTAGCTGCCGAAGTTTCTGCTTATTGTGAAATATTCACCATAATACTACACAGTAGTGGTTGCTGCTGTTTTTGGATTCAGGATCAATCTTGACAGATTTGAAAATGCTGATCTCATCACGACCTGTAGCGACTTTGTAGGACACGTTTTCAAGTTGAGTACAGGAAAAATTTCAGAATAATCCATACTTGGGATGTAAAAAAGTTTTGCACCTGCATGGTCAGAAGGTGGGCCATGGAAATGAGATCAGATAAGGAGAAGAATAAAGTCGCTCCTGTATAATGCATGAAGAGGCTTACAATATATTACTTTGACACAAATACATAATGCATAACATAACAATTCAGGGTGGCAATGGATTTTTGACAGATTGTTCCAGTGGTTGGAGTCCTGAGATTTAGTGCATATTTTGCAGGCCAAAGGGCTGCTTGAAAGTGCATCTTCAGAGAACTGTCTCCAGTGTGTAAAGACAAAATGTAATTGGCCACCAGAACCTACACTGAACTGGTATACCTGCAACACAGTGGTGTGTGCATATGTGTGTATGTTGATACCCAGATACATTTGTTTGGTTCCTTTTTTTGCACATCCCACTATGCCACTGGTTTTATTCAGAACTTATGGGCAGTTTTGTTTGCACGTGTGTACTAATTTCTGTCTACATGATGTACTATTTATTTTAAGTATTGCACACTTTAAAAGCAAGTTACACATTCTGAAGTGCATACCTATTTATAACATTGGCAATATTTGCCCTATAGAGTCCTGTACATATTTGTTGGTGACATGGATGTGAAAATTGATTTGGATGATGGGTAAGCATTTTGGCATTCTCTCCCCCTATATATACACTAAGTTTGCAACCTACAAACCACTGAACCTGGAGCTATGTCAGGGCAGCTATGGAAGGATGTTATGAAAGAGCAGTAATCCTGTGCACACGTACTTGGAGTAAGCAAAATCAGCAGGACTTGCTTTTGAGGAAATATGCATAGGATCGAACAGCAAATCTTTTCCTGTTGTCCAAGCAACTTTCTAGTAATGCCATCCAAAGCAGTTACATCCTTCGAAGCCCACTAACTTCAATGGGCATAACTTTGCTTAGGGTAGCACTGTATGATGTATTAGAAAATCATGGTTATAAGGAATGATCCTGTTGGCTGTCAGGTTTTGTTATGGCTGTCTCTCCAGTTATCTTCTGCATCTTTTCCTCAACTGTGTAGTTTATTCATTTTGCTTGTTATTTCTTTAGGATTTGTTTTACATGCAAGCATTTTTAATTTATTGTAAATAGTTCCCAGAACCATCTAATTGGGTGTTCCTTATATGTATGCAGTATTTCTGTTCTGTGTAAATTATTAGAATAATGCTATGCATAGTCATTTTCAGTGTTTTGAAATACCACTTTTATTTACAGAAAAGCCTTCTTAATCAATATTTGTGGTAAGCGATCTGAGCAAGCGAACACCAAATACAGTATTTCTCTAAACTGGAAAGAGGTAAGCTTAATTTATTTATGTGTGTATCTTTTTCTCCCCTACGTAAAGTTTATGGAAGAATCATCAGCCCAAACTTAGAACCGTGTTTAAACTTTCAGCAAAATCATGTGATTGGAAGTTTAGACAACACTCTTGTACAACCATCTTTATGTTACTGTGTATGCAGGCCTGGGAAACCTAGGACAACCAGGCTTCCTAAAGTATGTGCACACAGGTATTTAAATATGCACACATGAAGCCTTCTTTTATGTGGTTGCCCCAGGAAATGGCAATGTGAACATGGCTTTTCCCTGTAAAGGTGTTCTTAGTGGGAAAATCTTGGAGGAAGCTACTTCCTGATAATCTTCTGCTTAATACCCAAACCTATGTTTGTTAATGCAGCAGATCTTGGGCTGTGGCTTCAGACTTAGAAGTTACTCATGGTTCTTCTGCAGGTGGGGTGAACAGCCAGGCAGGAGAAGGAGGATTAGACAGGAAAGGAGGCTCCATGGCAAATGTTGACGTGTAAAATGTCCAGGAGATACAGTCTGTATCTTTACAAATATTAAAAATAAAATATAACACTTGTTTAGTGTTAACTGATAAGAAATTATTACATTTTATATTGGGGTGGGGGAAGTAGCAAGGAGTTACTCTGCACATCTCAGAATGTACAGCAGATTTTGAAGTGGGTCCCACTTCAAAAGGCTAGTGAACCATTACATTAAACGGTTAGGAAATGTATATTTTAATTTTTAAAATTTGTTTTAGAAACAAGATAACACTGATTATTTGCATCATCTTTATACAACTACTCTCTAAATGTCTTCTTGAAGGATGCTGAAGGAAGCACTTTCTCCTCTGCTCTCTTTGGATTCATTCTTCCAGTAGCGTACAGCTATCAGCCTGACCTAGTGATGATAGTGGTTGGATCAAACCAGAGCCTTGGCACAAATGGGATTTCTTTGCTTATTAGCTTACTGCAAGGGTTAGCGCAGTCTCGAATTCTAGCTCTGATCCAGGTAAGGCATTGTAGCTGTCTGATGACAGACTAAGGATACTGCTTTTTAAAAAACATATTGAGGTGAAAAATCCTGAGAGAATGGATCCGTAGGGGGAAAGGGGCCTAATTTTCCATACCTTTTGCTTCTATAAAAAGCTGGATGCCTCAAAGTTACTCTTTGTTATTTAGCCGTCTTATCTACTTCCACTGCAAAACGTTATTTTTGTGTTCAGGAATTGCCTTCCATGTGTGCATACCATAGATGGAGTGTTAGCACTGCTTTCCTTCTGAACTGTCCCCATTTCCAAACTGCCTGTCTCTTGACTGAGCTCTGTCCAGCATATGTATAGGTAGAATCCAAATTGTATATGGGTGGAACCCAAATTGTATATAGGTATACATATATGGGTAGGCCAGAGTTGCCATGATGCTTAGGAGGGGCTGCTTACAACTTCCTACAGAACCCCTGAAGGTTTTCAAGCAACAGTGAGACAGCCATCTGTTGTGAATTCTGTAGCTTTGGATCTCCTGCACTGGGCATGGGGTTGGACTGGATGACATGTAAGTCCCCTTCCAGCTCTAGGACTTTATAGTTTCTGAGGCACAAGACTCCACTATCCCATATATTGTCCGCAACCCAATTGAATAGCATGTCTCATTTTGTTTAAGCAAATCTGTTTTGAGCTGTGTTATATAGTTGCTTTGGTTTTTTGAAAGGATACAGAGGTGCATCTTTTGGAAGATATAGCCAAGCCCTTGACGGGTGACATTACACCTTGTTTTGGGACCTGTACACCAGCTTTACAAGACAATATTCACATGGTGAAAGAATTACGAGAACAACTTCAACAAGAATGGAAAATGCTTCAGTGTTCAGGCAAGTAATTACTGATTAATTATAAAATGGAGACTGTTTCAGAAAAGATATTCAAATTCTACTGTAGAAAATTCTGTCATTGTTGCAAGATTTTGAGTTACCTTTCAGTGTAGATTCAGACAGTAAATGAGATGTCTGGAGTTTTATGTATCAGAAAGTTTGACTAATTGTATTTTCCCCTCTTGTGTAGTAAATGTCTCTGTGACTGAAAGATGAAATTACTTCGCTGCCATTTTGGTGATTTCCTTCTACCTAGAACTAACCAACAGCATCACATCAATACTATACAAAATTGTCATACAAACAAAACAATAATTAAGTTCCGCTGGACACCTCTGCAGTTCAGCTGTGTGCATAGCTCAAGAAAGATCTGAACATCTTTAGTATTTTCAGTCTACCATTAGACAAAAAAGAACGAAGACAGAACTACAGAGAATGAATTATACTGCAAGAATCCTGAACTATTTTATTTTGAGATATTAGCATGTTGTTAAATGTATATGTATGCTTAAAATGTTGCAGGTGTCTGATTATACTCAGTTTGTAGAAATGGGAATCACTAGTCTGTGATGTGCAGCTTGTCTTTAACCAGAACGGCAGAGAGATTTCCCAGGGGCTGAGAACTCACAGCAGGGTGTGCTGACAAGGTGAAAGGAGCGTTGTAGCCACTACTCACATAATGCTCATTAACACATGAGCACACATGAAATTGCTCTATATTGAATCAGACCATTGATCTATCAAGGTCAGTATTGTCTCCTCTGACCACCATTGGCTGTCCAGAGTTTCAGGAGTAGGTCTGTCTCACCATCTACCTGGTCCTTTTAACTAGAGATGCCAGGGATTGAAACTGGAACCTTCCATATGCAAAGCAGATGCTCCATCACTGAACTATGGACCCTTCACTAGTATTCCCTCTAAGGCTGTCAAAGAGGCGGCCTGCAGGCCAAATCTGGCCCCCACAGGGCCTGTATCTGGCCTGCGAGCAACTGGCTCTCATCTGCTTTCTTCCACCTTACAGCTTGCTTTGCCAGGCTCTCTAAATTGCACTGGAGCTACAGAGCTAAGCCCCTCCATTGGCTGAGGCGCCTCCTCCCTTGGGGAGGGACAGGAGGGAAAGAGCTAGAGCTTGCTTTGCCAGGCTCTCACAATTGCACAGCAAAGTTATTGAGCCAAACCTCTATTTCCTCCATTGGCTGAAGCTCCTTCCCCTTCTTGTCCCCGGGGAGGAAGAGAGGGGGAGGGAGGGAAAGAGCAAAAGCTTACTTTGTCCAGTTCTCTCAATCACACGGGAGAGATACAAAGCACCTTTAGGACCAACAAAATTTTATTCAACGTATGGGCTTTTTGCCTTGCTAGAGAAAGTGTGTGTTTTGTTGGTCTTGTTATGCTAGGGCTCTCCTGGGTGCAACTGGGTTCCCCTCCTCTTCTTCACTGTATTCATGCCCTCATGAATCAGTCTTTCTCAGTAGGAAAGCAATGTGAGCTATTTAGATGAGGAATAACAACAAGCCAGTCAGGTGGATTAGGTTGAGAGTGTGTGTCAAGACCAAGTTCATCCAGCACATTTCCTTTGTAGACTGAGGATTTTGAACTTAGACTTCCCAAATAGCAGGCTGATACTGACCACTATACATTGCTTTATTCTTGCATTGCCTCATAGAAGTTGTAGTTACTTCTCTGGGGAAGACTATAGTTTTGTAGACAAACACATAGCCCTCAGTCTGTGTCATGGTGCCTTCACATGTTCTTGACCAGTACACGAAGCAATTTATGTACAAAAGCTCGCAATGCCCAGCTATTTCATGTTTTCCCTTGGGTCATAGGCACAGAGCATTGACCATGAGATTTCTGTAATGTCAATAAATCAAAAGTAGGTTTGCAACTTACACACCTGAACAACACCCGAACAGCATACTCAAGATTGCTATAGTACACTGTCTCCAGATTTTGATGCAGCAGTTCAGAGCGAGAGGTGTCAGTTATCAGAGACTGTTAAATAAATAAAATATTGCAAGGGTGCTAATGTTTTAAGCATGTTTTATTTAATTGTGTTTGTGTCCTTGATAAAGTTTATATCTTCGCTACCTGGCATTATATTTTATGTCACACATGAGAACATAAGAGAAGCCAATGTTGGATCAGGCTGATGGCCCATCCAGTCCAACACTCAGTCACACAGTGGCCAAAAATACCAGGTGCCATCAGGAGGTCCAGCAGTGGGGCCAAGACACTTAAAGCCCTCCCACTGTTGCCCTCTCCAAGCACATGGCCCAGCCTGACAAGGTCTCATTTATGTCCAATCCAGCCCTAATAACAAATGAGTTTGACTCCCTTGCTCTAAGGCGTGCGCTTGAGTGGCTGCTCATTAACACAGGAAGCCTCACTTAGCAGCATTCTGGAGCCATGCAAGGTCTTGCACTGCCCATTGCCCATTTTAAGATTGCAGCAATTATATTCTCAGGATGTGAACTCTGCTCAGTAGGGGGAAAAATAGAGGGAACTTTGCCCTTCTCTAAGATGTATGATTGAGATGCTGTCCAAAATGGCTTCAAAGTGAGGACAGCTCTTCTGAGTTGCTTTTGTTTACTGTGATGCAATGTATAGGCAAGGGAAGGAGCAATGTTCTAAGGTGTCAGGTTCAACAGCAAGTAAGTCCAGGCACTCTTCAACAAAAGATAGGCTTTATTGGAATACCAGGATGTTGCCCATATTAGCAGAGCTATTGTCAGGAATGCCCAACTGGGCCTCAATGGGTAAAAATATAGCATGATGCATAAGCAGCACTAGCGAATGAAATAATAGTGCGCGCGCGGGAAAGCTCCCAGCAGGAGTTTACATAATAATCGGGAGAACTGCCCCCCCCCCCCACGGCCCAGCTACCCGAGACTGGTATATTTCCATCAGTTGAGAGGACATACCGAAGCCGCTAGCTCAAGGCCAGTCCAATAACAAGCGGTAGTGAAGAATTCTCCCACAGTTACAGCTGGTAGGCTAGGCGCAAGCAAGCAAAGCAATAGCAAGACACAAGGACAGTGAATACAGTGTGCTGGGCAAGGTGATGAAAATGGCAGTCTATCTGACATCCTGCCCCCCTAAAACCCTCCCTCCAGGTTTTCCCGGAAATCTGCGATGGAAGTCACACAGCAGTTTGTTTGCATTAATGTCCGACACTTTTACCCATTCTCTGTGCTGCGGGTCAAAGTGTACCCATTCTACAAGGTAATAGAGTTGGCCTCGTTTAAGCTTGGAATCCAGGATATCAGCAATTTCATAATGTTCACTTCCATTCACCATCAAGGGAGGTGGAACGGGAGCTTCAGGACGCCATCTGTTTGGGGGTTGGCCAGGCTTCAGGAGGCTGTAGTGAAAAGTTGGGTGAACATGTTTAAGACTTTTGGGTAATTCCAACTCAGCAGTCACCTCATTAATCAACCGACGAATTTTAAAAGGGCCAATATATTTCCATGATAGTTTTTTTGATGTCTGAAGGAGATTCATGTTTTTGGTCGACACATAAACATACCCTCCAGGCTGCAGGTCCCAACCCGCCACCCTCTTCCTGTCAGCCTGGGTTTTGTAGGCTGCCTTAGCTGCTTCAAGTGCATCCGAAATGCTTGGCCAAGATTCCTTCAGTTTTTTGCACCAGTCTGCAGCCTCCCCTCCCTCATCGAGGGGTGTGGTAAGAAAAGGCAAGGGGGGACTTTTGTATCCCAAAGCCGCTTTGAAAGGTGAAACCCCAGTGGATGTATGCCATGCATTATTGTATGCAAACTCCGCTAAAGGAAGGAGCTCTACCCAATCATCTTGTTGAAAGTTAGTGAAACAGCATAAGTATTGCTCTAAGGTTTGGTTGACTCTCTCGGTCTGACCGTCGGTTTCCGGGTGGTAAGCACTGCTCAGAGCCCGTTCAATGCCCATTAGGGACAGCAATTCTCCCCAGAATTTGGAAACGAATTGCGAGCCGCGGTTGGAAATTATTTTAACTGGCAGCGTGTGTAGCCTGACGACGTGCTGTAGGAACGCTTTCGCCAGTAACTGGGCTGTGGGTACCCCCGGGAATGGGATGAAATGCGCCTGCTTGGAAAACATCCACCACCACCTAGATTACGGTCATGTTTTTGCTCAGGGGCAAGTCTGTTATAAAGTCCATTGATATCCCCTCCCAGGGTCTTTTCGGGGTCGGTAGTGGTTGGAGCAACCCAGGAGGCTTTCCCCCCCTCGGCTTACACATGTTACAAATTTGGCAAGACTGAATGAATGTCGACAAATCTTTGTGCATGTGCGGCCACCAAAAATTGCGCTGCAGTAGGTGTAAAGACTTCACAAAACCAAAATGTCCCGCCAGCTTCGACCCATGAAGACCTCCCCCTCATGGCGTCTGGGACGAATAATTTTTCACCCTTGTACCAACATCCATTCTCCCGGTGCTCCAGGGAGCCCTGTAATTGCAGCTCCTTTCCCTCAGTCTCTGTGACGGCTTTCGCAAACCTTTCCTCCCACAGGGTTGCCGAGCCGGACTGAACCGAGTCCCTCGTGCCCTGTTGTCAGGTCACTACTGCCCCGCTCAGCTGGGAGGGAGTGAAAAAGGAGTCACGAACCTCTACCCTTTTGCTATCGTGCCGGGGAAGGCGCGAGAGCACGCCGGCCAGCGGATTTGATTGCCCAGGGAAATGATGGAGAGTAAATTGGAACTTCAAAAAAAACTCAGCCCACCGGAACTGTTTGGTGTTTAAATTTCTGGGTTTGCGCGACACCTCAAGGTTTTTGTGGTCAGTCCATACTTCGAATGGAACCCTGGCCCCTTCCAACCAATGTCTCCAGGTAGCAAGGGCCAAACAGATTGCCCCTACTTCCTTATCCCATATGGGCCAGAACCTCTCAGTGTCATTAAATTTACGGGAGACATAGGCTAAGGGATGCAACTGGCCATCTGGACCTTCCTGCAGGATCGCCCCCCCCCGGCCGTGTCAGAGGCGTCGACATGCACCACAATTTTTTTTGTTTCGTCCAGGTGGGCTAGCACGGGCTCTGTGGTGAAAAGCAGTTTTAAATGCTTGAACACCTCCTGACATTTAGGGCTCCAGTCTAATTTTGCCCCTGGTTTGGTAGCCTCTGCTCCCTTCCCTTTAGTTTTCAAGAGGTCGGTAAGGGGCAGGCTCACTTGGGCAAAGTGGGGGAGAAAATGATGATAAAAATTCGCAAACCCGATGAAACTCTGGAGTTTCCTATGTGTCTTTGGGGGCTCCCAGTTCAATACATCCTGCACTTTCTTGGGGTCCATTTCCAAGCCTTTAGGCGAAATACAGTACCCCAGGAAGTCAATACAAGTTTGATGGAATTCGCATTTGGAAAGTTTTACGAATAGTTTGTGCTTGAGCAATGTTTGGAGCACCTCTCGAACCAGGTGAACATGGGACTTCAGATCGGGGGAGTACAGTAGGATATCATCCAAGTAAACAACCATGCCCCGGAAAAGGTGCTTGTACAACACTTCATTGATTAAATTCATAAATACTCCCGGAGCCCCCTGGAGCCCGAATGGCATCACCCTGTACTCAAATTGTCCCAGTGGGGTATTGAATGCTGTCTTGAACTCATCCCCCTGCTGAATGCGCACATGGAAGTAGGTATCTCTCAAATCCAATTTGGAGAAAATCTTGCCTTTAGACACCTCTGCAAGGAGGTCTTTGATCAGTGGCATGGGGTACGCGTTAGTGGCGGACACAGTGTTCAAACCTCTGTAGTCTGTACACAAGTGAAGCCCCCGTCCTTCTTTTTGCAGAAGAGAACTGGAGCAGCAAATGGTGAGGAGGCTGGCCGAATAAAACCCCGGGCTAGGTTTTTGTCAATGAACTTCCGTAATTCCTCCTTTTCTGGAGGACTCATTGTATAAATCTTTCCCTTTGGCATTTTATGGCCTGGGAGCAGCTCAATTGCGCAGTCCGAATTGTGGTGAGGGGGGAGCTCGTCCGCTTCCTCCTCCTCAAACACCCTAGACAGGTCTCTATAATCCTCAGGGATTTGTGCTAGCTCCTGTGCGGCCAGGCAGGCCCTTGGGGGCTCATTGTCTGGTGGGATACTCCAGGCCAGGTCCCACTTGTGTGCTGTGCACTTTGGGGAGATGAAGTGCACGATGCCCTCCTCCCACAAAATATAAGGATCATGTCCATGGAGCCATGGGCTACCCAACACCAAGGGGAATTTGGCTTCAGGTGCCACTAAAAAAGGGCGATGTTCCCAATGGTCACCAGCCCCGACTCTCAATGGCACAGTCTCGAATTTACAGGGCTCCTTCATTGGCGAACCATCAATTTGGGTAAATACTATGGGTTCCTTTAAACGGACCACGGCGGCATCCAGACCGGACACCAGGGAAGGATTTATAAGGTCCCTCCCGCAGCCCGAGTCTATAAGGCCCTGAACCCTGATATGTGTCATCATAGCGGGGTTCATAATGATCACAGTCACGAAAAAGAGGGATGGGTAGGTGCTCACCACTTTGGGCGCTTCTAAGGGTGGATCCTGCTGTGCCGCGCCACTTACAACAGGACCTGCTTGTTTCCTGGCAACTCCATCCCTTCGTCCTCGCTCGATGGCTGCTCTAAGTAGTCGGTGTTAGTGTGTAGGGTCCGTGGGTTCTGTGGCTTAGCCGTTCCGTGTTTTGGTGGGGCTGCAGTACACCTTCTATCCTTCTCTCTTCCCTAGGGCAGGAGGTGGCGAAATGCCCCTTTCTCCACATTTTAGACAAAGCCCTTGCTTCATTCGTTGGTCTCTGACCGATGGCTTTTGCGAGAAGGACAAATTCTCGGGGTCCCTGTCAAACGTAATGTCCAATACGTCTTTTGGTCAGGGCATCGCCTGGGGGACTACTGGAGCAAGCAGTGGGGCTGGTGCAGGCAGCGGTACCGGCGCTGGTGCAGGTACAGGTCCTGGCCCGGGGGGAGGCGGGAGTGGTTGAGGTGCCAGACCTCCCGGCGGCGGTCCTGGTGGGGGCAATACTGGGGCCAGAGGAGGCAAGGTCGGTTGGGGAGGTGGGAGTACAGGTGCTGGCACAGGTGCTGGCGCAGGGGCTCCCAGTTGCCTCACCATGTGCGCCTGGATTGCCTGATTGATCGTGGTTGGTAACATCTGCAACAAATGTCCCAGGTCTCACACAATCCTACGGCAATCAGCCTCCAGGTTATCCAATCTAGCATCTGTATCCTTCTCAGGACTCGATCTTGAAGGGGCTCTAACGGGCCGGCTTGGAGTCATCCCAAAACTTCCCATGCTCAGGCAGGGATCAAACAGACTGTCCCGGCTTTGACTGCCTGGCAACAACCAAGTGGTGTGGGTAGAGTCCCTCAGGTTCCTTGTCCAGTCTCAGGGCTTATGCTGGGTGACCCCTTTATCCAGTTGGAAGGGGAAAAACGACACTTGGGTGTGAGGAATGGCCCCCCACTCCCCATCGTAGTTCCCACTGGACTATAGATCGGTGCGGCAGCCATGGAAGCAGGGGTCCCGAGACCGGTAGATGGAATTGTCCCTGTCGTTGTTGGTGCTGCTGTGGTCGGGGGTGCCGCGGTCGTTGGAGGCGCCGTGGTACTCGGGGGCACCGCGGTGGTGGAGGGCACCGTAGTGCTGGGGGCCGTAACCTGTACCCCCCCCCAGCTCCGCTCATCTCGGCAGGAGAGAAATGTGCTGGGGAGATGTGGATTCCTGACAATTTCTGTCAGGTTCAACAGCAAGTAAGTCCAGGCACTCTTCAACAAAAGATAGGTTTTATTGGAATACCAGGATGTTGCCCATAGCAGCAGAGCTATTGTCAGGAATGCCCAACTGGGCCACAATGGGCAAAGATATAGCATGATGCATAAGCAGTACTAGTGAATGAAATCATAGTGCGCGCGCGGGAAAGCTCCTGGCGGGTGTTTACATAATAACTGGGAGAACTGCCCCCCCCCCCCATCGCCCAGCTACCCGAGACTGGTATATTTCCTTCAGTTGAGAGGACGTACCGAAGCCGCTAGCTCAAGGCCACTCCAATAACAAGCGGTAGTAAAGAATTCTCCCACAGTTACAGCTGGCAGGCTAGGCGCAAGCGAGCAAAGCAATAACAAGACATAAGGACAATGAATACAGTGTGCTGGGCAAGGCACTGAAAATGGCAGTCTATCTGACATAAGGCTGTATATTACTCTCATGAAGAAATTCTGGCTATATAGGACAAAGCAGCAGCTTATCATTTCATGTAACAATCAGGTCTCTTCTCTGTGTAAGGAATGTAACTTCTTATAACAAATTAAAAATCTTATTCCAGTGTATTCACTTTTGTTGATATTTGGACTTTTTGGAAGTAGACAGAGAGAAAAAAATTACACAGAGAATATGAAACCTGAACATTCCTTTTAATAAGACTTGTCTAACAGTTCACTTCATGTCTCAGGCTCTATTTGATCCATATGTGAAACTACTGCTTAACTTGCAACAGAAGTAGGAAGTATGATCATAAAGTCAAAATGGACCAGTTTTAAAACATCTTTCCATAAGAGAAATTTTGCATCGACAAAGGCATTATATTTTTCCTTTGATGTTGTATTCTGTCATGAATACCACTGGCATGCAGGTTTGAGTTAAACCTAAGGTCTGCCCTTGTCAATTAAAATGTGGAAAATGTTAGTTTCCTATTATGGATTGGTCCTAAGAAAGGACATATTAACAGAGCCAAATTGTAATCCACTTTCTTCTAGCTTGGGTTCTTGTTTTGTTTTTGCTCCAACACCACATCTTTCTGATGGATTCACCCAAAAAGTACAGCTGGATCAGGGCTGTCAATGGCTTAATAATTGGGATGGGCTTGTAGTTTTCCACTGTGCCATCCTAAAGCAATTAACTGTTGTCTTCAAGCCAGAAAAGCAATACATGGATGGCAGTTGCTAGATGGTTTTTTTCTTTCTGTATACAATTTCTGGCAGATGGTGATTCCTTAACTTTTTTTTTACACCTAGGATGTCCCAAGAAGTTACTGCTGGAACCCTTTAAAGCTGATTCTGAGCTATTTCTATGTTTATTTATTCAAAAGTAAGTCCTACCTTATTGCGGGGGGAGGTGTTAGAACCATTAGAAACCACTTCAGTAGTGCTGTGCTGCAAACTATGGGCCAAAAGGACACTCTCAAAAAAGCTTGTACTGTTTAGAAAATAATACGTTGCAAGCACCTTCTATTACTGTTTCCTGTTCTTACTGGAAGGGTGATTACACAGCCCTGAAGTCTAACGGGTACTGAAAGGAAGGAAATATATTTCAGGTGCTTTCTGACCTAGGGATACTTTCCCTTATACAGCCCTAAGCTTACAGGGGAAAAACAGGCTGCTTTGGAACTTCAGAAGATACTGAACTAGGAGTAGGCCTAAAGGCAATGATTCTCTGCTGCCGACCCAGATCGTCATGACAATCCCTCGCCCCGCCCTCCTTTCTGCGTCGCTTTCTTGTGACGTCTGAGACTACGACTCTTCTAATCTCCGCGGTGTTACTGAGGGCGGCAAAGCGGGAGTTTTTCTCTGCTGGTTTTCCGCTATGGCAGGCGAAGGAAGGACGATGAGGAGGCCCGTCGGAGGAAAAAGAGGCTCTTGCCGCACGGAGCGCGGAGCCTCCTGGGTAGGAGTTGTTGTCATGGAAACCGGGGGTTCATTGACGCGGCTCGGGTCGGAGGTGGCTAAAGCCTTGATTCCTAAAACGAAGCTTCACCTGGGAAGTCGTCCCCACCCCTCCATCCCTCCACCCCGATGGAGAAAGTCTCGTTGTGGCTTCTCGATGGTGCGGGACAAGTTCTTTGAGTGAAAAATAAATGAGAGTCTTGTGGCACCTTTAAAACGACCGTGTTTTCGTGCTAGCATAAACTTCCGTGGACTAGAGTCCGTCCGTTGCATCACTCACTCCTTATCTGAAGACGTTCGCTCTGGTCCATGAAAGCGTTTGCTGGAATAAAAGATGTGTTAGCCTTCAGGATGCCATAAGGCTCCCGTTTATTTTTACTGCAGCAGACTAACTCGGCCACGTCTCTTAAACTCTTCTTGGTATTTATTTGTTTATTTATCTAGCTTATTTATAGACCATCCTCACTGAAGGCGGGTTATAAAGTACAGAAACAGGAAAAAGTATAATCATACAGTATAGGACATCCTATGAACAGTATAGTCGGACCAGGAATACAAAACTGAATGACTGTAAACAGCAAACTGCCCAGGCTGCCTTGTGTGAGCAATGCAGAATATAGGATTAGAAAAACAATGCAGTACCTACTCCCATATTGCACTACCATTCTGATTCCATTCCAAGAATGTCCACCTGAACAGTTTTGTTTTGCATATTTTACATGATAGTTGTGTGGAAGCCTTAATGTGCTGTAGGATTGAACCCTTCTGTTACATTGTCTTAAAATAGGATTTGCTTCTTTCCTTGCTTTATTGTGCTAAACTCTAATGATTTTGCCAGATCTGTTTCATTTTTATCTGTACTTCCTCCAGGGAGCTTGAGCTTGGATGGTTCTCATTCTTCTCATTTTATTCTCACAGTCATAATGGCTTTGGGAGGTAGGTTAGTTTGAGAGAAAGTGACTGATGCAACAGCACCTAGTGTGCTGTACGGCTGACTGGTGATTTGACCTGATATATTCCATACCCTAGTCTGACATTGGTCTACTTGCCTTATAGTGCTAGACTGGCAATCTTGTCACCACAACAAATCTCTCGGGATGGCTGCTGAATTTTGATCTTGCATTATTTTGTGGGGTAGTGCTTTAATAAGTGACCTGTGAAAAATAAAGGATGGTGTATTATCATGTGTAGAGGGCAGCACAAAGACATCTTGATTCAGTAGTGCCGCAGTATTGTTCTGGGAAATTATATATATATATTCATTCTAGAATTGTTTGATGAAAGTTTTAGTAAACTGTAGCAAATTCTAATATAGTGTTGGCAGTCATTTCCCTATTACTTTACAAAACACTGGCAGATATATTATATACTGTATACCAAAGCAGTATGTACTGTGCAGCCCAATTCCATGCATGTTTACTCAGAAATAAATCTCAGTTTGTCTAACTGAGACTTGTTCATAGGTTAACAGAGGGCAGTAAGAGCAAGAAGGCAGAACAAATCCCAGTTCTTGCTTGAGGATGGAATATTGATCCATCTACCTACTGATCTGCTTACCTATCTGCAGGGGTCTTTTCGTAGAAAAACAGCTGCAGGAGCTCATTAGCATATGGTATGCTAATGAGCTATTAGGATATTAGCATATGCCATGCCCCCTAACATCACTGGAAGTGATGTCAGAAGGGGAAGCAAAAGGGGGGGAGGCATCTTCAAAAGCTTCCCCTCGCCTTCTCCAGTTGGTCTGGGTGGGAGAGCTAAGAGAGAAGGGGTTTAAAGTTTAAACTCCTTCTCATGAGAGTTGGGCCACAGAAGGAGGAAAGAGGGAAGGAAAAAGAGAGAAGGGAAGGGGAGGGAAAGAAAGAGAGGGAAGGAGGGAAATGGAAAGGAGGAAAAAGAGAAGAGAAGAAGGTGGAAAAGAAAGCAAGAGAGAAGAGAAGAAGGAGGGAAAGAGGAAAAAGAGAGAAAGAAAGGAGGGAATGAAAGAAATTCGGCGGCAATTTGGCCCCATTATATCCTATGGGCCATTGAAAATGGTGAAAACATAGGGTATATTCTGGGGGCTGGAGGGGAGGGGGTTTGAGGGAGAGGCTTCAGACTCAAAGGATAACTTGTGTGAGCAATGTAACTTTTTCCCCACCATAGAGAACAATGGAGGGAATAGGGGCAACCTGTTTGGGGGCCCATAGAATTGGAGCCTCTACCTCAAACCCCCTCCCCTCCAGCCCTCAGAATATACCCTATGTTTTCACCATTGACTTCAATGGCCCATAGGATATAATGGAGCTGAAATTGACATTCGGCTGCCTGAAAGACTCCCCGGGACGCTGGCTGGGAGCGGGGTTTGGCTCCTGAGCTCCCGGAGCTGTGCTCCGGTGCGCTTCCCCCCCCAAAAAAGACCCCTGCCTATCTGTATGATGTAGCTGTTAAAGTTACAACTTAGAAGAGAAGTATAGGGAAAGAGGGGCATCTTAGTATTTTCACTCAAAGAGTGATTCACACATGGAATTCACTGCCACAGGAGGTGGCAGCGGCTACAATCATAGACGACTTCAAGAGGGAATTAGATAAGCATATGGAGCGGAGGTCCATCAGTGGCTATGAGCCACAAGGTATAGATAGGAACTCTCAGTCTGGGGCAGGTGATGGTATGTTTTCTTGGTGCTTTGGGAGCGGGGCCACAGTGGCAGGGCTTCTAGGGTCCTGGCCCCACTGGTGAGCCTCCTGATGGCACCTGCTATTTTTGGCTACTGTCTGACAGAGTGTTGGACTGGATGGGCCATTGGCTCGATCCAGTATTGGCTTCTCTTATGTTCTCTGTAGGAGCCTCCCCCTCTCCAGCTGCTTTTATATCCACTGTAGAAAAAATATGAGCAGTAATGTGGCTATATTACATAAAATGAAGCTCCAAAAACAGAGTCATGTAAGTGCAGATGATATTAATTTTTGCCCTTAGCCTGATAAATTACTTGTGAGACTGGACAAGAGATGAACAGTTGCTTTGTTTGGTGGCCATTTTGTGATCCCACAAAAAGAGAATCCTGATTGCTGCTTATTTTTAAGCATCAGAGCACTTCAAGTGTCCCAACATTTATGATTCTGTAGGACAGGACCATACAACAGTTTGAAAATCTAGGCCTTATTGCACAGTTCATAGTCATGGGGGTAATGCAATGGTTATAGACTGTACAATAGAGTAACACTCTGCAGTAATTATTGTACACAGTGCCTTGCTTTTACTGTTTTGTCTTCTACCTTTGTAATCTACTTGTTGAACTATGGAATGTCATGTCTTACATAGGTTTTGTTTGTTTGTATTATTTTCTAATTCTGTAATCCTAGTCCTGCTCCATTATTATTGGATGTTAATTTTGTAATCCACCTTGAATCCCAAGGAGAAAAGTGGACAATATGTGAAATAAATAAAATAGGATTATACTGTAAAGCCAGCACAGGAGGAATGCCAGAAATGACTCTTCTTTTTTCCCCTAGTCTTCCAGGTGCAGTAATGGATCCCTATCAGATGCATAGGGTTAGAATCACACTAATTTGCCTTCTGGAGGACAGGCCAGTAATTTAATACTGCCATGGAGAGTATTACAAAGCTATTTGGTGACTTGTGTGAGGCCCACAGTGCAAGTTTGTCAAAGAAAGACCATGTGGGCAGAGAGAGGAAAAAGCCAAAGAAAAACTTCAAAAGGATTGCATATAATGCTTTGTTTGCGAACCTTTTCTTGGACGAGGCTCAGAAGGTGCAGGCCCAAGTTTGCCAGCTTCCAGTGAAGAACAAGATTTTGATGCTGTCTTTCAATCTGAGAGTTGCTGGAATGAGCCCAGAAGCAGACAGATTGGAAGAGCTTGTGGATGAGTTGGAAATGTCTACTTCTTTACCATTTACCGAAATTAACTCTGTTTTGGATCTTTTAGTACAGCTGGCAGGAACGGGACCACCTCAGTGTTTACCTCCCAAAAGGGATTACTTTATGAATAACAAGTATGTTGGAAGAAATGTTAAATATCAAGGTTATGATTATTATGATGTCTGTGTGTTTGAAGCCAATGTACAGACATTTATCATCAACGAGGAGTGTCAGTTTAATGATACTATTCAAAAGACACTACAGGTCATGGAGGGAGCACCAGGCACAGGCCTTCCTACCATGGAGTCATTTTCACAAAGCTACCCTGTAGGTGACAGGTTTGAGAGAGAAACTCGTGTCTCGCTTTTTGGTGCTCTCGTCCACAGCCGTGCTTATGACATGGATATCAGGTTGGATCTGCCACCAGTGCCTGACAATGCAGATTTGTCTGGACTTGCAATTAAGGTGTGGAAGTTTTGGTCTTTTATTTTCTTTATATTTCATGTAGTGGTTTGTGAAGATACATTGAGTTGGATCCAGCCAGCTCTTTGCTTGGTGAAAAAAGACAGATGGTTTCTCTTTGACCACCACATGGGTATCACAGGATCTTCATGAACAACAAACATGGGGGAAAGGGGCTGTAGTTAGGAAGAGAATTGGATGAAATTAAGTGAAAAATCTGGCTGGATCCAACCCCCTGTCCTAATTGTATTAAATTATTATTTCCTTATTAATAATTCCCATGGATTTCAGTTAAACTTTCATGAGCAAAGCAGTCAGCATGAGAGCCTTAGCTTGTAACTTCCTTACTCCTGATCCACTTTGCTGTCCATTTCTACATTTCTCTATCTGGTTCCTCCTTTCACCTTAGATCTCTTACCACAATACTGGGATTCCTAGTGGACCCACAGTGGAAATCCTTTGCCTAGCATAGTTCCCAATACTATTAAAGTACTTTTAAAGTCTGCAGTGTCTTGCACTATAGTGACAGTTTTCAAAGCATGTGTTGGATTTGTGTGTGCAGCAGGCCCATTTTTTACCTTTGTATTTGTTATTCCACACACCCTCATATCAGCCCATTGCAGAGCCGCTTGGGAACAGCTTATGATGGGCAGGGAAAGCAGCAGGGATAATCTTAGGCCAGGCTCCAGGTGCAAATGATCCCCTCTGCTCAGTCACTTCTGGATCACAATCTGTGATCTCCATAATAACTTTTCTCACATTCTCATTTTAAAGATGCGGAAATGATAGCTGAGCAACAGGCTTACTGACAGCCACCAATTGACTGCATGGTAGAGCAAAGATTTGGACCCAGCCCCGTAGCTAGGATTCTTGGGGGGGGGGGGCTTGGGGGGCCCAGTAGCCAATTTTAAAAAGTTAATTAAATTTAATTTGTGGGACTCCTTAGAACTCCTATGGCAGCCCTGTACTTTCCAGACTCCAGGGCAAGGGGGGCTAATGCCCAGTGGCCATAGTTTCCGTCCACCACACCCTCCTGGCAAAGGCAGGCTATCCCTACAGAGTGTCTGGTTCCCCCCCCAGGAGCCCCAGTTCCTCTTCCCACGGCATGGCACAAGAGGCAGCCTGATGTCCACCCTCGGCTCCCTCCCGGGGCTGGGAGAGGTGAGGCATGCAGCAGTCGGGCTGGCCACAGAGCCGCTGTGTGTGGGCTTCTTGGCACAATGGAGTGCAGCCAGGCGTACCTGCCAAGGGCAAGAGGAGGTGGCGACTTGCCTCCTTGCCTGGCCTGGCTGGGCTTAACTGCTGCTGGCGGGCAGCACAGTGAGCATCTAGTGCAAGCCCGAGATGGAAGCTTCTCCTTGTACCATTCACACTCGCTGCCTGCCTAAGTGACTCTCTTAAGCTCAGCCTCGCTGCTGCTGCCACTGCTACTATTTGTGTTGCCCTCATCCTCCCTGCTGACAGGCAATTGAGGTGAGGTTGCCCATGGGGGGGAGCCATGGCTCAGGGAGGAGCCCATAAAAACCACTAGGGGGCCAGGTCGCGTGGGCCCCATGTTAGCTACGGGCCTGTTTGGACCCCAAAGTGTATAGCATGAAAAAGTCTGAGGAGTTTTTCTAATGGGAAAATTGGGAAATTTTGCAGAGCACTGAAAAAACCTTGGAAGAAATATTTTTGCTTTTTGAGAAAGAAAAACCTTGTCTTATAAAGTATTTCACTCATTCTATATGTGCAACATGAAAGGGTCTGATGGAAAAATTGCAAACTTTTTAGGGAGCACTGGAAAAAACAACAACACTTATACTGCAGAAATATACAATATGTTCAAGATTTTTTAAAATCAAATGTAAATAATTTTTGGTAACAATATGCTATTAATACTTTCAGTGATAATGAATTATTAAGGAGTTGAGTGTTTTCAGTGTTATAAAATTTAGTGTAACAGCCAGACCCACTTGTAGTCATATATCTGTTGTGACCATATGAGAAAGTTTCTGTCCAAATAATACACTTTCTTTTGTTTACTATAGAATTTGTTTTCTACCTTCAATTTCTAGATTTTCTTACCTATCAGATGGCAAAAAATTAAGATATATGTGTTGTAGTAGCAGGGCTTGCAGCAGTTTGCAATACTTTTTCAAGTACTTGCAATTTTTCTTGTAGAACATGAAGCTAATTATAGTTTAAAATTCCATATGTATGCCAAATAGTACAATTTTATGTACTGACTAAGTTATAAGTGACACATTTTATATTGTTCAGCCATTTAAAAAAGTTTAGGTTTGGTAGGAAAGTGTTACGTATATTTCAGTTTCCCCCACAACTTCTGTTTTTCCCCCATGGATTGAAAACTTCTGGAAGTTTTACGTCTCTAGTTAGGTGTGCAGAAGGAGATGATAAAGGAGCTGACATTTTCTCTAAAATGATGGAAATGTACTCTGCTGACAAAGGGAGGGAAAATCATAGCCAATAGTTTATATACATGAATTATAGGAGTAATTTATATTTACAGGTTCCTCAAAGCATAGACCCTTCAGAAGATGAGGGATTCCAGTCGGCATCCAACCTCACCCCAGACTCTCAGTCAGAACCCAGCGTGACTCCAGATATTGACCTCTGGGAAGCAGTGCTTACATACGGACCTAGTAAGCGAAGGTGCTGGGAAAGGATTGGCTGGTGGGTGCCTGGCTTTAAACTCCACAATTGTTGTGTTTGTAATCTGAAAGGGTTGATGGGAAGTTCCTTTGATTAGTAGAGTATCAAATTTGGAAAAGTTCAGATCCCAAAATTATTTCCAAGGTCATAAAGTCTGCAGTTTCTAATCCTCTGAGAATTTGAGAGGATCTTCTGGAAGGAGACTGGGATCCAAAAAGCCACACTTTTCAGCCCCCTCCCCTTCTCCAGGCACCTTTTAAAAAAGGGTTCTTGTATGGGATTCTGGGTGGCATTCAATATTGATCTACAGATCTATAGATCTACACTGGGAAAGGAAAATGGACAGAACCTCATGCATTTTGAGTGCTCATGAGGCTCTTTGGGTTTCAGCTGTTACGTGATGTCTTTTTCATTAACTAGTCTTTTCTAATGAGTGTAACCTCTGCAGAATCTTACATTTTCTGTGTACAAAACATTTCATGTTTGCTGCCTAGTTTAATAGTAACCTTCCAAAAATGTCCATTTTCTGCCTTGTTTATGCTACGTCATGTTTATTTTTGGAGGGGCTGCATTGTCCTCTAATTTTGTAATCTTAGTCTTATTGCATTGTTCATTGGATGCCTTATGTATGATGTCTGATTTTATTGTTCTTACATTTTGTAGTTCTCCTTGATTATCAGCAGCAAAGGTGGCTATAAATGAAGTAAACAAATAAAAATCTAGTAGAAATTCATAAGAGTGTTGAACTGTGTCCTAAATCTTCTGAAATGTCAATGATTTCTCTGTGTTTCTTTCCTCTTTTGGTGGCATGCTCTCCAGTCACGAGATCTAATGTAGCAAAATTTGGGGGTGTTTAAACAAATTTCCAGGAAACTCTTCTAGTTCCCACAAGGCAGCTTAGGATGTAACCAAAAAGGCTTACCATTAAAAAAAAAAAGTTAAAGTCATCCTACTAAGCTTGTTGGCTTAGGGTCATGGTAGCTAAGATCAGAGTATTTATAACTCTAAATTGCTGGAATAAAGTGAGTCTAAACAATGATGGCTTGATAGTTTTAAGATATTTTCCAGTCTGTTGAACATTTAATAGATAACGGTCATGAAAGTTACCATGTGGCCATTTAAAAAAGTAACTACAGTGCTTCTAGCCAGCAATGGCTTCTTGGCTTACAATGGCTTTTGACGGTGTGACTCAGGGTGCTTTTTAAAGTTCTTCTAGCTTCAGAACATACTCCAGGCAAGGTTCATAGGTGCTGCATTATTTATAATTTATAATGTATATATTATTTATAATCCATTGTGGTCCCCACCTTGTGGAACGGCCTGCCTGAGGAGATCAGGAAAGCTCCCACTCTCCTGGCTTTCCACAAACTGTGCAAAACTGAACTATGCAAGAGGGTTTTTCTATGCAGGCAATAGGGTACAAAATGATTCAAAGTACTATATAAAATTATTAACAGAATTACTTGGATAAATTATTAGGAACTAATCTATATTACTATGTAAGTAGGATCCTACTATGAGATTTTTTGCATTATTTAATGTGTCATATTAATGTCTTAGATTTCTGGTTGGTTCTATAAGTGGAATCCTACTGCATTGTTTATTAAATGTCCCACCCTGTTGATTGTATTGACCCACTCTGTGTAATTTGCCTTGAGTCTAAGTGAGAAAGATGGACTACAAGTACATAAAAACATAAGACCATAAGAGAAGCCAATGTTGGATTAGGCCAATGGCCCATCTAGTCCAACACTCTGTCACACAGTGGCCAAAAATACCAGGTGCCATCAGGAGGTCCAGCAGTGTAATGTAAATGAACAAAAATAAAAATAAATCAGTGGGCAGATACCTGAGTCAGGTGAGGTCTGGATCTGAGAAACAAGAGGGGAAATCCCCCTGAGTGATTTTTGGTTAGTTTCTGATGGCCAAGTAGATAAACAAATTTCTCCCAACCTGTGAGCCCAGCATTTATTTACTTTAAAATGCCTATCCTGCCTTTTCCTACACTCAAGATGGCTTAGGTAATCAGATGATCTCCAGATTGTTAACACAATTACAATGTGCCATGATACAAGGAGTAATCACCAGGGTTTTATGGTCTTTGTTATTGTTGTTGTTGTATTTTTGCATTGTGTGTGTGCCTGTGCCCGGAAATCATGGCAAGCTCTGGGGCATGGAGGATTTTTAGAGAAGTGTCTTGATAGCCTGCCTCTACCTCCTGCCCCTGGTATCTTTTGGAAGTCTCCCATCCAAATACTTGCCAGGGTCAGCCCTGCTTAGCTTCCGTGATCTGATGAGATTGGGCTTGTGTCAGACCCCTGTCCGGTTACACTCAGTAACTCTCACTTTGGCAGTGATAAGTTTATTAGAGCATATTTCCTTTATGTATTTGGTCAATGACCGTATCAATAAATTGAATATTAGAGCATATGCAAGATCCAAAAGTCACCATCTTTTGGCGGGTACAAACTTATAGAAAATCAAACAGGTCCCATCCAACCCCCAAGAATAGGTCACATCCACACTTTGCCTAATTGCCATGCCAACCAGGGGAGATATATGTCCTGGTATCTAGAGTCCGAAATGGCACAAGAATGTGCTCAAGGTCACTTCTCCTGGGAAAGCAGACAGGGGAGGAGAAGGGAACAATTTGTGGAAAAGTTACATCTTCTAAAAGCAAAAGTCTCATTTGCTGCTGCACACACTCACCCCGCCCTCAGGAATGCCATCCCCCCAACCATTATGGCAACCAAAGCAAGCATAGCATAGCAAGGTTTGATAGCTTGCCTGGGCTATCTAGGTCAGGGCAGAGTTTAACAGTCTTGATTCTTAACTTCTGGTTTTGTTTTTTTTCCAGCCCGCCTGGAAAAAAAGAAGAACCATACCTTTCTGAAGCTGGAAGAGAAGCTTTTGACAAGTTTTGCCAACTTCGAGAAGGGGAGGTACAACTTTTCAGCAGTACAAAGCTGCAGCTTCCACAACGGGTGCTAATAAAAGAGCTGGAATTAGTGAAGGATGTTCTAAATGTCCTTATTGGAGTGGTGTCTGCCTCATTCTCATTTAATCAGGTACTCAGCAACATCTATAGATAAATCACTGCTAAGACCACATATGATGTAAGGTTTTTAAACTTTAGATGTGCATGCTTGTAGCCTACAGAAATAACAGAAGAGTAGTATATATGTATGTTCCTGAGGTAATGCATGTTTTTCAGATGTGTGTTCTTCAGAAGATGCATACTCTTGAGTTTTGCATATCAGTCAAAGCTTCTGGTGTTTCGTGGGGTGTGTTGGATTTTTTAAAGCTACAAATACAACTAACAGACTCTGAGGAAAGTTTTTAAAAAGAGCTTCTAAGCCATCAGACCTCATTGCACTAGTCTAAAATTATACTTTCAGTTTTGTGCTACAGGAGAAGATTAAAAAATCAGTTTTCTTTTACCAAGTGCAGTTTTTAGATTTAAATGCAAATAGGGTTGCCAACTGGCCTGCAGGGAAAAAAGTCTTGTTCCTTTATTAGATGCTTAATGAGATTATATTTAGCAGATGATGCTGTTTACCTCCCATTTCATGAAAAGCTTCAACTGCCCATTTCCCATATATTAAGCCACTTCTTCTGGCCAGCTGGACAACCTTTTCTGCAAAAGAAATTATACCTGCAGAAATTAAGCTCAAAGAAATGTCTGATTAATTCTTTATTTACTGCTATAAAAATAATTTGTTAGTTGAATTTTGAGTAACAGTGCTTTCTATGTTATTTTAAAACTGTAACATATTCACACTTGTCTGTCTGATTTTGACCTCACATATTTAGTAGATGTTACCCTAATAGCTTAAGTGGCTAACACTGCAATTATTTGGTGAATTTCTGGCAAGATATTTTTCCTGAATCAAATTCTGGTTTTGTTTAGCAGCTGTCAATGATAATGATGAGGACATGTACATTTATTTTGTTTTGTGTGCTGTATGTTTTAATTGGCAATTTCTGTCTGTCTTTAACTTTGTAGGCAGCTCAGATGTTTATGGCCAAACAAGGCATATATGTGTCTGGAACATCACCTGAAAGTATGCACCAGCTCTTGTTGGAAGTTGCTCAATATGGAACTTATTATACACGCCTGAGTTTTTTCTCTGTCCAACCAGTCTTAGATTCTTCATACAACAAAGGACTGGTGTTTCAGGTAACATGCTTATGATTTGTCTTGATATAATGTTCAGAAAACCTGTACATTGCTGTTGTTATTTGAGTATATCTCTTTACATACTTTTTCATTATGCCATTCAAATGAAGCTCTGGCATAGCAAAGGTGTTGTCAGTGCTCTGAATAAAATGTGGGATGTGCCTATCTAGAATCCACATGCGTATGCTTGCATGCAGACCATGTAGTGCAATGTCTTGAGTAATAGATTTGTGTTGGGTGGTGGTGGTGGTGAAATAATAGCTTACCTCAGTGAGCATAACACTGGCCTGTATTTGATAGTGTTGATAATGTTCATGTTGTGTCCTTGGACCTTAACAGAATGAATTGTGAATGACTTTCAGTTGATAAAACTCTTAATTACATTTACAAAAATGGGTTGTTTGACCTTAGGACTGTAGAGAAAGGACTTAATAACAAGACTTCAGGTGTATGCAGAGATGTTGATATCTGTGTTTATCCAAATCAGAAGGGCAGTTTTGATTTCAGTGGTGCTCTGGTGAATGTGCAATGATCAGATGCCTTTGTAGAATCTTTCTAGCTGGGATGGTGAATTTGTAAAATTTTTGCGCAGCTACAGCAGGCATGTGTGTTGGAGTGTGCAAATAAGTTCAATGGTGGGGAAGGAAATTCTGGGGGAAGCAAACTACAGAGAGCTTTAGCAGACCTGGAAAACAAAGAGGGAAGAGTTCTGTTTCCTAGATGGAGCATGCTTCTGAAAGTTTTAGTGGACTTGCTTCAGCAAAGCAACTGGAAGTCCTATTGGTTAAGGGGGAAATTAGGAACAATATGTTGTCAAAGGCACGGCCAGAGTTCATTAGTCGTCTTAGATTTTCTGGGCTGTATGGCCTTGATCTTGGCATTATAGTACCTGACATTTCACCAGCAGCTGTGCCTGGCATCCTCAGAGGTATAACACAGAAAAATGGAGTATTCTCTGTGTCAGTGTGAGAAGAAAAATGGTAAGTAGGTAATTTATATCTACTCAGGAAGGTGGGCTAAGGCTTAATCATTATCTTGTAGGAGTTTCCCAGGCTGTGAAATGCTAATAGAGGAGCTTTCCTGAGGAGGTTCCTTTTGCATATGGATTGGCTGTTGAAATTCTAATCTTATCTGTGGTGCTGTTCTAAGATGTAGAGCATTTAGTGTTTTTCAGGACAGGAAATCATGCCCTATTTATTTTTACACTCTCTTCTTTCCTGTTGAAATTGTGTTTATGAATTTCAATGGCTTCCCTGTGTAATCTGACATGGTAATTGGATGTTTTGTCCAGCATTTCAGTGTCTTAGAATAAGATACTGTGTCCTGTTTGAGTTAGGCAGTGTTCAGCCACTGCTGATTTTTCAGGCTGGCCAAGTCTGCAGTGTCTTTCATGTTCTTTTATTCCTGTCTGGATGAAGTAAGACCCCCTCACTTCTGCAAGAGTATACCACATATCCTGCAATTGGTGACAGGTTTACATTGGGACCACACAGCAAAGCATCCTATGAAGTGTGAATTCTCTAAAGGGACTGAACAAAGACAGTGAATTCCCATTGTGACACAATAGACAGAAACAACTTTTAATAGTGGAACTTCTCCTTTTTTCTTCTTGTCAGGCATTCACAAGTGGGCTGAGGAAGTACCTTCAGTACTACCGAGCATGTGTTTTGTCAACTCCTTCTACTTTGACTCTTCTAACTATCAGCTTTCTCTTCAGAAAACTAGGAGGCCAGCTAAGGTAATACCATGGCATGAAAACCTTAAAGGAAATGAAGCCTTCAACTCTGAACTTTGATCATAAATACGGATGTTCCCATTAAACTTTGGTAGTGTTGCTGAAGTTTAGTGTTACTGGCTAAGGGAAGAGTGTATAGGTAGCTTAGCTAGTAACAAACACTGTATTACCTTGGCCTAATTCCAGGTTGAATCATTGTTATATTGATCACTTGAAATTGCATGCTCCTAGATCGTGGGTCCCCAGTGCAGTATCCTTAGACACCATGGTGCCTGATGACACTTTTCCTGGTTCCCACAAAGGGTTTTTAGAAAGCAAGTGGGACCAGGTGGGGCTTTTGCCCAGTAAGGCTTCTAATTGGTCACTGAAGATCTGATTGACGGTGCAGATTTTTAAAAGTATTGCTTTGGCAGCATCTGCCACCACAGCACAAGGATCTTCACTGTGTGAGTAAACATAAGCTGAGGCGGCCATTTTGTAGTTTGCTCCACCTCCTGCAGCGGCCATTTTGTGGTAACCATTTTGTGGCTGTGCCCACTGTGCTGTATCAAAATTCCAGCCTGCTCACAGATTCAAAAAAAGGTTGGGGACCCCTGTCCTAGATGAATTATGACTTTAAAGTGACAAATAACTTATGGTTTATTCTATGAAGAAATGTTGGAAGTGTGGAGTATTTAAATCTAGAACTTCAGTATTCTCAGGGGCTGCTTCGTTTTGCATGGGATAGGAATGTATTTTTCTAGACACACTGACTGACTCACATGTGGTAAAGCTCTTTAAGAAGGTGCTGTCATAAAACAGTAAGTGCTCCCTGTTACAAAGAACAAACTTGGAGGTGGCATGACATACAAATATGCACATATTTTTTGCGTGTAATTTATACACAAAATTACAGGATGGAATGTGTTTTGTTTTGTACAGTCCCAAAGTATCTTTTCTTTCTTTCCAAGTGTAGCCATTCATTTTAGCTTACCTTCTTCAACATTTAGTAGGACCACAAGAGGCCCAGTGAAAAGCCCTGAGCCTTGTTCTGAGTCCCAGGCTACCACTTGCTTCTCCTGATCTGGGTACAAGAACTTAGGGAGGCGCAACATGGCATTAAAAGGGCTTATGAATAGTATGGTGAGAGCAGATATAGTGATCTCTCCCCCCCCCACCAACATACAGGATGAGGGTCATCAAACTGATTTGGTTAGCAGTAGATTGATAACAGACTGAAGGAAGTAATTCATCACATAGCACATATATTATCATAATATGTGTAAGGTACTAATTTATATGGCTTTTCAAAGACTTGTACAAATTCATGGATAGCTAAAGATCCATAGCTAAACGGAACCTCCATGTACAGTGTACCTATGAATACCAGATGCTGGAGCCAAGCATCGAGGAGTAGCTGTGGCATCATGCCCTGCTTGCAAAATCTTCTGAAACATTTGGCTGTCCACTGTGGGATTGCTGGAGTAGTTGAACACTTGTCTAGATGGGGATTTTAAAGGTACCAAGCAAAGGTAACTTGTTGTTGATGTTTGTTGGTAAGGTATTTAGCTGAACTCTGTGGCATTGGAGGGACTGCGCTGGGAGCTGCTGGAGCTGCTAGTGCTTCATTTCCAACCGTGAGTATGATTTTGCCTCATTTCTGAAACTGCAAGGGATCAAGAGGTGTGTGTAGAAACAGTGTCCAGTGATTGAGTGTGTTTACCAAAGCCATGTGTTGTTGACCTAAGCATCTCTGGGTGTGCTTTGACAATGGTTCTCTTTTGGCTTCTTTCACTTTTAATGATGTGATTTCCACAAGTGGTTCAGCTTCTGGTGTGTTTGCCCATTCTTATGTTAAAAGCTTATGCTAGACAATGCACTTGAGTGTTCCTCCAGTTAGCATCTTGCACAGAATCATCTTCTACTGGGTTCTTGCTAAGGAGCTCCGATAAATAGAAATTTCTGCAGATCAATAAAAGTAGGCTTTGCTCAACCACAGGAGTAGGTTTTAAGTGACCTCATTTAGTGGAGAAGACAGTTTCTAACAATACCATACAGCTGTTTGCACAGAAGCTGTAGTGTATGTGCATGAGATTTCTTTTACAGTGACATGAATTCTCTGTTGTATGTATTTCAGGGTGTGAAACTTCTTTCATATCTGTACGAAGAAGCTCTTAATAACTGCAGCAATGAACATTACCCAGTTCTACTGTCACTGCTAAAAACAAGTTGTGAACCTTATACAAGGTAGACATTTCAGTTTTAAATTGTACTGTGCAGTAACACCTCAAGTAAGATAGTTCATGGATTTCCTGTATTTGAGTTGGATTTGCAGAGCGGATATTGGTCATTTTTCATGTTTAAATAAAGCTAAATCTTAAAAGAGTCTCCATGTATGATGAAGTGCATCAAGGGGCTTCCAGAAGTAAAGCTACTGTCTTTGGTAAAATAAAATGGTTCTCTGAAATAGCATAACTAAAAAAAAAAAAAACTTCTATGCAAGGATCTTTTGGGAAGCTGCCAGAAAATTAATTGGAGCTGTTCTTGGAAGAATAGAAAATCCAGCTGTTTCAAAGCTACTCTATGCCAGAAGGCTGTGGAGCTGAAATCTTTCTTGGGGCCAGTACTAAACATGAGGCCCCTAGGTCTTGGCAGCTGTTACTTTTTTCCTAAACAAATCTATTAGTGATGATAATCTGTTGAACTTGATACTTTAATTAAGAAAGGGTGAAATCTTTTTCCAGTGTAGTGTTCAATAATCTGTCTTTTAGGTTTGTCCATGACTGGGTGTATAGCGGTGTGTTCAGAGATGCTTATGGTGAATTCATGATTCAGGTCAATGAGGATTATCTTGGCTTCAGAGGTATGCTGCAAATTAAGGTGTCATCTTTTAGATGCCTGTCACACTGCTTTAGTAACAAAAGGCCTTAGTGGCGCAATCAGAAAAGTATGGACTGACCTGCCCTTTTGTTGCAGAAAGAAAAACCCATGTTCATGTCTTCATGAATGACATTGTAGGTATGGTTGTCCTTGCATTCAACTTTGGGAGGCATGAGGTCAACATGGAAACTTGGCAATGTTGAATCACTTATACCTTCCAGAGCTGGGTCCATCATGCTGTAACTTTTAACATGATCAGGATGAGAATCTGAACCGGTAGAGTTATTGCAGTAGGATGAAAAACCGAATTCAGCACTCCAGTGGCATTTGGATTCCACCCCAGACCCACCTCCCACTGTGAGTGGTGTCCTGCACCCATCACATCCTGAGAATCTGTGGGATATTTTCACTGTCGTGCTGAACTCTGAAGATTCATACTAGGTCCCTCCTCTGTTATGCCTCTGTGCGCTTGATGGAGTGGGTCCAGGGTGGTTCAGGAGCTTACTTAACCTGGGGATGTGTCATAGACATGGCTGTACAATGTAGGGGGACTTTCCAGTCAAGCCACTATTCTGTTCCAATACCTGGTGCTCAAAGTCACATCCCCAGACTACTATGACATTTTTTAAAAAGGGAGGAGGCGTAAAAGGCACACTCCTCCTTGTCCTGTATATACTATTGTGAGCATATCTGTAATGCATACTGCCATTGTGGGAGTTTGGATAAAGGACAAGAACATTAGTTACATTTTGCATTTGTAAATCAGTATTCTTGCACACTCCTCCAGTGGCTTCTAAAACCAGCAGCCCACCAGAGACCGTGTTTGGACTGTACCCAATATAGATAATGATGGCACAGTTGTTTTATTAAAAACTGATTAAGCAGAAGGCCCTGAATGTAACCGGCTTTCTGACCCTTTTCACCTTTTTGAATTTATAGATAAACACTATTGGACTCATGGGTACATTCTGATTTCCAAAGAAGCAGAAGACTGTGTCCCTGTGTTCTTAAAGCATATTGCTAATGATGTATACATTTGTGGGAAAACCATAAATTTATTAAAGTTGTGCTGTCCCAGGGTAAGTGTGAATTGCTCTTGGAATCATTGATTAGATATGTCTCAAGTTTCACTTTGTAAATTCTCCTACAGTAATTTCTACTGTGGTATATCTAAGCTGCTGGGACCCTCTCTGTTCAGTATGCTGAGCCTCACTCAACACAACAGTCTGAAAGTGAGAACCTGTTGGAAATATTTTCCATAGACATGTTTGGCACAGAATTTTTTATTTAGAGTAGCAGAAATGTTACTATAACCAGAAGCTGTCATTTGTGATACAGTAATTGTTGTTTTTATTAAGACAAGCTAGGCAATATAGGAAAGATTAAAAACAGAATGATAGATTTATAAGCTGGGGTTTATACTACAAAAGTATATTTATTTTACAGCACTATATATGCTGGTCAGATATCCCTGTTCCTCGGATATCTGTAATTTTCTCCCTTGAGGAATTGAAAGAGATTGAGAGAGACTGTGCTGTATATGTGGGTCGAATGGAAAGAATTGCACGATACAGTTCCATCAGTAAGGAAGAAAAGGTAAATTGACCTGCAGAGCAGCTAATTTTGTACTGCCCCAAATGTGGATTTCTTTTATTAAAATGCTGATATGTAGAACTGTGTCTTCTTGGTTGGTTTCTCTTCTTGCTGTAATGAGTCTTTTTGAGGTTTCACTAATCTAACTTTTAATTTTGATATTCTGCCATTGACAGACATAGGGGTGCATTATATTCCGTTCATGAATTGGGTGCATCTGATATAATGCCTTAAACCTCACAGAGTCCAGGTACTTGCTATATAATGCTGATATTAGGTGATCTGAGTATCTCTTAAACTATTGGAGCTTTTGGGGACAAGCTCTTAATGGGTGCGTTCAGACACCATGCTGGAGTGGTTTAAACTGTTCCGGCACGATGCGTGTTTTTTTTTAAACTGGAGGATCGCGATCACACTGACCTCCTCCTTCGAGGCTCCCTGCCGTCCTCATGCAGGTGGGGTTTTTCCCCCTCTCGTTTGAGCATGCGCACAGGCAGCCCTCTCCAGAATGAAAAGTTTGGCGCGTGCGCAGAACAACGATGTCAACCTGTCCCTTTAAAGTTTAAATGAAGACTTCTGTTTAAAATTTTCTCCCCGAAAATGGCCTCCCCGAGATCCTCGAATCGTCTAAATGCCTAAACTAGGCTCCATTTAAGCTTTTCTTTACTTAACTTAAGTGCGGAGCTCCGCTCAAGCGCACACTGCTAAGGCAAAAAAAAATAAATGGCGGACTAAAACCGGAAGCTGGAGGCAGCTTTCCAGAGGGGAGGGGGGTTGAAGCACCCAGAAGTAGCTTGACGGAGCAATCAGACAGCGGAAAGTGTGGCTTGAAACGGAGAATCAGGAAAACACCACTTGGGTAAGTGGTGTCAAAATACTCCAGTTTAAAGGGGGTTTGCTCCAGAAAGTGATGGCTGGGGACGGTGCGCCGATGTTGGCCATGTGAACGTGCACGTAAAAGCCATTTTTGAGGCGTGCCGAAAATGGCTCAAATGGCGCGTCTGAACGCACCCAATCAGTGGTTTTGCTTCCTGGAGGTTCCACATTCCATGCTTGGCATTTCCACTCAAAGGACCTCAAGTGCTAACAAAGACCTTTCTCTGCTTGAGATCTCAGAGAGCCACTGCCAATCCAAACATTGATGATGGTGAGATAGATGGACTAATAGCCTGACTGGTATGAGATAGCTTCATTGTTAGTGAAATATAAGGTCCGTTTAGTGTAAAATTGCTGTTAGGGAGCCAAAGATGTATAAGCAAACTGAGGGTACAAAGCACCTTGAATCTGTCCTCTCACTGGGAATTAGGGAGGAAGCCGAAACTTGCAAAGATCTTCTCTGTTCAACCCTCCTTGTTTTTTCCCTTGGGGAAAAACAGAAAGGAAGCAGGATAATACCAAAATTCCGAGCATGATATTTACAGTACTGGTGGCCATAGAGGGTGAATAACATCTGGAAAACTGTAGATTTATGCTGTGCTAAAGCTAACTTCTCTTGCCATCTGTTTAATTTTCGTTCCACAATTTTTAATACAGTCTTAGCCAGTTGGTTTCTATAGCTAATTTGAACACTTAAACATCTGTATTTAGAGTTTTCTGCTTTGCTGGGATATTTCAGTGCAGCTGCCTGATTTGTGGTATTATGTTGTTGTAAAAAACGTATTTGCTTCTGCATTAATAAGCCTTAATATCACGCTGTTAGGATAATTTAATTTGAATGAATTTATTCTTTCGAAGGACAGTATTATTTTAAAACAAACTTTAATCTTACCTATCCAGTGAAATTAATGTTTTTAATAATGCAATCATGCAGTATCTATATGCGCCCCCTTGCCCAGATTATCTGGAGATACGGGCTGGGATATCACCAGTATGCGGATGACACCCAGCACTATCAACTGATGGACGGCCGCCTGGACATGGCTCCAGGACACCTGGATGAGGCACTACAGGCTGTGGCTGGATGGTTACGACAGAGCTGACTGAAGTTAAATCCATCTAAGATGGAGGTCCTGTGCCTGAGTTGTGGGGGATTGGGTCAGGGGATTAGGCTCCCAACTTTTGATGGGGTTCCATTGGTGCCTACATCGGGGGTGAAGAGTCTGGGGGTGTTCCTGGATGCCTCGCTTTCTATGGAGACCCAGGTTACTGCCACTACCAGGTCTGCCTTTTTCTGTCTGAGGCAGATCAGGCAGTTAGCCCCTATCTCACTCCCCGAGACCTAGCTACAGTGACCCATGCAAGGGCCAGGTCACTTCCAGATTGGATTATTGTAACTCTCTCTAGGTGCCCTTGACGCTGCTCTGGAAGTTGCAGCTAGTGCAGAATGCGGCAGTGAGGGTGTTGATGGCGACACCTGTGTGGGCTGGTATCCACCCAGTGCTGCGTGAACTGCACTGGCTGCCTATTGAATTCTGGATCCATTTCAAGGTGCTGGTACTTACCTTTAAAGCCCTATACAGTCAGGGGCCAGCATACCCATGAGACCGCATGTAATGATTCCTTGTTTTAGTGTGTGTGTGTCTTTAAATTTTTGGTTGGGATGCAGTGCTAGAAGAGTAGAGTGATTAAGGGAGACAAGTGTGCTGTGATTGGAGGATGACTGAGAGTGTGGGAGGAGTTGTTTGAAGTGAATCTGTTTGTCTTGAAGTCAGTTAGTCAGTTATAGAGAAGTCAGTTATAGAGATTCAGTTATCCAGTTAGTGAGTCAGTCAGTGGGTGATATGACAGAGTTCTGTGTGGAAACTTAAAGAGTTCAGTATATATGTCTTTAAAAAGTTTAAATGTGGAGGAGCTATGAGAAGGGTCTGTGAGACTCTAAAGTTATGAAAGAGAGTCAATAATACAAAGAGTTTAATCAGTGTGGTTGCCTATGTGAAAGAGAGATTCCTGTCAGAGTGGGATCTTATCATCAGAAAGGCTTCCTCAGGGCCACATAGACCTCTGAAAGGCCCAGACCCTAGGTCACATTACCGGCAGCAGCAACAGAAAGAAGATTTGGAATTTCTTAAAATTCCTGGTGGCAGCAGAAACTACCCAGTTTATAAAAACAAAGAGTAATTTTAAAGAGAAAAACAGTCCCCCAAATAAGCAGCACACCATACCGTCTCTCCCCATATGAGCCCCAGAGGGCACTGAGGTCCACAGATCAACATCTCTTGGTGGTCCCTGGTCCCTGCCTGGTAAAACGAGCTCTCCTATGAGATTAGTGCCCTGCAGGACTTATTGCAATTCTGCAGGGCCTGCAAGATGGAGCTCTTCCACCAGGCATTTGGTTGAGGCAGCGGACATCCCCAGCTTTTGGCCAATCATCCATCAGTGGCCTGGATCTGACTGGACATCTGGTTAGACATCGGAGTTGATTTAACATCTGATCTCTCTGCTTTTGTATGGTATTTTATGACATTATTCTATGTAAATTTGTTATTTTAACGTTATTTTACTTGTATTATTTAATTGTTGTACACTGCCCTGAGCCCAGTTGGGGAGGGCGGTATATAAATCAAATAAATAAATACGTCAGCATATGCAGTGGCTAGAGTTACTCAAGTAATTGCTATAGTTAATCATGCAATTAATATATAAATGGATAGTCTTGACCCACTGTTTTATACTTTGGTTGTATGAGTAACTTGCTTTTTCTCCATGAGACTGCACACCTGAAGGTATGATTTGCAATATAAAATCTGACAATTACAGTAAATCACGTGACATTGCCTCTTAGGAGCTGCGTATGGAAATTGAAAAACAGGAGTTAATTGTTCATGCTCGAGAAACAGCTAGCAAAGCTCTAAAAGCCATTACTGGTAAGTTTCAGCAGTGTTTGCAATCTACAATTTATTTTCAGGGATTGCTTTCCCCTCCCCTTCATTTGTAAGGCTATATCATTTTCAATTTCAATTTAGATCAACAAATAGCGGAGAAAGTAGCATGGGATGTGAAGAAACGAGAGCAGTTTCAGAAATTGAAAGAACAATTTGAAAAGGACCAAGAGGTATTTGCATGAAAGCAGAATGCACCTTTCCTGTGAATGACTTCAGGCTTGTATTTTTTAAATCAGTATCCAACAGTTCAAAAGCGTGTCAGAAGGTTTGGTGTGGGCCTTTGGAGTATGATTTTTAAAGCTTTCTGAATCTTTACCCAGCGCCGCCGTGCTCTGAAACAAGAGGAGATTGAAGATGATTTCAGCTACGCTCGAGAACTTAGGGAGAGGGAAAGAAGACTGAAAGCTTTAGAGGAAGAGTTGGAAAAAAAGGCAAGGTAAGAGATTGCTGGACACCAAAAATGACTGCAATCTGCAATTTGTATGTAGGGACCTTGTACTACCACACAGAGGCATAGCCAGAAAATTTTGGTTGGTGGGGGTGTGGGGGAATTCGGGGGCGGGGGTGCCCCAGCCATGCCTGCTGCTCCACTTGCAGAAGCAGCCCCGGCTCCGCTATGACCTCTAGTCCTTCTCTGGTCCTTTTGATTGGAGAGACTTGATTCCGGGCTGCTTTTCTGTGTAAGCTGGGGGAGGGGAATCTCCGACTCTCTCTCTCTTTTGTATTTTACAATTTTATTTTATTTTTTGCAATTTTATATTCATTTTTAAAAACCTATTTGTACTTCAGCCTGGGAAAAAGAATATGAGACTGAAGCTTCTCTTACTCTGCCCGGGGTCATTTTGGAAACTCCATGCGCATCTTACATTTAAAATTTTTTAGATCCAGTAAACAAACAGCATCCTGGCTGTCAAAGTGGAAAACAGGCTTATTTAAATTACCCACAAGCTCCTCCCTGAGATCATTCTGGCCACTTTTTTAGTGTATCTGTCCAGGAGTCAGTGTCCTGTCTCATCAATGTAGTGTGAGCAACTTCTCTCTGGCCCTTTGCAGCCTAATTAAGCCTTAACTGGATCAGGAAATAGTGACAGCCTTCTCTCTCCCAGTCAGGGCAATGTGCCAGTCCTCAAGTTTCACTTATGCACAATGTTGAAAGTCAATGAACAACCTCTCTCTAACTCACATTTTAAAATTTCCTTAAGAGTTTTATTATACCATCTGCTTTTATACTGGCTCAAGGATGGTGCCGATCTCTATTACAAGAGCAAGACACGGTACAATTATCAGTATTATCTCTGTCCAGTTTTCTAATACTTTTCAGTATGCAAAATGTGTTATTGTTTGTTTATTTACTTCATTTATATCCCGGCCTTCTTCCCAATGGGGGTCCAAAGCAGCTTACATCATTCTCGTGTCCTCCATTTTATACTCACGACAACCCAGTTAGATAGTTAGTTGCTGTAGATTTTCTGGGTTGTGTGGTCGTGGTCTTGGCATTGTAGGACCTGAAGTTTTGCCGGTAGCTGTGACTAGCATCCTCAGAGGTATCACACAGAAAGATGGAGTACTCTCTGTGTAAAGGACATCTACAGCAAACCTGGAAAATCTACAGCAATTAATGAACTCCGGCCGTGAAAGCCTTTGACAACCAATGAGATAGGTTAGGTCACTCAGCAATCTTCCATGGCAGATTGGGGATTTGAACCTGGGTCTCCCAGATCCTGGCCACTTACTTCTCCTCACAACAGTCCTAGGTTAGTTGGGAGTGGCATGCCCAAAGCCAATCTGTGACTGAGGAAAGGGTGGAAGGTGAATGTTTCATTTTCAAATCCTAGGTTAACAGTTGCACTGCTGGAACGGTTATAGTAATCACTACAATCTAAACGCTCCTTCTGTTTTTGTTATCTTCCTTTTCTTTCTTGTAGGCAAGAATTAATTGACCACTACAGCAAACTGTCTGAAGATGCAGCACACAGAGAAAAACGAGCGTTATGGAAAATTCAGAGACACAAATTGGAAACTGCCCGTCTCAGTTTTCTCTTGGAAGATCAGAAACGTATTGAGGTACCTTCAATGCTGCTCTCTCTCTCTCTCTCTCAGGCATGTTGATAATGTACCTATGTATGCATTGGCACAGTTAAGCTGAGGTATCTTCCATTGTCATGCTTAGGATATGCTTGAGAAGCTGCCTAGCAGAAAGTACAGGAAGAAACTTGACATAATTCCAGAATACCAGTGCCAACAAGTTTCTGCTCCAGTTGTGCCTGTAAGAGATTCCAGCCTTCAGGTATTTTTCTTTTATAAATTGGCTGATGACTTACCATTATAAAAGGCATAATTGCGTGTTGGATGCCATTTTGTGTGAGGCCAGCTACTTGCTGAAAAACTAGCAAGTTACAGAGTTAATACAGAGCTACTCCTCTGTGATGAAATGATCTGTGTAACTGAAAGTTTTAAAATCTGATGTAATGAAAACACTGCCTTTGGTAGAATGCCTCCTCAGGCCTTTGTTTTTACAACTCAGAGTGAGGGATTTTGTACTGCTTGCACTGGCATCAAAGTTGATAGACCTCACAGCAATATAAATGCCTCATTCTCTGAGGGCATATTTTACCACACTGCCCATCTAGCTGCTCCTATTCTGTGGGGTCATCATGGTCTCAGTTTTCTGTTAACATTCTGATTAGGACTGAGTCCTCACTGGGGACTACTCAGAAATCTTTACTCTGCTACTGCCTACCAGTTACACATTCAGTGTCCTTGAATAGCCCTGGAGCTGCAAGTGAAAAATTAGGATATAAAAAGAGGTAAGACAAGGCAATTCTGTTTTTGTGGGTACGTATTCCTGCCATCCTAGCAGTTCAAAAGCAAGAAATTGCAAATAGATAAATAGGTACCGCTTCGGTGGGAAGGTAACAGCGTTCTGTGCGCCTTGGCATCTAGTCATGCTGGCCACATGACCATGGAGATGTCTTTGGACAGTGCTGGCTCTTTGGCTTGGAAACGGAGATGAGCACTGCACCCTAGAGTTGAATTTGACTGGCTTTCGAACAAGGGAAACCTTTACCATTACTTTATAATATGTGTACAGTAGTTGGATCTCATACATTCATTCAGGGAGATGCTTGTGCCTGATGTCCACCAGCCAGCTTCTTAATGTTAGATTTGATTCCTGTTTACTGTGTGCCACTCTGGGATTTTATCCTTTGACTGGGGTAAGCAGTATAAAACAACTCTCCTCTCCTGAGTGTCAGAAGCCATTTCAGGTGGGGACAGAAAGCTTCCTAAAACCCCAGATCCCTTCTCCACAAATTGTAGATCACTTTCTGGCCTGCCTGATCATCGTCCACCATCGCTTATGTTCCTGTCTTTAGAAGTCTGAGTTTCATAGTCCTGTCTGCACGTCACAGACGAGGATCATAGTAAGATCCCTGTTTAAAGATCCACTCTACTACTAGTAAGCCTATAATAGATGTATAAAGCTGTACATTTTTTGTAAGTTTGAAGTGACCTGATGTGGGGTAGTGGTTAAAGTGTCATAGTGGAAAAAACCCAGGTTCATATTTCTGGCTGGCCATGAAACTCCATGGGTGATCTTGAGCCTCTCTCAGCCTAAGGTAACTCCCAAGGTTGATGTTAGGGTGAATGGCGAGGGGGTAGTCCTGAGCTCTTTGGAGGAAGGACAAGATAAAAAATGTAATAGATTCTTTCCTACATATACTTCACGTGTTATGTGATTCTCAAGCCAGATGAGATTGCCTGTGTTCTGTGTGTACCTGAGCTCTTCCTGGAGTGTGTGAGAGCTGTGTCGGTCTATTGTTGACCATATGCGTGCTGGCCAGTGATGGCTTATGTGATTTTTTTTTTTAAAGAGCCATACCTCCACAGCACATTTACATTTAGAATACAGTCAAGTATTAGCTGTTTCCATAGTGAGTGATCCAGCTGTGGGATCATCCCGAAAGCTCTCATTGGGAAAAATGGTCACAAGTGGATAAAAAATGCTTATAGCGAAGAAGTGTCAGAGGCTAAATAAAGGACATGTAGACATTCCACTTGTATAAATGAGTGATGTGTCCATGCTAACAATCATTTTTTTTGGTTTTGCATTTCAGCTAACATCTGCAGAAACCAAAGAGCCTGATGCTGTGAATGTTGTTGACAGAGCTGAAGAATCTGGACTGGCAGGTGATGCTTTGGATGACAAATCACTGGACTTACTACAATCAACACATGTACAGTCTGATGACCATCATGAGTCAGAAGAGGAAGAGACTGCTTCTCAGGTACTCTGTACCAAACAAACCGCAGCTCCATCAGAGAGTGTGCCCGAACTTAACCTGGACTTTGGAGATTTCTTACCAAAAACTCCAGAAGAAATGTCTGTCCCTCCGAGTGCGCAGGAGACAAGTTTGTTGGACAGAGCTTTGCAAAATATCAGCTCAGATCTTTCCTTGACTGACTGTGCAGACAAACATAATTCCGAGGAAACCAATCCTGAGACTGACCCATGTAGTGAATATGATTTCAACACCATCCTCAGGCCTTCTGCTTCACATAGCCATGTCCAAGTTGGAGAGAATGTCTTTGATGTTGAGAGCAGGAGACCTCGCTGGAACATTCATGGCCATGCATCTGATGCAAACATTAAAGTAGGAGAATACATCCCTCTTACCCAACTATACCAGTCACATGCCAATCCTCATGGCCATTCCTCAGATGCTCATATTAAGATTGGAGAATATACCTCCGAGGTGGAACCTAGCCGGCCTCACTGGAATGTCCATGGGCATGTCTCTGCAGCTCATATTCAAATTGGAGAATATGCCTCTCAGGTAGAGTCCTCTAGGCCCAGGTGGAATATTCATGGGCATGCATCAGATGCCAATATAAAGATTGGTGAGTACGTGTCAAATGTAGAGCCACCTAGACCACGGTGGACTGTTCATGGCCAGGTATCTGATGCCAATATCAAGATTGGGGAAAATGTCTCAGAGGTTGTGTCTTCTCGACCTCGTTGGAACATTCATGGGCACGCCTCCCAGTCACACATTAAAATTGGAGAGCTAATTTCTGATATAGAGGTCTCTAAGCCTCGGTGGAGCCCTTTTGGCCATGTGTCGCAGTCCAGTATTCAAATAGGGGAGTGGGCTCCCTCAACAGAAGCTGACCTCATTGCTCATCATAAAACAACCTCTGGTCCTGCTTCTGGCTCTACAATTCAGACTTTCCTGTATGGTCAAGAATTCTGTACAACCAAACGGAGTGATAAGGGCCAGGAACACCAGGAACAGGCCTTGCTGCAGTCAGATGATATGGATGAACAGCAAGAAAGAAGTTTGGGGCAGAGCCTGGAGAAGGGTGAGTGCCAGTGTTACATGGCAGGCTTTTTATGGTATAGTCTCTGAGTAGAAATCCATTAAATCTGATTTCTGAATCAGTACTTAGATATGAACCAGCTGGGACTTGCTTGGATGGAGCTCATTTAGCTTATATCCGGGTGTGTAAATACCTTGATGGGTGGGTTTAGCTGAATGAAAACTGTGTTTTGGATGGGCAGTAAAGGAGGAATTTATTGCCTGTGTGACTTATGCACTTCTGTACCCTGTGAAATGTCTAACTGCAGTGCAACTTAGTGGAGGGACTGGATAAAAAAGGTTTTTGTAACTTCCTTCCCCTGTTCTGCTGTTGCTGTTGGGATTGAATAACACTTGAGGCATTGTAGATGTTTTAATTTTTTTGGTCCAATTCTGTGTGTCTTAAGTATGATAAACATCCAAGTACTTAATACAGCAAATTTTGCATGGTTTTTACTCCCTAATATGATTTTCTTTCCCCCTTCGATTAATTGCAGCAGTTCTCACTGATGATATCAAAGACCTCACCCTCAGTCCTTCACAGAATTTACAGGTGAGAAAGCAGGAACTTTACCTGTGGTCTGCATTAGGGGATGAGTAATTTCAGTGTGCCTTCCTATGACACCCGAATAATGTCTCTAGACCAGGAGTATGATATGTTGCATTAGCACAGTGGTGGTTTTGCAGTGTTCTGGACGCTTTATTAGCTGTGTATTAAGGATTGGGATTGAGCTGCACATTTCACAATGACCAGAATGGTTTTTATAGAACTGTCTTTATACATTTTTGTGAAAAAAAATCCTGGTAGCTTAAAAATAATTTAATTTTGATTACATTTTAATTATGTAGAAAGTATTTAAAACTGTTTTTCTAAAATAAATAAATAAATAAATAAAATAAATGCAAAGACCAGAGTAAATGACAAGGCATGCTTTCTCTTCAGGGAGAAGAACCTGGGAAATTCAGTGACATGGTCCCTGGGATGCAACCCACTTTCTTCTCTGAAGTTAGTGCTTCTAAAAGGCCAGGAGGAGGAGATACTACTATTGCAATATGGGAGAAAGAACAAGATTACCTGAAAGCTTTGTCTGATCAGTATTGTCTTGAGAAATATCAGGACAGCTATGGTTTGATGTGTGAGTAGTTTCAAACTCTTATGAAGGGCGGTAAGGAAATGTAATGACTTGCTGTGTTGCTAGCCCTCAAGGGGGATGATGATGAGTGTGTGGTTTTGTACTGTATTTCAGATATCATGCAAGAACCCTCTCAGATTTATTCTCTCACGACTGTTTAAACCAGGGGTGTCGAACTCACTTGTTATGAGGGCCAGATCTGACATAAATGAGACCTTGTTGGGCCGGGCCATGTGTGCCATAAAATGTAATGCCAGGTAGCGGAGATATAAACTCTATAAAGGACACAACCACAAAGATTTTTTTTAACTTAAAATAAAATAAATATAAATAAATATAAATAAAATAAAATAAAACATGCTTAAAACATTAGTTCTGTAGGCTGTAAACCTACTTTTGATGTAGACATTCACCACAGAAATCTCATGCTCTGAGTTCTGAGTCTAGGATCCAGGTTAAAACATGAAATGGCTGAGTGATTAAGAGAATCTGGCGAAGTAAGCTATGATGCAACAGCAAAACTGGAAGCAGGAGATGGCCAGTTCCACTGCGGGCCTTATGGAAGCCCTTCAGAGGCCTGATGTGGCCCCCAGGCTGCATGTTTGACACCCCTTGTTTAAACATTAGTCATGTGGCAGCTTCCTTTTTGAATGTCCTTCCAAGGTTTTACGATGTTCCAGTGGCATTCATTTCTATATTTTCTTTCTCCCCTTTGTTCTCTGTATATTTCTCTCCTCACCCCATTATCTGTAGTCTTTTCTACCCCGTATCTTGGAGGTATATTTTCTGATCCCCCCCAACCCCTCGCATATCTGAAATTCCTCTGCCTTGTTTTTTCTGTCACAAGTGATGGCGAGCAATTTTTTTCAGTTACAGTTTTTGTCATTCTGTTACTTTCTTTCTCTCCAGTTATGATTTTGCTTTTATTTTAATGAGTCAGTCTATAGCTCTGAAAAATATCCTGACTTGGGTCAGGGTACCTTTCAGAGATGGGGGATGAAAATTGTCAGTAATTTTTTTCCAAAATGGAAAATTTATTCCATTTTAGTTTTATTTAATTTTTGCAGAAAAAACTCAAATTCTAAAGATTCATTGTTTTGTAAAATCAGTAGCAATTAATGGATGCCATTTCCAGTAAAATATTAAACAAATCTGGCAGTTTTAGCATTGTAATTACTGCTTTTTTCAGGTGATTATCACTAGGAGATGTGTGATAGAGTACGTATATGTCCTATTGATTTGTAAACCAGTGGAAGACCCCAAACAAAAAAATAAATTATGAATTCACCAGATTGGTGATCACAGTATCTCTTCTACTATGCAAGAGCTAGATAACTGCGAGGGATATGGTCTTTCGGGCTGTGTTACCTCATTTATGGAAAGCCCACCCTTTGACCCATTGCCTTTGTCCAGGTTGCCTGTTTTCTGGTGCCAGATTGAAAGTTTCTTTATTTCTCCATACTATACTATGCTCAGTCTGGGATCTGCTCTTTTAGTACCTTTAATTGGAATTTCATATTTTTAGTGTTCTCTTTCTTGGTTATATTGGCAATCACCTTGAGTGAATTTCTTCGGAGACCTATAGTATATAAACATTTTAAATAAAGGAACAGAGACATGAGTGACCAATTTTTCTGACCATTTTGGTGCCCAGTGCACAAAATCACTTTACTAATAAAGTGAATTACAGTAATTCTTACACCAAAGTAAATGCCATAAATTCAGTGGGACTTTCCCAGATAATGTTATTTGGATTGTATCCTTGGCTTAATAAAGGGTGGGGTTTTTTGCCCCAATACAGCAGAACTTCCAGTTTCCCATCTCCTACATCATGTGATACCGAGATCCTATACTTTTCCTGTGGATCCTTCAGTGCAATTGGGAACAGATGAAACAGGTGTACAACTGAGTGAGCTGTTATCTCTTCCAGTACTGATGAAGCGGTCAGTTACTGCCCCCTTGGTTTCTCAGTAAGTACTGTTTAGGAGCAGCAGGGTTTGTTTTTCAGCACTGGATTTTGTGTTACTGGTCATGTGCAGGGGGAACATAATAATGTATTAATTGGTTGTTTGACAACTGCAATGACCTAGTAATGGCTTGATCTACATCCTTTTTAAAAATACAGCCACCTTTAATACATCTGCCAACTCTAAATCAAACTCTAAATCATATTTTTCCTCCCTTTCATTCAACTACATGTGCCTAAGTATTGCTTTCAGCAGTCTGTTCACTGTAGGATTTATTTTTGTATTTATATTGGGTTGGATGCTATAGTTGCATGAGCAGAATGAGACTGGGCAAGAGGGTCTTCCCTGCCTCCCAATAGCTGCCCCAGTGCCCTCCAAATACCTTCTGCTGAGAATTTTTTGGGGGGGCTCCATAAACAAAATGCACTACGATAGGGAAGGACTGCAGTGAGGAGAGGGCATCAGGCACAATAGCACCCTCTGTTCCAGTCTCAGCTCAGAGACTTGCTACATTGGCGGAAGAGCAAGGGGTGGGGATTTTTTCTAGCTCCCCCTCCTGCAGCTCCCTCATGTCATGGTGCATTTTGTTTACCGTAGTCTCCCCGACCCTCAACAGAGGATCTCCAGGGTACATTGTGGGCTTCTGGTTGAAAACAAGTGCAGGAACAAGCCTAATTGCATGAACTTCATCTGTTTAACACAATTTTATCTTTGTCTTTCAGCCAAATCTCCTTCCCAGAATGGATCACAGAAATAAAAAGACAACACAAATAGCAATTAAAATTCAAAAGTACTTTTGAGGGGAGGGGATTTGCCCCTGCTGGTTCCTGTCCTCCCTTCTAATGGTTTTAGTAGATGGGAGGGGTAGGGGTAGAGGTGGATCTAGGCATGATGGAAGATACCAAAATAGGCAGCAGTAGTTCTTCTAGATTGGATAAAATTTTTGCTGTTAACATTTAGTTCTTTGTGTATTCTTTAAAGTAAGTGCAAGTAAAAGAGGTAAATTGGCCTTATCTGGAACAGCTGCCATCTTGATCTATTTTGTTGAAGGAATCAGTCTTGACAGGAACCTGGCAAAGAGTTCAGGTCTTGGGAGGAGCCTATGGTAAATTTTGGCTGTATCATCAAACTGGTGGGCATTTTTATCCTCTATACATCAGGTTGTGCAAGATTTCCACTTGTGCTAGAACTCTTGCACGAGTGGAAATTCAAAGGAATGGCTATGGTAGGCACTGAATGCTAAGTTAGCCTTATTGTATCCCCACCTATGTTTCTGCTCATACGAGATTTGGGCAAACAATTTCTGGGCACTTTAATGGATATATAGGGAGAAAAGTGCTAGTTGTTGCCATATATCTAGCACAAGCAAAATAGCGCTAAGCCTGTTTATGTTTCCTCTTGGGTGTCACTGGATCCAAGCCATAAAGTGTGCTAATATGCCTTAAGAATTCAGTTGGCTTTTCCTGGCTCTGGTAGGGATATGTTAATGCATCTCAGCTCTCTACCCAGAGATTGCATGTGTGTTTGGTTGGTTTGCCTGTAATTACTAAAGAGGGGCTCTGTAATACTTGTTGATTTAAGTTTTTATTTAAAGTCTTATTTTTTAAAAAGAGTAACTCGACCATGTTTTCACTTGCTGCTAGTGTTTCCCTTGTGAACAAAGCCATTGTTGACTACTACTTTGTGGAACTGAATGTTGAGAAGCATTTTGAAGCTTTGAGGCATTTTTTATTGATGGAAGATGGAGAGTTCGCCCAGTCACTGAGTGATTTGCTGTTTGAAAAGGTAAGTTGCCTAGACTTTTCTTTAACTTTTTGATAATAGTGAACATATGGAACAGTGACATTGCAGTTTCTGTACGGTATCTGCCACACTGGCAGTGTATAAATGTTAGCTGTGATAATTGGATTGGCACACTCTGCAATGGAGTTTTAATAGCTGGTAAAAAATGTTCTTTATTATAGAAAATGAAAATTCTGTCTTAGACTGTAAATCCCAGTGAGCAACATTAAGTACCTCTGGCCATCTGAATTCTCTGTCTCTAATGTGGAATTTCTAATTCTAGCTTGGGTCTGGACAGACCCCTGGTGAACTTCTCAACCCACTTGTCCTCAATTCCATTTTAAACAAGGCGCTGCAATACAGTCTTCATGGAGACACCCACCTTGCATCCAATCTCTCTTTTGCACTGAAGTATCTCCCAGAAATGTTCAAACCCAATGCACCTGATGCCCTACATTGCTTGGAGCTACGATACAAAGTGAGCACACTCGCATAAAGGCACAATTTAATGTTGTTGTTTTAATAATAGAGAGATCTGATAAATTGGAATGAATTAATCCTGATCGTTCTCTGATGGCACTTGTATGTTGAATCTGGCTTTCCAGCAGCAAAGGCCTTCAGACCTTAAAAAGGCAGTAATATATTGCAGCAATATGGCAGTGTGCAATAATGATAATAGTATTTGATTTTTTTTTCAAGGTTGACTGGCCCTTAAATATTGTCATTACTGAGAATTGCATGAATAAATATAACAAGATTTTCTCCTTCCTGCTTCAACTGAAGCACATGGTGTGGACTCTTAAGGATGTTTGGTTCCACTTAAAAAGAACCGGTAAATCTGTCTTCTTATTTACTTAGCCTGCAATCCAGACTTGTTCACAGATTTCTGATAAGCATGTTCTGTACACATTTGCAGAGTGTGATTCCTGTATCCATGAGATCTGTTGATTATAAATTCAAATAGTTGAGAGTGAGTACATAGTGGTTCAAGAGAAGAGATTTCCTCCTCTCTAACACAGAGCATGAGGGAAAGATTTTTTCCCAGGGATGGTCTGCCTCTTTCCCTCAGTTAATCTCTTAGCCATAAATCACTATAGTGATCACAGCAGTGATACACACACAAAATTGTAAACAGTGTGATCCAAGAGCAAAGAAATGCAGGAGGTACAGACATTGCTGTGCCTTAGTCTGTGTGAACATTCTGGGCCTTAGACAAACTTGTTACAGCTGTAGTATCTTTGGCTTCCAACTAGTTGCATATAAAAGTATGTAACTCTTGAATCTGCAGCTGTACCTTTGCTGATGCTGTAATACTTTTTCTTTTGATTTTTCAGCCTTAGTGAAACATGCATCCAACTCTGTTCAGTTTCGACAGCTCCAGCTCTATAAACATGAAATGCAGCACTTTGTTAAAGTGATTCAAGGTTATATTGCCAACCAGATCCTGCACGTGACATGGTGTGAATTTGGAAGTAAGCTGTCTTCCGTTGGGAACCTGGAAGAAATTCACAAAGTGCACGCAGAGTACCTCAACAAAGCAATCTTCCGGTGAGAAGACTCTTAAATATGGTACAGCACTTTGGTCTGCCTACTGGAGAGATTAGCCAAGTGGAGAGATCTGCCAATCTAAAAAGGGTTATGAGGGCACTCTTCATTTCACACTTGATACCTATCTGGCTGCTACTGTGATGCTAGCAGAGACAGGAGCTGATATGCTTCATCTCTTGCACATTGCAGAGACTGTAGTTAGAATGAAAAGCCCACCTCACCACAGAGCATTTTACCTTAACTGGCATCATTGTGGTGCCAAGGAAGAGGAAGCCAGCATGACCATCCTCAGACTGATGACTCTCTCTCCCCTTCCCCGCCACTTCCATGTGATGGAGAGCCAGTTGCACAATGTGGGTTTGGAAGGTAGTATGATGGAAAGTAATCTTGCAGTTCTTAATTTTCAGGCAAGTTTGGTATTGCTGTGGCCTGACTAGGTACCTTTCATAGAATTATAAGAGTTGGAAGGGGCCGTACAGGCCATCTAGTCCAACCCCCTGCTCAATGCAGGATTAGCCTAGAGCATCCCTGACAAGTGTTTGTCCAGATGCTGCTTGAAGACTGCCAGTGAGGGGGAGCTCACCACCTCCCTAGGTAGCTGATTCCACTGTTGCACAACTCTTACTTTGAAAAAGTTTTTCCTAATATCCAGCTGGTACCTTCCCGCCCTTAAGTTAAACCCATTATTGTGAGTCCTATCCTCTGCTGCCAACAGGAACAGCTCCCTGCCCTCCTCTAGGTGACAGCTCTTCAAATACTTAAAGAGAGCAATCATGTCCCCCCTCAATCTCCTCTTTTCCAGTCCCTCAGCCTTTCCTCATAGGGCTTCAGGCCCCTGATCATCCTTGTCTCTCTCCTCTGCATGCATTCCATTCTGTCCACATCCTTTTTGAAGTAAGGCCTCCAGATCTGCACACAGTACTCCAGGTGTGGCCTGACCAATGCAGTGTACAGTTGGACTATGACATCTTGTGATTTGGATGTTATACCTCTGTTGATACACCCCAAGACTGCATTAGCCTTTTTTGTCGCCGAATCACACTGGCTGCTCATATTTAACTTTCGGTCCACCCTTACCCAAGATCCTGTTCACACACACTGGTACTCAGAATACTCTCCATCTTCAGATATAATTGATTTTAATGGTTAAATTTAACATTGAAGGCAGCTGATCCACTAGAGGCTGTTAAAGAGTGGTAAGTGTTGATGTAAATGTATTTTTCTATTTTGTAAGTAATGTTGAAAGATTTTTAGCTGAAACGTGACAAACAAATGTATTAAATAATATCAGTCTTTGTACATCATAGTAGACAGACTTTGAGCTGAAGTCTCTTTGGTTTGCAGGAAATCACTTGCATGCTTAAGCAAAGTTTTTAGGTTGAGTAAGATGCAATTTAGAAAAAAAAGCTGACAGAAAACATTACATAAACTTGAACATTGTTATGAATTTCTGAAGAAATGTTGGGAAATGCCAAGGGAAATAATGAGAACTTGAGGTAAAGTGGCAGGGAAAATGGGAGGCAGAAAGAGTTCTTCAGTGAACGGGAAAATGGAAGGAGTGTGAGAGGGAGAAAGAAATCTCTTCCTTCTAAAGTACTAGACAAGATCTCTGGGTACAGCAACCAAGAACAGTTAGGCAATGGGATATGCAGGATCCTGCCCACTGAGGATTGTCTCGCTTTTGCAGACTAATCAGCAAAGTTGTGTTTGATTTGTTCATGGGCTGAGGAAAGAACTTTTCTTGACCCAAATGTGCTCTGCTGCATAAAGACCAGAAGATAGACCACAAAAGTGTTGCTTTATTTACTCAAGATTACTGCAAAGTAGCTTTGCCATGCAAACACAGGAGGGACCAGATGAAAAGACAGTTAAGATTTGCTGACTTAAAACAAAGATCTTCGTCGTGGTCTCTGTGCAGTCCCATACATGGGTTGGGCGCCTGCGCATGACCTCGATTGGAGAATCTTCTAGAGCTTCACCTCAGAAGAGCTTATGGCGGGCTCTCTTCCCGCCCTGGGGCAGAGACATGCACTGCGCATGCCCAGAGCGGGGGGGAGAGCTGCCTCCCACTCAGTTCTTCTTCGACCACCTTCGTGTTCACACCTTGTTGTTGCTGTTCCCTCATATCGTCGCCTCAGCTGAGTATATCTCTTTTTCTTCTCCTTTGCTGTTTTTCCTCTTTCCTCTTTTTGTCTTTTCTATCTTATAAAAAAAATTCTTATTATTATCTTTTCTCTCCCCCCCCCCTTTCTTTGGAGGGTGGGTGGGGACTTTGTATGGGAAAAAACAGGTTTTTCAAAGTTTGTCGTCGTTGCCCCGCTAAGATTCCATCTAATGACGGGCACAAACTTTGTCTGACTTGTTTGGGAGAGGCCCATAGAGTCGATACTTGTCCTCACTGCGCGAGTTTCACTCGTCAGGCTCGACGTAATCGAGAGGCTAGGCTCAAAGCTCTTCTTTTAGAATCGGCTCTGCGTCCTACAATGTCCTCAGGGGCTTCCCAGGCCTCTGCAGCCAAAAAATTGGACACCTCCTCAAAGGCACCGAAACAGAAACCTAAGCAGGCTGAAGATAAGACCCCTTCGAAGTCGAAGGCCCCACCGTCTGCTTCGGTTTCGAGGGTGGACCCCATCGTCGTGACTGGGCTGTCGACGTCGATGCCGACTCTGGCCTCGACCTCTAAGAAGTCTGCGGCTCGACAACACACCCCGCAGCATACCCACTCGTCACCTTCCGGGTTGATCCCTTTGGGTCAGTCGACGAGGTCGCCTCCACACTTGTCCCCTCGAGGACGTTCCCGGTCTCCAGCGAGGCGTTCTACTACCCCGGTCCACACTTTGGACGAGGGCTCTGTTGCAGTGTACCGCCATTCACGGTCCCGATCACGATACGACCGGAGAAGACTGATCCGTAGGCAGTCTCCATCGTCGTCCGGTTCCCCTTCTGATTGGTCTTTCGAGGAATGTCGGGAACGCCCGGACACGGCCTACTACTACTCCAGGTCCCCGACACCGGAGAGGCACCATTATGATCGGATCTGGCATTCCGAACGTGTGGATCAGACCTATGTCCCTGACCGCCCTCGGCGCTCCACGTCGGTTGCCTTGGCCCATTCCCTTCCTCGGGAACAGCCTTCTGAACCCTCGAGACCTCGAGATGCCCCGAAGAGTTCCCCAGTGGAACCTCGGTACTGTCCTCCAGTCGAGTACCCAGTCGTCGATCTCGTTCAACCACGATCCTCCTCTCCCATGTCGATCTCGGACAGGTCAGATTCGGCGGAGTTCGATCCCAAGGTCTCTCAGATCAAGGATGAAAGTCGACGCTCTGGGTCGATTTCGCCTACTGAGGGCCCTAAAGCATATTTGGAGCTCGTTACGAGGATGGCAACTGCTCTTCAAGTCCAGGGCTCTACAGAATCCCCGGCTGTGACTGACGTGGTTCACAGACTGGTACAAGCTGACCTTCCTCCATCCACCATCCTCCACTTGCTTCCTGTCCACCTTTCAATTTTCAAAGAGTCTTGGGAGCACCCGGCCTCAATCCCCCCGGTTTCGAGCCGTTATGACGGCCTCTACAATATTCAGCAGAATCCTGGCAAATTTCTTGTTTCTCAGCCACCACCGAACTCAATGGTTGTCCACTCTTCCTCGAGATCAAAACAGCCTGTTCGCCAGTCTGCGCCTCCTGACTGCTAGGGTTGCAAGCTGGACCTTCTGGCCAAGAAGATGTACACTCTGGCCTCCATGAATCTTCGTGTCGATACTTATTTGTCCTATCTGTCGGCGTATGCCTTCAACGTCGCCAATGCAGTCCGTCCCATCCTGGAATTCGTTCCAGAGGAGCATCGCCCCACTCTCTCAGCTGCCTTGTCTGAGGTTTGTGCCATATCGAAGCAGCAGATCAATTCGGTTCATCATGCCGTTAATTGTTCATCTAAACTCCTGGTCTCTTCCGTCGCTCTCCAGCGTCATGCTTGTCTGCGGGGCACCTCTTTGCAACTGGACGTCAAGTTCCGTGTCGAAGACCTTCCCTTTGACGGCGATGGCCTCTTCCACTCCACCACTGACGAAGTGTTAAAAGCTGTTGACGACAGCTGGAAACAGGCCCGAAACCTCGGAGTCTCGGCGGCCCCTTACCGACCTCAGAACCGTCCTTGGAAGCCTCCCGGCTCCAGACGATACCCGTCTCCGGCACCTCACTCCCAATGGAGAAGGAAGCCCTATGACTCTCACCCTCCTTCCAAACACCGTTCCCAACCTACCAAAAAGCCGCCACAGCCTAAACAGTCTGTTTGACTGTCCCCACCGTCTCCCTTCCCCGACGTCGTATACTCCTCCCGTCCGGACCCGTCTCTTCCCCTTTCTACCAGCCTGGGAAGAAATTTCAACCGACTCCTGGGTCCTCACCATTCTACGGGTCGGGTACGCCATAGAGTTCGTTTCGCCTCCGATCCTCCCACACTTTGTCGTCACGCCTCCAGACCCTCTCCTCAATCTCGAGGTTTCCACTCTCCTTGCCAAGGGGGCCATCGAGGTTGTCCCGGAGGCGCAACGAACTCTTGGCTTCTACTCGAAGTATTTCCTGGTTCCCAAGAGAGACGGCGGGTTCAGACCAATTATGGATCTTTGAGATCTCAACTGTTACATTCGGTATCAGAAATTCAGAATGGTCACTCTGCAGTCGATCCTTCCCCTGATTCCACAGGTGGTGTGGCTCGCGTCAGTCGACCTCTAAGACGCATACTTCCATGTCACGATCCGTCCTCAACATCGGCGGTTTCTCCGGTTCGCCATTGGAGATGCCCACTACCAGTACAGGGTGCTTCCCTTTGGCCTTTCTACTGCTCCGCGGGTGTTCACCAAGCTGATGGCTGTGGTGGTGGCCAAGCTCCATCGACGGGGAGTCACTCTTTATCCTTACATCGATGACTGGCTTCTCGTAGCTCCTACCCCAAGTCAGTTGCTCCACGACACTCAGGAGATTCTCTCCCTCCTCCATGCCCTGGGACTCTGCGTCAACGTCGCCAAGTCCTCCCTTCAGCCCCTCCAAATCCTTCAATTCCTCGGGGCTCGACTCAACACCAACCTCGAAGCGGCTTTCCTCCCGGAATCGAGGGCTTCCGACATTCGGGCGATGGTGTCCTCCTTTCAGATGTCTCCCCAACAATCCGCCCATTCTGTCATGAGGCTCCTCGGTCACTTTGCCTCCACGGTGTTCGTTGTCCGCAACGCCCAGCTGAGAATGCGGCCACTTCAGCTCTGGCTCCTCCATACCTTCGATCCTCTCCGGAGGCCTTGGCACACGATTCTGTCGATCCCGCAAACAGTCCTCGACTCTCTCGAGTGGTGGGCTCAACTCGTCCACCTCCTTTCCGGGATGCCCTTTTGACCTCCTCCTCCCGAGTTGCTGTTGACCACAGACACTTCCCTCTGGGGTTGGGGAGCCCAGTGCGGAACGCTAACTGTTCAAGGGGCTTGGTCTGCTCGCGATGCAACTCGCCACATAAATTACCTGGAATTGCAAGCAATTTACCTGGCCTTCGGTCCTTTCTTCTGACCCTTCGAGGCCGTGTCGTCTAAGTGGCTTCCGACAGCACCACGGCCATCTATTATGTACAACAAACAGGGTGGCACTGCCTCTGTTCGTCTCTGCAACTTAGCGATAGACCTCTGGTCCTGGTGCCTCGATCACTCCATCACGCTCTCGGCGATCCATATTCCCGGGGATCAGAATATCGATGCAGACCGGTTGAGTCGTTCTGCCTCATCGGACAACGAATGGTCCATTCCCCTCCGGTATCTTCGACCTCTGTTTCAAGAGTTCGGTCACCCATCTGTCGACGGCTTCGCGACCGTCGACAATGCTCGATGTCGCCTGTTTTTCAGCAGGGGTCCCCCGTCTGCTCGGTCGCTCGGGGATGCCTTTCTCCACAAGTGGAACGGAACCCTGTTCTACCTTTTTCCTCCATTCCCTCTCATCTCTCGGGTCGTGCAGAAGATTCGTACAGACGGCACCTCCTGCATTCTAATCACTCCGTGGTGGCCGCGCCAGGTCTGGTTCCCGCACCTGCTTCAGCTCTCCTGTCGTTCCTTCCGTCCCTCCCTGTTGTCCCAGATCTCCTCTCTTGGGCCCGAGGGAAAATTCTCCATCCCAATCCGGGGTTTTTAAAATTGACGGCCTGGAAGATCCAGCCCTAGACTTCCCGCCTCAGGTTTCCGAAATCCTCCTGAATGCTAGGAAGCCTTCTACTCGACGTTCCTATCAGTTCAAGTGGAACAGGTTCCAATCCTATGCTGCTGATCACTCCTTCGATCCGATTTGATCATCTCTCCGTGAGATTTTCGCTTACATCGTACACTTGAAGGATACTGGTCTCGCATAATCGTCCTTGCGGGTTCATCTGGCGGCAATCTCCGCCAATCATCCCGATACAAGGATCCTCGGTGTTCTCCCATCGTCTCACCAAGACGTTCCTCAGGGGTCTACTTCGCATGTGCCCGCCTAGGAAACTGTTGGTGCCTTCCTGGAGCTTGTCCCTGGTCCTTTCTCAACTCATAGCTAAACCGTTTGAGCCTATGGCTACCGCCGACCTCAGGTTAGTTTCCTGGAAGACGGCCTTTCTAGTGGCCATTACCATTGCACGCAGAGTAGGGGAGCTAGCTGCCTTTAGGGCCAATCCCCTCTATACAATTTTTCACAGGGAGAAGATGGTCCTTAGAACAGATCCTTCCTTCCTCCCTAAAGTCATCTCTGCCTTTCACCTCTCTCAGTCGTCTGTCCTGCCTACTTCCTTTCCGAACCCGACTGATGCCTCTCAGAGAGCCCTGCACTGTCTCGATGTGCGCAGAGCACTCTCTTTCTATCTGCATAGGACACAGCCCATACGTAAATCTCCTTGGCTGTTCCTAGCTTATGGTCCCCCACAGCAGGGGGAACCAGTCTCCTCTCAGCGTCTCTCTAAATGGGTGACTTCCACCATAGCCCTTTGCTATGAGCTGGCACATCAACCTGTTCCTACCTGTCTCACTGCCCATTCTACATGGGCGGTATCAACGTCCGCTGCCTTCCTGGCGGGTGTCCCATTGGAAGACGTCTGTGCGGCTGCTACATGGTCCTCGGCATCGACCTTCGTGACCCACTACGCCCTTGACGTCTGAGCCCGACGGGATGCTGCCTTCGGTCGGATGGTGCTGCGATCTCTCTTCGCTTGATCCTGCTGCACCCTCAGGTAGGACCCGTGAGTGATTTGTTTTGATGATGATGCTGTGTCTTAACCAGTATTTTTGTGTCCTTTGCGGCTGCCAGCTCCCTCCTCCAACTGGTTCAGCTCTTGTAATCACCCATGTGTGGGACTGCACAGAGACCACGACGAAGATAAACAGGTTGCTTACCTGTAACTGATGATCTTCGAGTGGTCATCTGTGCAGTACCACAATCCCACCCGGCCTTCCCCGCTGCTGGCATCTCCAGATTTCCTTCTTTGGATTCTTTGGCCTTGCCGGTGGCGGTCGAAGGAACTGAGTGGGAGGCGGCTCTCTCCCCCACTCTGGGCATGCGCAGTGCATGTCTCCTCCCCAGGGCGGGAAGAGAGCCCGCCAAAAGCTCTTCTGAGGTGAAGCTCTAGAAGATTCTCCGATCGAGGTCATGCGCAGGCGCCCAACCCATGTGTGGTACTGCACAGATGACCACTCGAAGATCATCAGTTACAGGTAAGCAACCTGTTTTTCCTCTTCATTTTAAGTTTCTGCAAAGGGTTTGTTTTTGTATTGCCACTTGCAAATTCATAACCTAGCAAACTGTCCTTTTAGAGTTATTCAAAATATATCTTTTGTTTTCTCAGGGGATTGTTGACGGAAAAGGCAGCCCCTGTGATGAATATAATTCACAGTATCTTTAGTCTAATTCTAAAGTTCCGTAGCCAGTTAATCTCTCAGTCATGGAGTTTTGACGCTGGCAAGCAAATGGCGGTTCACCCCAACTTTGGTCTAATGCAGCAATCCTACAACACATTCAAGTATTACTCTCATTTCTTATTCAATGGTAAGGCTTCATATAATTGTGGTAAGGCATTTTCACTCATTAGGTGGAAAATACTCTTGTATTTGTCTTGATAGACAACACATACTTTGAGCATATCAAGTTTCTGAGCACCATCTGTCAGGAAGAAGTTTCTTCAGTTGAAAGAGATTTCAGCAGCAAAGATTTCAGTGGTTCCCAGCATTGTCTTTGTTTTCTTCTGCATTTTAAAAGTTTTATCCTAAGGGTTTGAACCCTGGGCACCATATTTTTATGTTTTTGATACCTGGGAAAGCTTGCATAATCTCAGCCAGCAAGAGATGAACCAATGAAAAATATCACTGAAGAATAAATAAAAGGCACACTTCATTTTCCATTTCATTTTGTCCCTTGGCCAACCCTCTGCAGTTTTTACTCTGATGCAAGCTCCACTGTATGTAGTAAAGCTTACAGCAGTAACAGGTTAGATTTACAAAGAGCTGTTGTGCTTCATGGTGCTTTTGCTGAAGCCTGGCCTTCTTTTGAGTTAAGAAGAGATATTATTTTCACAACAAAAGAGAGAGGTGATACCTAGAATGCTGTCAGCTGGAAACACACCATGGAACAGGAGCTTTAAATGGGCTTAGGTGAAATTATGCTGGAGCACAGGAAAGAAAATATGGCAGCTGTGGAACCCTCTCAGATGTAGCTCTGGTTTTCTACAGAGAGCTCACAAGAGGGCTTTGACTTGAATCCAGCATTGCACAAGCAGCTACATCAATAGGCTTAGCATGGTTCTGCTTGTACCGGATCTTATGCAATACCTAGTGCTTTCCTCCCTGTATCTTATAATGCCCCCAAATTGCTTGCACAGTTGCTTGCAAGCAGAAAAGCACTATGTTCCGTTTAGCACAAGACGCTAGTATGAGGGTTTTCCCCCATACATGTGTAAGGAAAAATCTTTGAACTTCCAGAAGGTTAGTTCTGAGGGGACAGAATTGCATATCCACATATCTCAAAACAGTTTCATTAAAATGTATGTCTTACTGAAGTATTTTAAGCAGTTCTTTGTTTTCTCCCCCTTTCCCCTACAGTTGTAACTAAACTAGTAAACAGAGGTTACCAACCTCACCTAGAGGACTTCCTGTTGCGAATCAACTTTAACAACTACTACAAGGATAACTGAGCTTTGATACTGCTTTACTGGTAGCTTGTATTACATGAACAAAGACAGAGAACTACCATGTGTATGTTTCTAAAGCCTGCTTTGGTTGAATACTGGTCTTACTAGAGTGCTTCTAAGAGAAGCTTTCCATTAAATACTCCATTGAAGGTGCAATGGGATTCATAACAAATAGGATGGAAATTTGGGAAGATGCTCCATTTTTTTCCATAGCATGGCAAAAGTTTTTCTTGTCATGGGTGCAGGAAAGCATGCAGCCCAGCACCAATACGGCAATGTGTGCATCAATGTAAATTTGTTAATGTGTAATTTTTGTGAAATCTTCTCATGTAAATAAGCAAGAAATAAAAACAAAAACATGACTTTAAAATTGGTTAAGCAAATGTCTTAATTGTCTTGCTATTGTAAGCAAGGTCTCTGCATCTCAGTCTTTTGTAAACAGTTTGAGACTTCTCCTTCCTAGGCCTGTTGGAAACCTTGCTTACCAAAATAGCTGGGCTTGTAATGCAGATTTGGTGTCAATCCAGTCTATATTCTGTAACCTGTGTATGTGGTGCAGATGCAGTGAGGGGAAAAGAATTTTATCACAGTTTCTACTTCTCTCTTGGTCTGTAATAGGTGTTTATCATGTTCAGAACCTGTTTGAACTTTTCACTACCCATCGTAAAGCCACTTCCCAGCCAGTTTCATTTCTGTTTCTAACAAATGAAGGGGCTGGAGTCCTCCTTGGTAGGGCTGGATAGCAGGACCAACCCCCTTTATATACTGTGCAATAATTTTACTTATGTCAGTAGGGCTTCAATAGCATCACCACTGAGACTCTCAAAATGCCCCAGATTGTTTTGTAAACCAATTGGATCCATTAGTCCACAAGGAAAGCCCACTCTCACTGGTGCACTGTCCTTTTGGAAGGAATTTAAACTCAGATCATGACCTGGCCACACCAGTCTTTCTGTAACAGGAGCACTAAAAGCTGTTCAGTACAAAAAAGGAAATCCAGCCTGCAACTGTTCTTATGCATTGACTCTAATACAGCCTGAGACTGTCTCATGGGTGCCACTAGCTCTTAACTAGGCCCTAGTTTTAAGTTCAGTTTCATAGGCCTTGAACTGGGATAAGAGGGAGCCACTGACTGAGACAAAATGCTTCTTTCCTCTACAGGGAGGAACTGGCTGCATGAAGTTGAGCTGTAACAGCCTATAGACATTTAGCTGAGCAATGGATTACTGTAAAGTAAAATTGTCAAGGTACACTTTCTTACTCATTCACTTACTAATGCCATTGCACATGCTTTTAGAATCACTCCTCACTCATTTGTGGATGATGCACAGACTTACCCTGAGCCATTTTATGTTCCAAGCTGTGTGCATGCTGTCATTGCACCTGTTTCTTACATTTCCAATGTAATTTCCAAAATAAAAGCAATAAAGTTCACTTTTTTCACACATTTTAAAAGTGCACTTTATTAGCAGTATTTTCTTACAGTTTTCACAACCAGAGTCATAAACAGCAAACCTTCATCTCACAAAAGGAGAACCTAAGAGTTAAGCAATATTTATACTAAAGCACCTTTCAAAGAGAATATTTATCTTCTCAGTCAAAAAGTAAGCAAGACACATTTTTACTATGAACATGGTTAAGTTCATTTATTTTCAGCAGAACAGGTGCCAGATATTGTTCTTATATGCATAATGAGAAAATCAATGTCATCAGTACTAAAGTGCCATAGTTAAAAATTGCACACAACATTTTTTATTAGAAAATCTGGACAACAGCTTAGGTTGGATTATGAGGAACAGGAACTCCATTCCCATCACTTTCCCTGAGCATATTTTTCAAAACATCTGTACACAAGATCTTCAAAAGCCACAATTAAGACTTGCTAATTATAGTGAGAGGAATAAATCCGAGGTTGTGTTCTCTGCAAAGATTTCTCTTGTATACTATGTCACCATCCTCATGCTTATTCAATATGCTGAGTTTTCCCAAATCTTGAGTATTCACTTTTATTAACACAGAAATGACAACCTTGGAGGTTTATCCACCACATCAAGGTGTCCAGATTAATGAAAATATGGCAGGAATAACCTATCCATATACTTCACTGCTGAATTTAGTTACAACTTCCAAGTTACAATTTAAAGTCCTATTGATTTTTAATAGGAAACTACTTAGGATTATAGCCAAAGCCATCAACCTCTCAGCCTGGGTGTTAGTACTTAAGTTTCTCTTCAAGATACAATCCATTTCAAATACTATTAAAATAGGATATAGCAACTGCCTACATTAGCAATCAGTTTGAGAATGGAAGACTTTACAGAGGTAGTAATGTTGATACATAGGAAATAAATAGTGTAACAGAGTAGAGTATATAAAGATAAAAGTATGAAAGCAGGCTGCATGTGAAAATGGAAAGCAAATAATATGTGTTTTTGGCAAAATTATCCTGTTGGGGCAGTTTGGCTTAAAGTGACATTCATAACCACACAGTATAGTATAGTGTCTATATGGATCACCTGTTGGGCCAGGAAGAAAGAGGGCTAGCAGTTCTCTACAAATAACTGGCACAATCAGTACTGACCATCTTCTAGGGGACTGCCCGCACTGCTCCATCATCTCGTTAAATGAACTCGCAGCTTCAGAAGCTGGGGTGCAATCCTGAATCACAAGCACAACATCAATTTGTACATGTATTTCCCTATCCAAACAGAGATGCATACCCACTCGCTTCTGCATGGATGGCATCTTAGCAGGACCAAGCTGCTATAAATATTGGAGATGTAGAGAAAAATCTGATTTCCTTAAGTCACCTGTAAGATTCCTTTTCACAATGCACATTATTGCTGCCTTTTCCTCAGAGCCCCATGATAATGCTTCTAAAAACAAAATATAAATGTGAAGGTTCATAATAAATGAACTACTCAGTTAAATGAAACATAGCTTCAAAATAAGCAACAATTAGCTTAAACCCCCCTCCATCAAAAGAGAATCAAATATTCTTGCATAATAAAAGCATTATCAACACAGTTACAGTTAGTAAGTACCATTAGTTCACCTTCAGACAAAAATACATCCGGCATTTGGTTTGCTATTTTTGTCTTCACAAACACAGATTTCACTTGGATGTTCAAAGATTCATATGTGTGAAAATACAACAGCAGTACAGAGAGAAGACACAACGATGGTCTGTCTCCAAAGCCTTAACATTGTACATGGAACAGATGATTGTCACATTTCATAACATAAACATGGTTAAGGAGAGATTGTGAAGACATCCAAACAATCTGTCTGTGACTTAATAGCACTTCTATTATTGCCTTGTTGCATTCTCCACATGAAAAGATCAAGACCTCTTTGTGGAAACAACAAGGCATTTATGAAGATCATGTGACACAGAGCTCAGAAGCCCAGAGAGGTGGTTTACTACTGTATGGAAGCCTGCTACTGGTCATGGAACTGCAGGCAGCAACAACAGTCACCTCTTCTTCCTCCGCAGGCTCCTCACTGTAACATTCTGTGTCTTCATATGGCTTTTCTAAGAGCTTCAAGACTTTCCGTACCTAGGAGGGAAGCAAGAACACAATTATTACAGCAAAAGCCTGAATCTGTGTGTACTTTAAAAAAAAACTTTAGCCAAAGATATGATATAAAAAGAAAGTCAATAGTAAATCAATAATAGAAAACATATAAAGATCACAAAATAAAACTACATCACAAATGTGTTCATATATCTTCCAGTACATCATTCCTGGTGTCATAAAAAGTAATTGGCTTATTTACAGAGTAAACACTCCTTAATCAAACAGCTAGGTGCAAGTCCAATAACACCTTAGAGATTTTCAGGGTATGAGTTTTTGAGATTCAAAACTTTGTCAGCTTTGACTCTCAAAAGCTCATACCCCCAAAAGCTCGTTGGTCTCTAAGGTGTTACTAGACTCGTATCTAGCTGTTCTGCTGCAAACCAACAAGGCTACCCCCTGAAATTCATTAACTGAAGCACTGCTTCCAATGTACATCTAGCTGTGTTGTTACCTGAAGCCTCCTGCAGAACTGCAAGCTGAACTGAGACAGGAGAGTTCTCTAGCCTTCTTTAACCACTTGCTTGCTTGTAAGGACTACTTACGTTGCTATGGTTACATTTAACATTGTCACCTGACACTGTTTCAGAAACATTAACAAGTAATTCAGGACAAAAAAACCTCAGGAGACCATGGCAACATAATATTGTAAATACTATTTTTTCCCCCTGCTATTTGTTGTCCAGATTTTTTGAAGTCTGATCTAGGGCAGTGCCATTATAAGTGTAAAAATGAAATACTGTGTTCACCAGAACAGTGGTTCTCACCTAGACTACTTCTGCATCCCACTGGTTGGGAACTACTGCACCAGAGTACCAATAATTACTAGTGTTCAGATTGGGTATTTTTGCCATTTTAAGCTGTCATAGATGCCACTGAACTGCGATCTTGCAGTGGTTCTCTTTTAATACTAAACTTATGGAAAACACAGCACCTTTGATAATCTGTGTTTTTAAAAGAAATATTCTTCATCTTTCTATATTCTTTTGAATACTCTATGGGCTTTTATTCAGCAATGCAGAATATCATGATTTACCTCTGAGAAATCACCATTTTCTGCGGCCTCTATAGCATTTTGAGCAATGTAATTTCTCAAGATGTATTTTGGATTGTTTAAATTCATAACCTTCACACGTTCAGCACTCCAAGCACCAGCATCACTAGTGCGTTCTAATTCTTTTTCTAGCCGAACTCTGAAAGAACACAGAAACAAAACCAAGGAAGTTCAGGCTAATGGAAAAATAACTGTTTTTATATAGTGTTCACATTACTTTCCTGAAATATGTACATATAGAAAACCAAGAATACTGAGACTATTAGCATCCTGATCTGACACCCAAAAACCAGTGTTGAGATTTCATCTATTAAAAGTCTCACTTTTCAATGAGTAAATGCTAAAACTTTTGATAATAGATTCTGATACAATTATTTAAAATCAAAGGGCTTATTTGGAGTATAACAGAAAACAAATATACAAAATAATTGCTTCAATGATTAAATTATAACACTTATCTAAACAGCATGTTTTTTATAATATTAAAAAAGAGAAACAGTTTCTGTGCATACTGAACACATGTAAAACAAGATTTGATTTTCATGTGATTACTGAATGTGATCAATTAAAAAATTCAATTAACAAATCTCAAATAAATTGCATCTCACCTGTAATTCAGCAGCCAGTCTTTCCAATGTCCTTTATTTCTGCTGAGCAATTCAGCTGCTGTTAACTGCTGCAGCTTAGAGAACTGCTCTATGCGTTCCAATTCTTTATTTATGTTGGATTTTGTTCCAATTAAGGCAAAGAGCTGTGGGTTAGACTGTGCTAGCATCAGCATCATTGAAAGCTGTCTACAAAAAGAGAGCAGAAGGAAAACACAAATCAAATAATGGATTATGTTAGAAAATATGACAGCAATAACAGGTTTTCTGCGATAACTTGTAATAGTAGTGCTGGTGCCCTCAATCAGGTATAGAAAACAAAACCATTATATGCTTTTGGCTCAGCTACCAAAATAAATACCCTGATGCCCCCTCCCCCCCAATGTTCCACCATATAAAAAATGAATATGAAACACAGAGTACAATCACTGCTTTGAAAAAAAAAATACCTGGGATCCATTTGAGGCTTGTAAGCAACTTTCAGTTCTTCTATAGAAGCACACTGCTTTGAAATCTTATCTAAGAAGTTTTCCAGTGATGAAGGATCAGAGTCTACTGAGAAGGAGCTCAGCAGGCGAAAAGTGTTTGTAAAATCTGCCCCTGAAAGAATTAATGGAAACTAAATTCAGCTGTGCAAAACAGCCCATTTAATTTAAATATTCCTACAAGACTTTCTGGGGTGCGAAATCAGTATAGCAGATCTTGTCAGAAGTTGGAAGCTAAGCAGTGTCAATACTTGGATGGGAGACGACCAAGGAAGACTTTGCAGAGGAAGACAGTGGCAAACCACCTCTGCTTACTCACCTTCCTTGAAAACCCTATGGGGTTGTCATAAATTGGCTGCAACCTGACAGCCCTTTATACATGCACGCACAAGATTATTTAAGCCAGTGACCTCCATCATGCCCATCAATGGCTTTTCTGGTGCCCCCTTGCTTCTTTCCCAAAGCAAACAGCCAGGCCTGACTTTCCTCCACTTCACTGAAGCAGCAGGTGCCTCAGAAGAGCCCTTGAGTCAGCAGAGAATACTCATTTGGAAGCAACTTCCTCAACTATAAGAAAATGCTTGACCTAGAACCTCCCTGCATTTTGTGACTGGCTCCAGCCACCATGGCAGCCATTTTGTGATTAGCCATACTCCCCATGATAACCATTTTATGACAATGATCCCCTTGATGTCAGAATTCCAAAAGTGCTCACAAGCTCAATAAAATTGGGATTGCTGATTTAAACTGCTTTAACTATTTGTAAAGTTGTTATTTGGAAAGCACTGCAATCCATATTACTAGCTTAAATAGACCAACAAGTGAACATCACCTTGCATTTCTTTTAAAGACATACACACACATATATATAAAATCCACAATCACCTGTGACGTGCATAGTTTCTAAAAGATCAGATACCAGTTTATTATCATCTTCCATCTGGAGTTGAATGAATCCTAGCTTCCTTCTCATTCTCTGCATATAATGTGCCTCAAATTCTGCACTGTATTCTTCTTCCAGAATGGGCATACTGATATCCAAGAGCAGTTCTGGATCTAAAGCTTCAGCAAGTTTTCCAAGATTCCATTTGCAGATTTCTGGTTGCTTATCATAAGCATAACGCCCAGTGTTATCAGACCCATTGCAAATGTGTTCAGGATCATATCTATGAAGACAAAGAGAACTATTTGGCACTATATTTCATCAATATGACTAAGCAGAAAAACCATGCTACAGTGTAGGAGATCTGAATTATGTTATGTGTCACTCAATTCGAAACATAATTCTGTACTAGTTTATTTAAATCTGACCAAAGATGAATGACAAAAACCCTACATAACACAGGCAATATAAACATGGGATAGATATAAAACTAACAAACCTGAAAACATTAAGGCTGAAACAAAGAGAAGTATTATTGAGCAATCATATCAAACCAGCAAGTTTATTCTACTGTAAGGATCTGAAGAGATTATAAACCATAAAATACATACCCACAGGCTTCAATTCCTTCCAAAACAACTTTTGGAAATGATTAGGGGGATCAAGGACAACTGACCTTCCTGTCACATTTATATGTTTCAGGTAAATGATTCATACTGACCTGTCTATAAATCCAAAAGGTCCATAGTCAATTGTAAGACCAACTATGCTCATATTATCAGTATTGAGCACACCATGACAAAATCCAACACACTGCCATTCTGCAACCATCCTTGCTGTCCGCAGTGTTACCTGAACACACACAACTTGGTTAGTTTTCAAGATCCTCCAGACCCTAAACATGACATTTTTGTAAGCATCACATTACTATATTATGCCTAACAGCCTGAGACCCATAGCTACCTGATGGAACTCTGCCTCCTCCAATATATACCTGGCCTGTTTCTTAAGGTTGTATTTTGCATACTTTCTCTACTGTATTTATTTTCTCTTCTGCTGTATTAATTTTATATTGCTCACAAAAGCAAAGTGGAATATTCTTTAAATATAAAGGGAGCTATATATTTTAAAAATAAATTAAAAGCTTGCAACTGAAGATTAGACAACAACTGCAAATTGTACACTTCCCCCCAATTATCAAGGCTTATAAACCCTGACCTGGATAGCCCCATTTCACCAGCTCTTGGAAGCTAAGCAGGGTCAGCCCTGGCTAGTATTTGGGTGGGCGACCTCCAAGGCATACCAGGGTTGTGATGCAGAGATAGTGTAACCAGCCTCCTGGGCCCTGAATCTGGGTGATCTTTTCCACTAGACACCCCAAAACAACCTCTGAACCTCCACAAGCAGTGCCCTCATAAAGCCAGGCTTGGCATAAGAACATAAGAGAAGCCAATGTTGGATCGGGCCAATGGCCCATCTAGTCCAACACTGTCACACAGTGGCCAAAAATAGCAGGTGCCATCAGGAGGTCCAGCAGTGGGGCCAGGACACTAGAAGCCCTCCCACTGTTGCACCCCCAAAGCACCAAGAATACAGAGCATCACTTGCCCCAGCCTGAGAGTTCCTATCTATACCTTGTGGCTAATAGCCACTGATGGACTTCTGCTCCATATGTTTATCTAATTCTGTCTTGAAGCTCTCCATACTTGTATCCGCCGCCACCTCCTGTGGCAGTGAATTCCATATGTTAATCACTTTTTGAGTGAAAAAGTACTTCCTTTTATCCGTTCTGACCCGTTCTAACAGTGTTTTTTTCTGGGAGGCTAGGAGAACCACATCTTGGCTGAGAAAACTCAGGCCAAGTGAAGATTCTCCAGGCTGGTTGCACTGCCAAGCATCCTCTATGCAAGCTACCCCCCCCCCCCAAACTCTTCTCTTGTGTCAGTTCAGTCCAAAGGGACTAGAATGGGCAAGTTTCTGCTCTTGCCTCAGGCATCTTCTACCGACCAAATGGCTAGTCTTTTGTCCGTCAAATGTATGGGCAGGCAGGGACAAAGAGCCTCTGGTCTGTGCTATTGTCATGAATGAAGTACACTGCATGATTCCAGCCCCAATTTCTGTTTCACTTGTATGTCAGGAAATACCTTTGAAATAATCCTATCATTCTTGTCTCCATATATTTGTCTAAAATATCTGCATTCTTACAGCTATGCCAGACCTATCAAGGTACATACTAACTCTCCATGTCTAGTGAATGGTCTCCCAGTCAGGTTCATCCTGCCGCACATTAAGAAACATCATCTCTTTTGTCTGGCACCAGGGAAACGCCAGACCACCCTTTTGTTCCACAATGGACACTCCCAGCCCAACCATCCAAAGCCTGGCTAGCTATTGTTAATCCAGACTCTGCCCCTCTGGGACCACATTGGTCACATCTAGGCCGTGCCCCTTCTGACAACTGCACCCCCTGTGATACCTGATTGGCCCAGGTAATCTTTTGTCTTCATCTGGGGCAAGCCCCTCAAGACCTCCCATTAGTCAGCATTGTTCTCTAATGTCTATATCCATCCACACACATGGCCTCAGAAGGTGTGCCTCTGCCCTGATGCCAACTGGCAGACTACCACCAAACTATATTTGGGCCACAATCCCTTCTCCCAGGTTGTATTACCCCGTAACTGAACCCTCTATTCACTATCAATCATCTCTACTTTCTTAGTTCTGTATTGCTTGCTCTTTTGAATGCTTAGTGTGCTTGTAATTAGGGAAACTTTTCAATAAAACCTATTTAATTTTCTCTTCAAATCTGGAGTCTTCCTACTTTGCCAGACCTTAGTATACAATTGGTGTGCGGTCCCTGTACCCCTCTGGTCTCCCCTGCCACATAACTGATTTTCCCGAACAGCAAGGCAGACCATTGGTGGTAACAATAGGCAATAGCAAACCACCTCTGAATCGTCTCTTGCCTTAAAAAATCCCAAACCAAGTTTAGCTGCCACCTAGTGGTGCATAATGCTAAAAGAGCTAGAACTTCTAGCTGCCAGACAACCTTAGGCTCTCCTGACTATACCACACACACTGCCATATATGATAATAATAATTATTATCATCATCAAGGCTTAAAATATTTCTATCCTTTTGTCAGTTAAGAACCACCCACAAAACATCTGACAGTAATAAAGGTAATCAAAACTAGCACCCAGCACACACACACTAAAAAGTCAGCATTAATATACCTAAGCAACATTTACCTAAGCAATTTAAAATCAGCATTAATATACCTAAGCAACAAAGACCTAAGCAATTTAAAATCAGCTACAATATATGAGAAGATATTATTCACTGTAAAGGGTACTATTTACTATAATATATTCACTGTAAAAGAGAATAAAGCTACAAAAAGCTGTAGGAAACAGTGGGAAAAAAACAGTAGGAAAAAAAGGAACTCCCAACATAAAATGGATTAGCTCACTAACAGTGCAATCCTAAAAATACTTCCCTGGGAATAAGAGCCACTGAACAGACCTGAATTGAATTCTGAGTAGACCTACTTAAGATTGCTCTCAAAAGAAAGTCATAGCCTTTGGTTTGCAAGACCTGAGCAAAGCTATTAAAGGTAGGTTGTTTTGGAGGTCGACAGTCAGTTGGAATCAACTTGATGGCATATAACAAACACAATGTAACAGTATCACAAATCATGAACAGCATTTAAATTAAGCCTTCGGAAATATAATTGTCTTGACTCCTAAAATTCTAATAGACAATAAAAGTTGCATATCACATGGTATGGAAGGAACACAGAAGAAAAGGGAGCATTAGCTACACACATAGAGCTTTCATAGAGAGACGATCCTGTGGTTCTGGGCAATACAGTGGTTGTCTCAATGGTACAGTTCAAAAGCCTTTGCTTTTATATGCATCACAATCTCTAGATGTTCACATTGGTTTGGATCCCTACCAGTGTTTCTGTGGCAGCAAACCCTTGCACCTGCGGAACAGGGTTTTCTGCCTTCCCCCCTCCTGCAACAGCCCAAAATGCCCCCAAATAGCCTTTTTTTGGAGGGGAGGATCATCAGGAACAGGGTTTCGGGGGGCATATTGGTCTCACGCAAGAGGAGGAGAATTGTGTTCTGCATAAGCAAATACCTGATCCTGTGGAAACACTAGTATCAATCCAAGCCATTTTAATGAGAGTTGTTATAGCAGAGGTCAATAACACATCCATCTATGCAAGGCTGACCACCACCAGTGATATCAACTACACTGTACAACGTCAAGTGGCATGAGAAATGTAATCAATGTAAATAAATCAGGGGGGAAAGAACAAGAACCCATTTTGTTCTTGGATATGAAAGAAAAACAGGTTGCTTACCTGTAACTGGTGATCTTCGAGTGGTCATCTGTGCATTCACACCCATGGGATTCAGTGCGCCTGCGCTGACCTGGTCGGTGTCTATACAAAGCTCACAACGGGATTTTCGCGCCCTTCGCCCCCAGGCATGCGCAGGAACCCCACCGTGCATGCTCAAGGGGCGGGGGCACGGACATCCCGCCAGTTCCTTCTGACCGCTATCAAGCCTAGCCATGTGTGAGAACAGCTGAGGATGACAGCAGTGGGGAAGGACAGGCGGGCGGTGTGAATGCACAGATGACCACTCGAAGATCACCAGTTACAGGTAAGCAACCTGTTTATCTTCTTCGTGGTCTCTGTGCATCACACCCATGGGAGATTAAAAAGCAGTGGCTCACCTGGAGGTGGGTGTTGTCAGACTCAGGGAGCCGTAGAAGAGAGGACCAGACGACCCAAGTCACCCTTCTGCTGGGCACGGACGTCCAGAGCGTAGTGTTTGATGAACGTGGTTGGCATGGACCACGTAGCCGCTCTACAGATGGACGAGAGAGATGCGCCCTTCAGAAAGGCCGTTGAGGTCGCCATGGACCTAGTTGAGTGTGCCCTCAGACGAGAGGGAGGCAACTTTTTGGCTAGCGTGTAGCACAGCCGGATCGTGTCGACAATCCACTTGGAAAGTCGTTGAGACGTGATGCGGAGCCCTAGGGAGGGCGAGCTGTATGATAGGAACAGCGAGTTGTCACGTCTGGTTGGCTGAGTCCGGTTCAGGTAGAAGAGGAGTGCCCTCTTGACATCCAGGGTGTGGAGCAAGCGTTGCCCGTCATCTTCTGGATGTGGGAAGAAATTTGGTAAGAGTATTTCAGTATTGAGATGGAACTCTGAAACAATCTTCGGAACGAAAGTCAAGTCCGGTACCAGACGTACGCCATCTGGAAGGAAAACCAGGTAGGGTGGATCATGGCGGAGCGCTATGAGCTCGCTAACTCTTCTGGCTGAGGTGACAGCCACTAGGAAGGCCGTTTTCCACGCCGCGTACTTGAGGCCACAAGTGGCCATTGGTTCGAATGGCCGTCTGGTAAGTTGTCTTAATACCAGTGGTAGGTCCCATAATTCTGTAGGTGGGGCCACAGGAGGGTACAATCTAATGAGGCCCTTCATGAACCGCTTAGCGGTTGGGTGGGAGAAAATTGTACGTCCCTCCAAGCCCTGGTGGTAGGCGGAGATAGCCGCCAAATAGACTTTGATGAGTGGGATAGACCCTGGTCTCTAAGGAGCAGAAGGAAGTCCAGAATTTTGTCCAGGCCCACTGTGGTTGGATTGTCTGTAGACTTGTCCAAGTACGAGAGGAACTTTTGCCACTTTCTGCGGTAAGATGAGCGGGTCGATTCCTTCCTCGCGTTACAGAGGACCTCTGCAACCCGGGTGGAGAAGTTCAAGGTTGGAGCCTCCAGGCCGTTAACTTTAGGTTGTTCATCTCCGGGTGGAGTACCTTGCCCCCTTCGGTGATGAGGAGATCTCGCACTCTGGGGAAATGGTGGAATCTGTTCCCCGCCAGATGCAGTAGGGTGGGGAACCAGGGTTGCCTGGGCCACCACGGAGTCACCAGGATGCAATTTGGTCGAGATCTGGCCACCTTGTGTACTACTCTGAGGAGTAGGGGCAGTGGAGGAAACATGTACAAAAACGGGCCTGTCCAAGGTACCAGCAGACCGTCCCCTAAAGAAAGAGGGTCCTTGCCTCCCTGGGTGCAAAAATATTTGCATTTTGTGTTCTCCCGCGAGGCGAACACGTCTATCGTTGGGGTCCCCCAACGGTCGAAGATGGTTGGAGGTAGATCTGATTCAGTTCCCACTCGTGATGGTGAGCGTGGCCTCTGCTGATCAGATCCGCTTCGGTGTTGAGAACTCCAGGAATGTGTGTGGCCACGGGAACAATGTTGTTGGCAACGCACCAGTTCCAGAGGTCGATTGCAAGCCCACAGAGGCTCCTGGAGACGGTTCCTCCCTGTCGATTCAGGTAGCTGAGTGCCGTGGTGTTGTCGGTGAGGATGGCAACACAATGGCCCCATAAGACGCGCTGAAAAGCTCGAAGAGCCAGAAAAATGGCCAGCAGTTCCGGGTAGTTTATATGCCTTTTCCTGGTGGCAGCATCCCACCGGTATCCCACACTGATGCCGTCGAGGTGGGCCCCCCATCCCCATAAGGAGGCATCTGTCGTTAGGGTGTGATGATGGGTGGGGGGAGAAAAAGGGGCACCTTTGGTAAGATTGGGGACAATAGTCCACCAGGTGAGAGAGTCCCGCACGGTTTGTGTTGGGATTAGGATTTTTGATTGAGGCATGCGGTGTGGACGGAAACTCTTCAGAAACCAAAGTTGAAGAGGCCTCATGTGGAGTTTTGCCTGCGGGAGGACCGAAGTTGTGGCGGACATGTGGCCGAGGAGGCGTTGAATGGCGTACGCCGTCGAGGATGGAGAGTCTCGAACCGATGTTGCTAAGTTGGACAGGGTTTGGGCTCTGTCCATCGGTAGGAAGGCTTTGCCAGCCACAGTGTTGAGTAGCGCCCCGATGAATTGTACCCTTTGAGACGGGTGGAGACAGGACTTTTGCAGGTTCACCTGAAGACCTAGTGTTGAGAGGAGGTGCAGGGTGAGTGCAGTGTCCTTGCGAAGAGATATCGGGGAGTCGGCCACGAGAAGCCAGTCGTCGATATAGGGGAAGATGGTGATCCCCTGGAGGCGAAGGTGGGCCGCGACGACTACCATGGTCTTGGTGAAGACCCTCGGTGCCGTAGATATCCCGAAGGGGAGACATCGATATTGATAATGATGGTCCCCTATTGTGAAGCGGAGATACTGCCTGTGGGAGGGGTGGATATTTAGGTGGAAGTAGGCATCCTGGAGGTCGATGGTAGCCATCCAGGCGCCCAACGGTATCAAGGGCAGTAGGGCTTGCAGGGTCGTCATCTTGAATTTTCGGTACTTTATATAGATGTTGAGATCCCGAAGATCCAAGATGGGACGTAGTCCTCCGTCCCGTTTCGGTACGGTGAAGTACTGTGAATAGAACCCCATCCGTTTGGAGGTTTTGGAGACAGGTTCTATTGCCCTCTTCTTCAACAGGGAGTTGGTCTCCTGGAGAAGAATAGTAGAAGGAGGGGTGGGTCGGAAGGTTGGTAATGGTGGGAGGTCGACAAACTCGATGAAATAGCCATTGGCTATAATTGAAAGAACCCAGATGTCCGTGGTTATGGCTCTCCACGTCGAAAGAAAGGGGTGGAGGCGGGTCAATTCTCTCGACATCGAGAGGGTGGAGTCAAAGACCCTGCTTCGGCCCGCGGTTGGACTTGGGCCTTGCTTGTGGGTGTTGGGCACCCGATCTCGGTCTGGACTGATATGATTGCTTGTTGTAGTTTGGAGACTGGTGGGGTCTCCAAACAGCGTCAGGAGATGGCTTCGTTGGGTATGGACGACGGGGAGTATAACGGGACCACGACCTTTGCCTGTAGGATTTTTGTGGTGCTGAAACTCCCAAAGATTTTGAGGCTTTGATGTTTTTGTCCATCTCCTGCAAGGCAGCGTCGGTGGAGGAGTGGAATAAGCCCTCCCCGTCAAAGGGGAGATCCTCAATATAGGACCTAGTGTCCTGAGGCAGAGAGGTGTTCCGGAGCCAGGCGTGACGCCGGATCGATACTGCTGAAGCCATCGACGTCGAGAAAGCGTCCAATGAGTGCTTTGCAGTGCTCAGGAGCTGTTTGGCAACAAGGAGGCCTTCCTTTTGGATGGATCTTGCCTCGGCGCGCTTGTCCTCCAGTAGAGATGGGAGGAGCTCAGACATCCTCTGCCATAAGGCATACTCGTACCGTCCAAAACAGGCCAAATAATTAGAGGATTTGATCCCCAAGGCTGCAGAAGAGTAAACCCTATGGCCGTAGGCGTCGATCTTTTTACTCTCTCTGTCTGACGGAGTAGAGTTAGAACTCTTGGTCTTGGAAGATGTGGAAACGACCAAGGAATTCGGGCGAGGATGGAGATGGAGGAATGAGGTTCCCTCTTCCTGGACCCGGTACATGTGGTCTAAACGCTTGGTGAAGACCGGTGCTGACGATGGTTTAGCCCACGGGGACTGAACCGCTTTCAAAAGGTGTTTGGACATCGGTAAGGCTATCGGCGTAGAGGCGTCGATCTCGATGATATCATACACCTCGTCAGCTGCGGATGGTTGGGTTTGGACGATAGGCAGGGCAAGAGAGTGTGCCATACGCTTTACTAAGTCCCCATATGAGGACATGTCCTCCGAGGGAGAGATCGGGCTGCTCCCGGAGATGGATTGCTTGGGGGGGTTCGACATTGGAAAGAACGTCCTCCGGATCATCGACATCCGAGTCACCCCGAGAAGAGGCGGAATTGGAACTCGACCCTTGAGGTCTCGTTAGCGGTGGCTCGGCCATCGGCATTGGTGGAGCAGTGGCACGGTCGGAATGAGAAAGAGGAGACGGTGGAGGTTTCGACACTGTCGCCGAGGGCTGGTGGCGAGGCGAGCGCGAGCGGTATCGACAGGGTTCCCAAGGATCTGGGTACCCAGGGAAGTTCCACGGGCCCGAAGAAAACCAGTACGGCATCTCGTGCTTGCTCTCGAAGGGGAACTTCGGAGGTCGATACGGATAGGTTGCATGATACCTGTCATAGTGTGGACCATAGGATTCCTGCTCACGGTGGTCAGGACGACATGGGGATCTGGAGCGGTCCCGAGGGCGATGTCGGGATCAACCGGATTGATCACTGGCCCACGAAATTGGCGAGGGGGATCGAGACCCCATTGCCTGGACATTCGAACCCAGATCGAGGTCGGTAGGAGGTGGCGACATCGACTGGGGAGGATCACGACGCCGAGGTGCTGCCGACACAGGGGGTCCAGACTGACGTGGTGGAGAGTCCAAGATTTGTATCGGGGGCTCCACGATGATTCTCGTCAGTTCCGGCGTCGGATGGGACAGTCGTGGGGGTTGCTGAGGTGCGTCCGCACTAGCAGAGCCCCTAGGAGATCGAACGCCACTCACACCGTGAGATTTATGCGCGTCTCCCGTCTTGCTCGAGCCTCGAGCCTTCGCCTTATCCCTTTTAGGCTTCTTCACCGGTGTTGACATGGATGAAGTCGCCTTCGATTTCGATTTCTTCGGAGGGGCTCCTCCGGTATCTGAGGAAGGTTTCCCTACCTTGGGAGGCTTCGGTGTTGGAGGATCCTTCTGTGTCGACACAGACGACTTCGATGTCGAGACAACTGGTCTCGCAGAAGAAGGATCAGATTCCATTTCGGGAGCTGGAGGAGCGAGTGCTGACTCCCACAACGCGACCTTCAGCCTAGCGGCCCTGTTCTTTCTCGTTTGGTTGGAGAAACGGGCGCAGATGGAACAGGCGTCAGGCCGGTGAGTCTCCCCCAGACAAAAAATACAAAGTGTGTGCTCGTCCCTCAGAGCTAGCTTGCTCCTGCAGGAAGAACACCGTTTAAAGCAGCCCCACTTACGACTTTCCATAAACAATGGAAAGGGGCCCTTCCACCCAGCAGGATGAAGGGCGGTGGGGGGGGGGAGAAAGGTCCATAGACCAGAGAGAAAAATCCTCCAAAAAGTTGTTGGAGTTGAGTTGGAACGATCGAAAAACAAAGAGGAAAATTTTGAAGAAAAAGTTGTGATTTTCACTGAGGTAAATCGCTCTCAGAGACACCAACGCAAGCTGCTAACAGCGAGGCGGTCAGAAGAGAACTGGCGGGATGTCCGTGCCCCCGCCCCTTGGGCATGCACGGTGGGGTTCCTGCGCATGCCTGGGGGCGGAGGGCGCGAAAATCCCGTTGTGAGCTTTGTATAGACACCGACCAGGTCAGCGCAGGCGCACTGAATCCCATGGGTGTGATGCACAGAGACCACGAAGAAGATCCCATTTTACACTTAGATATTGTTAATTATTGTCAGAGCGAAATCCCTCAGCAAGCTGTGTGCTTAGAGTCATTTCAGAATGGGTAACAAGGCAGGCATTACAACCAAAGTCGGACATCTCTCATATATAGTTAGTGGCTGCATGAGATAATGAGAAAACAACTTGAAAAAATATCTTTAAAAGGGCCTGGGAAGGATCCTCAAGGAACTTGAAAATGAATCTTAAAATGTGATATGACAACATCCCAGACAGATTCTCACCTTTGAAAAAACAAAACAAAACTGTTTTGATTCCTGCTCAGCTATAAAACCCACTGAGCAGCCTTGGGTGAATTATACTCTCTCAGTCAAACCCTCCTCACAGGTTTGGTACAAGACTAAAATGTCTTCTGTACCATGCATAGTGAGGAGGGCCCACAAATTTCTCACACACTCTCTCACACACAACAGCACTTGACCTACCTCTCTGAAAAAAGCTGCATTCCTTTGAATATTATTGTCAGGGTGTGCCTGCAGAATCTCTGGATAAAAAGTGCTGATCACGTAATCAAGCATTTGTATTCGAATTTCATTTCTGTTAACACTCGGGCCTTTACGTCCAGTGTATTCATCAGGAGGCTTAAAAATTTCAAACGATCCAAACCTATTTAAAATAAATTGTTTATTACTGGAAATAATTCAAATAAGTTTGGGGAGGGTCTACTTGAAGACATAGTTCAACCATACATCCACTTTTACTTTTACTTTTACACCCTAGACTCCCTCTCCCCGTTCTTATAGCAGCACAATTAAACAAGTCTGCAGCTGCAAGCCTCATTAAGATGTCAAATCAGGAGTTGCAGAATACTATCAAAGAAACCGTAGCCAAGGTATTAGAATCTACAGTTCCACAAATTGTTAGTAATGCAATTAAGGATACTATTCCTCAAACTGTTAATGATGCAGTTAATAATGCAATTTCTTTAGCAGTGGAACGGTTACAGGCCAAGTTTGATGCCTTGGCTGTGCAGGTTACTTCCCAATCCGAGGATTTTAAACAGCAGATCTTAGAAAATGCTAAAAAAATTACTACATTGGCGCAAACAACAACTCAAATACAAGATATGGTAGAAGAAGTAGACCAAAAAGTGACAGAATTGACATAAAATATGGCAATTACAGTAAAAACAATTAATGAAATTAAAATACTTATATTAAACCCTAGCCTAAAGATATAAAACCATAAATTGCACTACAATGGGTTAAGGCCTCAAGTGTGGCTCTAGCCAGAATTTTCATGGCAGCTAGGGTGACAATGATACCCCATAAGTGACACAGGGATCTACACAAGCTAGGTGAAAAATAATTTTCTCAGCCACTCAACATGAATTGAGACTGGTTAAAAAGCTGTGAGGAACTCAAATCTGCACTCTGAATAAAGATGACAGAACTGAGTATAATGGGGAAGAGCCTCCAGTTCTAAGCCTCCCCCAGAGACACAGGGACTGGAGGTGACAGGCTTTCAGATGTAACAGGCATATTTTTCTCTAAATTATATGTTTTTCTCTATATTTTTTACAAAAGAACAATAAAAATGCATTTCGGTAACACCTTCTGTAATAATGCTAATGCATAGCTCTTTTTTTGCCATCAAGTCACAGCTGACTTAGGGAAACCCTGTAGAGTTTTCAATACAAGAGATGGTCAGAGGTGGTCTGCCATTGCCTGCCTCTGCATCACAATCCTGGTATTCCTCAGTGGGCTCCCGGGCTCCCTCTAAGCTGAGTTAGTGGGAGCTAACTCACAGTTTTTTAGCCTCTGGCTCACACAGTTTTGTTTTCGCTCAGGAAGGATGGTTCCAGAGCAAACTAACATATGCAGCAGCCAAATGGCTCACTCATAACTTTAATGCCAGTAGCTCATAAAGTAGAATTTTTGCTCACAAGACTCCACAGTTTAGAGGGAGCTTGGGTAGTTTCCCATCCAAATACTAGCCACGATCAACCCTGCTTAACTTCTGAGATCTGACAAGATATGGCTAGTCTAGACTATCCAGGTCATGGCAGTGCATAGCTTTACTAAACTAATAAACGTTTTGAAACACACCACTAGAAGCCTGCACTTTATAAATATTTAAGTAATATCTTTTCAACAGTAATTAAGAGAAGTCAGAGCTACAGAGCCAGAAAATGTTTATTTACAGTTACTGCAGGCAAAACGTACTTCCTTCAGGCAGCTGCCTGACAACATATTTAGTAACTGTGTAGTTACAGCTTTGTTTTCAATATTAAACAAAAACCTGTATGTTTACCTGATAAATGTTGGTGCTATTCTTAGGACAACCGTGCACTTCTCTTTTTTTGGATTTCCATCATAAAATATATCCCGAATAACCTCTGAATCGGATGTTACACATGTTCCTGCTCGGGTTGTGGGTATTCCTAGATGAAACATTCCTTCACTGCAAAGGAATTCTCTAATGCTTGATCGCAGAACTTTACGACCATCAGCTTGTCTGTAGTTAACAAAAGATTTTTTAAAAATTAGAATCAGGATTTTAGCAAAGATCTCAAACCACTTTTTAAAAAATCAAATATGAAATGTGGGGACAAAGGAACAAAGTCCCCCAGGGAAAATGTAGTCAAAGAAGAGACTTCAGGTTCATGTGCACTTATGCTTTCAAATTATCTTCTGTACCGCTAATGAAGCAAGAAGCAATTATTCCTAATTCTTTTGATCTGGTTGCACGTATTAAAATGAAGAAATCTACCATGAAGCTATCCCCTTAGTAAATGAGCTACACAAAAATGTAAATTCATAGACTGTAACAAGCAATGCTCCCTCTAAGCTGTGGAGTCTTGTGAGCAAAAATTCTACTTTGAAAAGAAGAAGAGATTGGATTTATACCTCGCCCTTCACTTGGAGTCTCAGAGCGGCTTACAAACTCCTTTCCCTTCCCCTCCCCACAACAGACACCCTGTGAGGTAGGTGGGGTTGAGAGAACTCTAACACAAACTGATCTTTCTGGAACAGCTGTGCCAGAGCTTGTGACTGACCCAAGGTCACATCAGCAGGTGTAAGTGGAGGAGTGGGGAATCAAACCCGGTTCTCCCAGATTAGATTCCGCACACTTAACCACTACACCAAACTGGCTCTCTCTTTGTGAATTCCTGGCATTAAAGTTGTGAGCAAGAGATTTGGCTACTGCATTAATTAGTCTGCTCTGGAGCCATCCTTCCTGAGCCAAGACAAAAACATGTGAGCTGGACGATAAAAAACTGAGCTAGCTCAGCTTAGAGGGAACACTGGTAACAAGGCCATTCTGAAAACTTTTCACACTTAAAACTGCAAGAAAGGAAAAAAGCATGGCAAATATGAGTATGAATACAGAAAAAGCTATAATGGCTGACCAATCAGAAAAATACAGTCTTACAAAGATGGCTCTATTGCAGGAGCAGTGTTGTGTTTTTTTCCTGAGAAAATCTGAATTGGAAAGGTTTCTGGGTAATTTCCCAATTCAAATTTAGATAATGTTAGAAAAAGAAGGCAAATACACCATGTGCAAGTGCAGGGCTTTGTCCACACTTCATATCCCACATTTAGCCTAACTTAAAAGATCTGCAGCACAACAGCCCTGACTACTATAGCAAAAGAGACTATATTTACATACGTAAGACAGAAAATTTTTGATGAGAAAAATATAGAAACTTCTCCATTTTGGAAAATTTCCCACCCCACATCACTGCATGGGAGACAATGTAGCAGTTCTAAACTGGGGGAGAGGGGAATGCATAGCAAGAACAAGGTGCAAGCTAGTACAATGTTTATGCTGCTCTAGTTTGGGATTATAGCACCACCAGTACCATCCATCAGAGTTTAAGAAGAGTCTGCTGGGTCCACCTAGCCCAGTATCCTGATTGACACTGCAGCCAATCTGTTGCCATGGAAGGCTAAGGAATTAGAGGACAGAGGCCCTCCCCTGCTGCTGCCTCCCAGCACTGCTATTTGCAGAGGTCTGCTACCTCTGGATATGGAGGCTCCCTTCAATCACCTCATCACAGCTGGTAGGCATCTTACTCCTTTTTAAAGCTATCTATGCTTGTGGCCATTACTACTTCCCCAAGCAGTAAACTCCAGCCTCACTGATTCTGTTCTGAACCTCAGTATGTAGTCACAGACACTAATTTAAGACTTGCAGAAGTCTGGCATGCTAAATCACTGCACACAATGCTCACAAAACACTGCAGCTGGAAACACAAACTAGCACCCTGCAGTCCAGGTAACAGCATAGTTATGAATTTGCAAGTATATGCCACTGTTTTCCAGATTAACCAGTTCAGATTTTTTAGGGAGTTCATTACATTCTTGCTGAATTCTGGTCTATTTTGTAACTTATCCTCAAGAATGGTTCCCAGGAAGTGTGCTGGTGCTCTGCTTGATGGCAGCTCCAAGCTAACTTTATCTCCCTTTTGTGAAGTTGGGTGGCAGTGCAGAATTTTTGCAATGATTAAGTATCAGCCTCTCCTTCCATTTCTCCACTCATATTTCATTGTACCACAGACCAGTCATATGTTATGGATAAAACACCACTAACTGCTAGCTACTCCCTCATATCTAAAGATGTGGGGAAAGCAGGTAGGTAATACCTCACGATGTTCAACTATGAAAACAGTCATACCAGCAAAACCAGCCCCAGTCTCAGGACTGGTCTGCAATTGCCTAATCAGATGTTAGTCTACAAATGTATCCTTTTCATAGAATGGTACAACAGTTAGCATATTGGACTAGGATCTGGAAGATCCAGATTTGAATTAGCACTCTTGCCATGGAAGCTCACAGGATGAATTTCGGTCATCACTACCCTGCTTAATCTACCTCACAGGCATATTACGGAGGATAAAACAGGAGAGGGGTGAAAGATCATTTGAATTACTTTGGGTTCCCATTGGGGGGAAAGTGGGGAATAAATATCTAAATAAATCAGTACATTCTGGAATAAGGGGTTTCCAATGCAATATTCAGAAACACCTAGATAAAAAGCTGCAATTTCTTTTTGTGTGCTACCCTGTGGCAGAACAGACAACAACATTCTGAAACTAGATTATAAATGTCTGTGAAGTCTTTGGACTGCTCAGAACACTTCTCAGTCAACTTGACCTCAGCTAACATTACTGCTGGAACAGTTATGTCAGGTTTTTTAAAACATTTGTGTATGAATCAGTATCATTAGTAGAAATATTTATGAAAATATATCATTGGATAGAGAATGTAGTGTTGTTTTTTTAAAAAGTGGGAACACTTCTGACCTTTCCTCCCACTGCAGAGTGCTGAGGGAAATAACTTGTCCACATGCTCAAGAAAGAGACAGAAAGGGTGCTTCCTGACATAATTCAGGTAATAAACACTGGTTACAGGAAAGGGGAAGGACAAGTGACTAACACTGTTCTGGGAGTAAAGCCTACCAAACACACCAGAATAGACCACTTTAGGATTGGTAAGTGTAAAATGCTATACAGGCAGGCAAAGCAAAATCCCACAAACAAAAGCTTTTATTAAGACCAACTGAAATGACATAATTTCAACAGACGAAGAACAAGATTAGTTCTGCATAGGCTTCCACTAGAGTGTTGCAAACTGGTCTACTTTCTACTGGAGCCTAAACTCCATTGAAGTTAGCGAGATTTACATCCATGTACCCACTTACTCAGAGTAGGTCCCACTAACTACCTGAGATTTAGGCTTAATGTAAAAGCTGGATGTAGTAACTGCACGGGATGCACTGAGAAGCTGCAAACTAATCCCCGTTACTATTGCAAGCCCAAGTCCCGCTGAAATGAGGATTTACTCAAAAACCTGTCCGATTCACATCACCGAGACTTAATGACAGTGACTGAAGCTTGATTTCAACGTGACTCCAAAAACATTTCTCCCGGGCTAAGCCTTTTACTGAAACGGAACTCAACACCCGATCAAAACACTGATGCGTGTCAGGTTTGCACGTCCGCACTACAGGTCCAGGAGCTCTGGCTCTCCGGTGTGCTCGGAATGCGTTTCGACGAGAGACTAAGCCCCAAAGATCATCACCCCCCAACGGACTGCAGCCAGGCAAGCCAAGAAAGGGGCCTTTACCGGGAGAAGGGGGTGAGTCCGGCGCCCTTGAGCTGGATCTCCCAGCGTTCGCCGCGGGGGTTCAGGACTTCGCCCAGGTACATGGCGGCGCCGTCGCCCAGCTGGCCGGCGAAGGAACCGAACTGGTGACCGCAGTAGCAGTGGGCTGCAGGCTCCGAGCCTGGCAGGATCCGGTTGCCGCTAAAGTAGAGCGCGGCCTCGGCCTCCAGCTCGGCCTCCTCCTGCGACGTCCGCGGCTCTCTCAGCCCCAACAGTGCCAGCGCCGGCAACGACAAGGCGACGAGCTGCGGGTTCTGCACGGGGGTAGGCCGCACGCGGGAGAAGCAGGCGCCCGGCACGGCTCGAGGCACATTCTCCTCGCACGGGTCAAGCGGCAGAGCCCGCAAGGCTCGGTTGTCGAAACGAAACGTCCCCAGCCACCGAAGAGCCTCGCCGGCAGGACAACCTGCGCCGGCCTCCATGACGGCTCGCGTCAACCAACGGCGAAGACAACCGCCGTTGCTGGCAACCGCCGCCGCCGCCGCCCCCATTCGCCTGCTACGCCCGTAGCCACCAAAAGGGGCGCCTGCGAGCAGGTGGCCCTTCGAATATTATCCGGCCTCTTGAGCCCCCTGAACAGCGACCAATCACAAGACAGTATATTTGCATAGCCCTCTTTCCTCCAACAGATTTACAGAATTTCTCTCCCCTCTAAAGCCACGCTGGTGTCCTCTCCTTCGCATCTGGAGCTTGCGTGCTGCGATGTGTTTTTTTAAAGCGCCTTTGTCTTTGGGCACAGGGTACCTTTCTGGCTTGCAATTGCAAAACACGTTAATAGCCCGTGATCCTGTAATAAAAGACAGGTAATCCGTGATGTAGAAGCTTTTGAGTTTCCTAGGAGAATATCTCTTTGCAGCCCCAATCCAGGGATCTTGGGGGGGGAGCACACGCAGCTCCGGGAGCTCAGGAGCCAAGCCCCGCCCCCAGCCGGCATCCCGGGGAGTCTTTCAGGCAGCCAAATGTCAATTTCAGCTCCATTGTATCCTATGGGCCATTGAAGTCAATGGTGAAAACATACGGTATATTCTGGGGGCTGGAGGGGAGGGGTTTTGAGGGAGAGGCTCCAAACTCACAGGGTAGTTGATGGAGCCTCTCCCCAAGATACCCACGAAGTTTGAAGAACATTGGATTAGGGGGTCCAATTCTATGGGCCCCCAAACAGGTTGCCCCTATTCCCTCCATTGTTCTCTATGGTGGGAAAAAGTAAGTCAAATTTCTTTCATTCCCTCCTTTCCTTCTCTCTTTTTCCTCTTTCCCTCCCTCTCTTTTTCCTCTTTCCCTTCTTCTCTTCTCTTTCTTTCCCACCTTCTTCTCTTCTCTTTTTTTCTCCTTTCCCTGTTTCCCTCCTTATTCCTTCTCTTTCTTTCCCTCCGCTTTCCTTCTCCTTCTTTCCCTCTTTCCTTCTCTCTACTCTCTCTCTTTCCTTCCCTCTTTCCGTGGCCCAACTCTCATGGGAAGGAGTTTAAACTTTAAACCCCTTCTCTCTTAGCTCCCCCACCCAGACCAGCTGGGGAAGGGGAGGCTTTTGAAGATGCCTCCCCCCCTTTTCCTTCCCCTTCTGACATCACTTCCGGTGGTGTCAGGGGGCATGGCATATGCTAATAGCCTAATAGCTCATTAGCATATCATATGCTAATGAGCTCCTGCAGCTGTTTTTTTACGAAAAGACACCTGCCAATGACTAAACGAAAAGTAAGTCTGGGAGGGTAGCCTGCTGGTCTGTAGTAGAACAGATGGGTAGTGTGTTGGTCTGAAGCAACAGAACAAAGTTTGAGTCCAGTGGCACTTTTTAAGACCAGTGAAGTTTAATGCTGGGTATAAGTTTTCGTGTGCATTCACACTGCTTCAAATAAGTATCTGAAGCCATGCGCATGGCATGGACGTTAAAGCCAGAATTAAACTTCCTTGGTCTTAAAGGTGCCACCTGACTCAAACTTTGTTCTGCAGTAGAACATAGTTCTCAGTGGTCAGCCCTGTTAGTCTGAAACAGTAGAACAAATTTAGAGTCTAGTGGCACCTTTAAGACCAACAAGGTTTATTCAAGGTAGTAGGAATAAGGCCTGTCATGGAAATAAATACAACAAGCTCTAGAAAGACGCTCTGTGCGAGTGCCCTGGCCTTGGGTACTCAGTGTCAATTTGCTGTGGTGATCTCCAGCAGGGTATAATGACATAGAGCTTACCATTTTCTTCAGAACTGATCTCTGCCATCTGAAGAGCAGTTGTAATTCTGAGGGATCTCCAGCCCTCACCTGTAGATTGGCAGCAGTGGTTCCCCAGGAGGAAAAGTACAGTCTTTCTCCACAGTGAGGACCAGAAAGGCTTACATCATTCTCCTGTCCCCTTTCTATCTGCACAACAACCCTGTGAGGTAGGTTAGGCTGAAAGTCTGTGACTGGTCCAAAATCACCCACTCAGCTTCCATGCAAGAACCTGGTTCTATCAGACACTGCTCTGAAGGGCTAATTGCTACACCCAGGGTAGCCAACCTCCAGGTGGAGCCTGAAGATCACTGGTTATCACAACTGAACTCCATAGAAAATAATGGAAAGCACGCTTGCCTGTAGAGAATAACGGATAGCGCGCTTGCCCATAGGGAATAATGGAGAGCACGCTTGCCCAGAGGAAATAACGGACAGCATGCTTGTCTATGGAGAATAATGGAGAGCACGCTTGCCCATAGGGAATAATGGAGCCCACGCTTGAACATCTCTCTATATAATATGTTTTGGGGTGGCACTTTGGAGCTCTCCCATTGGCTGTGCAATGTGCTCCCTCAGCCATTGGCCCATCAGCCCCCACTCAAGAGTACTCATGTGCCATTGGCCGAGTGCTGGGTCTGCTCCTCTTCCTCGCCCACTCCACTTCAGCCATTGTGCCCTGTCAGAATTACTAGCAAAGGGCTTTCTCTCTTGACGAAGACACTTCTCCTGCTTGCGTCCTGTGTGGGACTAATTTTCCCTTCAGTGGCTGTTGGTAGGTGTCACGAAATGGCAGTTACCTGTGTTTGTAAGATGGCTGCCATGTGGTTGTTTGTTTAAAATGTTCCCCCACAAGATTTAATTGAGTTGTAGCTCCAGAGAGTGGCCGGCAGGGGTATCACTCACTGGGTTGAATGGGGCTTTCTCATCTGCTGGACTATAGTTCCCAAGGCCAAAAAGTGTGGGAAAACAGGGACTGTCCCAAGGGGCAGGGCAGTATCAATATCCAGCCCATCCAGGGAGGTGGCAGTCTTCGTCCTACAAGAGGTTAGGAAAGTCTCCTGCTGTCTGTGCTGGCAAGGCTGTCCAGGACACAAGCCAGAGACGTGGAGGAACCCCAGGAGGCAGCAGAAATTCAGCCACTCCACAGTCAGCTGGATTGAGGAATAAATGGAAGTTTCCCTGCTCTCTTGGGCAAGAGAGAGAGGCTGAAGCAGAGCCAGAGGCTGGTCCAAGGAGAGATCCTATCCTGAGCCCACAACCTCCTAGAGAGTATTGTGTGTATGGAAGGTGGCGGGGCAAAAGGGTCTCCAGGCCCCACCGGGAGGTTGGCATCTGCGCCCACCTAGGGCGTAGAACCACCTCGAGCCGGCCCTGTCAGCACTTTTTTGGGGGGGGGGGGCGAAGAGGATTTTTTATTGCTTTTTATAATTGACAACTAATAACTACAATGAAAAAAGGGAAGGGGACTACATCTAAGGAGACAGTAAAGAAAACCCACACTAAACTAAAATCCCAAGAGAGGGAGATCTTTACCCCAGTTAAAGTCTATGTTAATACTAAATTGTTAGTAGGCAATGTATATTGTGAGTTACAACCTATCTCTGCTATATAATTAGTTAGTTACTTGTTATGGGAGACTTTCAGAGCATCACCCAAGCTCGCTTCATAAAGGCCATTTTCAGACTCCTTCTGCCTTTACTTAGGCTTTCTATCTCTAAAAGCATAAGTTGGTCTGCGAGCTGCAGCGCCTTCTTCCATGGCCAAGTCTTCATCCGTCTCCGAGGGTGTGGAGCCGCTCGAACCAGTTTCACCATCCTCTTTGGTTCCCAGTTGGCGTTTCAAAAATTCTTTAGCCTTGTGTACAGAGTCAATCTTCTCTCTTTTGTTGTGTAACTTAAAGATGACCCCTTCTGGAAATGCCGATTTGTACACGATTTGGTTGGTTTGGAGAAAAAGGGTTAGATCCTTATAATTCTTCCATTTTTTGTCAAATTTCAAAGGGAATGTCTTTTAGAACCTTGATTGTAACATTCCCAAGCTTCAATGGAGTTGCTGATGTAGCTTTTAAAATTGCCTCTCTAGTTTGCCTTCTTGAAAATTTAACTGAAATTTCCCCAGGTAGGTTATTCTTCTGAGTGTAGTTTGAATACACCCTATATGCTGATTCTATATCATGCAGTATTTCTTCCACTTTTAAGCCTACAGCTGGTGCGATGAGATCACTAAGGAGCTTCTTCAAATCTTCTTTCGACGATTCAGGAACTCCCTGGAACCTGAGAACCATGTTTGTTTTCTCCATTTGAAGAAACAAGAGTCTGTTTTCTTGTTGATTTTGCTTGTTTATTATTTGTTCCACCTTTTTCTTCAAAGTCTTGTTTTCGGTGTACATCTCTTTCACCATCACTATCGATTGCTCCGTCTGTTTAACATTTTCTGCCAGCTGGAGCTGTTGAGTTGCGATCGTCTGGTTTAGGACGGTCAACTGCTGGTTAATACCAGCGAGCTGCTCCATCACCAGCTTGAGCGTCTCCGCTAGAAGTCTCGCAACATCCACTCCCTTCTTTTCTGGTCTCGGACTTTGCCCACCCGGAGGTTTCGGTTTCAATCCTTTCTTCCCTATGCCCGACATTTTGTTCGATTGTTTACAAAAGCCAACCAACTTTCCACCTCCTCTGAAAATCACTTATGCTTTAAATCAGCTCTGGTAAGTCTCACCAAACAAGCCAAATACTTCGATTTTCCCTTCCCCCCACTTTTTTTCTGTAACTACTTTCACTCACGAATAGGGAGGTGTCCCTCCATTCTCCGGTTCCCAGTATGGGGGAGGGGTAAGGGTTCAGTCAGTTACCTTCACATTTGCTGAATCCAACTCACGTTCATTGCTGGTCAGTCCAAACTCGCTTGCCTTCGCAAATCGCTGGATCTCCGATGCTTGTTCCAACCAGCCCCACTTGTGCCATGCGGCCACACAGCGGTAGGACCGTCAGGGCGGAGGAGCGCCTCAATTCTCTGGCATTACGCCATCGAAGAGGCCGCCCCTCAGAAAGCCCTATGGCTTGGAACCCTCACCAAGGGTTCCGTGGGAGAACCACGTCAGTAGTTCCCCTCCAAACTGCTGGTGTGCAAATCATTCCCCTGAGCCTCAGGGAGAGTGACTGCCCTCGCTACGCCATTAACCAGAAGTCTGTCAGCACTCCTTAACTTAAAAACTCCATCACTTTCTAGGCTAGCACCAGTTAATCTCTCTCCCTACTTTGTTTACATCCCACTTTTCTCTCCAATGGGGACCCAAAGCAGCTTACAGTTAACAGGAAAATACTGGGGAGTGAAAGCCCTTCTGCTCTGGGCACAGCCCTGTTTTACGCACCTGTAGCCAAGGTGCAAAGTAAGGCAGATCTGATGCAGCTGCTGCTGACCAAAAGAAAGACCTTCCTCACTCCCTTCCATTTCCAAGTGGATTCATTAGGTACAAAATGTTTCCTTGGCTGTCCACCAATTGCCTCCATTTGTTTTTTTTTTAAAAAAAACAATTTATTAATGGATATATTTAACATGTTCCATATTATATAAAAAACAAAAGAAAATACATATCCTTTTCGTTATACCCCTCCCTCCTCAATACAAGGCTTCCCGCAATGCTCTTACCCCCCTTATAATCTCTGTTAAGCATTTGCTTTACTAATCCTTTTTAACCTTCATTATCAAATAACGGTAACATTTTAACAATAAAGTCATTTTAAAATTTCTTCTTAATAACAGTCAAAACAAATCAAGTTATTCTTAACATCCCAGTTTTTCACCAAATAGTCTTGAAAGTCTTTCCATTCTTCAAAAAACTTTTCATCTCCTTCGTTGTTAAGCTTCCTTGTCAGTTTATCCATTTCAACCATAAACAACATCTTCTTAATCCATTCCCATGTTTCAGGTATCTTTTCTTGCTTCCAAAATTGTGCATAAGTCATTCTGGCTGTTGTAACCAAATACCATAACAATGTTCTCTTGGTTACATTTACTTCTTCTAATTTAAGACCTAACAATAACATTTGTGGGTCTTTCTTGAAAGTACATTTCAAAATTTTCTGTATCTCACTATGTATCTGAGTCCAATAACTTATACCTTTATCACAAGTCCACCACATGTGGTAAAATGACCCTTCTTTCTTTTTACATTTCCAACATTTGTTAGACATACTTTCATTTATAATAGCAATTTTTTTCGGAGTCATATACCATCTATACATCATTTTATAACAATTTTCTTTGACATTAACACAAGTTGAAATTTTCAATGATTTTTTCCACAGATACTCCCATGATGACATAGTTATTTCACTGTTTATATTAACAGCCCACTTTATCATTTGTTCTTTTACTGTTTCTTCCTCAGTATACCATTTCAATAAAACCTTATACATTTTTGAAATCATTTTTTTACCTTTTTCAACCCATATAATTTCAATTTCATTATTTTTCTCCCTAAAACCATACTTTTTCTTATCGGTCTTAAATAAATAAAAAATCTGTCTATAATTCAACCAATCATAATCAAATTCAACATCATCTCTATTTTTTATCACATAATTTCTCCCTTCCACTTTCAAAAGACTCTTATAAGGTAACCAATCTGAACCTTGATGTCTGGAAAATGGTTTGATCACTTCTGCCGGCACTATCCAGAGTGGTCTTTCTTCTGGGAAGAATTTTTTATATTTCATCCAAGTTTTGAACAGTGATCGTCTTATATAGTGGTGTTTGAAGAATTTGTCAATTTTTGACTTTTCATACCACATATATGCATGCCATCCAAATTTATTATCATGACCTTCTAATGCTAACAATTTCATGTTATCAAGGTTAGTCCATTGTTCTAGCCACGTTAAACAGACGGCATCATAATAAAGTCTTAAATTTGGTAGTTGAAGTCCTCCTCTTTCCTTTGCGTCACATAATATTTTCATTTTAATCCTCTGTTTTCTTCCTGCCCACACAAATTTTGATAGTTCTCTCTGCCAAGTGTCCAATATCTTACTCTGTCGTAGTATTGGGATCGTTTGAAATAGGAACATTAAACGAGGCAAAATATTCATTTTTACTGTTGCAATTCTTCCCATTAACGATAAATTCAGGGTGTCCCATTTTTTCATATCTTGCTGAATTTTATACCAAACTTTTTCATAATTATTTTTAAATAAACCAATGTTTTTCATAGTCAATTCAATTCCTAAATATTTAGTTTTTGACACTACTTTACATTGAATCTTTTCCTGAAGCTCTATTTGCCTTTGTTTCATCATATTTTTACACATTACTTTCGTTTTATTTTTGTTGACATAAAAACCAGCTATCTCCCCAAATTCTTCAATTTTCTGCATCAATTGTGATATATTCTCAATTGGGTCTTGCACCATGAACATTACATCATCTGCAAACGCCCTGTATTTATATGAAAAGCCTTTCACTGTAAGTCCTTTGATATTATTGTCTTTTCTTATGTCTCCCAATAATACTTCCAATATCCAAATAACCAGTAACAGTGATAACGGGCAGCCTTGCCGTGTTCCTTTCTGAACCTTAAAATATTCCGTTCTCTCTTTGTTTATATTCAAAGCAGCTTTTTGATCTGAGTAAATTGCCACAATCATATTTGAAAAAGATTGGCCTATATCCATTTTTTCTACCACCTGCAGCATGAAGTCCCAATTCAAATTATCAAAAGCTTTTTCTGCATCCAAAAAGAGGAATCCAACTTCTTTCTCTGGATGTTTATCACAATACTCAATTGCATCAATCACCACTCTTAAATTGTCTCTTATTTGTCTATTTGGTAAAAAACCAGCTTGTTCTTCTGCTATAACATCTGTCAAATATTTTTTCAATCTTTCGGAAATTACTTTTGCAAATAATTTATAGTCATTATTCAAAAGAGAAATTGGTCTATAGTTCTTTACACTAGTTAAATCCAAACCTTCTTTGGGTATGAGTGAGATATTAGCATCTTTCCATGACTCTGGGATTCATTTGGTCACTCTTATATCCTTCGACAAAAGTACCAAAATTGGGGTTAGCTCTTCCTTAAATTTTTTATAAAATTTTGCTGTAAAACCATCCGGACCTGGAGCTTTGCCCAACTTTGCATCTTCTATCGCACTAATTATTTCTTCCTTCTTAATTGGACCATTAAGCATTTCTTTAATTTGTTGTCCCAGCTCTGGTACTGCAATGTTCTCCAAATAATTCTTAAGTCTCTGTGGGTCAATACCTTTTCTTCTAAACAACTTTGCATAGTAGTTAAAGAAAACTCTTTTTAGGCCATTCAAGTCTATGATATCTTTTCCATCTTCCGTTATCTTATTTATAAAATTTCTTTCTTTTCGATTTTTCAACTGCCATGCTAAGAATTTTCCTGGTTTATTCGCACCTTCTAAAGGTTTTTATTGTAATTTCTTCAAATTCCAATATAGTTCTCGATTTGACAAAACATTAAGTTGATCCTGTAGAAGATGTATCTCTTTAATAATTTTCTTCTTCCCTGGTTTTTTCTTTAATTCCTTTTCCTTTTGTCGAATCTTTTCTTGAAGGTCATTTTGTTGCTGCATCCTTTGCTTTCTGTCTTTAGAATTTAATGAAATAAGTAACCCTCTTATTACCGCCTTGTATGCATCCCACACGATCTGTATGTCAGTACCTTTGTTCAAATTTGTTTCAAAGAAATTCTGCGTTTCCTTTTTTAGAATCTCATTAACTAGTTTTCTATCCAATAAGTCTTCATTAATTCTCCAATATATTTGTCTTGGTTTCTCTTTTGATATCCAAAGTAAGGGGTTATGATCTGAATTAATTTTTGGCAAAATTTCAACTTTTTGAGTTTTTAAAGCCATCTCTTCTGACATCCAAATCATATCAATTCTGGAAAAAGAGTTATGTCTGTTAGAATAAAAGGTATAGTCCTTAACCTTAGGATTCCATTTTCTCCAAACATCTTCTAATTTCTCTTGCTTCATCAATTCAAAAAAGTTTTTCGGTAATTTCCCAGTCACTTCTCCTGCTGTTCTTGATTTTCTATCCAATATATTGTTCACCGTGCCATTGAAGTCTCCTGCAAAAACCACTTGCTCATAATTTAAACTGTCCAGTTCTTTTGTCAAATCTTTTTTAAAAAGTTCTTTTGCTCCATTGGGTGCATACAGGTTCACTAGCAAAGTCTTTTTTCTATACATCGTTATTTCCACTCCAATATATCGTCCCTCATTATCCGCGAAGATTTGTTTTGGTTCTAATTCTTTAGGAATATAAATCACTGTTCCCTTCTTCTTTTTAGTTGCTAATGAATAAAATTCTTCTCCCAATTTTTTATTAATCAAATATTTGTTGTCATGTTTTCTAATATGAGTTTCCTGTAAACAGATTATATTGCTCTTTTGTTTTTCTAACCAATGATTTACTAGTTTTCTTTTATTTGGTGAATTAAGTCCATTAACATTCCAAGATAGCAGTTTGTATTCCATGGTATTCTAATTTAAATATCTTTAAAATCATCAAAATTGTTTTCTTTGAATCTGCACAAGTCCCCTTCTGTTTTAATTGTAAATCTCACTGAGTTGTATGAGAATGAAAGCCCTTGTGGTATCTCCCATCTGAACCTGATCCCCATTTCTTTCAGTTTGTCAACCAGTTTCTTAATTTTTTTCCTGTCTTGCAAGATTGCTCTTGGGATTTCTCTTAGAATTATTATCTTTTTACCATCAATTTCCAACGGTTGTGTAAACTGCTTCTTGAAAATATCCTCTTTCATTTTTCTTGTCACAAACTGTACAATTACATCTCTGGGTAATTTCTTTCTCTGAGCATACGTTGAATTTACTCTGTAAATTAAGTCAAAGTCTGAATCTAAATCACCTTGGTCCTCTCCAATGTATGCTGTCAGCGCATTTATCACTACCATCCGTATATCTTGCTCTTCTTCCTCCTTTATTCCTCTCAATCTCAGATGGTTTTGAGTTGGCTTCCGGTCGGAGTAAAATGGCGAATTGACACACTTTGCGAGTTGTGCAGAGTGTACTGCGGTATCTGACGACAGTCTGGGCTTCATCTGGCCCAGCGCAGCACTCCCCAGGCGGGGGGGTGGCAAGCAAGCAGCCAAGCCTGAGGGGGAGTTGAGATCGGTGTGGATAAGCTTCGGAGGAAGCTTGTTTACACTTTGATCTCCTTCCGTGAAGAGGGCAGTTGCAAATCAGCACTACAGATACCAGCTGGGCTGAGAATTCAGCATAAATTCGCCATCTACCGATCTCTTTAACATCAAGTTCAACATCGATTACAGAAGAAGCACCGCGAAACCCCGAGATTACAAGCAAGGTAACAAATGAATAAGCGCTTACCGGTTTAAAGAAGAACGCGAAATTGAATCGTACGGATAAGCGTAGAAACCTTTAATGAACTATTCCGCTTGATTTAAAAGTAAAACGAAAGCTTTCCTTTAGAGAAAACGGCTGAAAAGAGACTTTGTTTTGCATTCCTGTGGTCAGTCAAGTCTAAACTTTACATAGCAGAAACGAAACTAACTGTGACTCTATGATACAGGAAGTAGGCTAGAGTGGACGTTGTAGAGGTTGCTGTGCCGGAAATAGACGGACGTTTGAATGTGTGACACCACCTTTACCGGAAGTTGGATTACAGAGACGGACAGATAAACAGGAAGTCTTGAAGGAGCCTACTCTAGCCGGAAAATCATAGAGAAATTGCGCCCGACATTTTGAGGACTAAATTTTAAAAAGTTATTTTTAAGCCGAAAAAGCGTTGATACAAGTTATAAAGGTGGCGATTCGGCTTGAAGATTGCTAATATAAAGATTGATTAGCACTGAAGTCGCTTTCAAGACGGATTTGAGGTCAAGACCTAGAGCAGCTTCATCACCTAGTCCAAGAATGACTGCAAAGGAAAAAAAAGAGTGGCAAGCGGCTATGGAAGCGATGGAAAAACGGATGACCGAAGTGGTGCAGAATCTTGGAAAACAAATAGAATCACAGCTGCAACAACAATTGCAACAACAGCTGCAAATACAACTGGAGCAAATAGAACAAGTGCAAGTCCAAGTACAGAAAAAAAATATGGAAGAACTGAAAGAACTGGTACTAACAGAAGTGTCAGGGATTAAAAAAGATGCAGAAGAAGTTAAGAAAGAGGTCAAAAGCCTGGTGACAAAATCTGAAGAAATGGAACAGAAGGTTAAAAAACCCTGTTAGAAAATACAAGACTGGAGTCCATGATGGAATATAGAGCTACTCAGAATCATCTGAGATTGAGAGGGATAGAAGAGGAGGAAGATCAGGATCTACGGGCTCTAGTAATCAATACATTGACAACTTATGTAGGGGAAGATGTTGGAGATTTGGATCCAGACTTTGACTTGATTTACAGAGTAAACTCAGCTTATGCCAAGAGAAAGCAATTACCCAGAGATGTGATTGTTCAATTTGTGACAACAAAAATGAAGGAAGATGTTTTTAAGAAACAATTCACACAACCGTTGGAAATTAATGGAAAAAAATAATAATTTTGAGAGAAATTCCGAGATCGATCTTACAAGACAGAAAGAAATTCAAGAAATTGACAGACAGACTGAAAGAAATGAATATCAGGTTCAGATGGGAGATTCCATATGGACTTTCATTTGTGTACAATTCGGTGAGATTTACCCTTAAATCTGAAGGAGACTTATATAGATTTAAAGAGAACAATCTTGACGATTTTAAAGATATTTAATTCAACACAATTATGGATTACAAATTTTTATCTTGGAACGTAAATGGACTAAATTCACCAAGTAAAAGAAGATTAGTGAATCATTGGCTGGAGAAACAAAAATGTAACATAATTTGTTTACAAGAAACACATATCAGAAAACAAGATAATAAATACTTGATTAATAAAAAATTGGGAGAAGAATTTCATTCCTCAGCAACTAATAAGAAAAAAGGAACAGTGATTTATGTTTCAAAAGAATTGGATCCTAAAAAAATCTTCTCAGATAAAGAAGGAAGATATGTTGGCGTGGAAATATTGATGAACAGAAAAAAGACATTGCTTGTAAATATATATGCACCCAATGGTGCAAAAGAGACTTTCTTCAATGACTTGACTAAAGAGTTGGATTGTTTAAATTATGATCAAATAGTCCTTGCTGGAGACTTTAATGGTACAGTGAATAACATATTGGACAGGAAATCCAAAGCAAGTGGAGAGACAATTGGAAAGCTACCAAAAAATTTCTTTCAATTGATGAAGCAAGAGAAACTGGAAGACGTCTGGAGGAAGTGGAATCCCAAGACTAAGGATTATACGTTTTATTCTAATAGACATAACTCCTTTTCCCGAATTGACATGATTTGGATGTCAGAGGAGATGGCGCAAAAAACTTATAAAATACAAATTTTACCGAAAACTAATTCTGATCATAATCCCTTACTCTGGATATCTAAAGAAAAAACTAAACAACTATATTGGAGAATTATTGAGGATTTACTGGATCAAAAATTAATTAATGAAACCTTAAAAAAAGAAACGAAAAGTTTTTTTGAATTAAATTTAAATAAAGGTACGGATATACAAGTTGTATGGGATGCGTACAAAGCGGTAATGAGAGGTATGCTTATCTCTCTGAACTCAAAGGACAAAAAGCAAAAGATGCAACAACAGAAAGACCTTTATGAAAAAATTCGACAAAAAGAAAAGGAATTAAAGAAAAGACCAGGGAAGAAAAAGATTATTAAAGAGATCCACTTTCTGCAAGATCAGCTGAATGTTTTATTAAATAGAGAATTATATTGGAATCTGAAGAAATTACAGCAAAAAGCATTTGAGGGTGCAAACAAACCAGGAAAGTTTTTAGCGTGGCAATTGAAAAATAGAAAAGAAAGGAATTTTATATCTAAGATTATTGAATATGGAAAGGATGTTATGAATTTGAATGGTATAAAAAGAGCTTTCTTCAAATATTACGCCAAACTATTTAAAAAGAAAGGAATTGATCAACAGAGAATTAAGAAATATTTGGAGACTATTGAAGTTCCAGAGCTGGGAAAACAAATTAAGGAATCATTAAATGGTTTAGTAATGAAAGAAGAAGTGATAATGGCGATAGAAGATGCAAAGTTGGGCAAAGCTCCAGGACCAGATGGCTTCACAGCAAAGTTCTACAAGAAATTTAAAGAGGAGCTAACCCCCATTTTAGTACTTCTGTCGAATGAGATAAGAAAGACTAAACGGATCCCAGATTCATGGAAAGAAGCAAATATTTCATTGATACCTAAAGAAGGTTTGGATTTGACTCAAGTAAAGAATTATAGACCAATATCGCTATTAAATAATGATTACAAATTATTTGCAAAAATAATTTCGGAGAGATTGAAAAAATATCTGAAAGATACTGTAGCGGAAGAACAAGCCGGATTTTTACCAAATAGACAAATTAGAGACAATTTAAGAGTGGTGATAGACGCAATTGAATACTATGACAAGCATCCAGAAAAAGAAGTTGGATTCCTCTTCCTAGATGCAGAAAAAGCTTTTGACAACTTAAATTGGGAGTTTATGCTGCAAGTTATTGAAAAAATGGATATTGGACAGTTCTTTTTAAACATGATTGTGGCAATATATTCAGAACAAAAAGCGGCTTTGAATATAAACAAAGAAAGGATGGATTTTTTCCAAGTTCAAAAGGGAACACGTCAAGGCTGCCCGTTGTCCCCGTTGCTGTTTATTTGGATGTTGGAAATATTATTGACATCAATAAGAAAAGATAATAGTATTGAAGGACTTTCAGTGAAAGGATTCGTATATAAATACAGGGCATTTGCAGATGATGTGATGTTCATGATTCAGGACCCTATTGAGAAAATACCACATCTGATGGAGAAAATTGAAGAATTTGGCTCAGTTGCGGGCTTTTACATTAATAAAAACAAAACTAAGGTGATGTGTAAAAACATGACGAAGCAAAGACAAATAGAACTTCAAGAGAAAATCCAATGTGAAGTAGTTACAAAGACTAAATATCTAGGAATTGAATTAACCATGAAAAATATTGACTTGTTCAAAAACAATTATGAAAAGGTGTGGCACAGGATTCAGCAAGACATGAAGAAATGGGACACTTTGAATTTATCACTGATGGGAAGAATCGCAACTGTAAAAATGAATATCTTACCGCGTTTGATGTTTTTATTTCAGACCATTCCAATACTAAAACAAAGGAAAGTATTGGATTTGTGACAGAAAGAATTATCCAAATTCGTATGGGCAGGAAGAAAGCCAAGGATCAAAATGAAAATTTTATGCGACGCAAGAGAGAGAGGAGGCCTTCAACTACCAAATTTAAGACTGTATTATGATGCCGTCTGTTTAACATGGTTGGAACAGTGGATTAATCTTGAGAATAAGAAGTTATTGGCTTTAGAAGGGCATGATAACAAATTTGGATGGCATGCATATTTATGGTATGGAAAAGTAAAAATGGACAAATTTTTTAAACACCACTTTGTAAGACAATCACTGTTCGAGACATGGATGAGATATAGAAAATTCTTCTCAGAAGAAAGACCACTTTGGATAGTACCAGCAGAAGTGATTAATCCATACTCAAGAAATCAAGGGTTAGATTGGCTACCTTATAAAAGTCTTTTAAAATTAGAAGGGAAAAACTTTGTGTTACAAGATAGATTTGATGTCGAATTTGAATATGATTGGTTGAAATACAGACAGATTTATGATTTATTTAAGACCGATAAAAGAGAACATGGTTTTAGAGAAAAGAACATTGAAATTGAAACTGTATGGCTTGAGAAAGGTAAAAAAATGATTTCTAAACTGTACAAGGTTTTATTGAAATGGTACACTGAGGATGAAACTGTAAAAGAGCAAATGATAAAATGGGCAGTAAATGTTAATAATGAGATATTAATGACATCCTGGGAATATTTGTGGAAAAAGTCAATGAAAATTTCAACTTGTGTAAATGTTAAAGAGAATTGTTATAAAATGATGTACAGATGGTATATGACGCCTAAAAAAATTGCTATTATAAATGAAAGTATGTCCAACAAATGTTGGAAATGCAAGAAACATGAAGGGTCTTTTTACCATATGTTGTGGACATGTGAGAAAGCAGTAAAGTATTGGACTGAGATCCACAATGAGATACAAAAAATTATGAAATGTACTTTTAAGAAAGACCCACAGATGTTATTGTTAGGTCTTAAAATGGAAGAAATAAATGTAGCCAAGAGAACACTACTATGGTACTTGATTACAGCAGCTAGACTGATTTATGCTCAATGTTGGAAACAAGATAAAGTACCTGAAACATGGGAATGGATTAAAAAGACGTTGTTTTTGGCAGAAATGGACAAACTAACAAGAAAGTTAAACAACGAAGAAGATGAAACTTTCTTTGAAGACTGGAAAGACTTTCAAAAATACTTGTTGAAAAATTGGGACATTAAACGTGGTTTGATTTGCTTTGATAGTTATTAAGAAGAAAATGAAAGAATTAGATTTTTGAATTGTTACCGTTTGTAAGAGAAAAGAAGTTTAGAAGTAATTGTAACAGAACAAGAGAGACATTAATGGGGTTGGAGCAGTGCGGGAAGCCTTGTTTGGGGGGGGAGAAGGGAAATAAGAAAAATGGATATGTAGGTAAGTTTAAATTGTATGAACATGTGATATATCCAATAATAAACTGTATTTACCAGTCAGATGGTTTTGAGTTGCCCTGTATTCCATCATAGATTCCAACCGTGCATTCTCTTGAAGATTTCTTTTAACTTTTTGTTCCATCTCATTTGATTTTGTTGCCAGACTTTGAATTTCCTTCTTGACTTCTTCTGTATCTTTAATTCCTGCCACTTCTATTAGTACCAATTCTTTCATTGCAGCCATGTTTCTCTCTTGTATTTGAACTTGCACTTGCTCTATTTGCTCCAACTGTATCTGCATCTGTTGTTGCAACTGTGATTCCATTTGTTTTCCCAGATTAGCCACCGCCTCCATCATCCTCTTCTCCATCGCCTCCATTGCAGCCTGCCACTCTTTTTTTTCCTTTGCAGTCATTCTTGGACTTGGTGATGAGGCGGCCCTTGGTCTTGACCTCAGATCCGTTTTGAAATCTGTAATACAACAAGTCCTTATATTTCCAATACAACAGCCAAATCGCCACCTTTAAAATTTTGCTCCACTTATTTTTCTCCTTAAAAATAACTTTTTAAAATTTAGTCCTCCTCAAAATGGCGGGCGCAATTTCTCTATGGTTTTCTGGCTAGAGTAGGCTATTTCGAAACTTCCTGTTTTGATGTCCGTCCCAATATTCCAACTTCCGGTGTAACACTCTAAGATGTCCGTCTCCTTCTGGTTACTCAGTTCTTTTCCAAAGCCACTCTAGCACCAAACTTGTCTTTTTCAGTCGGAACTTATTTTCGGTAACACAGAATCACATCAGTTCCGTTTTTACTGCGCAGAGTTTAGTCTTAGCTGACCACAGGAATGCAAAACAAAGTTATTTTTCTGCCGTTTTTTTCGGTTTAAAAGACTTCTTTTTAGTTTCAAACCAAGCGGATTATTTCACTAAAGCTTTGTTCACTTTTCCGTTCGTTTTAAATTTCACTACGTCTTCAATCCGGTAAGCAAAAGTTCATTGTTACCTTACTTGTAATCCCGGGGCTTCGCATTGCTTCTTTTTACAATCATTGATGATCTTGATGTTGAAGAGGCCGGTAGATGACGGATTTATGCTGAATTCTCAGCCCGGCTGGTATCTGTAGTGCTGTTATGCAAACTGCCCGCTTCACGAGAGGGGATCAAAGTGTAAACAAGCTTCCTCCGAAGCTTATCCACACCAATCTCAACTCTCATTTGGGCTATGATGCTTGCTGGTCACTCCCCTGCCTGGGGAGTGCTGCGTTGGGCCAAATAAAGCCCAAACTGTCAGCAGATACCGCCGTACACCCTGCACAGAACGCAAGGTGCATTAACTCGCCATTTTAACTCCGACCGGAAGCCACCAATTGCCTCCATTTGTTATCATGTCCAAAACAACCCCTTACAAGATTTCTCTAATGTGCAGGGGGGGAACCCACACTATTTTCACAAGTGTAACACCCATTTAGGAGCATTCTTACCTTAAATAGTGGGTCCAAAAGGAAGCTTAACAGTGGGAGTTTGTTATCGCCCACCAGATCAAAAGATAGAGGAGGATTATAAAATGATGAATGAATTAAAGATAGCGGCTAGACGAAATAACTGTGCCGTAGTAGGCGACTTTAACTACCCACACATTGATTGGGTCAATATGAGTTCTAGTCGGGAAAAAGAGATTGACTTTTTAGACACTCTAAATGACTGTGCTATGGAACAGATGGTCACAGATCCTACCAGGGGAGAGGTGATCCTGGATTTGGTCCTAAGTAACACCCAAGACCTGGTGAGAGATGTAAAAGTGATTGCACCACTTGGGAACAGTGACCATAATGTCACTGAGTTTAACATTTGTACAGATAGGGAGTTGCCCAAAAAGACTGATGCAACCACTTTTAACTTTAAAAGGGGTAACTTCTCTGGTATGAGGGGACATGTGAGGAAGAAATTGAAAGGAAAAGTGGAGAAGGTCAAAACCATTGGGGAAGCTTGGAGACTATTCAAAAATACAGTCCTAGAAGCTCAGAAAAAATATATACCGCAGGTTAGGAAAGGCACAAATAGGTATAGAAAAAAGCCTGCATGGTTAACAAAGTAATGGAAGCTGTAAAAGGTAAGAAGGATTCCTTTAAGCGGTGGAAAGCTAGTCTTAGTGAGGTTGATAAAAGGGAACACAGACTATGGCAAATAAAATGCAAGTCTGTGATCAGGCAAGCAAAAAGGGAATATGAGGAGCATATTGCAAAAAACATAAAGGCCAACAATAAAACTTTCTTCAAATACATTAGAAGTAGGAAGCCAGCCAGGGAGGCAGTGGGGCCCTTGGATGACCAAGGGGTAAAAGGAGTAGTGAAGGATGATAGGGAAATGGCTGAGAAGCTGAATGCATTTTTTGCCTCTGTCTTCACTGTGGGAGAAGTGCTTGCCCACTCCAGAAGCACCGATTTGGGAGGGGGTTTGAAAGACCTGAATCAGATTGCAGTGACAAGAGAGGAAGTCCTCCGACTGATGGACAATTTAAAAACTAATAAATCACCAGGCCCGGATGGCATTCATCCGAGAGTTCTGAAAGAACTCAAATGTGAGCTTGTGGATCTCCTCACAAAAATATGTAATCTTTCTTTAAAATCTGCATCCATTCCTGAGGACTGGAAGGTAGCTAATGTCACTCCCATCTTTAAAAAGGGCTCCAGGGGAGATATGGGAAATTACAGGCCAGTCAGTCTGACATCGATACCGGGTAAGTTGGTGGAAACTGTTATTAAGGAAAGAATTAGTAGGCACATTGATGAACAAAAACTATTGAGGCAGACTCAGCATGGGTTCTGTAAGGGAAGATCTTGTCTCACTAACCTGTTAGTGTTTTCTGAGGGAGTGAGAAACGACAGCTGAGGGGTGACATGATTGAGGTTTATAAGATTATGAATGGGATTGAGCAGATTGAGAAAGAAGTACTTTTCTCCCTTTCTCACAATACAAGAACTCGTGGGCACTCCATGAAATTGCTGAGCAGTCGGGTTAGAACAGATAAAAGGAAGTACTTCACCCAAAGAGTGATTAACATATGGAATTCACTGCCACAGGAGGTGGTGGCAGCTACAAGCATGGACAGTTTCAAGAGGGAATTAGATAAACATATGGAGCAGAAGTCCATCAGCGGCTATTATCCACAGGGTATAGATGGGAATTCTCAGTCTGGGGCAGGTGATGCACTCTATTCTTGGTGCTGGAGGGGGCAGCAGTGGGAGGGCTTCTAGTGTCCTGGCCCCACTGCTGGACCTCCTGATGGCACCTGGTATATTTTGGCCGCTGTGTGACAGAGTGTTGGACTAGATGGGCCGTTGGCCTGATTCAACATTGGCTTCTCTTATGTTCTTATGACAGGCACCTGATCATCAGCAAAGTTTTTTGCAGTACATAGTTTGAAATGCACCTACCTTAAAAAAATCAGTATCTTGACCCCATCTTATCATAGACCTATACCTCTTCTGAAATTGCAAGCAAACCTTTAACATGTTGCAAGTTTTTGTGGCTTTTGATGTAACAGTTTCCACCCACAGAAATTTGTCTGTATAGAGTAGTATTTCTGCCTCCCCTTCTCTACCCGTTTTTATCTACACCTGAGCAGCAAATCAGATCGATGCACAGAGGTAGCAGCTCCCAAATTCCACAAAAGGGTGATAGGCATCAGCCATGCCATAGCCTTCTCCATGACCCTCACTACTGCAGTGCTGCCAGTGCCATGGTTGCTTGGGTAGAGAAGAAGAGTTGGTTTTTATACCCTGCTTTTTTACTATCGGAAGGAGTCTCAGAGCGGCTTACAATCACCTTCCCTTCCTTTCCCCACAATAGGCACCCTGTGTGGTAGGTGGGGCTGACAAAGCTCTGAGAGAACTGTGACTGACCCAAGGTCACCCAGTTCTCCAGATTAGAGTTCACTGCTCTTAACCACTACACCACACTGCCCAGCACACTAAGCAAAATGGTCTGGTGTACTATTGTTTGCACACATGCCAGAGACTGCCCATCCCTAGTCTAAAGCATGGTGAATGGAAGGTTTCTTTCACTTACCGTGAATCTTCCTTTCTCTGTGGTTCTGAAGTGGGACATTCCTCACGTCTGGGATAAGCTCCGCCCTCTTTCCTCAGGGTCGGCTCCAAACTTTGATCCAGGCAGGGAGGGGCTTATCCCCTTGGAGGCAAACCAGTCCTTCTCAAGCCCGATTATCTTCCCCGCCGGAAAGGAACTAGAAGAAAACACATTTCCCCTCCCCCCCCAACAAAGGGGGTACCAACTGCCCAAACACTACAATAGGGCAAGGAAATTAGCCCACAAAACATAACAGTAACAGCGTGGTCTCTCGAAGCCACTGCCCCCTGTATCAAACTCTGTAAAGAGGGGAAGTACCCTAAAAACGGGTGGGCAGGAATGTCCCACTTCAGAACCACAGAGAAAGGAAGATTCACGGTAAGTGAAAGAAACCTTCCATTCTCCAGTGGTTCTACGTGGGACATTCCTCACGTCTGGGACGTACAAAAGCTATGTTACCGGGTGGGCTTGCATTCCCAGCTTTACAGAGTGTGTTGAAGCACCCTACGACCAAATGCCACTTCCGCTGAAGCTAGTGTGTCCACTCTATAATGTTTAGTAAAAGAATGGACCGACTGCCATGTTGCCGCTCGGCATATGATTTCTAATGAGGGAAAAGATCGATACACTACCGAGGTAGCCATCCCCCGAAGAGAGTGTGCAACGATCCAGGCCGGGATCTCTAACCCTTTGGCTTTATAGGCTAAGATAATGCACCCCTTAATCCACCTACTCAGCGTGGAAGTGGAGACTTGTTTTCCCAATGAGGACTTTCTGAATGATACAAACAGTGTCTCCGATTGTCTCCACCCTTTAGTTCTGTCAATATAGAAACTAAGGGCCCTCCGAACATCTAAACAATGCCATTCCCTTTCTTTTTCATGTTTAGGATTGGAGGGAAGAACAATCTCTTCTGACCTATGAAAAACCGAATTCACCTTTGGAATAAATGCTGGGTCTAAGCGAAGGACTACTTTGTCCTGATGGAAAATACAGAGCTCCTTGTTAATAGACAAGGCCCTCAATTCCGAAACCCTCCTAGCTGAGGTGATACCTATCAAAAAAAGAGTCTTGAAGGTGAGTTCCTTCAGAGGACACGCAGCCATTGGCTCAAAAGGGTATTTACACAGGGCCCTAAGTACCACGTTAAGATTCCAGGTGGGAAACCTGTGAACCTGTGGAGCATTAATGGACATCGCCCCTTTCAAAAATCTCTTAATATGAGGATGCCTAAGCAGAGACCTTCCATGTTTGGCCCCTTGGATGGCTGAGATGGCGGAAACCTGTCTACGGAGAGTGCTAGTACTTAGGCCTTTATCAAGCCCATCTTGTAGGAAAGCCAGGACTATTTTAACTGAAGCCGTAACCGGGTTGTGTCCCCGCTCCAAGCTCCATGAGTGAAAAACCTTCCATGTGTGATCATAGGATTTGTTGGTAGAGACCTTTCTGGCTGCCAACATGGTATCAATTACTTTATCTTGATACCCCGCTCCCTCTAACATTTTCCGCTCAATCTCCATGCTGTCAGCCGAAGAAGTTCTGGCCGTGGGTGCCTTGTCGGGCCCTGCGTGAGTAGGTCCACCCGAAGAGGCAGGTGCCATGGTTTTGTTATTGACAGAGACTCCAGTTCCTGAAACCAGGTTTGACGTGGCCAGAAAGGGGCAATCAGTACCACTTCTGCTTTCTGTATGCGAATCTTTTGTAGGACTTTGTGCATGATTGGTAGGGGCGGAAAGGCATAGAGGAGCCCTGGAGGCCATGTATAGCTTAGAGCATCTGTCCCTTTTGCCAGAGCGTTTCGTTGACGAGATACGAACTCTGGTACTTGATGATTTAGGTCTGTGGCAAACAGATCCATGACCATTCTGCCGAACTTGCTGCAGATCTGTTCAAAGACTTCCGTGTTCAGCATCCATTCCGATTGGTCTATTCATTTCCGACTGAGCCAGTCCGCTAAGTCGTTGTCCTTTCCTGCTATGTGAATGGCTTTTATCGACAATAGATGTTTCTCTGCCCATGCCATTATCAGAGATGCTTCCGCATGAAGGGAGCGAACCTTGGTTCCCCCTTGACGATTCACGTACGCTTTTGCTGTAGTGTTGTCCGTCTGTACCAGGACATGGGTCCCTGACAGAATATCTACAAGTTTCATAAGCCCAAGGCGTATTGCCCTCAGTTCCAGCAAATTGATGCTTTCTGTCGTCTCCGCAACCGACCATTCTCCCTGGACCATCTGGTCTCCCGAATGTGCACCCCATCCTGAGAGACTGGCATCCGTCGTCATTACTGATCGTGAGGGGTCTCGAAGAGGAACTCCTAGTTTGAACCTCATTGGATTTTGCCACCAGGCTATCATATTCCAGACCGGTGAAGAAAGACTGATCTGTTTTACTCTCTTGTGTGATATCACCTTTTGGTGGGGCAGTAACAACAATTGCAAGGGCCTGACATGAAATCGAGCCCACTGCACTACCTCCTGACAGGAGACAAGCATTCCTAGGAGTTTGACCAAGGTCATTAGCTGTGTCTCTGACTTTTGAAGAACTTGGTCCATCAGAGATTTGATCTTGAATTCCCTTTCCTGAGACAGGAACACCTTGTCTAACTTCGTGTCTATCTCCACCCCTAGGTGGAGCAATCTCTGAGTGGGTATCTAGAAATTTCCGGTGTGAGTTGTGAATGGGTATATGGAGGTAAGCTTCTGACAGATCCAAAGATGTCAGAAAATCTCCCTCCTGGATGGATATAAGAATGGATTTCAGAGTTTCCATCCTGAATTTTCTGTTTCGAATGAGTTTGTTGAGCCATTTCAGATCTAAAATGGCTCTCGTGGACCCATTTTTCTTTGGCACCACGAAGAATATAGAGTAAACGCCCTGTCCCTGTTGGGACACAGGTACCTTCTCTATCGCCCCTATGTCCAGGAGGTGAAGTATCGCCTCCATGATTTGGAGGTGTTTCAACCGGTTTCTGTATTTTGGTATTCTGATGAACCTTCGATAGGGGATGGAACAAAATTCCAGTTTGTACCCCTGTGATACTGTCTCCAATACCCATTGATCTGAGATTGTTGCATGCCACATTTGAGAGAATGCCTGTAGCCTTCCCCCTATCTTCTGTTTTCCTGGGGAGGCCATATAGTCATGCCGAAGATCCTTTCTTGGGACCTTTGGCCGTTGTATGTTCATTTTTCGTGGGGGGGGGAAGAATTCCCCCCTTGATGTCTAGGTTGCCATTTTCCTTTGAACGACCTTGAATAGGAGGGTTTTTGTCCTCTTTTCTGGTCGCGAAATGGCTGAAAATGTTTTCTCTGTCTGTTGTCCCGTCTTTTGGAGGGGAGGACCTTTTTCTTGTCCTTATCCTCCACTAGGTACCTATCCAGACCATCTCCGAATAAGTTAGTACCTTTGAAAGGGACCGCTGCTACTTTTGCCTGTGCAGAGGAGTCCACATCCCAGTGACGGAGCCAGTTATTGCGTCTTGCTGTCACGCTGCATGCTAAAGCCCTGGCTGACAGCTGCATAGCATCTAGTGTGGCATCTGCCGTGAAGGCAATTGCCAGAGCTATTTTCTTTAGTTCATCTTTGAACTCCTTTGGCACCTCACTGTCTGCCGAAGCCAATTTGTCTGCCCAGTCATACGCAGCCCTGGCAAAGAGAGAGCCAGCTGTAGAGGCTTTGATAGCGGAAGAGGAGGCTTCAAAATTTTTTCGCAAAGCCTGCTCCACCCTTCTATCTGTATGATCTTTAGGCATCCCATCAGCGTCCATTGGGAGCACCGAGCTGGAATACAAACTGGTCACCGGATCATCTACCACGGGAAGCTTTAACTTCTTTGTGGCTTCTGGCATAAGAGAATAGAATTTAGAGAACAGTGGGTGATTAGCCTTGGGTTTAGCCGGATGTTCCCATTCCGCTTTCATAATATTGTAGAATGAAGCGGGGAAAGGCAGCCCTGTTTGTGAAACTGAGACCTTAGGCATTAATTTTCCAGCCCCTTTTTGAAATTCTGGCTCCTGTACTGTTTCCTCCTGAGGTCTAGATGAGAGATCTAGGGTCCTTAAAACTTTAGGCAAGAGGCGGGAGTATAATTCTTGCGGAAAAAGTCTAGATTGTACTGAAAGCATAACCATCTCATCCTCTTCCGCTGAAAGCTCCCCTTCTTCTTTACCAGAAGAGGAGGTGGAGGAATCTGGTTCAGAGTCCACGTGTCCCAGAAGAGGACTTTGCTCTCTAGACTTATGTCTGCTATGTTTTGATCTTACAGGTGACCTAGACTCGCTGGTCGCCCTGTCTCTGTTCCTCTTGAGGGATCTACCTCTTTCCATTAAGGAATCGTGTGGTGTGGAGCCATGAATGGTTTCCTTTATCAATTCTTTAAACTCCCTTCTCATTTCTCCTCTGAACCAATTTAGCATATCAGTCGAAATGGGCTCCCTGGATTCTAGACCTGGGGTATCCCTAAAGTCTTGGCAGACCTGAGAAGTGGATGGCCCCATCTGTGTTTTGTCCTCAGAGGAACAGCCCCAATCTTGGGATGCCTTCTCAGCCATTACCAGAACCTGCGGGGTGTAAATGAATCTGGAATCAGATCCATGATAGATAATGAAGACCCCCCCAACCGACTGAGGTTCTGGGGATCATTCTCCGCAAAAGCTATTAAAGGCTTTAGAGGTAGTGCTATTTAGTTCTCCACAGGCTGGCCTAGCTTATTTACCATGATTATAACTCATCCAGATCCCTGGAGAGTGTAGATCATGCACGACAGGCCCATCTATTTGTGGGTCTAAAATGGCTACTCCCAGCGTTTCCCGCCAAGACTTCCCTCCCCAGGAAGGAGGCTTGGAAACTCCCCCCCTCCCCCGCTTGCATTCGCGGGGTTTTGAGGAAGAAAAAATGCCACGGAGGTTTTTTCCTTTCCCGCTCTGCATTCCGGGGTTATAAGGAACGGACCTCTGCATTCCTTAGGCAATGTCTCAGCCTCTTCCAGGAATACTGGAGAGGGTAGAAACTGTCTGCCTGCTTCTGCTTACCGCGATTCAGGCGGGAAGGTAGAAGACTGTGTGTGTGCACTCGCACGCCATTTGTCTCTCTCTCTCTCTCTCTGCACTCTCTGTAATAGGAGCAGGTCCTCCGTCCCAGGGACGGGTCAGACCGGCAGAGGAGAGAATGTCGCAGGGCTAAGGAAGCGTCAGCACTCCCTATACAAAGCCCGTCGTCAATCAAACACAGCCTCGTCAGGCTGTAAATCTTCCTTGTGGTTTCGTTTCTTCTTTCAATAGGCGCGTCTCCACACCTCCGGAGCACGTCCTGCTGAAGCAGGGTCGGCAAAGGAACTGGTTCGCCTCCAAGGGGAGAAGCCCCTCCCTGCCTGGATCAAAGTTTGGAGCCGACCCTGAGGAAAGAGGGCGGAGCTTATCCCAGACGTGAGGAATGTCCCATGTAGAACCACTGGAGAAAACAAGATGGATCAATGATTCTCTCCTTGATTATACATGGATTCTGCTCTCTTTGAGAAGAAGAAAATCCCCTCTCATGAATAAATAATATTTACTCAAGATCCATTTGATAGATTTTTCTAAAAAGTTGCATGAACATTGCTGCCAAATATCCACACAGCACAGGCAGCCTGCTTTGTTCTAGTGCCACATGCTTCTGTGTATTCTTTATAATTGCCAAAAGTTCTTTTGATACATCTTTATACCAGACACTTGAAAAAAAAACACAAACACACCCCTTATGGATAAAGATGAAATGCCAGCTTCCAGGTAGTCATTTTATTCTTTTTTTTTTTTGGCATGTTGAAATACATAAAAAGTGTGCCTCAAGCCTCTTGTTTTAACAGGAGTCTATCTAAGATTAAGGTTCACATGTCTGCAATGTACATTATTTTTCATAGTCTGCAAAATTTTACCTGAGAATGAATACTTCAGAGTAAATATTTAGTCTAGAATATGTGGGCGGGAAGCCCCCAAAAGATCTAGCAGGTTTTTAACATATCTTGGTAAGACTCAACATTGTCTGATGAGCCTTCCACCCAATTATCTAAGATCCCCCAAATATAATCTTTTTAAAGAAATGCTGTTTCTCCATGAACATTTTTATGAAAACCTTCAAAAGTTTTTAAAAAGGAGAATCCATCAGAATTCAAACCATCTCAGCTGGCGAAACATTGCTTTAACACAATACTTGTCCAGGTCACTTTTCCCCTTCAAAACCACATTAATCATTACTTTGTAAATTTGTAAATGTGTAGTTTACCCTTTTGTCAGAGTTTCTTGTATTACTTTAAAAGGTCATGTTTGCGTCTGTACTTAACCAAGGGGGGTTGCTAGGGGTAAGGATAATACCTCCAATATGTGATAAAGGTACTCCAGCTGTCATTTACAAGCCACACAACTCTAGATAGTTCTATGTGACTTGAGTAATACAATTCCAGAAAAAATAAGCTTCACAAATCAAGTCTGATTTGTGCCAGCATTTTTTGAAAGATTTAGCTGTGCTATATGATGCAAAGAAAAGCATCAAACTTAAGTGGAATAGTATTTTGCACTGATGCAGCAAGTCCTTTGAGCACTGTAGGTGTCCCTGTTTCCCTTTATTTCAAAAGAAAGTACCTGGAATCCATGATATATCCCCCATTCACATGATCAAAGGTTAGAGAGAATTCCCTAAAAGCACTGTGGCTGCAGCATGGTCAGTAAGAAATCAAGTCTGTACCTTTAAATCAAAGCAAAACCTCAACACAATTTATTATAAATTTAGCTTAGGTGGGCTTGATTTTAATTGGACTTAAATGTACTTCCCTACTGCACCCTGAATTGCACCCAGACACATGTTTTTAGACTGCAACAGTATTAATTCATCATAAGATGACTTTGGAAATGTGGGTTTACATTTGGATTTTATGAATGTGTACTCAAGCCGTGAATCTCACCAATACCAGCTTTCTCTTTCCCCTCTCCATGCCCTACTCCTGCCTTCCCAATAGAAGGGGAAAAGAGGACTCAGCTCCAAAATGGTCTTCTCAATAGGTGAAGAGCAGTTAACTGAAAAACCATCCATAATAGCTTTTCAGAGGATGGATTAGTAATTATGACAATTATAAAATTATTCTCTTGGAATGGCAAGACATAGCATGCAGTCAAAGGCAATTTAAGGGCATCTAAATATCAACAAAACATGTTGTAGATATAAAAGTTGAAAGAGCCTATAATTCTGCAGAAACAAAATCCAGGCAGTTTTTAAAAAGCACTGATTCTGGATTATTTGTTAAAGAGTTAAAGTAACATTCCACTGATTTTTTAAAACCAGTCTTTTATTACATTCTGCTGGAACTTACATGGCATCCATAAAAATGAAGGGTAAATACTACAGAGATCAGTTCCAGATTCTTTTTCTTCTTCTTCAAGGAAGGGATGTAAGAAAGCAATAGTATCAGAGATCTAGTCTCAAAATTTTTGTACTGAAATATATGCCAAACAGGACTTGGTTTAATAACAGGAATAAAATTATCCAATCCAGAGAACTGTGTGTTCTGTAAGCACCAGAAATTACCCAACTGCAATTAAAAATAGTCTGCAGTGGAACATCTTTCTTGAAAGGGAAAGGAAAATATTGGCCCAGAGGCCTAAGAACAAAAAGCACAATCCTGCCAAAGCTAAGCACCTTAAAACCAGCTGGGTTGCAGTTTTGAGCTGCTTCTCCATGGCAGCTATGAAGCAGTTTAGCCCTGCACTTGGCCTTGCCTCAGGCCCCCTCAGCTGCCCTCCCCCCAGCTTTCTTTAAAAATCAGCAACTGAAATATAGTTTTAGCATTACAACTATCTATCTACTAGTTCCTCTAAACACACAGATCTTATTTAAGAAAAAAAAAACTCTAACCCTTTTCATTGGGAGATATATGGAGAATGGCATATCTCTGCAATGGAAACTGCTAGGGATTTAGTTTTTTAACAACTTAGATCAAAGCTGGGAATTCAGAAGAACTAGCAGATAGTTAATACATTATAGTAATACAGCAATGATTGAAACAAAAATGTTAACTGCTGATTATACAAACAGCCTGAAAAAGCTCTCGGGTAGTGGGGAAGATGGTGGCTAAGGCAAGAAAAATGGTGCAGATGTGGGCAGGTGATAAAAACGCAACCTTCCCATCTGCATAGCATACCAATGCGCTGTGATGGCAACCTTTCCAAAAAGATTGTCCCAAAGCAGGTTCGGGAAAGAGCACTGCAAAAAGGGAAAACGTGGGAAGTAGATGATGATGGGATGATATCGTGTGGGGGATCCAAAAATCCTCTCCCCCAAAACGCCACCCTAATTTGAATGCCAAACTGGGAGCAAAACCTCTGTGTGGAAGCAGCCAAACACACATATAAGCCCCTATTGACATGGATGGGATTTTAAAGGAGTTGGATGATGCCAATTGCCCACCTTTTTATTCCGTAAGGCTCCTAATGGTATTTGGAGGTTTATCAACAAAAAGTGTCTGATTTTTTCAAAACCTTCTGTATTCAGTTTGTTTTTTTAAAAAATCCCATGAAGTATAAAAGTCTTCCTGTAAGACAAAATCTTTCCAAGTAGCTATATAGGTGCTTAGCACCAAGAAGGATAGCTTGATATGATTTATATTGAAAACACACATACCTTATGGGCCCCCATGCTTTCCAACAGGAACACAACTAACCATATTGTTCTGTTCCTGGGGGACAGGGGATGGGAGAGAACAAAGGTCACAATCCACCAGCAAACTCACTGAAATGGACTGCTGCATTCTTGCATAGGTCTTTTTCATTTCAATGGCACTTGCGTACAGGAAGTTCCCAGTGGATTGTGTCTAACAATATTAGACTCGATATTACCTGTGTACTGTAATCATATTTATAAATATGTCATTGATGCATGTCTGTGTACACATATCAGGTACCTTACAGTGCCTGCTACTTCTTTTATGCCACAAATTTTATCACGGTGGTGGGTGACTGCTTTTTCATTTAAGTCACACAGCTTGTGTCGCATTTAGCATTTAACATTAGTCCATTTGGTTACACTGTGACTCGGTATCAGATGAGACACTGGGACAGAAACCATTTACTGTTGTCTTGCAGCCTACTTTTACGCATGCTGTTCTTTGCCCCAGCGTCTTATAGAGAGTCTTCTGGTTCACTGCCGGGGGGTTATGTCTGCCAGTTTCTGAAGATAGCTCTGTGCAACAGGCATGGAGAGAATAAATTGCACTGTCCTTTGTCCTATCCTGTAGCAGCCATAGCCCACCAGTCCAAATACCGTAGTCTTTATGACGAACTTGAGGATCTTACTTGCAGTTGAGGGAGGAGGCACACTGGGAAAATAAGGGGAAAAAAATAACTGACCTATCATCCAGCTGGACTGGAAGAAATAATATCTATAACTTACAATAAAACCCCTAGTAATGACAAAAAATAGCTTGGTAATGTGGGTGTTGAATACAGCACTTCTCATATATTGGCCAATATATTGTTCCATTAATACTGGTGCTGTTGAAAAGCTTCATAAAGTAACCTCAAAGCTATGGTCATTTTGTCCCATTCTGTTCAGTTACCTGCTGGACAATACTGTACAATATTTCACTCAAACCAATTTACCATCAACTCTGGTAATCACTTTCAATTATCATGTATGGACAGGAAGACCTGAATGGGCATAATATTTACTAGTAACCCACACCATTAGTTTATGCTGTAACATGAATTCCAATTTTGAAATCCTACTTGTATTACAAGCAGGCCTTGTGGTTTACACAAGCCTCCACAGAATAGGAAACAGGAAGCCAAAATAACGTCCAGGGGTGGCAGCTGCAGTGGAGCTCCCAATTTAAAGAGCCACTAAAACCAACAGCTGTTGGGCACTTTCTTGAGGCAACTCAGCATGAAGCAGAGGCAGGACTGAGCTGCAGCAACAGCTGGACCAACTCCTGCCCGCCCAAGTGGAGCCCCCTTGCAAGGCAGAGGGGAAACGCATAAGCATGCGCCAGTTGTAGTGCTGTCTTCCAAAGGACCTGGAGGCGGGTGGGGGAGAAGAATCTCCAAAATACCTATTCCAGGCTGTTCCTAAAAGGAGCCACTGAGGAGGAAGACAAGTGTGTCTATGATCTGAGGCCACTGAAGACACTGGCAGGGGGGTGGGGGTTGAGCCTTACGGAGGGAGTGGAATCCCAGTCCCCCTCCACACACAGAAGTCCAGGTGCACTTTATGGTGAATTGACCACGATCTTTTACCTCATAAATTAGCACTGAAATGTACCAGTTTCTTTCACTGTATTTTTTTAATGACACTATGTCTACAGTTCATATACATTACTCTATAATACAATCACCTCTATATGAGTTTTTCTACAAGTTTTCATTAAATCAGAGTCCAGGGGCTCTCTTGTGTCTATCCCACCTCCATTCTTTTTTCTCCAATACCTTTCAGAGTACAAATCCCTAATGTTTATTTGCATCAGGTGAAAGGAAATAGTCACTTTAAATGCCAAGTATCAATGCTGACCAAATAAACCAGTAGCCAATAATGTGCCATTCCCTAGTCTTTGTTCGCAGTAATTTGTTCTGCCTAGGAATCAGCATGACTCCCTCAAAGCCTCATTTAAAACAACAAAACTCCTGTTCAATAAAGGTCATTTTCTTGCATCAGCCAAATCATTTTGGAAATTAACCCCACTTCATGTTTAATGTAAGCAGTAGTCTACCAGTATACCAACTCACTGGCTTTTTCCTCTCCTGCCCCTCCCCATACTAACTACACAAATGGTAACTAACAAATAAAATGACACAACCTACCAGAGAGAGAATTACCTCATTATTTCCTGGATGTTCAAGTGGGTATTCCAGTTCTTTTCAATTCCAGGCACGTGACCCATGCCAACTACTCCAACTACAACAGATGGGACACATCTTCTAGGTTCAGCTAAAACCGAGGGAGAAACAAAAAAGGACCCCATTCATTACAGTCTTGCTAGCATATAAATGCTCATGGCTTAGATCCAGCCAATGGTGAATGGAACAGAGTTTGCAGAAGGAATATTTTCTGCCTCCCACTGCAGTTTCCTTAGACCTCCCACCCAGGCTGTTGAGGGTCAGGGGACCCTTGGGAATGACAAAATGGTGGCAAAGGGGAAAGGAAGCAGAGCTGGGAAGGTGGAATAAGATTTCTCTCCCCCCTGAGTCCTTGTATGTCCACCTCTGGAAAATATCTAAAATTTGTGACTCCCATTAACATATATATTACAGTACTTATAATGCACAGTGTTCTCTACAGCTCTCATAGAATATACCCTAAAATAGCCCTGAGAAACAAATGTCATATTTCAGAGATGTGGAATCAAAGCTGTGTGTCCCTGGAGGAACTGGATTCAGATATAGCACTTGATATCAATATCAAATGTTTAACATGGTCAAAGACCCATCAGATCACCACCAAAGCCATAAAACAGACAGGGTATACAATTCAGCCAAATACCTCTTATAAAATCTTAAACATAAAATTTAACTAGGCATTTCCATCTAAAAATTGTTGGCGATATCTTATGGCCTTCACAGCAAACATTGCCACCATTAAAGTAAATTCTTGATTCCTGTCGGCTGAAACCTTATCTAAGTAAAATCTAAAATTTCTCCCCGGGAATTGGAGACACACTAGCGCTAAATAAAAACAAAATGTTCCCTCCCCGCAGATGCACAAACTTTCTTCATAAGGACGCCTTTTGTATTTACTCTCTGTAACTGCTGAAGGAAGCATATTTGCTCTCATAAGAGTAAAAGCTCTCCTATACTCAACTTTATCTTAATTCTGTAGGTATGGCATAAACAATATTTGGTTCAAGTTCCCTATACCTGGAAGATAGCAGTTAATCTGGGACAGATCATGCTGTCTTTCAATATCCAGGATTCTTTGTTTAAGAAAAGGTTTAACAGAAGTATATTCCAGCGGCATCATAAACTGTTCAGAGAGCCCATAATAACCCAATTTAAACTCAACTTCTTTGATCCAATAAGATGTCATAGAGTCTCTCAGTATCAAGCTTGTTAAACCAGTGGGCTTGGACACTAATTTGAACCAATATAGGATAGCAGCAATCCATAATCGAGTCTTCAGGATAACCATGCCAGTTTCTACCCAAATGAGTGCATTTGAAACCCCAGACGGGACCTGTAGGATATGCTGTAAAAACTTAGATTGAACTTTTTTGAATGCCTGCCAATAAGTTTGATATGAAGATATGCTCAAAGGAGCCCCATACAGTAATTGGGCAAGAGGTATGGCCTTAAAGATCCTAACTGCCATAGCTATATTCCATTCCCCTGAGTTCCAGTAGAATCTCTCAATTGCACCTGTACTTTTTGTCACACATGAAGCAACATAATCCATGTGCGCCTTTCTGGAACCTGAGGACTGGGAAACTATCCTTAAATATTTAAAACAGCGGACCTGCTCAATATCTTCTGAGTTGATTCGCCATTGATATAGTTTGGGATTCGTTGCAAAAACTAGGACCTTCAATTTCTGATAATTAATTTTAACATGATTGGACTGATAAGGAAGAGAAGAATTAGTTGGTTTTTATACCGTTTTTCTCTACCCTAAGGAGTCTCAAAGCAGGTTACAACTGCCTTCCTCTCCCCACAGCAGGCACCTTGTGAAGTTAGGTGTGGCTGAGAGTTCTGAGAGAACTGTGACTCGCCCAAGGTCACCCGGCAGGCTTCATATGAAGGAATGGGGAAACCAAACTCAGATCTCCAGATTAGAGTCCACCGCTCTTAACCACTACACCACGCTGGCTCCACTAAAGTCCCCATCAACTTCTAGACCTAGTCCAATATCACTAGCTAAGGGATTACCTTTGAAAAACTGAATCACTCTTGTTGATCTTCTGAAGCTGTCTCCTGGACAAAGCAGCTGAGATCAGGTTTCAGTAGAAAGTATTGTCAAAATAGTTTCAGTTACTTGCACAGACCAGTTTAAGTTTCCTTCAAGACAATATCATTTACAGTACCATCACTGGAAAACATATCTCTCATTTGTACATGCTTACGTACCTTCAGAAACACGAGGTAGTTCTGTTCGCCTGGCTGCTTGCTTCAACATGTAAGTCAAGTAAATGTCTCTTTCCGAGACAATTGTTCGATGAAGATCAGGAAACTCCCCAATCATTTCTGCCATCATTTGCTCCAGGAGATCCTTTTGTTTACATTTCTCCACATCATCTTTACTGAAACAAAGAGTCTCAATGTCTATAGCATGTTCTCAGAGATCAAAGGAAATGTAAAAACACTGGCTTGTTTCCATGGACAGTAGGATCTCCACCCGCAGAACATACCTTTCTCACTTCACCCCTCACAATGCAGCTGAAAAATTGCCCTCAAAATGCTGCTCCTGGACTGCAGCAGGGGGGAGGGATCATGCTCTTTGGGCAGAAATCCTTCCATCCATGGAAACTGGTTGGATCCAACCTGCTGACAACTAAGTAACATTTTAAAAACCCTCCAATATCTTAAATATGCCAACAGTCTTTGTGCTAAGAAATGGAAATATTGCTCCTTGGTGGGATCCTGTGTAAATATAGTTAAGATCAATACTCCAACACCCAGGTATAAAAGAGATTATTATTATTAATAAATTTCTAACCTGCCCTCCCGCCGAAGCGGCTCAAGGTGGCTTACATAAAGTCTTAAGACCAACGTACAATATAAAACCAGCACAAACAGCATAAAATAACATTCCATACTAATAACATTCTTATTTTCATACTTTTCACCTCCATGATGTGGCATCATATGGAAATACTCTGTTAGAATTCCAACCTAGTGAGTGTATATTCAAAATAATGCATATTACTTGTCTATAGATTAAATGCTCTGCTGTGCCTATACATTAAATACTTGGTTGTACATTTTAAAACACAAATTATAGGGGTTGTTTCCTGGGGCAGAAAGATTGCTGTTACGGCGATGTCACACTTTGTAGAATCAACTCCTTAGTTCTCTGGTTGTTAATGTATGGCAAAATGAAGAGATTATTTCCATTCTTAAGATATCCTTACAGAGGTGACAAAACTTCAATCTCCAGTACTGATTGTGAGTAAAGAATCAGAACAATTCTTCAAGTGAAGAGGAAAGGTATGGTCTAACATACCAGCTAAAATTCTAGCAGCTTACTGAAAGAGGGGTAGTCATGGACCTGATTGGTGCATATTTGCTTCATGTGCAGTTTTTCCAATAGAATTCCATCATATGCAATGGGGGAGAGCAGGAAAAGTTGGTCCTTGGACTCTTCCCATTCATCCTACAATTAAAGTTAGTATACTATACAAATGAGATCTCTTAGTTCCAGGAATAGAAAGTGTTCCTTAACCATGGAGAGGGTATTTACAATGACAAGCTGTAACAATAAACAGTTTGCTGAATTTGTCATATGCCTTTCTACAGCCCCTCCCCCAACACTCTTGTCAATTTATAATATACAAACATTAGAATAAAAAAACTGAATAGGAAACACTGTGGAGTAAGTCCTGTGTCTACTCTTTAGATATAGTGGCGTAGGAGTCAGGCACAGAATCCATCTTCCAAGGAAATCACTTTTCATTTTTTAAGACGTTAAAATTGCCCACTTGCAGAAAAATAGCTAAGAAACCTATTCGGCAGACATTTCTGCTTAACACACAAGGGAAAAAAAAGAGTTGTCAGCCTGATAGTGAGTGGGATGTGAGGATGAGTAAAAGCACAGAAAACACATTCTAATTATATCACACCACCTCCGTGGGGGGGGAGGTTTAGCCTTGCTTGCCTGTTACAGCTGTGTTGCAGTTGATATAATTCAAGTCAACATGCAAAGGGGAAAAAAGACGCACACTTCTTTAACTAGGCAATGAGGTTTCATTTAATCATTGTTCTACTAAATTGACACATAGTGTTCTGGCTTTGTTCAGTGCTAAGGGCTAGTGCTAAAATGTACCTTACTCACTTATCTTCTGTACAGAACATATGGTACACAGTCATTATTGAAGAATAACACTTTTTGTTATTGTAAAAAGAGGACAAAGTCTACTTTTAGCAGAAATCATTTAAGACCAAAAGTTGTAGCCAGAAATGAACCAGAGAGCAGGGGTCTTAAGGTTTACTCCCACATTCACATTGATCATGTATATGTGTTCAGCTACAGTCACCAGACCTATCCAGCTCTGAACATCAAGATGACAAACATGACATTCAAACCCAAGATTACTGTCTATGTGGTTGTGCAGACTAATAGAACAGGCATAACATTTAGAGACCTATGAAGTGAGACACTTTTAACCCCATACACATAATTCTTTGGTAGATCCATGCTGACTGTAGAGAAGAGTGGGGGGGCAGGGGAGAAATTCTCTGAGAGAGAACTCAGGGAAAAAATTTGGGTCTGCGATAAAGAACCACACAGAGAGACAGCTGCAAGCAGAGATAGTGAGGGGAGACAGCAACAACCTTCTATTTCAGCTGCAGCCCTTCAGTGAGTGACTGATATGAGGCCCTAGAAATACACTTGGAGGCTTTACTGTCAACCTATAAAACTTTGAGGGAGGTGACTCCAGATATTGTTAATTTTACCTGTGGGATATGTACATTATGCATTATGCCAGTCTGGTGTAGTGGCTAAGTGTGTGGACTCTAATCTGGGAGAGCCGGGTTTGATTCCCCACTCCTCCACTTGCAATTGCTGGATGACCCTGGGCAAGCCATAGTTCTCTCAGAGCTGTTCTCTCAAGGACATTTCTCTCACAGCTCTCTCAGCCCCACCTATCTCACAGGGTGTTTGTTGTGGAGAAGGGAGGGAAAGGAGTTTGTAAGCCACCCTGAGTCTTCAAGTGAAGGGCAGTCTATAAATCCAATCTCCTCCTCCTCTCTCTCTCATAAACACACACACCCCTTGAGGGGTGGGGTCAGCTCTTTATTTTGCACCTTCAGCATTTCACCTCCTTTTGTTTTATTTGTTACTAGGGAGCAAAGCCCGTTGTGTTGGAAGACAACGGGCCTAGAAAAGTCAGAAGGGTGGGAGGATGGATGGGTAGAAGGAAGGGAGGGAGGGAGGCAGGAAGAGAGAGAGAGAGAGAAAGGAAGGAAGGAAGGAAGAATGGAAGGAAGGAAGACAGGAAGGAAGACAGGAAGGAGGGGGAGAGAATGGAAGGTAGGAAGGAAGGTAGAGGGGGAGAGTGAGAGAATGAAAGACAGGGAGAGAGACCAAAAGGGGGGGGGAGCGGTGGAAATGGGGCTGTGGTAGCTGGGCCTGCAGTGCTGCCACCCTTCACCGGCCCCCCTCGCGATTGCCTCTTAAGGGGGGGGCAGCAGAAACAGACCCGCGGCGGCCGGCTCAGCACTGCCGCCGGCCTTCACCTCCCCCTCCCATGGTTGCCCCTGAAGGGGGGGAGTGGCAAGCGCAGCCGCCGGCCTTCACCTTCCCCCCCCAATTGCCTGTGAAGGCCGGGGGGGGAGTGGCGAGAACGGGGCAGTGGCGGCAGCTGTGTGGTGGCCTTCACCTTCCCCCCCTTTGTGATTGCCCCTAATGTCGGGGAGGAATGCTGAAGGCGGTCCCGCGATGGGTGGCACAGCGCCGCCGCCGGCCTTCACCTCCCCTCCACCCGCGGTTGTCTGTGAAGGGCGGGTGGGGAGTGGGGAGAACAGGCAGGTGGGTGAAGGCGGGGGGCCTGCAGGAGCTTCTCCCATCTGCCCAGATTTGTGGGGAGAAGGAGAAGCGAATGAGGGGGCTGGCGCGCTGCAGCTCCCTCGCTGCTAGTGCTGGCTGGGCCATTTCCTGGGTGGGTGGGGGGAGGAGGGCCTGATCCCGGAGCGCGGTGGCTCCCTAGCCGGCTTTCTCCTAGGCAGGACCGAGGCCGGCGCAGCGGCTCCCTGGCCGGCGCCGCTGGCTTTCTCCAGGGTGGGTGGGCGGGCGGGAGTGAGGGAGGCCTGATTGACAGTTCGAGCAGCCAAACACTGTTGGCGCGCATCGAACGTTGCAAAACCAAAAGATAAATATATTATAAGGAGAGATACGCATTTGTGCAGTCTACTGGATCTTTTCTGCTGGGACTGCTGAAATTGATATAATTAATAATTAAGTCCTGTCAAGTCACAACTGACTCATGGCAATCCCTCATGGGGGTTTCAAGGCAAGAGGTGAGCAGAGTGGCTTGTCATTGTATAGAAACCCTGGAATTCCTTCACGGTCTCCCATCCAAGTATTAACAGTGGCTGACCTTGCTTAGCTTCCACACTCAGACTTGTCTGGGCTAATCAGGCTGCTACAGAACTCTATATACATAATCCAGTTCTTTGGCTCAAAGAATGCAGAAATGGAATAATCTTTTCTGAAACACAAAATAAATTTGCATCCTCTCTAGATTTTGTTTTACAGTCCTTGAGAAATATATTTCCTCTACTTTTGGATGGATAAGTCACACCACAACCTCTGATCTGTGTTCAGGAAACCAATGTGGAGCAATATTTTCTGCAATTTCCTGCCATTTTGGACTGCATGCAGAAGTAACAAGACCACCTGGCTATCCAGATTTACATCACACAGCCACAAAATCCTGAACTGAAATGTCTCTCTTAAGCTTATGCAATAATGTAGTCACACTGTCTCCCTTTGGTGATTCTCTCCATTCTCTAAGATTCACTAACTAGTTTGACTTTTCACAGGAAGGTTTTATTTCATAGGTAAACCAGCATCTACATCTATATGCTACTGCAAGTGCTAGAGAAGATTCCCCTGAATTATGCATCATATTGAACATTTTCCTAACCATCAAATGGCAAAATACAAACTATAGTCACATGAATTTATTTCCGACTCCAGTTGGTGTTCTTGGTGCTCAACATCTCCTGGTGGTCCCTGGCCCGAAGGATGCCTGTCTTGCCTCAACCAGGGTCAGGGCTTTCTCTGTCCTGGTCCCAGCCTTGTGGAACATGCTCCCTATTGAGACCAGGACCCTGCGGAATCTCCTTCAATTCCGCAGGGCCTGCAAGGCGGAGCTGTTCCACCAGGCCTTTTGTTGAGGCAGCAGGTGCCTATTTATGGCCTCCCTGAGGTGGTTGTTACCCGTATGTCACCTGTCTACTGACGACTGACAACTGGCCTTTAACTCATTGTTGCACTGCTGTAATTCTACATTTTGTTTCTTAGGGATCTGGTATCCAGTAATTTGTTCAGTTTGGGAAATAACAGTGTCCCAGAATTGGGTGACAAATTTACAATGCCACCAACAATGTATTAACATTCCAAACTGTCCACAGCCTTTCCAACATTTGGGTGAAATTTGTGCATTTACCCAATGTAGCCACGACAGAGTTGTGTACCAGCATGTCAGTAATTTATAAGCTAAAAGTTGTATCTTGAATGATTTTAAATAAGCTGAAGATTTTCAAATTTTAACCCATTGAAAATCACTAATGTTAATGTTATAATCATTATTCCATACTGTTTGATATTGTAAAGGCTTATCTACATTAAGTCCAATTAACAAGTTTTATGTTTTAGATAAAAAAGCCCTTTCTGTATGGGAGAGCGATGAATTAAAAATCTTTCAAAGTTCAGAAGAGGTCTATCAATTTGGTTTCATATATGGGGAGATTCCATTGGAGGTATTCATACCACAGAATAGTGACTTTGGTTTTCTTTTCTAATTCTAGTTTATCTAATAAAATGCCACTTCATGAGATGTCCATGAATCTAGTTAGAGCTTATTTTCTCCATATAGAAAAGGAAGATCTACCAGTACCTGAAATGAGTCATTTTTGATCCAAAAAGCCAGCAATAAGGAAGGAGAATGGAGCCAATAAATTTCAATATTTATCCCAGGTTTTGAATAAAGAAGATAAAAAGCTATTATGTTGTATTTCTTGTGGTCTTTCATTAGGTTTATACCATTGTAAAGATTTAACAGTTTTGGGATATATGGTGCATTCCTCTATAAACTGCCAGTCTGCCTGGTAGGAGTCATTGTACAGAAAGGATAACACTGATGCTTTGTGATACATTTGTATGTTCAGAACAGCCAAGCCACCTTTGTTCATCGAGTGCCTAATCATGCTAAAACTAACTCTTGCATATTTATGATGACATATAAATTGGTTCAATGATCTCTGCCATTTTTTTAGTTGTTCCAAGTTACAACAAATAGGTAAGGTTCTAAACAAAAAAAATAAGTTTTGGTAGAATAAAGGTTTTGACTATACTGATCTTATCTATTCAAGACAAATATGCATCTTTTCATTGAGTAATGGTGTGAGATATTATTTTGCCCAACTCTAAAAAAAATGTGTTTAAATATATTCTGAAGATTTAGAGGTATATTTATACCTAGGTATTTGCAACAGCTTTTGACCCCTTGGTATGTATAATTATGTTTTATGTATGAGATTTGATCCTGTGATAATGATATTGGATATATTAGAGATTTATTTTGGTTAAGCTGCCCTGAACCTGCTCTGGCGGGGAATAAATCGGAAAAATTAATTAATCAATTAATTAACTTGCAGACCTGAAGATTTGCCCAAGTCTTGTAAGATAGATGAGGAATTTCAGACAGCCTATGTATTCCATTTCAGGAACTGTTCACTAACAGTTTGTTTCTTGTCATTTCAGACAGAACCGTTTTAGTAGCTGTTTCCTGACGGAATATATTTACCTGTTCACACAAAAACGCTTCTGTCCCGTTCAGGAAGCATGCCTGAAGCGTTGTTCACTCAAACTACCAGTCTTCAATCCCTTCTACCACTTCTGAAGTGCTACGGGTGCTATATAAAATGCCCCATAGCACTTCCTGTGATGACAGTTCTTTTTGCGCCCTTTTTCTCCCTGCATGCAATCATCCTCTTTTTTAAAAAATGTTCTATTGGGAGCGCCACTGCGCCACTTCTTTTCCTGCCATTTCCCCCCCATGTGCACAATCTCCCTGACAGGGTTTTTTTTTTAAAAAAACCCATTCTATTGGGAGCGCTATGTCGCTGAATCAGAACTACAAAGCAGCGCCATAGCAACCCCATTGAGATGCCTGGACTCCATTTAGATACACTGATGTTCGCTACTGCATCTCAGCATGGATTTTGAAAGGTAATTTTGGGGCAGATGTATTTATCATATCTGTTTATTAAATCACTGAAAAGAGCAATAAGCACAAACACACCAGCACAGCATGAAAAAGGAGGAGGGGCTTTACTAGTTTGGGCTTTGATTAATTAAAAAGCACCAAAATAGCCTGCTACCTGGGTTTCAGAACTGTCCGGTCCCCGGCTTCCGGTCGGAGTAAAATGGCGAATTGACACACTTTGCGAGTTGTGCAGAGTGTACTGCGGCATCTGACGACAGTCTGGGCTCTATTTGGCCCAGCGCAGCACTCTCCAGGCGGGGGAGTGGCAAGCAAGCAGCGAAGCCTGAGGGGGGTTGAGATCGGTGTGGATAAGCTTCGGAGGAAGCTTGTTTACACTTTGATCTCCTTCCGTGAAGAGGGCAGTTGCAAATCAACTCTACAGATGCCAGCCGGGCTGAGAATTCAGCATAAATTCGCCATCTACCGATCTCTTTATCATCTGGATTAACATCGTTTACAGAAGAAGCACCGCGAAACCCCGAGACTACAAGCAAGGTAACAAACAAACGATTAAGCGCTTACCAGTTTAAAGGAGACTGTGATATCGAAACGTACGGATAAGCGTTGAAACCTTTAAGGAACCGCTTGATTTAAAAGTAAAAAGAAAGCTTTCCGTTAGAGAAAAAGGCTGAAAAGAGACTTTGTTTTGCATTCCTGTGGTCAGCCAAGTCTAAACGTTACGTAGTAGAAACGAAACTAACTGTGACTCTGTGATACAGGAAGTGGGCTAGAGTGGAGGTTTTAGAGGCTGCTGTGTTTGAAGCGGATGGACATTTTATTGTGTGACACCACCCTTACCGGAAGTTGGATTACAGAGACGGACAGGTGAACAGGAAGTTTGAAAGGAGCCTACTCTAGCCGGAAAACCATAGAGAAATTGCGCCCGACATTTTGGGGAGGACTAAAACTTAAAATGTTATTTTCAAGCCGAAAAAGTGTTTAAACAAGTTCTAAAGGTGGCGATTTGGCTTGAAGACTGCTAATATAAAGACTGACTAACATTGAAGTGGCCTCCAAGACGGATTTGAGAACAAGACCTAGAGCTGCTTCATCACCCAGCCCAAGAATGACTGCAAAGGAAAAAAAGAGTGGCAAGCAGCTATGGAAGCGATGGAAAAACGGATGACTGAGAATCTTGGAAAACAAATAGAATCACAGTTGCAACAACAATTGGAGCAAATAGAGCAAGTGCAAATCCAAGTACAGAAAAAAATATGGAAGAATTGAAAGAACTGGTACTTACAGAAGTGTCAGGGATTAAAAAAGATACAGAAGAACTCAAAAAGGAAGTCAAAAGTCTGGTGACAAAATCTGAAGATATGGAACAAAAGGTTAAAAAAACCCTGTCAGAAAATGCAAGGCTGGAGACCATGATGGATTACAGGGCTACTCAGAATCACCTGAGATTGAGAGGGATAGAAGAGGAGGAAGATCAAGATCTACGGGCCCTAGTAATTAAGACATTGACAACTTATATAGGGGAAGATGAAGGAGATTTGGATGCAGACTTTGACTTGATTTACAGAGTAAATTCAGCTTATGCCAAAAGAAAGCAATTACCTAGAGATGTAATTGTTCAATTTGTGACAACAAAGATGAAGGAAGACGTTTTCAGGAAACAATTTACACAACCGTTGGAAATTAATGGAAAGAAAATAATAATTTTGAGAGAAATTCCGAGATCGATTCTACAAGATAGAAAGAAATTCAAGAAATTGACAGACAGGTTAAAAGAAATGAATATTAGGTTCAGATGGGAGATTCCATATGGACTTACATTTATGTACAACTCGGTGAGATCTACTCTTAAATCTGAAGGAGACTTATATAGATTTAAAGCGAGCAATCTGGATGATTTTAAAGATATTTAATTTAACACCATTATGGATTACAAATTTTTATCTTGGAACGTAAATGGATTAAATTCACCAGGTAAAAGAAGACTGGTGAATCATTGGCTGGAAAAACAAAAATGTAACATAATTTGTTTACAAGAAACACACATAAGAAAACAAGACGATAAATATCTGATTAATAAAAAATTGGGAGAAGAATTTCATTCTTCAGCAGTTAATAAGAAAAAAGGAACAGTGATTTATATTTCAAAAGATTTGGATCCTAAACAAATTTTTTCCGACAAAGAAGGAAGGTATGTTGGCGTGGAAATCTGTATGGATAGAAAAAAGACATTGCTTGTTAATATATATGCACCCAATGGTGCAAAAGAGACCTTTTTTAATGATCTGACTAAAGAGTTGGAATGTTTAAACTATGACCAAATTGTTCTTGCGGGAGACTTTAATGGTACAGTGAACAACACATTGGATAGAAAGTCCAAAGCAAGTGGAGAGACAGTTGGAAAGTTACCAAAAAATTTCTTTCAATTGATGAAGCAAGAGAAATTAGAAGATGTTTGGAGGAAGTGGAATCCTAAGACTAAGGACTACACGTTTTACTCGAATAGACATAATTCCTTTTCTCGAATTGACATGATTTGGATGTCAGAGGAGATGGCGCAAAAAACTTATAAAATACAAATTTTACCGAAAACTAATTCTGATCATAATCCCCTACTTTGGATATCTAAAGCAAAACCTAAACAGTTATTTTGGAGAATTAATGAAGATTTACTGGATCAAAAACAAATTAATGAAATCTTAAAAAAGGAAACGAAAAGTTTTTTTGAACTGAATTTGAATAAAGGCACGGATATACAAGTTGTATGGGATACATACAAAGCAGTAATGAGAGGTATGCTTATCTCTCTGAACTCCAAAGATAAAAAGCAAAAGATCCAGCAACAGAAAGACCTTCATGAAAAAATTCGACAAAAAGAAAAGGAATTAAAAAAAAGACCAGGGAAGAAGAAAATTATTAAAGAGATCCACTTCCTGCAAGATCAGCTGAATGTTCTTTTAAACAGAGAATTATATTGGAATTTAAAAAAATTACAGCAAAAAGCATTTGAGGGTGCAAACAAACCAGGAAAGTTTTTAGCATGGCAATTGAAAAATAGAAAAGAAAGGAACTTTATATCTAAGATTGTTGAAGATGGAAAGGAGGTGATGAGCCTGAATGGTATAAAAAGAGTTTTTTTTAAATACTACGCCAAACTATTCCAAAAGAAAGGAATTGACCAACAGAGAATCAAGAAATATTTGGAGACGATTGAAGTTCCAGAGCTGGGAAAACAAATTAAGGAACTATTAAATGGTTTAGTTACGAAAGAAGAAGTGACAATGGCGATAGAAGACGCAAAGTTGGGCAAAGCTCCAGGACCAGATGGCTTTACAGCAAAATTCTATAAGAAATTTAAAGAGGAGCTAACCCCTATTTTAGTACTTCTGTCAAATGAGATAAGACAGACCAAACGGATCCCAGATTCATGGAAAGAAGCAAACATTTCATTGATACCTAAAGGAGGTTTGGATTTGACTCAAGTAAAGAATTATAGACCAATATCGCTATTAAATAATGACTACAAATTATTTGCAAAAATAATTTCAGAGAGATTGAAAAAATATTTGAAAGATACAATAGCGGAAGAACAAGCGGGATTTTTACCAAATAGACAAATTAGAGACAATCTAAGAGTGGTGATAGATGCAATTGAATATTATGACAAGCATCCTGAAAAAGAAGTTGGATTCCTCTTCTTAGATGCGGAAAAAGCTTCTGATAATTTAAATTGGGAGTTTATGCTGCAAGTTATTGAAAAAATGAATATTGGACAGTCCTTTTTAAATATGATTGTGGCAATATATTCAGAACAAAAAGCGGCTTTGAATATAAACAAAGAAAAGACGGACTTCTTCCGAGTCCAAAAGGGAACACGTCAAGGCTGCCCGTTATCCCCGTTGCTGTTTATTTGGATATTGGAAATATTATTGACAGCGATAAGAAAAGATAATAGTATTGAAGGACTTACAGTGAAAGGTTTCGTCTATAAATATAGGGCATTTGCAGATGATGTAATGTTTATGATTCAAGACCCAATTGAGAAAATACCACAACTGATGGAAAAAATTGAAGAATTTGGTTCAATTGTGGGATTTTATGTTAATAAAAGTAAAACCAAAGTGATGTGCAAAAATATGACGAAACAAAGACAAACAGAACTTCAAGAGAAAATTCAATGTGAAGTAGTTACAAAGACTAAATATCTTGGAATTGAATTAACTATGAAAAATATTGACTTGTTTAAAAACAATTATGAAAAGGTGTGGTATAAGATTCAGCAAGATATGAAGAAATGGGACACTTTGAATTTATCATTGATGGGAAGAATCGCGACTGTAAAAATGAATATTTTACCGCGTTTGATGTTTTTATTTCAGGCTATTCCAATATTAAAACAAAGGAAAGTACTGGATTCGTGGCAGAAAGAATTATCCAAATTTGTATGGGCAGGAAGAAAGCCAAGGATTAAAATGAAAATTTTATGTGATGCAAGAGAGAGAGGAGGCTTACAACTACCAAATTTAAGACTGTATTATGATGCCGTCTGTTTAACATGGTTGCAACAGTGGATTAATTTGGAGAATAAGAAGTTATTGGCCCTTGAAGGACATGATAATAAATTCGGATGGCATGCATATTTATGGTATGGAAAAGTAAAAATGGATAAATTCTTTAAACACCACTTTGTAAGACAATCACTGTTCGAGACATGGACGAGATATAGAAAATTCTTCTCAGAAGAAAGACCACTTTGGATTGTACCAGCTGAAGTGATTAATCCTTATTCAAGAAATCAAGGGTTAGATTGGCTACCTTATAAAAATCTTTTAAAATATGAAGGCAAAAATTTTGTGTTAAAAGATAGATTTGATGTTGAATTTGAATATGATTGGTTGAAGTATAGACAGATTTATGATCTATTTAAGACCGATAAAAGAGAACATGGTTTTAGAGAAAAGAATATTGAAATTGAAACTGTATGGCTTGAGAAAGATAAAAAAATGATCTCTAAACTGTACAAGGTGTTACTGAAATGGTATACTGAGGATGAAGTTGTAAAGGAGCAAATGATAAAATGGGCAGTAAATGTTAATAATGAGATATTAATGACATCTTGGGAATACTTGTGGAAAAAATCAATGAAAATTTCAACGTGTGTAAATGTTAAAGAGAATTGCTATAAAATGATGTATAGATGGTATATGACGCCTAAAAAAATTGCTATTATAAATGAAAGTATGTCCAACAAATGTTGGAAATGTAAAAAACATGAGGGGTCTTTTTACCATATGTGGTGGACATGTGATAAAGCAGTAAAGTATTGGACAGAGATCCACAATGAGATACAAAAAATTTTGAATTGTACTTTTAAGAAAGACCCACAGATGTTATTGTTAGGTCTTAAAATGGAAGAAATAAATGTAGCCAAGAGAACACTACTATGGTACTTGACTACAGCAGCAAGACTGACTTTTGCTCAATGTTGGAAACAAGATAAAGTACCTGAAACATGGGAATGGATTAAAAAGACGTTGTTTTTAGCAGAAATGGACAAATTAACAAGAAAATTAAACAACGAAGAAGATGGAACTTTTTTTGAAGACTGGAAAGACTTTCAAAAATACTTGTTCAAAAATTGGGACATTAAACGTGGTTTGATCTGCTTTGATAGTTATTAAGTGGAAAATGAAATAGAATTAGATTTCTGAATTGTTACCGTTTGTTAGAGAAAATAAGTTTAGAAATAACTGTAACAGAATAAGAGAGATATTAATGGGGTTGGAGCAGTGCGGGAAGCCTTGTTTGGGGGGGGGAGAAGGGAAATTAGAAAAATGGATATGTAGGTTGGTTGAAAATGTATGAACATGTGATATATCCAATAATAAATTGTATTTACTAAAAAAAAATAATAAAAAAAAAGAACTGTCCGGTCCCCCCCACCCCCGCACTTGAACTCTGTATCCAGTGAGCTTCTTGCTTCCAGGGGACAGCAGTAGTGAATGCCAGTGTATCTAAATGGAGTCCACGCATCTCAATGAGGTCACTATGGTGCTGATTTGTAGTCCTGCTTCAGTGCCACAGCGCTCCCAATAGAATGTTTAAAAAAACCACAACCCTGTCAGGGAGATCATGTGCACAGGGGGGAAATGGCGGGAAAAGAAAGTGGCACAGTTTGAAATGACACACCGCTTCAGAGACAGCTCCTTACCGGAAAGGAAAGGCTGTGTGAAACAGTCATCCCTGTACTGGTTTATTCCATGACGGCACAATAACTGTTTTAAAAGGGTAATGTGAAATTCCTCAGATGTAATAACTTGTAAAGATTGTATAGGATTTGTTAAATAAAGAATCAATTCATCCGCAAAAAGACTAAGTTTGATTTGTTTGTTTTTAACTGTTATGCCCTGAACTAAAGATTTCTCTCGAATAGCCTGAGCTAAAGGCTCAATTACCAGAGCAAATAAGGGGGACAATGGGCAGCCCTGTCTTGTGCCTTTACAGACTGGAAAATCTTGAGAATACATTTCATTTACTTGGACCTGGGTTTTTGGGAGAGGTATATAAAGAATCACTGGCATTACTAAATTTGTCTCCAAAATTCATTTGCTTGATCAATTTCTTCAAGTAAGGGACTTCAAATCTATCAAAGGCCTTTTCAAGATCTAGTGATAGGAATAAAGAAGATTTAATATTATTCGATTTGCTATAATGGATTAAATTGATGATTTTCCTGGTATTATCCACCAGGTCTCTATGAGGAATAAATCCTGCCTGAACTTGATCAATATAAGCACCTACAATTTTGTTCATTCAAGATGCTAGGTAAAAAAAATTAGGTCATTATTTAGCAATGAAATAGGATGACAGGCTTTGGGAATAGTCAAATCACATTCTTTTTTGGTATGAGTACAATTCTAGCGTATTTCCATGAATCGGGCATCTGTCCATTTAATAGGATAGAATTAAATATGTCAGTGAAGGGTCCTATCAGAATGACACTATATATCTTATAAAATTCCCCTGGGAGGCCATCCTGTCCAGGAGATTTGTTGGATTTAATATTTTGAATAATATTAAGAACCTCTAGGCTTGTTATAGGTTTCTCAAGAAATTCTTCATGTTCTTCAGAGAGGATTTTATGGCAAACTTTATGGTTTTTAAAACTCCCAAATTTGTTCTATAGGTCTACTTGCTGAACTATATTATCATGTATAGTCATGTAGCAAAAGCCTGTGTGATCTGTTCTATGGAGGAGTGAAGTGTGCCCTTATTATCCCTAATGCAATTTATTTGATGAGAGGCCACTTGTTTGCGTACTTTCCATGTAAGAATTCTGAGAGGTTTAGGCAATCAGTGCCAAAACTTCTGTTTTAAAAAGAGAAGATTTTTCTTGATTTGAGATACTTCTAATGATTCTAGTTTAGTCCTTTCTATTAATAATTGTTTATATACTTTAGAATTACATGGCTTTTTGTGTAATTCCTCCAGACATTTAATTCACAGAAGGTCATTTTTGTTGGCTTTTTGTTTTTTTATAAGCAGAAGATAAAGATATAAATTTTCCCCTTAGTACTGCTTTAAGCGCATCCCAAACTATGTGTTGGGATATACCACAATTACTATTATTTTGGAAATATTCCTAAATTTCTTTTCTAATTTCAATATTAATAGAGTCAATTGATAAGCTTTTGTTAAGAGACCAGTTAAATTGTTTGTTTAAAGCATCAGAATTTAAAAGAGACCAATATACTAGAGCATGATCTGACCATCTTGCTAGTCCTATAGATGTGGAAAAAATCCTATTGATCAGGGAATTAGAAGTGAGAATATAATCAATGGGAGTATGAGTTTGATACCTAGGTGAAAAATAAGTATAGTCTCCATCATTTGCATGCAGAGTCCTCCACATGTCACATGTCAAACTCTTTTAGTAACTGAGAGAAGCCTAAATAAGGTCTGGTTTTATTCCATCGCTGATGTCATTTTGTTTCTTATTTCAGCTCAACATACATCTATTTGAACCACATTTTTTCCTTCATTATTCTCTCTGCAAGGAACTTGATTTCTTTCATACGGCTCCTCCTGTTCTATTTGTGCCTCATAGCTGTGCTATAGACACTTCTTTGATATAGACTTTCCCCCTTTTTAAAAAATAGTTTTGCTTTTCAGATGTTCCCTCAGCCTATTGTGTAAAGTTTCTGTGTGGTTATATACCATTTCATTTTTCCCCTCAGCCTACTTTGGAAATGCCCGCCAGCCCCATTTTTATTCCCTTCCCCACCACTCTATGACTCCAGTTTAAGGTGTTAATGCCCACTATCTCAACTGCAGTTCAAATTCTCCCTATCGTTTGCATCAATTACATTCTGCTCAATCTCTCTCTCTTCACCACCCCACTGACATTTATTATAGCCAAATATCAACACAGAGTTTTAAAAAATAAAGAGACATGATTTTGCTGCATCCTCAAGTACCAAATCCTTCTCTCTTCTGGTTCCCAACCCATCCATAAACAGGACATCAATTCTAATAATGGAGGAATGATCTTCTTTTGTTTAGTAAATTCTATTCATCCAGCTCTATTAGTCATGCAAAAAAATTTAAGATAGTAAGGAAGGAGGCACTAGAACTGAAGAGATATAATTTATTATGGAATTACTTGCTTATGTTGGATTAAATTCTAGCAGAACAAGGAATACAGAGGTTGCAGGCCATTCTGTGCAGACCAAGGGCTTGCGCTAAAGATCATGGTTTTCCCTTTATGAACATAAAGCACATATTTCTAACCTTCATAGTTCTAGAGATGCTTAAAATATGAAAGGATTAAGTAATATTGGGGAAAATGCTTATATTTATTGGCATGGATCCAAACCCTCTTTTCTTATTACCTAAGAGTACTGGGGGTGGGTGAGGGGAGATACACAGGTAGTGTATTTCCCAACCCCCACCTTCTCACTGTAGACCTACTCAGCACACCTCCTGCTGTTCCCAAATGTTTGCTTATCCTGGTAGCAGTACTTGGGGGAACAATCTGCAGGAAAGCTCCATTCCTCCTGCTGATTTTTACTCAGGTCACTTTGGATGCAAGCCACTGCATTAATTTCAAAGGACTTAAATAATGATTTTTTTGAATAATGTACATGTAACAGTTTTGCAGTAGCACTGCCAAAAGATTCCATCATATCCACCACCTGTATTCTGGCATCCATGAGAAATTACAAAGCTGTGTTATTCTGAACTCTGGTTTTAAGAACACCGTGCAAATCATGCTAAAGATGTGTGCTTTAAATAGGAAAGTTGGTTATAGCACTCCGATTTTGCATTCTCTCTAATTCAGCTCTTAGTGCCAAGCATGCTGAGAGAAAGGCAGGTATACAAATATTTCAAACAAACAAATGTTTAAACAAAGCAATAAATCCTACTGTAGACCAAGTGCCATAAGTGGCACCAAATACACATGCCCTCATTCTCTGAGGAGAGAACTCAGAGATACCACAAATCTAAGCATCCAGCCCTCCCTAAGAGTTGGCAATTTATGCTGGAGAGACATGACATCCCTACCTGATTGGATCCGAGAGGAAACACAGGCCCCAGGCAAGCTTGACCTTTTGCCAGAAAGAAAGCGCAGCAATGGCTCTCTTGAATGTGACTGGGATTGGTCTGTCTCCAAGATGAAACTTACAGAAAGGTACTTTGCCAGCCTGCAAGAAGCATGTTAGCAACTGTGTTAGCATGCTGTTACATAGACAATAATGTGACCATATTTTAATTACATCATGATAAAATGATTTCTCTTCAAACTGAAAATATGTACAACAGTGTGAATCAGAAAAAAAATATATGTTTTATGATTTCAACCTACTGCAATATCTGATCCATTGTTATGTCTATAGGGACTGAAATTAATATCCTAAAGACTGTTTCCCTAAAAATTCATCACCTGCTAGAATTTTCCAGTGGAAGAGGTGGCACCTGGCTCAATTAACAGTGTTAATTTAGTAGCCGAGGCATGGGATAAAATGAAATAGAAGGTGTCCTGCTTTGTTTAATGTTCCCTTCAGCTACAAAACCCATCATATAAATTTCAGCTTATTTACTGAGATCTGCATTAAATGTTCTTGCTGAAAAAAATGCAGACGATAGGTATAGAAGCAAGAAGAATATTAGATTTCTGACAATAGCTTTTCAAATGTTGTTTCAACTCTGAATGAGGTACAAAAGAATGCAACCAACCAAAATGTCACACCACTTTCTTTAGTGACAGCTCCCTGCAGCTCGGTCAGCATTTTTATCTCATAATAAGACACAACAGCTGCTTTTTTTCTTTCTGAATAGTCTTACCTCTTTGAAAGCCTCCCGGAACTCTCCTCCAGGAGCCATTCCCAGCTGTTCTGTGATGTGCGCCGACACCTTCAACAGCAACATTTGCATTAATCCAGACATGAGGCCATTCTAATGGGGGAGGAGGGGAAAGATAGAAAGGATTTCAAAAAAGGAGATTACTTAATCTGTATAGTTTACCAAAAAAAACCAGGAGACATACACATGGTGCTATTAACAGCAGCGAAGAAACATCAATTATTCTAGAAAATGGGTACAAATGCCACCAACTCTGCCCTTTCAAGCTGATCTATTGCTCAACACGCATTGTATTATTTCAGCCACAGCTGTACAAGATGGTTGCTTAAAACCCTTTGGGAAACCTGCTGAGGAATAAAAGGGATATCAAATAAAAATAGTACTAAGTTAGCTCACCTAGTTAAAACAGTCATTTTCCCACCTTGCCCAGAGATGAAAAAGTAAATAGCAAGACTTAATTCAGAGTGTAGGTTTTTGGAATCAACATGCATCTAAACATACAAATGCTTGTCACACATGACCTGCATGTTTGTGTGTGGCCCAAACTGGCCATCTTAAAAAAAAAAATCATTTAAACATTCTTAAAAGTTCTAAACATGAAACTAATTAAAAACACAGCTAGACAAGAGTGTCCTCTTCACACAGTTTCAGGTGTGGGGTAGCTGTGTTGGTCTGAAGCAGCAGAATAAAGTTTGAGTCCAACGGCACCTTTAAGACCAACAAAGTTTTATTCACAATATAAGCTTTCATGTGCAGATCTGAAGACATGTGCTTGCACATGAAAGCTTATACTGTGAATAAAATTTTGTTGGTCTTAAAAATACCAATGGACTCAAACCTTATTCTCCTGTTCATGCAGTTATAAAGACAACCACTGTTTTTTTTTTCCAGATGCACAGGCTTATGATAGCAAGGGATTCAACATGGCGCTGGATACTGTAATGTAACCATTCACCTCCTACAGAGATAAATGGTTACAATAGCACAATATTCAAGGTTGCGTTGAATCGTTCCATTGGTTTTATTAAAACAGGTGATGCTCAATGTCTTTTGGTACTATCCTAGTATTCAAACTGTATCAAAAAGTTTTTCTTTCCTTCATGGCAAAATTAAGACTGTCAGTATATTCATTTTTCCCTCCATACACACAAGATAACAGTCTCAATCCCCGCTTGCAAACATAAAGACAAAAAAGGATTCACTATGAAGGGGGGAGGGAGAAGTGTGGGTCAACAAGCTGGCAACACTAGCTTGGCCTGCTTCCATCAAGGGAGGGCTATTTTAAGCTTGCACCCCCACAGCCACTGAATGACAGTGCTCTGGGAGAGAGCTTCATACTCTGTGAACAGCAAAGCCGCTACTACACTAGCAAGAGAAGTTACTTGAAAATATTCTGCCTCATCCATTTTCCATTCAGTTCAAAGAGGAGGAAGAACAGTATAGTAGGAAGATACTTAGCTTGTTAGAAGTCCCTTAAGACAGTTTTAAAAATGCCATAGACCTTCTGTAGCACTAATTAGATTTAAATTTTAAAGGCAGGACATAGCTATGAAGAAAACACAGCAAAACAAATAAAATGCTCAAAGTACTTGAATCCTTTCCAAATAGTCAAAAAGAGGGGCTTTCTATTCAGAAACCCACAAACTCCTCAGACTTCTGATGCCCCTTTTTTTGTTCAGAAGCTTGACAAACATGAAGTTGGAGGAGAGAAAGGGAGCAGCAGCTGCCAGAGTTGAAAAAAGGCATATTACAATGCCCCCTCACCTGGAAGTAGTACTCCCTGAGGAGTTGTGTATGCTTCTCCAACTGAGTGGCCATGGCTACCACTCATTGACTAGGCATGGCTGCCGAATCAGAGAAATAGGGATTGCACGGTCTTCTGTGTTGCCCCCTTGTCTGCACAGAAAGGGACTTTGCAGTTATCATGGCCTCCATTTTTTCAATGTTCTAGTAGTTTGCTAATTAAGAGTCATATTGCTGGCTCTTATTTTGCAGGGTATTATCAGCAGGTTGTGCAGATGCTGCAATCCCACAGAACAGAATTCCTTAAAAATTCAGCTTGCATTTAAAACAGTTTCTAGTCCTTTTTGATGTGACATTATGGTGACAGCACATACTCAATGTCAGATGAAACCTCACAAGTAGAACTAGGCAAGTACGGAGTAAGATTTCCAGTGGTTGGGGATAAGGGCTCAGTGACTCATGCAGCTTATTATGCTTGCCCATGAATAACCATAAGACAAATAATGCAAAATAATAACACTTGTAGAATATGTTGTGCAAACGGAGAGAAGCAACACACATGTGATCAATTTGCATAACTTATACAGGTTGCAGAACTGAACTTTCTTAATAGCATAAATTCTAGATTAATGGACATGCACATTTACTGAAATTGCTTATATCCCAGTCTTCCATCCTTTATCGTTATAAAGACATGGAGAAAGTATGACATTTGCCATCCTAAGCAGTGTTGTACCCTTTCTAAGACCATTTCAATGGATTTGGAAGAGTGTACCTCTGCTTTGAATGGCATGGCATAGCTGAGTGAGAATGTACATGCTTGGTGAGTAGCAGACTCCAGTAATAAAACCCCTGGCATTTCCAATTCAAGGGATAGATAGACTGGCCTGATTCAGCTTATGTCAGCTTCATATGGTCCCACACTGAAATGTCTTCACATTTCACAAAATATACAGAGGTTTGTGTTTTTGTTTTTTTAAAAGTCGTGGACTAAGGAAATCTAGTTTAGAAAGATAAGCACTTGAGGCACATCTCTCAGACTTCTTTCTCTAGTATGAGAAAGAAACACAGAAGCAAGAAAGTACAGGGTTCAAAGGAACATCACCCCTCCCATTTTTATGTCTAGACTGTATCTGTCCTGAAGCTACTTTGTCTAAAATGTACCTTGTACTTGCTGAGAGTCATTACGACAGAGATAGAAAAAAAGTTTTGGAAAAGGGCAGGGGTCTTTTTGTAGAAGAACAGCTGCAGGAGCTCATTAACATATGATATGCTAATGAGCTATTAAGCTATTAGCATATGCCACGCCCCCAACATCACCGGAAGTGATGTAAGAAGGGGAAGCAAAAGGGGGGGCGGCATCTTCAAAAGCCTCCCCTTCCCTTCCCCAGCTGGCCTGGGTGGGGGAGTTAAGGGGTTTAAAGTTTAAATTCCTTCTCATGAGAGTTGGGCCACAGAAGGAGGAAAGAGGGAAGGAAAGAGAGAGAGTAGAGAGAAGGAAAGAGGGAAAGGAAAGGGGAGGGAAAGAAAGAGAGGGAAGAAGGAGGGAAACAGGGAAAGGAGGAAAAAAGAGAAGAGAAGAAGGCGGGAAAGAAAGAAAGAAAGAGAGAAGAATGAGGGAAAGAGGAAAAAGAAAGAAGGAAAGGAGGGAATGAAAGAAATTTGGCGGCAATTCAGCCCCATCCTTATTCTAATTCCCAGACTTTTTTTTTCTGTGCGGATACCTATTCCCTCCAACAGGGGCCTCCCTCTCCCCCAACAGCTTTTCCTACATAGTCAGTAGACTTCCTGGGTTTGTAGAAAAATCCCAAAAGTGAGGAAATCCCTGCAGGGACGGTTGAATTCCCCCAAAACCTTTTGAAATGGCCTCTGCAGGGACCCAACTCCAGGCAGCAACGGTGAGAGATTAGAACGTTGGGGGGGGGAGGGGGAGGCTTCTAACTGGCTCTGTCAAAGGGTGGGGGGAAGGGCCCTTTCTCTCCAGGCCTCTTTCGGCCTTGGAGGGAGGGAGGGAAGGAGGGAGGGAGGGAGCCTTGGGGCCAGGCTGGGGGATTCCTAGAGGTTTTGGGGTGGAGTGCAAGGAGGGCAGGATTTGGGGAAGGGAGAGGCCTCAGCTGGGTATCATGCCACAGAATCCACCCTCCAAAGCAGCCATTTTCTCCAGGAAGACAGATCTCTGTTGTTCACAGATCTCTGGAGTTCATCCTCCAGCAGGCCCCACTTGGAGGTTGCCAACCCTAGGCCTGGCAGCAGTCTAGGGTTGCCAGGTCCCCCCACGGGCACTGGCAGGGGATGGGGGTAGTGGGGTTGCCAGCTCCAGGTCTGGAAACTCCTGGAGATTTGGGGATGGAGCCTGGGGAGGACAGGGACCTCAGTGGGGTACAATGCCCTAGAGTCCACCCTCCAAAGCATCCATTTTCTCCAGGGGAAGTTATCTTAGTAGTCTGGAGCTGAGCAGTAATTCCAGGGAATCCCCAGATCCCACCTGGAGGCTGGCATCCCTAGGCAGCACCCTCTGGGTGACTTGATACCACCTAAGTTGCATGACTCAACTTGGCCTGGCTGCTTGCTGCTGTTCAGCAGCCACCCTATGAAAGCCAGCAGTGGTGCAGCAGTTAGAGCCTCAGAGTAGGGTCTGCAAGACCCAGGTTCAGATCCCCATATTGCGGTGGAAGCTGACTGGGTGATTTTGGACCAGTCACATACTTTCAGCCTAACCAACCTCACAGGGTTGTTGTGCATGTAAAAAGGAGGTGAGAATAATGTAAGCTGCTTTGGTCCCCACTGTGGAGAAAGACTATAATTTTCGTTGGTAGAAGCTGTGGGGGAGGGGGTGGAGACGAAAAGCTGAAGACAGATAAAGGCAGATAAAGGTTAAGTTGGCTGTTGGGTGGGAAGGAAATAGGGTTGCCAACTCTGGATTGGGAAATTCCTGGACATTTAAGGGGTGGATCCTGGGGATGGTGGGGTTTGAGGAGGGGAGGAACTTCAGACCGGTATAATGCCATAGACTCCACCCTCCAAACCAGCCATTTCCTCCATGAGAACTACCATTGCCAGCCTCTGGGTGAGGGCTGGAGATCACCCAACATTACAACTGTTGTCCGGGTGACAGAGATCAGTTCCCCTGGATAAAATGGCTGCTTTGGAGGGTTGAGTCTATGGCTCCACCCCCAGAAGGGAGAAGGAGTGTGAGATAGGTAAGGGTAGAGGGGAGGAAGCAAAGGTGTGAGGAATGGGATGACCATCCCGCAAGTTTCTTGCGGGTCTCCACTTGTTATATCCTATGGGCCATTGAAGTCAATGGTGAAAACATAGGGTATATTCTGGGGTTGGAGGGGAGGGGGTTTGAGGGAGAGGCTCCAAACTCACAGGATAGCTGTTGGAGCCTCTTCCCAAGATACCACCAAGTTTCAAGAACATTGGGCCAGGGGGTCCAATTCTATGGGCCTCCAAACAGGTTGCCCCCATTCCCTCCATTGTTCTCTATGGTGGGAAAAAAGTTAATTGGCTAAAATGTTAGATACGACACAATGACCATAATTTCAAAACAGATTCAGGTGGGTAGCTGTGTTGGTCTGAAGCTACAGAACAAAGTTTGAGTCCAGTGGCACTTTTAAGACCAACGAAGTTTAATTCTGGGTATAAGCTTTCGCGTGCATGCACACTTCATGAGATACCATTTGATGCCTTGTGCGTGCACACAAAAACTTATACCCAGAATTAAACTTTGTTGGTCTTAAAGGTACCACTGGACTCAAACTTTGTTCCATAATTTCAAAGATTTTTGGTGAGAATCAGTGTGGCATAGTGGTTAAAATGTTAGACCAAACTAGATGAAATGCCATCCCCAGGCTTGCCCCAGGAATATGTTGGAAAAATTGACAAAAATAGTTAAATATTCAGAGCTTGCAATGGATCTTTGTTCACTGGAGAGGAGGCATTTTCTTCTATGTGAAAAATCTTTATTTCTAAAGGGAAGGGTTCACAGGAAATCTACAGAACAACAAAGACACCTAAGACTACATCGTTACACTTTGACCACAAGTTCTACAACAATGGAGATTCTTCTTCTTCTTGAAGGAAGAAAGGAAATCACTTGAATGCATTAACCAATGCATTCTTCCCATTGGCTGTCTGCCAGGTTCCCTTCCAGGTCAGTCTAAACAACAGCACACAAGGTAAACACATATTAACCCTATAATGACTGAATTTTAGACCTTGCAACACACATACTTCCAACAGAATTCACCTCCATTTTGAAGAGACCTGAAATGCTTTTTTAAAAGTCCTGTGGGGGCTGAAAAATCAGTGAAGGAGGGTGGGAGGAGGCAGAAGTCCATCTTCAGCCCATGCTGTGGTGGTCTTGACCATAACTGGGATTCTGTAGCAAACCTAAAGGTATTTCAATGTTCTTCAAAATGGAGGTACATCCCCAGGGACAGCATCTCATCTAGTTTGGCCATAAAAATAGGGAGACCTGAGGGTTCAAGTGTTTTCTCTGGGTGATCTTGAGCCAGGCACTGTCTCTCAGTAACACCTACCGCACAGCGTTGCTGCTGGGATAAAATAGAGGAAGGAAGAGAACCATATATGCTTCTCTTGTCTCCCTGGAGGAAGGTCAGGATAAAAATGGACAGATAGATCGGGTATCTTGATTGTTACTGAAACACTAATTATTGAAATAAAATAAAATTGACTGAAGCATCTCTGCCCACTGAAACATGTCTCAGTTGGTTTAGTTTTTCTAAAACATTCTTCCTCCAAAGAGCTGAGTGTGGCATATAGAGGCTCTCTGCTCCTTTGAAGGCTGAGTATAAGAGCTCTGTAAAAGGGAAAATCCCCATCCTACAGGTAAAAGCACACCCCCCCCATTTCAGCAACAATTTAGGCTAGAGTCTCAAGCTATAAAGTTGTCTTATACCTAGCCAGACTGCTAGTTCATTGCAGGATTAATTCCAACTAGCAGGAACTCTCCAGGATTTCTCCCAGCCCTTCAACTGGAGATATTTTCCCTGAAGATGCCAGGAAATGACCTGCAACTTTTGCATATGCTTTGTCAGTGACAGATAACCCTTCCCCGCACTACGTTGTTTTCCTATACCTGCATTTCATGATAGGGGAGAAAGGCAAGGTGGTGGTGGTACATGCCCCCTTTCCAGCCAAAATTCCAAGCTTCCACCTACCAATTCTCTTTGAGATCTCTGTTAAGCTGATTTCATCCTTGCCCAATAGCCCAGTGAGGGAAGTTAAGCAAAGAAAGTCTATGCATACCCTATCCCTCTCCCCAAACACCACTGGACAATTTTTTTAAAGGGAATTGCACCAGTGTTATTTAAATCGTATTACCTCTTCACAGGGCTTCACCCGAAGGTCTGTGCTGGATAGCAGCAAGCAGAACAAAGTGAACAAAGTCATCACTGCACATCTGTCTCTCTACTATTCTTGGATTCGGAATTCAAAATATCCAGAAAAAAATAGGATAGTAACAAGGATGATAGCCAGAGGGTAAAGGGTGCACTATTAACTACACTATTGCAGCCCTTCAACTGGGCCCTGAACATGCCATTTATATGCCCACTTTTTCCCTAATGGGGACCCAAAATTGCTTACAATATTCCCCCCTTCTCCATTTCATCAATTTTATACTGTGAGGTAAATTAGTCTGAGAGGGTATAACTGGCCCAAGATCACTTAGTGAGCTTTCGTGGCAGGGAGAGGATTCAAACATGGGTCTCCGAAATCCTGCTCTACACTCTAACCAACACATCATCTTCCATACTGATATAGTTCTCTTCAACCCTGCTTCTATCTCTTTAAATCACTCAAACAGGAAAATCCAAGAGAAGAATAGTTACAATCAGGCAATTCCTAACAATATGTGGACCCAGCTAGTAATAATTCTGTGAGTCTCCAGTCAGGATTTAACCCTGTCACTTGATTTGTGTGTAATGCTGCTCTCCATGTGCTTCTATGAATGAAAATGCTAAGGAACTGCTAAAGACCAAACTAGAAGCTTCTCCCCGATGCCACAGTCCAGACCAGGATTGGCCCCTGCAATATTTGTAAAGTGAGGGAATTCCAGTGGTAAAATGGCAACAGTGTCCCCATGGACATCATATCATCTAGTTCAGGCCTTAGACAGCACAATAAACCTCTGTCCTCCACTCAGGCACCAACACTATGTGCTCACTGACATCTCAGCTGCACAAGGGTTCTAAAAAGAGAGAAAAAAAAATCTTTTGATTGGTCTGCACTACATTTCTTCATGCACACAAACGGATAATTTTGCCACATAGGAACTTGTACCTGCTTTATAGCTTGCTGAAGTTTCTCCAGATTGATTTCTTTAGCTTCCTTCAGTAATGTTCTCTCATCCATTTTTAACATAGAAACTCTATATTGGCATAGCTCGACCACAACCACATCAGGCTGGACCTCCTGTATGGTCTGAAAAGAGATCAGTTTCATCACATGCTTTGTACACAGTATTAAAAAGCATTTGACACAGTACCAGTTTTTAAACAACTGGAGTCAATCTGCAAGCATACAGAAGCCAGTGTCACAAATCATAAGGAATCACTTCTTCCTTCCACTCCTTACTGCTGGCTCTGGCTCCTCCCTGCTTCCGTTCACCGTCATGACAGAGTTCAGGAACCATTTTGGACTGCTGTGGTGGCCACAATGGACACCACAACATCTGCCTCAACATATGATGTGAGGTTCTTTGCCCTGGCATTATGTACTTACTAAGAAAATGCCACCTCTCCAGGGAACCCGCCTGAGGATTTGGGGAAGGAGCTCTTTGGGCCTCAGTACACTCAGTGGCCATAGTAGCTGGCTCTGTTGTGCAGATTTGGATATCTCTAAGGCAACCATACCCTTGGGAATTAGAAACAATGATGTATGCTTTCAGCCACAGTTGCAATTCCTTAGTTTTGAATATTAAAAAAAATGAAAATCCAGGGTTGCTGAAAGCATTTATGCATCCTCTGTCACTAGAAATGGTCACTTCTGTAAGAATCAACCTGGTTAAACTCATCAGTGTTTGGCATCTCATAAATTTAAAGCAATTTCCTGATATGTCATCCAAGTATTAAAGAGTAACACGGTGAGAGTTCCATATCACACACTTGCTATTCTTCCGCTGTTCCTAAACTGAGATGAAAAGCTTGAGATTGCACCTTTGATTTTCAAAGTGATCTGACTTTACTACTCTCAGCAATGTCAGATGTGAGGGGGGGCGTCCTGTTCTTCTTCAAGAATAATCTCTTGGATCACGTTCTTGATTGGCTTATACTGGTTTGGAGGAATCAGTTGTCCAGCTTCCTATAAAGTTAGTCTAGAACCACCTGGCACAAATTGTCCATGCATGGTCCAATAATAACCTCAGGATCAGTGATGGGCCAGGGATTATCTTGCTGCATCTCCTACCTGCAGTTTGTAACTTATACTGATTTGAAGATGTTGTAACCTGCTTGCCTTCAGTTCTGTGAGCATATCCTAGGAAGCTACAGCTGCTATTTTATTGCATCTGCTTATTCTTCATCTTGTGCTTAATCCCGAACATCTTCAATCTTTTCAATAAAGCCTGTTGCATTTATTAGTGTGTTCTATTGGATGTGTAAGAGTCCAAACCCAGTATTGGTCAAACTATCAGGAGATTTATTCCAAGGTCCCAGGTTTGGGACAGGGGAATTAAATCATCCTTGCAGAGATATGGTGGTCAGAAAACCCCCATCATTAACAACACCCTGAAATAGAAAAGGTCTATATGTTTTTTGTCAGATAAAAGGATGGTGGGATTCAGGGGAAATTATAATGAAATTGAAAATTTATGGCTGGAGGGAGGGAGGAAAATGATATCGAAAATGTATAAAATTCTGTTAAAATGGTACACGGAAGATGAAGTGGTTAAAGAGCAAATGATTAAATGGGCAATTAATATGAATAAGGAAATTCCTATGTCATCCTGGGAATTGTTATGGAAAAATGCTTTGAAAATATCTACATGTACCAATCTTAAAGAAAATTGTTTTAAAATGATGCATAGATGGTATATGACACCAAAAAAGATAGCTAATATAGGTAAAAATTTATCTAACAAGTGTTGGAAATGTAAACATGTTGAAGGTTCCTTTTACCATATGTGGTGGACTTGTGACAAAGCAAAAACATTCTGGACTGCAATACATACAGAGATGGAAAAAATTTTGAAATGTACCTTTAAGAAAGAACCTGAAATGTTTCTTTTAGGTCTTAAGCTAGAAGAAATAAATGTGAGTAAAAGAACACTGATATGGTACATGGTAACAACTGCTAGAATGATCTATGCGCAAAACTAGAAAAATGAGAAGATTCCTGATCTCTGGGACTGGTTGAGAAAATTGCTATTTATGGCAGAAATGGACAAATGGACAAGAAAACTTAACAACTTAGAAGAAGAAACCTTCTTGGCAGACTGGAGTGATTTTAAAGATTATATACAGAAGTACTGGGAAATGAAGCAAAGTATTTTCAGTCTGGGAAACTACTAATGATGTATTAACGGTAAACAGTTAGTAAGCGTTTATAGTAGTTATAATTAGCTAAATTGAGTTACTTGTTATATTAGTACGATAATAAGGATTTAACATGTATTATGTTTGGTTTGAACAGTGGAAACAACGCTGGGAGCCAACAGGGGGGGAAGAGGAGTTTTGTAAAAAGGATATGATATATTTTTGGATCAAGTTGTGAAGCACTGTATATCCTAATAAAACTTGTTTTTTTTTAAAAAAGGTCTATATGTTTTTTGTAACTAGTTACCTTCACTACATCTCTTTTGCTGCTGTCACTGAAGTGGGCAGTGCCAACCACGTACACTTTAGAACCCTCCTCTGTGGCCAGTTCTGTTACAGTACTCGGAAGGCTGGGCTTTTTCTGTCTCTTCTTCATCTTCATCTCCAGCAGTATTTTTAAGGCATCTGCATCAGCTACATATATTTTAACAAAAAGATATACATATCTGTGAACTGGAAGTGAATATAATTAAAGGTTTATTATTAGGATCGGGGGTGGGGGGGAGATGGGGGATAGAGCAAAAGTTTTAGAAAACTGCTCCCTTGCTTACAATTTTTGTGCCCTGTTCAACACCTCCTGCCTTTCCCAATTTGCAGTTTCAGTGCTATTAAAACTAAAATCTGGAAGGGGCATGAGGGACTGTCTCCCAAGGTAATCCCAACTGATCAGGGATTATATAGATACTGTACAGGATGCTGCATCATCATACAGCCAATCAGATTTGGCTACACAATGATGCCACAAAGCACAAAGTGAGTGCAACATTTCCATTTTTGCCCTGTTTCACAGCTCTCCACTATGTTATTGATAGAAGAAGCACAGATCCTAGGAGCAAAGTTTTTCACAAGACACCCTCCTGGACTCTGCCTTAGTTTAAGCAACCACAGGAATTGATGTACTACGCAGCACTACTATGATGTTACTGCACTCAGATCATTTTTTAGATTTCTGTACATCAGATCCTTAGATATATACACTTCCTCAGTAGTTCAACATCATCAGTGCCCTGGCAAGGATATAACTCCATAGTTATCCACCACACTTGGCTTATAGGTCCCAGACAACCTATTCAAGGCATCCATCTAGGTTGCAATGCCAAGAGATGTCAACAACTATCTAGATCCAATGGTATTAAAAATGACTGATGGTGCAATCCTAAAAAGGCCACTTCTAAATCCTTGAAGTCAGTAGGCTCAGAAGAGTGTAATTCTGTTTAGGATTGCACAGTCGGTTAGTCAGACCAAACACATTGTGTAAAGAGAGAACTTTAAAAGCCATCCGTCAGGAAGGAAAAAAAAAAACCTTTGCCAGGTTGAGAAAGAGAACATACTTACTTCCTGAAAGCTATTTTCCCCCCCTGAAAGTTATTTTTTTAATCTATCAGAAATGCCCTACTCACACAATAAATCTGATGTGAATAACAAAGGATTGACAGTTAATAGTTGCATTTTGCCTACATAAGGCATTAAAAATCCAACTGATGTAGTGATAAAATGTCTGGTACATGCCAAAAGTTACCCCAAGTCATACCTTGATTAAACTGAACCTCTGAATCAACATTGTTTCATATGCACAAAGACACAATTGGTATGGTGCAGCCATCAGAATGACAAGGACTGGAAAGTCCCACGTTCATATCCTGACATGGCTGTCAATCTCAGCTTAGACCACTGCCCTCTGTCAAACTATCTCACAAGTCTGCCATATGGATAAGATCAAGCCAGGTAGTTGTGTTTGTCTGTAGCAACAGAAAAGAGCAAGAGTCCAGCAGCACCTTAAGGACTAACAAAATTTGTGGCAAGGGAAGTGACTCATGAAAGCTCAAGTCCTGCCACAAATAAGGTGCTACTGGCTCTTTTCTACTATATGGATAAATATGAGGTTACTTATTTCCTTCACTTATATCCTGCCTCCCCACCACCACCAAGGAGGACCCAAAGTGGCTTACATTGTTCTCTTCGCTGCCACTTTATCCTTGCAAAAACTACCCTGTGAGACAGGTAGGCTAAGAGTCTGTAACTGGCCCAAAGTCACCCAGGAAGCTTCCATGGCAGAGTAGGGATTCAAACCTGGATCTCCCAGATCCTAGCCCTGCACCAGTGCACCACACTAGTCAACCACATGTAACACCGTGAACTCTTTGGAAGAAAGGCAAGATAGATGTGATAAACTGGACAGGCAGTGCTCAATTCAGGGTTGACTCAAACATTATCGCAGAAGTAACTCCACCTTCCCCTTCCATATAAGGGCTAATTTCTTTAGGGAAAGGAAGCTAAAGCCTGCCTCACATCATTTGATTTTGTATGTATGCTCACTAGTCTCAGGCCTGGCCTACATATACAGCAGAATACAGTGGCGGACTGGGCTGGATCATGTCAAGCTTTAAGACTGGGCTATACCACAGCCGAATGGTCTCCCAGTATAGTTTAGTGGTTTGTGTTAGACTGGGATCTGTGAGACCTAGGTTCAAATCCACACTGCCAAGGAAGCTTGCTGGGTGACTTTGGGATAGTCACATGCTCTCAGCCTACCCTACCTCACAGGGTTGCTGTGAAGACAAAATTGAGGGTTGGAGAACAAGATAAGCTGCTTTGAGTCTCCAGTGGGGAGAACGGCAGAACTAAATTAAAGAACTAAATAAAGCAAAAAAATAAAAATAGCACACTAGGGAGAAAAAGTCTACCCCATTCCCACTCTGCTAGTTTTCTAGTAGCCAGGAGACTGGATTTAATGCTGGTGAGCATTCAAAACATTCCCCTCACATACACAGCCTTAATTTACAAAAGGAAGCTAATGAGGTGGCATTAATGAGTAGCATCACTTCCAAATGCAAAACAAGGGCTGCAATTTGGAATGTTCCCCCTTTATCTAGAAGCCCCTGCAAACAGAAAACCAGCACACCAGCAAAGACAAGGGACCAAACCCTTTCCCCTGCTCTATTAGTCTTCTATTTGCAAGTTATTTATGTAAAGAAGCATTCAGAACTGCAATCTACCACCTGCAGTCTGAAATGGTGCAATCCATCCTTCCTCCTCTATATTCTACCACCTCATTCCTCTGCCTGCGTAGAATAGATCAGGCCACACACTTGCAGCCTGAAACATTTGCAGCATGACCTTTCATTCAAACTACTACTTCAGCCAAGTGATTCTTATCACAGTGTGTAAAACTGTAACTTTCAAACAACCAGGCTAAGAACATACAAATATTTGGTGCCATGTCTGAAGCATCTTTTGGTCCATCTCCTTGGGCATCACCTGAAGATGCTGGTTCAACAGCAGCCTATGTTGAATAATAAAAAAGGAAAGGGGGAGGAGAATTTTAATTTTTTTTTCATTCTTCTTCACATTGACCAATTTATAAAAAACCAGGAGTTGGTCAATTTAATATAGACTATAAAGTTGAGCTGTATGCAGCTCTTACAACTTTTTTCACTCTCTGGAAATCTATCCTATAGGAGTAAAACTGTAGTCCTGTGCACACAAGTCCTCTGCGGACCCATTTACTGAGTAGGGAAGGAGAGGATAGCAGGCAAAAGCATGATTAGGATGCATCAATAGTATTTATCAAAGTGCAGTTTTGAACACCAGTTAAAATTTAAACCAATTGTGACACACACACAATTCTACTGTATAAAATCATATGGCTATCAAAGAGGAAGGAGGACCTCTTAACATTGGGTGGGCCCGTAGCTTTTTATTTGCAGCTTCTCCTATTGTAGAAGAAGAAGAAGAGAAGAAGAGGAGATCGGATTTATACCCCGCCCTTTACTACCCAAGGGAGTCTCAGAGCGACTTACAAACTCCTTTCCCTTCCCTTCCCCACGACAGACATCCTTGTGAAATAGGTGGGGCTGAGAGAGCTCTGACACAAATGACTTTTTTTCAAGAATAGCTGTGCCAGAACTACGGCTTGCTCAAGGTCATCCAGCAGGTGCAAGTGGAGGAGTGGGGAATCAACCCTGGTTCTCCCAGATTAGAGTCCGCGCTCCTAACCACTACACCAAACTGGCTACACCAAACTGTGGATAGTTTAGCTCTCTCATTGGATTCATTTGTCATTTTCCTGCCTCTCTGCTTCCTGCATCATCTGGTGTGGACCACACTGTACTAACAGACATGTAGGTTTGGCGAAAGAATATTCTAAGCTTCGAGTAGGGAGCTCAACTTGAGATCTCTTATTGCCTCAAGAAAAGCACTCATAACCAACAGCCACATAAAGCCATAAGAGTACTCTCTTTGTAGATGCACAGGTATCCTGGCCCTCAAATGTCATTTAATGGGAAGTGTGATAGTGGGAGCAAGACATCACTGCAAAAGATTGTCCATCACACTGTTCCACTTATCATACTGTACTGGGGTTTCCAGTGGTAATTTAAAAGGTTTGAGGGGATAGAACCTGGGCCTGGGTAGAAACCCAAATTGAGGGATAATGAAGTAAACTGACCGGGACCACCAGCTGGCACTCTGCTGCCAACTTAGTTTTACACCAGCCCCAGCAAACCCCACTGAAATACTGTCATGTGTTTTTATGCTTAATTATTCAGAGAGGGGAACTTCAAAGATCTGCTATTTCCACAGACCTTTTACCCTTTTGTTAAACTAACCCTTTTCTCCACATCTAGCTTCCAACTAGCAAACCTCTGAAAGAGCAATCCTCAGCAAGTCTACTCAGAAGTAAGAAGTTTTATTCAGAGGGGCTTATTCCCAGGAAGGTTCTCACAGGATTGCAGTCTAAAACTCCATCTGTCAGATTTTAACCTCTTCCAGCTCCTATCCGATGGTTCAATGAACCACTATTATTGGCTTCTCTATCACTGGGGTTAATTTCTGTTCTCTCCCTGTTATTGCCAGATTATCAACATTCAGGCAGACAACAGTAGCAAGAAAATACTGAGTAGGAAATTTTTACCCTCATATTTGATGGATGAGAGAATAAGTTAGTAAGTTAGGAGGAGGAGTGAATGACCTTCAGCCTGAAGGCTCAGAACCAGTTCAGTACTGGGACCCAAGCAATGGCCTGGATAAAGCAGGGTGCCACACTCCCACACAAATATAACAAATCTGGTTGTTGCCCATGAGAAGTGCATGCAGCAATAAACCAGTTTTCTCTCTGAGGTGTTACGGCATACTTGGGTTTTGGTTTCTATAGCCCTTTAGAAATGCAGCATCAGTTCTTCCTATGGGCTGCTTTGGATACTGTTGCTCTCAAAACCTTACCTCCTGAGGCTGATCACTCTGCATCACTGGAATGTCCTTTCAATGGCCAAAGATGACCTGTGAAACAGTACAGAAAGGAGGATATGCAATTCCTGACAATGATTAAAGCATTCATTGAAAAAGATACAGCCAGTACTCTTCCAAAGTAACAGAAGCAAGAAATACCCAAACAAGAAATTGGCTTAAAACGTATAACTGCACAAGTGTTGCAAATGAAGACAGTCAGAGACAGGCTATGCAATTTGTCTCATGGGACTTTGGATTCCAGTGTTACACATTTGTCCAAAAGAAAAAAAATACAGTGATATATGAGGTTGAACATTTTGCCCAAAAGCCAGTAACAAATACATTAAGGTTGGTCACATTTACTTGAGCCAGTTTTCAATTACCGTATTTTTTGCTCCATAAGACGCACTTTCCCCCCAAAAAAAAAGTGTGGGGGGGAAGTGTGTGCGTCTTATGGAGCGAATACTGGGTGGGGGTGTGGAGTGCTGGCTTTCCTGAGCAAGCTGGCACCGAGCGCAGGAGCTCAGGAGCGAAGCCCCGCCCCCAGCCGGCGTCCTGGGGAGTCTTTCAGGCAGCCGCATGTCAGTTTCAGCTCCGTTATATCCTATGGGCCATTGCAGTCAATGGTGAAAACATAGGGTATATTCTGGGGGCTGGAGGGGAGGGGTTTGAGGGAGAGGCTCCAAACTCACATGGTAGCTTATGGAGCCTCTCCCCAAGATACCCACCAAGCTTCAAGAACATTGGACCAGGGGGTCCAATTCTATGGGCCCCCAAACAGGTTGCCCCCGTTCCCTCCATTGTTCTCTATGGTGGGAAAAAAGTTATGCTCTCAGCCTACCCTACCCATAGAATTGGACCCCCTGGTCCAATGTTCTTGAAGCTTGGTGGGTGTCTTGGGGAGAGGCTCCATAAGCTACCCTGTGAGTTTGGAGCCTCTCCCTCAAACCCCTTCCCCTCCAGCCCCCAGAATATACCCTATGTTTTCACCATTGACTTCAATGGCCCATAGGGTATAATGGGGCCGAATTTGACTGCTGTTCACTTTACATGGTTCAAATGTTATACTGTTATAGTTTATTAAATATTTTATTACACTATTTGATTCAGAATATTTTTTTTCCTGTTTTCCTCCTCTAAAAACTAGGTGCATCTTATGGTCAGGTGCGTCTTATGGAGCGAAAAATACGGTATTCCCTGTCCTTCCATCTCTTGAAAGAGAATATTCTCCTCAGAAACACCGAATGCAAACAAATCACTTTCTTTGCACAGTGGTTCAGTTGCAAAGCCCATTTTCTACCAACAGGCCTCCCTACAGTGTAAATATATCCATCCTAAGCATGAAACGTTCAAAGAAATAAACTGTCCATAGGGCAAACTGTTTGTAACCAAGTAATTCAATGACCATCTATGTGTGAGATCAACCTGTGGCACAGGAAGCAGGAGCTTGTAACATTCCTGGGCTGGAGTAGAAAGATCTGCCTCTCTCATGCTAGTGGAAAAGAATACCAGTGGCAAAAGTACTCCAAAATTATGGAGTACATGTATAGTGCAGTGTCTACTGCAGTAGCTTTCACTTTGTACCACAAGAATGGCCACTACCAGTCTAATCACACAGCAACAGATAGAGATTAGTGCATAACTGGGAAATTTAAGGAGGGAAATTATAATTTAAAATGTGAAATACTTTTTAATAGGAAAGTGGTATCAGGAAGACTGAAAATCCTTACCAGATTTGCTTCCAGCTCTAATCACATATTAAATATCACCCCCCGCCTTAAGAATATAACCCACATCCAAGCAAACTCCAATGGCCACCTGAGGAAAGTCATTTTCTAACAAAAGTAAAAGTAAATTTCTATTAGAAAATTGCAACCAAAACCTTACTGAAAAAAATTAGCTTTATTTCCTCCATGGCAGCAACCACAGATTATAAATTATTAGCGTCGCGATCCAAGTATGGGTGTGATGATAAATAATTCTTTCCCACTTTTAATTTATGCAATTTAATTTATTCAGGCCATGGCCCATAGCAAAATAAGAGCCTAATTTCATCTTCCACAAGTACTGAAGCCATATGCTCTGGAATGAAGTCTATATGATTTTGACGCCGTGCTTCAACAAGCAATTACATCTAATACTCATAATTTTAATACTCCTTGATTGACTATGTCAAACCACTTTGGTGCAGGGACAGAGTTCAGACTGTGTCATTCTCCAGGGTTCCCCTTTCTCTGGATGATGCCCTGGAAGAGCCTCAGATTTGCAAGTAGGAGGGAGGCTTACTTCTATCCAGCTCCCTCTTCCTTACACGTGCCAGACCCCTCCTTGCAACCTAGGGAGTGGCTTCGGTTTTCCTCCATGGCTCTTCCCTAGCCAGCCTTTTCAAAGTTCCCCTCAGGGAGAGACACCCCAGGCCTTCTCTACCCCCTCTTCTCTGGAGGCTGGGCCTTCCGTGGTGACAGGGCCTGGGGCCAATGGGGCACCTGTGTGTCACCCCACTTTGCCCTGCCCTCCTGTGCTTCCCTGCGCAGGCCTAAGGGGGCTGATGCTGCCTTTTTTCTCCCCTGTCCCTCCTTCCTGGGATACCCTAGGTAGTGTGCTCTGGAGCTGGTTCTCTGGCTGCTAAGCCAGATCCAGTTGCACCTCCTCAGCCATCGCCGCTTCTCCTCAACTCCCAGGGGCTGCCAGGCCCAAATACAGGTTGCGCAGCCATTCCTGGAGCCAGGTGTATTGCTACAGCCCCACTGGCAGCTGTGCTGAGCCCAGCTGTGCTCTGCTGGCTGGCTGTTCCTCCTTCATCATGCCTTCCAGTGTCCTTGGGCTTCCGGGCTCTTTGGTGGCTCAGGCTGTGCTTCCTCCCATTCTAGCCCTCGCCTCCACCATCCCTTGCTGCCTGCCAGGGCTGGGCAGCCCAAAGACTGGACTTGCTGCTGCAGTGAACATATGTGGCAAGAAGCCTTCCCCAGACAGACTAATTTAGGGCCCAGTCATACGGACCGGAAAACGCGCAGAGGAGGCGTGGCAGTTCACCCCGGAGCTAAATAAGGCGCGGTAGCCCGATCACACGGCCCGTCGATGTTCCATGGGCAGCCCACTAGCTGTTGATCAGATGGCAGTGCTGTAGTGTGGCAAAAAAGTGGGGTGGCGCGATCACACGGGCGGTCCTTCGGCGCCGCTCCCATAGCAAACGGTTGTTGTTTTTTTCTCACACCACCTGACCTGCATGCACATGATCAAGCGAGCGGACTGGTCAAGCACTGGGCATGCGCGCAACCAGACACCAGCCGTGGACATCCGTTCAGAACGGGGACGTGGAAGGCGGGAGAGGGGCATCCCGGCGACGGGGATACACGGCCCCGGACCACAACAGAGCACCGAGCCACAGCTAATGGAGGATGAGGTGGAAGTCCTGGTCATAGCCATCATAGCTGCCTGTGCAGCAGTGGCCGCAGGGAGCCTCCGGGGGTGCCAAGCATGCCTACAGGGCTGCTGCAGCCAAGAGACGGAGGAATGCCATGGGCACGACACAACTAGCCAGCTGCCAACGCCGCATCAGGCGGCACCAGGCGGCCAGGTCGAGGCACACCCACCAGCTAGGCCGGCTCGCTGCAGAGTGCCCAGCCCGCCGCTGGTGTGTGTATCTGAGGGCCCAGGAATGGTGGGCAATCTTCGTCACCCATGTCTGGGGCGATGAGCAGTGGCTCAAGCACTTCAGGATGTCCAGGTAAGACGCGGAGGTCATCTGGGAACCCTAGCCATGATGCCATAACCCACTACGCACAACCTCCAGCGGAGAGGAGGGTGCAATCCCGCGCCATCCCCCCTGCCAAACAGGGACCCATGGCCAGGGGCGCAGGGATGCCAGGAGCCTAGCCGGGCACAGAGCGTACCCAGCAGCCGGTCCGCGGACAGATAGTGGTGCCGCTGTACCATGGCTATGGCGACCCCAGAATCCAGGAGCCCCGGCCACAGCGCGACTCGTGGGGCCCAAGGGGACGAGGTCACAGCAGGACAGTGCACAGAGGGTGGAGGGGTTGGGGGGGCAGGCCCCATGACCACCGCGCCCGGAGCAAGGCACCCGGACTGAACACTGTATTCATAGGTCAACATTCCTGTGGCTGGTGGATGCCCTCCGCGATAGAATGCAGCGAGAGCAGAAGGCGATGCGGGAACCTGTGTCAGTGGAGGAGCGTGTTGCGGTCGCCGTGTGGTGGATGGGGAACACCATGTCCTACAGAACCATCGGGCAGCAATTCGGTCTGGCGCGGTCCACCGTGGCTGGCATCGTCGTGGAGGTCACACGAGCCATCACGGAGGAGCTTCACCAGCGAGTGGCGTATCTACAGAACCCAGACAGGGTGAGCACAAGAGGGGCCAGTTGGCGCTGTGGGAGGGGAGGGCAGATGGGGCCGTGGCCAGAGGGATGGGGCAGCTGGAGCGTCCGGTGGACGCCACGGGCAGTGCCACAGGTGGCAACATCCCCTGCGTGTGTCCCGGGCCATGCTGGTGCCTGCCAGACCCTCACCCCTAGTGCTTCGCCGACAGGTTATGAGGGCCTTTGCCGCCAGGGGCTTCCGGCAGTGTGTCGCGGCAATGGATGGATGCCACATCCGTGTGCGAGTACCGGTCCGCCATGAATCGGAAGAACTATTGCTCAATCATCCTGCAGGCCACCGTCAATCACGTGGGCCGGTTCGTGGACATAGTGGTGGGGCAAAGCGGTCAGAGCCATGACGCACATGTCCTGCTGCGCTCCAACATCATGGCCGCAATGGATGCAGGATTGTGGGTGCCAGGGAACCCTACCCGCACCATCGAAGGCGTTCAGGTACCGCCACTCATACTGGCGGACGCGGCATACCCCCTCCAACGCTGGCTCATCCCTCCCTACAAAGGGTGACTCGATGTGCGGAAGGCGCACTTCAACACAGTGCACAGCAGGGTCCACAATGTCGTGGAACGAGCATTCGGCTGCCTAAAGGCATGGTGGCGGTGTCTGCTACTCCAGGTGCCACTGGAGCTGAGGCACGTCAAGCCGGTCATTGCCGCCTGCATTGTCCTGCACAATGTGTGTGAGGACCGCGGGCATGCAGTCCCAGAAGGGCTTGCTGAGGAGGAACGATGGGCACGCCAGGAGGATGAAGAGCCCACCCCCGACCCTGACCAGCCGCCGGAGGCCCGGGGGGCATGGCGGTGCATCAGGCACTGACCACATGGCTCTGGAGGTGTGTGAGAACCCGCTAGGGGGGGGCGTAGATGTACCCGAGGGTTCGCGAGGTCGCCCTCTCAGCAGCTACTGCCACCACCGCCGCTGTCCCGATGTGCTGGTCACAGATTCAGCCGCCTGCGGGCTCGCGGCGCCATGCGATCATGCGAAGCTCTGGAGCTGTGGTCCCGAGGACTTTCGCATGCCCACAGCCTGGCACAAGTGCATCCGACGGCCAGGGCCCCGACCAGGATTTCCAGAATCCTCGCCCACCATCAGGTGAAAGGCACAGGAGCACGGTGGTGACTCGGGGGGTGGGAGACCAGGAGCAGACGGTAGCCCTGAGCTGGTTGTGTGTTTGAGTCCCATGGCACAAATAAACATCCGTTCTGGCAGCATAGCATCCGTCTCTGTACCCGTCACCGTTGCCCCGCCACTGCCGCCAGGGGGGCAGGATTCACTGGCCACCCCCCTCCTGGCGCATCCAAACAACGTGACCCGGCAGTGTCCGCACTGCCAATCCCTGATTGGGGGTCTCTGGACTCCACCTGATGGGTGGCACCCCCGAAGGCACCGGAGGAACACGGAAACGGAGCAGGGCCGATGGTGGCACCGAGGTAGGCAGCCGAGAGGAGTGACTGATGCCTCCTGAGCCTGGGGAGGTTCCCAGCAGGACCATGCGCAGCTCTGGTCACGTCCCCGATGACCAGCTCTGTTCTGCACCTGGGCAGCCGGGATCATGGGACCGGTTCCACAGTGATCCGCTGCCCCAGACCCCCGGATCGCTGGCGCTGACCAGCTCCTTCGGCTGCATCACGCCCGTGGCCGACCCTCCCTGCATGGCTCCCGGTTCCACAACCCCTGGACCGCTCCCCGACCCCTCGCCCACAGACTGGGGGGGAATGTTCGCTGGCGCCTGGCCAGTGCACGCAGCTGGCGATGCCCGGGATGCATCCCGATGGCGACCAGGGGCCGTTGGTGGCGCCCCGCATGAGAGCATGTCTCCCCGGTCAAGGACTGCTGGCACGGCCGTCCGCCCCCCCCCGGCCTGAGCACGGCCACCCCCCACCCCCCTGTGTGCCACGGCTCAGGGCCGCCCGGGTGGCCATGAGGCCTTTGGACATGCGCTTCACTGCGCATGCCCCTGTGTCGCCTGGTGCGCAGACGAAAGGTGACACAGCATGGCTGGGCACATGCGCATTCCGCACGGCTTGCCAACACAGTCGTCATGGCCTTTCCTACGAAGGGGGTGCTGTGGCTCCCTGAGAAGGTGGAGTGCCATCTCTGCACGCTCCACCAACTCGAGGAGGCCCCCGGATCATGACCTCCACTCACTTGGAGACCCTGGGGGTATATGAGGTAGCCACCGAGCATCTCTCCGCCCAGGGTTACCGACGGACGGCCACCCAATGCAGGGCAAAGTACAAGTGGGAGGGGCCGGCCACCCATGTCACTTCGTGTACAACAGGCATAGGGCACCCCCACCACCCGCCTCATGTGTGGCTGCTTACCTCTCCCCCATAGCACCTGTGGTCATGAGCTCCCCGCAGGGGTCTCCTGGGGCCAGCGAGGTGTCGGATCCGGGTAGGTAACGGCTGAGGGGCCCCCCCGGGGAGGGCAGGCTCAGGAGCCCTGCCAGCAACCCAGCATGTGGTCGGGGCCCAGGGCCCTGGAGCCCAGGGCACTGGGCCCCACGCTATCCATGCGGGGCAGAGCCCTAGGCCCCCACCTGTGGCCTGCCTGCGAGACAGGTGGCCCATCTGGGGCCCACAGTGGCATGACAGCCTCCTAAATGCACTGGCCCCCCTAATGGCCCATTGTTCCGTGCAGGTGCCCAGGCACAGGAGGAGGCAGCAGCGGCCACGGCTGGGTCTGCCGTGGTCATTAGGTAAGCCTACCCCCCTTTGAACCTGGTGGTCGCCCCGCTGTTCTGTGCTCATCCCCTGCCATGTCCCTGCAGGGGAGGGACAATGCCCTGCGGACACGGCAGGACCTGCAGGATGGACAGTCTGCCGGCGGCTGGACATGCTGGAGGGGACGATGGCGGAGATGCAGGCAGCAGGTGGCCAGTGGCCGGGTGGCTGGCGCCAGCGGGGGGGAACAGGCCCCCTGGACCTCTGGTGGCAAGACCTACCTTGGCATGCTCGCCGTGGGTGCATGGGAGTCAGACCAGTGCCCCAGCTTGGCACGTCGGAGACGGAGCCTGCCCCTCGCTGCGCTCCTGCATCTTATCTGCCGCCCCTGTCTTCTCTGGCCCACAGTGGAACAGCACGGGTGGATCCTGGAGGTGGTCCAGCGACGGCTGTCCCAGCTGCAGCGACTCTTCCGTCGAGCTGCGCCTCAACACCACCCTGCATGACCAGCGCCGGGAGGAGCGGGAGCGGTGACGAGCGCACCCAGGACCACTGCCAGCAGTGCAGGTGGGGGACGGTCGGGAGGGGGAGGGGAAGGGGAGGAGGCGACAAGCAATGAGGGGGGGGTCCGAGGTGTCCGCAACGGATGACACCGAGGGGGAGGAGGCTGAGGGACCACACCAGGCCATCCCTCAGGACCCCAGGGAGTGTGCAGACATGGGGGCAGAGGGGGAGGAGGACAGCTCCGATTAGAGCATGGGTTTCCCTTGTTCACTGTTGGTTGTTGTGTTCAATAAAGTTCCTTCTGTTCAATGCCAGTGTTTCCATTCCCTGTGCCCCCCCCCATCCCCCCATGGACTGAGGCGACAACAGGCATGTGTAATAGCATCTTTATTCCACAGGGTACCAGTGCACAAGAGGGGGGTGGCATCAGCAGAGCCAGAGGTCCCTGGCGGCCCGGCAGCCCCAGCGAGCCCTGGGACGCATGGCGGCCCTGTCCTGCCCATGCTGCAGGCCGCCACTTATGGCCGCAGCTCCGGGCCACCCCGGGGGGGCCATGGTGGCACAGGGGTGGCCAAGGGGTGGCCTGTGGCGTGGTGGACACGTGGTGGCTGGGTGGGGTGCGCCATGCCACGGCGGCGTGGGGGGTGCCAACTCCCACTGGCGCAGCAGCCAGTGTGCTGTCTACTGTGGTGGGGAGTAGGGCTGCAGCTTCTTCTGCTTTCATGTAGGCATCCCGCTGTCACTGGATGCCTCGGGGATCTCGTCAGTGGCTACTGGCTGCACGGACAGGGCTGTGTGGGGCCCTGGGTCCACTGTGCGGGCAGGTGCCTGCACAGCCTGGCCCACAGGCGCCCCTGGGGCCACCATGCGGCCAGCTGGCTGCACGGGTTGGGCTGCAGGGGGCCCTGGGCCCATGGCATGGGCAGTCGCCTGCGCAGCCTGGCCCACAGGGGCCCCTGGGGCCACTATGCGGCCAGCTGGCTGCACGGGCTCGGCCACTGGGGTCCGTGCACAGACAGTCTCAACAAACAGGGTGACTGCATGTGTCAGCTCGACCACTGCATCGGTGGATGTATCCATGGACCTCCGCATCGCAGCACGGTCCTCCTGGTCCGCTGCACGGTCCTCCCGGTCCTCCGCACGGCCAGCCCTCAGCTCTGCCAGGATCTCCTCATGCTGCCTCTGTGCTGCCCTCATCGCTGCTCTGCTCTCCTCCCTGCCCTGGACAGCTAGGTGTTCTCCAACGTGTTCAAGGGAAGAGACCCGCTTCCTCCTGGCGATGATGAGTGCTGCCCTTTCCGGGGCCGTGAGGTCGCCCATGTTCACGTCTGGAGGCAGTCCTGGGGGGTCGTGGCAACATGGGGCTCAACGTGGTGGTACATCCACTGTGGGGGCCCCTGCATGGCACATGTTGCTGCCCCCTGACCCCGTACCATGCTGCTATTCACCATCTGGGTCCCGTGGGGCGTGCTCTGGCCCGTGGCACCACCTCATCCCCATCCGGAGGGCCGTCACATGTGCCTGGGGGGGAGACAGCTGGCTGTCGTGTGGGGCCCGTGCACCCTGGGCAACAGTGCCTGCCCCACAGCATGTCCCGGGGGGGGGGGGTTGCCGTGCTGATGGCCTAGGGGGTGCCCACCCTGCCCTTCTGACTCACCCTGGTGCAGTGGCTGGCCCATCGCCACCTCCTCACCATCACTCTCCTCTCCGTGGCCGCCTGCTTGCTGGTCTGCACACTGGGAGTGTGCGCCTGGGAATGTGAGTGGCTGCAGGTTATTCGGACTGCTTCTGGGGGCGGCTGCTGGAAGGAGGTGGAGCGGCCCCGGGTGGTGTCTCTGGCGGTGGCTCCTTGGCTGCTGGTGGCCAGCCATGGCTCCTGGGTGTCCTGCGAGTCATCGTCGGACAGCTCCAGGGATGGTTGCTGGGAGGAGGAGGAGGGGCCCCGAGAGGTGTCTTCAGTGTGAACCGGGGCTGTTGTCTGGAGCAGGTCTTCCGTCCATATCTGCTTCTCAGTGTATAGGATTCTGTCGAGCCCCTCGTAAAACGCGCATGTGTGTCTGCGGCCACCGGACTCTGCACTCAGTGTCACGGTCTTCTTGTATCTCAGACGCATATCCTTGGCTTTGGAGTGGCACTCTTCTGCGGTACGTGCATGGCCTCAGGCCGCCATGCCGGTGGCCACCTGCTTGAACAGCTCCATGTTCCTGTGGGACTGCTTCAAAGCGGTCTGGATCGCCTTGTCCCCCCACAGGTCTAAGAGGTCCAGGGTCTCCGGGCGCTTCCATGAGGGGCCACGCACCCCACGTGCCTTACCCTTCCTCTGGGTGCGTCGTGGGGTTCCTGCTGCTTGTGTGGGGGCTGCCATGGTCCCTGCTCGCTATGCGGGATCGCCGTGTGGTGTTTTCATGGTCTGCTTCATGGTTGCCACGGCAGATCGCGGTTGTGCGCATGCGTGGTGCTGCGGAGCGGTGGAACATTCGGTTTCGCGTTCAAACACATGCGCCATGCTACGAAGCGACGGTAGTTTCGCTTTCGTTTGCCTGCGCGTGCGTGCTTTCTCGCCCATGTGCATCCCGCGCCTTCCTACGAAAATATCCGGTCTGCCGCGGAACAGGGACGGGCGCCAGATACCACAGGATTCCTGCTGGCCCGTGATCAGACACCCGCTCCTGCCCCACAGCTTCCGGAAACTAGTACTTTAGACCTACTAGTTTTTTACTCCGTGTTTTCGAAGGGAAGCCGCGGGTTGGCCACGGGAGCACTATGCCTCCCAGATGTGCTTGTATGATCGCGCACGGAAAGTCCGCAGGGCTCCCATGCCTTCAGCGGGGCAAATGCTCAGTGTGAATGGGACCTTAGTAACTTTTTCTGTTATAATGTTGTATTCTCTGTGTTCCACTACCATTAAACCCATCCCTGAAGCTAGAAAAGAGCACTGCTTTCTGAAGCCACAGAACATGAGCGATTTTTGTCTCAATGTCCTTGGGCTACCCAAATCTTGCCAAAGGTTTCAGGTGCAGAAACTCAGCAAATGCCCCTATGCACAAAGTTATATTGCATGTGCCTGAACCAGGGCTTCACATAGCAGAAATGTGTCTGACTTGCCACTCACTTGCAGAATGACAGGGATACACAGTCACTGGAAGACACTGAAAGTAGGAATTGCTGCAAACAGCCATGTTAGAGAGCCATTTGACAAGGATTCAGTCACAGCAGTGACTCCTGGGTGAATCACAAGAATTTTCTCAGAAATGACAATTGTGGCATCACTCTGCTAGAAAAGCGACCTATGAGTCTGGGAACACCAATAAAGCCCTATGCCTAGATCACCACCAGCACAAGCCATTGATGGAGCCACTTCCTGTAAATGTGCATGTGAGAGAAAAAGAGGAAGAGAGTATATAAGGCTCAAGAAGACATGGGGGAAATCGGGGGGGGGGGGCGATGCAGGTCAAAATGCAGCCATACAGCAAATAGTGGGAAATTCAGCAGTACAACTGAGGGAAACTGGAGACTGAGGGCAGAACAACTGCTTTTGTAGAATCAGTGCATGTTTTATCACTATCAGTTCAAACTGCAATGGTGGCTACTGTCATCATGTATCACTAAACTATTACTTGATTTATACACCGTCCTCCCTGAACAGGCTCAGGGCGGTGTACAACAATAATACAATTAAAATAATGTTAAAATAACAAATTTACATAGAATAATGTCATAAAATACCATATAAAAGCAGAGAGATCAGATGTTAAATCAACTCTGATGTCTAACCAGATGTCCAGTCAGATCCAGGCCACTGATGGATGACTGGCCAAAAGCTGTGGGGGCAGGATGTCCGCTGCCTCAACCAAATGCAAACAGAACAGTAGAAAAGCTGAACCAAAGTCTGACTTCACTTACTATCAGGCCATTATAATTGGGTTTTGCCCCTTCTGGATCATTACTAGGGAAGCATTTTTCCTCATAATAGAGGACACATAAGAAAGGTCATTTTGAATTCTCTTCATTTCTTATTTACCACATCATTCAAGAAGGAGAAGAAGAGGAGATTGGACTTATACTCCGCCCTTCACTACCCAAAGGAGTCTCAGAGTGGTTTACAATCTTCTCCCCCCCCCTCAACAGACATGACACCCTGTGAGGTAGGTGGGCTGGGAGAGCTCTTCACAGAACTGCTTGGGAGAGAACAGCTCTGAGAGCCATGACTGACCAAAGGTCCCATCAGCAGCTGCATGTGGAGAAGTGGGGAATCATACCCGTTTCTCCCAGATTAGAGTCCATGCTCCTAACCACTACACCAAACTGGCTTTCAAGATAGAAAGGACTTTGATCACTTCAGGAGAGACTGGAAAATCCCCTCCAATCTTACCCAAAGTTCTGATCATGATCAGAGGTTCTGATCATGAAGAAAAAACAGGAGGACTCTAGGAGGGGCATCACAAAGACTTCACTGCCACCGCGGGCTTGACTATTCCCACTAGGGGTGTGCTATTTTTTCCATTTTTTTCCAGTTTCAGTCTATTGGACCCTCCCCAAACCAGGCTGGTTTAAAGGGACTGCAGAAGAAGCAGAGAAACAGCTGAGAGGCTGGGAGCAGTCTTCCCACTTCTCAGCTGCTTCCCCAGCCCCATAGCTAGGAACTTTTTTGAGAGGGGGCCATGGGGGGCTGGCAGCTAATTTAATCAAAAGATCCAGGTAACCCTCCGGCGGCAGCAGGCCACATGCTCTCTTGGCCACTTTGCTAGGCGGGAGGACGAGGCGGGTGGGGGTGGTCAAAGGAGGTGGCGACAGTGGCAGCAGTGGGCATCCTCCTCCACTCCCCTCCGCCTGGCGTGCTGCCTCCAGTCATGAAGGTCATGAAAGCTAGGAGGGAACACGTGCCGTGGGGGTGGCTCAGAGTGCAGGTAAAGGGCTGCCCCTTGGAGCCTCTGGTGCACGCTCTCTGCAGCTCCCTTAGAAAAACTCCTGCAGGGCTTGCTGGGGGGACTCAGGTGGCGGGGGGGGAGGCAGGCAGGCGCTTTTTAAAGCAGGCACACGTGGGCTGGAGTACAGAGACAGGTCCTGTGCTTAAGAGAGGGTGAGGAAGAGAAGCCGGCAGGAGCTGGCGGCAATTTGGCTGAGTTTAAAGGGGAGGGGAGTGTCGGAAGGTAGCTCTGGGGATGAAGGATTCCACTTCTCTGGAGTGCCCAAGGAACAAAGTTGTCACGCAGCCAGGTCGGAGACAGCGCGGTGTGCAGGTGGTGAGTTGAAGCACTTTGGGGACAGCCCAGGAGGGAGGTGGCCCAGAAGAAACAAGAGGAGGCCGGGCCCCGTGGGCCCCGCATTAGCTATGGGCCTGTGCTTTCCCCAATCTTCCCAGTTCTCAAAAAATCTGGGAACACCCCCCCCTGAAAAATCCTGGATACTTTTGGGATGCCAAAATATACCGAAAAAAATATCTACAATGTATTTTTCAAGTATATTTTTGGCTTGGGAAGATTAAAAAAATACCCTAATTCCCATTCCCTTCCCTTCACCTCAACTCAGCTTAGCTTAGCTGCAGGTACACAATGGGTGAGCCCTATGCTAAACCCCATTCCAGAGTATGCCCCTGTATCCCAGTATGCCCCTGGAAGAGCATTACGCTCAGGAAATAAGAACTATATGGTCAGGGGCCTACTTACTTAAGGGATGGCCTTTCCTCATATGTGCCCCAGAGAGCAATGAGGTCAAGGCTACAAAATCACCTGATTCTCCCTGGCCCAAAAGTCGCCACACTCGCTACCACCAGAGCTAGGGCCTTCTCTGTGGTGGCCCTTTACTGGTGGAATGAGCTCCTGGAGGACATCAGGGTCCTGCGGGACCTCTTACAGTTCCGCAGGGCCTGTAAAACGGAGCTCTTCCACCAGGCTTTCAATTAGGAGCCGCCACCGAGGAATTGAGTCATCGGAACATCTATGACCCTTGATATACCACTGGTTATACCAGCAATGGACTGTCTACTGAAGATCGCCATCATCTGTTTTTACATTGTTTTAGTATTGTAGGCTGTTTTAACTAATTTATTGTATCTATTGTTTTTGTCAATTTGATTGTTGTACGCCGCCTTGAGCCAGCTTGCCCGGCAAGGTGGGATAGAAATTAAATAAAAAAATAAATAAATTTGCTGGTGGTCCCCAACCTGAGAGAAGTCTGACTGTCCTTGACCAGGGCCATGGCCTTTTCAGCCCTGGCGGAATGCTCTACCGGAACACATCCATGCCCTGCGGGAGCTGCTACCTTTCTGCAGGGCATGTAAGGCAAAGATGTTCCACCGGCTTTTGGCTGAGGACAGCGACAGGACTTCTTTTGGCACTCTCATATAATTCCCCATTTAACCCATCCCACCAAGGAGGTCAAGGAGCTAGGATTTTCCGCCATCTTAAGCAATGTATATATACTGTTTTTACCTACTGTTATTTATTGGACTATTTCAATGAAGTTGGATGAGATTGCTGAGCCCTGCTTGTAGGGAAGGGCAGCCTGGTAAATCTAATTTAATAAATAAATAAATAAATAGTAAGCTCCATCCCTTGGCAGATTTGGGTCTAAGTGCTGGCAACCATACTTACAGTCATAAGATTTTGCTCAGTGTGTACCATCTCTTTGAACACATTGGAGAAACAAGTCCACCCAGATTTTTATTTACATCATTCTCTAATCAGCAGCATTTAATTCACACCTCCACAGTTATTTTTTAAATGATTTAATCGTATTGATTGCATTTTGCAATTACTGAAAATTAAGATGTAAAGCAAAACACTGAATAACTGGGATTATTTTTCAAATTCTCTTTGTTGTACCTTATGTGATTATCCAAAAATGAACATACAAATCATAAACACATGGATACATAAAGCTGCCTCAAACTGAATCAGATGGTTGGTCCATCAAAGTCAGTATTATCTTCTCAGACTTCAGTGACCCTCTTGAGTCTTATGCAGAGGTCATTCACCTACTACTTGATCCTTTTAACTATAGATGTCCAGGACTGAATCTGGGACCATTTGCATTCAAAGCAGATGCTTTACCACTGAGCCACAGGCCCTGTTCAGACACAGGCTAGCTCCACCTTAATGATACCTAAGTAATTATTATCAGGGTGGCTAGAAGCTGATTAAAAGTCATTCCCTCTGACAACACTTTCTATCCAAAGTTATGGTTACACTGCAGCTCAAGTACATGAACTGTGACGTTGAGGAAGGAATCAGAAGTTTTAGTCGAAGACAGTGTACACAAGGCAACAAGTTTTAAAGAAGTAAATTTCATTTAATCGGCTGTTTGGCCAGGAAGGGGGAGCTTAGGAAGATTGACCCCAGCTCTCCTCTCCGCTCCCAATAACCAAACAACACAACTTTAATTCTCTTTAAAAAGGCTTTGTGCACAAAGGCCTTGGTTGTTGCATAGAAGAGGGGAAGTATGGAGACAATCCATTTTTGTGCATAGTTTTTTAACTTTATTGTGTTGAAATACACGTAGCTCCTACCTGGGCTCAGGTGAGTGGGTGGTAACAAGTACTCTAGATTAATGAACTCGAATGGAAGAGTATGATCTCAGATAAGTGCCTCCAGATCAATGCATCTTTCATGTAATTCCATTTTTATCCAACATCTGTAAATACAACTAATTTTTGCAAATGAAATGTTTGACTTTCCACCTATGTTCTCCTATGACTTTTTTAAATGACCAGAGATAGTGGTGCAATTAGACTTTCAGAACACTTTCAGAAACAAATGACAGCAGAATCAAACTGCTGAAATCTAATGCCTTGTTTTAATCCCACCAACAAATCAGAATTCTTCAGGCAAGCAAGTTTATAACTTGCCCTATCACCCACCAGGAACTGTGATTCTTGATTTTATACATCATGAAAGAAATCTGGGAATCTCACAGGCTAGGCTAATTTTTATCGCACACTTAAATGATCATTACCTAAAAAAAAAATTAGTAACAGGATCCATTATTTTACCAGAGGACCTAAAGCAGAGTCACTTAGAATTCTGAGAGGGAGTGCTGAAGGCCACCCCAAAATGGCTGCCACAGGAGGTGAAAACAAATGCAATATCTCCCTTCTCACTTTGCAAATGAAATCACAGAAAAGGAATAGCAGGGAGGAAGAGAGGTGGAGAAGAGGGAATTAAAAAATGGAAAACCTGATGGCAAAAAGGACTGGGGGAATAAAAAGAAGGGAAGCCTGAAAAGGGAATGGAACCAAATACTGGTTAAGAAAAACCCAGTATCTACCAGTCCTCCTGATCCTCCAGCGACTGTGGCTATACTGAAGCCATGGGAAACCCTTTCATCTAAATGAGGACAGCCAGTAACAAGCCCTGCCTTACAATGGCCCCACTCACTTTCTGAAAAGCTTGGCGAACACTAGGGACAGTAATGGTGGATGCCATGACACCCACAGGCATCACGCCGGGGAACCATGACCTATTGGATAAGCCTCAATAATACCACTCACTTGGAACATCATGCACCATGAAGTTTTGGCTTTCAAGTCTATTTTCTGAGACATTAAGTCCACGAAGATAAGTAAATAGCCATTTAGTTGTTATACCAGTCACACCAGTTTTAGGCCAGTGCATGCCAAGTGTGTGATATGCACCAACATAAGTGGGGAGGGGGATCAGACCAACTTCTTGGCCTTAGAAGCCTATTTCCCATCAGTCTGGCTGATCTTTCCAGCTCAGCAAAATCACAATGTATTCATTTAATGTGCTTGCCAGTTATTGTGAAACCTGCTGAATTTAACTCTTTTTCTAAATACATTTATGATGTAAAGAAGAGGAGAGTGAAGACCACACATTGCAGACTGAATGTGAATACTAGATGTATATCCCATAGCAGGCAAGATAGATACCCATTTTTTCACTATTTACACAGGGGCACGGAGTTTAGATCAATGGAAGCTCCCTGCTGCGTACAGCACATGGTGTTCGCTACACAAAAGAGACATGTTTAGCATTACAAACTAATCAATATAATGTGCAGAATCCTGAGAATCCTAAAAATCCTAAACAATATAGCATGAATGGCCAAACTGTGGCTTTTGAGTAAAGCATAACCTAATATTAATTTTGTGCAAGAAGATGAACAAAAGTAGAATTAAAATAACATTATGACTATGCCTAAGAACTTGAAATGTTTTTTAGTCCTGTGGATGTCTGGTGTCAGCTCATACGAATGTGAAATATTCTGTGACCCCTGTGGGCATCACAGCTGGAGAGGTTTCCATACAGCAGGCTGGCAGATAAAGTTAACTTGGCCTCCAGACTAACTCACCAGCCACTTACGAACCACAGACATCTGTGATTTCCACTGTGTCCAATAGCTGTGGCTGGCTAGGGCATCATTCCATTCTTGGCTGATCAAAACCACAACCTTCAGTTAGTCTCAGCCATTATAAATAACGGTGACAAACTACCACTTTTGAGTGGTCAGTGGGCTAGTCAAGGACCCTAAAGTAATCTACCAGTGCAGCCCTAAGCCTGCTCACTAAAGAACAAGCCCTGTTGAACTCCATGGGATTTACTTCCAATAAAGATAATATTTTCAGGACATTCATTATTTCAGGACATGGAAGCCTCTATTATCAATCCAATGGAGCTTGGTACCCCTGATGGAAATCCAAATGGAAATGTATTACAAGTCAAAGATGTTGTAGTCTGTCTTGTAGAAGGCTTCTTTAGTTACTTAAATTGCACCACATGGTTAGGCTTTAGCATACATTTCTTCCCTACACAGACTGGGCAAGCTTCTTCACACCACTGCAGACAGTGTTCTCTCTAAGCTGAGTTAGTGTGAGCTAGCTCACCATTTTTTAGCCTCTGGCTCACACATTTTTGTCTTAGCTCAGGAAAGATGGCTCCAGAGCAAACTAACTTATGCAGTAGCCGAATCACTTTAATGTCAGTGGCTCACAAAGTAGAATTTTTGCTCACAAGACTCCACAGCTTAGAGGGAACATTGACTGCAGACCGTTTTTTAGCCGACTGCAGCAAAATGGACCCCCAATAGTCACATGACCTGCATCATGACCCCACTACACATGTATCTGCAACAGCAAAGTTACTCAGGAGTTAGGAATGAGGCCTTGAGCTTCTTGAGGACCTGACATTGGTACTGATACAAAAAAGGGAAACACTATTCCATGTTTTCAACAAAGGTTGCCCATAAAAACAATCTCTTACAAACTCAACCATTGATAATTAATACACATGAATAAGTAGTAACACTGCTTGTTAGAAGAATGATCCATACAGGATAAATGGTAACCTGAATTGAATCATGTGCACTGGTCTAAGTAATGATAAAGTTCAGAAACGCTAAGTCCCCTCTTACTGGAAAGTCACCAGCAATACAGACCACCCTTCCTTTGCCTGGCAAAACAATTACGTTTCTTGTTAAGGGGTTGGCAGGAGGGAGAAGAGAACATAATTAGAGGAGCAATTACGTGTCCTTAGGAAAAGTCGTCGGGACTTGTAGTTTTAAGCAGCCTGGCCCTAAAGCAGGCCCGAGAAAACTTTTCTAATTCCAGTCTCCCCAATACCATATGCCACTGAATTCTTACTTAAAAGCTAATGTACACTTAAAATAAAAAAGAAGCCTCCCCTCACGCGAGAAACACCTAAAACCCACACATTTCCAAGTACGTGACCGTGTCTCTCACAACTCGCAAAAGCTTATATCACGATATATTTGTTAGTCTTTGAAGTACCACAAGACTTTTAAAAAGCGTTTCCCAGGTAGGCGGAACAGGCTAGAGCGTGTATGGAGGGAGTTTAAGGGGAGGGACGGCACAAAACAGATCGACTGATTTCCGCATAAAACTTTTCCCCTCTAGTAAATCGTGTATCAATAAATATGAAATCCCTAAGGTTCTTCTCTTTACTCTGCGTTTGTTTCCATTTACTAACATTGTACTGGCCATTTTGGAGAAAGGTTCTGGTGGGGCTTCCCTGCCCGCCCCCTACAGACGGGACCCCACCGCTTTTGCATAGCTGTAGCCCCCAGTCCCAGGCGACTGACAATCCTCACCATGCCACGCATTGCAATGGCAACAATCCCCCTTTGACCAACTCCGTGCTGCCTCCTCAACCAAGCAGGAAATAAAAAGACACCCCCCGACTTACTTTGCAAGCTCTGCTGCTCTCTACGTAGAGGACTGTTTCAAGCTTCAGGAACCACTGAAACTCTCAACAGGTCCGGGAAGGAGTTTTGCACTGAAGGGAAGAGAAAAAGCTTCAAAAAGAACGACAACCCTTTGGCTACTCGTAGCACATTAGCCAGACAACATGTTGTATTAGTCATTCATATGGGGAGGGTGGATGGAACGCTGCACCGCGACGCCTTCTGGGCATTGTAGTTCAGCCTGGTTTCCTGCTTCCCCTTGCCTGACTAGGCAGAAGGAAAGATGCACCGTTAAACTACGACTCCCGAGGTGCAGAGCCAAGCGCATGCGCAGTTTGGCACCCAAGCCAGGCTCTTATCCGCTCAAGGATACGGGAGGGTGTTTGGTCATGGTTTCGTGTCCTGCAGGTTCTAGCGTTGTAAGCCGGAAGGGTGTGATTGGCTTGGCAGTCGTCTGTTTAGCAGGTTGTGAGTGGAACGGATTTCAAAGAGCTGTTAGGGGTTTAGAGTACCTCTAGTTCCTAAGTTTCTGCAGTTCCACCCCCCTCCCCTAATGCAGAGTCTCCTAGATCTCCAACAATTTTGCTACCTGAACAAAGTTTGAGTCCAGTGGCACCTTTAAGACCAACAAAGTTTAATTCTGAGCATAAGTTCTGGTGTGCATGCACGCTTCTTCAGATACCTATGCAAGCCGATCCTTTGCCCATTTGCTCGGAAGCCCTGTTGAGTAGGTCTTAGTCCCAGGTAAATGGAAATACTTCGGGAAAGGAAGCCTCCTGATGGCAGGGGGACACTATTCGAAGACTGCCTTCTCTGTACAATGAGAATAGCTGGGACTTGCTTCCAGTAAACTTACAGGGATCTACTCTGGTAAGTCTCTCAAAACAAGCCAAGCACTCGATTTTTCCCTTCCCCCCCTCTCTTTTTCTGTAACTTTTCTCGCTCGCGGGGCGATTCCCTCTGCTCTCCATTTACCGATGGGGGGGAGGGGCTAAGGGATTTTCCGGTTAATTCACATTTTGGTTATATCCAACTCACGTTCATTGTCGGTCACTCATGACCTCGGTTCTGTTTCCGCTAATCACTCGATCCGGGGCTTGTCTCGGTCAACCTAGCTTGTGGGTAGCTGGTGCCATGCAGTTACACAGCGGCAGGACCGTCAGGGCGGAGGGGTGCTTCAATTCTCCGGCATTATGCCATCGAAGAGGCTACCCCTCAAAAGCACTATGGCTTGGAACCTTACCCAAGGGTTCCATGGGAGAGCCGCATCAGCAGCTCCCCTCCAAACCGCTGGTGTGCAAATCGCTCTCCCAAGCCTTGGGAAGAGCGACTGCCATTGCCACGCCATGAACCGGAAGTCCCACGAGTAGTTTCCTAAAATTCGATGTGTGTGTGTGTAGCACATAGGTAGATTTTTTTTTCAATCAATTCAATCCAGTTACCTTTATTGGCATGTAACCTTTGCAGACTCATGTACAACAAAAACAACAGCAGCATAAAATAATATTTGCAAAAAAAAACAGATGTAAGGAATTACCATGTAAGTATACCAATCAATTAAATAAAGGGCAAATAGAAATGGCAACAAAAAGAAATTTAGCGACAGTTTCCATTATCTCAAGCTTTGGATTATCAAGAAGAGTAAGGATCTTTAGGCCATCAGGATATTCTTCTAATTGAGCCACAGTAGAATTTTAAAAGTTCAGACATAGTGCATGATAGAAGGGGCACTGAAACAAAACATGGGAGATCATTTCAATATGATCATTTGTACATAGACAACATCTGTCAGAAAAGGGCGCACCCTGAAAACGGTCAGATAATAAGGCCAAAGGTAGATGAAGCAAAGGATGCAAAAAAAAGCCGGGAGACAACTTGTCTGGTTCAAGCAGGGACCCAGCCTCTCAGGAATCCTGCTGCTCCAGCAAGTCAGCCTTCAGCAAGCAAGCCTTTTCCCTGGAGTCTAGATGCCCATATTTATTGTGGGTAGGATCATAAAACGCACACCATAAATTCCATTAATTCCAGAGTTTACACATTGCCAGAGAGACTAATATCAGTGCTTTTCCATCACACAGCACCTGGCGACCAACGACCTTTGACTCCGGGTTTACCCAAGGCCTGTGAGTGTGCTGCATGGTGGTCTGGTCACATAGGCATGTGGTGGAATCTGTGGAATTTCCCTACATCCCCCCTTTTTCTTTTTTATTAAAGAGATCAGTATCCCTGGAAACATCTATGTAGCATGCCCCTTTCCCGATTAAGCAACAATACCCTGGGACAAGAAGAGCGAAACATTTGACATAGAGAGGGGATACATTGCAGAAAACAGCACACCATAATTAATGCCATTAGCCCTAAAAGCCCATAGACAAATAATTGCTTTAACCATCCCAAATCAGGAAGCCACCCAGTAAACCAATCTTATAAGCCCTCGAAACCTACATCTTGCTTAACATGGCCTGTGAGGTTTTTTAACTCCTTCAGATGTTTTTCAATGCTCTGACTGTTGTCAGTTAAATTAAAACAACACATACATTTGAAGGAAGAACACCCATGATGGTGTTTGAACAGTAAAAAGTCAAGGACTGCTCTGTTATCCAAAATAGCTTCCTGTAGCCCTTGCTGTTCTGAATTAAGAAGTGCAATGGCCTGAGAAGTTGTGTTAATTGCTTTGACAGCATAGCACGCCAGTTTGGTTAACGTTCTGTCATTGCTTACTGCAAGTCCAGGAATCCCTACGAGGGAAGCCGCAAGAGCAACATATTCAGCTTTACTCAGCAATTTGACATCAGAATCACAATTAGAATCAAGCGGAACAGAGCGCCGAGTTCGAGGCTGTTTCTGTGGGAGGACAATAGCAAGCTGACTGAGGCAGCAAGTGGTATCGCTAAGATAGGCTGGAATATAATTAAATGTGCAACTGCCACAGGTGAAAAACCAACCAGCCGGTAATATGATGTGGGCAAAGTTGAATGTCACATTAGTGAGGTGATTGCAACTAAGTACGCTAGGTCCTACCTTTAAACACTGCCTCCCTGTGCGGGCAGTACAATTGACAATGCGTGCACAGGTGGTGCTGTTGCTGCTAGCTACATAAGGGGTGTGTATGGATAATGCAGGAACAGGTAATTGAAAGACTACCTGCCCCCAACTGGGCATGGTAGAATAGTTCACCGTTATAGTTGGGTGATTAAAAATCATGGTGTCCTTCACGATATCATCAGTTTGTTTGCACACAGGGATCAGACAGGTACCTAACAGATCTCTTGCGGCCACAGAATTGGTTAAACAGAAATGTGTAACATTGGAGATATTGGCAAGTCTTTCCCAGATGATGAAAGCCATCCTTTCACACAAAGGAGGATGCTGAGCGATCCCTTCCCCCATTGGCACCCACAGCAAAACAAGGCAACACACAATCAGCATTGAATTCTTTGTTATCTCAGCCATCATTGCAAGTAGCAGCTTCTCTGGTGTCTCAGGTTGGTGTGAGACAGTCAATTGTCTCTGCTGTTGCCATGAGCGCCTTTAGATCTCTCCAAGTAATCAGATGTGCTTTAGCTGTGGTCTGCCTGGCCCTCTTCCGTAGTGGACTGGTCAATGGGCAGTCCTGCAGGCCCAGTGTCAGCTGGAAGTTCAGGATCGGGTCCTTCAGGCCTTGGTGCCATGCCATCCCTCACAGCTTTTGCTGGACACACACACCTGGCAGGAATCCACAACAGACCTGTGGGGAAAGCACAGAGGCATACCCTCATCCCCAGGTTATTAAGGGAACAAGGCCTTTCCATTTAGGATCAGGTAGCTCCCTATAATATGTCAAAGGTCGTGGCAGTGGTATCTGCTTGCCAAAATGGCGATCATGAGTTTGATTGTCTGTGTTTAACGTTAAAAAATTAAAAGCATAAAGCAGTATGTACAATTTTGTTTGCACATCTAGGGGGCCAGAAGGCTTTCCCCCTTTCATTTGTTTATTTAAACGAGTTTTGAGGGTGCAGTGGGTACTTTCTACTATGGCCTGTTTTGTGGAGTTATATGGGATTTCATGTTTTAACTTTATTCCCCGCTGGGTACAGAAATTCTGGAATTCCTTAGAGACATAGGCGGGGCTATTATCCGTTTTTAATTCTTTAGGAATTCCCATTACGGCCATTGTCTGGACGAGATGTGTTATGACATGCTTTGTGGTCTCCTTTTTAAATGCACTGGCCCATATGTGACCTGAAAAGATATCTGTTGTGACATGCAGATAGACATAAAGCAGGGTACATGTGTGACACCCATTTGCCAAAGGTGATTGGCGTGAAGCCCTCTAGAATTAACAGCATGTGGAAAACCAACAGAAGCTGAGGCACAGTGAGTGCAGCCATGAACAATGGCTTGAGCCTCTGTGTTAGTAATTCCGAACTGTTTAACAAGCATTTTAGCTGTTTGGTGAAAGAATGCATGACTGGCAATGGGATCAGAGAACAAGGAGTTCACTGATGAATCTGGGAGGATTCGCAGAGCCTGATCTGCGAAAGCATTACCTTCCGTCAGAAACCCAGGGAAGGGTGTGTGATTGCGAATATGCGCTGCAAAATATGGAAGACGTCGAGTCTGCAAGAGATTCTGTAATGTTAAAAAACAAGCTGAGCAGGTTATGGCCAATCTGAGTGGTTATATAAGCGATAGGTAAATTCTCCAACAGATTAAACACATACAATGTATCTACAATCAGGTTAAAAGACTGTTGTTGGAACAGTTGAAAGGCCAAGATCACAGCGGCCAATTCTGCTCTCTGTGCAGAGGCTTGTGGGAGAGTGAATCTCACTTTCACTGTTGCTCCTCTAAATAACTAACAGCCCCTCTAGAGGGTGCTCCATCTGTAAAAACAGTGATGGCTTGGGGAATAGCCTGTCTTTTGTGCACTGGGGTTACAGAAACCTGGATTTTACTCACCAAGATAAACCGTGGATCTTTCGGCAGATTGAAATCCACCTGGCCAACATAGTTGCTTAAAGCAATCTGATAAGATGTTGAAAATTCTTTTAAATGCAACTCGTCCTGCTTAGTAATGGGAAGAGCAATGTTAACCACATCTTTGCCATGTAGCCTCAATGAGCGCTCTCTGCCTTTGGCAATGAGTGCAATCATGGCCTCCACATATGGATATACATTTTTTGGAGGGGGGGGATGCTAAATAAAGCCACTCCACTATGTACACATGAGTTTCAGAATCAGGAGTGCAGAGTACTCATGTGGGAGTTCCCACAGACAGAAGAATAACCAACCATAACTCAAAATTTTGAGGAACTCGATCTACAAACTGTTCCTGCAGCAGTTGCTGTATCTTTTCGAACAATTGCTGATGGGCAGGAAGCAATTGAATGTGGGTGGCTGGCTGCTTCAGTAATTCGAAAAGAGGTTTGAGTAACTCAGTTGGAAGTTTGAAATAGGGTCTGACCCAGTTAATATGCCCCAAAAGCTGCTGTAACTGAACTAATGTCATGCTCTTTGGTATTACCAGTGCAGGTGTAGCTGGTGCTGCATAGGACCTAATAACTTTGTGCTCTAGATATAAGTATGGATGCTCCCGCTGAATTTTTTCAGGTGCACTTTGTAGTCCATATTCCTGCAGCATTTTACTTAATTTTACAATGATTTCTGAGGGAAGAGATGGCCCTGCCAGTAAAATATCATCCACATAATGATAAACCAACAAGTGAGGATATTTGTCACAAAAAGGTTGCAATGCTTGATTAACATAATATTGGCACAATGTTGGACTATTCAGCATTCCTTGAGGCAAAACTTTACATTGATAATGGAGAACCCGTTTTTTATTATTAAGCACTGGAACAGAAAATGCAAACTTCTCACAATCCTGGGGTTGTAGGGAAATTGTGAAAAAACAATAAATCTGCCACACATAGCTGAAAATCATGAGGGATGACGTTTGGGTTTGGGAGACCAAACTGCAGAGCTCCCATAGGCTGTATGCATTTGTTAACTTCCTTAAGGTCATGGAGTAACCTCCATTTACCAGATTTCTTTTTGATTACAAAAATGAGTATTCCAGGGACTGGTAGACTTTTCTATATGGCCTGCTGCTAATTGCTCTTGTATTAAAGGCTGTAGAGCATTTAGCTTTTCTTGAGGCAATGGCCATTGCTCTACCCATACAGGTTCCCCAGGAAGCCCAGGGAGGGGGTTTGAAAGAACTGAATCAGATTGCAGTGACAAGAGAGGAAGTCCTCCGACTGATGGACAATTTAAAAACTAATAAATCACCAGGCCCGGATGGCATTCATCCAAGAGTTCTGAAAGAACTCAAATGTGAACTTGTGGATCTCCTCACAAAAATATGTAATCTTTCTTTAAAATCTGCCTCCATTCCTGAGGACTGGAAGGTAGCTAATGTCACTCCCATCTTTAAAAAGGGCTCCAGGGGAGATCCAGGAAATTACAGGCCAGTCAGTCTGACATCAATACCGGGTAAGTTAGTGGAAACTGTTATTAAGGAGAGAATTAGTAGGCACATTGATGTACAAAAACTATTGAGGCAGACTCAGCATGGGTTCTGTAAGGGAAGATCTTGTCTCACTAACCTGTTAGTGTTTTTTGAGGGAGTGAACAAACATGTGGACAAGGGGGACCCAATAGATATTATTTACCTTGACTTCCGGAAAGCTTTTGATACAGTTCCTCATCAAAGGCTCCTAAGTAAGCTCAATAGTCATGGGATAAAAGGACAAGTCCTCTTGTGGATCAAAAACTGGCTTATAAATAGGAAACAGAGAGTGAGTATAAATGGGAAACTTTCCCAGTGGAGGGTGGTAAGCAGTGGGGTACCATAGGGATCAGTACTCGGTCTGATGCTTTTTAACTTGTTTATTAATGATTTGGAATTGGGAGTAAGCAGTGAAGTGGCTAAATTTGCAGATGACACCAAGTTGTTCCAGGTGGTGAAAACCAGGGAGGAGTGTGAGGCACTCCAAAGGGATCTGTCGAGGATGGGTGAGTGGGCGTCAACGTGGCAAATGGGGTTCAATGTGGCCAAGTGCAAAGTGATGCACATTGGAGCCAAAAATCCTAAATATAAATACATGTTGATGGGGTCTGAACTGGCAGAGACGGACCAAGAGAGAGATCTTGGAGTCGTAGTAGATAACTCGCTGAAAATGTCTACACAGTGTGTAGCTGCAATAAAGAAGGCCAACGCTATGCTGGGGATTATTAGGAAGGGAATTGAAAACAAATCAGCCAGTATCATCATGCCCCTGTATAAATCATTGGTGCGACCTCATTTGGAATACTGTGTAGAGTTCTGGTCACCACATCTCAAAAAGGATATTATAGCATTGGAAAAAGTGCAGAGAAGGGCAACTAGAATGATAAAAGAGTTGGAACACCTTCCCTATGAAGAAAGGTTAAAATGCTTGGGGCTCTTTAGCTTGGAGAAGTGACGGCTGAGGAGTGGCATGATCGAGGTTTATAAGATTATGAATGGGATTGAGCAGGTTGAGAAAGAAGTACTTTTCTCCCTTTCTCACAATACAAGAACTCGTGGGCACTCCATGAAATTGCTGAGCAGTCGGGTTAGAACAGATAAAAGGAAATACTTCACCCAAAGAGTGATTAACATATGGAATTCACTGCCACAGGAGGTGGTGGCAGCTACAAGCATGGAGAGTTTCAAGAGGGAATTAGATAAACATATGGAGCAGAAGTCCATCAGTGGCTATTAGCCACAGGGTATAGATGGGAACTCTCAGTCTGGGGCAGGTGATGCACTCTATTCTTGGTGCTGGAGGGGGAAGCAGTGGGAGGGCTTCTAGTGTCCTGTCCCCACTGCTGGACCTCCTGATGGCACCTGGTATATTTTGGCCGCTGTATGACAGAGTGTTGGACTAGATGGGCCATTGGCCTGATTCAACATTGGCTTCTCTTATGTTCTTATGAAGCCAGGTTAATGGGAGTGCATAATGCTGTGTCATTGTGGAATATCAAACTCCACCCTCGCTCCCAACTGCTGTAAAACGTCTCTTCCCCAAATATTGACAGGAAGATCTATTACCAGTGGTCGGATCAATAATGCATGTTTTTGTGACTTGGAGGTCCCTACCTGCAGCCACGCAGTACTCTGTTTAGCTGATTTGGTGCCTCCTACTCCCCAGACCTCTCCTGTAGCTTCCAACTTACACCCAGGGGGCCAGTCCTTGGTCCGAATAACTGTGACGTACACGCCTGTGTCCAAAAGTCCTTTAAAAGGATGCCCATTAAGTGTGAGAGTGAGGGTAGGTCTAGATGAGGTAATGCTAGTAGCAAAAGCCACTAAAATAGAATCGAGGTCAGAGGAACTTAAGGTTGACCCAAATCCCCCTTCCCCTTTCTCTTGCTGTCCTTCTTGCAGTGTTACAAATGGAAGGAGAATGAGCTGTGCTACAGATTGCCCTAAAGACAGGGTTTGAGGAATATTAACCCAGACTCGTATCCGGACCTGTCCCTCATAATCAGAATCAATCACTCCAGGAATAACAAAGATTCCTTGTTTCCCAGCATGGGAACGTGGGAGGATTAATCCCACGACCCCATGTGGCAATGGTCCTTTAATTTGAGTAGGGAGAAGTTGCACCTCCCCTACTCAATTTTGCTTCAGTCTGTAATTTCAAATCTAATCCTGCGCTCCCTCTGGTGGCTGGTTGCTGCTCTTCAACTGTCTCCGAACTATCTCTTCACCTGGGCTTAGGCTTGCCTGCTGTTGAGTTTCCCGACTGCAACCCACTCCTACACTGGTTAGCCCAATGAAACTCCTTATGGCATTTTTTTTTTTTTAAACCCTCCTAAAAAGGAGAGGAGTTTATTCTTTTTATGGAAAAAGGTAGGGTATATAGAGGGATAAAGAAAAGAGCGGAGCGAGTATTCTGTTAATAAAGGTTAGTTTAAATCAGTGTAAATACAGTTTTTGGCAATCACCGTGATTAGAGAGTCTTCTTTTCATCTAACAAAAGTTCAAAATAACTCTGTAAATGAGGTTAGTAATGTCCTTTGGGGTTAGTTGTTAATCAACTCCTTCTTGACGTTTCCCGAACAGTTATTTCTTAATTTGTCTTCCTTTGGTGTCCCTCAGGTTGTAGGAAGGGCCTCCTTTGATTTTCACTTCTCCCGCTCCGGCACCTCCCTCCTCTGAGCCGCTGTTATCCTCACTACTCAACTCTGTCCACGTTGCGAGTGCTGCCTCTTCCTCTGAACTGGCGTGTCTCTTCAGAAATTCTTGCGCCTTGAAGATGGAGTCAATCTTTTCTCTTTTATCCTTGTACTTGAACAAAAGGCCTTCAGGGAAAGTCCATCTGTATATGATCTGTTTTCTTTGTAAAAAGGTGGTCAATCCTTTATAGGCTTTCCTTTTCATCCGGATTTCGTAAGGCACATCTTTCAATGTTCTAATAGTCTGCTCCCCAATTTTCAAGGGCACCGCTGAAACTGCACGCAAAGATTTGATCTCTGGTACTCTGCTTAACAAACTTGACAACCACCTCAGCTGGCAGATTATTCTTCTTTGTAAATGTGGAGTAGGCCCTATAGACCTTATCCATTTCTTCTTTTAGTTCACGTTGATCTCTGCCAGTCGCGGGTGCCAAGGCATTCGCAAGTATAGATCTGAGATCTTCTTTCTCTTCTTCTTTAATGCCCTGAAATCGGAGGGTCAGATTCGATTTCTCCAATTGCAACATCAAAATTCTTTTTTCTTGTACATCCTGATGCTTTTCTAACTTATTGACCCTTTTCTTCACTTTTCCGATGTCTTCCGACGAGACCAAACATTTCTGTGCGATCTCTTCCATCTTCTTTGATGTTTCTGTTAGTTGCTTCTGTTGACTGTTGAGAACACCTTCCATATTAGTTAAGGTTTCGCTGATTTTCTGTATTTGGACCAGCAGAGGGAGCAGTAGCTCGCTTGTCTGTTGACTGACTGTCGGCTCTGGAGGGGGAATACCCAGACCGGAAGTCCCGCCTCCCTTCTTTTCCGTTTTCAAAGGGACCTTCTTCATGGCCGACATTTCTTGTATTTGTTTACTTTATAAAAGTTCGTGACGTGTCGCTCAGGAGATCTGCTAACTCTTTCGCTTCACTGGCACCCCAAAGGTAATTTCACCAACCCTTCTTCCCTTTCGTCCCCCTAAGCTTTCTTATACAAGTCCCGCTTCTCAATGGGGGGGATTCCCCCTCCTCCCAGGCGCTTATTCGCTTATGGGGGAAGGGCTCGGGTTTTCGCTTCAGATTCAGACCTCCAACTCACGGTTCACTGCCGTTTCTTCTTTTTGCTTTAATTCATCGCTGTTCCTCACTCCTGGTGGAAATCGGTGGCGTTGCTAAGTCCCATAACGGGCACACCGCAGCGGGGCCGATTGGGGCGGGGAGAAAGCCTCAATTTCCCGGCTGTTTGCTGGCAAAGAGGCTACTCCCCAAGCGCCCCCGGTTCGGAGCCTTTGCCTAAGGCTCACTAGGGTCTTTCGCACATGCGAAGACCCCCTCTAACTGCGTGTGGGCTAACCGCCTCCGGGAGCGCCCCGAGAAGCGGCCGCCATTCACAACGCCGAAAACCGAAACCTCCTTATGGCATTTTGGACACTTTTTAGAAGGTCGGGTAGCAGGTGTACAGGATTTTTTCTCTCCCTCACCCCAGTCCAGGAGTGAGAGAGACCAAAATCCTGTAACCTGTCAGCATGTACAGGATTTGTGCTCTCACCCCTGTCCAGGGATAAGAGGCCCAATCCCACAAGCTTCAGGAATACTTAAATCAGTAGTCTGCCACCAGGACCTCTTGCAAAGAATGTTCCTAACTCAGACAGGAGCAGAGGCCCCACCTCCTGTCTAGTCTCAGGGAATTAATAACTTATCAGCTCTGTGCCACAGCTGCAGACAAGTACTTAACACACAGTGGTAGCCTTCTAGACGAACAGCTTAGGCACAGGATCTAGGCTTAGAGTCAGGTTGCAACATAGGAAGCAAACTCAGATAATATTGATCAGATATTATCTTTATTCAGTGCAGAAGCATGCATATATAATGAGACTAGCAAAAGGTGAATACAAACAAAGAATGCCTATAGCACAGTCAGCTCTAACTACACATAGAGTTATTCCATAGTTACCCAGCTTACAGAGGTCTCAAATGTTTCATTGTGCAGATAGTCCAAAGTCTCACCAAGGGATCTTGAGAAGGACCCACATGATTGCTGTGAGCAGTTAAGTCCAGCTTCACTGCCCACTTGTAAAATTCCATGTTGCAAGGATACAGTCCAAAGGGGAACTCTCCCTCAGAAAGGAGCTCTCTTTCCAAGAAAACTCTCCCCCTCTTCCCATAGGGTGATCACAGTTCCCCCCCTTTCCCGTCATAATTGAATATGGCCATTTATCCAATCATGAGGGGGTGAAGGGGTGTGCCCAAATCTCTGGGTCTACGTGACAGAAGCCATGTCAGACGAGCTTTGATGTGTTAATGTCTTGGGACAGCTGTGTCCCAAGCTTGGGAAGACACCTGAATGTCTGCTCTTCCCAGCAAAGGTGTCAATGTGTCTTGTATATGGATATCAGGCTTGGCATCTGGCATGCCATCTGCCCAGGTGACAAAAGTCACATGGACATGTTAGCAGCTAGACCATTTGGCCCTAACAGGAATAGTTCAGGAAAGTCTTTTCCTATACAGCAGGATTTTTTGTAGAACGACATTCCCATTGGAAATGGCCAGGCTTGCCACATTTGAAGCAGTTTTGTCCTGCCTTGCCAGATTGTTGTAAAGCAGCTGTCAACAAGTTAGCTTTATGAGACTGGGTGCCTACATTCTGACATGTTTTTATCATATCTGCCAGAGTCAGCCTGCAAACTGCATTTAAAGGTTGCAGGGCCTTTCGGCAATCTTCATTAGCATTTTCTATGGCCAATTTTAGCAAAAGCTCCTCTGCAGCCTCTGGGTTTTCAATCTGTTTTTGTAGTGCCTCTTGCAACCTGTTTATGAAATCCACATAGGGCTAGGTTGGCCCTTGCCTAACAGTTGCAAATGATTTTCCAGGTTTGCCTGTGGAAGGCACTTTATACAGAGCACGAAGTGCACAATTGGCTATATAGGGAAAGAAGTCATCACCTAGTTGAGACTGGAGGTCTGCATTGCTAAACTGACCCTCCCCACTAAGCTGTTCCATAATCACATTATGCCCTTGGGCTTGAAGCCGAGTTGCCTGCGTCTCACAAGCTTGCCTATATTCACTAAGCCAAACTGTGTTTTGGGCAGGGGAAAGTATCATGTGCATTAAACTTTTCCAGTCATACGGAACCAAGAGATACCCATTAGCGACTCCCTCCAAGAGCCTTTTCACATAGGTACTATTGAGACCAAAATCTTTCAGAGGTGCCCTAATTTCTTTCAACACTGAGTAAAGAAGAGCTTGCCATGTTCTTGTCAGGTTTCTCTGATTATCAACCTGCCTTAAAACTGGGCTGATGTGAGAGAGGTCTGCTACCTCTTCTGCACTCAACTGTCCTGAACAAAGAGCTTCCTCTTCATGGTTTCCATCACTGATGGTTGCCTAAACCCTTCACCAGCTGCTCCAGCCTCCCGTGGAGTGGCAGAGGCTGCTGGCGCAGTTGGTGGGTGGGCTGGCAGCAGAGGAGGAGCATAGGCAGGCGGAGGAGAGGTAATATTTTTGTTACTAACCTCTCCTTCTGCCTGGGGAACAAATAGGCGGATGGCATCTAAACAAAGGTGCCAGGTATGCAGGACCTGAACTGGGGCACGAAGTTCTGTGTGCAACATCCGCCCTATGCGGTCCCAATCAGAAATCTTAAAGGTTCCATTTTTGGGATACCATGAGCACTGCTCGCTAATGGCATGAATGAGCTGGGTCACCTCTTTAGAGGAGACTGAGTGCTGTGCTTTACAAAGAAGAAATTGTAGCTCATTTCTATGGCTCTGCTGGGCAGGGGTCAGAGAATTACCCATACTCACCTGGGATCCAGAAAAAAGGATGCTAGAACGCATCTGAAACCCTTGCCGGGTGAGGTGGTTGGGAATCTCCAAAGCCTTGCTCTGTGCCCCTGCCCGCTCTGAAGTCGCTGCTCAGGCACCAGATGAAGTGAAGGACATGAGAAAAGGCTGGGAGACACATGTCTGGTTCAAGCAGGGACCCAGCTTCTTGGGAATCCTGCTGCTCCAGCAAGCCAGCCTTCAAGCAAGCCTTTTTCCTGGAGTTTAGATGCCCATATTTATTGCGGGTAGGGTCATAAAACGCACACCATAAATTCCATTAATTCCAGAGTTTACACATTGCCAGAGAGACTAATATCAGTGCTTTTCCATCACACAGCAACTGGGGACCAACGACTTTTGACTCTGGGTTTGCCTGAGGCCTCGTGAGTGTGCTGCATGGTGGTCTGGTCATGTAGGCATGTGGTGGAATCTGTGGAATTTCCCTACACTAATACATTGAATCTGGCCAAAGAGAGGGCTCTATGGAGTTTGGGGATGTGAAGTTGGTACAGATAAGAGGCAGCTTGGCTGACTTTAGGAGATATTCCAAAACACAGGGGTGAACAGGTTTTGTTAGCAGTGTTAAATAGTGAATGTAGCTCAGAGCGAAGTAGATTGGTTCTTATAACTGAGAAAGCCTCAGATTCAGAAGTAAGGAGCAAGGAATCTAACGTGATATCCAGAGATTTAATTTTGGCTTCCATATAGGTAATCCAGTTTGAGTCATTAGATTCTAGTAGAAGCTGATAGGTGTAACTAGAGGGGTCCGAAGTGAAAAGAAGACGAAGCCAATACATAATTGTAGTAGGACACACTTTAGTTATCAACATGTTCTGGCCGCATTCCAGGCATAAAGCTGCTTAGGGGACACATTGGCACCCCAAAGATTTTCCTTGGGAAATAGGACTGAGGCTGTTCTATGGAGTTTCCAGCTGTATTGATCCACATAGGCACCCCTATTTTAGCATTAAAGGCTTTTAAAGCAGCAGGTATATACTGAAAAATAAAATTTGGAAATTTTTGCTGCATTCACTTTGGCTGTATAATTGCCATTTTTCAATGACAGGCCCAAGAGGCATTGTATTGAAAATGAACACCAAGATATTTAAAGATCTTGATCTGTTTCAAGGAATGACCATTGATTTTCCAGTCATAAATCTTCCAGGAGCTGGAAAAGACCAGTACTTTGGACTTCTCATAATTTAACTCCAGGTAGTTGACAGCACAATATTCATAGCAGCAATCAAGTAAACGCTTTAACCCCAAATAAGTAGATTTTTTTTCATCCCAGAATTTGCACCTAAGATTTGGAAGAGGAGTGGGATACATTTTACTGGATGACTAGAAGTTGGAGGGGCATAAGCCTATTACCAGGATATAGTCTATTTAAGGCATTTTAGAAACAAAATCAAAATGTTTCTTGTGTGGCTGGGCTGTAGTTATTATGAATGGGTTTGTGCTTTATGCTCGGCCTAAGATAGCATGTCTGAGGGAACCCAGAAGCTTAAAAAAAAAAATGGAAATTTTCTTAACTATTGTAGATATCTCTTCAGTGGCCTTCAGTGTTAGGAAATGGCTCTATTCAGGCATCTGGGGGTGATTTCCCCTCCCAACCAAGGGAGGGCTATCTGTGCATAAAGAGATATCAGTTCTGAGTCATGGAAGGTATGGAGTAAGAACAGAATCTTTTATAGGTTTGCTGAAGCACCTGAAGAATTCAAAACCTCGGTTGGTGTCTGCTGTGGGGTAGTGGACCTGCTGCCCTACGGGCGTGCCTTTTTGCCTCCATCTGTGCTGTGCTAATATATTTGCAAATATGGCAACAATGCCATAAAGAATTCTCTCTCTCATCCAAAGGAAATCAACCAGGTAAGCAGCGGTCCTCAGATTTCTTACTGCTTGGAAAAGTGAAGCATGCATCTCACCAGTTCCTCCGCGTCAATCATGGCAGCTTCTTGGCAACAGAAATAGTCTTGCTATAACATCTACTTTTGTAATTCCATTCTCTTCATTGTTTTGTGATTATTCACTTCATTGATACTCCACCTTTCTCCTCATGAGGACATAAAACAGCTTACATCTGTATAGGAAAATACTTTCCTGATTCATTCCTGCTACGGCCAAATGGTCTAGCTGCTAACATCTCCATGTGACTTTCATCACCTGCAACAGATGGCATGCCAGATGCCAAGCCTGATATCCATATACAAAGCCACTTTGACATCTTTGCTGGGAAGAAGTAAACAGTGAGGCTCTTCCCAAGCTGGGGGGGGGACACAGATGTCCCATGCATTAACACATCAAAGCTCAGTAGATGTGCCTTTAGTCACGTCAGCAATGCCTGCACCTAGTTAGTTGGACACACCTCTGCATCCCCTTGTGATTGGATAAATGGCCATATTCAATTATGACGGGAGAGGGAGGGAGTTGTGCTTACCCTCTGGGATGAGAGAAAGAGTTCTCTTGGAAAGTGAGCTTCTTTCTGAGAGTGAGTTCCCTTTTGGATTACAAACCTGCAACATGGAATTTTACTGCCAGGCAACCAAGCTGGTCTTAGTTGCCTTCATCAGCCATGTGGTTCATTCTGAAGATCCCCTGGTTCCACAAAGGACATTGAATTATCTAGTGTCTCTGAATGACTGGTAATTATGAATCCCTCTATGTATAGTTAGAGCTGAAGAAGCTATAGATCTTATTTATTTTATGTACCTTCTCGCTAGCCTCTTGTTATCTGCATGCTTTGTACTGAATAAAGATAATATCCATTAATATTTTCTGAGTTTGAGTCATGGGTTGCAACTGCATTCTAAGCCTAAATCTCGTTGCCTGAGCTGACTCAGCTGAAGGCTACCATTGTGTGTTAATTAGTTATCTGCAGCTCTGGCACAGAGCTGGTAAACTTGCTAAGTCCTCTAGACCAGGCAGGAGCTTAGATCTCTTCTCCTGAGCTTTGGTGAGGGCCCTGATATAAGAGATCTTGGTGGCAGTGACTACTGATAAGCCAGGAGTGTGTGCAGACATACTCTTGGGTTTGTTTAAGCATATGGGATTTGAGATCTCTCATTCCTGGAGGGGTCTGAGAGAGAAGTAAGATCCTGTACATGCTGGCAGAATATCAGGAATTGTGCCTCTCTTATCCCCTGGACTGAGGGTGAGAGAGTTTAAAGCTTGTACAACATCATTCTCCTCATTTCCATGTTATCCTCACAACTACCCTGTGAGGTAGGTTAGGCTGGCAGTGTGACTGGCCCAGCAAGCTACAATATCAGAGTGGGGATTCAAATTTGGATCTTCCAGATCCTAGTCTGATACTAAAACCACTACACAGCACTGACTCTCATGTCTGATACTTTTGTGCATTGTTTCCAATTGTTGTAATCCTAGGCCTATTGCATTGCTTAGGCTATTTGATTGCATTGGTTTATACGGTGTAATCTGCCTTGAATCTTAAGGGGAAAAGGTGTGCTACAAATAAAAAAAATAATAAAAAATAGTACAAGATCCTGCTAGCATCATGAGAGAGGCACACTGAGGGATTCAACCAAAGCCTTGTTCCTGATCACACTCAGAAACAGAACTTCTTTGAAAACTGACAAGCAATATGTAATCGTTTAATCCACAAAACATAGTATCTGTATCTGACACTTGCTGGAACAGAGTTGTTTGCATGTGTCCTGTGTCTCTTCTTGTCTCCTTTAAATATGTGCAGCTGACCATTTTTTATGGAAGTGTGATTTACCATTTTAATATGAGTGAGCTGATATATGGTACTCAGAGTGTGTGGAAATGATATCACAGAACAAAACAAAAACAAATGCTATTTAATATTCCCATTTTGAATGAAAACATATTAAAGTACAGCAGGTGTTAAAAGGTAATGGCATATCTTAAAGTAGTCACTAGAGGGAGCTCGTACCTCTCTCTTTTAAAAGTGTAATATGGACATCAAATACATTCCACTCTATGAATTATTTTACCTCAGGCCAATTGATCAGCCAGAAGGCAACATGAATTTCAGCCAAACCTGTCTACATGTGTGGCAAAATGAGGAGGCAGTATGTGCTGTACCGTTTTAGGAAGCAAGTGGGGAAAGTCGCATTTTGAGTGCTCCCCTGTAATTGAAATGTCCTGCAAATAAAATATTAGCACATCCAAGGGAAATTTTCTATGCTACAGATACGGTTTTGAAGCTCTGTGGATGGACACCCTCCCCCTGAAATTAAAAACTGAAATACATACAATGCTTACTTATCTCTCTATATAATAATTCTGTTTTGGTCATGGACTCCTGAACATTCCACATGCACCCACAGCCTTTGGCTCCATGATCTGTCACTCAGAAGCTGTCCCTATCCACTGGCTGAGTTGCCTGAGTCTCGCCTCCAATATTCTAAACAGTTTGCTGTTCCCCTCCCCCCAATGGCCAGTTGGAACACAGAGGTCATTAGCATATGTGGCCTGACTGGTCTTTGCCTCTAACATTCTAAACAGTTTGCTGTCACTCTTGGGAGTCACTGAATGTGTCCTGAATTTCCCCTTAAACGGTCAATGGAGTTGCCAAAATACATATCCCAGTCTTCCCTTAGACGGTCACTGGAGTTACCAATCTCCCTATGGGGCCTGGAGATCTCCCAGAAATCACTGTGTTCCCCAGCCACAGCACATCATTTCCCCTGCAGAAAATTTCCCAGCTATTACAATAGCTGCTTTGGGCAGTGAATTCTATGGCATTATATCCTGCTGCACCCCAGTCCATCTGCACCCCAAACCCTGCCCTCCCCAGGCTTGATCCCTCAAATCTACAGGTATCTCCCAACCCTCCCCTTAGTATTGCCAGCCTCCAGGCAGCACCTGGAGATCTCCAAGATCAGTTCTCCTGGAGAAAATTGCTGCTTTGGGCAATGGACTCTATGGCATTATACCCTGCTGAGGTCCCCTCACACCCCAAACCCTGCCCTCCCCAGGCTCTACCCCTCAAATCTACAGGTCTGGCCCTCCCCTTAGTACTGCCAGCCTCCAGGCAGGCAGCACCTGGAGATCTCCAAGATCAGTTCTTCTGAAGGAAATGGCTGCTTTGGGCAATGGACTCTATGGAATTATACCCTGCTGAGATCCCTTCACACCCCAAACCCTGCCCTCCCCAGGCTCTATCCTTCAAATCTACAGGTATCTCCCAACCCAGAGTTGGCAACTCTGTAACTGGCTATGGAACCGCTTTCCAGACCCTTGGAACCCAGAAGACGTGGCATAGGAGAAGGTGCTTTTCTACCTTAGCTGCCACTGCATAACCCCAAATCAACATAAGTCAGGGGTGGAGGGAACCATACTTGTTACCATGAGGCTGTCCTCCCATATTACCCACTTGGGGCAGCAAAATGACTTGAGACAGCCCTGCCTCATAGCGAAACAGAAGGAAATAAATATTCTAGAGCCCATTGTATTTCTTCCCACAACGGGCCTTACTCCTACTCAAACATAAGCTTATTTTAGTGTTTTGCAACATATATTGTATCATTATAAAAGTATAGTATTTGGTAAATTTATGACATATAAAACATGTAGATACCTTAGTTTTCTGAAAGCAACTGCAAACAGACCCAATACTAGAAAGAGAGATATGGGCTGCTATCATGGGTCATTTTGTAGAAAAAGAGGTGCAGGAGCTCATTAGCATAACTCATTAGCATAACTTATTTGCATATGCCACACCCCCTGACATCACCATAAGTATGTCAGAATGCAACACCCACCGCTCAGGCTCCACTCTAAAAATCTCCAGGTATTTCCCAACTCAGAGCTGGCAAGCCTACCCTCCTTTCTGTTTTGTTCTAACTTTGGGAAAGAAAGAGAGAGAGAGAGAAAAGGAAGGAAAGAAAGGAAGAAAGGCTAGACCCCAAGGGCATCCAAGGAAGCTGATGGGCAGTAGGTTCAGGATGGACAAAAGGAAATGCTGCTTTACACCGAGAGTGATTAAAACGTGGAATTCACTGCCAGAGGACGTAGTGATGGCCACAGGAATAAACTGCTTTAAAGGGGGATTAGATAAATTCATGAAGGATAAGTCTATCAGTGGCTACTAGCCATTCAAGTCCAATGGCACATTTAAGACCAGAAAAGTTTTATTCAAGGTATAAGCTTTTGGTTAAACTTTGTTGGTCTTAAAGGTGCCACTGGACTTGAATTTTGTTCTGTTGCTTCAGTCCAACACACTCCTGAATCTACTAGCTATGGTGACTGAGGGGAACCTCCATATTCAGAGGCAGTCAGCCTCTGAATGCCAGTGCCTGGAGGCAACCACAGTTGAGACTGGAGGTCTGATGTTGGTCCTCTGAAGGAACTGACTGGCCACTGTGTGAGACAGGATGATGGAATGGGTGGACTACTGGTCTGATTCATCAAGGCTCTTCTGATGTTCTTATCAGGGAAAGGCCTCAGCCTCTCTGCCCCGTTGTTGGCCCTCCAGAGGTCCTGGCTGGCCACTGTGTGAGACAGTATGCTGGGGTAGATGGACTACAGTTTGTTTTAAAAAGTTTGGTTGATGCTGCAGCTCTGATGTCCAGTGTCCTGCCCTGTCTACAGAGAGTGCCCTGCTGTTGGACACTTCAGCCAGTGGCATAGGGACCTCGTCATTCTGCACAAGTCAAAGCTCCCCTTGGGAAAATGTCCTATTCCATCTTTGATTGTGGCACCCCCAAGCATGCCCCCTCAGAAGAAAATCTTATGTAAACCAGTGAGACTGTCTTTGGGGTGAATGCACCTGAGAACGGAGGGTCTGGAATGCAGAGATGGAATTGTTTGGGAAGATTCTAACACACAAGACAGAGCAGCCCTTTGCATTATTTCCTGAGGCAGCCAGTGCTGCTCTCCAGCCACAACCTCTCTTCTACAAGCATGGTGCCCTCCACAAGCACCCCCATCACCCCCCCTCTCAAGAAGACACGGGCTCCAGGGAGCACAGGTCCAAGAGTGTTCTGGCAGCCCAGTTCCAGCTTGGATTGTTTTGTTACTCCCCCCCCACCAGCTCTGTTCTGTTGTTCCATAAAGGGCCATGGAAAGTGCATGCCCAGCGCATCTCCATACATTAGCCCAGGTGGCAACTGTATTCCAGCCTACACTTTACATGTGGCGACAGCAGTGCTCTTCTTCGCTCAGGAGGAGTGCACAGCTCTGTGTCTCCCCTTGGCAGCGACGCACTATAAAGGCTGCGGGCCAGGAAGGACTAAACTCAGTTTAATGCCTGTAGGCAGCCCCAACTCTCTGGGTTGCCCGGAGGACGCCCAGCTGCCATTTCTCTCCTGCTTTAACAACCACACTATTGTAATTTTAGACATCCTAGCAGGAAGGTGCATGGAATCTGCAGCTCCCCATTTATCCCAAATAGACTGCACCAGAGGCTGCAACCAGTGCGCCGGCAAGGAATAACCCCTCCCTGATCCTGGCCCCTCGGCACAACCTGCTCTTGCCCAAGAAACCGCTATAGAAGAGTGACAGCTACACTCACCCATGGATCCTTGTTGGCTGCAATCTGGACTAAGCCCATTGAACAGATTTACTCCCAGAGGAGGACGAGGTGCGTATGGTAGCAGCGGCAGCTGCTTCCTGGGCCTGGCAGCAGAGAGGAGGAGGAGGTCCCCACATAGGCTATGCCTGCCTTGCTGGTCTGGGGGGTAGGGGGTGGAGAGCAGTGGGAGGGCCAGGACTAGGGGACCCATCCTGGACTGCTGCCCTGTAGTCCCTGAGCTGGAGGAGCTACACCCTGTGCAATCTGCTCTGTCCAGAGCCTGGCCTTTCTCACTGTGCAGACAGGGCCAGTGTTTCCATTAGGCAAGGTTAGGCAATTGTCTGAAGTGCCAATTTAGAGGGATGCTGCGCTGACCTGCCACCCTGCCCCTTGCTACCCCTCACCAAAAGCTCTGGCCCAGCCCGGCGCCTCCTGCCCGGCCCAGAGCAACAGAGAGGGGAGGCGAAACGAGGGGAAGGCCCAGCCCCTGCACTCCCTTGCCGGCTCAGCTGCAGCTTCTCCCTTCACTCATCCAGCTGCCGGGAATGAAGGTAAGTGGGTGGCAGGGAAGAGGCGAGCCCCTTGGGGGCCGCATGGGGAATAGAGCCTCCCAGCCAGTTGCTGCAGCTTAGCTGTCGTGGGGGGGGCCTGGGCAGGTGGGATCAGGGGCAGGCCCTTTGCCCCTCCCATTCAGTGGTGCCTTTCCCTGGTCCTGTGTCCCCCCAATCTCCGCCTCTCCTGCAGCCCTGCACCCTGACTCCTCCAAGCTGGCACAGCCCGAGTCCGGTGGGGGGGCCCTTTCTGTGCTGCAGCACCCCCTCCCCCCCCTACCCTGCAGAAGCCTCAACAACATCCTGGGCAGAATTCCACTCAGCCCCCCCAGGCCTAGACCGGGGGAGGCCCTGCACCACACAGAGCAGGCGGCAGGCCTTTCCATGACTGTGGAAAGTGCTAAGCGCCCCTCGTTCTCCAGGACACCTCTTTGCTGCTGCCCCAGCCAAGGGGGTTTCCAATCCATTCTCCCCCCATCTCCTGCCCCTGCGACACTCCCTCCACTTCCCCTTTTGCCCCAGCAGGCCCTTCGTCTTCTTCATCTCTCCCCCCCTTACCTGCTGGGGATCCTCAAAATTGCGCTTCTGCTGCAGCTGGTAGGCAGCCTGGAGGTTGGGCTGCTCAGGCCCCAGCAGCATGTAGTTGGGCTGCTGTGGCGCTGGCTTGGCGTTGTGGAAGAGCAGGTGGTCATGGAGCCAGTGGGCCATGGCGGCACACCTCCCCCCCCACCGCCAGTCGCCCAGAGCCAACACCAGGCCATATTACACTATTTGGTTCAGAATATTTTTTTTTCCTGTTTTCCTCCTCTAAAAACTAGGTGCGTCTTATGGTCAGGTGCGTCTTATGGAGCGAAAAATACGGTATATAATGTTTTTGTATATATGACTGTGAGCTGCCCTGAGCCTGCCTTCGCAGGGAGGGCAGGATATAAATTAAATTAATTAATTAAATAAATAAATACTCCTTTGTGCTACTAGACTTGAATTGTGTTCTCTTCCATTTTTATCTTCACAACAACCCTTAGAGATGATAAAGGCTAAGAGAGAATGACTGGCCAGTTAGTTTGATGGAGAATGGGGGTTTGAATCTGTAGCTCCCCAGGCTCAGTTCCACGGTTTACCCCTAACTGGAGTGTGAGTCCCAGTAAAGAAAATTACTGTGAAAACCAGCTTTTACTAAATGTAATATGTTTTCCTTACATTTATTTATTTATTTTTTAAAAAAACAGACTTCAGCTTCAATAATGAAAATTATGCCCCCCTTTTACAGAGTTTAAGATAAACAGTGCAGTCAAGTAGCAAAATGGAAAATATCAGGAACAGACAATGTGGTAAGGCTGATAAAATGATTTTAAAATGCCTTTAAGTTTACTTATCAATGTCTCAGTCTGATTTTCTAACAAGAGCTGGGAGAGGCATCTCTTTATAAATATTAGGGATCACATTCCAGGGACTAATGCTGTGGTTTTGCCAAGGCTCAATTTTGTTGATTTTCAAGTAGAGAACAAGGCCCCAGTGAGCTATGATTCAAGAGAACCACTGTTTGAGTAGTATATTGTCACTCTAAGCTGTTTGGGGAGCCAAAGATGCTGAAAAGTGGGAAGGAAATACATATAGATTCTGGTAATGTTTGATAAAATAGTTTTTATTTCAAAAACTTATTTAATTTTATTATTTATTTATAATATAGTGAAATGGTTATATATTTAACTACATCAGTCTCACTTATCTCCCATACTGGGGACTCAAAGCCCAGACCTCTGACTTCCTGGACATAACTCCTTTTCCCCCAGCCGCAGCATTTCAGGAGACATTTGGGGCATAGGTGGCAAGGGGAGGCAAGAAAGGTCAGCTTTGCTGAAGGAAATCTCTTCTGTCAGTGGAAATGTTGGGTGGGATCCAAGGCCCTGTATTCTCAAAATGTAAGTGGAGCTCTCAACAACAATGGAATGCTAATAGCACTTTTAGGTATTCATTAACTAGCCATTTAGCCATTATATAGTACATTTTTATTCCACCTTCTTCCAAGGTACTCAGGGGAATATACATCATACTCTCCTTCATTTGCTGATGCAATTAGTAAGTTCAAGTTTGTGGTATCCCTTGTTACATGGTACAACATCTTTTTTGAAATTAATCTGACAAGCAAGCTACTACAAAATAAGGAGGCTGATTTAAATTGTATTACTTGTTCTCACAATTAAAAAAAAAAGAAATTAGCAATTTCAAATTTTGTGTTGTTCATTCTTCCTAAAATGAAATGTATTTATGTTTGAAAACTGCTGGGCGCACCAGGGGGAGGGGGGTGCCAGAAGGTAGCCTCGCCTAGTGTGAAAAAAACCTGGCACCGGCCCTGTGTGCAGAGGCAGTCCTTTGAATGCCAGCGCTGGGAGGAGGCCACTCTTTCCTGGGCTGTGGGTGGAAGCACCAGTCCACTAGAACTGCTGCTGACTTGTCCGCCCAGCCGCCTGCTGGAGTCCCTGCCCCAGATGCACACAGCAGAGCCACCGCTGACATCACTCAGCATGAAGGAGGTGGAGGAGTGTCAGAAAAATGCATTTGATGTTTCTCACTGAATCCATTGTTGTATGTTCCTACCCCGCTATGCGCTTGCGTAGGTATGCAGGCAGAAACGTGGGAGCTTCTTCCCTGCCGCTTTTCCTTATCACGGTGGCCTTGAATGTAGGCTTTGGACTATTCTTGTTTCGCTGAGAATTTTCCAGTCCTGGGAAGGCAAGGGGAGGGGGAGTAGTCTCCCGCTCATCAAGTATTTCTCCCGCCGGGAGTTCCCGCGCGAGTGCTCAAGTTTTATTCACTAGGCGCTTCATTGCATCACACTATAAGTTAGCTTGCTTTGCTTTGCCCCCTATTCCTGACAATGACCTCTTACTGTGGGTTTATAGCAAGATAATCCAATAAACCTTTCTTTGTGCAAGAATGCCTGGATCTACTTGATTTTAATCCTGACAGAAATTGTCAGGAATCCATCATTCCCACTACCGTCAGTTTCCGCCGTCTACCAAGATGAGCGGAGCGGGTACGGGAGCCACGGGCGCAGCCCCAGCGACTACTCCTTCGGGTGCAGCGGCAGCAGCAACCGCTCCGGGGGCCACGGGCGCAGCGGCAGCAGCAACTGCTCCAGGGGCCACGGGTGCAGCAGCGGCGACGGCCACTCCAGGAGCCACGAGTGCAGCGGCAGCTACTTCAGGAGCCACGGTACCTGTTACTACTGTGGCGGCTGCAGTGGTCACCCTCCCGACCACCACCGTTGTTCCAGTGACTACTACTACGGTTTTGGCCGCACCAGCGTTACAATCGGGAACCGGATTAGCGACCCCGCCATTAATCAGCACATTGGGGGTTCAGTACGCTCTCCCAGTCTATAGCCCGGCTGGGCAATTACCGAGTCAGGGAGGAGCGATTCCCCGAACCTATGTGCCAGGAGTCCCAACGCCATGGGATAAAGGGGTGACCTATCGTAGGTCACGCGATTGGACTAAGAACTTGTTGGATACTACCCAGTCGACTTGGACCATGCCGGGAAGCCAAAGCCGAGACAGTTTGTTGGATCCTAGAGGTAGTTTTGGGCTTCCCCAAGGGAGGGTACCTCGAGGATCTCCTAGAACTGGGTCTGGGCCAGACACAGATGCTCGCATGGACTCTATCCAAGAGGATACTCGACGGCTGGTAAGGGACATGAGCAAGCTGATGCAATCCCTACCACAGATGATGGACCAAGCTATTCGGGCTCATCCGCTGACACAGCCTAGACCGGCACCAGCCCCGGCACCACCACTGCTACCGGGACGACCACCTCCTGCTCCTCCGGGCCCGAGGCCGGGCCAACCAGCACCTCCGGGTCCAGGGCCAGGCCGGCCGGCACCAGCCCCACCTCCACCGGTCGTTCCAGCACCAGGACCAGGGCCAGGCCAACCAGGGCCACTCCAACCGCCCGCTGTGCCTCCGCCTCAACTCCCTGCGCCGGCACCTCTCATGCAGCCGATCCCGGTCATGGCGCCAGCCCCCCCAGTAATTCGTCCTAAGGACATGCTTGAGATCACATTTGATGGAGATCCAGAGACTGTGTCCTTTTTCATATTGCAAGTCGGGAAATTTGTGCAAAGATGGGGCTATGTTTTCCCAGATGAAGAACAACAGGTGGAGTTTATCGCATCCAGATTTCGAGGGAGTGCTACCAGCTGGTATGTAGCTCTTCATGATCTGGAGGCTGCGGAGTTGGGGAATGTAGATGACTTCATGTGGGCTCTGAGAAACCGTTTCGAGGACCCGGGGCGGCCGAAAAGGCAGAAGCCTTCCTTCGTACCTTTAGACAAGGCAAACTCTCAGTGCGAGAGTACTCAAGGGAGTTTCAAAGGCATGCTGTGAAAATTCGGGACTGGACTGATGCAGTCTTGGCCCAGCAATATCGAATGGGTCTAGCTGTGGACATTCGCAATAATGTCCTCAGTTCTCAGCAACCCCGCACCCTCCAAGGTTGGATGGAGGAAGCCGAGAAAGCTGAGAGCCGCCTACGCATGATGAAACTGGATTTATCGTTCGGTAACAATCGTCCAAGTTCGGCGGCGGGCCAAGCCAGACCCAAACCAGTATCTACCCCAAGTGGAATGAGAGATCAACGTATGCGACAGGGTCTCTGCCTGCGGTGTGGGGAGAAAGGGCACTTCGCCGCCGCCTGCCCGAAAGGAGACCCCAACCGGGCTCTACCACAAGAAGAGCCCAGGAGGTGGATAAGCCCTACCCCAAAGAAAGGCACTGCAAAACCACGCAATACACGGGCTCTTTTCGCGGGTCCTGACCAAGTGGATACTTTGTTGCTGGAGGAAGAGAATGAGATGCCGGGAAATGAAATGGTCCTGTTTGTGAATGGCGCTACACATCAGGACCCAACACCTGAGGCGCCTAAATTGGTGAGCAATTACCCCTCTCTTTTCTTTGTGACTGTCCTAGTAATGAACCCAGCAATGATGACACACATTCGGGTTCGAGCCCTCATTGACTCAGGGTGTGGGAGGGACCTCATCAACCCTTCTATGGTTGTAGGGTTGGAGGCAGCCGTGGTCCACCTGAAAGACCCAATAACTTTCACACAAATGGATGGGTCTCCAATGAAAGAGCCATGCCGATTTGAGACTGTTCCTTTAAGAATAGGCATTGGTGACCACTGGGAGCTGCGTTCGTTTGTGATAGCGCCTCAAGCCCAATTTCCCTTAGTGTTGGGTAGCCCTTGGTTACATGGACATAACCCTTACATTCTATGGGAGGAAGGGAATGTTCAATTTATCTCACCTAAATGTACAGAACACAAATGGGACCCAGAGTGGGGAAATCCTCCCTGCAATGAACCTCCACGCGCTTGTTTAGCAATGGAGGACCTTAACCGCATCCCTAAGGATTATCAGTATTTGAGTAGGGTTTTTGAGGAGGAGGAGGCTGATGAATTACCTCCCCACCGTAACTCTGACTGCGCTATTGAGATTCTTCCGGGACAGAAATTGCCAAAAGGGAAAATTTATGCCATGAGTCCCAGTGAGAAGGAGGAACTGCGCCGCTTTATTGATAAAAACCTGGCTCGTGGATTTATTAGGCCAGCATCATCCCCTTTCGCAGCACCTGTATTGTTTTGTAAAAAGAAGGATGGTGGGCTCAGACTATGCATGGATTACCGGGGACTCAACGCAGTGTCTGCAACCAATGCCTACCCGATGCCTCTTATCAAAGACTTATTAGCAGAGGTGGCAAAAGGGAAAGTGTTTTCTAAACTGGATTTGAGGGATGCCTATTTTCGAGTTCGCATCAGAGAGGGGGATGAATACAAAACTGCATTTAATACCCCGCTAGGGCAATTTGAATATCGGGTCATGCCTTTCGGTTTGCAGGGGGCGCCAGGGGTATTCATGAACTTAATCAACGAGGTCCTACACCCCTACTTGTTCAAGGGGGTGGTCGTTTATTTGGATGATATCTTGGTCTATACCCCGGACCTAAAATCCCACACCATTCTCTTGCGAAAAGTATTGGAAAGGCTATTAGATCACAAACTGTTTGTTAAACTGTCGAAATGTGAATTTCACCAGGAGTGTATTGACTTTCTGGGGTACCGCATATCCTCTGAGGGGTTGGAAATGGACCCAAAAAAGGTCCAGGATGTTGTAATGTGGGAGCCCCCAAAACCAGACGACAGCTCCAAAGTTTTCTCGGTTTCGCCAACTTTTACCGTCAATTCTTGCCACACTTTGCCCAAGTAGCCCTACCCCTCACTGAACTGCTAAAGACTAAGGGGAAGGGATCCAAGGCTTCAGTGCCAGGGGCTCCTTTGAACTGGACCCCACAATGTCAGTTCGCGTTTGACCAATTAAAACGGCTGTTCACGTCGAAGCCGATACTAGCACACCCCGATGAGACAAAAAAATTCGTGGTCCAAGTAGACGCATCAGATACTGCTATGGGTGGGGTGATTTTGCAAGAGAACTCTCAGGGACAACTACAACCCCTAGCTTATGTATCTAGAAAATTCAATGATACTGAGAGATTCTGGCCCATTTGGGACAAAGAAGCTGCGTCTATACGTTTGGCATTAATCACGTGGAGACACTGGTTAGAGGGGTCCCAAGTACCTTTTGAAATATGGACTGATCATAAAAATCTTGAGGTACTGCGAAAACCCCGGAATCTAAATGCTAAACAATTCAGGTGGGCTGAGTTTTTCTCCAAATTCCAATTCACTCTTCACCATTTCCCAGGGAAGGCTAATCATTTGGCTGATGCTCTTTCCCGCCTTCCCCAACATGTCTCTAAGAGAGTGGAGGTACAAGAATCTATGTTCACCCCAGAACAACTGGTTGGTGCAGTTGTAACCCGTAAAGCCAAGCAAACATCAAAGAACCCTATCCAGACATTCCCCTGGGAAAAACAATTTCTCACTGACATCACCTCACAGGAAACAAGTGAGTTACAAGTCAGGGACGATGTGAGATGTGGTCCAAACGGCTGCTGGTTTAAGGGAAATAAAATGTTTGTTCCTGAAGCTACCCGGTCCCAAATGTTGCAGACAGTCCATGACTCTAAATCTGCAGGACATTTTGGCTTTGTGAAATCCTTAAGACTTTTGCAACGTGGGTTTTGGTGGCCCCGAATGAAACAGGATTTATCGCTCTATATACAATCATGCCCAACATGCAACCGGTGTAAAGCCAGGCCGGGGAAACCTCCAGGTCTCTTACAGCCTCTACCCACCCCGAGCCGACCCTGGGAAGTAATTTCGATGGACTTTATCACTGATCTTCCCCCTCTAAACATATGACGGTCATTTGGGTGGTAGTGGACTTGTTCTCAAAACAAGCCCACTTTATACCGTTCCCCGGGTTGCCAACCGCCAAGGCGTTAGCCAAAGCATTCCTTCAACACATTGCCAGACTACATACTTTGCCGCTCAAAATAATATCCGATAGGGGAAGTCAATTTGTTTCTAAGTTGTGGTCGGAGCTAATGACCCTAATGGGTATTGAGCGTGCTCTTAGTACTGCCTATCACCCTGAAACCGATGGGCAAACAGAGAGAGTAAACCAGACATTAGAGCAATATCTGAGATGTTTTTCTAATTATCAACAAGACAATTGGGTTGAGTTATTGCCATTAGCGGAGTTTGCATACAACAATTCTTGGCACGCTTCAACAAAGATGTCACCATTCAAAGCTGCCATGGGTTATGACAGCCCCCTCTCCCCTTCTTGAAGCCTGGTGAAAACGTGGGGAAAGCTTCGGCATGGTGTAAGACTTTCCGCGATTCTTGGCCCCTAATTGTTGAGACGTTGAATGAGGCCAAGTTACAGTACAAAAAACAAGCAGATAAAAAAAGGGCAGGGGGCTGGAATCTGAAACCAGGGGACTCTGTCTATCTGTCAACCAAGAATCTGAAGCTGACGCAGCAGTCCAAAAAACTTGCTTGGAAATATATTGGTCCTTTCAAGGTGCTAAGATGTATAAACCCAGTAACTGTACAGCTAGATCTGCCTAAATCTCTTAAAGCAATACATCCAATTTTCCATTACAGCCTCCTCAAACCAGCGTTACCCCCGACTAAATGGCAACCTGCGATGCCGGAGCCTCCCCCCTCTGATGGTTGACGATGAGGAGCACTATGAAATTGCGGATATTCTCGACTCCAAGTTTCTACGTGGACAACTCCTGTACCTGGTTCAATGGGTACACTTTGGGCCCCAACATAGGGAATGGGTGAAAGTTTCAGATATCAACGCACCTGATCACCTGAGAAGCTTTCACACTCGGTACCCTAACAAGCCTGGGGGGCCCACGTTCTCTCCTTCCTGAGTGGTGGGTGGGTGGTATTTTGGGAAGGGCAGAATGTCAGAAAAATGCATTTGATGTTTCTCACTGAATCCATTGTTGTATGTTCCTACCCCGCTATGCGCTTGCGTAGGTATGCAGGCAGAAACGTGGGAGCTTCTTCCCTGCCGCTTTTCCTTATCACGGTGGCCTTGAATGTAGGCTTTGGACTATTCTTGTTTCGCTGAGAATTTTCCAGTCCTGGGAAGGCAAGGGGAGGGGGGGAGTAGTCTCCCGCTCATCAAGTATTTCTCCCGCCGGGAGTTCCCGCGCGAGTGCTCAAGTTTTATTCGCTAGGCGCTTCATTGCATCACACTATAAGTTAGCTTGCTTTGCTTTGCCCCCTATTCCTGACAATGACCTCTTACTGTGGGTTTATAGCAAGATAATCCAATAAACCTTTCTTTGTGCAAGAATGCCTGGATCTACTTGATTTTAATCCTGACAAGGAGGAGGGAGGACGAGGCACACACAGCAGCAGCAGGTGCTGCTTCCTGGGACTATTCTGCTGCTGCCTGGAGAGGGGGAACGGCAGTGATGCCGCTGCCAAACCAGCAGTGGAGCGAGCAAAGGAGGCTGGAAGATAGTGGAGAGGAGGTGACTGCTGCTGCTGCAGCAGCAGAGGAGAGAGCATGGGCCTTGCGTAGGGCCTGGTTTTTTTCCTGCTGGGAGCTGGGGGCGGGGCTTGCCACCACCTGTGCTTCTAACTGCTAGAGCGCAGCTCCTACACACTCCTGCTCGAAATGATCCCTGACTGCTACACCTTATGTTACCTTATGTTGCACATGGATCTTTGTTTCTGCCATATGGGAGGTGGAGTGGGGGAGTTGGAAATAGAAATTACAAATTAATTGTTCTCTCTTCTAAATCCAATACTGCTCGTCTTAGAACTTCTCATCATTTGGAAATGGGAAATACATGTTACAGTTAAAGTTGAAGGTTAAAAAAAGTCATTTGTCAATGTACATTTCTTGCCTCTGCTATAAATAGTACAAACTGTTGGTCTCGAACACTGTTTTTCCAATGCACATTTCTAATTAGCAGAGATCTTGCTGCTGTGGTATATGCCCTGGTAACGTCTAGTTTAAATTATGGCTTTCAAAATCTTGCCTGGAAAAGGTACTGGAGTCATTAGTGAAAACCAACAACTCTTCCCTGATGGAGGGGGCTCTCTGTAAATCCTTGAAGGAGGCAGTGACTAGACCTCTGTGACTGCAACAACTACCAGACCATCTCATTAATTTCTCACACGAGTAAAGTGATGCTGGAAATCTTGCAACATAGACTGTTAGCATATATGGAACACAAAATGCCACATGTTCAAGCTGGATTCAGAAAAGGAATTGGCACTAAAGATCATATTGCATACATTAGAAAACAAAAAACAGAAAAAAAATCAAATTAAGGCTCAAATCAAGGAACAAGAAGAAAAGATGAAACAAGATCCTTCAATTGAATATACAAGAATGAAACTAAAATTATTACAACATCAAATGAACTGTCTGTTAACTCAAGGAATAGCCAAAAAATTACGTATGCAAAACAAAATTATTTTGAAAATGCTGATAAACCAACTAGATGGCTAGTATATAAATTTTGGAAAGAAAAAGAAAAAGGAAATATAAAAATTTTGAGAGATGATGAAGGGGAAGAAAAAAAATTACCTAAAGTCTTGAAAAATTTTATTGAAGCCTTCTATAAGAAGTTATATCAAAAAAGAGAAGCCACACATGAGGAAATGAAAGATTTTTCTAAAAAAGTAAAACTCTAAGAAATTTACTGAAGAAGAAATTTTTTAAATGACCCAATATCCTTTTCTGAACAAACCGAAGCATTAAAAAAAAAAAAAAAAAGGCAAGACTCCAGGTCCTGACAGCCTTTTGGCAGAATTCTACCATGTCTTTGAAGATGAACTGATAATACCCTTAAAACAAGTAATACATAACATAATAATTGAAGAAAAAATACCAAAAACATGGAATGAAGCACTAATAACTTTGATACAGAAACAGAATACAGATGATAAATTAAAAATTATAGACCAATTTCATTATTAAATGTGGATTTATGTCTCTATTTTGGCTGCAATATTGAAAAGAGTATTGTTACAAATAATTCATCAAGATCAAGCAGGGTTGTTGGTTTTTTTTACCAAAAAGACAACTTAGAAACAATGTAAGAACTATACTAAATGTAATTGAATACTTTGAAGCTCACCCAGAGAAACAGATGGCCTTGACCACCCTTTTGATAATGTCAGTTGGAATTTCATGTTGGAACAATTATTAATTTCACAATATGGCAAAGAATTTTTTACAACGGTTAGAACAATTCATACAAAACAACAAGCAAGGGTTCTTTTTAATGGAGATTTATCACAAAATATTGAGATACAAAAAGGAATCAGACAAGCATGCCCACTCTCACCATTATTATTTATATTTGTACTTGAAATATTGAATGATATGATAAGAAAAGACACTCATATTAAGGGACTTAAAATAAGAGGAGAAGAATACAAATTGCAAGCATTTGCAGATGACTTGGTATTTATTTTAGAAAATTCTTTGGACTCCATTATGCAATTATTAGAATATTTGCAGAAATATGGACAAGTTGCTGAACTGAGAATCAACTTCAATAAAACAAAGATGTTAACGAAAAATATAACTAAAGTCCAAACCCAACAGCTACAAGAAATATCAGGTCTGGAAGTCAAGAAAAAGGTGAAATATTTAGGAATAAATATAACAAATAGATGTAGTTTCTTGGTGAAAGACAATTATATGGAGCTTATATTGGATATTTAAAAAGATTTGGAAAAATGGGAAAACTTACAAATATCCCTGAAGAGAAGAATAGCCACAATAAAAATAAATATTTTACCAAGATTGATCTTATTTCAAACAATTCCAGTTCTTCAAAATCAAAAATATTTTAAAGAACTTGATGAACTGATGACACAATTTATATGGCAAAATAAGAAACCAAGAATAAAATTGAAAGTATTACAAGATGCAAAAGAAAGGGCGGGATTTGCATTTTCAGATTGGCTCCTTTATTATAGAGCTTCATTGTTGACATGGTCAAAATAATGAATTACATTAGAAAATACTAGACTATTAACATTAGAGGGACACGATCTATTATTGGGATGGCATGTGTTTATATGTTATGGAAAAGCTGATAATCATAAATACTTTAAACAACATCTCATTAGAAGATCCCTATCGAAGATATGGGAAGAAATTAAAAGACATTTTTATACCAAGATACCAAAATGGACGTCACCATTAGAAGCGTTCACAAACCCAAATTTATTTTTTTTAAATGTACTCTTAAGATATGAAGACTTGTTGGATAATAAAAACAAATTAAAACCAACAGAAAATCCTAATTTAAGTTGGTGGGAAAGAGTTCAAATAGAATCAAGATATGTTAAAGACAAGCAACTAGGATTTTATCCAAAAATAACAGAAATTGATAAGATACTGTTATATACTGATGAGAAATTGATTAAGAAATTATATGTAATAATGTTAGAAAATAAAACACAACGAGGAAATAATTAAAAACTCTATGGTTCAATGGGCACAAAACTTGGGTCACAATATTGACCAAAGGTCACAGGTATGGGAAAAAATGTAAAATTTACTAAAGCAACTACTTATAAAGAAAATACTTATAAAATGTTTTATAGATGGTATATTACTCCAGATAAATCAGCAAAATTTTATCCTGACCTACCAAATGATTGTTGGAAGTGTCAAAAAAAAGTTGGTTCTTTTTTCATATGTGGTGAACGTGTGATAGAGTTAAAAAATATTGGTCCTAGATTCATGAATTGCCACAAAAAATGTTAAAATGTACTATACTTTATATACCAGAATATGTATTGAATATAATACCCGAAAATTGTAAAAAGCAAAAGTCTTATCTTATTATACATGTAGTGACAGCTGCAATAATATTATATGTCAAATACTGGAGGAAGAATGAAGTACCTTCAAAAGAAGAAATCTTAAATAAAATACCTGAGACTGTAGAGAAGGACAAATTAACTTTAATTTTGAGAGGACAAAAAGAACAAAACTTTGAGACTACGTGGTCAAGGCTTTATAAAAGGATGGAAGCAGGGCTGGATTTAGATGATGATGAAGAAGAGACTGGATTCATACCTTGCCCTTCACTACCCAAAGGTGTCTCAGAGCGGCTTACAAACTCCTTTCCCTTCCCCTCCCCACAACAGACACCCTGTGAGGTAGGTGGGGCTGAGAGAGCTCTTGACAGAAACGACCATTGGACTTACTGTGAGGGGTCCTTCTCCTCTGAGGTCAGGAGGACATCTCCAATGGGTTATTCCCACCGTGCCTTTAGGGAGGCAGGAAATAGTTTTTTCCCCTTCCTGTTGGCGCCTTCGGAATAGCCCATCTCCAGTTCTGGGACTCCGAAAGCAGTGCTTGCAGCCTAAATTAACTGGTCTTGCCCTAGAGAAAACATAACTGTAAACAGTAACCTTAACGTTTCAATACAAGAAACCCTGCAGACCTAGAAAAGGGCAGAGTATAACGAGGAAACGAGAGAAGAGTCAGCACAGAATAAGGAAAAGGAGGAAGATAAAAGCGGGAGGGCCGAGATGTCCTCCTGACCTCAGAGGAGAAGGACCCCTCACAGTAAGTCCAATGGTCGTTCTCCCTCTGAGGTGGAGGACATCTCCAATGGGACCTTCCCGAGCAGTGTCCCTCAATTGGGTGGGTTGCCATCTTCCTCCAGGTTAAGGACGTGCTGAAGAATTCTTCTCCCGAACGCCGCATCAGCTGATGCTAGGGTGTTGATCTGGTAGTGTCTCACGAAGGTGGAGATGGATGACCAAGTCGCCGCCTTACACACTTCCTCCACCGAAGCTCTGTTGGCGAACGCTGCATTGGTTGCTGCGCTTCTCAGGGAGTGAGCCGTGATGCCACTGGGTACCTCCTGACCAGAGGCTCGGTAAGCTTCAGTGATGCATGCCTTTAGAACCGAACTGATAGCAGACTTAAACATCTTCTCTCCTTTCCTTGGTGGAGAGATGCCGACGAATAAGGACTCAGTTCTCCTGCAGGCCTCTGTCCTTGCAATGTATATACTGAGGGCTCGTTTGACATCTAGGGTGTGCCATATCCGCTCCTTGGGGTGTTTAGGATGCGGGCAAAATGTGGGCAAACAGATCTCCTGAGAGCAGTGGAACTTGGAGCCTACCTTCGGTTGGAATGTAGGGTCAGTACGAAGCACAACCTTGTCCTTGTGAAACACGCAGAGGGAAGATTTCACAGATAATGCTCCGAGTTCCGAAACTCTTCTGGCCGATGTGATGGCCACCAGGAACAAGGCCTTCATCCTCAACCATTTTAGTCCCACTTCCCGGAGAGGTTCAAAGGGTGACTTAGTGAAAGCATTAAATACTACATTCAACCACCAGGTCGGGAAGCGGTGAATCGGGCGGAGATTTCGCCATGGCTCCCTGCAAAAAAAGTTGGATATGAGGATGTTTGGTGAGCTTGTATCCCTCAAGAAAGGGAAGAACAGTGGATAAGGCAGCCAATTGTCTACGAAGAGTAGCCGATTTCAAACCTGTGCTCAAACCGTCTTGTAGAAAAGCCAAAATAGAGGCCACGGAAGGTGATAAGTGGTCGACCTTCTTCCGTCTACACCAGTGGACGAAAGCCTTCCAGGTGGTGTTGTAAATGCGAACTGTAGACTGTCGTCTGGATGCCAGAATAGTGTCTAGGACCTGGGGAGAATATCCAAACTCTGACAGCTTGCGCCGCTCAATCGCCAGGCGGTCAGACACAGCCACGCTGGATCCTGGTGCCATACTGGGCCCTGTGATAACATGTCGGGAGACACTGGAAGTGTTAGAGGTGGAAGGATCGACAACTCCTGTAATGCCGAGAACCAAGGGCGGCGTGCCCATCTCGGAGCCACCAGAATGACCTCCGCCTTGAGGTCCCTGACTTTGCGGATTGTCCTGGAGACTAGGACAAATGGTGGGAAGGCGTATAATAGGCCCTGGGGCCAAGGAGTCGTGAGCGCATCTGTCGCCTCCGCTTCCGGATGGAAGAACCTGGTGTAGAACCTCGGCAGGATGTGGTTCGTCGGGGAGGCAAACAGGTCCACCTTGGGACATCCGAAGCGTGCCATTATCAGGTCGAATAGGCGTGGATGGAGGGTCCATTCCCACTCCTGAATTGTGACTCTGCTGAGCCAATCTGCCTGCATGTTTTCTGTCCCTTTTATGTGTTTCGCTGTCAGGGAAACTACATGATGTTCTGCCCAAGAGAGAATCTTCAGCGCCTCTCTGTGAAGCTGTGATGATCAGGATCTGCCCTGCTTGTTGATATGTGCTTTGGCGGATATGTTGTCCGTCCTTATGAGCACCTGATGGTCGCGTAGCTGAGAAGCAAAGTGAAGTAGGGACAGTCGGATCGCTCTGAGTTCCAGGAGATTGATGGGCAGTTTCTTCTCGGTGTCCCGCCACGTTCCTTGGACTGGGGCACCATTTAGCATCGCCCCCCATCCCAGCAGGCTGGCATTGGTGAACAACTCCCTGGTGTGGCAGACGTAATAGTTCTTGCCCGATAACAAGTTGTCCAAGTTGGTCCACCACCGTAGGCTCTTCTTGAACCCCATGGGTACCTGGAGGCTGAAAACCTTCTTTTCCATGATGGAAAGTTGGTATGGATGTAAGAAGACTTGTAATGGTCTGGCATGAAGACGAGCCCATTGAATCATATCGATTGGAATATCGGAAGGAACAGTGCATTGTGAGTGGTGTCGATCACTGCTCCCAGATGCTCGATGCGTTGAGACGGTGTAAGCGAGCTCTTTTCGAAGTTGACCAGGAACCCATGTTCCTGCAGACACTGTAGTGTCCTTTCCGTGTTCTTGATGGAGTCTGTCTGTGTGCCAGCTCTGATCAAGAGGTCGTCGAGATAGGGATGGACATGAATCCCTTGAGATCTGAGATGTACTACCGGATTGATGATCAACTTGGAGAAGAGTCGGGGGGCTATGGATAGGCCAAAGGGAAGCGCCCTGTATTCAAAATGCTGGTTGTAAATGCAGAACCGGAGAAATCGTTTGTGTGCCGGATGAATGGGTACATGAAGATATGCCTCTGTCAAATCTATGGATGTGAGGAACTCGTTGGGAGATAGAGAGTCCGCCACAGCCTTCAGAGTTTCCATACGAAAATGATGTAATTTTATGAATTTGTTCAGGAACTTGAGATCCAGGATTGCTCTCCAGTCTCCATTCTTCTTGGGGACCTTGAACAATATGGAGTAAACACCCCGGTTCCTCTCGTTGACTGGAACAGGTTTGATGGCTTGGATTTCCAATAGATGTTGTATCGCCTTGCAGATTATGGATCTCTTGCTCTCTGACTTGCTTGCTGGTGACTGTAGGAATCGTTCTGGAGGCTGGCACAGAAATTCTATCGAATATCCCTGAGAGACCACCTCCACAGCCCAGGCGTCCGCCTGCGCGTCGATCCAGGTCTTTGAGAAGTGTAGGAGGCGAGCCCCCACCGGGACAGAAGGATAGTCACGCCTGCTTGGATTTGGCTTCTCTGTCCCCTCGGTCGTTCCTGTTGAACGGCTTGCTGAATCTGGAATTGAAGGGACCACGTTTGCCGGTCTGTTTAGATGACTCCCAAGATGTCTTCTTATTGTCGTGGCGATATCTGGGAAGGGAGTGCTGCGTACGAAAAGGCTGAGGATTTCGCCTATCAGAGCGTCGGAGAGATCTGGGCATGGCTTTTTTCTTATCTCTGGTTTCCACCAAGAGACGATCCCCTTGGAACGGATAAGCAGTAACAATCGATTTGGACAGAGCATCTGCCTGCCAAGCACGTAACCAAAGTAATCTTCTAGCCACTGCCGTGGACGCCATGGCTCGAGAAGCAAAGGAAATAATGTCTAAGGTGGCGTCAGCCGAAAAGGAACTAGCTTTAAGGACACGAGAAATGCCTTCCGGCAAAGCCCGATTATTCTCTGGAACAATTTGGATTAATTTCCACAACCAAACGATGGCTGCTCTAGCGGCTATGGAAGTAGTGGATGCTGCTCTTACCATCATGGCGATAGCCTCATGAATTCTTCTGAGCGTTGCCTCCACCTTTTTATCGGTCTGATCCCTGATGGTGCCTGAACCATCCTCAGAGACCAGTCCCGGTGACTGGAGTGCTGCCACAGGACCATCCACTGGAGACACCTGCAACAACTCATTGGCATAGTTAGGCATAGCATATAACTTTTTAGCAAAAGCAGGAAACTGTTTATTCACCATGGGCTTGTCCCACTCAGCCCTGAGCTGACGCTCAAAGTATTCAGGAAAGGGAAACACCTTCTCAGAGTGTTCCTCAGGGGGGAAGAATTCATGATTACCCCCTGATTTGGACTTGAATTTAGCTTTGGCCGCCTTCTGATACTCAGAAGATGGTAAATCATGCAATTCTAGGGCCTTGAGGGCTTTAGATAGAAGGAATTGATAGTCCTCAGGTTTGAAGAACCGGCTGGACTGTTCAGGGAGCTTCAATTCCTCCTCTTCCTCCTCTGATAAAAATTCTCCCTCCTCCCTTTCTTCAATGGAAGAAGTATTAGATTCCACCTCCTCTCTCCAACGTTCATCATTGTTTCTCCCAGGAGGTGGGGGGGGGCTTTCTTAGCTGCCTTAGTTGGCCACCCTAAGGGAGGGGGAATTAAGGAACCCTGAAGAGAATTCACTTGCATTAATGGAATCTCGGGTCTGGAATGAAATTGAGCCATCTCCTGCTGGATGGTCTTCTTAATAATGGCCATGATATCAGAGGAGTGTAATAAAACTCCCTGTTCAGGGAGCTTACCCCGGCTGGATCCAGTTCCAGGAACTTCCTCCTCCTCTGAAGGTCCTGTGGGAAGGCATAGAGGTTCTCCCTCTGCTCCCCGGGCACCCGAAATGGCCGAGAAAGAGATTCCAAAGCCGGGGGCTGGAACTTCAAGATGGCCGCTGCCGCCCGTGTGCAGACGTGCGGTAGAAATGGCGGGTTCCTCTTCATGCTTCATGCGAGGCGCTGCCGCCGAGTCTGCGGAGAGCATCGGGTAAGCGCGATCATGCCGCGAAGGCAGATCGGCCCCAGAATCTTCACGCGCTGCCACATTAAAGTAATCTTCATGCATTAAAGTAATCTTCAACTGGATAAACACATGGATCAGAGATCCATCAGTGGCTATTGACACAAGGTATAAATGATTGCTGCTGAAGGATTACAGAATTCAGTTTTCCACTGTGGTGAAATGGGCGCCCACCCTCAGCCCTGGAGGACTGAGTGGCCAGTTTGTGGCTTGTGAGCCCCACTTCACCTTCCCACCTCCTTGGTGGGCTTCTGTCACTCTTCAGTAGCTGCCACCACTCACTGACTTCCTTATGCCTTTCTTGAGGAGCAGTGAGACCCCTCTGGCTGACTCCTGGGATTTGGAGATGAAAACTCCTAACTTTGGGTTTCTCCTGGAGGGTTGGCACCTGCACGTTTATGGGCTTTTCCCCTTCCAGGACCCTCTTTAAGGCACTGGTAGTGGGCAGAGTGGGGGAGACTCCGTGGTCAGAGCACCAGACTGGAGTTTTAAACAAAGAACAAAGATTTTATTGACTATTTACAAGTAACAGGATTTTAAACACAAAAGGCACTTTAAATCAAACACAGAAAGGAAAACACCACCGGGCACAAATAAAATAAGCCAAAACACAGTTCCTCTGTCCTTGAACTGATCCCTATACTTATTTTCCCTCGGCATGAGGTTCAATTACCAACCTGCAGCCTGGCCTCCTGTGTTCTACAGGTAGTTCTGGATCTCTCCGAGGATCCCTTCCCACTACTGCCTTCCCTGATCCCCAAGGCCTCTCTCTGCCTGTGGGCAATCTGCAGCAAGAGCCTCCTGGCCTCTGAGGGTTGCAGGACGGCTCCCCCCTTCCAGGCTGGCTGGAGCATTTATATCTTTTGACTCCACCCCCTGGCTTTCCTGTACTTTTTGGCCTTAGAGGCATCTGGGATTTGTAGGCCTACCCTGGAGTTTTGCCCTATTTCCCAGGATGGGTGGCCATTTTGACTAAACTAAACAACCTAAACTAAAGCAAACACAAAATGGAGTCTATTCTATCACATCCACCAAGCCAACCCTATAGCACAACATCATTTTCCAAACTAAACATTTTCAAAAGTTTATAAACTCCCAAAATTGCCAAAAGGATTCAAAATAATTTTCTCCAAGACACATGCAATTAGGAGACTTGAAAATGATGCAAAAACATAGGTTAATAATTAGCTATAATTCTCATCTAATAATTCCAGCAGCAGCAAACACCAGGCTCCCATCCAACAATTCAATACTAGCAATTTAAAAGAGCCAACTGCCAAAAATGTTATATAAAATAAATATGTAAAACTTTGATTAAATTCTGCAATGGCTTTAGAACAATTAATCTACTATTAATGTATGAAGCAGTATTGTTTGGATTTATTGGCATGACAATTGACACCATCAATATTTCTTTTCATATCCAAGAAGTTCTGAGAAAGAGGTTGCAAGTGCATGCTGCAGGCACCAACAGGGCTCTGTGAAGTGTGAAAGATAGACTTCACTGCCTGGGAGGGTTGAGGCCAGTGCCAGTCACATATGCTTACTCTGTTTAAGCCAAGAAGGAGGGGAGGGCCCCAGAGTTTCAAATTGGGCCCCACTGGCTGGCCCTGAGTCTCATAGTTGCTGGGCCCGAGTTGCCCTGCCCTCGCAAGAAGTCTTGGGTTTGCAATTTTGGGAGAGGGGAAACTGCCCGCTGGGGGCGGGGGGCAGGGCTGTGGAGGCCCCCTAGATTTAGAGGCCCTAGGCTTCAGCCTACTTAGCCTAAACATAAATCCAGCACTGGATGGAAGAATATGATAAATAAACCATATGGACATACAACCAAGTCTGAAGAAAATATGAACTATCATTTTAGTTATGAGCAAAGTATTACTCAAATCTACATGGTATGGAAAAATAAAGAAGAAGAAGAAGAAATTGGATTTATACCCCGCCCTTCACTACCTGAAGGAGTCTCAGAGCGGCTTACAAACTCCTTTCCCTTCCTCTCCCCAGAACAGACACCCTGTGAGGTCGGTGGGGCTGAAAGAGCTCTGACAGAAACTGCTCTTTTTCAAGAACAGCTGTGCCAGAACTATGGTTTGCCCAAGGTCATCCAGCAGCTGCAAGTGGAGGAGTGGGGAATCAAACTCAGTTCTCCCAGATTAGAGTCCGCGCACTTAACCACTACACCAAACTGGCCACTTAACCACTACACCAAAATATATAATTAGATAATGTATGAGGTAACTTAACAGATAAAATAATGTATAAATGGAACCCCCTACCTATACGTATGTATGTTTTTGTTTTTTCTTGGTCTTTTAAAAATAAAGTTTTTTTAAAAAAGATCATATTGCAAATTTACATTGGTTACTGAAGCATATGAGAGAATTTCAGAAGAAAATCAGCCTGTGTTTCATAGATTACAGCAAAGCTTTTGACTGTGTGAATCATGAAAAGTTATGGGTTTTTTTTGTTTTTTTTAAAAATGGGTGTGCCGCAATATCCAGTCATTTTCATGCACAACAGTAGCAGGACAAGAGACTACTGTTAGGACAGCATATGGAGAAATAGATTGATTTCCAGTTGGCAAGGGTGTCAGACAAGGATAATTGGCAAGGGTGTCAGACAAGGATGTATCTTATCACCCTATCCAATCTACATATGGAAAACTGGATTATATTTAGATGAAAGTGGAGTGAAAATTGGTGGAAGGAACATTAACAATTTGAGATATACAGATGACAGCACATTACTAGCAGAAGATAGGTCAAAGCGGAAAGTACCAAAGAAGGATTACAGCTAAACTTCAGGAAGACAAAAGTAATGACTGCTGGGGAATTACAGAACTTGAAGGCTGATGATGAAGAAATTGAAATTGTTCAAGATTATATGTTCTTTGGCTTGGTCATCAACCAAAAGGGAGACTGCAATCAAGAAATCAGAAGTAGATTGAGACTGGGAAGGTGTTATGTATTAAGTCAATAAAGCATTGAGTTAGCTTAAACATAGCTTCATTAGAACTTAACACTACATGGATTGACTAATAGGCCAATCAGAGAAGCTTTTGTCTTCGGCGGTGTCTGGTAGCCCTGTCATGTTAATGGAATGCGAGGGGAGTACATTTGCCTCCTTCTCCTCTGAAGTTTCTCACTGTCAAGTCCAGGCTGATCCCCCAGGGCTCTCCCACCCGTGGCCATGATACCGAGCCTCTTTGCAGGAGGTGCGGTGCTGGAAGCTGAGGCTGGTCCAAGGGGAGCGGGGATGTTGATACCTCAGAACAGTAGAGGGCGGGGTTGACGTCACCCCTCTTGCCCCTCTGCCCCGTGCCCTGGAGTTCATCCTGCTGTACCTCCCTTGGTTCCTCTCTGGCTCTCTCAGCCGGACACGTTCTTCCTCCTTGGTCTCTCCGTCCCCGCCTCCTTTTATTCCTCCTGTACCGCTCCCAGCACCGCTCGCGCTCCTCCCTGCCTCCACCCCTTGCCAAGCCCCACCCCCCTTGATAAGGCAGGACGTCCACCCGCCACCTGGTGTGCGGTTGTTCCTGCGCCAGCAGTGGCCTTGCTGGCCCGAGGGCCGTGCCACCGGCGCTGCCGTCCCAAGCCTTATGGGGCAGGGCTCTCGCCCCTTCGCCTCCCCGGGATGTGCCCTACAGGTCGCGGCAACAAGGCCAGGCTCGTCCTCTCATCTTCTCCTCCCCCGGGTCGCTTGCAAGCCCGGCAGGGGCGTTGGCCACCAGCTGGGCATCGGGTTCCCCTTGGGGCGAGCAGGGCCAGCTCGTCTGCTCCTCACTTCCGCGTTCTTCCTCAGGTAGGGACTCCGGCAGGGAAGCGGTTGGGGGGGCAGACCTTGTCCCAGGCCCACAGGACTGGGACACTCACAGAGTGTCTTATCAGGTCCCATTCACCTTGTTGTTCCAGCTGGAGGCTTATACTGGGAATTATAAGGGTTCTGAAATGTTTTTCAGAAATGTTTTGCCCTCATGGATCACTGCCTTGTCGTGGCGAGGGGGTTTGCGTGGTTCGATGAGGCTGTGGGCTATGCCGTGGAGGGCCACCCAGGACGGACAGGCCACAGCAGAGAACTCAGACCAAGTGTGATTCCCTGGAGAAGGAAATGGCAACCCACTCCAGTATCTTTACGAAGAAAACTCCATGGACAGTAACAAAAGGCTAAAAGATATGACGCTGGAAGATGAGCCCCTCAGGTCGGAAGGTGTCCAATATGCTACTGGGGAAGAGCAGAGGGCAAGTACGAGTAACCCCAGAAAGAGTGAAGCGGCTGGGCCAAAGCCGAAAGGACGCTCAGTTGTGGATGTGTCTGACGGTGAAAGGAAAGTCCGATGCTGCAAAGAACAATACTGCATAGGAACCTGGAATGTAAGATCTATGAATCAAGGTAAGCTTGACGTGGTCAAAAATGAGATGGCAAGAATGAACATCGACATCTTGGGAATCAGTGAACTAAAGTGGACAGGAATGGCGAATTTAACTCAGAAGACCATTATATCTACTACTGTGGCCCGGAATCCCGTAGAAAAAATGGTGTGGCCTTTATAGTCAACAAGAGAGTGAGAAAGGCAGTATTGGGATACAATCTCAAAAATGACAGAATGATCTCATTCCGAATCCAAGGCAAACCATTCAATATCACAGTAATCCAAGTCTATACCCCAACCACTGCTGCAGAAGAGGCTGAAGTGGACCAGTTCTATGAAGACCTACAACAGCTCATAGAACTAACACCAAAAAATGATGTCCTCATCATCATAGGGGACTGGAATGCTAAAGTAGGAAATCAAAAGGTTTAACAGACAAGTTTGGACTTGGAGAACAAAATGAAGCAGGGCAAAGGCTAACAGAGTTTTGTCAAGAGAACACGCTGGTCATAGCGAACACCCTTTTCCAACAACCTAAGAGGCGTCTCTACACATGGACATCACCAGATGGGCAACACCGAAATCAGATTGACTATATAATTTGCAGTCAAAGATGGAGAAGCTCTATCCAGTCAGTAAAAACAAGACCTGGAGCAGACTGTGGCTCAGATCATGAGCTACTCATTGCAAAATTCAGACTTAAATTGAAGAAAGTTGGGAAAAACACAAGGCCATTCAGATTTGACCTAGATCGCATCCCCGATGAATATACAGTAGAGGTGAAGAATAGGTTTAAGGGACTAGATTTGATAGACAGAGTGCCTGAAGAACTATGGACAGAGGTCCGTGACATTGTAAAGGAGGCAGCAATCACCGCCATCCCAAAGAAAAAGAAATGCAAAAAAGCAAAGTGGCTGTCTGATGAGGCTTTGCACATAGCAGAGGAAAGAAGGAAAGCTAAAGGCAACGGTGAAAAGGAAAGATTTGCCCAACTGAATGCAGATTTCCAGAGAACAGCAAGGAGAGATAAGGAGGCTTTCCTGAATGAACAATGCAAAGTAATAGAGGAAAACAATAGATTGGGAAGGACTAGAGATCTCTTTAAGAAAATTGGAGAAATCAAGGGGACGTTCCATGCAAAGCTGGCCATGATAAAGGACAAAAACGGTAGGGACTTAACAGAAGCAGAAGAGATTAGGAAAAGATGGCAAGAATACACAGAAGAACTATACAAGAAGGACCTCAATGTCCTTGACAACCACGATGGTATAATCACTGACCTCGAGCCAGACATCCTGGAAAGCGAAGTTAAATGGGCCTTAGAAAACATTACTAACAACAAAGCTAGTGGAGGTGATGGTATCCCAGCTGAGTTATTCAAAGTCTTAAAAGAAGATGCTGTTAAAGTGCTGCACTCAATTTGCCAACAAATTTGGAAAACACAACAGTGGCCACAGGATTGGAAAAGGTCAGTGTACATTCCAATCCCAAAGAAGGGCAATGTCAAGGAATGTTCAAACTATCGCACAATTGCACTCATTTCACACGCTAGCAAGGTCATGCTCAAAATCCTACAAGCTAGGCTCCAACAGTACGTGGATAGAGAACTGCCAGAAGTACAAGCTGGGTTTCGAAGAGGTAGAGGAACTAGAGATCAAATTGCCAACATTCGCTGGATTATGGAGAAAGCAAGAGAGTACCAGAAAAACATCTACTTCTGCTTCATTGACTATGCTAAAGCCTTTGATTGTGTGGATCACAATAAATTATGGCAGGTTCTTAAAGAGATGGGAGTACCGGACCACCTCACATGTCTCCTGAGAAACCTGTATAAGGGTCAAGAAGCAACAGTTAGAACTGGATATGGAACAACTGACTGGTTTAGCATAGGAAAAGGAGTACAACAAGGATGTATATTGTCACCTTGCTTATTTAACTTATATGCAGAGTACATCATGCTAATTGCTGGCCTGGATGAATCACAAGCTGGAGTTAAGATTGCTGGGGAAAAGATCAATAACCTCAGATATGCAGACGATATCACTCTGATGGCAGACAGTGAAGAGGACCTCAAGAGCCTCTTGCTCAGGGTGAAAGAGGAGAGCGCAAAAGTGGGCTTGAAGCTCAACATCAAAAAAACTAAGATCATGGCATCTGGCCCCATCACTCGTTGGCAAATAGAAGGGGAAGTCGTAGAAGTAGTGACAGACTTCACGTTCCTAGGATCCCAGATCACTGCAGATGGTGACTGCAGCCATGAAATTAAAAGACGCCTGCTCCTTGGGAGGAAAGCGATGGCAAACCTAAACAGCATGATAAAAAGCAGAGACATCACCTTGCCAACAAAAGTCCGCATGGTCAAAGCAATGGTATTCCCCGTAGTAATGTATGGCTGCGAGAGTTGGACTATAAGGAAGGCCGAGCGCCGAAGAATAGATTCTTTTGAACTATGGTGCTGGAGAAGACTCTTGAGAGTCCCTTGGACTGCAAGGAGATCAAATCAGTCAATCCTAAAAGAAATCAACCCTGATTGTTCCCTGGAAGGCCAGATCCTGAAGCTGAAACTCAAATACTTTAGCCACCAAATGAGAAGGGAGCGTTCACTGGAGAAGACCCTGATGCTGGGAAAGATTGAAAGTCAAAGAAGAAGGGGACGGCAAAGGATGAGATGGTTAGACAGTGTCATTGATGCAACGAACATGAAATTGAGCAAACTTCAGCGGACAGCGGAAGACAGGAGGGCCTGGAGTAATCTGGTCCATGGGGTTGCGAAGAGTCGGACTCGACTGTGCGACTGAACAACAAAAGAAATGTTTTTGCTAGCTTGCCCGCTTCAACTGCTAGCGCATGCGAAATATATCAAATGGCTTATGCTGTGGGGGGGTTGTTTGAATGTAGTATAACTTCACAGTATGTAGTATGTATGTAGTCATTATAGACACAGACTGTACATGTGTCTTTAGTACTGTTCCATTATTAAACATTGTCTTCTGAAGAAGCCCTGTGTTGTGTGACTGACTGAAGAACCTGACAAAGTGTCTGTAATCCCTTTCCTTCTTTGGAACCGCATCTCTCACCTATTGAGATGAGCAGGGATGAGGAAGACACAGCAGTGGTAACTACCACAGAAGGTTCGGTGCCTACAACTATGGTACTGACCACCAGCCCTCTGGAAAAGGATCTGGGTGAGCCGTACTTCAACCCGTTTGGTGGGGTGTACGCCAGTGTAACCACTCAGCTGAAATGGTGAAACTGGGGATGGTTCCAGGCAGACATGGTCGAGACCTGGTCCCTTATCCTGGGGCCCCGCTGGGAAAGCCAGTATGATCGGGCTATTTATCAGCTGAGTGCGGTGCCTGACCCGAAGGCTGGGGCCCAGAAACTGGCCGAGGACTTTGTAGACTCCTGTTTGGGACTGTTGGAACGTGGTCAGGATCGACTCTACTGGATGGTCGAGGAGTTCTTCCGAAAAATGCCAGGGCTGATAACAGAGGTGGTGCAGTGCAAATTGGATCAATGTTTACCTGCGCTTCAGGCACCACCGACACAAGCACCTCCAGCCCAAGGTGTTCCTGGTCAGCCACTGGGGCAGCCACCGCTGCCTGGCCAGCAACCGGTTCTCCCCCCTACCCTGCTGCGGAGCCCCCGGGAGATCTGTGAGGGATGTGCCCCAACTGGCCAAACAGCTGGATGCTATGTTTGACGGGGCTCCCAAGAAGCTGGCCTACTTCCTGGTGTGTGCGGAAAAGTTCATGGAACGCATGAGGAACGCATTGTAGACTACATAGCCTCCCACTTGCGGGAGGGTGTGGCCGACTGGTATGTGAGTCTCCATCGAGAAGATGGCCGGGAGCTCCGGGAGGTTGATATGTTCATGTGGGCACTGCAGGTCCATTATGAGGACACTAATGCAAGCGAGACTGCCCAAGCTTTCCTGTGCACTTTCCGCCAGGGAAAGAAGTTGGTGCGTGAGTATACCAAGGAGTTCCGGCAGCAGGCCACTAAGATTCGGGAGTGGCCGGATGGGGTGCTGCTTGGGTCTTAATACTGAGATCAGGGGAACGATTCTCTGCTGCGTGAAGCCGGTGTCTTTGCTTGCATGGGTGAGAGAGGCAGCTGACACGGAGAGCCGTCTCCGCACCATTCGCATCGATTACACAGCTACTTTGGGGAAGAGTACTGCAGCGCCAGTGAAACTTAAGACCCTGGTGAAGCCGAAGGAGAAGTTGCGTGAACTCCACATGAAACAAGGTTAGCATGTGGGTCGCAGCCTGTGGGTCGTACTTGGAGGCCTTGTAAGTGCTTGAGTAAAGCGCTGCTTCTGAGTTCAGGAGGTAGACGTTCTGGTGAGATAGACATTTCGTCAGTCTCAAAGTTTTCAGGGTACATCACAAAAAGAAGAGTTTACATCAGAGTTTGAGGGAAGTTCCTGAAGCTATAGAAGAAAGCATAGCTCCTGGGATAATGGATAGCGAGGGATCTACTCCAGTGACCTGCCTGGGCTGTGCCATGATTATTTTTCTGCCACGCCAAGAAATGAATTATACATGCTGCAAGTGCAAGCTTGTAAAAATGCTTGAGGAGAAGGTGGGAGAACTTGAGGCACAAATCTGTGCACTGAAGAACACCAAGGAGGTGGAAAGCTTTTCAGACATGACAGAAGAAGAGCCCCTGAAAGAACAGCAAGAGGAAGGAAGTAACAAGGACCACATGGGTGAGTGGAAGAAAGTAACTTTGAGGAGTAAGATACTCAGAAAACAATCACAGCCAGTGGAGCAGCAAAATCGATACCAGCCACTTCTGTTGATGGAAGACCGGAACGGCACACTTCGTGATCGAATGGATGTGACTGGCACACAAGCACATAGGCAGAGAGGGAACCAAACCATCCCACAGAGGAAGAGACAAGTAGTGGTGGTTGGTGACTCCCTACTGAGAGGGACGGAAGAAGGTGTCTGCAGACAGGACAAGGAATCTCGAGAGGTTTGTTGCCTTCCTGGAGCATCCATCCGAGATGTGACGGAGAGAATTCCAAGACTGATCAAGACCTCTGATCCCTACCCACTCCTTCTGAATCACGTGGGAACAAACGATACGGCCCGAAGAAACCTTGAATGGATCTCCAAAGACTATGAGGCTCTGGGCAAGAAGGTGAAAGATCTGGGGGCTCAGGTGGTGTTCTCCTCCATTTTACCTGTTGAGGGCCATGGAGCTGGAAGGGAGAACAGGATACTGGAAGTGAATGGCTGGTTACATAGATGGTGCCGTCGAGAGGGCTTCGGCTTCCTGGACCATGGTATGTACCTCCGACACGAAGGACAGTTGGCGACGGATGGGGTGCACCTGACAAAGAATGGGAGGAATGTCTTCACTGGAAGACTTGTGAACCTGATCAGGAGGGCTTTAAACTAAAGACATCGGGGGTGGGAAGAAAAAGCGGCATCCCCAACACTAAATTCAGGAAGGGGAATGACCAGAGAATAAATGAACGAGAGAGAGGTGAGTTTAGTAATCTTCAGGTAAATTTGAAGGGACCTATGGTAGGAAGGGATGTCTGTAATCTGAGGTGTCTTTATACTAATGCACAGAGTATGGGAAATAAACAGGAGGAACTTGAACTCCAAATATTGGAGAATAGGTATGATCTGATAGGTGTCATTGAGACTTGGTGGGATGACTCTCATATATGGAGCACAGTGATTGAAGGATATACCTTGTTCAAACGGAACAGAATAAACAAAAAAGGGGGTGGGGTGGCACTATATGTCAAGAATGAATATGCTTGCACTGAAATTCAGGATTTTGAGAGTTGCCCTGTTGAAAGTGTGTGGGTAAGGATAGAGGGGGGAAAGAAGGGGATATTGTTGTGGGGGTATACTACAGACCTCCAAATCAACCGGAGGAACAGGATAATGCATTTGTACAGCAGCTTGCTAAACTTTCACAGAGACAGGATGTAGTGGTTATGGGAGATTTTAACTATCCAGATATTTGCTGGGAATCTAACTCTGCTAGACATGGGACATCCCGCAGATTCTTGAATAGCCTTGAGGACAACTTCATCTCTCAGAAGGTGGAGGTGGGAACCAGAGGATCTGCTATCCTAGATTTAATTCTGACTAACAGGGAAGAACTGGTTGATGAAGTGAAGGTGGTGGGTTCCTTGGGGAATAGTGACCATGTCAGCTTGGAATTTGACATAGAGAAGACTGTGAAACCAGGACATAGCAGAACTCATATCCTGGACTTCAGGAAAGCTGATTTCAATAAACTCAGAGATCTAATAGGTAGGATCCCATGGCTGGAAATGTTGAAGGGAAAATCTGCACAGAAAGGATGGGTGATGCTGAAAAATGAAGTGCTTAAGGCACAATCTCAAACTGTTCCAGTAAGAAAGAAAGGTGGGAGACGGGTAATGAAGCCAAGGTGGCTGAACAAGGAACTCTCTGAGGAGCTGAAACTAAAAAGGGAAATGTACAGGAAATGGAAGGAGGGTCAGATTACTGAGGGTGAATACAAGACACGAGAACAAATCTGTAGGAATGGTGTCAGAAAGGCTAAAGCACAGATGGAGCTGAGGCTTGCAAGGGATGCAAAAAATAACAAGAAAAATTTCTATGCCTATGTTCGGAGCAAAAAGAGGAACAGGGATGGAGTAAGCTCATTGCTAGGGAAAGATGGTCAAGCCTTAACAAGGGATGAAGACAAAGCAGAATTACTCAACTCTCACTTTGCGTTGGTCTTTAACCGTAAAGTGAGCTGTATACAAACTGGAGAATGCAGGGCATATGAAGGAAAGGGGAACTGCCAGTTCAGAATAAGTAAGGAAATGGTTAGAGAACATCTAGCTGCCTTAAATACTTTCAAATCTCCAGGGCCGGATGGCTTGCATCCAAGGGTACTAAAAGAAATTGCAGATGTTATTTCAGAGCCTCTGGCTATAATCTTTGAGAGGTCCTGGAGTACGGGTGTTGTGCCGGAAGACTGGAGAAGAGCGAATGTTGTCCCAATCTTCAAAAAGGGGAAAAAGACGGACCTGGGAAATTATAGGCCTGTCAGTTTGACATCAATACCTTGGAAAATTCTGGAGCAGATTATTAAACGCTCTGTCTGTGAACACCTTGAAGAAAATGAGTTAATTTGTAATAGCCAGCATGGGTTTATGAAGAATAAGTCATGCCAGACTAACCTTATCTCCTTTTTTGACAGATTTACTAAAATGGTTGACTCTGGCAATGCCGTGGATATAGTGTATCTAGATTCCAGTAAAGCATTTGACAAAGTTTCTCATGATATCCTTGAGGATAAGCTGGTTAAGTGTGGGCTGGATGGCGCAAGCGTTGGGTGGATTCATGGTTGGTTGAAAAATCGTACCCAACCAGTGCTCGTAAATGGCTCTGCGTCTACGTGGAGGGAAGTCTCGAGTGGAGTACCACAGGGCTCGGTCCTAGGCCCGGTGTTATTCAATGTTTTTATAAATGACCTGGATGAAGACATAGAGGGGATGCTTATCAAATTTGCAGATGACACGAAGCTGGGTGGGATTGCTAATTCTGAAAAAGACAGAGTCAGGATTCAGAAGGATCTTGATAGGCTGGAACAGTGGGCTGAGACAAATAAAATGAATTTCAATAGAGATAAGTGCAAAGTCCTACACTTAGGTACAAAAAATCAAAGGCACAGATATAGAATGGGAGGGACTTGGCTTGACAGCAGCACATGTGAAAGGGATCTAGGTGTTATGGTTGATCACAAGCTAAACATGAGCCTGCAGTGTGATGCGGCTGTGAAGAAAGCTAATGCAATCTTAGGATGTATTAGCAGAAGCATTGTGTCCAGATCACGGGAGGTGGTAGTTCCGCTGTATTCTGCTATGGTTAGGCCCCACCTGGAGTACTGTGTCCAGTTTTGGGCACCACATTTTTGGAAGGATGTTGACAAACTTGAGCGGGTCCAGAGGAGGGCGACCAGGATGGTGAGAGGGTTGGAGTCCAAGTCTTATGAGGAAAGGCTGAGGGAGTTGGGTATGTTTAGCCTGGGAAAGAGAAGGTTTAGAGGGGACATGATTGCAGTCTTCAAGTATTTGAAGGGCTGTCATGTAGAAGATGGAGTGGATCTATTCTCTCTTGCTCCGGATTGCAAGACTAGATCTAATGGGTGGAAATTACAAGGGAGTCGTTACCGGCTTAATATCAGGAGAAACTTCCTGACTGTAAGAGTGGTTGAGCAGTGGAACAGACTGCCTCGGGAGGTGGTGGATGCTCCTTCGCTGGACGTTTTCAAGAGGAGACTGGACAACCATCTTTTGGGTATGTTGTAGGTATGTAGGGGTTTCGGCTGTGTTCCTGCAGAGTGCAGGGGGTTGGACTAGATGGCCTGCAAGGTCCCTTCCAACTCTAATATTCTATGATTCTATGATTCTATAAGGTTTGTTCCTGAAATGTGGGGAAGCCAGCCATTTCGCCGCCGCCTGTCCTGAGGGGGGACCTGCAACCACCCCAAAGAAGAGCGGGGAGAAGAAACGACCTGACAACCCAGCAAAATAAATGACGGCCCAGCCGAAGACCCCAGGGCTCTGCAGGCTAGCCTCCAAGAGGAGGTGACCAACTCATCTGACGAGAAGGAGCTCCAGCTGGTGGGAAACGGACAGGACCTGCTGTGAACAGCACTGGCCAGCAGGTCTCACATTCCGAGGCACATAAAACAGTGAGCAACTACCCTGCCGCTTTTTCGTGACTGTAACGATTATCAACCCGGAGCTAAACACCCAAGTATGGGTGCGAGGTCTGATTGACTTGGGGTGCGAGCGGGATCTGATCCATCCCTCTTTAGTTACGGGACTCGGGGCCAAAGTGGTTAAACTCCCTGACCCCTTAGTGTTCACCCAAATGGATGGGTCTACTAGGAAAGATCCTTGCAAATACGAGACTGTGCCACTGAGGATGGGTGCGGGGCAACACTGGGAACATCGCCCATTTGTCATCACCCTGGCAGCCCATTTCCCTTTGGTGCTGGGCACCCCATGGCTCCACGACCATGATCCCTACATTTTGTGGGAAGAGGGGATTGTGCGGTTCATCTCTCCCCAGTGCCTAACTCACGACTGGGACAGGGAATGGGGTGAACCTCCTAATGAGTAGGCAATACAGGCTTGTCTGGTCGAGGCTGAACTCCAGTCGATCCCTCCTGAGTACTGGGATTTGGCCCGGGTGTTTGAGGAGGAAGAGGCAGATGAACTGCCCCCCCACAGGCACTCTGACTGTTCCATTGAATTGTTGCCTAACCAGAAATTGCCTAAGGGTGAGTTGTACTCTATGAGCCCCACAGAAAAAGTGGAATTGCAGAGGTTCATTGACAAAAACCTGGCAAGGGGCTTTATCAGACCTGCCTCCTAGCCTTTCACGGCCCCTGTGTTGTTCTGGAAAAAGAAGGATGGGGGTCTGAGGCTGTGCACAGATTACGGGGGTTTGAATGCTGTCTCGTCCACCAACGCCTACCCCCTCCCCTTGATTAAAGACCTCTTAGATGTGGTCTCCAAAGGGAAAATCTTTTCGAAACTTGACCTGAGGGATGCCTACTTTTGGGTCCAGATTAAGGAGGGGGATGAATACAAAATGGTGTTCAATATCCCATTGGGACCGTTTGAGTACCTGGTGATGCCCTTTGGCCTTCAGGGCACCCCAGGGGACTTTATGAACCTGATAAATAAAGTTCTACACAAGCACTTGTTTAAGGGTGTCCTTGTTTACCTTGATGACATTTTGTTGTACTCCCCTGACAAAGAATCGCACGTTGCTTTGGTCAGAGATGTTCTGAAAATGTTGCACAAGCACAAACTTTTTGCTAAGCTCTCAAAATGTGAATTTCACTGTTCAGAAATTGCTTTCCTGGGTATTGCATCTCACCCTAGGGAATTGAAATGGACCCTGCGAAGGTCCAAGATGTAGTGGAGTGGGAGCCTCCCAAGACCCAGAGGTAACTCCAAGCCTTCTTAGGATTCGCGAACTTTTATAGATCGTTTCTCGCGAACTTTGCCCAAATGAATTTGCTGCTCATGGACCTCCTGAAAATGAAAGGGAAGGGTTCGGACAGTACCTGGCCTGGGACCAAATTGGACTGGATGCCAGAATGTCAAAATGTGTTCAAATGCCTAAAAGCCCTATTTACCTCTGAGCCCATCCTGGCACACCCAAACGAACTTAAAAAAATTATTGTACAAGTCAATGCCTCAGATGTTGCTATGGATGGTGCCATCTTACAGGAGGGGGAAGATGGGAAATTACACCCTCTTGCCTATGTCTTGCAGAAGTTCAACGACACTGAACGCAATGGGTCGGTTTGGGATAAGGAGGCAAGGGCTATTTAACTTGCATCACTCCAACCAATGGTGGCATTGGTTGGAGGGGGCCAGGGGGTCATTTGAGGTGTGGACTGATCATAAGAATTTGAAAGTCCTCCACACGCCTCGTAATCTCAACACCAAGCAGCTCCGTTGGGCTGACTAGTTCTCTAAGTTCAATTTCACCCTCCACCATTTCCCGGGGAAAGCGAATTCGCTGGCTGACGCACTGTCCCGCCTCCCGCAACATGACAGCTGCCGGGAGGAGGTCCTCGATTCCATGTTCATGCCCTCTCAATTGGGAGGGGCGGTTACTACATGCAGCCAAACGAAAGCCCCACCTCCCCTGCCTGCAGACTCTTGGGAAATGAAGTTTGTCTCCACCCTCTCTGATAGTGACTGCTTGGAACTGAATAAGGAGGGGGAGGTGGAAGAAAGGGCAAATGGCTGTTGGTACCACGGCCAGAAATTGTTCATTCCTTTGGCGTTACAGGGGGAGGAGATGGCCACCGTGCAGGGGAACAAATTGGCAGGTCACTTGGGGTTTGTGAAATCCCTACACCTCTTGCAGCGCCAGTTCTGGTGGCCAGGAATGAGGAATGACCTCTCCTTATTCGTCCAGTCATGCCAGACGTGCCTAATGAGCAAGCCACCCGGACTCCTTCAACTCCTGCCCCCTCCCAGTTGTCCATGGGAGGTCATCTCCATGGATTTTATTATGGATCTTCCACCTAGCAGGGGAAAGACAGTTATTTGGGTCGTGGTGAACGTGTTTTCGAAGCAAGTCCATTTTGTGTCATTTAAATCCATGCCATCAGCTCGGATGTTCGCTAAGGTGTTTTTACAACATGTTTTCAGACTTCACACTTTGCCCCGGAAAATAATCTCCGACCGGGGCTCGCAATTCGTTTCTAAGTTCTGGGGTGAATTAATAACTCTCATGGGGGTTGACCAGGGTCTGAGCAGTACCTATCACATGGAGACCGATGGGCAGACTGAACGAGTTAATCAGACCTTGGAGCAATACCTCCGTTGTTTTTCTAACTTTCAACAAGATAATTAGGAGAGGCTCCTTCCCCTGGTGGAATTTTGCTATAATAATGCTTGCCATTCATCTACAGGTGTATCTCCCTTCATATCAGTGTATGGTTACAAGGCTCCGCCTCTTCCCTTTCTGTTTGACTCTGGACTACCTATTTGCAAGCGGCATGGCCACTCCTATGTAAAACATTGGATGGACATAAACAAGCCTACAAGTTGCAAGCAGATAAAAAATGTGATAAGGGGTGGAAGCTCAAACCTGGTGACTCTGTGTATGTGTCTGCTAAGAATATCACGGGCCTCCAGCCCAATCGGAAACTGGGCTGGAAATACGTGGGGCCATTTCTGGTCAAACGCATGATCAATGACGTCACTGCTGAACTTGAATTACCTAAGTCATTGGAATATGTACACCCTGTCTTCCATTTTAGGCTCCTAAGGCCTGATCCTGGGCCTAATGCATGGTGACCGCAACTTGCTACACACACACACTTATGGTACAAGGCAAACAGCATTATGAAGTTGCTGATATTTTGGACTCTAAATTGAAACACAATAAATTGTACTATCTTGTGGAATGGGTGGATTTTGGGCCACAACACAGGGAATGGGTCTCTGTGGAACATATCAATGCCCCCAGACTCCTTTGACAGTTCCACCGCCGCTACCCCAACAAGCCTGGGGGAGGGGCCCTTGAGGGGGCAGGATGTCAGGTAGCCCTGTCATGTTAATGGGATGTGAGGGGAGTGCATCTGCCTCCTTCTCCTCTGAAGTTTCTCACACAGTCTCTTATCAGGTCCTGTTGACCTTGTTGCTCCAGCTGGAGGCTTATACTGGGAACTATAATGGTTCTGAAATATTTTTGCTAGCTTGCCCATTTCAACTGACCCCACGTGCGAAGTATATCAGTTAGCTTATGCTGGGGAAGGGTTGCTTGAATGTAGTATAACTTCACAGGCTTTGCTGTATGTAGCCAGTTTGGTGTAGTGGTTAAGTGTGTGGATTCTTATCTGGGAGAACCGGGTTTGATTCCCCACTCCTCCACTTGCACCTGCTGATGTGACCTTGGGTCAGTCACAAGCTCTGGCACAGCTGTTCTCTCAAGGACAGTTTCTGTCAGAAGTTCTCTCAGCCCGGGGGTTTCGGTTTCGGCGTCGCGAATGGCGGCCGCTTCTCGGGACGCTCCCGGAGGCGGTTAGCCCACACGCAGTCAGGGGGGATCTTCGCATGTGCGAAAGACCCTAGTGAGCCTTAGGTAAAGGCTCCAAACCGGGGGCGCTTGGGGAGTAGCCTCTTTGCCGGCAGACAGCCGGGAAATTGAGGCTTTCTCCCCACCCCAATCGGCCCCGCTGCGGCGTGCCCGTAATGGGACTTAGCGGCACCACCGAATACCAGGAGTGAAGACAGCGCTATGGCTTAAAATAAAAAGAAGAAGTAGCATCAAATCGTGAGTTGGAGATCTATTTTGAAGCGTAAATCGGAGCCCCCCTGCATGCGTATAAGCTTTGGGAGGAGGGAGGAGTTCCCACCCCCTTTGAGAAGCAAGATCCACAAAGGGAGCGCGAAGGGGGCTGAGAGAAGAAAAAGTGTTGGTGAAAGTACCGTTGGGGTTGCATGGAAGATTTTGATCATCTTAGCTTCCTGGGGGATGCGGCACGAACTTTTTAAAAGTAAACAAAAAAACAAAATGTCGATACTGGAAAAAGTCCTGCAGATACCGGAAGAGAAGAGAGGAGGGACTTCCGGTCCAGACAGCCCCCCCAAGAGCTTGCTGTCAATCAACAGGAAAAGGAGATGCTGTGCCCCCTGCTGGAACAATTGCAGAAAATCAACGAAACTCTGTCTAAAATGGATAGTGTTCTCATCAGTCGACAGAAACAGATATCGGAAACAACTAGAAAGATGATGGAGATTGAACAGAAATCGAATTTGATTCTAGGTTTCCAGGGCGTTAAAGAAGAAGAGAAAGAAGATCTCGGATTTACCTTGACAAATGTCTTGGCACCCCTAACTGGCAGTGAAGCGATAAAATTAAAAGAAGAGGTGGATGAGGCTCCCAAAGCCTATTCCGCTTTTATAAAAGAGAATACTCTGCCAGTAGAAGGGGATGTTGAGCATAGCAAGCGACAAACTGGAGATCTAATTTCATCTGAAGAGTTTGTGGAGCCCAGGAAGCCTGAAAGCCAGAAGTTTAAGGAAAAAGAGAAAAGAAAGAAGAAGGATTTCATCTTTAAAATACAGAAACTTCTGAAGAGACACGCCAGCAGGGAGGAAGATGCAGTATTCCAAACTGGGACAAGCGAAGAAGACAGCAGCCCAGGGGAAAGTGGTGATGGAACGGAAGACTTCAAAGTTAAAATGGACTCAATCCATAACTGGAAGAGATTTAAAAAGAAGATATTTTGAGGACTGTTCGTGTAACATCTGGAAGGAGCTGTTTAATTACTAACCCCAATGGACTTTACTAACTGCATTAACAGAGTGATTTTGGACTTCGCAATAGTTAAAAAGAAGATCTTCTAACCACGATAGATGCCAAAACTGGTATTGGTTATTAACCTAAACTAACACTCACTAACAGGGAAAATTTCACTCCATCTTTTTCTTTCTCCATCTGTCTACCCTTCCTGTTTCTTATAAAAAGAATAAAATTCTCTCTTTTTTAAGAGAGTTTTACAAAAAAAAAAAAAAGAAGTTCTCTCAGCCCCACCTACCTCACAGGGTGTCTGTTGTGGGGAGGGGAAGGGAAAGGAGTTTGTAAGCCGCTCTGAGACGCCTTTGGGCAGTGAAGGGCGGGGTATAAATCCAAACTCTTCTTCTCTTCTGTATGTAGGCACAGACTGTACACGTGTCTTTAGTACTGTTCCATTATTAAACATTGTCTTCTGAAGAAACCCTATATTGTGTGACTGACTGAAGAACCTGACAGGCGGGAAACAATATCATTGGTTCCAAGCTCCGTATTCTGATTGGTTGTTATCTGTTTGCTGGGTGTGGATTTGCCCGTTCAAATCTTATATAAGTCAGCCTTGTTCTATGTCTTTTGTCTTGTGTTGAGTTATGAGCTGAATAAACGACATCACTTGTTTAAGAACTGCCTCAATCTCAGTTCATAATAGGAGGGCAGCCATGAAGGGGCTAGGAAACATTCTTAAGTGCAAGGATGTGTTGCTGGTGACCAAAATCAGAAAATTCATACCATAGTGTTTCCTTTTACTATGTATGGATGTGAAAGTTGCACCATGAAGAAAGCTGAAAGGAAAAATGATGATTAATTTGAAATGTGGTGTTGGAGGAGAGTTTTACAGATACCATGGACCACCAAAAAGACAAATAAATGGGTTCTTGATCAAATCAAGGCTGAACTCTCCCTAGAAGCTAAAATGACTAAACTGAGGTTATCATACTTTGGTCACATTATGAGAAAACAAGACTCACTGGAAAAGACAATAATGCTAGGAATAATTGAAGGCAGCAGGAAAAGAGGAAGACCCAGCATAAGAGGGAATGACTCACTAAAGGAAGCTATGGCCCTCAGTTTGCAAGTCTTGAGCAAGCCTGTTAACAATAGGATGTTTTGGAGGTCCATAATTCATAGGGTTGCAATAGGTCAGAAGTGACTTGATGGATGCTCAGGGACATTCACAAGACCTTTAACTTGAGTGGAATTGATTCTCAAAAGACAAAATGGAGAAATTAAGGCCGAGTTCAGACTGGCAGTTTGGCCCGAGATAGGCACATTTTAGAAACATTTCACAAATGGATTAAAGGGCCGGTTCACACGGGCACATCTGTCAGGCGTTCCCCAGCCATACTCAACCTGTCTTGTAATGCTTCCCACCCGAGTTTAAAAGATACCAGTTGAAAGTGGTAGCAAACCCTGGAGAGCGTGTTCATCCTGCATTCATCCCGCTTCCCAGAAGTGTGAATGCGAACAAGCTGATCCAGTAGGGATGCTCTTATGCGCATGAGGGTATAAGCACACACACATACATACATAGACCTTTATTGGCATGACACAGCACAGAAGAGAAAGAAATACAGCGAATAGGTTGATGAAGCAAATTAATAAATCATGACAAGTCACACCAATTTACCAACAGAGGATCATTTTAAAAACTTTTCGGAAGTAGTGAACTCAATTGGAAGTATATCAATCCAGATGGATGCAAGAAAAAGGTTATGATTTATACACCCTTACCCTTAGCTTCCAAACATACGCTAAGAATTCGGCAACAGATGAAGTAATTGCCGAGGACTTATCAGACAATAGAATTTTAAGATCGTTGTCAATCGAATTCCTTGAGGAAGGTAAGAGGGGACTAATCAGGTAGCTGCGCATAGTAGAGTAAGGGGAGCAACGTAAAAGGATGTGGGCAACTGAATTGGGTTCACTATAGAGGCAATTACAGGTTCTATTCCTATAGGGGATACCCCTATATCTGCCTGAAACAACAGCCGAAGGAAAGAGATTAAATCTCGCTAGCATAAAAACCTGCCGATAAAGTGGAATTGTTAAATTAGAAATATACAAAGCCAAAGAGGCTTGAGGGGGAGGGAGGTCAAAAAAGTGTGGAGAGCAAACTCCAAAGCTGCCAGCATTGATTATTTGGGCTTCCCTATCCCAAATCCGCCTCTGCACTACCTGCAAAATAACTGTTTCACCACAATTGTACAACAAATCCAAATCAATTCTCATAGTTTTGATTTTATGCGCTATGGTTTGTGACCAAATAGAAATATATGGGTCTGCAAGGAGTTGAGCAATAAGGCTATTAGGGGGAGCACTAAAGTGCAGGCTTAAGCACATATCATCAGATTCCATTACAAAAGCCGCTTACAACCGCGCCTCCACCTGGGGCGGGCCAGCAGTGTGAACACTCCCTTGCGCCTCCTCCCCGGAATGCTCCCTCATCAGTCAGTGCAGTGTGACTAGGAAAACCCGGAACACGTTGTTCCAGGTCTTTTTTGCCATGACTCCCTCGCACTTCAAACTGCCAGTCTGAACTTGGCCTAAAGGTCTCCTTTCAGACATCTATAAAATTTTAATCTCCAAGGACAAAGAAAGGAAAACACATTATCAAGCAGTATGGCAAATGGAAAGCCAAAATAGAATAAAAGATACAGAGTGGCCTGAAATTTGGAAATCTCCTAGTATGACAACTAATATTTTTCTATAAGTTTTAATTCTTTTAAAGCAGAGGTTCCCAAACTTATTTGGCCTACCACCCCCTTTTCAGAAAAAAATTACTCAGTACCTCTCTGGAAATCTGCCTTCAAAAAGTGGACAAAAAGATGCAATGGCAATTTTGTACCCAAGGCTCCTACTGGCCACCTGGATCGTTCCAGTGCCCCTCAGGGGGTGGTATTGCCCACTTTGGGAACTAGAGTTTTAAAGTAATAAACAGAAGGTACCTTCTTCCAACTAGAATTCACCAGATAAATCCCAAAACAAGCCCAAAATGCTGGAAAAAATGTGGGTTAATAGATTTCCTACATTGCTGGTGGCATTGTCCACCAATAAAAAAATATTGGCAACAAATATTTAAACAAATTTATATAACGAGTTGTAACTTACCAAAAAAGCCAGAGATGGAGCTTCTTTCATACTGGTCAAATTCTAATGAAAAGAAAAATAAAACAAAATTAATCTCTTATTTTTAATTAATTGCAAAAAAAATGGAGAGAACAATCCTGTCACATTCTACATATGTGGCAAAATAAACAATGGGATTTAATTTTTTTTTAAGTAAAATTATGTCACAATCGATTATGCCTAATTTGCTGAATTATCAAAAATCCTTTCAAGTTCTTTGATTTCCGGTTATAGAATACTTAATGGAACAAGATATAGTTCCTACTGATATTTTTGAAGATGGAAAGATGACTAAACCATGTATATAGTTATGATAGTATATAAGATTTGTTATATTTCACACTGGATATAGTGGAATCTTTACATGTTTGTACAATATTTAATAAAAACAATAAAAAAATTAAAAATGAAAAAATGAAAAAAGTGACTTTATGGCACTTACACACAGGAGGCACCAAACCCCATTGTATATCTGTTGTCAAACCCTCATAATAGACATGAAGACTCATCAAGAGCGGACTGGCCTTTAGTTTGCAAGTTATCAGCACTGTATATTGAATTTTAATTGCCATAGGGCCCATTGGGAGACAATTTTTGTCTGAATGCCTGTCTAAAACTATAATAAATAACCAAAATGAGTGTTGTTGCCACTTTTGGTAACAATGGTTGGTGTGAACAGAAATCTCAGACCTCTGTAAAATGACTTTTTGTAAATCATAGTTCATTGCCTTTCAGTGCCAAGCCTTTGGATGTGATCACAGAAACAGTGACTGCAAAATATTTCATCCTTTGCTGAATGTAACCAGGGACTGCTATATATTGTGCCCAGAGCTAATCTTGTGCTGCCACCTGCAGAACTCTTCATTTTGGCATCTTGCAATTGAAAGGAAAAAGAGGATAATCAATCTGATAAATGGCCCTCTGTTTACTATGCCATAAATCTCTCAAGGGGAAATCTAAACAGTCTATTTATTTCTCTCTTCTGGAATCCCATATTGTTTGGATGGTAGCAGAGGAGGGAGAGGGGTGCGTGGGTGTTTAGATCACAGATCCCCATCTCATTGTGCTAGCCTGGTGTTCTGCAGTATTTTTCTTTTCTTTAGGTTAATGCAAAGGTTAGTGAAGTAGATTTGAGGAGAGGAGGGTTACAAGACTCCATAGAACAGCATCCAGTTGCCAGATGTCCTATACCATAAAGGCTGTCCTGTATCATATATTACTGCAGAATACTGTAGCTCTACAGAGCTCTGTTTTAATTAACAGACCACCACAGATGCATAATGTCCCTTTTTGTGACATTTTGCACAGGAAACACTTATCTGTATCTGTAAGTTACGAGCACATTACAAGACAAGAAACAGACATGAAGTGCTTGAGAGTCAAGAATGGATACAATTCCAGTGTGGATATTTTACCGCTAGTGGGGAGATATTGGGAAATCCTATGATCCTCAACTGTTGATAGAAGGTATGTTACATTTTTTAAAGATTTCTAAGCTCTTGAGGAGGGAAAGATCTAAAGGAAAGGATCTCAGCCGACTGTACAGCTCTATTGCTGTGGCTGTTTTTGCTTTGTGGCTTTTTTAAAAATGAAAAACAGTTGCTCAAATAGAAAAGCTTCAAGAACAGGGAAACCAGAGACCATGATGAATGAATTAGTAGCTGCCACACGAAGGCGGGGCATGCAACCAGAGGCAGACAGGCAGCAATGAGAGTCTTTGGAATGGCTGAGTGCCAGTCCAGGAAGGAGGCGGTCCTCATATCCTTGGGATCCTCTGGTGTGTCAGGATCAGCTTTCACTACCAGTGCAGCAGCTCAACACCCAGGACAGCAATTTGACTGGGGAGACTGCCTGACTGGTTTCACAGGGTGTGATTCTCCTTGTGTTTTGCAGGAAGCCCAGACCTTGGTGGTGCCAGCTGCAGCTAGAGTAGCAGGCAATTATCCAGAGAAAGGAGGGGGGGATCCTACATTCTTATCTGCTCAAGGAGGCAGAGAGCTCCACAGGTGGCCCTCTGCAAGGTTTAGGCTGGGAAGCTGCCTGCAACATCCACCAGCATTCAGGAGCAAAACAGAACACTGCCCAATATTGCCACCTGGCTAAAGTACCTCTAGGAAACATCCAAAAGGTGTCTGGAATCCTCAGTGAAGGCACCCACTGCTACCCAGCTCACAAGGTGGAGATTAGCCACAACTACAACAAAACATTGTCCGAAGGCAGCATCGAGAACAACCCATCAGTGGCACCCAAGTGTGATCTCTTTTCCCAGAACCTCTCTTCAGCATCTAGGAGATTTATCGTACATCGCCAAAAAGGTATTATGGCTGTGCTCAAGCTCTCTCTAATGGCTTTCAGTTTTGTCTTCTGGGCAGCTGGGCTAATCATGCTTACCATTGGCATTTGGGCCAAGATTTCACTGGGCACCTATCTGGTGTTGTCTACCACTGAGTATCCCAATACCTCCATCATTCTGTTGGCTACTGGCACTGCAGTCATCATATGGGGCTTTCTAGGCTGTGTCAGTGCAGCAACCGAGCACCATTGCCTGCTGCGCGCCTATGGGGGCTTTCAGCTGGCTGTGTTGGTGGCTGGCCTAGCAGCAGGGCTCTCTAGCTTGTTTTATCGCAAGGATATTGCTGAAGGTTTCCAGAACGGGCTGTGGGAAGCCATACAATACTACACAGAGGATGAGGAAAAGGCAGAGGCCCTGGATTCTATCCAACGCACCTTGGACTGCTGTGGGGTAGAGAGTTACCGGGACTGGTTTTCTTCTCCCTGGTCTATGGAGCAACAATCACCCAGTGGCTCAGTGCCTGTGAGCTGT